>CM069526.1:2432500-3632500 GCA_035773235.1 Eospalax fontanierii
CTTCCATAAAGGAGACCACATTTAAATTGCAAACAAGGGAAAGGCTCAGGAGGCTTTCAGCTCTCTTCGGGAGAGGCTAGGGCAGTCTGGTGCTTCAATCTCTTGGGCCTTCCTGACTTCTCTGATCAGGGCTCTGGACTATCTGGGCTCTGGCCTGTGACCCGGACTTTCTGGGCGGCCAGCATAGAGGATTGCGGCGAAGGTTGACATAGGAGGCGAGCAGAGGGAAGGAAACCCGGTATCAGAGGCAACCCACTTACTCTTCCCAACCCTTTCTCTCTGAGGCAAACCCCCCCTTCTCTTCCTAACATGTACTACCAGTTTCTGGATCCAGAGTTCACAGAACCACTTGCCAGTCTGCACAAACTGGAGCAAGTCAGAGAGAACCTAGCCCAGCCGCGATGCAGGCTATCTCCAATTTGGTAAAGCCATAGGTGCCGAAACTATTCACAACTTCAGAGCTGCAACCTAAAGCCCTCAATGGCGCCCCACAGGTTATGGGGAGAGGGAACCTCTGCCAAACTCCAATTATACCACTGAGCAGAGGGGGTGCTTCTATTGTCTAGCCATAGGCCAGGGTCTTTCTCACAGAATCCATGAGGCTATGGATTTGGGGCGTAGCAGGATGCAGGCCAGGGCCTGCTGTGTTTAAAGAGTCAGAGCAGAAAGACCTTCCAGCTCCCTGAAACTCGTCTAAGGCAGACACAGCTGGGAGTGCCCCCCTCCCAGGGGATATGTGGTAACATTGGGAGGCGCTTTTTGTTATCACAACTGTGAGGGGATTACTTCTCCTAGGTAAATGCCGTTTGGGCTGATGAACAGGCTACAGTCCAGAGCACACCCCATGGCTGGTCCTGCTCCAGATATCGCCAGGGAGGCAGTTAAGAACTGCGGGCCTAAAGGGCCAGAGTGCTCATTTGCTGCTTACGTTTGCCCTGAGTTCTGAGAACGGATGAACATTTTCCTGGCCTGGTTTCTTCTTTCATTCAACAAATCAATGAAGCCATTCACCAGAAATGTGCGACACACCTGTAGAGAGGAGACCCTCCACTCTCACAGAACTCCCCTTCTAGTGGCAGAAACAAGCAGTCAACATAAGTAGACACCTAAGGAACAAGGAAATGCCATAATGGAACCCACACTTCAGAGATGGAGCTAGCTTGACAGTCCAGAAAAGGCCTGCCTTGACAAGCAGCATCTCCAGCAACCAGCGGAGGGTTACGGGAAGATGTGGCAAGCCGGGCAGGGGCTGCTAATGGAAGGGCCCTGAGGTAGGAAGGATGCTGACTTAACAAAACAGAAGAATGCTGCTGTTGGGCTAGAGAGACAGCTCAGGGGACAAAGTCCTTGCTGTGCCAGCATGAGGACCTGACTTCAGATCCCCAGCAACATTGGTGGCATGTGTCTATGACCCCAGCACTAAAATGGGAGTGGGGAGACAGGCAGATCCCAGGGCCCTCACTGGCCAGCCAATCTAGACAAATCGGCAAGTTCTGATTCGATGAGAGACCCTGTCTCAGAAAATAAGGTAGAAAGTATAAAACACCCAACATGGACCTCTGGCCTCCAACATGTGCATTTACTACAGGCAAGTGCACCCACACACATACGTGCACAGTTTCACAAAACACACACACATGAATATTCGTATGGCCAGAGCACAAGGCAGGGCAGATCCTGTGAAAATTTGCTTTCTTGGAAATACAAGTCGACAGAAGGTGCCTGGCCAGAATGATGGGTGTACACCCGGCCTTCACTCTCCGCCTTTGGATTCAGTTTATCACTGCCTTCAGCCCACAAACCACCAGCACCCTGGAGGGGTCTGCTAAGGAGTGCCACTCTGCTCCTGACTAGGCTTTCCCACTGTCTCCCTCCCACACTGCTAACCCCTCCCACCACGGACAGCCACCTTGGGTAATTTATCTGGTTGTGTGGAGGTGTGGCTGCCCTGGAATGCAGGTCTTGGTGCTGTGTGACTTTAACTTAAACACAGGCCTGCACTGAAACCCTCCTTGTTTGGTGTTTGTGCAGCTCGGCACTGTTTCGATGTGTCTCCATCTTGTGGAGTGTACATCTAGTCCCCTGCTTCCAACCACAGCAACCAGAGCCAACTGCCCACCACACCACCGCCCCCAGGCCACGCTGCGTGGCACAGGCACACACAGCCTCTCCTTGTTCTGGGGAGAACTGGGCCAGCATTGCTTACTCAGGAGGGAAACTGTTGCGCCGCAGGTATAAAATATTTTATTTGAGGAAGAAGTGCTGGCCAGGTTTCCAGAATGTCTCCCTTCCCACCTGCAGCGGGCGCGAGGCTTGTTCCCTGCCTTCTGCCAGCTCTTGGCACTCTCCTGCTCTCTCTCAGGCTTCTCCTATGAAGAAGAGCTGCCACTTTCGCTGGCGTGTCTCTGGTGACTTGAAGAGCTCGTTAACCCTCCTGCAAGTTTCTGGTCTGTTCTCTTGAACTGATTTGCAGGGCTTCCTCATTAACTTAGCTGCTGGAGTCTCGTTTTAATGTTCCAATTATCTTGTAGTTAGTCATGGGCAAAATTACACTTGTAAGGGAACGAAAGGGGCAAAGGATGTCTTAATATTATGGAAATCGTGGCGTTTACCATAATGGATTTGTTTAACAGAAATGTTTAATTTGCATCATTTAGTCTTGAGCTCTGTCCGACTTAAAGCAAAGTCATCCTGGGCCAGGAGATGGTTCTTCGGAGTGTTTTTCTCACTAAACAGATGCCAGCTATCTTTTACGTTTCAACCCCTTGTCCAGCTGGAGTTCACTTTTCCTAGGGACTCAGATAGAAATCCACAGGATTTTTCTATTCTGCTTTACTAGATTTATGGCATCGTCTAAGTAGTCTCCATTGAACAGCCACTTTTAGCACACATCACCCTCCTCTAGACTCGGCTGGGTTTTTTGACCTCTCTTCTGGGTCTCTGGCTCATCTTTCTGACTACTGGAGCTTGGAATGGCTTTCAGAGTTCACCTGGCACTTGTGTGTACACCCTTTCCACATACGCTTTGAGGAATTGTCAAACCTTCCAACTAGGAGTCTCACTGAATTTATCGATCTGCAAAATACCAATCTGTTTCTTGTGGTAAATTCCCCACCCAAGTAAAGAGAGGTCTCTAGAGGGTCCTTCTTTATCCTCCAGTGTGATTTAAAGTTCTCCCATAAGCACTTTTTAAAAACTCTTTTTACAGCAGATAACGTTACTGCTCTTCTGATTCTACTTCAATACCCTTCTGACACTGGTTAAGTCACTACTGGCATAAAGAAATGTGTTTTGGCTAAGCATGGTGGCGCACACCCTTGATCCTAGCACTCAGGAGGCAGAGATAGGAGGACCTCTGAGTTCCAGGCCAGCCTGTTCTACATAGTGAGCCACTGTCAAAAAAGAAAGGAAAAGAGAGAAAGAAAGAAAAGAAGGAAAGAACGCGAGAAGAGAGTACGCCACACACACCCAACTTTTCTTAAATCTCTTTAGTTGTAAATTTTAATCTTTTAAAGGTGTCTCCACAGTTTTCAGACACCTGTTCAAGGACTCCCCAAAGTCCACCCAAAGCGTCTGAGGAAAGGTCGCAAGCACTTGGGTACTACTCGGTCCTCCTCGGCTGTTTCTGCTTAGACTCTCCCAGGTTAGAGAGTTGTCCAGAGGCACGCCGCCATGGAAGCTGCTGGTGCGGCCCAAGTTTTCATGCCGGGGCACTAACCGTCAGGCAGAGGTAACCCATCTTAAATATTCCCTGGAGGGCTCAAACATTATGAGGCGGAAGGTTGTGAGACGCAATAGACAGCCCTAAAATCAGTCTTCTACCAGGTCCTCGGCCTGGTCTGGAGGGACTGTTACGTTTCTCTAGAGCGCACGGGCAGGTGGAGACAAGGTGGTTCTCAGCCCACGCTGGCTTCCCAGGACATCGCGCAGTATACCAAAGGCTCCGGTCACCATGGGTCCTGCGCAAGGGCCTCGGCCGGGAGACCCGGACCCGAGCGTGCGCGCTCCACCAACTCGCTTGCCTAACCCCACAGGGTCTCCGCTGTCCGCACACTCTGCCCTCACTGCCTGCCCATTGCCAACCTGCTCCACACCCGCTCCGCGCTTGCCAGCTGCGCCCAGGGGCTCTGCCCCGCGGGTCCCCACCCGTCCGCACCGCATGCAGCCTGTTCCCAGCGCCGAGTCCCAGGCTCGGCGGGCCAGCACCAGCAGGACAGCCCAAACACACAGCCACATCCGACAGGCTCCCAGCATAGCTCTGCACACGGATCTCCAGAATTCGTGCCGAACGCCAAGAGCACCCAAGGCCTCCCTCCTTCCCTTGGGCCTTGCAAACTGACCAGCACCGCGGCCTCCACACCGACCGTACTCCCAGCACCGCGGCCTCTACAGACCACGCTTTCAGTATCTCATCCTGCTCTTACCACGCTTCCAGCACCAGAGCCTGCACCGACCGCGTTTGCAGAACCACGGCATGCACGCTGACCATGCTCCAAGCACCACGGCTTCCACGTTGACCGCGCTTCCAGCACCGTGGCATCCACGCGGCATCCTCACCAACCACTCTACCCGTACACCACGCTGTGCACTAACCACACTCCCAGCACCGCGGCACCCACACTGACCACACTTTCAGCACCACACCCTGCACTGACTGTGCTCCCAGGATAGCGCCCTACACTGACCATGTTCCCAACACCACGGCCTCCGACCGCAATCCCAGCACCACACCCTACACTGACTGTGTTCCCAGCACGCGGCCTCCAACCCAGCACCGCGGCCTCCACACCAACCACGCTTCCAGCACCGCGCCCTGCACTGACCTTGCTCCCAGCACCACAGCCTGCCCACCCTCCCGGACTGCAGACGCCGAGTCGCCCACAGCTCACCTCCAGGCTGGTGCACAAGCCCCGTGCCTGGAGGAGGGGGCAGAGGCAGAGGGAGAGGAGAAGGGAAGGGGCGGGGAGGAAAGAAGAAGGGGGAGGGGCCGCGCCGGAAACCGTGCCAGCGACCCTGCTGGCAGAGGGAGCGCTGAGAACCAGGAACCGCGGTGAGAACCACACTGGTCCAGGCCAGCTACCGCCCTGATCGCACCAAGACGAACCTCACTGCAGCAAAGGCAAACCCGCCCACTGAGGGATCCACACCTGGGGGGTCCACACGGAGGGATCCACACCTAGGGATCCAGGCCGCGGGGTCCACACCTGGAAGGTCCACGTCCACAGAGATCCACGCGGAGGACATCCGTGCTGAGGAGATCCAGGCCGAGGGGTCAATACCCAGAAGGTCCGTGCCGGGGAGGTCCACATTCGGGAGGTCCACACAGATGGATCCACCCCAAGGATCCACACCCAGGAGGTCCACAGAGACCCACGCGGAGGACATCCGTGTTGAGGAGATCCAGGCCGAGGGGTCCACATCTGGGAGGGCCACGCGAACCGAGGACCGCGAACGGCCAAGGAGGAGCACAGAGAGGTGACCGGAGCGGAGGTGCCGCGGCAACTGATCTGCCTGGCGACCGCGGAGCCTAGGGGACCCAGACCTCGGTGACGTGGCAGCCACCGCGCTGCTGATTGGCTGGTGCGATGGGCTGCCCTGTGATTGGCCGGGTGCAGGAGGTGCCGTGCCACTCGCTGTCATTGGCTGAGAGCTGCTGCCAGGGCTTAGATTGGCTGGGACTGTGCAGCGCCACGTGCCACAGCCCGTGGGGTCCACCTCCCGGAGGGCCAGGGACTGCATCACCCTGCCCCTACGTGCCATCCTGGCTGAGCCTGGAGCCACAGCTCCCAGCCGGGTGACCACAGGACAGATCCCTGGCCCTGCGGGGTGCGGTCACCCGGGAAGCCTTCCACTCGCACCCCACGGGGCTGCTGCGTCCTTCTTTCCCGTCCCCCAGCGAGTAGGGTCCTGGGGCCGTCCTTGTGCAGAGCTGGCATGCAGAGGCCCAGGACTCAAGGCTGTAGTGGAAGGGCTGAGGCTGGACCCCAGCCACTCTGCCACCTCCCGACGCCTCTGGACCCTGGTGGCGGGATCCTGCCCCTGCATCACCCAGGATAGTTGTCGTCCAGCCCACCTGTCTCCACCGCCCATGTGCCAGGCTAGACCCTAAGGAGGCGTGGCCAACTAAGCTGAAAAGCAGGTCTCGGGGACTGGCCTAGGGGTGGGCTTTGGTGAGAACTGCACGCTTAGAATGAAGCGCTCTGGGTGACCTCTCAGAAGCTGCTGCACCGCATCCTGGAGTTGACTTCAAACTCGACAGGGAGGGAAGTTGAGGGAGGCCCAAGCCTATGAGCGGGCCAGGGTGCAGCCATGGAAAGCGCGCAGGGAGGCTGTACATCTTAGCTGCTTTTGC
Organism: Eospalax fontanierii; assembly: GCA_035773235.1. NCBI lineage: Eukaryota > Metazoa > Chordata > Mammalia > Rodentia > Spalacidae > Eospalax > Eospalax fontanierii. The sequence goes on from CM069526.1 coordinate 2,438,853, forward strand.
TGAAAACGTAGGTCTGTAAAAACAGCCCAGAATCTCTCTGGCCAGGCATGACTGGGTTGGGGATTTTGGTATTGTTCAGCCAGGGAGGGAAGAAAATGGTGTCATCTTCCCAGACATTGCGAGTTTCCTTTCTTTGTTAAAATAAATGTAATTTTAAAAATATTTTATGTGTTTGAGTGCATGTATGTAAGTGCACCCCTGTTGTGTAATGCCCGCAGAGGTCAGAGGCCCAGGAAGGCTGTTAGCCACCATGTGGGTACTGGGAATTGAACCCACGTCCTCTGCTGCTAATCACTGAACTGTCTCTGGCGCAGTTTTCACTCTTACCCTGAGAAGCTCTACCCGGGTGGTTCCCCCACTCCTAAGAGGGCACGGATCTGCTTGTGCCTATCCCCTGTGGGCCTACCTGGGACATGGTACATTTCATGCAAAGGGTTGGTCCCACCCGCATACCTCGCTGGAGGATGTGCAGCCAGTGCAGTCTCTGGAGGGCACTTGGAGAAAGAGCCCTGCGCTGTGGGGGGCCGGTTAACACTTGACTGTGGCCATCTCGAAGTTTTTCCTTTGAACCTGCATCTTGGAGGTGTAGTCTTGTGAGACAGTGAGGCTGGAATCTTTGACTCGAAGGTGATCCCTCTGTCTCTCCAGGACTGGTTTTCAGCTACCCTCTTCCAGCTCTCTGACATTATCTCCCAGATGACCTCAAGGAGGGGTAGCAAGCTCATGCTATGACAATGGTGATATTTCCTTGGCTTCGATTAGGAAGGGCCTCAACTTTTACCCCCAGAACTCCCTTAGTCTCATTCACTCTCCTGTGTCATGAAGATGATGCTGCCACTCCATAGAGCCACTAGGAACCACCCCCCACCTTCCCCCCCAGTCCAGCACAGGCCCCAGGCCTCTGCCTTATCTGGCACAGGAGACCAGGGATCTTCCTTGGATACCTCCCTGAAGGTCCATGTCTACCTCTCAGCAAAAGTCAGAGGCATAAGAGTCCCAGTTCTTTAGAGAGAATCCACAGGTTTCTCCAAAACACAACTCCCAGTAAGAAAGACAGGCACGTTTTCAAAAAGTTAGAGACGTTCTTGATCGGAACCAAGCTGGCTGGTCTTGTGATGGTGACCTGGTTGACCCTCTAGAACCCACCTGTGGACACAGAACTGTTTCCTAGTATTCTGGTTCTTTTTTTTTTAATTAAAAAATGTGAAGAGGTTCTAAAACGCTCCCTAAGCAAAGTCACACAGAGCAGTGAGCACCCTCCTGGGAGTAAGGCTGATAGGGACTTTATCTTGAGAATGGCTTTTGTAAACCCTGAAAATTGACTTTATTTGATCTTAGCAAGATTTGGGTTCTTGTTGTGTCCCTAGCCAAAGACATCCCAAGGGTAGATTTATCTGTGTCTACTGTCACATTACAGATCCTGTGTCCTCAGTTCTGTCTTGATGACATCCAGTAGAACCTAACCTTTGCTGGCATGAAGTTTCCTTGGATCACTCTTGGAAGCAAATTTGCTAGGCCAAAGAGTTTGCTAGCCTTGTCCTTTGGAACATAGGCCTAGGGGACAAGACCCATGTCCCCCCCACCTCACCCCCTCCTTGCACATGGGGTGCTGTCAATCAGCTAGCACTGCCTGCCAGCTTGGTGCACCTGTTGTGTGTCCCCCAACCCCGCCTTTCTCTTCCTTTGGGGGAGACCAGAGAGGAAATCGGCCTGTCACTGAAAGGGTTTGTTGTCTCATCAAGAGACAACAAACACATGGGAATGGACAGAAAGACATGGGACTGGGTAGATGTCCGGCTGGCCTGGGCAGAGTTGGGGGCTGCAAGGCAAGCTGCCTGGGGCATCATTGAGATTTGAGGGAAAGGTAACCATCATGGCCTCCCTGGGTTATACAATAATCCCTTCCCAAGCCCAGGCCAGCCGCGGTGCTCTGTGATATTAGGTGTCTTCAGGGTTTAATGCTTAATTAACACTTCCTTACCTTCTCAGGGCTGAGGATGTGGGGCTGGGTGCATGTCAGAGAGCCCAACCAGGCACCTGGTGGTCTCTGCTTGGGCTCCCATGTGACAGAGGCAGGTCTTCTCCTCCTGTGTCTGGTTTATGTCATCTGGACATGGTGGGGGCTGGACTAACGTTCCTTGTGTTCCCTCCAGCTCCAACATTTGGGGTTCAAAAGGTTCCCTCACAGGCCTCTCTCTACTCCCAAGAACATGCACGCACACAGCACGCACAGCTGAACAGATTTAGGCTGCAAACGGTCACTTGGCTTTTCTCTTGATTCCAAGGTATTTAGAGTGGGGGTGGGGGATTAGGGGGAGGAAGTTGCTGAGCTAATTCTTCTGCAATTGCCAGCACAGAAGTGCAGATGGGGCCCAGAGCCCCATGGGGTCCCGAGGGAAACACCAGACCTCTTCCACAAGGGCAAGGAAGGAGAAAGGGTTGCAGTGGGAGCCCCTCATCAAAGCAAGGACTCAGCAGCCCCTGGCCAAGGAGTTCTGTGGGCCTCCCTTCCCCCCACCCCCATCCCCAGAGTCTAAGGGTGGAACCAGCTTCCGGCTCAGCCAGGTTCCCAAGTTACTGCTTCTCTCCAAAGCAGAGAGGCCCAGAGCCACGTGGCCGCCTAGCAGTCTATTTTCCGAGGAAATGGCTCTGCTCTGTCCTGCACTTGCAGCCCATGTGCACAGTCTCTCCACAGCCCCTCCTCAAGTCCCTGTCAGTGAGGTCACACACATGCAGTACGCACATGCACGCACGCACACACGCACACGCATCCACACCCTGCTCTGCTGACCTGGGTGAGCTCTCTGTCATCCTCTATCAGGTGGCTTTTAGCTGACACTGAAGCCCATGTGCTTGTTCCAGAACCTTCCTCCTCCTATGACTTGTGTGTGTCTTGAGCCCGCTCTGCAGCTGAATCTCCCCACCAGTCGGTCCAGTGTCTTCATAGACCTGTTGACACTTCCCTACACCTCAGCCCATGATCAGTGGGCTTCAGTCCTGCAGCCTCTCCAGACGCCTTCCTCTAGGGACCCCTGTCTCAGCGCTCTGCGCCCCTTCCACAAGGAGTAGTTTTTGAGCATTCTGGACTCTGTAGGCCAAAGTCAGTTGTCAGGAAATATCTTTAGGGGCTCCTTAGAGGGAATTCTAGAAAGACCTCTCTTTCTGCTGAATAGAGGGGACTTCAAGGGGCCCCGGAGGCTCTGGGAGAGACTTGTCTTTCTGCAGTGGGGAAAGGAGGGAGGCTTGGAGAGGGGTGGCATCTAGAATTGTGAGAGGGGCCAGGATAGGAGTGCCCTCCTGGACAGGTGTTCCTGACTTGGGCATCTAGGTGATGCTGTGGCAGGGGGCAAGCCTGCAGGAGTTAGGTGTCAAAGCTACATTTTAAGAAAGCCATGAACACAGAGTTGGCCTCCTACCACCCATCCTCCTACTGTGGTGACAGCTCATAGCTTTGGGGCACTGTCATCCCATGGACAGTGACTGTCCATGTCTGCTACGCAAGATTGGGACACACAGCGCAGGGACATGCAGTTGCATAGGCTTGCGGCCTGTCCAGGTAGACCCAGATCCAGCTCCATCTTGGGCCCTCAAGGTGCTGTGGAATAGACCCCCTTGGGCACACACCATTAGGCAGGTCAGGGTTGGGTGGTGCTGGCCTCTCCACACAAGCAGATTCAGTCACTGCATGTTGGGTCACTGATAACTGGAGGCCAGGCAGGTTGCAGATGTGGGAGGCTAATCTGGAGTTGAGGCAGGCTCTGTGAGTGGCAGCATGGGGTGTGGGCTCTTCCCATGGGGAGGGCAGCTGTGTTATGTATGTTTGGACATTACACAGCCAAGTCTTGATTAGGCAAATCCAGCTCTCCCTGAGCCCCCCCGTGACATGGGTTAACTCTGCAGCTGTCTCCCCCGCACCTGCTTGGAGCCTGGTTAGGTGCCAGGCATTGGGGGCGGAAAATGAAGGGAGCTGGGCCCTGCCAGATCCATTGCCAAAAGAGCCTTTTCCACCACCACCTTCCAGAAGCAGTTGTCTCCCCATGCATCCCAAACTGGGAGCATGTCTGCTCCCCTTTCTGCTCAGGCCTGTCCTGTTCACAGCTCCACTCAGCAGAGAGCAGGCTCCCAACATGCCTTCTGAAGATATTGCCATTCCTGGGGGCACCCTGGGAAATGCTGGGCACTCTCTGGAGTCCCAGGAAAGATGTCATCAGGAAGTACCACCACCCTCTCTCTGGTGCTTGTAGCTGGTCTCTCAGCACAGACAGGCCCTCTATGGTCTCCACGGTGAGCCTAGATACTCACACTATGAGAATGCCCCCTCAGCCCCACTGTGCACTCTTGGAGAGCCTGGCCGCTGAAGTGACCAGGCCTCTGGTAAACATCAAGGGCTGAGTGACTGGCCCCAAAAGGCCAGAGGGAGCCCAGCAAACACGTTTCACTGAGCTTGACAGGCTCAGAGGGCGGATGTCACATGAACAAAAAGATAAGAATGGGCGGAAAGGCCACTCCAGTGGGCATGGCGCTTTCGCAGTATGTCTATGGAGTCTCTGACCTCCCTGTCCCACCCACCCCCACCCGCACTTCAAGAAACAGAGCTTGGGGAGCCACAGAGATGTCTCAGTCAGTAAAGTGCTTGCCACACAAGCTTGAGAACCTGAGTTCAGATCCCCAGTACCCGTCCAAACTCCAGACATGGCAGAAGGTCTATAATCCTAGCATTGGGGAGGCGGGGATAGGCGATTCTCTGGAGTTCACTGCCAGCCCATCTAGCTGAATTCATGAGCTCCAGGTTCAGTGAGAGACCCTGTCTCAGAAAATAAAGAAGGCAATTGGGGAAGACAACCAACATCAACCTCTGGCCTCTACATGTACACAACATGCATAGCCACACACATACATACAACTCTCTCTCTTTGTCTCTCTCTGTCTCTCTGTCTGTCTCTTTCATTCACTCTGACAAATGGAACATGGGGAAAGGGGTAGCTTGATTTCCAAGGGGAGATACTATAAAAGGCTTGGGCACCATTCACCCTCACTGGGATGGCTGGCTCCTGCAGAAGCCAGCTGCCATGTTGTGAGAACACTCAAGCAACTCTGGGAAGAAATCAGGTGTCACAAGAGAGTCAGAGGCAGGGATCACACACACACCCGCATCAGGCCTTAGACAATTCCCAAAGCTCCAGCTAATCCCAGGCATCTTCACTGCGGCCTCACAAGAGACCTTGAACCAGGACTACCCAGTCAGGCAGTCCCTGACTCACTGACGCCTCACTCCTCTATTCTTCAGACTTCAACTCCAGGGGTAATTTGTCAGTCAGTCACAGCTGATGCAGTGTCCTTTCTTGTCGAAACCCAGTTCTGAGGGGACAGCAAGATGGCTTACCTGTCTATCAGTTTTCCCCATGGGTGCCATGGCCTCATGCATATACTTCTGTTGTACGGAGGGATGTCTATCCTCCAGAGCAGTCCCACCCCCAAGCACCCCTGTGTATCCCAGCCTAGGAGACACAGAATTCCAATTCTGCAGTTAGTCTACAGCCCACAGAGCTGCTGGGGTTTCAGACAGGGGTGACAGACACAGTGGTGGGGAGAAATTGTCCTGTGGAGATATTATGGGTGACCTTTCCTCTCACAGACAACATCCAAATTCAGTTCCTTAGGATATGTTAAGGCAGTGCCTGCATTACTGGGAGAGGGGTCCTCGACAGCCAACTCTGTCCTTCATTTGTTTTCTGTGCTCAGGAATGTTGAAGAGCAGTCTCAGGGGTCAGGCCCAAAGAAAAGTGAGCAGGCACCGCCCCTCCCAGCCCTTTCCTTCCCTGGGCCTGCACTGGAAGCAGGATTTGTCTCTGCTCTGAATGTTGCTGAGTTGTACGTGCTAGGTGGTATCCTTGTAGAGCCCAGGAGGTAAGGGATGGAACAGTGTGGAGGGATCCACTAGTTCAGCCTGGAAATGAGCTCTCTGTAATACCCTGAACTCCACAGGGGCTGTGCCCTGTCCTCATCAGACAGCCCCTGCTTCCAAGAACTCAGTCCTAGCACTATTCTAGGCAATCAGCTTGCAAGTCTAGCTTAGAACCCTTGAAAGGCTCTCAGAACATCTAGGACCCAGGAGAATAGTCCATGAATATGGGCAGTCCCACTCCAAATAGACAGGTAGAAGGTCCTGGAGGATCTTTGTATCTAGAAGCTGGAGCCATCTCTGTCCTCCCCTCTCTGGCATGCAGCTTTATGTGTGAGACACAGTACTTGCTTATAGGGTACCATCTGCTGTGGAAACAAGCTTTCTGGTATGGGAGAGGTATGTCTTTGCCCACACATGGCCTCTTGGGCACTGAGGCCTCACGCCACTCCCCCAGGATTCTAGCTCGGGACCAGGTGACTGTGTATGGGCACTGGAGGGGTGAGAGTAACTAACCTCCCGCAGTGCCAGGTTCCCAGGTGCTGGGCCTCCACTCCCAGTGTCCTGTCTACAAATAGCCAAGATGAAGGGCTCCAGGAGCCCTCACTGGGTCACGTGACATCCTTCTCCATGGCATCAGGCCTTTGAGAAGTTTTTCATGGTGGAAAGACGAATGCCCCCTGACTCTAGCTCAAGCTACCAGCAGCAGCCAGGTGGTAGCCTCGACTTTGACCTGTCCCAGTAAGATCCTCTTCCTTCCTAGTATTCACTGCTAGCCTACAGCAGGGCTCAGGGGGGCTCAGCAAAGCAGTGAGCTAGTACCTCCTTAGGCTCCTGTTCACTCTCTAACCAACCTCTCAGGGGCCCCCAGGATCCCCAGGAAGGGCCAGAGCAGTCATTTTTAGAGGCCTCTGGGTAAGCGTTGAGTGGAGGGGTGAGTAGGGAGGCCTCTGATTTTGTCCCTTGGTCCAGGACTAAAATCCTCAGGGCAGGAGATGGAGACTTCACATCCTTAGCACCAAGGCAGCAGAGAACCCAGTTTGCACGGGAGGCTCCATCACCTTGTCCCCTCCCCAGGCCAAAGCCATCCTTGGGACACATCAGTAGCAGCCAACATTTTAAAGATGTGACAGGTTAGGAGCCTGGCGATGGGCTCAAGAACATGGCTGGATTTAAGTCCATAGCAAAGCACTCGGTCACCTTTCTCTGCTCAGAGTGCAATCTTTTTTTGGAAGCCCTGCTGGAAAATCTGAATCTTGTGAGCCATCAGCTGTTTATAATCAGAGAAGCATATGTTTAAAAGAGCTGAGGGGCCTTATAAACGCCGTGTGCAAATTACCTTTGGGGCTGCCTGCCCCACCGCCCCTCCCCAAGGCTGCCATCGCTGGCGAGGGCTCAGTGTGCTGCGCAGAATTAGCTGTAACCCCGTTGTGGCATGGGGTCTGTTTAGCGTTAGTCACGTCAGCTGGGCCCTGGAGCGTGGGAGCCTCCGTCCCTGCAGCCCAGCTTCCCGCCCCCACCCCAGCCCAGCCCCAGCTGCAGAGCACTGCTGGCTGCCGGCTCCTGCGCCTTCGCCGTGAGAAACAGCAAACCTGAGAGCCGGGGAGCAAGACGTGGGTGGAGGCACATCCCCCAGGCCTGTGGGGCCTCTCCGACCCCTGAATCCGGGAGCACCTGGAGCTCGGAGCCACTTGCAGGCAGTGTCTACTGTGGGCTGTGGTCCTGTGGGGCTATTTTTTGTTTGTTTTGCGTTTTTTGGTTTTCATTTTTGTTTTCGTAACAGCTTTATTAAGATATAATTCACATACCATACAATTCACCCACTCGAAGTGTACGATTTGTTGAGCATTGTGCAACCAACCCCGTGTCTCATTCCAGAACATTTTCTGCATCCTTTAGGTATCACTTCCCATCCCCCCACCCCCCCACTCCCCAATCCCAGGCATCCAGAACTCAACTTTCCGCCTCCCTGGATCTGCGTGTTCTGGACATTTTCTGTAACTGAAATCATATATTACGTGGTCTCTTGTGTCTGGCTTTCTTTCAGCAACATGTTTGTGAGGTTCATCCACATTACATGTATTGATACTTCATTCCTTTTTATGGCCAAATAATACCCCATCTTGCCGAACAATCATATTTATCGAGACACCCATTGATGGATGCTTGCACTGTTTCTCCGTTTTAGTCATTATAAAGAATACAACCACCATACAAGCACCAGCATCCAGGAGTTTTGTATTTTCCTTTGGGTATCTGCTGAGGAGTTGGATTCCTGGGTCTATGCTGAACCTTTTGAGGAACTGCCAGGCTATTCCAAAGTAACTTCCCGACTTTCCATTCCTCCTAACAGCCTGGGAGGGCTGCAGGGTCCCACAGCCATGTGAGGACTTGCTATTCTTGGTTTTATTTAGTCTTGCTGGTGGATACGAAGTGGTACTTCATGGTTTTGATTTGCATTTACTAGAGAGTTGATGGCGTCTTTTCATGAGTTTATCAGCCAATTATCTTCTTCAGAGAAATGCCTGTTCTGATTGGTCATTAGTCTTTTTATTAATGGAGTACTTGCTCTTTGGATCTACATACAAGTTCTTATATTCTAAATGCAAGTCCTTTACCAGATATATTTCTTCCTATTTAGTGGGGTTTTTTTTTCCACTTTCTTGGTTTGTTTGGTTTGTTTTCTATTTTTTGTTTTGTTTTATTTTTTTGAGACAGGTTTTATGTAGCCCAGGCTGGCTTCAAATTCACTAACTTTGAGCTCACTTCTAACCCTCCAATCTGCAGCTGCCAAGTGTGAGAATGAAAGTGTATACCACCTGCTCTTTTTCACTTTCTTTTAAAAAATATTTTTACTTTTATTCCTTGTGTGCATGTTTGTGTGTGCAACATGCATATGCCATGGTGCATGTGTGCAGGTTAGAGGACAGCTTTCGGGAGTCAGTTCTCTCCTAATCTGTGCGTTATAAGGATCAAACTCAGGCTGTCAGCTTTGTGGCAAGCATCCCTACCAGCTGAGCCATCTCGCCAGATCCTTTTGCTTTCTTGATGGTAAACTTTAACTAACAATTTCTTTTTAAAGATGAGATCTCCCTGTAGCCCCAGCTGGACTGGAACTTGCTATGTAGACCAGGGCGGCCTCGATGTCACAGAAATCCACCTGCCTCTGCCTCTTGAGTACTGGGATTACCCGTATGCTCCACGCTCTGCACAGTAACATTTTTTTTGCTACAGTGAAGTCCGGTTTATCTTTTTTCTTTTGTTCTGTATGGGGTTTTTTTGGTGTCATTGTCACAATGTATATAGCCAAGGTCAGAAAGATTTGTCCTATATTTTGTTCTAAGAGTTTTAAAGTTTTTACCTTAAAAGTGTTGATCCATTTTGAGTTCACTTTTGTTGGTGTGAAGTAGAGGACTGACTTCTTTTTTTGTCATGTGACTAGCCATGTGTCCCAACATCATTTTTTGGAGAAACTATCTTCTTTCCCCACTGAATGATCTTAAGGCCCTTGTGGAGTCTCAGGTGACAGGTCTCAGTGTGAATGTGTATTCCTGGACTCTCGATTATTCCATCATATGGATCTATGTCAGTCTTCATGACAGCACCGTGCTGTCTTCGTAGCTGTGTACCAAGTTTGAAATAAGAAAGTGTGAGTTGTCCATTTTATTCCCTGTTGTTGGGGTTACTCCAGGTCTGTTGAATTTCCATCTGAACTTCATGATGAGCTTGTCCATTTCTGCAGGGACTCCTGCTGGGAACCTAAGGATTTCTTTGAACCTGGAGGTCAAGTTGGAAAGTGTTACCCCCTTTAAAAGCACTGTATTTAGATGTTTACAGATTTCTTCCAAGAATGCCCTGAAGTCTTTAGAGTGTCACTTTTGTGTTTCTTTGTGTTGGTCATGTGGAATTTTGGTCGCTGGTGACTGGTAGGTAGCTCTCCTTGCTCCCATGCAGCCTCCCTACTGCCCCAGGCCATATGGCCCCTTTCAGGCCCTCTGACACTTGCTGTGCCTCTGCATGGTCTCCTGTCATGTCACAGTATACATTTGCTGCCCTGGCTCAGGTCTGTGTACATCCACAGACCTGCCAGGAATTCATTCATTCATGTTCATTAATTCTCTTTCTCTCTGTCTCCCTCCCCTCCCCTCCCCCTCCCTCCCTTCTCCTCCCCTCCCCTCTCCTCTCCTCTCCTCTCTCTCACCTTCTTCTCCATGAGATCCCTCAAGTCCCACCAGCTCTTGAGTTGCCCTTCTGTCCAGGTACTCTTGTGAAACTCTGCTGGACCTTCCTCTCATGCCTTGGTATCCTCTGCCAAGTGTGTCACCTCTAGACTGAAGCTCTGGAAGCCTGGAGTGACTCCACCTCTGTGCCCTGCAATCCAGCCCAGGACCCAGAGAAGGTCTGGGGCCAGAACTGAGCTGTCTCCCAGAGAATCGTTTTATCACAGATCTCCACAATAGATAAACTGTCCTTAAATACCAAGTGAGGCATCTCAGGGCCTCGCCACCAGAGAGATAGGACTTTGGCAACTTACAAAAGGAATTTGATTTTTCAAATTTCCTTTCAACTCAAGGGTCTCAAATCCGGTCTGCAGACTTATGGGGGGAGGGTGCTGGCACTGCTTCTGAGGAGGGCGCCTTTGAGGGGAGGCCAAGGCGCTCATGGTGCATACTTGCCTGGAGAGGTGGCAGGTGGCAAGTGGCTGAGGGCTGCTCCCCTGCAGCCCTCCTCTTGGACAGTGCAGGGTCATGTCATTTGGACTGAATTGGATCACGGCTATCTGAGATGACCTTGTCCTGCTGGGTCTCTCTCCCCATCTGCACAGAGAGGAAATACTGCCTGTGTTTCCTGCCCTCAGAGATTCAGGAGGGGATCAAGATCCAAAGAGGTGACAGACAGCTTTGGGGGTCCTTAGGGGGTTTGGGGGAGAGCTCTGTGCATGCGCACACTGAGCTCCATGCCCTGCCACATGCTTCCATCTTATTTCAGCCTTAAATGTGTGCTTGCTTCCTTCCTTCACTCCCACACTCTGCTTATTGAGTGCTAGGTATGGGGCCATTCTGTGCTATGAACTGACAGGCTGTCCTCAGGGAGGCAGAGTCCAACGGGCAGTGTGGCCTTAGGGGACCATTATACCCCCTTCTGGGACTGGATGAAGCCAGAGCAGAAGTCCCAGCTGCAGAATAGTGTGCCGCCATGGCCCCTGGAAGACCTGCTAAGTTCTGAGCAGGACTGCTGGAAGCACAGTGTTCTGGGGTAGAGAATAGCGCTCCTCCCTGCCTCTGTCCCCGGCCACCAGTGCACCGGGATGGACTGGGAGGCCCAAAGCTAGACTCTGCTCTCCTCTTCACATCAATCCCTGACTCATCCGAGGTGGGTTGGGGACTCTTGGGGGTTTCTGCTGCTCTTGGAATGTGCAGACAGAGCCAGCTGAGAGGCCCCTGGCCCCCTCAGCCTACAGTTGGATACCCTAGCTTGGTCCTCTCCCTGGAACAGCCACACCCAAAGGCGGGGAAGCCAGGGCACATGATGCCAGGTCACATGACTCTGGGGAGCCTCCTGAAGTAGGGTGTGCATCTTATCTGCATTATTTCCTGCACAGTCCCTGAACTGGACATCTCAGGAGCTGGGAAGATGGAGAGACTCAGGTCCTTCTTCCTTCCCCTTCCACTCCCTGAGAGAGAGGGTAGCTCCCTGAAGGATACCTGGGTAGTCAGCAGGGTGGACACACCTGTCAAGGAATGAAAGGTCCACCTACGCAGCTGCAGCCGTAGCATGAGGCACCCAGGAGGCTGATGGGCTGATGACTCGTGGTGGATTAGGGCCTTTGTGAAGCATCACATATTTTGGGCATTTAAACTAAGAAAGAATTAATGAGTCCCTGAAATGACATGAGAAAGGGGTCAGGACTCTGCCTGAGTCGCAGCCTCTGTGGGCTGAGTGGAGCCCCCATTCCACTTAGTGGCCTGGGCCAGCCAGACCTGCGTCAACTCCTCCCCCCGCCCGCCTTCTGGACGCCTTCCCTGAATCACATTGTTCGCTGCGCTCAGTCGGCCTTCTGGGCTCTTCCTCTGCTGCTTGCTGTAAAACCTCTCCATCATCTTTTCCGCTGTGGTTTTTATTGTTTCGTTTTATTATTCCAACTATATTAAGTTGGGAAGAGCTGTAGGAATGGTTTCCGCCCACCCCCACCCCGATTCCAGAGCAAGCCGTGGCCATTGGAGATAGTGATAAATCACCCTGGTTTCCTACTCTCCCCAATTCAACTTCCCCGGCTGCAGGCTGGGTCTGGAGGTCAAACACCCTATTGCCCCAGAACAGGTCCCCAGTTCCCCAGCTCCCACCCCGAGAAAGAAAAAAAAAACAAAAAAATCCAAGCCCAGATTTCAGGTCACATGTTCCTCCTGGAGGCCGGGTGCTACATGCTCCGAGGGCCCCTGGCTGAGTTGGGGCTCCGGGAGAAGCCAAGGCCCGGGTGAGGGCCGGGGAGGAATCTGGGTTCTTTTGGCTGCTGGTGAGATTATCCATTAAATCCATATTCCTCACCGTAGAGTTCACGGATTCAGAGAATATGCCGTATTCGAGCCGTCTTACATTACTGCAATATTACTTCCAGATGAGCAGACACCCTCTCAGAGTCCAGCCCTGAGACGAGGTGGCCGACCAGGGCTCGGCACCAGGCCTTTGCTCTGCCCTGCCTGCTGCCCACTCCCCACTGCTCACTCGGGGACCACCAGGCGCCTGCCACTCCGAAAGTGTGGGATACCTCGGGGCACCCAGGCTGTGGCCCTGCCCCTCAAGCAGGCTCTGGGTGCCTCACCCTGAAGCCAAATGGGCCTCTTTCCTGCATTACCCTGCCATCCTGCCTGCTCCGGACGGGGTATGAGCCTGGGCACATGGAATGAGGGGACTGGGGACACCCTTTTGTCCAGCTGTTTGGGGCTGAGTCCATCATGAGAATCCAAGCCTCTGTCCTGTGGACAGGGTGGGCCCCATGCCTCTTGCAACGTCTCTTTCAACTCAGGAGGTATCCCTGGTATAGGGAACAGAGTTCACCAAGACACAGAGACTGAATGGCCAGCTGTCACCAGCTTCAAAGACAAGGGACAGTGGCACGTAGATTCTTAAGACTAAGGGCAGTGATAGGCAAAGAAAAGACCCAGGGAGCCATTAAGTGGGCCACTGTCTTTCAGACGGCCGGTACCTTCCAATTATTCAAGGCAATGGTTTGGACAACGCAATGGGTAGCTTTCCTTGTAAGACCTTAAGACTTACTTCTGTGCCCTCTACATGTGCTCTCCAGCTTGTCTGCATCACCCCAGTAAGGTGGAGAGGCACAAGAGTGGGGTCCTGGAGGAGGGCTGGGTCGGGACAGGGGCTGCAGACACAGCCTAGAAGTACTGCAAGTCCCGAGTCCTCAGGTTGTTGGCACTAGTGAGGAACATCGGGGTGGGGGTGGGGCAGCACAGCACTGGTGAGTGACACTAGGCAAGGATGCCCTTGAGTGGCTTGACCTCGGGCGCCACGTACACCCTCCCTCCCCCATCTTCCTACAAGCTCTCCACAGAGGCACTTCATGAACAAGTCCCCGCTTACAGCCCAGAAGCCCCAAACAGAGACATACCCAGGAAGTAGCTAGCTAGGGTATGTCCTGGAGTCTCTTTCAGGGTCTTTCCTGTCCAGGGAGCTCAGGGGAAGCTCAGGCTGGAGAGATCTGTGGTCCTAGCCTGGGGGCTGGGCAGGAAGGGTCAGACAGAGAGGAGCTGGCAGAAAGGGGCAGAAAGGTGGGGCTGGGCAGGAGCGGGAAAGGACAGTCTTTAAGATGAGTCAGATCCCCCTGGTAGCTGGTGGGACAGTGGGGTGAGGTCAGGGTGACCCCTGCCTCAACAAGGTGCAGCTGTTTGTGAGGGCCTAGGGAGGCCAACTGCCTAGGAGCCTGGGTTTCTAGCTACAGTGGGATGGTATTGCTGTGCTTTAGAACACCCAGGCTCAAACCTGCCTCTTCCACCTCCTTCTATAGCCCTTCCCTGGCCCTACCAACCTTGGGGCCTATAGCTCACGTTAGTCAGACCCAAGAGGACCTCTCTTGGGGGTTAGAGTCACCACCCAGGCAGTATAGAGGACCCTCTCGGTGGGATACTCGTAATGTCTTGTGCCTGGTTCCTCTCACCACCTTCTACCTGGCTCTTTCCATAAAGGTCGACCAGCCAGAGTAGACCACATTCCCATGGGGCCCAGCTTTGGCCCAAGTGCCTCCCAGTCCTACTGGCCCTAGTTCTAGTGATTGAGTGGGCAGGGGGAAGACTGGCAGTAACCACACTGATACAGACCATAAAACTGTCCCCCACCTCTCCACCAGCCTCCTTTTATCTGACTTGTTCAGTGAAGGATGGTGGCCAAGAAGAGACTGCCCTCCCTCTACCCAGCTGACCCAGCTCAGATTGAAGGACCTGGGTTAGAACAGGGCTTCCTTGACAACCTCACAGCTTCTGAATCCATTCCTTCTCATAACAGCACATTTCAGAGGGTTTAAGCCACACTGCAGTGCCCCACTTCTGATCGCTCCCACATCCATGGCTCCCGCGCGGAGATGGGGTTAGCCCTGTCCTCAGAGCACTGACCCAGCAACAGAGGCTGAAACCCACCTAGACATAGCTCACATTGTTTACTTTGGAGCTCAGGTCCACATTAATGGTTGCTTGTATCACAATTTTCTACCTTTGGAGAGGGATTCATAAGTAACTCCTAAATAATGTGCACCCTCTGCATGTCAACCCCGGAAGTTCTGTCATTAGACAAAGGTCAGGAACAAGGCACACAGCTCGAGGGCCAGGCCAGGTGTGGCACTTGGGAAGGAGAGGCAGAAGGATTGCAGTAAGTTCATGGCTGACCTGGTCTGTATAGCAAGTTCCAGGCCAACCAGACCTACACAGCAAGACTATCTCAAAAATAAACCAACAAATAAAGATTCCAAAGGGCCCCTGGCCTCTCCAGATATCCACCCAAATTGATCTGGGAACCTGGGAGGTGGTGTCAGGTGGTGTACTCTGGCCAACAAAGCCCCAGCAGTAAGGGTGACCTCTGGCCAGACATTCAGGTTCCACACTGGCTCTTGAGGACAGGACAAGTGTACCTTCCCATCATTAGCCAAGCTTGGGTCTCAGGTATACAGGGAGCCCTGAGGGAAGCTGGGCCAATGCTCAGCACAAACAGCCTCAGTGCTTCAGGCCTGGTGGGATTCCACAGCCTGCCTCCCAGGATGTCTTATCTCGAGAGCTTCCCAGCAACCTAGCCCTGCAAGTCCTTGGACTCCAAGCCCTCGGCTGGGGGAAAGAAGGGACATGGGAAGGCCCTTTGTAAAAGGGGGGCCACAGAAGTCTGTCACTTCTGCTGAGTGGAGTGGAATTGGATGCCCCACCACCTGGTGTTCTGGTTTCTGTGTTCAGAGGGAGCCTGTAGCAAGTATTACGTGAGTCCTGAGTGTTGGGTAACCTGGGGCATGGCCTCTGGCTATAGGCCAGACATGCAGCCCTAGCTCAACAAATTCCCACTGAGATTCTTGATGTCAGGTAGAGAGGTATTTGGTGGGCCCCCAATTAGCCAGCCAACTACCAAGTGTCAAACTGAGGACTCTCGGAGTGTTTGACGGACCCAGGTGCCCTTCACTTCTCTCCTTCCTTGTCTGCTGTGGCTTACATGGGGCGACCTGGGGACCCTGGCCACTGTTGTAAATACTATTTTACACTCCTTTTCCAGCAGGGCATTTATGTATGTTCCTATGGGACATAGTGGATTCTGACCAGCAGTGTCTGGTGCTGGTCAGGAGGTGGTAGATGGTCCCAAAGTGAGTGCGTGGACAGACAGCGCCCACACATTTAATCACAGCCCATCCTCATGTTTGCTTCCTACCCAGTGTTTCTCCAGATCCTACCTTCCTCCTCTGGGTGTCAAGTAGAAGTCTCCACGCATCCCTTTTTTTCTTTCAAAATTCCAGGGCCATTAAACATGACCTCTTTCACACCAGACCTGGGTTAGGACAGAGCCCCAGAAAATCACTTTCCGCACCCAGGAACATTCCTTCCTGTCCTACTCCCTCTGCCCCCATTCAGTGACATATACCACTGGAACACAAGGTCTCAGGAGAGAAAGAGAAGAGAGATGTGGACATCCAGGGCCATGGGAGCAAAGGGGACCCTGGAAATGGAGGCGCGAGACAGGACTGCCACTCTCCAGGGGCTGAGGTCTGTAGGCCTGTCTGGGTACAGGGAGAGGCATCTCCAAGGCCATGTCCTAGGCCATAAGGCTTGTTCCTCTGAAATTGTTCAACATCTTGACTCTTTAGAAAAAAAACTACATTTATTCTCTTATTTGTGTGTGTGCGTGTATGTGTGAAGGTCAGAGGACAGCTTGTGGGATTCGGTTCTCTACTTCCACCATGTGGGTTCTGAGGGTTAAACTCTAGTCATCAGACTTGTTGGCGAACACCTTTACCTGCTAAACTATCTTTCTGGCCCCAGCGTCCCATTTCTTTAAAAGATCATGGGGAAAGGACTAAACTTGGCTGTGTTTCCCTGTTTCTGAGGCTGGGAAGGGCTCATCTGCTGTGGAAGTGAGTCTTGTTTTTGCTCTGATGACAGGGCATAGCCTCAGGGTCCCACAGCTCAAGGTCTGCAAGACTGCTCCCTCCACAAGGTGAGCACCAGGTTGACAGGGGACATGCCCCATCCTGGTTTCCCCTCTCAAGGTGAACTCCCAGTTGACAGGGCTGACATGCTCATTGTGGCTTAAACCCTTTGAAACCCCTCCCTGTCCTCAGAGAGGAGCCGGGAGCCCTGCTCCAGCCGGGCAAGCTCTCCTTTTGTTCTCCACTTTCCTTGGCACCTTCCCTCTCCTGCATTACTCTTGCATGCCCTGACCTCACTGGACCTGCCATACCTAAGCCCTGGTGGTCTCCTATTTAGAGAGCGTTATGCAGCCCTGACCCTGGTTCTGGAGGCCTTTTGCCTGGCCAAGCCCCCTCTTGTCTGTCTCAGTATTGTTCTAGTTTGGTTTCTATTGCTGTGATAAAACTGACCAAGCCAGATGTGGTGGCACATACCTTCAATCCCAGCACTCAGAAGGCAGAGGCAGGTGGGTCGTGGTGAGTTCAAGGCCAGCCTGGTCTACATAGCAAGTTCCAGGCCAGCTAGGGCTAGAGGGAGACCCTGTCTCAAAAAGACCAAAAATAAATGAAACAAAATAAAACACTAACTAAAACTACCTTCCACTTCCAAGGCACAGTCCGCCTTTGAGGGAAGTCAGGTAGGAACTCAAGGATGGGAATCTGGAGGTAGGAACTAAAACAGAGATCACTGAGGCCCTGAGGAGTGCCGCTCACCAGCTTGCTCCTCTGGCCTATGCTCAGCCTGCTCTCTTATATAATCCAGAATTAGCTGCCCTGGAAAAGCAACACTCACAGTGGGCTGGGTCCCCTCACATCACTCAGTAGTCAAGAAAATGCCTCACAGCCATGGCCACAGGCCAGTCTGATAGAGGAAATTCCTCAATTGAGGTTTCCTCTTCCCAGATGTGTCAGGGAGACAGCAGAACCTACCACTACAAACCGTTCTCCTTTCTACCTGTGGCTGGAAGAGGATCCCTCAGGACCCAGGGCCACATCCACTGCTCTGCTGCCCCTCTGCCTCCAGCCCTCCAGGGTACAACTCCCAGGACACAAGTGGGCAGAGGAAGGAGATCTCAAATCCATAGACTCCAGGAACTGGCCCTGGGGACTATAAGGGTGACCTAGAGAAATAAGAAGGGTGCACCATATGACCGTGCTCCTTGAGGCTCCTGGGAGCATATTTGCAGCCCAGGTCATTGGGGAACCTCCTGCATGCCTTTCCATAGGCAGAAGACCGCCAAGTTATTGACACACAGATGACTGGCTCCAAGGACGCTCATATCTATCAGGGATTTGCAGTAAGGAACAGACAACGAGGTTTGTGTCTATCCTGGTGTTGGCCAAACCCTGACCAGGGCTGCACAGGGCATCCACCCCAGCATCTAGGTACTTATTTTACCACGGGTACCTGGAAAGTGAGCCAGGTAGACATTCTAGGGGAGCCTCAGTTCAGTGCGTGCACACACTCACACACCCAAAAGCCCAGGAAGCCTGTGAAATGTAAACTCCTGGGCCACCCTTGGGGTGGAGACCCAGGACCTGTCAGGTACCTCCAGAACCCACCTTGAATACCTGCTGGGTACAAGAGGTCCTATGGCCACTAGAGCTCCAAAATCACTCTGCACTCCTGGCTGTATGTTGCAGGACACAAAACTGATCTCCAGAACATCCAAATCATCTTTACATGTGAAGTAATAGGGACCCATGTCATTGTCATGACCCACTCACAGTTAACTGAGTTTGGGGATCACACGACTAAAACAGAAAGTCAGAATCTTCTGTCCCTGAAAATGTCCATTTTCCTTTTGCCACCCAAGAGTCAAATGTGGCTGGCTGAGAGGCGAGCCTTTCAGGCAACCCGTAGGCATCTAGGGGAGCCAGGTGTCCTGGGACACAGCTTGGGGACCTAATGTGGTCCTGGGTTCAGAGTGACACATGGTCTCAGCACACCATGGCTGCTGGGGGGCAGGCCAACTTTCATAGTCTTCAACTATGGAAAGACAGAAAGGGATACAAGCGAACCAGCCGTGGGCTGTGCTGCCCATGGACTCCAGCTATCTTTGTGCATCTGGCTGAAGTAGAATAGCTCTGTATTGCCACAAACATGCCAGACTTCAGCCTTCCAAACCTGGTCCCCAACTGCTGGTGTCCCTTAGTGCTTGGGTGATACAGTTGGCTCCCCCAACTCGCTAGAGGGTTGCCAAGAGAAGCTTCTAGGATGTTGATAGCACAGTAATCTTCCACATGAATGGTAAAAGCAGACTTTATAGACTCAAGATGAGCCACGTTCTCTGTCATGTCTTATCTTTAGAAAGACTCGGTGGTGTCTCTAAGACACACGTGTGCTGGCGGCTCTCATGTCCAGCCTGTTTGCACACGCATACACAATCTCGCTGGCTCAACTGCCTTCCGGGGCCAGGTTGAGGTCAGGCCTCCTTCAAGCTGAGCCCACGCTGGCCTTGTATGGGGACATCTGAAGGCCAAGAGGAGGCCACTGGCCTTGGGAAAACTCCCAAAGCAGAGGCAGCCCTTGAAGGTCACCTGGCAGCTTCTGCAAGAGGAATAGAACCCAGGCTGGCCAGAGCCCACACTATGTCATTAACCCCTGCCTGCCTGGATTCTGGAGCCTTGAACTCCCAGGGGGCCTTCATTGAACATCCTACATGGTTGTGACCTTACATCATGTGTGATCACTGCTTCCTGTTTCCCTTATCCCATTGTGTTGGGTTGAAGATGGGTCATGCTTTACTGAGAGTTGGGGCCTGGCCTCTGAGGCTCCTAGGGATGCTGACCAAGCCACCAAAGAGACTTACCTAGAGTCAACTGCCTATCTGTCTATCTGTTCAGCACAGCCCTCTGGTAGCCTTTGTCCCTTACTGTGCAAGGATACCCCTCAGTGGGCTTCTCTTGAGGTGTTTATCAGTCTCAGCTCCACTGTCTCAGAGATACCCTCTCTGTAAGCCCAAGAAGCCTGGCTTCATCCATGTCACCATTGGAAGTGTGCAGAAGACTTCCCTGATCCTACACATTGGCTACACCTGGCCTTCACAAGGGCTTATGGCCAGGGACAGCCTGGGCAATTGGCCACTATAGGGGGGGGGGGGGCACACAGTGCCCAGGATCTTCACTAGCATGGGTTGATGGCGCTTAAGAGGTCAGGAAATGAGTCGCTCCAGGCAGGAAGGCTCACACGGAGGGGAAGCTCCATTTATTGAGGGAGGTACTGTGAGGAAAGCGGGGCAATAGCCAAGAGAAGTGGGGTCCATAGAGGGCCTGCCTCTTCCTTCCTCCTTTATGTCTGTCCCTGGAGCTCAGTGTGTTGCCCGTGGATACCCTGGTGCAACAGAGCAGACAATATTCCCATTAACTCCAAGGACAAGCCAGAGGCACCAAGACTCCAGGGCCTTCTGAGGAAGGCCGGCCGACTCAGACGGCGTCTCCGACCCCTGTGTCCTCATCTGTAAGAAGGAATATGGCAATATTCTCCTGACCGAGAACTTGCTGGGTGCGGCCAGGTGGCTAGGCAGAGACCCCACGATGACACCCCCAAACCCAGCCCATGGTTTGGGGATGGTCAAGGGTACCAGGAAACAGTAACACTCAAAGCAGAGACTGGGGCTCAAAGAGGTAACGCAGTCCTAGTGCTTCAGAGGGACAGCTGTCTGTCATTTCTCAGGATTGCATGGGTTGGTAGAACAAGCCGACAGACCTGGACTGGCTTGGCACCTGACAAAGGTTTTCAGCTAGCCTGTGTTCGGGTACTGCTCACCCTCTTATACCATTTACTGGTCACCCAGTGGCCAAAGCACGTTCAGGCAGAGGGACTGTTTGCTTCTCTGCCTAACATAGGTGTGAAGGACTCTGCCTGGTGGGAAATGTGGGCCCAACCTCTGAGTCTGACACTGAGTGCACCCTCAACCAGGCCTCCCTCCTCATCAGCACATGTCCCCTTGGGGCTGCCTAGGGCCCCATCCTCTTGATAGAAAATCACATCTGGCCCGGGATGCTCTGATAAGATCACCGGGGAGTGGGGGCCACAGTAAGGAGACCAGGAAGGAGAGCCAGAAAGAAAAACACACACACATCCAGGACCACATGATATACGGTCCTCCCGCCAGCTCCGAATTGCTTTACCGTGTCACCTTTCGGCATGGGAGCACTTATTCTGTCAGGGTGGAGAGCCCTTGGCTCTGCCAGGTGACAGCTCTAAATCGTGAGGAGTGACAGCCATCCTCCCGCCTGGATTGAGTTTCTTCACAATGGAGCAGGGCTGGTGGGCGGGGGTCCCGTTGCTGGCCCTGGGGGTCCCGTTGCTGGCCCTGGGGCCTGGCCTGCCCTGTGAAGGTAATGCCATTTAAGGAGGGGCTGTGAGAGAGTAGAGAGGGGCCAGAAGGGAGGGGTCAGGCTGCCTTATGGGCTGTCTGCACCGGGGTCAGGAACCTCATCCCTAGGAGAGATCAATCCACCAGACCTCCCCATTTCAAACACTGCACTGTACTCCAGGAGGGATGCATGTGGGTACACAGTTGTGAACCCAGCCAAGTGCCAGCCTCATACTGAGAAGCTCTACCTCTGTAGACTTCCCTTGACATATTCAAGGACTTGGCCATGGATATCTGCAGAGTGGTGTGTACCCAGAGGGTCCCAGATAGGGGAAAGTATCACTTGTACCAGTTGACAGTCACTGGGAATGTCATCGCATGTGTGTGTGTGTGTGTGTTGTTGTTGTTCATGTGTCTGTGTGTACATGTATGTACAGGCCGGACATCGACCTCAGATGTCATTCTTCAGGAGACATCCAGTTGTCTTCTGAGACGGGGTCTCTCTGGCCTAAAGCTTGCCAATTAGTTGGGGTTGGGTGGTTGTCAAGCCCCAGGGAATCTGCCTGTCCTCCCTGCACTGCCTCCTACCCGAGTTCTGAGATTACAAGCAATGGATGAGTATCCAGGCTCTTTTTGATGTGGGTTCTAAAAATCCAAGCTCATGTTTGTGTAACAGGCCCTGGACCAACTGAATCATCTCCCAGCCCCGTGACTGTCCTCTGGACAGTGATACAGTGTTAGCTTTTCACCTGGCCCATCTTCCACAGATGTGTGACCTAAAGCAAGCTCCGAGGCCTCATGCTCTGACCTGTAGTAGGGATGTAGTAGGCTCTGTTACAGGGTGAAAACAAGTGATCCAGTAAGCTCTACCAGGTGCCAGGGCAGCATTGACCCCTGGGAATCCTGCACTAGGCTTCAGTCCTTCTATGAAAAGCCTGTGAGCCAGACAGGCCCAGGTTGTGGTAAGTGTCAGAGGTGTGCCCCGAGCACATACACATTAGTCTTGGATCTGATTTGAGCAAGGTGGGGGTGTGTTAGTGGGATGAGACAAGGGCTCTGTGTGCTGATCCAGCTCTGAAGAAACTCTGAGTTGTTCCCTAGATGGACAGATGGACTAGCAGACTCTCCAAGGTACCCTCAGGCTGTAGGTAGCCCTCGTCGTTTCTGTTGGCTCCTTGATGGTCTGCATTTCCGTCTCTGACTTTCCAACCACGGAGTAGCAATGCCTGTCTTTGGCATCAAAAGAGCCTAGTGCCACCATAGAGGCCATCAACATTGGTCGGCTCCAGTTCTCATCTTCTCCCTGAACCCTGAAATAGAGGCCATATCTGACTGGGGCTGGGGCTTGGGACTTGCTGAAGCTTGAGGTCCCCAGGTCCCAGGGCCTATCCCTTGGAACCTTGACCCAGGCTTGCCTACACCCACTTTCTGGATATACCTTTTCCCAAGACTAGGTGCCTGTTTTGTTGGCAGTGCCCAGAATCCCAAGCCTACAGCCTCCAAACTCACACTTCCAGTTCAAGGTGACCCCAGCAAAGCACCAGGGGCTTGTAAAAACCATCAATTTGCATGAACACAGCCCCCACCTGACTCCCCCACACTGAGAGCTAGGGTCACCTGCCCAGGAGGCCCCCTGGGCTCTCAGAGCCTCTGGGGCCCAGAGGGTCAAGTGTGTTCTGGCTTAGAGAGGCAGGAGGCCAGCTCCCCCGCTTCTCAGATTCTGCTGAACTCACTGAAACCCTAACCTTCGGGCTTCCCCACTAATTTGTGATAAGGCCTCGCCAAGAAAAACAGCAGCTAAAGACCCCTGATTTCTCTGCAAATTCCAAAGCGCTTGGTTCATTCCAGCGGGGAAGGGGCCCGAAGCAGCCGTGCACGCAGAGTCACCTCTGCGTGGGTGCGGGGCTGGGGGCAGCCTCGGGGGAGCCTGCTAAGGAGGACCACCTGCCGCTCTGGGGAGAGTGCTTCCAGCTGGCCCCAGGCAGAGGACAAGGCCAAGGGTGGGTCAGGGCGGTGGCTCAGAGAAGCTGAGAAGGCTCTCAGGATATGTGCTGACGTGGCAGGCTTAGGCAGGAGAGAGTGGAGGAATGTCTATCCAGGCTCCTGACTCAAGGCTCCCAGGATCCCTGGTTGGATTAGGGAACCTGCTGGTACCTTAGATAAGAGGTGATGTGTTGTTTATTTGAGGAGGTATTGCTTTTTATTTTTGTGTGGTGCTGGGAATTAAACCCTGGGTCTTGTAACAGGGTTAAATGCTATACAAGGGCACTCCCACTGAGCTATGTCCCTCCTGTGTTTGAGTGAGGAGCACACCCTTCCTGGAGGCAGCTAGCCTAGAATTAGAAATGGACCTCAAAGAAGCCCAGAAGTAGCTAGGGGGATAGGTATTGCTCATTCACCACGCAGCCCCAGGACCTGGAGGGGCAGACGCAGCACCCAGAGTTCAAAGCCGTTCATGTAAAACTGAGACAAGTGTTTTGCCTGAGCTGCAAGCAGGACCAGTCCAACAGTCTTCCATGGCCACTTCAGGGCCCACAGTGTAGTAGACAAGGGTGCCCAACAGCCCCATCCTCAATCATACCATTCCACTGCCATTGCCCACAGCAGCAAATCCAAACTTCTCTCCTTGCCCAAGGCCCATGTGTCATCCCCCAGCCTTATCCTCCTCCTCACTCCCTTCCCACTGTGCTCAGAACTCTGGCTTTTTCTGTCCCTTACCTTTGATCTTGTTCATGCCCCCAAGGCCTTTCATATGCCCTTTGCCCAGAACATCTGTCTAATGGTGCCTTCCTCCCATCATGAAGGTCTCAGGAGCCCTGTCCCCTCTTGCCAAAGAGCATCCTTAAGAGGCTGCTAGCCTCTGGCTACTATAGGCTTCCTTTAGGTTGTGTATCATGCTAAGTAGAAGAGTATTGAGGCCAGGGCCAGAATATTAACCCTCAGGAAACCTCAGTTAACTGATGCCCACACACCAGCTACCCACTCTATGGTTCCTTCCTGAAAAGTTACCTCTGAAATGGGATTGGACCTTTGGTGATTAGTGTCTGGTGGGCTTCCTGCTAATCCTATAGACTCCACGCATCAGGATCCAAGTAGTTTTTTCTAGGAGATCCCTAGATCCCTGTTGGCAGAGTCAGGCTTTGGCATGGACAAGCACAGGACTGATCTCAAAAGAGTCCACCATACCCTCCCAGAGCTGGCCAACAGATGGCTGGTACGTTAGGTAGCCAGAAAGGCCCCATCTAGAATGGCCAGTTAAACCAGCCTCAGTGGAGGTCTTCTATGAAGTCAAAACTCCAGGTCCTAGAAACTTGCCTGGTTTAGGTGGTCACAGGTCATTCATGCTAGTAATAAATCAATACTGGCTCTGATGTGGAGGCTGTTATGCACACAGGACCGGCAACCAGGCACATTGGAGCCACAGCCAGTTTATCTCCACCATCTGACCATGTCCTCGGGGAACAGGCACAAAGGGAGGCTTTCCTGTGGAGAAGGTCCAGGCTTGCACAGGAGGCCTCCCAGCCAGGTTGCCAGCCTGGGGCTGAGGAAGACTGCTAGGCCAGCTCTTTGCCCTCCTCTGCGCTGAGGTGGACAGAACCATACACAGGCTCTGTTATCTGCCCTGGAGATGACAATACAACCACATCTGTACACTAGGACAGTAGAATCCCCACCGGTAAGGCTGGCCGATAGGCTAAAGTCGACCAGACAGACAAATCCTTAAAGTGAGGTATGTCCCACCCAGGTACAGGGGTAGGCTGTGAAGATACACACGGAACTGGTGCAGCATTAACACAAACCAGCAGCAGACATATGGGGGAGGGAAACAGCACTGGACAGGACACAGGCCACATAAGGAAGTCTCCTGGAAAGAAAAGCCAAAGACAGGCTTCCACAGGGGGTGGTGAGATCAAAACCAGGGAAGGTGGCAGCCACAGTGCAGCGCACGGGAGGACTCGGGACAGAGGGCATAACCATGGAGAAGCCTGCTGTGGGAACAGGCCCACCGCTGTAGGACAATGAGGTGGGGTTGCAGGACCCTGGCTCGGACCATGTGGGTCAAGGCTAGCCTAGATAGCAATAGGATCAACCTGGTACAGAGCTAAGTATGTCCTGTCAAGGGTCTGGGGCCAACTGGGGGGCTAAAACAGAGGCCACGGCATTGGTCCAAGCAAGAGGGAACAGGGAATTTTAAAGAAACATTGTTAGCTTCCTATGGCAACTGTAGAGTGTTCCCACCAACATGACAGCTTTAAAGACCATACATCAAGGGGCTCTGGGTCCAGGAGTTTAAGGCAGGGTCAAGTCAAAGGTGGGGTGGCCACTCTGAGTGAATGGAGGACAGAACCCATCTCTGGCTCTTCACGCCTGCCCCCTTGAAGGTCCATCCCGGCTTCTGCAGACCCCTCTTTCTGGCAGTCTCTCTGGCCTCTTCCTTTCCTTACAAGGCTCCGAAGGGTGTGCTAGAGTGTGGTCAGGGCAGTAGCAGGGGAACAGGTCCATGCAGCTGGATATGAAGACATCCAAGACCAAGCTGAGGCTTTCTGCAGCCAGCACTGAAGGGAGACAGGCAGAGCCACTGGCAGGCAGATGCAAATAGGGTAGGGAGTGCTGGGGTGCTAGGAGGAACTGCCGCAGGGCATGCCGGATTCATGGCGACTGTGGCTTCAAGGAACAGGAGTGGACAGAGGAGAGAGGCTCCAGCTAGATTCCAGGCCTGTGGTTGTACCCTTCAACAGGAGCAGGCCTGAGGCTACATGTGCATTTCCTCCTAACAGCCATGGCTCACAGAGAACTCAGCTTCCCTGAGAGGAAAGGGGAGGCTCCATTGCCTTAGGTGATGGGCAGCAATGAGTGGGGCTGGACTGCTAAACGGAAAGCCCAAGGTCCTCCGGGCCAGAGTCACTAGGAAAGTCCTCTCTGGCCTGGCAGAGGGAGGTGCTACTTGCCAGCTCCCTATAGACACATAGCTCCGGCTCCCCCAGCTTGAGAGGTGTTGAACTCACCCAGAGCTGAGCCCACCCCCGGCCTCCTCCGAGACTTAGCATGACCAGCAGGTTCTGAGGGCCCCCTGCCCATGCACCCTGTGATCGTTGTTGTCCAGAGAACAAACCAGCATGTCTTTAGCCCGTGGTCTGACGGAACGACAGGCCCCTGGGGAATTCAGGCTGTGGTGCATCAGGAGGAGAGACTTGAGAATGAAAACACTGCCCCAAGCCCCCCCCCCCCCGCCGCCCACCACCACCCCGACCCCGACCCAAGGGTGGTGGCCTTCTGGACAGGAGTTGTGCCTCCACACCCTCCCCTGAGGGTACGTTTCCTCTCAGCACCAGGAGAGCCTTTCTGAGCAGCCCCAGCCCTCCAGGGAGCCTGTGTGGTGGGCTCATGCAGAAGCAGGTCTAGAGGACGAGAGTCCACACAGCAGCAGCACCAGCAGCAGCAGCAGCAAACTCAGTGCTGCTCTCACCCCAGGCTGGTCCCCTCACCTGGCCCAGCGGCCTATGCTGTGACCCCAGCAGCGGCCGATCCCCTCCCACAGCCCGTGTTAACCCCTCAGCTCCAGTCCTTCATGGTTTCAAGTAGTTTAAGGGGCTCATTCAACCAAAGCAAGTTACAACAGACGCCCAGGACAGTTCACGTAGACCTTGGGACAGGGCACCCTCCCTCGGACCCTCCCTCAGAGCCGCTTCCTCCTTAGCCATCCTGATCCTGTGGCCTTGGTGAAAATGCTGGTGTGGGTGCGGTAGAGACAGAAGATAATGGGGACCCGGTGAGAATCACTCAGGGTCCACTACCAAGGCCAGCCAATGATGGGGTTGTGGGTCCCTCCTTCCCCATCACAGGAACCAGAAGACCAAGCTGGGGTTCCAGAGTGCTCATTTGTTTATTTTTGCTTTTATTTTTTGAAACAGTGTCTCATTTAGCCTATGATAGCCTTGAACTGACCGCACAGTCAATAATGACCTTGAACTCCTGATCTTCCTGCCTCTGCCTCCCACGTGCTTGGATTACGAGTATGTGCCACCATACCTAGTTATATATGGTGCTGAGAATCCAATCCAGGACTTTATGCATGCTAGGCAAGTTCTCATTCTTAAGTCTCTCCTCCTGGTCCAAAGAGCAAGAATGGGCCTCTGTGGGGGCATAGTTGCATTGGCTCCCAGTCCTTTCACCTAGCAAAGTGGGGTGATGGCCGATATGGCCTCTGTGTGCTTCTGAACCTGTCCTTATCCCACACTATGCCATCCCTAATGTCCAGTCCCATCATCCACCATGCACTTTAGTGAAATCCCCAATATCCAATGGCCTCCCACCAATTCCCGTCTGCCCCTGAGCACTGAGGCCCCCACAAGCCTTGTTCTCCTCCACCGCTCTCAGTGCCTCTCTTGAGCCAGGCAGATGAGCTCCTAACTTCATTCTTGCTTCACCTCTCTGGGCATCTCTCAGATATGGCCTCTTGGCTTCTCTACCCACGCCAAGGCCAGGAGGCAGGCTGCACGCGGATGTTACAGGACATCATGGCAAGGCGTGAGCAGAGGGGCCCGAGGCACCGGGTGCTTCCGACGAGGCCTGAGGGCCGTCTGACCTTTCCGGCCATGGGGCAGCGGTTGCGTGAGCAGGAACAATCACCCCAGTGTGCAAGGCACAAGCGGCCTTTTCTTCCCCACCAGGCCGGCGCACACAGCTCCCAGCCTGGCTTCCCTTGAACAAACATATTTATTGTGGCCGCCACCGAGGGCCTCGCCTCGCAGCCGGAGCCTGGGGGCCTCTGTCCCACCCACTGGGGCCCAGGGAGGGGACCCTTGCCCTGGCGGTCCCCTAGCCAGACCCTCTGCCCTATGGGCCTCAGCCTTGCTATGCTGAGGCAGAGTTGACTCCAGCCACAGCAGGATCCAGAGCTTAAAGTTCCTGCTGGGAGCCTGTGGCCACCCACAGGCAGCAAGCCAACCAGTTTCCCCAGTGGGGCTTACACACAGCAATACCCCTCACCTAGAGCAAGCTCTTTGCCTCTGGGAGCCTCAGAATCCTCCTCCCTAAAGTGGAAGGCATCAACCAGCCTCACACATCTCCAGTCAGGGCCCAGCATCCAGAGACTTGGGAGGTCTATCCAAAGCTCCATATCCCCCTCCTAGCCCCAACTTTTCTTCCTGCGTCCAGAGGGAAAGAACTCCCTCCTTGGGGCCTACACCCTTAGATCCCAAAACTGGCCTCAGTACAGAGGACCCCACAATTTCCTTCCTCTGCTGTGTTCTCCAACTCTAGCTTCCTCACAAATCCTCTGTCGCCTGTCCCAGCCAACTCTTCTCCGCACATCACAGCAGGCCCAGCTGAGCATCACACCCCCAGTGGGAAACAAGTCCAGGTTATACATATAGGTGGCAGGGAGGCAGCTTCACAGGGCAGTGGGGTACCCCAGGCTTGCTACCGGCCTCTCCTGGGAGAAGTCTCCTTGCCAGGAGAGGCTTTGGAAGAGCAGTCAGACCTGACCCAGATGGCCCCGTGAGGAAACTGAGTGCACTTTCATCTATCTAACCCACCCACCTACAGCCAACCCCCCAACTAGCCAGAAACAGGACAGGAAGGAGACTTCTGGGCCTCCTTCTTGCTCTCCTTGCACATACTATTACTCTGCCCACCCCAGGACGCACACACACCCTTTCCTTCTGGCTGGGTCCTGTTTGGTCTTCAGTCCTCAGGAACAGTTGCTTCTAAGGGTCTCTGAAGACCAGTCACATGATCTAAAGCAGTGGTGCCCAGGGTTCCAGATACTAGGAGGTCACTCACCATGGCTCTGTCTCCAAGAACCAAAAGATCAAGGCCCAGGGAAGGGGTCCTGCTCTGGCTCAGGGGCTACAGGTATGTGAGTGTGGGGCAAGAATGACA
Organism: Eospalax fontanierii; assembly: GCA_035773235.1. NCBI lineage: Eukaryota > Metazoa > Chordata > Mammalia > Rodentia > Spalacidae > Eospalax > Eospalax fontanierii. The sequence goes on from CM069526.1 coordinate 2,467,624, forward strand.
AGAACAGTTTCTTGGAATAAGTCTCCGCCTCTTGTAGCCTCCGTTACCGCTGCCGTGAAATAAGAATTATGGTCCCTGCTTGGGCCTGTCTCTATCTAAGCCCTAGACTAGAACACCAAAACTGATGTCCCTCCCCTGCAGGCCTCTGGAGCAGCCATGTGTACAAGGGTGACACACACGTGTGTGTCTGAGTCTGAGAGCACCCATGTGGCCAAGCCTATGACATGCCTGCCCTGGCCCAGTGGAAGCAAGGGTCTCTACTGACATGCTCACACACATCACGTGTGTCCAGGAAGCCTTGACTTGTACACATGAGCCATGGTTGTCTGTACACACCTGGCTTAAACTGAGCTTCCCAAGACAATGTGCTAAGCCAACAGTGCACACAGAATGGCACAGAGGGATGTGCAGGGAGACAGACTGCCACTCTGCTGTCCCTAAGAAGAGAGCCTTGTCTGAGTGGGGAGGTGCCTGGAGCCCAGGAGTAAGACCCTGCCTCATATGTGGGTGAACAGTGGCCGCCCCAACTGTCTTCTGTCCCCAGGGCCTATGTGCCACGTTCTCTCAGAGCCTGCCCTACGGCCACCCCTGGGCCGGGAGCTGCAGCCAGCCCTCCCTGCAGCCAGGCCCTGTGTTGACGCACTCTCCCTTTATCAACACCCAACCCTCTTCATGCTGCAACTGCTTCAAGCCCCTCCCACACTTCAGCATTCTGTCTAGTGTATGTGTATGGACCACCTCTAGAAGCTGGGGCCATGTATGGTTCTCGTGGCTGCTGTGACAGTGTGTCACAACTGGGGTGACTTCAACAACAAACATCCATTGTCTCATGTCCTGAAGACCAAAGTCCAAGATGGAAGTAGTTTCACTGCTGGACAGACACGTGGCATCTTTCCCTATGTCCTCCAGACTGTGGGAGCCTGGACCCTCTGGACTTAGTTCCGAGTCCCTCTGCATCTGATGACCCATGAGGCATCATTACTGGAGAGTCAAGGGCTCTGGAGGTGGAGGTGTGAGAGGAAGGCCAGAGCGGGCCCTGGGAAGGGTCAGTGTGAGCTTTGGCCACGGTGGACTTCTACCTGGCTGTTCTCTGGAGGCCGTACCCTTTCTTGACATCCCACTGTGACCATTTCTCCCTGGCTGACCGATGTGGCCCAGGATGAGGGATGGCTTCCTGTGACTTGGGCATCTGCCACCCTAATAGATTCCTTGGGCCAGCAACATGTATGGTGTGCCTAGGCCAGGACTGGCAGAGCCATGGAATGAGAACTTAATTGAGATGAGACATCAGAATTCACAGGTCCCCTAGCCACAAGCGAGGAGCCGGGTCAGCCTCAGACTGCCCCTGAGATACGCATACAGCAATGCCATCTGCCACCTGTGTGCCCTTCCCTGAGTGCCTTGGCCAGGTTTCCCAGGATACAGGGCTGAGGTGCTACGTCCTGTGAGCAGGATCTAAAACGGATCTCCGGGAAAGGGCTGGCTTTGGGACAGGGCTGGGTACTAGGCACAGCTCTCCCTGAAGCAGAGGCAGGAGGGACCAAGGAGGGGGACTGGGGTTAGCAAAGCAGCTGTGCATGGAGCGTGGAGGTCAGTCCCTGCCTTGTCACCACCCTGACCCGGGATCCTGCTTTCCTGGGACACGTACCTCGGACCCCAGGGAAGGGACAGCAGGCCCAGCTTCTCCAGACAGGTCCAGGCTCTCCAGGCAGGCCCAGCCTCCACTGGCTGCCTGAGAACTGGAAGGAGTTAATTCCCGACCTCATCGGCTGGCAAACTCTGACTCACAGAGCAATAAAATTCCTGTGTTTTAAAAATCAGTATATTAGCTTAATTTTATAGATTTCAGAAGTGCTACTTGAAAATAAAAGTCTCCTAATTATATTTATGATCCCAACGTGAATCTATTTGACTCCGCTCACGGCGAAGAACCTTTGTGTAAAATGCTGGGAAGGCTTCATGCGGACGCAGCCCTAACAGGCCGTAAAACACTGGCTGGTGGGTCCAGGCCCAGCAGGGACGTTGCCGCATACGGCGGCTCCTGGGTGTCAGCAAGTACTAAGCCACAATGTGAATCGCCTTGCTAGAGGCTGTCCCAGCCTTGACACACAGTACGCCATCATAATGTGTGCAGGGGCTTATGCACAGAGGGCTTGGCACCTACACCACCCACAGGAGGCTGGGGCTGGGCTTTGGGGACCTTGACTACGGGGTGGTGAGGGTGGGCAGCTATACTGTGAGGAGACCAGGGTGATCTGGGAGGGTTGTCTGGGGAGACAGCCTCTGCCCTGAGCACACAGAGAAACAGAAGGTCTCTACTGTCAAAAGATGGAATGTGACAGAGTCACCAGCCCTGGGCATTGTTGATAAGATGCATTCTCAGCTCTGAGGTGGGCAGAGAGGGCACTGTGACTGCCTTGCCTGAGCCTACTCCCACCCAAGACCATGCATGTAGCAGAATACGCTCAGGGGCAAGCTTCTCTGTCCCTCTGGGGTCCAGGAGTCGCTGGAGGGGCATTGTTTGAGCATGCGAGGAGCCTAGGGAACCCTGGTGCTGGGGGTTGGGAGATGTCAGCCGGACCTAGGCCAGGCCAGGCTAGGCTGCCCTCTCACTCAGCAGGCCATGAGCTGTGGTGTCAGGTGCACAGACACTGTGGGGATTGTCTTGCCCACCCTGGGCCTCAGTGTGCCTGCCTTCCGCAGGAATTCAGAGCAGGCCGCGAGGGGCCGTAATCAGACGCCAGCCCCGACACCCTGTTGTTGCAGGTGCAGCGTGGGTGCCGGAGGCCAGGTGGGCGGCACGGCACAGCCTGTCACTCACCAGATGGGGCCCCAGGGCCCCTAGTTACAGATGGAGGCTGGGAATCCACAGAGGATGGCCGGGCCCTGTTCCTCTGCCCACCCCCACTCCCGTGCTGCTCTGAGTAAGGACTAACTTTGCTGCTGTGTCTGTCTCCATGGAGATAGAGAGGGTGTTAGCGAGGCCTTCCAGGGTAGCTGCTCAGAGTGGACCCCCACATTGGCACCCCGTGTTTCCCCATGTCAAGCAACTGTGGTGAAAGCAGGACCCCATCCCTAGGCAGCTTTGCTTACACAGTGCCCGTGGGGATGCATTTCCAACCTCTAAGCAAGGCGCAGATAGAGAAACTGAGGCACTATTACAAGTGGCAGGTCCGGTCCTCAGGGTCGGTCGGCAAACACCAGGTTCTTGTTCCCAGCCACAGACAGGACAGCTCTGCTGTGGCCAGTGTTTTTATTATGCAAATAAGGGCATCTAACAGGACAACTTTCAGGACCATTTTGCTCTAGTTACATGCCACCATTTTCCCTCTAGAAGGACCAACGCCCTCCCGTCAGACCAAAGGAGCTAATGGCCTGAGCTGTCTACCAGGATCTTTCTAACACATTCAGCCAGACCTACCATCAGCTGACTCCCTGGTTCCACTCTAATGGGGAGGAGCTGACATATATCCAACCATTGGTCTCCCTTTCTTGGGGACACCAGGTAAGAGCATCTGCCAGAGCCTCAGGGCCACCTCACCACTCTGAGCACCCTGGGTTCTGTCAGTGTGGTGTCTTTCCTTATCTGCTCAATATCAGGTTGACCAAGTCCAATCAAGGGGACAGAGAGACAGAGGAGGGACAAGCTGTCTGATTTCCTCCCGAAGTATGAGTTTGAGACAGATTGTGAGGGCCAAGACCAGAGGCCTCCTGGAGATGGGAGGCCCTCCTTTCATCCCAGCAACCAAGGACCTGAAGCCAGGGGAAGTAGATGGGACGGATTTATCTCGAAGGCACCAAGGGCCTAGTAGTCCATGGTCCTATAGCCACCACCCAGTGCCCACTACCTTGGCCCCAGTCAGTTGGGAGGCCAGCCAGGAGCAGCGCCCATGGGTGCCAACTAGGATTCCCCTTTGTTTTGAAGCCATGCAAAGCCCCCCAGGCTGTTTTCTCTTCCCTGTGTGAGGCCAGGCCTCTGGGGGCTCGTCTAGGGACCGTGCCAGGAGTGAGGCTGGGGGACACAAACGTGGACTTTCATCTGTCGGTCCAGTGAAGGGACCTTTAACAAATGTGGTCATATTTACTTTTTATTATGTACGTTTCACAACTACCTTCTACTTAAGTGGCTTTTTCTGGGTTTTCGAACATGCTCAGATAAGGAAATGGAATCTGTTTAAGGAACCGTGCTAAGCAAACAGCAGTACAGGTGTCAAAGATGTTGAAGAAGTGGCAGACATGTGAGGGACCCCACCATGACAGGGAGCAGCACGTATGGACTTTAAAGCCCTTCCCAGCAGGCCTTGGACTTGGGGGTGAACATGGGGGCCTCCAGCTCTGACGGGAAGCCACTCAAAGCTGCCTGCACATTTTCTGTGGCTGCTGAGATTGGAAGACCAACAATCTTTAAACTGCACAGCGTTTTCAAGGCAGAGGTAAGGGGACCTCTGTGAGATCAAAGCCAGCCTGATCTAGCCTGGTCTACATGAGTTCCAGGCCAGCCGGGGCTACAGGAAGACCCTGGCTCAAACACGACCAACAACAAAATTACCATCCTACAGTCCTGGAGGTCAGATGTGTGTGGGGTTTGCTCCTCTAGCAGGCAGCCCACATCCCCAGGCTCATGGTCTCTTTAAGGGTACTGATGTCCAGTGACACCGCCCCCCTCCCATTCCTCCTCCTTAACTTCCACTCTCCCTCTGTGGGCACATCTTCTTGGTTTTACTGACTTTCTATACAAGGATCCTGTGGTCACCTTGGGCCCAGTAGTCCATGCCGATCATACCAACTCACAACAATGTTCGCTGTGCTTTGCCACACAACCCAACATGCACACAGGTTTCCAAATGTTAAGACATAGGCATCTTTAGTGACCCATATCCTGTCCACCACAGCACCCAGTTCCCTATGTTCCCTGCACCTTCAGCTTGAATTTGTGGACCACTTGGGGGGCCCTGCCTCTCATGAGTGGTTTCAGACCAAGGACTGGGAGGGAAGGGAGTCTCAGGCAGGGGAGACAGAACCCTGTGGCTGGGGAGAGTGGGATCGTAGGCTGAGAGGAGAATAGGAAAGTGGGTGTGACTCATGTGTCACCTCAGAACTGGGGACACTGGTGGGTCTCCTTAGGCAAGTCTCTCTTGCTAGAGTGGTAACAACCAGGACATAGTTGACCCTAGACACACCTGCTACTTCTGTCTCATTACCTATTCCTGACGAAGCCCAGAGTGTCCCCGCAGGGCCGCACACAGGTGCACGCATACCCAAGCTCCCTGTCTATTCCTGCCTTGGCCTGGCTCTCCAGACTTGTTCCTTTCAACCCCAGGCCTGATTCCCAACTTCAGTCCTCTTGCCATCAGTCCCATCTGTTACTGATGAAGCATTCCAGAACATTCTGCTACTGCTTGCCTACCCTAAGGCTGTGAGTGTAGCAGTGCCCACTTTGGGAGAGTCACCAGAGTAGCTGGGTTCCTTGCAGTGGCAGCCAAGGGTATGAGGACAGCTGGGAGCTGGGAACCCCCTACCCCAAGGCCCTTTGGTTTTCCTGGCTACCCCTCTTGGGAGGGCCCAGTCCCTTTGCCCAGGCATTCCAGGCAGGGTCAGGGCCCATCATCAGCTGCAGAGCTGCTGAGCACCCCGCAGCATCCTTCCTATCCCCCTGACCCAGGGTTGCCACTCCTGGCCACTCCATGACCTCCGGGAACTCTTGGCTTTGGTGCTTGTGAGTGGGTGTTGACATTTAACCTGTTCAAGCCACTCCACTGTCAGATTCTTCCACATTAAAAGTTAGAAGGGCATGTTGGTGAATGCCGTTACTCCCAGCACTCGGGAGGCAGAGGCAGGCTGATCTCTGGTGAGCCTACATAGCGAGTTCCAGAAGGAAGAAAACTGAGTTCTGAAAAAAACAGGCTTTCCCTGCACTGCTCTTGAGATAGATTTTTGTCCAGAATGACTATGTCCTTCTCCCCTGCCCAGAAAGTATGTCTGAGGTGAGCACTTGAATTGGAGCCCTGCATCAGGGGCAGATCACTGCAGCTGGGCCTCTCTTATTCCTTGACTCAGGCATTACGGGGAGGCAGGGACAATGGCAGGTGGCCTCTGACTCCAGCTGGCCCTACAAAGCACATGTGCTGCCTATCTGGGCACACACAGTTTCCAAGCCCTTGCACCCCAGTAATGTGACGAGGGGGCCGTGGAGACTGCCTACTCGGCTGTGCCACTGTCATGATAGATCTGTCTGAGGACAGCAGGGCCTGGCCTCCGCTGAGCCCTTTCTCAGGGCCATTTGTACCCTGCAGCTGATGTGAAACAGAAATGCATGGCAGGGAAGTGTTTACCAGTCAGGTTGCTGAAGCCAAGGGTACTCAGTGTTTGTCTAGGCTCTGTCCCACTGGGTCCTCCTCAGCTCTACAGACAAGAGCCTTGGAGCACATGGGGCCCTCACCTCCCCAGTGTGCTGAGGCCTGTGCACGGCAGCGGCAGCGGCCACGGTTTAGTAAAGGGCCAGCTGAATCGATGCAGTCAAAGTAAGTGCAACCTAGGGACTCCTGTGAGCAGGCAGGTCCCAGGAAGCCCCAAGTAAGCCCTTTACTTTGGCTCAGCAGTACTGGGAGGAGCCGTATGGACACTCACCATCCTGCAGGCAGCTGCCAGAGGCTGGGGTGGTTGATTTTCTTTTCCTTTCCTGGAACCCAGGAGAATTGGCTTTCCCTGCCCATGCCCACAACTTCTTATATTCTGAGTTTTTATGAAGAAGGCTGGTCTGAGTGGCCCTCACTCTAGGTCACAAAGGCATGTCCCATCTTGAACATTGAGTCAGGGGCACAGCTACTGTGCTGGAGCACTGAGGGGCATCATCAGTTATAGGCAACTGGAGTGCTTCATAGATCTCCAGGGGCATAAGCACTATTTTTATCTAAAGGGGTCTTTGGGCCCAGGACCCAGTGGTCTCCAGTGCTGGAGGTCTGTAGAGCTGAACAGCTTTCTGCTGCTCGAGAAAAATTCTTTGCTCCTGGCTCAGCTCAGGCCTCAAGGAAGGGCTGTCCACTTCTCACTGGTCAACTTCAAGGTTGTAAGGACCAATGGCTCTTACTCAGGCTCAGCCCTGAGATACTAGAGCCCTGGACTGACTGTCATTCTGCCTGCTCCCTACCCTCATCATCTGATACCCAGCTCCCATAGCCCTTCAGGGGCCTGTGTCACACACACACACACACACACACACACACACCCCCCCCAGGAGATCAGCCCTGCCTGACCCTCCTTTGCTGAACTTTCCTCAGTCTATATAGCTGGACCACAGTGTTCTGCTTCTACCAAGTGGGGTAGAATAGATGTTTTCCTAACCAACATCTTCCTTCCTTCATGTCTACCTTCTGGCCTCTGCACACAATGGTGCACAAACATACATGTAGGTGATCACTCATACATACAGAATCAAAATAAATCCCTTTTAAAAATTCACAGATTGAGACATTAAAACTCAGGGACTCTCTATGGCCTGTAGTATAGACTCGTGTGATGATAGGGTGGCAATTACTGTAGCTGCTTTTGAGCACACTTACCTTCCCCTAGCTGTGAATAGGTTGTTCATCAGGGGTTTTTCCCATGAAAATTCAGCTGCATGGACGGGGATACTGAACCATCTTTGCATTCCTGGTACACATCCTGATTCATCTTCTTTCCTCTCTTGTTGCAGATAAATTATTGTTGGGTTTGATTAGCTATTTGTTTAGGATTTTTCCCTCTATGTTCGTAAGTAGAATGGACTGGTAGTTCTATTTTCTAAGATTCCTTGCATGGATTTAAAACCAAATTCACCAGCTTCTTAAAACAAACTGGGAAATATGCCTCTTGTTCTGTTTTCTGGAGCAACTTGGATAGTTATGAAGCTTTGGAAGAGATCAACTGTAAAGACGGGGGTACATAAGTTTTGAGAGAGGCTCTCGCCTGACATTTGAGGCTCTTTCTTTTTGAAATATTTTTACTGAATCATTGTGTGTTTCATACAGAACAATTCAATCAGTCTTAATCACCTTTACACCCCTTTCCTTGCTGGCACCCCCACAGCCCCCAACTGGAATCCACACAGTCTTTCATCTGTGTTAAGGTCCTTGTGTCAAGTTATTGTTCCCAAGTGACCTTAGTGCAGGTTCATCCACTGAGGTCCAGTCAGCATACCCAGAGTCCCTCACTTTAGGAAGACCAGCTCATCCTCACCCAACAGTAATCAGTTGCCAATATTTCTTAAACAATGGTTGTGGCCTGCTACCCATCTCCCCAGTGCCGAGCTGGGTTTTTGCCTACTTGAGTTTACATGGGTCTTGAGCATGCCAAAATGATTGTTCTAGGTTCACATGAGCAGAGTCCCAGGAGCTTGTAGGAATATGTCCCCACCAAACATTCCTAGTCCTATAGAAGAGTTTTACAATGAGAACCCCAGAGAGATAACCAAGGACACAGAATTTAAAAGAACAGTCATAAACAGGATCAAAGAATTCAATGAATTTAAAGAACACACAAACAAACAAATCAAAGACCTAAAAGAGGAAAGGGATGAACTTCTGGCTGAATTCACAAAAGAGATAGAAATATTGACGAAAACAGGCTGAAATGAAGAAGAAAATGAAGAACTCAGCACGCCATTCTGAAGCAACGGGAGGAAGACTCACAAATAGAATGAATTTTCGAAATGGAAGACAGAATGCCAAGACGGGACGATCAAGTTGAAGACTTGGAGCAATCAGCAGAGGCTTTTTTTTTTTTTTTGGTGGTACTGAGATTTGAACAGGCCTCATGCTTGCAGAGCAAGTGCTCTGGCACTGAGTCCTATCTCCAGCCCTATGTCGGAATTCCTTAAAATACTTATCCGTTCAAGTTCTCCATTTCTCCTAGCACTGATTTTATGTTTAATGTAGTTCTCAGTGCTTATCCTACTGGATTGGTGTTCTCAAAGCATATTTGTGCACAGATGTCCATCATACTTTATTATTTTGCAACTTCTATTCATGAATCTTTGCCAAGGGTTGTAAACTGTGAAGTGCCACTTATTTTTGAGTGGCTCACGAACTAACAGTTATCTTTAAATTTTTAAATGATTGGAAAAAAAAAAACACAGAAGAAGAGCATCTGGGCTGACACTGGGAAAGTACATGAATTTGGATATGTTTGTCCACATGGTAAGCTATATAGGTACACAGTTGTGCCAACTATGGCGCCCACTGCCCACAGCTGTTCCCATCCCAAAGGGCACAGCCCAGCAGACGGACCCCCACTGCAGTGTGCATTCCACACCTCCTGGCATCCAAGGTTCAGTCAATCCAGCATTGCTGGCGTTTCTCACCCCACCTAACTCTTCAGCTGTCCCTTCCCTGTCATCCCCATCTTGAACAATGCACTATGTGCCAGGCTTCTAGCCAACTTGGTCCAGGCCCAACCCTGCTTTTCTCTGAGCCCTCTGCTACCCACTGCATGGGCCATGCCCACCAATCCCCAGGGTACAAACTTCATTATGAATTGACTGAAGATTCCCACCATGTTCCGGGACCTTATTCCTACATGACGTTGCTGGGCTGTGGTGCCATCCGAGTGCCTGGTGATCTTGTTGGTGAGACCAGGACAAGACAATGGTACCCAATACACAGAGCAGGACACAGGGGCTGGGGAGGTGAGGAATCCTCAGAGTTCAGATGTTAGAGCAGGTTAGAGCTCCACCCAGGACTGACTCATCTTTATTCAGCAGGACTTCAAGTCAAGGGTTCCACGCCTGAAATGCCCATGCAGGCGGGACCTGGAAGGATGTGGCCACAGAGGCTAGCTGAGCTCAGGAAGGAGTACAGGCTGCGAAAGGGCCACTTCCCCCGGGAGGGGCCGAGCAAGGCCACAAGCCACTGAGTGTCCTGCCCAGTGTGATTTCTCTTTCCTTCAGATCCTAGATTGAGGAGTGCTCTGGACAGTTGACATGTTGCCATCTTTCTGCTTGGCCTTAGCACCCACTGACCTACCCCAGGGGGGTGTTGATGGCCTCCATGGCCTGATTGTCCACATCTCTCAGTGGAGCATGCCTATGGAGAAGGGGGCCAGTTTGAGGGTACTTGCCTGCTGAACTACAGGCAAGAAGCGGGCAATGCTGAGGTCCCTCTCCCTCCATCAGCCTCTTAATCTCTCCCCACTGTTATGATTTGTTCGTTTGAGATGAAGCATATTTTAGGGCAGTTTTAGAATTACACGGTCATTGCAAGGCAGCACGGCATCCCCATGCATCCTCTCCAGTATCTTTATCTGGAACATCCCGTCAGTGTGTTTGTTACGGCTGGCCGGCAGTGCCGACCAGCACACACTGTGCCACACACAGCTTGGTGCCTTTGCTTCCTAAATGTCCCCTTGTGTCCTTTTCCAATCCCAGAACCCACCCAGCATCCCACGTGGTCTACAGTCCTACCACCTGCACTCTTCTAGGACAATTTTTTATTGTCCTTGATCTAAGTATGGATTCCGAGGCATCCTGAGCTGAGGTGGCCACGTTTTTCTCAGAGTCAGAAGGGACTGTGCGAAGGAAGATAGCCCTCTCCTCCATCCACACCACTCATCCCTGTGCCAGGGCCTTGGCGCTCCAGCTGGACTGTGCTAGTCCAGCTTCCTAAGTGTGGCATCGCTCTCTTTGCCTTCTCTATACTACTAGAACCCACTGGGGCCTGGCTCTGGGGGGCCCTGGAGAGACCCCTGGACATGGATCACCCTGCTGACCCCTGTAGGCCCCAGTGGGGGCCATTCAGGAAGGGACCCCTGAGAATGAAGTCTGGCCTTCGCCTGGATCAAAGCCATGGGCCCTGTTCCCCGGGGACGGGGAAGCTGAGCAGGCAGACGGGGTAGCAGGCCATCGCCCCAGGCAGGCGTGGGAATCCACACATGGCCCCTTCTCAAAGGCGGGTGCTGTCCCTGGGCCCCGGCGGGGTCCTGGAGCCTCTCTCATTGGGCACATCCGCGCCCAGCCTGGCCCATGGTGGAAATGCAAATCTAATTAGTCTGGCATTGAGCCCGTCTTAAAAGTATTAACAGAGCCTTAAACTGTGCTGTCGGATGGGGATGAAGAAACGCCTTAGAGAGAAATTACCGGATGGTGACAAAGCCCCAATTTATTAGTCTTCTCCAATGGGGACTGTGCAAAGGACATTAATTACTTTAATGGGACTTGTTTTGCTTCGTTGCCCAAAGTAATTGGTTTATTAACCTCTCCTTCCCTTTAGGGAAGAAGGGAGGGTGGGGGGCCGGGTGGTGGCCCCGGGAGGGCTCTGCCCAGTGGGCCAGCCCCGCACCCTGCAACAGTCAGCACTCTGCCCCTGCTGGCTCTGGTGGAAGTAGTATCAGTACTCTACTGGGTACCAGGTGCTGGGGACACAGTCCTGAGGAAACAGGGCCCTCAAAAAACTGCACCGTCCCCTGAAACCATCAGTCTATGGTGTCACAAGTGTTCCCCTCCCCCCAAATCCTGGGGAAGTAGACTTCCTGCAGAAGGTTGGAGATCATAGTGGACAGTGTGTCCAGAAGTCAGAGGGAAGTGGAGGGGAGTGGGGCAGGGCTAGGCCGGGCAGGTGAGGCGGCCAGGCCTAAAGTATCAGCTTCCTTGGGCTTCTTAGATGTGGATAGATAACATTCGGTTTTAAAATCATCTCTCTGGCTTGGAGTGAGCCATCTTGGACACAGACCATGGACTGTCTGTTTCCCCATTCTGACAGGACACTCTGAAGATGGAATCAGACTCCACCCTCGCTCGGCTCCAGGGAAGGGCAGGGCCTCGCACTGGGTGGGAGGCCAGCTCTTCTCTCATGGACATGGGCCCCACAGAGGCCCGGGACTGGGTGGGAAAGGGCCTGGACTATACCCCCGGCTCCCAGACAGGTGAGGGCAGGGCCAGAGCTCCTTATGACCCCAGCCCTTGGATGAGCGGAGAAGAAAGTAGCCCCATTTGGAGCCACAAGCTAGACTGGTGTGTCCCCTTTCCCCAACCGAGTGAGGCCCAGGGAGGGAGCTCACATGCAAATCCCAGGAAGGTAGATGTATTTGGCAAAGCCAGGGGATTGGGGGGCATGGTGAGGTGGCTGGGGCTGAGTCTTAGGATACTGTTTAACCCTGAGCCCCCTCAGCACCCTGAGGGACCACCTCCCCACCTGCCCTCCATTTGAGCCCATGTCCCGGTCAGGCAAATACACAAAAGTGAGAGGTCCCAGGTGCAGCCAGCCTAACGAGAAAGGCTCGTCTAGAGGTGCGATGTCCCCAGGAAGCCTGGGACTTGACCACACCAGGCCCAGTTCCAGTAGTGTTCAGGTTGGGCTAGACTACTGTGGGCCTCAGGGACTTCTCTGAGAGGGGGTCAGGCTAGGCCTTTCACAACCTCACCAAGAGCCTGGGGGCCGTGACGTGACCAGGGAAGAAGAATCCTGTGGGCCAGTGTCCCTACTTTCCACTGGTCGTCTGGGCATCTGCCTCCCTCTGGACAGGTTCCCTTTCACCTTGTATTCTAATCTCAACTGAAGGGCAGCTCCTGGCTCTGTCTTCTGTGGTGAAATCTGTTTATGGAAATGCTGGGGCTTGGACTAGGCCCCCGAAGCAGAGCAGGGTACGGGGGACATGTCAAGAAAGCCTTCACTGCCATTCTCAAGGTAAACATGGTTGGGGACTCCTAGTGAGCCTCTAGAGGAAGGAGCCTCTGTCCCAGGCATGAATCACAGAACTTCAACCCAATTCTTTCACCTAATTTGGGGGACTATCCCATCAGCATCCACAGAAAAGACCAACAGATGCCACGGCTTCCAAGATGGTGCCAGGACCCACCAACCAAATCTGGACAAGGTGAAGGCTCTGCAAGGAGGGACTTAGAAGTGAGGGAAACTGAGGAGCCCTGACCCTACAGTGGCTGTCATGAGAACCCCTAGACACAAGACTGAGCAATCAGCTCAGCTGGGGAACAGGAGCTCTGAAGACACCCTGCCCCTCCCAAGCTGTATGACCTGGGGCCAGTAGCTGAGTCTCTCTGGCCTCTGTCCTTTTTTGTACAAGGGAGAGACAGAAGTTAAACATGTTTAAAACATAGGAGTTGGAACACTGGTGCTTGGGAACCTTGCAGTGTGAATGCATGGGAAGCGGGGAGGGGACGCCTAGGCAAGAGACCAGCAAGAATACTGAAGCCCTGGGGGGCCTTGGAGCCTGGGTCAGAGTGGAATCTGCAGTCTCCTCTCTCAAGACCTGATGGGTCTGGGGTTCAGGCTGGTGCTGGGGAGGTTGAAAGATGTGATGTACACCAAGGAAAGATATGCTCGGAACAGGGCAGGGCCAAGCCTTTGGGAGATGATCACCACTTGGGCTTGTGGGTGACCTACCTGGTTAGAATATCCCTGGGAGGAGACAGGCAGCCGCCGGAGACCTTAGCAAAGTGTCCCAGAGAGGGCTGGCCCAGGAAATTCACCATGAATACCGTGGCAAACTCACACAGGACTTTCTGTCCCACCCAGGCAGGGTGGGGAAGGGGTCTCAGATGTCATGCCCTGGGTCTCTAGGGCAGGGCAGGGTAAACCCTGGGTTGCTGAGTCCCCCAGATCCCAGGGAGCCAGCCCCTGGATTCCCCTAGTTTAACTCCACATCTTTTTCTCTCCTGCCTATAACCCAAGTGGGGGCAGAGACCCTGGCTAGGCCCAGGTTGCTTGTGTAGTTCACAAGGAAACGTTCACAAATCACTTTTCTAGACCAAGACCAGTAAGAAGCCCGTGTGATTCTTCTTAGACATTAGGAGTTTTCTCTCTCTTGTTTTAATCAACAAGTTCCCAATAAGCCATTGCAGCAAGGCCATTACCGATGGCCCCTAATCTCCTGGGGCCGCCAAGCGAAATGGGATCTCTCGCTCTTTCATTGAAAACGCTTTTCTTGTTTTCTTTCTCTGACCTGCTGGAAACCGGCCAGCTCGCCAGTTCCATTAACTTAATGAGGGCTGACAGTCTACAACAAATGTCCTTATAATCTCCCCAGGATTGAAATGGGGTCCTCCCCAGTGCCTGCTTATACCCCAACCTTGGGGCCTCGCCCCAGGATTTTAGTGGGGTCCTTCCCAGCATCCTCCTGTACCCCAACTTTATCAGCTTCTCCCCAGGACTTATGTGGGTCCTCCCCAGCATCTACCTATACCCAAACCTCTCTGTTTCCCCAGGATTCAAACGGGATCCTCTCCCGTGCCTGCCTGTACCCCGACCTTGCTGGCTCTTTACCTCTGCATGCCAGCCCCTCCAGGGACTAGATGTTCTTCGTTGCCCATTCCTACCCAGCCGCTCTGCACAGGTTGCCTGGGGCTCTCAGGTCCTCTCCACCCTGGGGTACCAACACCCCTGTCTCCCAGGGAAGCTGGAGCGCCACTGAATCTCAGAGCCGGGAGGGTAACTCCTTCCTCCGGCCATTTCCTTGTCAACAGGAAAGCTTTATCTACGATTCTTTCTGGTTTCCTTTCTGGGCTCTGTAGCTTTGGAGGCCCCTGAAGGTCAAGAAATTTGCTGGAACAAGCTGAGGCCCAGCATGACTGTGGGTTTGGGGTTCTCTTTTCTTCACCCACATTCCTTTCTTTACCTCATCCTGCAGAGGAAGGCCTTGGCGTTCATCCATGCCTTCGTGGATGCCATCTTTGGGAGCGGGCCTAGGCCTAGGATAGAAAAGGGAAGACCAAGCAAACACCCAGAGTGGGCATCCTTCCCACGCAGCAGCCCCTCCCATGAGGGCTGTTGGGAGAAACTGAGGACACACCTCCATATCCAGTGGCCAAGACCTCCAGCTTGCTCAGTGTGTCCCCAACAACCACCCCCCATCTTCTCACTTTGGCTCGTTCGTTTTGTTTTGGGGGGCAGGGTTTTACTATGTAGCCTTGGTTGGCCCAGAACTTGTAGACCCAGCTGACCCCAAATTTGTGACAATCCTCCTGCCTCAGCCTTCCAAGTGCCGGGATTACAGGTATGTGCTAACCATCCTGACCAGTTTCCGCTCTCCACAGGCCACCCACCTCACAGACCAGGCTGCTGTTTTGAGATCGTGGCTACCAAGGGTGGGGCACTGCTCAAGAGTCACGGTTATCTGTCTGTCACGTGCAGCATGGGATGGACATGTGCGGGGACAGAGATTGGTGAGGTCATGAGCCTGCGTGTCCCGGCAAGTCACAGAACTGCACTGGGCGTTGCTGAGTCTGGACAGTGTTTGCACAAAGAGGCACTCAGGGCAGGGCTGATCCTCAGGTCTGCATGTGGATGAGGTATGCTCACAAAACCAAGGCGTAATGTTTGGGTTGGCTGTGCTGCCCACTGTTGGTGTCAGAGTACCTTGAGTTAGCTTATCAGCTTATGTGACCCTATTATGATGGAAACTATGTACAGCCTCCTCGGGCCACCCAGCTATACCAAACTCCTTCCAGTGAGTGGAGGTGCCCAGGCTCCCAGGGTCATGCCCCCAGCTGTCGTCTCCTGCCTTGTGCTCAGCTCAGCCCCTCCCCAGTGGTGTCAGGCTCCCTGGAGGAACTATTTCCCCACTATATATGGTCTCTTGAAATGCTCCCTGAGTTCTCATAGAGTGGTTACAGTCAGACCCTGTATCTCCAGCCTCACTTTCTTTTAGTTATACACACTATGGTCTGAAAATATGAAGTGGAAAATTCTAGAAATAAACAACACCTACTTTTTAAGTTGTTTGCCATTCTAGCAGTGTGGTGAGATCCGTGCTATCTGGGACATGAATCGGCCCCCACCCAGGCTACCCACACAGTATATGCCACCCACCTGTTAGTCACTCGGTAAACATCTCTCTCACCAGGTTTGCCACCAAGGTGCCTCAAGGCTGGGACTGTGCATTTTGCTTCCCTTGTGATCACTCACACTCAACTCGCGGGTCTCTGTCCACCTTGTATTGGAAGCAGCCAGGAGAAGCTGTGCAGCACCTTCACACTTTGCTTAGAGCTTTCCTCTGAGGAATGTCCAAGGTCACTGCTTGCAAGTTCCATCCTGCCCAAAGCACTGAGACCCCGAGATGTGCTCCTGCCACGCTCTTCCTGACATGTGTCCATCAGAAGGTCCTTCCTGTCCCCATTCCCACCAGTGCCCAGCCATGGCCCTGTGCCCATCCCTAGGAAGACAGTGGCTCTCTGAGACTCTCCTCTTTGGAGCCTGTATCAATGGCATCTTGTCTTTCTCTTCATGGCAATGGGCATCTGAACCCTTCTGGCCTTGACCTAATCCCCTCTTGCAAAGCTGCCGCCACATTTTCAGACATTCCCTTCAGTAGTACCCCTTTGTCAGTGCCAAGCTCAGTACCTAGCCCTTCTGTGCCGTGACAAAGTGATGTGGGTTGGGTGGTGTATAAGCATTGAAGAGTCACTGCACAAAGCTCTAGAGGCTAAGTCCCGAATTCAGGCTCTGGCAGACTCTCTATCTGGTAAGGGCTGCTAGCTCCCTAGTCGGTGTCTTCCATGTGCCCTCCTGTGACAGATGGCAGAAGGGCAAAAAGGGACAACTGAGCTCCCTCGGGCCTCTTGTCCAAGAACACTAACCCTATCTATCTATTCATGCGGGCACTACCCTCACGACCCAATGTCCTCCTGGAAACCCCATCAACATCTCCTTGGAGATGAGGCTTTAGCATATGCAGACACTCAGGCCTGACTGGGGAAACGGAATAGTTTTCCCCTTTCAGCCCTGGGACAGTTGAAATGGGTGACCTTTGCATTGCAGCCACCTGCCCCTGAAACCCTGCAGAATGTTAGTGCCAACCAAGAATGTCTGCTATGGCTGGTCTGGGCGGGGGCCCAGCATGGCGTGGCTCAAGTCGATGGCTGATACGGAAACAATCTGACAAAGATATGAGAGCCACGTATTGAAAGCCCGTGAGATGAGGTCGCAGAGGAAGCGTGTTCCCTCAGACCTGCCTGGAGAGCCGACATTCGCCGTCCTGTCCCTTAACACTGGGCTCAGAGGATGTGGGGGTCACCTGGTATGGTAGCGAGCTACAGCAAGGCTTGCAGTGGGGGGCCAGGTCACAGGAGCTGTGCGGCTTTGTCCCTTGGAAAGCAGCCTCTGTGCGCTATCCTCTAGGGGATGGGTTGGTAGAGGTGAGGCTGGATGCCATGCCTGCCAGGGAGGCACCCCTGAAGTAACTTGGCTGGGTGCTTGGGCCGCACAGGGAAAGGGGCCCCTCCCCCACTCCAGAGCCTGCCTGTCTCTCCAGCTGAACTCCAGCATTGGTCCGCAGGATAGCCATTCCTGCTACAGCATCCATCAATGCGTAGTAGTGTCGTCGCAGTCTGTGCAGCCATCACCATTAGCTAACCTGAGTGCATTTTCAACACCCTCAAAAGCCACCTTCACCCATCAGCAGTCACTCGCCATCCTCCCAGCCCCAGTGGACCACCAATCTCTCATTTCTATGGATGGGCTATTCTGGGCATTTCAGATAACTGGGATCGTACTGGCTTCTTGTACTTAGCACAGTGCCCTCCGGGTTCATCCGTGTTATGATACGTCAACACCTCTTCCTTGGTCTGACTGACTATTCCATCGCACAGACAGGCCGTGTCTGTGTGCATCCATCTGCTGACAGGTGTTCTGACTGGTCACGCCTACTCTGAACAGTGCGGCTATGAACACTTGAATCCAAATTCATATGGGCGTGCACATCTCTTGGGCACAAGTGGAATTTTTGGGTGTTAACTGTTTTGAGGAACCTCGGCCTGCTTCCCCTACAGCAGAGGAAGCACGTGTCAGTGTACAGTGGTCCCATTTATACCGGTTTCATCAGCATCCGCCACAGTCTGGGTGCCACAGTCTGGACAGGCTTGTGGGCCTGGGCCTCTCCACAGAAAGTTGGAGCATGCAAGATGGCCCCTGCTTTAAAAGCATGGCATCATCTCTGAGGTCAGAGTCTCATACCTGCTGACCACTGGCACATCTGGCTTTAAACCGAAAGGAAACTCTGGTGCTCCAACAATGAAGAGGGAACTGTGTGACACAGCCCTGTCCACAGGCCTGAGGCCTGCCACCTGCCACATCCTAGTCGGAGCTGGGAGAATGAGCGAGCATGGATGTCCACAGAGCTCTACGCCACTGAGCCAGTGATGAGCACCTGTGTGGACCACTGTCAGCAATGTCGTAGCAGAGAAGGGCTGAATCCCTTCCTATCAAGATTATCTGTTCATTTGTTTTGAAACAGGCATCTCGCTCTGTAGTCTAGGCTAGCTCTAACCTCAAACTCATATTCTCCTCTCTTCATTCGTTGAGAGTGCCAGGATGGTAGGTGTGAGTCGCCACGCCCCACTCTTTCATTACTTGAATTACCCAAATAAAAATATGTGCCTTCTGAGGGTACAAGTAGATGTAAAACTGATATGTCCCTGAAGGCAGAAAAGTGAAGAAGACAGAATTCTGTGATGGTTACAGTGGTCATGGCATGGCTGACATGGGGCCCACAGAGTCCCACTCTTCACCTATGTGCAGTGGTGGAAAGAGGCCAGAGAATGTCCCCTCAGGTCAGGCCTGAGACGAGGGTTCCGGGAGGCCAGGGGAGGAATCTCGGAGCCTCCAGTTTGTCAAGCATTTTTCTCTGATAACTCATGTTCCCTGGATTCCATGAAGAAGTCTCCACCTAGCCCGAGGCTATGCAAGCCTTCTGCTGAGGCCTTTCATAGCCTGATCTCCCCCTTCCTGTTCAGGGCCTGACTTGAGCTGACTGGGCAACTGCTGCGCAGGAGCCTCAGGGGTCTCTGCTTTTCCCTCTGGGCCTCCCCATTGCTAGGCACGTCTATTGAGAACACCCATTCCCCTGTTGAGAGAGAGCCTTGAGGATAAACCAAGAGGTCAGGGTGTTTGTGCCCTAGCAGGTCCTGCTCCAGCCCATCGTCCTGCCCTACTGAACACGCAGGTTTACTGTGGTTTTTGCCGGGCTTTTTGTGGTTGTTGTTGTGTGTATGTATAAGTATGTACATGCATGCACACACATGCTCCTGTGTATAATTGCAGGCATACATGCCATGGTTCCTTGTCTGAGGCAGGGTCTCTATATTGTTTGTAGTTGTAGAGTCAGGCTAACTGGCCTGCAAGCTTCTCCCATCTTGCCATAGGAGAACTGGGACTGCAGATATGCATTACTGACCTGGCTTTACGTGGTTCTGGGAAATCAAATTCAGGTCCTTGCCGAGCCCTGTCCCCTACCCCATGACTTCTTTTTTGTTTGTTTTAAGACAAGGTCTCATGTAGCCGTGACTGGCTTCAAATTCAATATTAGCCAAGGGTGACCTTGAACTTCTGAGCCTTTTTGACTCTAACTCCTGAATGTTGGGATTACAGTTGTCAGCTACCACATCTGGTATATGTGATACTGAGGCTCAAACCAGGGCTTTGTCCATTGCTATGTAAGGACTCTACCAAGTGAGCCACCCTGTGATTTCTTTTCACCGTGCCAGGGATAGAACCCAGGGCTCCATGCACCTGAGGCAAGTGCTGTACCACTGAGCCACAGCCCATCCTATTGCTTTTTGAACTCTGGTTGTGTAAGTCTTTACCATGCTTCAAATTGCTGTGGCTACATAGATGGTATGAGGCATCTTCATAAATATTTTAGCATCAGTTGGTCAATTTCTAAAAGGAAAAGAAAAGATAAAAGTGCTCCAAGGTAGTGGCTGGAATATGAAATTTGTAGCAAACTTTGAGGGAAATAATCTTACAAATATCAAGTCTTCTTGAGCATGTTCTAGCCCTCCATGAACCCAAGTCACCTTCAGCTTTTCCCTGATGTCCGCCCTTCTCTGTATGTAGATCCTGCTCAAATACAGCTTAAATAGATATATTGAGTTTGGTTCTATTACAGTTAGTATCTACACTATGTATTCTAATTCTATTGCTAGCAGGTAGAAAGATAGTTGATTGTTGGTTTCCGTTCTTCAGGATACCAGGCTTGCCCCATCTTGGAATCGTCCTTCCTCCACCTCCTCCAGTATCCTAGAATTGTGGATAATGAGCCTCCATATCCAGCAAAATCAGTGTTCTGGCTAAATTCATTTATTAATTCTGATAGTTCATCTGAAGATGATAGAGGGTTTTTATATACGTAATCATGTCATTTGTAAATAATAACAGCTTTATTTTTTTCCTATCCAATCTTTCCAGTCTTTTACATTTACCTGTGTATATGTGCATGCACAAACCACAGCATGTGTGCAGGGGTCAAAGGGCAGCTCTATGAGGTTGGCTCTCTCCTTCTACCTGGTGGATTCCAGGGACTGAACTCAGGCCATCAGGCTTGGTGGCAAACACTCTTATCCACAAAGCCATCTTGCTGGCCTGGTCCTTCCACTTTTTTTTTTCTTTTAACCTCCTTTGCTCACCTTTGCCACAGGCTGGGACTTTACGGACACTGTTTTAAAAACCGTGGGGCACAGTCTCCAGAACGTGAAGCGTGATCGTGCTTAGCATTTACGGGGTAGTGTGTTTCAGTTTTGGGGTTTTTTAAGAATTGTGTTTCCCTCCCCTCCTACTTTGCAACAAGTCGTGTTTCTCATTAGGATGATACCCTGGGCTCTACCAAGTGCTTTTCTGCGTCTTTTGAGCTGATTATATGTTTTTCCTCATTCTGTTGATGTGGTGAGCTTTGTTGATTGATTTTCAAATGTTAAACCAGCCTTGCGTAACTGGATTAAGCCACACTGATCCTCGATCTCACCGGCTGCTGGTTCTTAGCGTCTGACTGCATGTCCATGACAGACCTCACCCTCTCGTTTTCTTTCATGAATATCCTTGTCAGATTTGGGCATCAGGGTCAGACCACCTCATAAAAGTCCTCTGAGAAGATTTGTATGCAGTTATGATTTTCTTCTTTAACATGTTTGGAAGAATTTACTGGGCAGTCATGTAAACTGACTTTCCTTTGTGGGGAGATCATTAAAATTCCAAGTTTAATCTCATTACCGTCAGGCAGTTTGTATTATTCTGTGTTTTATCCGTGTTTCTGATGGATTCATCTATTTTATATTATCAGAATCGCTCCTGCCCATCCACCCTCTGAATAGACTCTTTAATATCCGCAGCTCTACAGCAGGGCTCCTTTTTCAATTGGTGACTTGCGACCCCCTCACCCCACTCCATCTATCTTACTAAAAGTTTTATCAATTTTATTAGTCTCCTCGGAAAGCCAACTGCTGGCTTTGTTGATTTTCTTTAATACAACGTTCATTTTTTATTTCATCAACTTACAGTCTTATCTTCATTATCTTTTCTTCTCTTTCCTTTGGGTTTAGGTTTGGTTTGTGTTGGCCTTTTTTTTTTTTTTTTTAACTTCTTGAGCTGAATTGCAGCCTCTCCTTAGTATGCATAGTTCACTGTACCTCAAACATTTATTTAGCTATAATTTTTCTTGAAGCATGATCTTTTCAAAAAAATTATTGCACTTATATGTGTTTTGTGTGTGTGTATGTGTGTGTGTGTATGTGAGAGAGAGAGAGAGAGAGAGAGAGAGAGAGAGAGAGAGAGAGAGAGCCACAGCCCACATGTGGAGATCAGAGGCCAACGTTCAAGAGCTGCTCTCTCTTTCCACCATGCAGGACCCTGGAACTGAATTCAGGTCATTAGGATTGGCAGTAAGCACTCTTATCCACTGAGCCATCTTGCCCTCCCAAGACATGACCTTGCTAAATAAATAGCCCAGGTTTGCCTCAAACTTGTGATCTTCAAGTCTCAGCCTTCTAAGTTGCTCTGATTAAAGGTGTGTATCCCATACCTAATTTAGCTGTAACTTTTGATGTACTTTTATTTTTCTTTCATTAATACTATTTTCTGATTCATACAAGAGTTCTTTTTCTTTGACCCTTTGGTTAATTTCCAAAGTACTTGAGGAGTTCCTAGTGTTATTTTTGATTTGGGGTTTAGTTTCACTATGGTTAGAGAGTATGTTAAACATGATTTGATTTCCCTGAAATTTGCTTTTTTAAAAAAATATATTTTCTATTTATGAGTATATTTGCTTATGTATATGTAAGTGCGCCCATGCCATGCAATGCCTGCAGAGGCCAGTTGCACTGAAACTGGAGTTACAGACAGTTGTTAGCTGTCATATGGGTACTGGGAGTAGAACCTGGGTCCTCTGCAGAAATAGCTAGTGCTCTTAACCAGTGAGCCATCTCTCCAGCCCTGACACTTGTTTTTAAAGCCTCACATTTGAATCTTGGTAAATGCCTATCTGCGCTGGTCCAGCATGGGTATTTGTCCACATCAGTTAGGGCGGACTACCGCCTAGAGCACTCACCTCAGTCTCTGTTGTCCTTGGCTGCTCCCAACTACCAAGAAGGTATGTCCACATCTTGCATCATGGCTGTGAACTTACTTTTTTGCCCTGACAGTTTGTTCCACATGGTTGATTGGTTGGTTGGTTGGTTGGTTGGTTGAGGTCTTTTGTTAAGACAAGATCTCACTGTAACCATGAAACTTGATATATGGACCAGGTTAGCCTCAATCTCACAGAGATCCACCTGCCCCACCTCCTGAATGCTGGGATTAAGTGCGTGCCACCATACCCAGTGCTTTATATATCTTAAGTTTATATTTGTAGGTGCATGCAGATTTGTGGTTGATCTCTTCCTGCTGAGTTGTCACTTTCAGTGTGTACTGAGTGTATGTGAGGCCAGAGGACAACCGTGGGTGCCATTCGTCAGGCGCCATCCACCTATTTCTTTCTTAAGACAGGGTCTCTTCTCCGTCGTCCAGAACTTGCGGAGCAAGCGAAGGACTGGCCAATGAGCCCCAGGGAAGCTGCTCTGTCTTCTCCGCGCTGGGACTACGAGCATGTCCTGCCATGCCAGGCTGCTGTATTCAGGTTCTAGGGAACAAACTCAGGTCTTCACAAGCACATTACCAACTGAGCCACCCCCTGAACCCAGAACTGACACTTTCCAATTGTAGAATATTATTCTCCTTTTTCCCCAGTAACGCTTGCAGTCTACTCTGCCTGGTGCTGGTTTCCCAGTGCTAGCTTTCTTGCCCAGACCATGACATGCATTTCTCTATTCTTTTATTATCAATCACTCTGTATTTTCTACCTTACAGTGGATTTATGTCATTATTTTTAATCCTGACACTCTTGATCTAGTAATTGAAATATCAGCTCACTAACAGAGTCCATAATCCACCATTTTATTCACCCTTCTACCTATTTCAACTTTCCTTTACTTCAGTTTTCTTCACATGCTACAAGTTGGCTAAGTTTTGTGTTCCTAAACAAACTTTTCTACTGCATCCCTTTTGTCGAATTACCATTACACTCTTAATTTCCATGGTTGCCCTTTTGACTCTAGAACTGTTTTTTTTTTTCTTTTGGGGGCATGGTGAAGGTGAGGAAGGCATCATCTCATGTAGCCCAGGCTTCAAACTCACCACAAAGCGGAGAATGACCTTGAACTCCTGACCTTCCTCCTCCGGCTCCCAAGTGTGAGGCTGCCTTAGTGGAGAGCTTTATTTTCAGTATTTGGACATCGCTTTGATGAAATCTCTCATCTTTTCACCCATTTCTTGAATCTGGTTATTACAGCTATCTGAAAATTCCCATCTAAAAGTCTGATGCAAGCCATAATCATCTATCTGCCAATGAATGTGTGGGTCAGACCTTCAGGCTGCTCAGCTGCGGGCACTCCTAGGGGGCAGAACACTCACTGTTTAACATGCCTGGAGCAGTCAACTATCACCTCAACCCCTTCGCTCTCCTCATGGCTTCTGGACAGGCTATCTCGGACTTGTTCTGGAGGCAGTAGTTTTCTGAGGGGTAAAAGTGAAACCCACAAGGCCCTTTGAGGCTGAAGTTCAGAACAAATAGTCTGTTTCTACCTTGGGGGAAATATACTCAGATCATCAATGGGAGGAACAACCAGGGATTTGCAGCTGTCTTACCAGCCACCACTTTCCACATCCCTTCCCAATATCAAGTCCACTTCCAGCGCAGCCAGAGGTCTCACCAGCTGCAGATGGCACCATAGGCAAGTCCCCTCTGCCTCTCATCTGCCTCTTCTTTCTAGTCACGTGTTATACAAGGTTGATGGCAGAGCATCCCACCTCTGAACCCTAATTACTAACTTACTCTGCTCTTCAGCACCGGGGATGGAACCCAGAGCCTTGCACTAGACGAGCACTCTACGTCCCACTCCTCTCAATACTTTATTTTGGAACAAGATCTCATGCTGTTACTCCGATTGGTCTTGAACTCAGTTTGTAAGCCAAGCAGGGCTTGAACTTGTGATCTTCCTGCTTCAGCCTTCCAAATAGCTATGATTACAGACCTGTGCTACCAGGCGTGGTTCCTAATTTCTGTATCAGCTTTCTACTACTGCTCAGCAAACCACAACCGAATGTTGTGGTTTAGTACGTTACTTTCTTTGCTTACAGCTCTGTGGGTCAGGATCTTGGACTCAGCTCTGCTATGGTCAGTGCTGGCTGATGGCAGGACACTCTCCAGCCACACTCTAAGCCCATGTGGTTTCCACACAGGGTGTGCTCCCCAGAACTCTCACAGTCTCATTAAGTTCCAAGGTCAACTCAGATTCAAGTAGGAGACAGCCCGCAGTTAGGACCGGGGCAGGCATCGCACCTGCAGATCTCTATCTAAGGTTTGCTCTTTCCCTTGATTTTCAGCCTTTTATGTACGGACAAAAAGATAGGCAGAGGTTCCAAGATATCTTTCTACAGATAACTGAATTTTCTTCTAGTATGCAAAAGGAATCTGGGCTAGTTGGGGCTTGAGACAATGTGAAGCTAAGGGATTGGTGGGGAGGGGGTTCCTCAACCAAAGGCTTCGGATTGTCCGCAGTGATGTGAGTCTGTTGACTTCTCTGCTCTGTTCTCCCTGTTTCCAGCTGCCACCATTGCTCTGTGGGAACCCATGATCACTTCCAAGGGGGAGTCATAGTTGGTCTATGCCCTTGGTTCACCAGTATCTTGTCTCCTGGTGTCCTGGTATCTTTGTATCCCGGGTTCCAGTGTTCTGCTCACAGCCCAGGGAGCCCCACTGTCCCACCCATCTGGAGGGGACATCCCCCACAATGCTCAGAAGCAGAGGCATGGCCTGGAGGCTAGGCTGGTTTCCACTTGTCTCTTGTATTCTGGGTTTTAGGCCCTTCTAGTCCATCTTTTCCAATGGCTTCCAGCAGCAACCTGTTGCCTCTGGTGGGGTTTAGTCTAAATAAATTAGGACAGCTGATTGAGTCTGAGCTTTGTGGCCTGGAGGCTCTTACAAGTCTTCCACTGCACCGATGTCTACTGGTCTCATTTCTGTATTTGTAGATGTCTGCATCTACGTTTCCTTCAGTGACGTTTCCTAAAAGACCTCATTTCTATAAGGAGCCTTGGAGACAAAGCACCACAGTGCCCAGGAAGCAATGCTCCCTCTGAGGGCTTTCCCGGCTCCGCTGTGAGTTACAGGCACAGCCATTACAAACTGAGGGTACTTCCCACCTCCGTTCTCAGAAGACAGTCCTCTCCCCATCTGCAGCTGAAGCAAACCCCTTCCCCTTGAGAAGGCGCTTCCTCCCCTTCACTGAAGCCGGGGCCGGTCTGGAAGCTCCATGTGCCCTGGCTGGAGGGGGCGCCTCGTTTCTGGAGGGTCTGTCTACAGGCAGCAGGAGAGCAGCTTTGATGTGAGGCGGTGAGGGTTACTGACACGAACACCACTCACATTTCCTTTCCTTTGCCACAGGCTGCGGGAGCACCATCGGGCCACCATCAAGGTCATCAGGCGAATGCAGTACTTTGTGGCCAAGAAGAAATTCCAGGTGAGCACATGCCCAGCTCTCTTGACCGCACGAGGCCTGTCGTAGCAGCACACTGTCACCTTGGATGCAGGGGCACTGTCTCTGTAGTGCCTGGGACATCCCTGCTCCTCAGCACAGCAGGCTCCTCCAAAGAGCCTGGGGATCGCCTGCCCGTCCCTCTCACTAATTAGAAGGAACCTCATGCCACGACTCCCAGGGGTCCCCTCAAGGTGGGGATAAACCAGAGAGGACGGAGCCTGTCCGAGTCATCCCGGCAGGAAATGACATCTGTCCTCAGCCAGCTCTTGCTTTCTGCCCCTCACCCCTGCCTCCACTGGTCTTGCTCAGTGGATGGAGTCTCCAGGGCTGGCAAGGCTGCAGCTCCTCTCTTCATTAGCTCTCAGCCCTCTGGGAACCACGGTTCTACTGCGCCCCTGAGTCTAGGGCTCCCGGAGAACCCGGGAGCAGGCTGTGCTCCTCCTCTGCTGGGGGACAAGGTCAAGGGGGGGAGGTAGGAGGACTGGGTGACTTGTCTGAGTCCCTCAGAGAGGTCCCACTGGTCACCCTGGGCCCAGTCTTTGGCCACACCTTCCACACCAGACTGTGGAATTGACAGGGGCCCCCATGGTCCGCTCAGCACAGCCTCTCCCCCAGCCCAGGAATAGCTACAACCTCCAGAATCCATGGGAGGTAGGAATTAGGGCACAGTCCCCATCACAGGTGGCCCTGGGTGAGGGTGTCCTCAGATGTATTGGGAACAGGAACTCAAGGGGACCTGGGTCTGATCGCTGCTGTCCTCAGCTCGCCCACAGCTATTTCTGTTCCATCCCTAGGAGCAGCTCCTGGCTGGCTGCTGCCCTCCTGCCAAGCTCTTGGTGCTAATAAGAGCAGCATGTAGCTCTTCACTCGGTCACAGTGGCATTCTGATGCCCACCCATCAGCCTGCACCCCACCCTGTAACTCCCATGACTCAACTAGATCAAGCTATGCCCAGATTCCCACAAGGCAGGGCATTCCTCGTTGTCAAAAGGAATAAAGACCACACTCAGCAGGCACCAGGAGCCAGGAGGCATCTACAAGGTGCTGAAGGATCCAAGGCTCCATGGAGATGGCACCAGGGCTGTCTCCCCGCCTCCCCCTAGGGTCCATGGTCAAGTCCATCGGCCCTGCCTATGGAGGAGTTGGTGGGGATACTGAGAGGGACAGAGAGAGGAACCAGCTCCCACAGAACCAGCTCCTTCCAGGTGGGCACGGGGCTGCAGGAACCTTCTGTGGGGGTCAAATCTGGGCAACACAGCCCCCCAGGGGCAAAGGAGGGTTAGAATGTGTCGCCCTTGCTGGAAAGCAGTGTGGCTAAAATGGCTAGCTTACCCTGGCGAGGCAGAGTCATGGGGAATTGCTAGGGTGTGACGCCCCCCCAGGCTGAGGAGTGTTTCCTGTGGGTGCTGGACTAAGTTCTATAGGCAATAGCCCAGGACCCGCCTGGCTATATGGGGCTGTGCTGGGTTTTCATGGGCCTCCCTGTGGGTTGCTTCTAGAATCCGGGTGTCCAGTAGAACATGGGGACCCTCATGGTTTCCAGGCGGGCCCCTATTGGGTCAGAGGCCACCTCAGTGGCCCATTCAGACTCAGTGTCTGAGGTATAAACAAGGGCCTGCCTGCTGACATGGGTGAGGACTAAGTAGAAGCCTGGAGCATTCTACTTCCTTCTAAGCCTCAGGATACCAGCCAAGGTCCCGGGAGTGCCCCAGGAATAAGTCAGACAACTGTGCTTCCACCCTGATTTTCTTCTGTGCCCCTGACCTAGATGGCAGCAGGGCCTTGTGGGGTACAAAGCCTTCTAAGGAAGGGCTCCCCGGTGAGCTGGCTCTGTTGCTGAGGACACATGGACAGGCCTCCAGCAAAGAGAAGTGACCAGGGTAAGGAATGAGCCCTAGTGAGGAGGGCTCCAAGGGCTTCAGGCTGCCCCGATGACCCAGATTTCTTACACTAACAGTCCACCCACCTGCTCCCTACCCACCCCCATGGGCCTAGCTGCAGGCATGCCTGCCTGCCTGCCTCGCTGGCCGATAAGTCCTTGGCCAGCTGCCCCTGTGTCTGGCCCGAGGAGCCAGGGCCTCTTAGCCCTTCAAGTTTGCCTTGAGCTCCCACGTCCTCCACCAGTCAGTCTGGACAGGCAGTATTATCTTGGCTCATCTCTGGTTCCTGCTGCTGCCAGGGGACATGGGCCCTGGGGAGAAAGCTGAGATGGTTTCTTCTGCTGGCCGCAGGCAGATATTTAACAGAGCCCCCTTGAGCCCCAACCAGATCCCGGAGGGGAATTTGGCAGCTATAAGATTAAGTCTCTTCAGGCCTGGGATGTCGCTGGCCTCGAGGTGCTGGTGGGACATTGCTAACCCTTGTTTAGTGCCCTGCTCAAGCCAGCATGTTCACACTAAGTTGGCCCCCCGCACCTGCAAGCCTGCATGTTCACACCTTGCCAGCACACATTTTCTCACATAGTGTCTGCAAAGGCTCCTAAGACAGGTACCCATGCACACCTTTGGCACAGTGGCCCATGGGCTCACAAACCACAGAGCAGCACAAGGACCTGTACTGATCCAGGTCCAGGTCTACATCACCTCAGCCCCAGCCCCAGCCCAGCCCAGCCCTCACTTCCTCTCCCCTCCCCATGGCTCACCAAACATGTCTAGAGAGGCCACATATTTTGTAAAGCATTTTGACCCACAAAGCTGACTGATGGGACTCCAGGTCACCTTCTGTGAAGGAGAGGCCCGGGCCCTAGACTCAGCCATAGCCATGTCTGTCTGGCAAGGTGCTTGCTGGCTCAGGGTTTCTGGAAATTTCTTACTTGCTATCTTTTTTTTTCACACCCTCTCAGTGAGGCAGAGCAGAGTAGACCTCAACAACCCATCTTCCAGAAAAGAGAAACAGGGCTCAGTATCCCATTTTACAGAAGGGAAGAATGAGACTCAGCCTCTCCATCTTACAGAAGTAACTAAGACCTGGGGACATTATCACTAGAGTATACCCAAGTGCCATCTTGAGACTGCCATAGCTGAGGATATGTAAGAAGGGTCTGTGTAAGTTCCATGCCAAGCCTGACCTTACAACTGACCTTGGTGTAGAGGCCCAGAAGAAACAGTGGCCTTGGTGCCCAGAGTAGCCACAGGCACAGCAGGTCCTTCCTTAACTAGACCTAGACTGTGTTGCAGGAAGTCTGTATGGCACAGGGAGCCCTCTGAAAGGGCCCCACCGGCACTCCGTGGCCAGCAGCATTCCAGGCCTGAAAAGACTTAAAAGGTGTACCACCTCCCCACCCTGAGAAGCGGCAAGCGTTTCAAGTGTCAGCCTGGGACCCAGGCAGACCGTGGCTGCGCAGAACTGTGTCCCCCGCCGGCTCAGCCGGCCCTTCCTAAGGAGGTTCAGAGCCAGTGGCTGGTGGCCAAATGCAAGGAGCCTGCCTTCTTGCTGGTGAGTGGACAGAAGGTTGAGGCACAGAGTCCAAACTGGCAGCCCAGGGCCATCGAGCCCCTGAGGGACAAGCCTTGTTACTTTATATGCTCTGAGCCAGGCCTCCCGCATCACCGTCCTCATCACTGCCCATCACTGTCTGCATTTAGAACAGCCTGCAACACACAGGGAAAGTGACATGTGTCTTTCTGGCCTGCAGCAAGCACGGAAGCCTTATGACGTGCGAGATGTCATTGAGCAGTACTCCCAGGGCCACCTGAACCTCATGGTGCGCATCAAAGAGCTACAGAGAAGGTGGGCAGAGGAGTGGGTGTCGGGACGCCCACCTTTGACAGGCCTGCCCCAGTCACAGTAAAAGCGTCTGTTCTGGCCTAGGCGGGACCGATGGGAGGCAAGAACCTTAAGTTCTCGATGAGACCCACGCTTCAGGTGCCCTCCATCCATGTATCTGCCCAAGACTGGGCCTGGGACTAGGGAGCTTGACCATTGCAAGTCACCATGTTCTGGGATTCTGTCTTGGCTCCTGTTTCCATAGAAGCAATGTGGTCCTCAGGGCCCAGGACAGATTTGGACGGGGGAGGGTAGCATCATAGGTTGGCATGGGAACCTAGCTCTGTGTGTTACAAGGCACAGCTGGAAGAACGTTCCTGTCCTTTTCACGGATGCGGCCGAGGGTTCGGGGTCTCCTGCTGTTGGCCATACTCATCCCATCCGGAGTGGAAGTCCAAGGAGGACCCAGCATCTGTCCCTTATCTCTGGCCTCGCTGCCTGATCCTCTCAAGAGCATGGGCCTCAGGGGGCTTGGGTGCCTCTTGGTAGGTCTTAGAGCAGCGGTGATGTGTATCCTTGCAGTGGGTGGCGGTACGCTGTCCTGCTGGGCACAATGGCCTGTGTGTGTGCTGCTCTGGGCCACATGTGAGCTGGTGTCCCTCTCTTCCCTCCCAGGCTGGATCAGTCCATTGGAAAGCCATCCCTGTTCATCCCTATCTCAGGTGGGTATCTGCAGTGGTTCCTGGCCTGGGCAACTCATGAGGAACTCTCCCTCTCCCCCTCCACCCCCATCTGCCTCTCCACCACAATAGGCTACCAGGGCCTGCTATATGGAAGCCAGAAGGAGCAGGTAGACCCCACGCTAGGCAAAGTAGCTGTAGACCGGCTATAGAAGGGAATATTTGGGGTCATGAGCAAAACCACTGGGTCCTCTTAAATGACAAGCTTCTAGGACATTGTGGTCAGACTTTGGGTATGGAGACATGAACTGAGGGCATATTTCTCTGTGACGGAAGCCTGGACTGCAGGCCCAAATGGCTCAAGTTGCAGATATGCACAAGGGCTCTGTGTGGCTCCTCCTCGGTTCAGTGGAAATTCTCAGGTCCTTGGGACATGGGGCCGAGTCACTTAATGGAAAAACAAAACAAAACAAAGCATGTTCCTTAAGATGGTGCTAGTCCAGGCTCAATCAAGACTACAAAGCATGATCCAGTGTCCAGAGACCATGGGGCCAGCAGAGGTCCTGAACTAAAGCTGGGTCCACAGTCACCTGAGGAATTTCAGTAGATATCACAGCCAATCGAGGCAACTCCTGTGCAAGGGGTACTCTGTCCCTCCTGGCCGACTCTCAGGGTTTCCAAAGCTGGAAGGAGAAGAGTGGAGCGCTGTCCCACCTGCCACCATAGCCTCCACCCCAGACCCCCGCATTCTAGCTACAGACGCACTTAAAGGACATCCTTGCAGATTTGGAACCACCAGATACTAGCTCCTCTGTCTCCTGCTCCCTGGGGGCCAGTCAGGCTCCCCTGCTCCACCCCCCACAATCCACAGCTCTGACTTTGTGCCTTATCTCATAGAAAAGAGCAAGGATCGTGGCAGCAACACCATCGGCGCCCGCCTGAACCGGGTGGAAGACAAGGTAGGCTCCGCATTGGCCCTGTCGTCTCTGCCAATGCCGTCCTTCGTGCCAGCGTGGGCCCCACGGGAGCGTCCTGCTGCCCTGCTTGGTTCCTAGTGCGTACTCGGGATTTAGATGGGGCACAGAGCATGCAGTGCCCTCTTCCTCCACACTCACGTGGCCCACAAGCTCGTTCCTGAACTTGGGCTCAGATCCGTCCCTTATCTGGTTGCACATCTGTCCCCCTAAAAGAGGGCAGGGCCAGGTGACCTTCTAGGGCTTTGGTCAGAGGCACCTTTATTCTGGTAAGTAGTACCACGTGAGCCTCTCATAGAGTTCTTGAGATCCGCTATACATGATGGGTAGGCAGGGCACTCCACAACTTTGTGCTCAGAAAATCAGAACCCTGCCTACCTGCTCACTGATTCCACCAGGTGTCCTCAGGCCTGTGGCCCTCCCCTTCCCTGGGTAGGAAGGAGTGAGAACTTAAGGTCAGGTATACCAAGCCGTCCAACGTGACTTGACTTTCTCTCTCCACCCGTCACCATCTGCTTTCTGCTCTGAGAGCTTCCTGGTGATGTTCTAGTCCAGGGGTGGGGGCGGTGGGGGGAGCGGCAGCCACATTCACATTCCATCTCCCCCAGGCCAGCTGTCTGGAGTCCTCACTCTCAGTAGGCCAAAGCTTCAACAGACTCAGGACTCAGCTGGGGTGGGCTCCTGAGTGGGGTCAGCCTCACTTTTCCTGGAGAGGGTCTGGCTCAGGATCACATGATAGTTACGCTGGCCCTGCCTGGCCAGATTATCTTCAGTGTCCACTGTAGGCTCTCAGCTAGGCTAGGGTGATCCTTGTTCCCTGGTTGTCTATCATCTCATGCGGTAGAATATCACAGACCACATCAACTGGTTCACTAGGACACCCCACTGCTCCCCACCAAGATTCTGTGCCCACCACCCGCTCTCAGGAGCCACTGAAGGCTCTAAGTCACATGGAGGCTTTTCTTGGGCCCATAGTCCAACCCTCCGCTACTCTTTGAAGTTTCCGTGATTTGAGGTGTGCTGTTATCTTTCTTGACAATTCATCTGTGTACATGAATTTTATCTGAACATAACCAAGAGTCTAAAAATAGTGGGATTTCAGTTGGGCATGGAGTGTGGTTGCTGCTTAGTTGCCATAGTAACACCTAGCTCTGGCCCCCTTCCAATCTGGGCTGCAACTGGGCAGGTGGGCAGGGCACATAGGATAACCCAGCATTCCTTTCCCGAACCCATTCTAGGCACTCGGCTCTGAAACTTCCCTGCTCCTTGCTGGCACAAGCAATAGGGTCCTGAAACCAGTAAGTGGGATCAGGCAGAGAGGGTGATCTAGGCTCTAGACACTGACTGGACCCACTGGAGGGCCTGGCCCCCTCTATAGAATGCTAGACCCAGCAGGTCACCCAGAGGGTTGGAGATGGAGCCCATCTGGCAGGATGGGAACTGATACCCAGAGTGTTCACCCCACAAGGCCCAGGCTCAGCAGTAGCTCTGGAGCCCTGCTGCTTACTGATAGGATCAAGGCACACCCTTGGCTTTCTGTCTTCTTTGCATGTGGGTCTACTAGATCGAGGCTGACATACAGGTCAGTGGGCCTTCAGCCTTGGGTCGAGAGGCAAAGCTAGCCTTCCCTGATGAAACCATGGAAGGACTGCCAGCAGCCTACTCACCCCTCAGCTGCCCCAAGGCTTTCTTGGGCAAGGCCGCCCACGGACCACTCCTGCCACTGCAGGAATCCAGCAGTCTCCCGAGACAGCACTGAACCCTGTGAGTATGAGCCCTCCCACCCAGAAGCCTGCGAGCAGTCTATTGTTGCCATTCCCAGATGATCCCTGCCCCCAATTTCCTGCCCAGGTTGAGTTCTAACCCCTCCCAACTGCCCCAGCTTTCCTACTCTGCCCATTGCTCTTAGGACAGGCTACCCCCTCAAGCCCAGACTAAGAGTCTGGTGTCCCCTGCACGTGGCAGAAGATGGTAGATGGTATCTTCTAAAACCAGTGCCTCCATTCCCAGGCTCAAGACATGGCTGCCCAGAGGCTGACTAGGGTCTAAGAACTAGGTCACACCCCTACGTGACCAAGGTAAAGCTGATGCTGGCCTGGGGGCAGGGCCAGAATTATGTGTCCAGTGGTTAGTCAGATCAAAACAACAAAGGGCTGGTTTTCCAGAGTCTGCAGTCCCTGGGGGCAAGGTTTAGGAACAAAGCTGGGCCGAGCCTCAGAGCCCCTGGTGACCTTGGCCCCCTCTGGGCTCTGAGCCAGGGTTGCAAGGATTCTGGGATCCCGCAGCAAGCACCTCCTAGGCACTATCTGTCACCTACTGCCTCAAGATGGTTCAGATGGAGGAGTGGATCCTCTGCCCAGGGCTGTGGTCCACAGTGAACCCAGGTCCCTCCCAGGGGTCTGGCCTGGACCCCAGCTGTATGTCAAGGGGCTGACAAGGACGCACTCACCCGGATGGCCCGTGGCAGCCTGCCCAGCTCCTCCCATGTCCGGGACCACTGCCCCCTGTGGGGACAGACCCTGGGAAAGGGCTTTGCTGGGCCCAGAGGGCCCAGTGGCATGGCCAGGGCCCCACGTTATCACAGTTATCAACATAACCATCGGGACCAGAAACAACCCAAGCGCAATCTTGCTGACCTTGGGAAGCAGGGGACAGGAAATCCCAGGGAGCCCAGCACAGCTAGTGCCAGCCAGCCTGGCTGAGTCCAGCTAGAGCCTCTGGGCTTCCCCTCCCTCCCATCTCAACAGGCCGGCGGCAGGCTGGCAGAAGCCAAGGCTACAGCGCCCAGTGATTTGCCGTACTCAGCTCAGCTCAGGGGTTGTAAAGTGTGTCCCAGCATAGGCCAGCACAGGACAGGGGCCTTTGGGACTTGCAGCCAACTGGACCCTACTCTTTGGGAAGAGATCAGACTAAGGGCCAAGGATAACTGGAATGTCTCCTTGTGAAGAGTTACCAGGGGAAGTCAGCTGAGCTTATTCAGGGTGCCTCAGTTTCCTTGGCCAAGAACTCCTGTAGATCTGGGCCGGGGATCTGTACTAGGGAGATGTACCTATAGGCTCTCTTCCTGCAGAAGTTCTGGCCTGTGTGGATCTTGCTTGGTCATGGAGGGTCTGTATGCACTGTCCCCACCCATCCTATAGAGTGCCCCACTCCCTGGGGACCACCTTTATGGCTGATGCTAGCCAGGCTCTGCCTCTGTGATCACCCCACATGCCCAGCCTCAGGGACCTTACAGCTCAGATCTGTTCCAGGCTGGCTTTCCATTGTCCTCACAAAAGAAGCTTAAAACTCAGAAAAGCCACCATAGATTCTTTCAGCTTTTACTGTATACTCCAGGTTTCTTTGTTCTAGAAATGGCTCATAATTTTCCAAATAAGTCTACTTTTATAAGTGAAAAAACTAGGGCACAGGTAATCAGACCATCTCCTGAGGTCACATAGCTAGTTATTCACAGAGCTGGTCCCCAAGAGGCCACAGATAAGAAGAGAGATGAGGCACAAAGCATAGAGGAGGCATTTCAGAAGTGTGAAGGTCCCTTGGAAGAGAGGCCGGAATCAACCCTGAAAGCCAAGGCTGAAAGAGGCAAGCGGCCAGACCAACGGCTGCAGCGGTCAGGACTGACGGTTCAAGATAGTGCAAGCCTCCCATCCCTACCCTGGAGCCCCCAGGGCTCAGCCCGCCCTCTTTCCCCATTCCTGATTCCCCACTGGCTTGCCCAGTGTCCCTGGCTCTGTATAGAACCCACCTCCTCTCCCCGGTGTTCTTAGCTCTTCTTGGACCTGGACCCGTCGCAGTGTTTATTTTGCAAGCTAAGCTCACAACTACTGTGCTGATATGGGAATCTCAGTGGGGCCGAGAGACCAATTTTCTTCTGTTGCTGCAGGAAATGTCCGTGGCTCAGAGTCGGACACAGGGGAGCTCTAGTTCTCAGACCCAGTTCACAGGGCATCTCCGGAGGAAAGGCCCCAGCACCCAGCACCCTTCCTGCCCATTCCTGCCCCAGAAGCCAGGCCCTGAATCTGTGTCCCGTGTGAAAGCGCCGCCCAGTTCCTACCATGTGCCTTCAACCAAGGACCATCTCCAGACCCCGAGGCCTACAAGCTGGATCCCAAGGCCTAGCCTCCCCTAGATTCCCAGCTCCATCTTCGCTCTCCAGCCAGATGTTCTGTGGAGCCCAGGCTTCATCCTCTTTTACCGGAGGATTAGTTATATAGGCATCTCTGCAGACCTCCCCTCCCCCTCCCTCAATCCTCACATCTCGTATTCTTTAACTCCGCTGGATTCCACTTGATCCTGCTCTGCCGTCCTTGAGGACTTGTGGCGCCTCGCAGACCAAGTGGCGAGGTGTTGCGTCCCATCCTACATCCTGGAGTGTTTTGTGTAAGACTCTGATGTGTGTCTCTCTTGAATGTTTCTTAGAACTTGAAGGCAAAGCCATCAGAAGGCTGTTTTCTTTGATTCTTAATCACCGGGTTCGACTTCAACGGCTCCACGGTTAAGAACTACCAACCGGGGCTCTTTATTTCTTCCTGTGTCAGTTCTGATAAGTGACAGGGCTGAGGAATCTGTACCTTTCATCTTAGCTTTCGATCTCAGTGGCACATTCATTCAACGTCTGTGACAGGCTTTTTTCTCATCACGGCTCCTCTGCATCTTCCCCACCCGGTGGTCCAGTCTGTCCTGCGCTCGCTGCTTTTAATCAATGTCTTCTGTTTGTGGGGTCCTTTTTGTTTGGGGTGCTTATTTTTAAGTTTTGCTTTGTTTTGGGGCTTGAGGGTTTGTTTTTAGTTTTTTTAAATAGTTTATTATTTCTGTGTGTATGTGTACCATACTGCCTGCATGTGTGTAAGTGCACCCATGTCACGCATTGCCTACAAAGGTCAGAAGAGGGTCTCAGATCCCCTGGAACTGGAATTATGGAAGGTTGTTAGCTCTCATGGGGTGCTGGGAATCAAACCCAAGTCTCCTGAAAGAGCGGCCAGTGCTCTTAACCGCTGAGCCATCACTCCAGCCCTTTTTTTTTTTTCTTTTTTTGAGTCAAGGTCTCCCTGCAGCTCCAGATGGCCTAGAACTCCCTATGTAGACCAGGCTGGCCAAGATTTCACAGAGATCCCCCTGCCTCTGCCTCCTGAGTGCAGGGGTTAAAGGTGTGTGCCTCCGCCCCCCGGCTAACCAATGTTTTCACCAGGCCTCCTTTACCTTACCTCTTGGGGATTTATTTTCATCACTTATATCTTTTTCTTATCTTCCTTCTATTCACTTGGCCTTAATATATTTTTCTTTCTCCAGCTTCTTAGATAATGACTAAGTTCAGATTTTCTAGATTCCTAGGCATTTAAGGCCATAGCATGATAGCTATTTATAGCACTTAAGTTATAAATTTGTCTCTAAATGTTATTGGAATTTTGGAATTTCACACTCCACGTTTTTTGAGACAGGGTTTCAGTATGTAGCCAAGGCTGGCCTCAAACTCAGGCTTCTCCTACCTCAGCTTCTGTAGTCGCTGGGATGACCGTTCTGCACCCGGCTCCCAGCATTTGATAAATGCCTGTCACTTTTTCTTTTTTTTTCAAATGCACTCGTAGTAGTTTTTGTTTTTGTTTTTTTTCCTAATCTCCATCATCTTTTGTTTATCCCAAGAGTTACGCCACACCAGTGTAGCCGTGTGGTTTTCATCATTGCTATTATCGTGATAGAACTTTCGAGTAACATTGCTCCACTGTCAGAGAAAGTGGGCCTGGGGTATCAACCACTTGGAATGTTTTGAAGGACGGTTTAAGGCAAAACACACGCTCAGTCTTTGTACTGTGCCATGAGTACTTGAAGGAGTACCCAGCAGTAGATGGATGTGGGGCTGTGTTTACAACCCCTGGAACATGCTTGTTTTTGCTTTGCTCAGATCTTCTACATCCTCCTCGGAATCTATCTGTTCGGTCTGCTGTGGCCGAGAAGTCGTAGGATAAATTTCTGCTCCACTTTCTAGGAAGCTGAGGCACTGCTTTCTAAAGGGCTGAGGTTTTTGTTTGTTTGTTTTTGTTTTCCGTCTGGTTGTTTTCCCATCACCAGTGTGCAGCCTTGCCACTGGACGCCCGGCTCCGTTAGTGACTATGCAATGGTATCTCATTGTGGGTTTGATTTGCATTTCCCTAATGACTAAAGCTGTTGAGCAACTTTTCATGTGCTTATTAGCCATTCATAGTCTTCCTCGGTGAAATGTTTATTCAACTGTCTTGCCGGTTTTCTAATTAGGTACTCTACTCTATTGTGGAGGGCCGAGAGTTTTGAATGTGTTCTGGGTACAAGTCCTTCATCAGCTGTGTGACTCGCAAACAGCTTCTCCTTCTCTCCAGCTGCCTTTTCATTTTCTGAATCGTGTCTTTTAAATCGCAGGAGTTTTTAATTTTAATGAAGCCCAATTTGTCTTTTCTCGATGGTTCGTGCTTTTGATGTTCCTAGACCCCCTTGCCTGGTCTGGGGTCATGAACATTTTCTCCTGATTTTTTTTTCTTCTATAAATTGTATAGAATGAGCTTTTATGTTCAGGTTTGTATTTATTTTGAGGCAGCTTGGAGGTACGGTATGAGGTGAAAATAGAAGTTTCTGCTTGTTTGCTTTGTGTGGATGTGCATATGTGCAGACGAGGGGATCAGCTCCCCTGGAGCTGGGTATATGGGGGTCATGGGCTGTCCAATACTGAACTTAGGTCCTCTGCAAGAGCAATGAGTGCTCTTAACCACTGAGCCATCTCTCTAGTCCCAGATATCTTTCTCCTTTTTTCCCCTTTTGAGACAGAGTCTCATTATGTAGCCCTGACTGGCCTTTAACTCACAGAGATCTGCTTGCTGGGATTAAAGGTATGGGCCACCATGCCTGGCCCCTGCTTTATTTTTTAATATTATTTTTACTTTTACATGTATGAGTGTACTGCTTGCATGTGCATGGGCTCACTAGTGTTGTGCAATGCCCATGGAAGTCAGAGGGTATTGGATTCCCCTAGAACTGAAACAGTTGTGAGCTCTCATGTGGGTGCTGAGAATCAAACCTAGGTCCTCTGTGAGTGCCCTTAACCACTGAACCATGTCTCTCCAGTCCCTGCCCCCTGCTTTATTTTTAAGCGTCTCGTGTTGCCCAGAAGCTCGCTCACCCAGCAGGCAGGGCTGGCTAGTCTTCTGTCTTTGATTAAGAATTGATGGTATCTTTGTCAGAAATTGATCAACCAAGCTGAATGTAGTAGTACATGCTTGTGATCTCTGAACTTGGGAAACTGAGGCAGAAAGATCAGGAATTCAAGACCAGCCTCTACTGCATGGCAAGTTTGAGGACATCCTGGGCTATATGAGACCTTGTCTCAAAAAAAAAAAAAAAAAAAGGAAAAAAAACCATAAATGAATCAGTTTGTGGGTTTCTCTGTAGGTCCTCAATTCTGTTCCACCTGTCCACACACCTGTCCCTAACAACACCACACTGTCTTGGAAATCAAGTAATCTTCTGATTTTGTCTCTCTCTTTTCAAACTGTTTTTTCTGTTCTGAGACCTTTAAGTTTTCATATGGATTTTAGAATGAACTTATAAACTTTTATTTTAAAAACAGAAGTCAGAATACAGAAAGGAAGGGGACTTCTGGGATTTGGAGTCAAATCTATGGCTCTGTTAGGTAAATGGGCATCTTATCAGCACTGAATCCTGTGATCCATGAGCATCTGTGGTTGCTCAAAACCCATGAGCAGCCTGACCTCTCTGTGTATCTGATTTCATTTCTTGGCGGACAAGTTTAAGATGTGGTTTTCCCTGTTGCCCAGACTGGGCTGGATTAGTTATGTGCCATTAAACTTACAATGCTCCTGCCTCGGCCTCCTAAGCACTGTTTCAGATGTGTGCTGCTACGCCCAGCCACTTTAATTTCTTTCAGCATTTTTTAAAACAGTTCTAATGTATAAATTTCATTCTTTTTAGTTAAAGTCAACCCGATCTTGCTTGTCATGAGATCACTAGTAGAACTGTTTTCTTAATTTCATTTTGGGATTGTACATTACTAGTACATAGAAACATAGTCTTTGTATGAACTTTCTAGTCTTGGTTTTAGTAGTTCTTAAAAATAATTTTTATTTCTTTTATTTTATGTGTATGAATGTATCACCTACATATATGTAAGTGCACCTGTGTTGTGCAATGCCCATGGAGGTCAGAAGAGGGTACTGAATTTCCCTGGGACTGGAATTTCAGATGATTGTTAGCTGCCATGTGGGTGCTGGGAATCCAACTCAGTGAGAGCAGCCAGTGCTCTTAACCACTGAGCCATCTCTCCAGTCCCAGTTTTAGTAGTTTTTGTTATTGCTGTTTACTCCTTTGGATTTTCTACATTGTAGACTCACGCTGTAGATGATGAAGACACTTCTCCTTCCGTCCCGTCCTCTTTCCCTCCCTCCCGCCTTCCTTTTCTCGCTGCCTGCACACCAGCCTTATGCTGGCCTAACCATCATAACCATGTTGGATGGACTGAATGGAGACTCTCCTAGTGGGACAGCTTTCAGTCACCTACCATTCAGAACGATGCTGGCTTCAGATATCCCACCGCTGCGTCCTGTCAGGTTAAGGTTATTTCCTTCTATCCTGAGTGCACCAAGATCACCAACCAGAAATAAATGCGGGATTGTCCCAGCTCTTTTCGGACTCGACCAAGATGTTCACATGATCTTTACCCCTTGTTCTGTTAATATGGCATGATGCCATGACTTATTTTGGGGTGCTAAACCCACCTCACATTCCTAATTGGTCATGATGTGTGACTCTTTTTATATGTTACTGGACTCAGAATGCTATATTGTGTTAGGAACATTTGTATTTATGAATACACAGGTGTGTGAGTGTGGTACGTGGCATGTTTCTGTGTGTGTGCATGGTTTTGAATGTGTGTGGGTACACATGTGTGTGACTTTTATATGACCAGCAGTTTCACTCACCTCTATCCCACACACCATCTTCCTCGAAGTGCCTGATTCCCTTCCGTCTCCTGTTGCTGCACTCGTGGGCGCATGTCCAGCCTGGTCTCTGAGTTCTGGACCTGAGGTTTTTCAGATCTCTCCAATGGTGTAAACTTGAGCTTCTAATCTGAGCCGAACCCAGCTTGTGCTTTTAACTTCAAGGGAGAGACCCATTCTCTGCCCCTTACAGTTGAGGTATTTTATTGACAGTCCTCTCAGGAGCCCGTTAGTTTTCCCTGGCTGACACTGAGCTCCCGAGGGTCCAAGCTTGGTGAAGGTTTCTGCTTTGAGACACCCTTTCAGGCCACCACCCAGGTTCTGACACCCAGAGTCAGTAGTGAGATTATAGAAACCAAACCTTGTGATACATTGGGTGCTTTTGAGCCCCACTCCCTCTGAGTTCTCAAACCCTAACTTCCCTCCTTTCTGGTCAGCTCATGGATGCTGCCCACAGACATTTCACTTTTAGTTTTATGACTGCTTTTAAAAATTAATATGGTGAAATTGAAATCACAATAATATATCTTTTAACTCAATAGATCTCGAATACTATCATTCCAATATATAATCAATAGGAAACCCGTCAGAAGAGTTGTTACTCTTTTTCTTAGTTTGGGTCTTCAAAAGTCAGTGGAGTTTTACACTCAGTTAGGCCATCTTGATTTGGAAGCTGAGTTTTCATGAGAACTTTTGTGACTGTGTTAACACATCATAGAATTTACAATTTGGAGAAGAGGTTTGGGGTTATTTGAGACACAGTCTCAGTAACCCAGGCTGGCCTGAGCTCACTCTATAGCCCAGGCTGGCCTTGAAATCATAATGATCTTCCTGCTTTGGCTTCCTAAGTACTGGAAAAAGGAGACTCTTAGTCTACATGATTCTAAACACACTGAAAACATTCCAATAGCTCAGTGAAGGATCTGTGTATGGCTGATTTGTTTATTAAGATATTAGATCATTAAAACTCAGTTCCTCTGTAGCTACATTGAGCTGAACTGAGCTGTTAGATGCCCTGCTTCAAATGGTCACCTCCTTGCAGGCAGGGAGGTGGACATGACCACACCAGGAGGTCTGTGGACTCCAGCCACAGAGTGGGGAAGGCAAGCAGAGACATGGCTGTAGGAGGCAGCATCTGTGGCCCCAGTGCGCCTTGTCCACCACAGCAAATGCCTTCCAGAACCTGCCCCCAGGCTCCCTTGCCACAGGACCCTCTCTGAAATCCTTCCCCTGAGCCCTCCCAGCCCATGAGGTACCTTCTCCAGGTCCCAGAAGACCACTGACTGGGATTCTGGCTCCCTGCCTTCCCTGCTGGAAGGTGACCATATAGGCAGCACCCCAAGATGACCCAACAGCCACCAGTGAGTGCCGCATGGGCTGGTTACATTAGACAGCGGGGCGGCCTAGAACATGCCACAGCCATGCCGCCCGCTCTCCTTCGTCCCCAGGGCCCCACTCCATCATCCCCTCCTTGCCTTGCTCCCGGGCCACTCTTGAGTGACAGGGCCGTAAACAGGCGAAGGCGTGGGGCTCTGGATGATCAAAGAGCTCCCTTCAGAAGCCGGCATTCGTTTGCTATTCTGGGAACTAGTTATTTTAAGGTTAGTGTATTTTTTCTTTCCTGAGGAGCCGTCTTAGTGGATGGTGGAGTCCTGAGGTATTGGCCCTTCAGTCAAACCACACAAGCCCTGTTTTGTCTAGGGTTTTAAAGATAAACCTAAAACGAGAGCACCGTTTGACACAGAGTCCCGGCACTCTGGTCCTGGGCGGGTGTAGGCACGGCTGCCAGGGAGTCTCTGTGCCCAGCTGGCACCCTAAGGAAGACCACTCATGAAGGGAGCCTGAGGTCCAGGCCTGTGTCCTCTGGGTCACTCCACCTTACCTGTAGGCCACGCCACCCCAGTCTTGTAGAAGTCCCCAGTAAGGCTATAGGGAAGAGTCAGCCGCCAGGGGATACTCCCGGAGCCCCAGTAGGTGGCACAATGTGTTTCCTTCCTTCTTGGGTGCCAGAATTCCTACAGTCAGAGGCTCAGCAGAGGAACCCAGCAAAGGCTATGAAACTTGGGGCAACCTTCTATCCCATAGCTCAAGAAGAAACACCAGGAGAGGGTTTGGGGGACAAGGACACTGGTCACTATTGGGTTGCAGCTTTAAGAAGTTATAGGAGAAGAGAGTTGACCACACCGGTTACCTCTCCACACACAGAGGCCTGTAGCTCTGTGTTTAGCATGGCCAGAGGGACATGGCCCATGGCTCTGTGCCTGCTACCTAAGGCAGAACTGGAGGAAGCAGCTGGAAGCTTTGTGGCCCTTCCCTTTTCAAGTGACTCTGCAGTCACATATTGTGGAAGATACACTAGGACAGCAGATGCCTCTCATTTTGCCCAAGCAGGAGATAAGGATGACTGGAAGCCACCAACTACTTCTCTGTGGAGTGGTATTAGGAGGAGCTAGCTGCAACTGACCCACAAAGTTGCTTCAGAGCCAAGGTGACTGCCATCCACATCTGACTTCCCGCCCTGGTCCCTAGATCAAGCTCTGACTGCTGCCTGTAGTGGTATCAGGTCTGCCCCGTCTTGATGCCTTGTATGCCTGGCCTTCCCTGTTCCAACCCTTCTCAGGAACAAAGAACAACCCCAGCCACAACTGCCCAGTCTAGAAGTGATTCAACACCCTACCCATAAGAGAGATAGTCTCAAGCTCCAGGCCTGAGGAGTTTGAAAGGTAGTCCAACCCAACCCGCCTCCAGAAAGGACTAGGAACCTTCTCTGACATCTACAAGAACCTTCAAGCCTCAGACAGACATGGGATTAGAGTTGACTTCATTGGGGTCTAGATGGTCCTCCCTGCCTTAAGTAGCCCCCAGTGTCCAGACTGGGCCTCAGCTTCTCCCTCTATCCAAGGCAGGGAAGATGGTCTGTGGTTGCCATGAGTTTGGAGAAATGAAGGAAGGAACATGTCTCCTCCCAGGGTCTCCTTGTCTGGCCTGGTTTCAGCATTTGCCTGTGTGGGAGCCAGGCCAGCTGTCCTGCAGGCACAGTATCAGTACCCATCCCAAACCCCCATCGGGCTCTCCTAGCCAATCATAGTTCCTCTACTCAGACTTTTACCAGGTGTGCCACAACTGTGCCCTGTCTATGTGTGTGCACAGGCCTGCCTCAGACCCTCCAGCTCTTGTCCCCTGCCTGCTTCTCACAAGACAGAAGAACCTGGGCCTCCCCTCGTGCCTTTGGAACCAGTGCCTAGGGCACAAACCCTGCCTCTGATCCACTGTGGCTAGACCTAGTAGCAGGTCCTGGCCGCTAGACCTTGCAGGTCCTAAGGACACCCAGTATGTTAGTCTCCCGACCAAGAGCATGAGGTTGACACTGTGTGCCCAGCACCTTTAGGGGATTTGTGTGTTGGTCCCCAGAAAGGCCAGAGGGCCCTCATGGGCCCCTGTACCAGGAGATAAGGTGCATTCTATAGCCATGAAGCCCAGGGAATTGATCACAGAGCTCAAAGCGTGAGCATAAGAATTCAGGGAACACTTGGCTCTGTCTCAAGCTGTCACATGTCCCTAGGCAAGCATCCCGAACCTAGGTCTCAGTTTCCCGACCTGCACGGTGGTTTCTGCTTTCAAGTCCCCAGCAGACCCCACCCCGAGTCAATCTTTCCCTCTGTTGTCGTCTCTCTTTCTTGGGGTGTTCCTTTCCCTGTCTGTGTGGGGGACACTCCCCCCAACACCAGCTCTCCTAAGTGACTATTTATAGGCCTCAAATATTGGCAGGAGAGGAAATTTACATTTTTTTGAAAATTTAGCTCAGGCCTGTGTCAACTTCTGTGGGTGCGACTGCTTCTGAAAGGCAGGGAGCAGGGCGGGCGGCAGACAGAGGCGCAAGTGTCTGCAAGCGGCAGGCAAGGGCCCCGGCCTCAGCAGGGCTGCTGGGCAATCTGTAATCAGCAGCTTCCGTCCAGGGAGGCAGCCGGCACCATCCGCAGGGACAGGAGCGTGAGGGTGGCGCGAGCCGTGTCCGTGTGGCCAACCTCAAAAACACATGTATTTTGGTCAAAATGGGCCCCTTCTTAAACTTGTCACCCTGTGGGCCAGGGCCTAGCCTACCTCAGCTCTGCACATTAAGCAGCAGTTTGGTCACCACCAAAAATAGATGTCCCAACCCAGAGCCATCCCTCCAGCCCCAGGAGGGGACCAACCTGAAAGGGGCAGCCAGCCGGGTCTGGCCCCGGCCCTGGCCTTGGCCCCGGCGGCTCAGGAAACCACGGGCTGGTGAAGGCAGGCAGCAAGCAGGGCGCGGAGAGTCGGCAGCTAGGCACAGGAGGCACACTCAGGGGCACCCCTCAGGGTGCACAGAGACCATTAGAGATGCCTGGCACAGCAAGGGACCGCCAGGGCCAGGACTGGGTGGTGTCACCATGGGTCTCACCTGACAGGGAAAGGCCTCTGGGCCCTGGCGCAGAACACGGTCTACACGCCCAGGCAGCATGGCAGGTGGATCCAGCAGGCCCCTGCCAGTGAAGCCTGTTACCACAGCAGGCGCCTTCTCCCTGCTAACCCACTGGAGGCTCAGGGCACAGGTGGGGCTTCTCTCAGCCTAGAGGGCCTCATCTACAAAATGGCTGACTCTGCCTTTCAGCCAGGGCCACAAACGAGGCAAGCTGCTGCTCAGAGGCCTGTTTATTTTGCTGAGGGAACAGCCTTTCATTGCCCGGGTTCCAAGGGCTCCCGGGGCAGATGGAAATTTTTGTGGATTAAACACCGGGCTGAGGCACGCTGGGCTGTTTGGGTTGGCAGCG
Source organism: Eospalax fontanierii (assembly GCA_035773235.1). Taxonomy (NCBI): domain Eukaryota; kingdom Metazoa; phylum Chordata; class Mammalia; order Rodentia; family Spalacidae; genus Eospalax; species Eospalax fontanierii. The sequence continues at coordinate 2,512,579 of CM069526.1, forward strand.
TGCTGCCTCCCCGCCCGCTCCTCATCCGCCGCTTCCCGCCCTCGGCACATCCATTCATGCCTCTGCTCCCGGTCCCCCCTCCTCCACACTCTGTCCCTTCCTTCTCCCGTGGCCTTGAGGGGTGGCCATGCTGGCCCAGAGCAGAGGAAGCCAAGGCTCTCCCCGGCAGCCCCCTCAGGGCCCTTCTTAAGCTTGGGGCACCCTTGACCTCCAGGTCTTCATCTGTGAAACAGCAGCCAGTGTGTGAGTCAGGCGGCCAGTGTCTGCAGTGTGCCCATGGTCCAGCACCCAGAAAACACCAAACACAAGCCTGTCGCAATGGCTACTGCTCTGAGGAAAGCAGAAATCCCAGGCTGGCATGAGAGGGCAAGTCTTAATGCCTCCTACTCAGAAGCCCCCTTGTTCCCAGCAGATCTACGCTTTAGAGGGTGGGCAAGTCGCTAGGGATCTCTGGGGGCCAAGGAGCAAGTCCTCCGAAGGGGGCGGGCATGCTGGAATGTCTGCCCTATTGTAAAAGGCACGATCAAGAGAAGCAGGGGGAGGGCAGGTTCTGTGAGCATGGCCGTGAGGCCTGGGGCCTTTGAAGGACCGGAGGCTGGAGGAGGGGGCTTGATGAGAGGCACCCAACTCCATCTCTAGCAAGGTCACTTTGGAGTGTTGCCATGAGCTACACAGGGCAGACCGGGCTAGTCTGTGTCCTCCCCACTCCTCTCCCCAGCCCTGCCGGCTACCCCACCCCACTGCCAAGGACACAGGTTGGTCAGTATGCACAGCGCCCCCTCTGTTCCCTGATGGCCAGGAGCCGCAAGTCAGGTCTGGAACATAAAGAGGTGTCTGTGTGGGTAGCGAGGTGGCCAGCTGCCTGCCACCCGCACAGGGACACTATATCCAGCCTGGTGGACGCCCCATCGGACCACCAGCACCCACCCAGGAGGTGGGGCTTCTGAGGAGGGTGTGAGGTCCTGGCCCAGGGCCACGTAGCCTATGTCACCTGGTCACTCTTGGCTGCTGACATGGAAGAGGTGAGGGGCCCATAGCTAAAGATGGGATTCAGCCTATGGGGCCGCGTAGGGCTTGCCTGGGTGCACCCAGCAAGCCCATGGTCTTGATTTAAAGCTCTGTGACTTGCTCTCTGGTCATGAGGAGCCAGCCACCTCCAGTACCCAGGGTGGACATGTGCTGTCAGACTGTGTGGGGTGCTTTCCCAGAACCCACAAGTATCCTCTGAAACAAGGCCCTTCGAGCCAAAACAGACAGGGAAGCAGGCAGGCAGCCTCTGAGCATGGTGTGAATTCATTCACTTGGGCCAGTCGAACCCAGTGACTCCAGCTCCACGCCCAGTGTTACTTCTTAGTGTAGGATGGGCTGGCCTTGCCCTTGGAACATACAGTTCAGTGGCAAAGGAGGGGATGCCCTTAGCAATCTTTAATTACATATTTCCCACTGTAGCAGAGGCAGGGGGAGTCAAGAGCCAGAAGTTAATCAAGAGGGCAGGGCAGCGTGGAAGAAGCCTATGAGCAGCCTGTGCAAAGGTCCTGGGGCCTGATGCCCTCTCAGCCCATGAGCACAGGCAAGATAGAGCCCAGCCAACAAAACGTAGTCAGTGGGGCTCCAGGGGCTGACTTCTTTGGGAGGAACAAGGAGATAAAATAGAACCCCAGATAGCTATCAGAGGCTGCCATGGGCAGCAAGGCATTCATGCTGAGGGTCAGGCCCACAATCTGCTGGCCCCTTTGGAGACTATAGATAGCAAAAGGCATCAAGAAGGACCCCGTGCCTGTGATGCAGGCAGCTGGACCCCCAGTGTTTGGAGGTTATGTGGAAAGGAACAAGAGATGGAAGCGGGTGGAGAGGTCGGAAGGGTGTAAGGTCATGGTTAAGACCTAAGGAACAGGCTTTGTCTATAGAGAGAGTCTAGAAAGGAGCAGATAGAAGTTGGCTCTGCTTCAGGCCAGTGCTCCCCAGGCCAGCCCAGAGCTGAACTCAGGACCCAGTGCAAGGACAGGGAAGACCAGGGGTATGTGAATCTGAAAGGAACAGACTCTGGGCATCAGCAATATGGCTCTGCTCCTGGGAGGGCGAAGGCTCCAGGGTGAAGAGGGAGGCAGGACCACTCCCAAGTGGCTGGGCCAAGGGAGAAAGACTGGATGGCCACTGGCTCTGCAGCTCTTCCCCTGTCCGACTCTTCCTGGTAGGTGAGACACGTACCTGCGGAGGACCTTCAAGGCACGGTGGGCTGGTGCTGAAAGGGGGGCAGGGCCCTGTCCAGGGAGGAGCACGCACCTTTCCCCGTGTTCCCGTAACCCTGCACACGTACACAGACCCCATGCGCCACGGCCCCGACACACACACTCACATCAGGAAAAGGAGCACGACCCAACCTGGTGCCAGGTCAGAGTCCTTCCCTGATGTGCGGCCCCAGGCTCTCCCACAACCCGGCTGCATCCAGCTGGCTTCCCTCTATCACCATGCCTCGCCACTCCACTGAGAGAGGATAAAAGGAACAAGCTCCTGTGTTGATGGAGCTCTGGAGCATGATGGCCAGGCTCACAGAGCAGCCTGCCTGTACTGGGGGCTGCGTCCACACAGCTCTCTGACCCTGAAAGGGCCTACTGTGGCAGGTGAGCTTATTATCCCACTTATTTTCCTTTGTATTAGAAGCTTTTCTTGCTATGAATAAATTCTGGCAGAAGCAACTTAAGAGAAGTTGTTCTGGCTCACGGTTTGAAGAGATACGGTCTGCCACGGCCATGGAGCGTGAGGCTCAGTCATGTCGCACCTACAGTCAAGAATTCTGCAGAGAGATGCATGCTGATATTCAGCCTATTTCCTCTTTTCTGTTCAGTCCAGGACCCCAGCCCGTGGGATGGTACCCCCATATTTAGGGTAGGTCTCCCCTCCCAGTTAAACCTTCTGAAAAAACTTTCATAGCTGCCTAGAGGTGTGTTTCCATGGTGACTCTAGATCCCGTCAAATTGACAGTCAAAATGAACTATCACGCCCTTTTTCCTGAAATTGGAGTCCTGGACCTAAGCCAGCCTGGGCAATGTGACCTCATGGCCTTCCTCTCTGTCATTCAGTACCTGAGTGATCCCAGAAGCAGCAGTCACCCCTGGGTGCCGGAAGACACCAATTCTCCCAACTAACCTGGCTCTCCAACTTACTTGACCTAACCTTCTCTACCCAACACCTATTAGGTTTTACAGGGTCCCTGGGCTCACTCTCCCAGCCCTGGCTCTGTGGGCTTTGGGTGTCTAGTTGCCACAGTGCCCCCAGCACACCAGCCACAAAAACCCCCAAGGCCCCCTGCCACACTGCAGGAGGAACTATTTTCCTGTCATAAAATAGTGGCGTATTCATCTTATGCCAGCCATAAACCTCATGAGCCCCTTTTCCTGGCCTCCGTCCAGCTTCCATCCCCCAGGGAAGGGGCAGGCAGGGATGGCCGTCACTCCAGGTCACAGGCTCGAGGGCCAGCATGCGAGAGTGCGGGCCAAGGTTGCATGGGGCTGTCTTTCCACACTCGGAGCCCCCATCGCACCCATCGTAACCCTTCTCTGGGTGTGCCTCCTCATCTTGGGGAACACAAAGCTTCAATTGTCCCTGTCCCAGTGCACGATGAGACCCTCAAAGCTGTGGCTTTATGCTCTTCACGGTCCTTCCTAGCACCCACTGAAAAGCAGGCTTAGATGCTAAGATACAAGTGATGTTTCAGATGCCATCTAAAGTCATTCGGTCACCACGGAAAACCCGTACAATCCTGGGAGAGGCTGTTCCGTACATGATAGTTTGGCCAAAGCCAAGGTGGCTTGTGTTTGTGTGTGTGTATATAATGTAATATATGTAGATATAGACATATTACAGGTCCTTGTTGTTCCTTACAGACTTGACATAACCGAAGCCCATTGCTGTCCCTGAACTTAAATGACAAGGTGATGGGAAGCACCTTCCCATCCTCACACACACCCCCACACATAGACTCCTGTGACCCCAGTTCTTCCCAGCGACACTCCTCTGCAGGCTTTGGGACTGGAGCCTGGTCAGGCCAGGCCAGCCCTTCTGCCAGGATTACTCGTTACTACACATACTCATTAACTCTGTCGACTACAAAGGGCACTGTCCCCATACAGCTGTGTCTGGCATCCTCCCCTGTCAGCCCCTTGGGCCACATGCCCCTGCCTCAGAGCTGAACCCTGAGATAATGTCCCACAGAAACACGGACTAGGGGTGCAGGCAGACCCCATGGACTTTGCAGAAAGCGCAGGACTGTGGGCCTTACCCTGCAGTGGATGCCGAGGCCCTTCCTCGCCCCCGCACAAGCCCCTGTTGCTGTGCAAGTCGCCACCTGACGGTGCCGGTGACAAAATGATGGGCTGAGAAACGTTGGCCCTTTGGGGCTGATGAAGGCCTCCTTTATCCCAGCCGTAAATGGTTTCTGTGTGGAGTGGGACTGTGCCTGTCCCAGGCCTAACCCCTCAAGGGCCGGAGAGACGAAATTGGATCTGTGGGGGGAGATTTTACAGCATAGGGGCTGGTGGCAAGTGGTGGCAGACCGTCCCACGGGGCCACAATGGGGCATTGTTCCCAGCCTCACCTGGGCTGTCTCCAGCATCCCGGGATTTATGAGGTTCAGCCGCAGCCTCGGGCCGGCTGCTCTGGGCAGACTGGGGAGGGGAGGCGGGGAGACCCAGTGAGGAAGAGGACGGTGCCCAGCCCCCATGCCCCCAGCGACAGCCAGCCTGGGACAGGCCTTAACGTGTCTGCAGACCACAGCGGGTCACGCCATGAATGGGCCTTCTTTCTCCTGCAGCCCCACGGTGCCCAGGAGGGCTTGGAGGCAGGAGACTCAGCCAGCCTCAGCAGCCCACCTTCCTGGGGCCCCTGCCTTACAGAGGTCTATCTAGGCCAAGCGACCTCTAGACCCCCCAAGGCCTTCCCAACCCATATCCACATAGTAGTCTACATAGGCAGAGTCCCTCCCAAGCCCCACAGCCCACCCTCGCTCTGGAATCTGAAGGACCTCCCATGAGTGTCCTTTCCTCCTTGTGTGTCATAGCGTTTTCTCATCGTCTGTGTGAGGGGCACACGTGGCCCTTGGCTTTGGCGGCCTGGCCGAGATCCAGTCCTTCGCAGCCCTAACCTCCCCCACCACCAGAACCCCGAATGTGCTCTGTGCTGCTCTCCTAGTTCACAGATGTGCTCTGCGCTGCTCTCCTCGTTCGCGGAGGCCTTCCTACACCCTCCCGCCCTTGCCCGTGCCGAGCCCTCTTTCCGATAGGCCCTCCTTGTGACCTTCTACACCTGGTCCTAGGGTCCCATCCTGAGAAGCCAGCTGGCCCCTGGGGCAGAGGAGATGCCTCTGGGTATCCTTAGGCATCTCCCAGTAAGCCTTCCCTGCCTGGGCGTCAGGGACAACCTGGTTATGGCTGATGACCCCCCACAACCCTCACTGGGCATCTCAGCCACCCCCCACCCCGCAGCCCTGGGATGGTCTAGCGTTCAGTTAGGGGGTGTCTCTCTGTCTTGGGAGCAACCTCTTTTCTCGTTGTCGTGTCCCTGCCTTACAGCCCCGGCCTTGGCCAGCACGCGGTGTGAGCCATCTGGGTAGAGGGGTGTGCCACATGCCTGCCACCCCCACCTTCTTTGGTCCCCTCTTTGCAGCTCTGTAGCAGAAGAGAGTTTCCCCCTGCCAGCCACCCAGTTCATGACCCGCAACCCAGGCCCACGGCCCGTTCCCGGGACTCACCGCTGTGCACACCTGAGCCACCCTCACACCTCCCTTGGGGTACCTGGCTGTCTGTGGGGTCCCCTCACCGGGGCTCCGTGAAAATAGCCACAGAGAGGCTTGCATTGGCCGTAGACCTTTTTAGACAATTCATTGGTAATGGCAAAATTATGCTGAGTTCCCTGAAAAAAAAAAAGTGCCCACTCTATTTCCTCATTAACATAATTGCAAACAGAACGAATCTTTCTTGATTTCGTGTAAACAACAGCTTGAAATGGTTTATAATCCTTGCAGGTATCAAATTAAGTTCTTACTTATGGTCTGGAAATTAATTACCCTCGCAGAGAGACAAATGTGAAAACTGTGTATTTTTGACAAGAAAATGAAGCAGCTATTGGGGAAAATGTAACTTAATCGTCGCAGAGAAAATTGTTTATAAATTGGTTGCGTTGTTTGAACCCTCGCCTCTGCGGAGCAGGCGGGGTTGATTTGTGGGTGCCCGTTTGCCTAATTTAGGGCAGGGAAAAGGGCCAGGGGGCCAGAAACAGGGCAAGAAGGAGAGTTGCAGAGAAAACGTCCTGTACAAGAGCACAGGAGGGCACAGACAGGACACAGGTGATCAGAGCACTCATCCACAGGTGACAGCTAACTCCACACCTGCTGTGGAGAAGATAGCCAAGCCCAGGAGGAGGCAGAGCAAAGGCTCTGAGGCAGCTGGAGCAGCAAGGAGGGAAAGCACATTTACATCCAAGTGGGTGAGAAGCTGAGCCAGGGATCCTGCTCTCCACCAGGGCTGTGTTGCTCCTGGGGACTGAACAGGCTGGGCCCAGAGGTCCCTGCGTGACAGCGCCCAGTGCTCTCTAGACTGGAGTGAGATGGAATGAGGCCTCTAACTTCTACAACTTTGAGTGTCTACATGACATGTTTATATGTCTGAAGGTAGTACATGTGTTTACATGCATGACTGTGTGGTAAGGGGGATTGTATGTAGAGGCAATGTGTTTGTATGTGTATGCTTGAGTGTATGTGATTGATTTATAAGTGTGAAGGGGATATGCAATATGTTTGCACATGTGAGGGTGGTGTTTGCATGTGGGAATATGTTTGCATGTGTCAGTGTGAGGGTGTATTTGTATGTGTAATATGTTTGCATGTGTGAGGGTGCTGTGTGCTTCCATGTGTGAGCATGTGTATGCTGTGTTTACATGTTTGAATGTATGTGTATCTTTGCATGTGTGAGTGTTTGTGGTATGTTTGAATGTGAGTATGGGGGGTATGTTTGTGTATGCAAGCGTATGTGTGTTGTATGTGTAGTGTAAGGGCAGACCGTACTTCCATGTGTGAGTGTTTGTATGTGTGAGTGTTTGAATGTGTGGAGTGTTTGTATGTGTTGTGGAGTGTTTGTATGTGTGAGTGTTTGTTTGTATGTGTGAGTGTTTGAATGTGTGTTGTGGAGTGTTTGTATGTGTGAGTGTTTATGGTATGTTTGCATGCAAGTGTGTGTGTGTGTGTGTGTGTGTGTGTTATGCTTGCATGTATAAGGGTACGACATACTTCCATGTACGTTGGGGGTTAGTTTGCATGTTGAGTGGAACATGTTTACCTGTGTGTTGTGGGTTGTGCTTACATATGTTGTGGGTGGTGTGTTTGCATGTGTGAGGGTGGGGTAAGCATGTCCACCGGTCTGTAGGGTGGGTGTTATGCTGGGAACCGCCTCAGGTACACTCTGAGTACTCAGTACTCAGTACTGTCTCAGGGTATGTCTCCGTACACCACTCCCTCACAGTCCTCCTAGAGCAGAAGGTCAAGGTCAGTCAGATGCCTCAGTCATCACTGCAAGGTGGAAATGAGCGTCTGTCTGGGGCAGTGCCCAGGCAAGGGCAGTAACCCCAAAGAGTGCATTTCGTATGTCCATGTCCTAAGCTCCAAGGGTCCCGCACCTGGTAACCCATTCTTGTGTCCACCTAGGTGACTCCATTTGGAAGGTGAGAACTGGGACCAGACAGGCCAGGTCAGCCATGCACAAGTGACACTTGTGTGGGACGGACAGAGTCATCCCACGCGCTCCAGGGTCCCCTCCCAGATGACGCTGCCTGCCCAACCACCTGCCTAGGACCCCAGCCCTCTGTTGCCCCTCCGGTGGCCTTCTGCCACAAGGGAAGGCTGTCCACCCAAAGCAGTCCCTGGCGGTCTCTCCCTCTGAGGAGGAAGGGTGCTTGCCGAGGAGAGGGCGCCGCTGATGAGGTCTCGCAGACGACCGCAGGACTCGGTGTGTCGGCTACCCTTCCAGCCACCATGACAAAAAGGGCAACCTAAGGGCAGAAGAACTTCTTTGGGTTCGTGCTTTAAGAGAGGATGCAGTTCTTAATTAAGACCGGGAGGCGCGGCAGGAGGAGCGGGAAGCAGGCTCAGTCAGGAAGCAGAGGAGACGCTCACTGGTGCTCAGCTGCTTTCTCCGTCTGGCTCAGTCTGGGACCCCAGACCATGGGGTGGCGCCCCCCACATTCAGGTGGGTCTTCCTCCCTCAGTTAAACCTCCTGGAAGCTTCCTCACAGACATGCCCGAAAGTCTGTCTCCTGGATGGTTCCCAATCCAGTCAGGTTGACAGTGCAAATGAATCCTCATGGCCAGTACCTGTGGACAAGGCCCCACTTTCCAGTAGAGGCCAGTGCCCAAGGGAACAGGATCTGGGGGTCCACTTCTAGGAGTCTGAGCAAGGCCAGGCCCCACTGTGTGAGTCTGCTGTGTGGGAACTTCCTGGGACTGAGAACCAGTTATAGCCCTCAGCCTCTCTTTCCTGTTTCCTCCCCAACCCACGCCTCTCTGGGAGTCACTCTGCCACTAACCTCACTGGGCAGCTCAAGATCCTGGGAGCCTCAGTTTTCCCCTCTGTGAAATGGGGTAGTGATACTCTCAACATGGAGAGAAGCAGGGTTCCAGAGGGACCCTGTTCCCTCTGCTGCAGGACATACTGGTCTGAGGAGGAAGCCTCTACTACCACGGCTGCACAGGGTTGATCTGAGGACCACTCCCTTCAACCTCAGGCTCATGGACACTTCTGGGCTTCACAGTGTACTGAGGGTGGGAGAAGCATCCGAAGGGTGAACCTGGCCTGACTCCTGTGCTGTCCTTGTCACCAACCCTGTCCCCATCCAACAAGACCTTCCAGACCCTGTTAACATCAAAGTCATTCCAAGAGTGCTGTGGTGGCAGCCATTAGGAGGCTTCACCTCAAATACAAGTGTAGCGTCACCTTTATGGGTCACCTCGGGTTTATACACCCTGCCACAGCATGTATGTTGTGTGGAGTGGACCTCCATGTGTGGACTGTTTGTACATGTGAGTGTTTATGGTATGTTTGCATGGTATGAAGGCCTTCCGTTTTCCCTTTCTCTCAGTTCCTCTCCTTGGGGTTGGTGAGCAATGACACAGTTCCCCAGAGTCTTCAGGATGTGGGCAGGCGCCTAGCAGATCCATATTCCCTGGCCACCCCTCGGGTTACCCTTGAGGGCAAAGAGAGGCTCTGACTTCTTGTCACAACCATGTCAGAGCCTCTCAGACTGGGTGCAGGAAGTTGGGGTTCAAAGGATGTAACTATCTGCCCAGGACCACGGGTTAGCAGAGGGAAGAGCAAAGCCACCGCCAGCTTTCAACCCTCCAGAGTTCCCAGCCCGCATTTTCTCCTCAGCGTACCACAGGGTGCTCTGTGCTGGCCAGACTGCCCATCTTGGGCCAAGCCGGCAAAGCAGGCATGACATCCCCTGGGCTCCTCGACGCTGAGCCTCCAGCCTCAGCCTCTGCGTCTCACCCAGGGCAACCTCGCACAGCAGACAGACAGACAGCAGGAGTCCAGCTCCAATTATGTCAACGGCCACGAGGGAGGGGTGTCCGGCCGCCCATGAGTGTGGCCTCCCAGAAAAGCAGAAGGCTGGGAATGCAAGGCACACAAGGGGCAGCTCTGCAAACCAGCTGGGTCTCCCCACGGGGCACGCAGTACATCGTCCCTGGCTAGAGCACTCTCTCTATCGCTCTCCCTGAGCAAGAAATAGCATACTGCTGGGCACCATGGAACCCTTTAATCCTAGCAGAGGCAGGAAGATCTCTACGAGTCCAAGGCCAGCCTGGTCTACATAGCACGTTCCAGGCCAACCAGGATTACATAGTGAGACCATGTCTGGGAATAAAAGAGAAAATGAAAGAAGAAAAGAAAGGGAGGGAGGGAGGGAGGAAAGGAGACAGAGAGAGGGGCTGGGGTTCCTGGACAGGACAGGATGTCCTAGGTAGAGCTCCCCCCACTAAAGGTGAGACAGGGACCAAAACCCTCAGAGATGGGCTATAGGTGGATCTGATGATGCACCGGAGTGGGGGTGTCTGCAATGTAAATGAAATGAGGTTTTTTCTGTGCCGCAGCACGCCCCAGATGACATATCTATGTCCCTAGGGTTTGGGAAGGGGGTACTCATGTGATGCGGTGGTTCCCCACCGTGCTCCTGCAGGCTCTGGCAAGCTATGGGGACACAGGGTTTTAGAGATGCCTGCCAGGCCTCAGGGACACAGACTCGAGCCTGTGCCCCTCTACTGGCCCCTTCCTGCTGCCCGCCCCAGCCTGCCCGCCCCAGCCTGCCCCCTGAGTACCCGAGGCTGCCACCTGCCCAGACTTGCCCACAAGCTCCTAGGGCCCTTTCCTCCCAGTGTGCCTCTGATTCCCACCTTTCCCCTCCTCAGCCCCAGAAGCTCCCACCCGCAACCCACAAAGATCTCAAGGATCATACACATGGGGTGCTCAGACCCACGGCAGCCACTAGCTGGGGTGCCTCAGGTCACCTACCCCCATCCAGCCCACTCAGTCCACACCCTTGTAGAACCTGCTACAGCCTCAAGGGCAGAGCAGGGCCTGGACAGGGAAGGATGTGATACTTAGGAACCTGAGTGGGGCAAGCACCTGGACCTCCTTCTGCAGCCTAAATAGAAGTGCTGTGAAGGTCAGTTGTTCTCTGTGGTGGCCAGTAGCCAATAAATAGATACAAGGTCCAAAATTTTTCCTAGGGACAAGAACAACTACCACCCACCCGAGGTGACCGCCGTGTAGCTTCTGTGCACGCATCAGCAGGCACAGATCTCCCAGTACCTCACACTCTGGGTGCCTACAGTGTCATTTTATGGAAGGGAAACTGAGGCACAGATCATTTTCACCAGCCCCCTCTTTGCCCTTGGACCCTGCCGTGTGCTGGAAGCAGGACTTTATCCTAATTTTCTCCTTGGACAGTTGCTGTGTGGCGCTGGTTCTTCTCCTGTATCAGATGTGTTAGGACATGTTCCTGGTGGAGCCATGTGTCCCTGGGACCGTGGCTAGAGTCTCGGTCTCCGCAAACACCTGAAGGAGCCAACAGTGGTATCTATTTCCTCCTGGAGACGTGTTCCTAGTGGCAGCAGGTGATCGTTGTGAGGCACAGGGCTCCGAGCATGGAGCCACTGTGCAGCGGACCCAACTGGTACTAGTCAGAGAAGCACCCTTTGCTACCTTTCTTCCAGAAATATCCTAGCTACTTCCATCTTTCTAGGCTGCTCTAGATGGGTTCAGGAGCCATCAAGGAGCAGTGGGTGGACTGGCAGATGCAGCTCTGGCAAGTGTATGCCTCACGGGCATGGGCCGTGGCTCTGCCTGGGCCTGCGGTCTCTCACCTTCACCTCACTTAGCACCATCCAGTGATCCTGTTCGTCCCAGAGCAGTAGGCTGGCTGGTACTGTCCTACTTTCCCAGCTGGCCTGGGTTCAGATCAATAGCTTTGATGAGCTATGGCAGCAGATGGACACTCCCCACTCGGGCAGAGCCTGGCTGAGAGCTTGGACTGAGAGCTAGAAGCAGAACTTCATCTCTGAAAGGGAGAGTGAGCCCACAGGTGCTAGGTGACAACCCCCGCTGGCCCCATCCTGGCTGGCAGAGCGCGGAGAGCCTCTCTGATGATCAGGTTGCACAAGAGGGCAAGCTGGAGAGAGGACTAAGGTGATACAGAGGAGAAAGTAGTATAGAGACTCCAGAGCTAGGGAAAAGGCCCTTCACCCCCAGGACCAAGGACCCAGACTGAAAAGCATCTCATTCCATCTGTCTGCTAAGGCAGGCTCGGAAAACCGCGGCCCCTGAGCCTAGTCCAGTCTATCACCCATTTTTGTAAATAAAGTTTTATTAGAACAGACTCACAGACATGCTGACTCTCGCCATTCTCATGTTAAATGATGAATTTGAATGCTGGTGATCCCCAGCTCAGAGTTCAGCTGTCTGAGGGTGTCGATGTGATGCATGTCAGTAAGAAATGTGCTTTCACTGCATAAGCATGAATGCGTGCTCACGTGGTCACTCTACTTTATTTTTAATTATGTGTTTGAGTGTGGGTTTGAGCATGAATACAGTACCAAAGCTTCAGACTCCCCTGGAGCTGGAGGTCCAGGCAGCTGTGAGTCCCCCAGTGTGGGTGCTGGGAACCAAGCTCAGCACTGCTGAGCCATCTCTCCAGGCTCTAGATTTTGAAGTCTCTTCCTGAGCTTTGGCTGATAGCCCTATCTTTAGGTGACAGCAGCTGTAGCAACTCAGGCCCCCATCCATCTCCTGCCTCTGAGGTGAATCACAGACTACTACTATATGCCACAGTGAGGCTGTGGTGGCCGTGGGTCTGGTAGACTCCATGCATTTCCAGCATATGACTTGCTTGGGATGACAGAGAGCACTGGGGTTTCACAGTGATCACATGGCCCACGACAGACATTCTCGTCCCTTGCTCTGAGGACATAGATGAAAAGGAACAGAAATGTGTGAGCAGGCCACTGTGCTGAGGACGCTGAGGAAGCCGGGTCAGTAAGCCCGTCCTGTTCCCGAGTGTGCGGATGAAACGTGTCCGAGGTACAGACCGTCCTTCCCCTTAACCTTCTGACCCCCTCCCAGGACTCTGTCCCCAATCAGAGTTGCTCAAACAAGAGGATCACAGCTTCATTTATTGCGGAGGGTGATCAGAAAGGGCCTATGAGCCTTCGTTGGCCAGTAGATGGTTATGTTAGGGACACTATACTTTCAGGCGTCTTTCAGCAACCAAGGGAAATGCCCAGGTACAGAATCTCCAGGTGGATGAACAAACCCCAAGTTGTAGTGTAGTGTGTGTGTGTGTGTGTGTGTGTGTGTGTGTGTGTGTGTGTATGTGTGTGTTTTGGGGACCACCTTACAAATGGCACCCCAACTGTGAGTGCCGTGGCGGCTGAAGAAAAGCCTGTGTTTTGTAAGATCTCTGTTAGGAGCGTGTCTTACTTCATAAAGAAATGTGAAATAGAAGAGAGGAAGGAGAGGGGAACCAAGGAAGCCATGCTGCTGAAGCCACTCACCCTGCGACCCAGCCCCGTTTGAAGTCAAGGGTGCTCTCTGAGCTAGCTGGGACCACCTCAGGCCACTGCTCGTCATTAGTGGTGTGAGAAGGGTAGAGGAGTCCATGGGTGGGGAGCCCACACTAGACCGGTGACCTGGGGACACCAGGTGACATGCCTGCTCTGCCCGTCAGCCAGCAGCATGGCCATTATCCAGAGAGACAGCCCCTGCCCACCTTCCCTGACCTATTGGTCCTCCAGCTGTGTCTGCCTGCCCGGCTCTGTACTCCAGCACCCCCTCATTCCTCTTTAGACCCCTTCTTATGTACCAGGTCTCTACCTGTGACTAGGCCTGGGCTCGCCTCACACTTCGGGCTCTCTTCTTGGTGTCTGTCTGAAGCAGAGCCCACAACTGACTCCACAGCCTCTCCTTTGTGCCCCAGAAACTGGCACCTTCCCAGTATCAGGCTGGGATGCTGGCTATGACCCTCAGGGCTCCAGTCTCTGGTCAGCCTGTCACGGAGAGATGGGCAGGAAGGACAGGGCTCATGGCGGTGCAGCACGAGAAAGTGGTGGGAGCAGACAGGGGTCCGGGCTGGGCACAGTCCTCTCTGCAGGGCCCCGACTTCCACCCAGCCCCACAGCCCTGCCGTCACCACACAGGGACGGTGCCGAGACTCTCAGCTCCTCCCCAAGGCGCCAGAGTTTCCTTGTCACAAAATGAAGTAAATGGGACAATTAAGGGGGGCCGTTTCTAAATTGCTGCTCTAACCCATTTGGAAGTCTGCTAATTATTCTCTCGAGGAAAGAAATGCAGGTTCATTATTTTAATGAGCTTTGGGCAAAATATTTCATCGAGTTTGACAAGCCGCTGCGACTCCTTCAGAAACGGCTGGTCTCCGAAAGGCCTCTCAGCCTACTTAGAGCTAATTGGCCTGGGGTCTTCCGTCCCGGTACTGTGTGTGTGCGATTTTAATTCACTTATGAAAAGCCCCTGCTTTGATGTCCAGGACCAGATAAGGACGGGAGGGGACGGCCAGCTAACGAATAGGCCGGTGCACCCGGCCGGGCCGTGCGGGGCCTCCTCGGCCGCCCTGCTCCGGGCCCAAGGCCAAGGCGATGTCATGAAGTAACTGTACAAACAGTCCTACCTAAAAAATATGCTTTTGTTTCACTAATAAATCTCTCCTCGGAACGTTCCCCGCAGGCCCAGAGCTCTCCTCAACCCAGCAGCCGGCCTTCCCGCTCAGTGCGGGACCCCAGATCCGCCCCAGGGACGGACACACACACACACACACACACACACACACACACACACACACACACACCGGGTAGGGGGCATGACGCAGGCCAGGGAGTGCCCTGCCCTTCCCTCTCTCACCCACTGCTGAGCCTGCAGTTCTGGCCCATGCCCCAGCCCCCTCCCCGCCAGCCCCTCCTCTCCTCTCACTTCCTCCCACTCTCCCCAGAACTCACTCTCTTCCCCTCTCCCTCCATCACACTCTCCACACACAGACCCCCACCCTGCTAACCCCACTCCTGGCCCCCTGGGAACTGCTCAAGAAACACGTAGACTGGAGCCAGTAAGCCATGCCATCTCCTATCTCTGCCACCTTGCCCTGCTCTCCTCAGCGTGAGGCCTGGGGGATGGGTGCTGCAGCTACTGCCTGAAGACAGAAGTCAGCTCAAACTGGCCCTGCCCTGGGCCTGACCAGGCCGTCCAATACTGTGTGAAGAAGGGGCCAAATGGGGCATCTCGGTGATGGTGGCAGCCTGTCGCCCTGGAGGCAGCAGCCCAGGCCCCAGTGTGGCAAGGAGAGCCAGCATAGGCTGTGTGCAACTCAGGCACAGGTGCTTCTGAGGCCTGGCATCCCTCTTGACTTTCTGCTCTGATTCCAGGACACCCCTTCTCCCTGATTCTCCTCTCAGTCACCACGAATTGGGGTCCCCTTTTTGTATCCCTGGCCCCAGACCTGGTCCCATCTCAAGGCCCATCTGCCCTTACTCCATGCCTACCCTAGCAGCGGCCTCTAGTAGTGACCAGAACAGGGTCGTGAGAGAGAGGGCCAAGTCTGGGGCCCCCATGAACCTCTCTGAGCCTTGACTTCTTCATCTGTAAGGAGGTGAGGATGTGTCCTCCAGGCACGTGGCCAGCATTACCTGGAACCCTCCCTGCTGAGCACCTGGCCCAGTGCCCGGCACGTGGCAGGTAGAAGCAGCTGGTTCCGCCCCTCTCACGGGCACCGCTGTGGGCACTCCCGGGGACCAGTTCTCCCCGCCCGATTCCCGCCAGCACACTGAGGCTAGAGGCCGTCTGCTTGGGCGTCGAGGGAGAATCCCAGGCCGACCACGGTCCACCCCTTCCTTCCCACAACCCCCACTGGAACTCCTGCAGTGTCCCGACAGCAGACAGATCTGGAGGTGCTGCCGGGACAGGACGGAGCTCCTGGCATTACGGAGCTGCCCCTGGTCAAAAATACACCACGTAATTACAGACTGGGAAAATTACCATGTAGAGACAGAGTGAGGCACTGTGCCCAGAGGAGCCAGGGTGGTCAGGGAAGACCTCCGAGGGAGGGGCATCCAAAAATAGCTTGTCGAGATGCTATTAATAGGCCTCAGTGCAGAGCTGAACAGAGAAGAAAGCAAAGAGGACCAAGCTCTCCACGGATAATTGTCATTCATTTTGAAAGTAGAGATAGACGGATGCTTGATAGACGCGCACATACAAAGTGACAGATGATAGACACAGGCCATCAGACATGCTACATACATACATAGATAATAGATACAGAGATACGTACATATATGATAGATGAATGACAGACAACAGACAGATGGACGATAGATAAGGTTTTTGTTCTACTTT
The DNA here is from genome assembly GCA_035773235.1 of Eospalax fontanierii. Lineage (NCBI taxonomy): Eukaryota > Metazoa > Chordata > Mammalia > Rodentia > Spalacidae > Eospalax > Eospalax fontanierii. The sequence continues at coordinate 2,528,520 of CM069526.1, forward strand.
CTGAAAAATTTCAACAGTAAAGAAAAGCCTTTAAATAAAGGGAAAATCCACCAGACATAGGGGCACATGCCTTTAATCCCAGCTCTTGGAAGGCAGAGGCAGGCAGATCTCTGTGAGGTCCAGGCCAGCCAGGGCTATATAGTAAGATCCTGTCTATAAATAAATAAATAAATAAATATCCCCATGACTCTCCCCTTTTCCTACAGAAAACCCTTATTATCCCAGAAAAAAAAAATCCATCTTCAACATGAATGGAGTATGTCCAGATATTTCTTTGCATATAGAACAGAAAGGAAGAGATAGACAGGAGAATGAATGAACCAATGTATGTGTAGAAAGATGGAGGACTGGTAGATGGATGGTGGGTGGTTATGAGAGGCACGTGAACAGATGGATGAATGGGCAGATGGATGTGAGCGGATAAGTGAGTGCTTGGGGAGACGGATAGATGGATGGGTGGATGGATGAGTAGATGGATGAGTAGATGAGTGGATGGAGAGTGGATAGGTAAGTGGGTAGATGGATAGATGGATGGGTGGGTAGATGGTGGGTGGGTGGATGGATAAATGGGTAAATGAATTGATGGGTGAATACATGACGGGTCAGTTGGGGTGCATGGATGCACAGACGGATGCAGGAATGGACAGATGGATATGTAGGTAGGTGGCTAGAAGGACACATGCTACCGGAAGCTACCAAGTTTGGTTTCATATGGTGCCTGTGACTTTTGACTTACCCATTGTTCTTAACAAAACAAACTAGAAGTGAAGCAGAAGAAATCAGAGTTCAGACCAGCATGTCTTCAACAAAGCAAGGCATTTCTAAACGTCGCTCCCAGGTTGTGGGGGAAACACTGCAAAATGTGGAGAGAGGGCTTTACTATGGGCCCTCAGTCTCAGCTTTCCATGGTAGCTAGCCCTGCTGTGGCCCCGCAGGCTGCCCTGCCACCTGCCTGTGTGGCGGCTGTCATGGTGTCGCTGGTGGAGGCCCTGGTGTCTGTGGCCGTGAGACCCTGCTCCTTACCGCCCGTGCGTCTTGCTTCCATGCAAAGCTGCAGACAGGCTTGCCGCAGCCCACTCCACAGCCTTTCCCTCCATCCTTGTTTGCTTTGTGTTTTCTGTGCTTTGGTCTGTGTGTCATGTGTGTGCATGTTCATGGGGAGTTTGTGTGTGTGTGTGTGTGTGTGTATGCACATGTGTGCACATGCCTACGGAGGCCAAAGGACAACCTGGGTATCACTCCTCAGGAGCCATTGGACTTGTTTTCTGAGACAGGCTCTCTCATCAGCCTGGGGCTCTCCAAAAAGGCCAGGCTGGCTGACGAGCAAGCCCTAGAGACCCACCTGTCTCCTCCTGTGGTGCCGCGGCCGCAGGTGTGTGCTGCCGTGCTGCTCTTACAGATGGGTTCTGGGGATCAAACTCAGAGCTAATGCTTACACAGCAAAAACTTTACTGACTGATCTGTCTCCCCAGCATTCATTTTGGTTTGGACTTGTCTCCTACGGGATGGATTTCTTCCTCAGTAACTGGTTCCCGAAGACCCTACAGACACCTGCTTCCTAGACACCTCCCTTGTTGTCTGGGTCTACTCCCCAGGGCCCCCGTGTCTGCCCTCTCTGTCCCTGTCCCCTCTCAAACCCTCTTTGTGCTGGCCACATTCCCTCACAGCTGCCCTTCCTCTGGTTTTAATTAGCATTTTTCTCTAGAGGTCTCCTGCACAGCAGCGTTCCAGAGCTTGCTTTATGACTCCTAGCGTGGGTGTATTGTTTCTCGGCTCTAACGCGCTCTCATTGTCTAGTCTTTCTGAGGAGACTTCAAGTACTTTCCCACTCAGGAGGGAGTGGGAGATCTGTGTTCCCAGACCCCCAGGTCATCTTCCTTCAGGTGACATGTCCTGCTGATAGTTTAGCTAGGTATAGAATTTCAAGCAGGGAAAGATTTTCCTTCATTGAATGCCCTGTTCAAAATGACTTGTAGCCTGTAGTCTCTGTGGTCAGAAGTCTCACATCTGCTTTACTCATGTGAGTTTTTTTCTGTCTTCTCTTTCCTTTTGTCCTGGAAGTTTTGAATAACCACATTCTAGCCTTGGGTGTCTGAATTTCCTGGTTAAGTTACACTGTGAATGACTTTGGCCACTGATTGCTCTGGGTATTGGGTGAGTCCTTGAGTTCTAGAAAATTTCTTTTATTATGTCTAATCAATTTTTTCATAGTATCATGTCTACCTTCTTTCTATAATCTTTTTAATCAGGTTAAAGGCATTTCTAATGATACTTACATGTCCCTCAACCTCTCTTCCCTGTTCTCAGGGATTATGTTTTCTTAGCAGCCCTGGTTTTGACATCCCATAATACATGTTTGACCTCTGATAGTCACTATGACATCCAGCCCTGATACCACAGGCCCAACAGCTCCTAGATCTGGGGATTCCAGATACAACTTGCATCCCAAGATCTGCAGCATCTCACCACCTGTCTCTCTGACCAGGCTGCCCTTGCTCTTTTCTGAGTGTTTCTGGGCATTTTCTTGGGGGTCTCTGTGGGCCAGGCTTGCTGGCATTTCAGATGCTTACAAGGACAGGAGTGCCAGTCATCACAGAGGGGCCCCTACATCAGAACAATGAGGCCATGCTGCTAGAAGACAGCCTTGTTGATAGTTGTACGAGATGATCTGGGATGTAGCTGAGTCTGTACAGAGTGGGGCCCTGCCCAGGTGGGATGGAAGAGGCAGCCACAGACTGCAGAGCTCTGCCTGCCCGTGGCAAAGATCTGCCATGAGAAAGATGCCTATTTTTAATGTCACTGGGGGAGGAAGGGGTCCCAAGTTCTGCAGTTTGCTAAATGACTGTGTGAGGCCCCGTCCTAAGCAATAGTTGTTCTGATGAATGACAAACCTCAGTTCTCTTGTTGTGCACCCTCGCCTAGGCGACTGAAGCTTGCTGGTGGTTGACTGGACTCTGTTCAGCAACAACTGTCCTGGGTCTCTTATCGCCTGCGCCTCCCTCTCCAGAGCCTCCCAGACCAGACTCCGTGGGCGAACTCTGCTGTGCTCTGCCTCTGGTGGGCAGTGAGCTTCAAGCAGAGGGAGCTTTCTGGGCCTCAGTCCCTAAGTCTCAGCCTGGAAGCACACTTGAGGCAGTCACTAGCATGATCAGAAAGCAGCCTACCTCGCCTACCTTAGAATCATGTGCCCAGCCTGAAACTAGGGGAAAACCTAAGTAAAATAGTGACCCAAAAGAAAAGGTGGGTGCCATCTGTAGAGGGCTGAAGAAGTGACAGAGGCCATGGTAGGTGTGCAGGGCAGGCAGATCTTACCGGCAGCATCCCACAAAGGGCCACAACAATACAGCCCCAAACATGGCAGCTTGAGCAGGACAGCTCTTTCCCACGGTGGGCATCTGGGGTCCAGAATGCAGCCTCCTCCCTCCCTCGCAGTGTCAGGGATCTGTTCCCAGTCACCCCTTTTAGTCCGCCCACCTAGGTTGTAGGTGTAGGCAGACATGTTTGATCTACCGCCTGCCCACTCCATGGCCCTGCTCTCCCCACCGTGGTCTCTGCCAGGACCAGAAGGGCATTTCCGGCAGCCAGGAACAGCATGTGCAGAGAGCAGAGTTCTTCCCGTCCCAAGGGGCACCCCGGCTTCACTCTCCCCACACATTCCTGTCTCCTTGCAGCAGCCAGAGGGATGTCTAAAACATAAACCAGACTCACAGCACTCCCGCGCGCAGCCCGCCAGCCTCCCTCCTCCTGGAAGGCCTGTCCAACCCCTGGCCAGGCGGCCTCACCAGGCTGTCTCCTGATGCTCTTCACACGCCTAGGTGCCTGCAAGAATGGCAACCCTGATGCTGTGCTGTCAGTGGCCTCACGGCCACACGAGGCGCATGACAGGCTTTGTCTCGAATACAGTCCTTTCACTGCCTTGCGTCCCTGCCCCGCAGCATTGTCCTGTGTACCTGTCTAACCTGCCATACCTGTGCTTAGCTGGGGCTTCTGCCTACCCACTAGAATGATACCATCCCTGTTGCAGTTGTGTGTCTGAACCAGAGCTGGGCACAGAGGAGATGCTGGAGAGATGTTGTGAGCTCTCATCTCTGGCAGCAGAACTGAGTCACCTACTTGGAGATAGAGACCAACCACAGGGATGGGCAGTGAGCCACATAACACCTATCCTTGTGTCACAGGCTCAACCTAAAGTTAATAGGGAAGAAAACGTTGGTGCTTTTTCCAGAAGACAGAGGGATGCCTGACTCCAGGCAGCCTGGGTCCCATGTCCATACACATCTCTATTCAGGGAGCCCTGGCCCCTAACCCCTGTCACCTCCTTCCCCACAAACCTGACTGCTACTTACCCTGGCTGCCTCAGAAATGCCCCCAGCCACATCACCCTGACTCGCCCACTTCCTCAGTCCCATGCCAAGTCGCCAAGCCCTGAAGGTACACCCATCCCTGTCCCCATGGTCCCCTTTGATCTAGACCATTCAGTCACATGGAATGAGTCCCCTGTTGACAGGGGCAGGGACTTAAGAGGCAAGAGAAGGAACAAGAGGGGGACCGGCATCTTGGCTGGTCTTGATCTATTTTTAGTTGGTGGCAGGCTGTCACTCCAGGGCCAGCGGCTGCGTCATCAGTGCCTTTTGATCTTGTCATTGCTGCAAGATACACAGGAGGCAGCTGCTGTGGAAAGAATGAAGGCAGGCATACAGCCTGGAGTGGGAGAGTGCGGATGGATGTGAGTGAGGGAAGAACAGACAGGGTGGCAAGTGGGAGGGATGGAGGAAGAGGGAGAGAGAGGGGGGAGAGAGAGAAAGAGAGAGAGAGAGAAAGAGAGAGAGAGAGAGAGAAATGGATAAAGGAATGGAGGCAATGAGTGGGTAATGGATGAACAAGATAGAGACAGAACTGAGTAGATGCATAGATGGATGGATGGATGAGTGAATAAGTAGTCAGTGGGTGGACGGGTGATGGGTGATAGGTAAGTAGGTAGATAGATGATAGATAGATAGATAGATAGATAGATAGATAGATAGATAGATAGATAGATCTGAGTGGATGGATGGATGGATGGATGATGGATGGATGGACAGATGGATAGGCAGGTGAGTGGGTAGATGAATAATGGATGGATGAGTGGATGGAAGATGGATGGATGGATAGATAGATAAAGGATAACAGTGGATGGATGGGTGGATGGGCAGGTGGTGGGTAGATGAAAGAGAAGAAAAGAAAGGAAGAAAGGAAGAAAGAAAGAAAGAAAGAAAGAAAGAAGAAAGAGATAGCTGTGTGGATGGATGGATAGATGGTGGGTAGATGGATATGCAGGTAGATATCTGGATGATGAATGGATGGATAGATGAACAGGATGATGGAGGGGAGGATGCATGGATGGCTGAATGCATAAGTGATGGCAGGTGACTGAAGGAAGAATGGGTGGATGGTGATAAATAGAAGACTGATGTATGATGGATGTACAGGTAGATAGATAAGTAAATGACAGTGAGTGGATGGATAGATGAGAGGACAGAGGGATAGGCAGGTGAGTAGACAGACGACTGAAACATAGGCAAGTGGGTGAGTGGATGGGTGGATGGATGAGTAAATAGGTGATAAACGGGGTGATGGACAGATGTTTGCAAAGTCTGGAAGAAGAGATACCTGGAAGGGACACAGGACAAGTGTCATGATGAGTGATCAATAACCTCAAGCAAGGTTCTGCACTGTGGAACCATGGGTTCCAAATCCTTAACGCTGACACCTTTGTTCCTCATTTGCCTCTGGCTGATCACTTTCTATCCTACCAAGGCCTAGACCGTCAGTCATTTCCCTCCCGTGCTCCTCTGCTGTGGAGTCGGACTCCCTCTCTCCGCCTCAGTTATCTTGACCCATGTTTCTGGAGTCTGGTCTGAAAGTGCCCTTGCAGAGTCCCACCGCGCCTGTGCAGTGCAGCTCTCTACTACGCACCCTGCTTGCCCTCACCTCGGCCTTGTGGGCCCCGAGGAGGCGGTTGTCATGGCAACCCATTCCCCATACTTGTTGCAAATCAGGCACTGTAGAAGATCCTGCTCATTCTATCTGCAATAATATGATCAGCACCAGTCCCTCTACCCCATTCGTTAGTTTTCTGTTTCTACGACAGAATTCCTGAGAAGAAAAACTGAAAAGGAAGAGTTATTTGGACTCAGGGTTTCAAAGTGACAGTCCTGTGGTGAGGCAGAGCATCATGGCAACAGCAATACGCAGCTACACGGCTACACAGCTACACAGCTACATAGCAATATGCAGCTACATGGCAATATGCAGCTACACAGCAATACACAGCTACACAGCAATACACAGCTACACAGCAATATGCAGCTACACGGCTACACAGCAATACACAGCTACACAGCAATATGCAGCTACACGGCTACACAGCAATATACAGCTACACAGCAATATGCAGCTAGGGTCAAAGCTGTTCACCTTCTGACATCCAGGGAACAGAGAAAAAAATGACCAGGGACAAGGCATACGCTCCAAGGATCCATTCCCTTCGACTGGGTCTGACCGCCTAAGGTATCAGCACCTCCTCATAGTCTATTCAGATTCAGAATCCATCCGTGAATTTGTCCATCCATGAAGCCAGAACCTCTTGTCCCATCACTTCCCCAAAGTCCCACTTCTGAACCTTTATATTGTGGGGACTAAACCTTAAACACATGAGCCTTCAGAGGACATTTGAGACCCAAACCATGCTCAGGTTAGCGAGGGACCAAAGCCTGCCATGATCGGGTCACACCTTGAGCCTGGGTGGCCATCAGTTTCCAGGGCCTAGGTTGCAAGGCCATTCGGGAGGTGGGCATCCAGCTAGGACTTTTCCTGGAGGCCTATATGGGACTGCTAGACTGTGAGGTTCAGAGAAGGGCCGTCTCTGGGTTTGGAGGAGGCATCTGAGGTCCCACAGATAGCTCTGAGTTCAGCCATCCCCCGCGGGGATCTTCCTGTCTATGGACCACATGCCCAGTTCCACCTCAGGCTCCCACCCTGGTGCTCCTTCTAGATTCTCTGGTGACAGGGACAGGGATGATGGGTGCTGGGGATACCTATGTTAGAGCCGCAGGAGGGACCATAGTCCCCCAATTCCTCCTGGACTTTCTCTCCCCCTGCTTAGTGCTCCCCAGCCCCTCCCCTCCTTTCTTGCACCCCAGGTCTCCCTGACTATTCCCAACAACTGCTCCGTGCCACCTGTTGGGATGGAGGAAGCAGGGGACCAGGGTGCCATCCCAGCTGGATACATTCCTGGTGTGTGAGTCCTGGCACTGGGGAGCCCTAACACACACAGCTCTCGGCAGCGAGTCCATGAGACAGACATGGACAGCTGATGCCTGGACCTAGAGGAAAGCAAGTCCCCAAGGAGAAGGACAGGAACCAGGCACAGTAGCCCTTCGGTAGCCTGCACCGGGCTTATGAGACTCAAAGCCACAGCATGCAGAGAACGCTGGGGAGCCGGTTAAAAGGCAACCTTCACACCAAAGACTCAGGAGAGGGGTATACAGTCTGAATACTCAGGTAGGAACGGGGACCCCCAAGGCAAATGTTAAAAAGCAGAGGAGCACTCAGTGCTGGCGACAGGAGGAGGACTTCCTCACACATCTGGAGAGGTGCTCCGTGGCGTCTGGGAAAGCAGAGACTGAGTTCACTCACTGGCCCGAGTTTCGGCCCTCTGTAAGTCTTCCCTTGACCTGGAACCTGACCACAAACTTCTTGTCATGGGGAGAGGACAGGAGGCCCCATCCTGACAAGATGCTGACAGCAATGCATGGGGCTCTGTGGAGTTCGTAGGGGCCATGATGTTTTAAGAAGCATGGCCCTCTATTTCTGGAACATTCCAGCATACTCCCATCTCAGATCTGCCACCCTGCTTTCACTCTCCCTGAAGGTCCTGCTCCTTTCTGACCCCCTGCCTGCGACTTAGAAGTCTCTCGAACATAACAGGGACTCCAGCTGCATCTTGTGGGGCTCCCCCCGCCTCTCTCTGATACGTGTGGTGTTGTGCAGGGTTGCCGCCCATCTCCCCACCATCCCCAAGGGTCATCTGAGCAGGACAGTGCCTGTCTGTAGGTACTGCGCTGTCCCCCAGCACCTCAACCACATGGTGTTTGCTTACTTCTGTGAATGGCTTGATACAAGTCTGTCTACCACAGCCAGAGCCTGGGATGTGGCAGCTTCCTGTCCCTGGAGGTCCCTTCTAACCTTGCTCACAGACTCAGAGGGCAGTAAAGTGAGGTATGAGGTTGACAGGCCTGATGGTACCAAGAATGCCTCGAAGCACCCCCTACTCGTACTGGCTCCACCTGGCTCGTGGCCCAGGCCCGTGGCCAGCCCTGTGTGGACTTCACGCACATACCCTTCCAAGGGTTAAGGCGAAGCTGTCGGCACTGCACGTTTGCATCTGAGATGAAAACGTTTCAGCAGTGGCCCGGGTGCCAGCATTTTTGTGGTCGCAGTCAGATGTTTTTAACTACGTTGGACGGAACCCATGACGGCTCTTTCTGTGGCTCCAGCCTGTTTCTGAATGCTCCCTTAAAGCCCTGTCACACCCCAGGACAAGATGGCGATGGTGCCCATCCCCGCCCCCAGCTTTGCACAGCAAACCCCAGTGCTGGTGGGCAGCGAGGATGTGCAGGCGTCAGCATCTCTTGTAGCAACTTAAGCAAATAGGTCCCAGTCTCGGTGCTTGGTACCTGGGATTGGTGCCTTTGGAAGGTTCTGTCGTAGTCCTCAACCAGGAAAGCTCAGCAGAGGCCACTAATGGAGCTGTCCTCACTCTATAAAGTCTTGGGGCCACCTTGGATCTGGGGAACTGTGGCTTCAGACCCAATTAGGGCCCCTTCCCTTTTGGGGTTCCTCCTGGGCCTCAGACCTTCCGCTCTGACAGGAGCTGTGAGTAGACTTAAGGAAACACCCAATCCCAGAGATGCAAGTGGGATCCCAAGGAGTGATGCTGGATTCAAGTCTGACAGGTTTCAGAAACCTTCACAGAACTGGGGAGATGACTCACTCAGTAAAGTGCTTGTCACACAAGCATGGGATCTGAGTTCAATTCCCAGAACCCACATTAAAAGGAAAAAAAAAAATTGTTTTTAGTGCTGGGCTTGGTGGTGGACATTTGTTATCCCAGCACCAGGGAGGCAAAGACAGGCAGATTCCTGGGGCTTGCTGGGGAGGCAACCTAGACTAATCAGCAAGTTCCAGAACAGTGAGAGATTCTGTTCCAACAAACAAGGTGGGGGGCACCTGGGAAATGATACCCAAAACTGACCGTGGGTCTCCACATGCACCTGCACACATGTGCATACACATGCATACATCCCTCCATGGAGCTCACCACCCACTCCAGTGGGTGCTCACAAGCTTTGGGCAAATGGCACCCATTTGCATTTTCAAGGCCTTGAGAAGGACTGCAGTAGAAGAGCCTGATTTATTTGGTTCCTAAACTGCTTCTCCCAGAGCCTCTCCTTCCTTTTCTTCCAGAAGGATATGTGCTGACATCTAAAGCCCATCTTCCCTGGGCTCTATGTCCACATCGTCACACCCCAGCATCTCTAGACTAGTGTGTACTGAACCTGCCTCCCACACCCCATCTCTCCCGCCTTCCCTGGGACCCTTGAAACATCAGTGGGCACACATGTCTAACTCAAGGGCCCTAGAGTCACACAAAACAAAGCAAAGGCTCAGAGGCGGGCTGCACCCTGTGGTCCTGTGGGCACCCTCACAATGTGCGTAATGGAGGACCCCCAAAAGCCCTTAGAAAAGACAAAGAGCTAGGCCGTTCTCCGAGCAGAAAGCAGGGGCAGGACGCTTTGACATATGTCACCACATGCCTGGGTCACTTGGCTTGACCACCCCAGCAAGGGGCCCAGAAAGTACACCTTTGTCCTTTCTCCACAGATTCTGTGTGCCCACCCCACACGTGCGCACACAGCTCACAGGCTGTTCTCCCTGGAATGCAACCCACCCCACCTCCAGTTGTTCCCCCAGAAGCTCAGCTGCTGGGCCCTCAACGCTCCCACCTGTCAGGTCCTTAGCGCCAGCTGCTCCGAGCCCCTGTACCCAGGCACAGCCAGATGACTGGCAGTCCATGCTGGCCAGGCCTGCTCTCAGCTGCCAGGGAGGCCCTCCACCCTTCCCAACAGGTGTCCCCACAACTGCCGGGGCACTGCTCAGCTAGGCAGGTCTTCCGCTGCCCCAGGCCCCCGGAATGGTGTCGGATGGGCAGACCCCTCGCAATTTGGAAAGAGGGAGCAAGAGGGATCCAGCTCACACCAGAGCCATCACTGGCCCTGGAGGACCCCCACCTGGTCACACTCAGCTCCAGTCTTTTGAAGACCAACTAGACATTGGCCTGAGAGGTGGGCCTTGCAGGGTCTAGAGCGCCCTTGCCTGGCACTCGTGCAGTCTGTCCTCTGTCCACTCAGCATGGCCCAGGGAGTCCCACAGCAGGGTGAGCTGGACCCCTGCTGCTGGTGGAGTTACTGTGCGCGGCAGGATAATCAAGAGACAAAAATGAGCAGGCAGTCTCGTCTCAGGTTGACAAGCAGTACCAACCATGTGCCTGGCTGTATGCTGACTGCAGCCAAGGGAGGCAACGCAGAATACAGGAAGTCGAGCCCCACTGCCCTTCCCCAAGCAGACTGAGTGGGAGACACGCCCCACCCACTTGACCTTAAGGGGAATAGAGGTCTCTGTGCAACACACAAGAAACAGGTGATAGGAAGCTTCCCTGAGTCTTCGGGGAGCCCTGCCTGATTGAGCCTTCCTTGCATTTCCGATCTTCACTGTGATGCTTACACATCACCCACCGAGCAGTAGGAGTACGTGCTAAGGAACGTGCGGTTGGGCGGGTCCATCACTGTGTACGCTTCATGGCGTTTTCCCACCTAAACCAAATGGCTGCAGCATCACTAGGTGTAACAGAAGCATGGGAGAGCACATCTGCGGTCGGTCGCAGCCTAAGCGTCCCGCAGGGGCACCCAGCCATCTGCCTGTGCCATTTAGAATTTGCGTTTGGACTTCACTTGGATCTGGACTAGTCCTGTAGCCTTGTAACCAGGTTCTGTGTCTGGTTTGAGCTGGACACCTTCCTATCTTGGCCTGAGCTCTGGGGAACATTGTATGGGTGTGATCTGGTTTTAGAAATATCATAGAAATTATCCTCAAATCTGATCCAGGAACCTCTAGAACCTTCCACAAATTTCTCCAGCAGCTCGTATTCCTGTTTTCTACTTCACAAACCATGTTCACCGATTTTCCATTGAAATTTATCCATCATGTTGAATTTATACTTTATATAAGTTTATGTAAAACTATCAGCCCTAGCTTGGTGGTACATACCTCTAACCCTAGCACTTGGCAAGCTGAGGCAGGAGTGCCGGGGCCACCGGGCCGGGCTGGATCACAGGGCAGCCTGTCTCCAAAAGCAAAACAAAAGTGTTTTGTAATCACCTATAAAGCAACACTTCCCCCTGAGTCTGTACTTGTTCCTTCCTTTGAATGTCAGATTCTCCGCTTATACTTGCTTAAAATTTGGTTCATTGCAGAGCTGGAAAGACCGCTCAGCCATTAAGAGCACCAGCTTCGTGTGCAAAAGACCCAGGTTTGATGCCCAGCACCCACATGGTGACTAACAACCATCTGTAACTCCAGTTCCAGGGCATCCAAAGGTCTCTCCTGACCTCCATGGGCACTGTAAAACATGGGTGCACTTACACACATGCAGGCAAGGCAGTCATGCACATAAAAAATAATAAATAATAAATAAAAGTATATTCCACTGGCCATTCAGATCTTCCTCATCAATTATCTTTCTGAATTTTTTCTTATTTTGCTAAGATCCTCCTGTGCCTTGGTCAGTCTTTCCCTGTATTTTCTTTGTGTTTATTTTTGTATCTGTTGTTTTTAGCTTCTTGAGTTAAAAACTCAGAGCCTCCATTTTCAATCATCTGGCTTTCTTTTTTATTTATTTATAAGGAGAAGGCAGTACTCTTAACTGAGCCATCTCTCCAGCCCCTCGTTCAACTTTCAGAAGCTGCCATGAGCATTCCTCTGAACACCCCTCTGACCACATCTCACACGTCTGCTGCACCTCCATGCCATGACCAATCCATTCTCTGATAGCTTTAGCTGCCATTCTATTTCCTTTTCAATCACAGACCCATTTAGAAATGTGCTTTTGAACCTCCAGGTACATCTGTTGATGGCTAATTTCCTATTTCATTTCAACATTCAGACTTCCAGGTAGTTTATGGACATTTCCTTGGAGCTAGCACTGCCCTTGTGACCTGCTCGTGCGCACGGAGGCAGCAGCCTCTTCTAGGGAGTTCAGCTTCTCACTGTGTCACTGGCCCTTCTACTGCCCTGCTGGGATGTCAGCCTCTTTGATTGGGCGTGAAGGTTCTTGCGACAGGGAGTGTGGCGGCTTCCTTGATTTGTTGGTTCACTTCCGCTTTCTTCCTGCCTTCCAAGTCCCAGATGTGTGCCATGCTGACTCTGCCACCTTGCTTGTCCTGTTGCACTTCTGGAAGCCCCTGGCCCCACGAGGGCTGCAAACTTAATCCATCATGCACCCCTGGGCTTCCGTTCTCACAGTGGCTCCTTGGCTTCCTCTCCATCATCACTCAGATGTGCGTAGCCATTCTGCACCTAGGTGTCTCTGGGAGCTCTTTCCACCATCCCAGTGGCAAGGTCTTTAGTCCCAGGACTCCTGTGCTTACCTGACCTTTGTGTCTCTCTAAGGGCATCGGAGCAAACGTAAGGCCATCTCTTGCTCACCCAGTCCATCTGAACTCTTGTCCTTCTGGGTGGGGTAGACATTGTGACTCCCTATCTGTCTCACTCTGAATTCCCTTGCACAGCACCATGATGGCTGTAGGAGTGGGCTGGGGTGGAGGGGCGTGCTCCAGGCAGACCCGACTTCCTCAGCCATGTTATAGGCACAGGTGGAACATCATGCAAAGGCCCTGTGCAGGCTATGACAGCAGTGGACAGTGAGAGGATAGAAAGCCTGCCAGGGACCAAGTGGCCATAACTGTCATCACAGGAGGTCAGGGGGTCAGAGCCAAGAAGGAGCTAGGTTCTGGAGCTCCCAGAAAGCAAGAGCCCGGAGAGCAAACTAGCCAAGGCTGCTGGCTCGAAACATGGAAGAAAGGGCTCTGAGCCATTCCAGGTGCTGAAATGGTCAGAACACACTGGCCCTGAACCCTCAGGAAGGAGCCAGCCCTGAAAGCATCACACTCAGACCCCCAGAGCCCTTAAGACTGTAGTGACTTAGCAGGGAAGCAGGGATGAGACACTCATGCCAGCCCAGGTCACGGCAGCGAACAAGGGGTCTGAGTCTGCCACAAGGGCACGTCACTCGAGGAGGTGGAGTGGAGCACCGAGCAGCTACCAAGCACTGTGGCAGGACTCATGTATTTGCTCAGCATTGAACTAAGTGCTACAAAGGGAGCTAAGGCACGTCAGACAGGTTGTGAAACCATCTAGGAGACGGTTTAGCAGAATTGCCTAAGGAACCCCTTGAGCCACGCCCTAAAGGATGCCTGCAAGTGCCTCAGCCAAGTTCTAAGATAAAGAAAGTCCTCCAGATGGGTGTGTGGCTTCCGCAAAGGCCCCGAGGCAGGAAGGAATGTGTCTGGCTTATGGATTTGAGCAGAAATAGTGGGCTGAGAATGGGATTAGGAAAATAGAGACCTCAGTACATGGAGGAGCCTCAGAGGCCAGGGACCAATATCGGGGAGAGGCACATGTGTAGGATCCTTCTGAAATTCAAAAAGGTCCTGTGATCACCATACTACGAAAAAGACTCAAAGATCCTAAAGGAAGTTTTGGAAACGTACCATAGGCTGTTGACTAAAATACTCAGAAAAATTTGAAGTCAATCTCCAAGTACTGCGGTAAATACTAAGAGACTAAAATAATCAATTAATTACCCAAGCACAGCAACTCAGTCCAAGTAGGTCTTGGGTCAGTAAAGTGTTTGCCACACAAATATAAGGACTTGAGTTCAATCCTCAGGACCCAAGTAAAAATAAATAAATAAATAATAAAACTAGGCATGGTGGTACATAATTATAACCCTAGCACGGGAGAGGCAAAGTTGGGGTTCACCTGCGAGCCATCCTAGCCTAATTGGTGAGCTTCGGGTTTAATGAAAGATCTTGTCTTAAAAAGGTGGAGGTACTGAGGAAGGCTCCCTGCACTTGACCTCTGGCCTCCACATGCATGCACACATATACACACATATACACACACAATCTAAGGAGATCCAACACCCAACAGCATGGGAGGAAACAAGAGAGACTTCCCAAAACATCCAGCAAATCACAGCCCCCATGCCAGGAGCTTGGAGAGAGACAGGGACAGAGGAAAAGCCTTAGATGTTCCCAGAGACACCCAGGGAGCTTCCAAGCCATGGGCCTCCACAATTCGAAGAGAAATAAAATTTTATACCCAGCCAAACTCTCTGTGAAGGGAGAAGAGACCTTCAGAAATTCAGATCTGCTTTTCACACCTTTGTTTACAAGGCTGTAGGTAAATGACCTCCAGCAAATGTGGGTCCTCTGCAGAGTGGGGTCAGGGAAGGCCCAGGCCCAGGCCCACACCTAAGGCAGGCAGCTCCTTACATGAGGCCTCACAGGACGAGAAAGCAGGTGGTGTCGAGAACATGACCTCGAAGCAGCTTCGTGATAGGACAGAGGAGAATCAACGCACACAGGCAGTCAGTCGGGTGACCTGGCCAGCCCCCGCTCTGTGAGGGAGTTGAAACAACAGAGGATGTGGGAGCCCGAGGACTGCCTGGCCCAGGAGGGTCAAGTCAGGCCTGGGGACTGAGAATGGTTCCCTGGAAGCTAACCAAGACAGTGGCTTCTCACTGCCGCTCTACAGCAAGTGTCCCTCACGTATTTCCCACAGTTTACACATGGACACACCTGGCACACAGAGCCATGCCTACACACACAGTTACATACATGCAGACCCCCACAAATACACCCACACACACATGTGCTTCTCTCCCAGCAAGATCCACTCCTAGCTGGTAAGATGGTTCAGCAGATAAAGGGACTTGCTTACCAAGCCTGATGACCTGAGTTTGATCCTTGAAACCTACATGGTAGAAGGAGAGAACAGAATCCAGAAAGTTGTCCTCTGCCCTACACACGCACATGTGCACACACATACACACTAAATAAATAAATAAATAAATAAATAAATAAATAAAATGTTTAAAAAGAAAGAAAAAGAAGTGGCTGGAGAGCTGGCTCAGCGGTTAAGAGCACTGGCTGCTCTTGCAGAGGACCCGGGTTCAATTCCCAGCACCTGCAGAGTGGTTAACAGCCCTCTGTAACTCCAGTTCCAGGGAATCTAACACCTTTTTCTGACCTCAGCGGACACAGGTGCACTTACACATTCAGTCAGTACACTCATACATATCAAAAATAAAAAGTGAAATTCTAAAAAAATTTTTAAAGAAAAATTACAACTCAAAGGCAACTCTTAACCCACAGATAACAAAAGGTTGCCATCCCAGAAGACGGTGTGAAATCGGTATTTACAGAGCAATCTTTTAAGTTAGATAATGTTTCTATAAAATGTGAGTGGTAAATATTTATCTAGTCTAGAACTGGGACACAGTCATATGAAAGGGATGCCAGAGCCAGAAGTCATAGGGACAAGAGCTCAATGGCTCATCCTCAGGGTTAGTCGTTGGGCAATGCCCAACACTAGAGACCGAGGAACAGCAATTCAAGTGTGTTGTTTAGAAATATGATGGAAAGGCTATGGGATGCAAAGTCCATGCCGGGGACATGCAGGGAGATGGTTCTGGAAGGGAAGGGAGACAGGGTGGGGCCACAAGGGACCTACAGTCATTGGGAAGCCCCCTTGCTCTGCTTGACCTCGTGGGTCCGAGGGTTGGTTACGGGAGCAGGAAAGAGGAGGTGGCCACGTGACTGTGTGTCTACTCACCACTGATGGGGCAGTTAGGGTGGGCTGAAAGTGGGTGCCAGGACTGTCAGCATGAAGGGGGCCTGAGAAGGGATGTGCACTGTGGAAGGCAGAGAGGGGTGAGGAGAACCAAGCTAGTGCAGAAGGCTCGGGGAGAAGTGCAGGACCTCCTGAATCCCAGAGGCCCCAGAGAGACCCTTCAATGAGAGGATGCAGGAAGGCGAGCACCGGGCCCCCATGGCAACACCACAGCGGCAACGCCACCATGGACATCGCAGGGTCACACTGCCCTGCCCCCGGGCCTCCTGAACTGGTGGAGAGATGCCCGGGCCTGAGGGACGAGACAGGAGGCCAGAGGTCAGTGGTCCAGCTCTGCCTCCTTGTCCGAAGGACAGGCAGTGGTGTGCTGGCCTCAGCATGCCAGAGACAGCCCTGTTCTTATAGTCAGAGTCACAGAGGCAGGAAAGTCCAGAAAGGGAGCGAGGGAGGCTCCGCTTTCCCGGGTTGCAGCCAGGCCCGGTACAGACTGGACACAGGCTGGACTCTTCCCTCACACTGTCCCCAGTGCTCAGCAGCCTGACTCAGCGGCTCAGCTGCCAGCGAGGCCGAGGGAGGCCCTTCCCAGACTCGATCCTTCCCCATCCTCGCCTGCTCCGTTCAGCATCCTTCCAGGAACACAGGCGGGTTTCCTGTGGGAGAGTCCCTGTGCCAGGATAGCAGGCCCTGAGGGGTGGCAGAGTACCCACAGCCTCCAGCACGCTGGCGCCCCTCCAGGTGCCTCACACTGCCCTGTGGATGCTTGATTCTTGGGGGTAGATATTGTCCTCGGCAAATATTTTCTGAATGTCTGCTATGTACTCTGAGAACGGGGAGGGGGGGAGGAACGGGGAGAGAATGTAGCCCTGCCCTTGAGGAAGTCATGCATAGTGAGCCTCGGACAGTAAACAGACAATAAATTATCCTCCGAGGAGGGGAGGAGGAAGCACCCAAAGCAGTCATTCACACTCCAGTATGAATGAGTACCTCTGGGATTCTGGTCAATAACAGAGGAGACCAGGGTAGCCTCCCATTTGCAAGGACTGGGACAGGGGTGGGGATGGTTGGAGAGGGGGTCAGAGCAACTCCCTCTCTTACTGCTTCACCATCACCCAGAGCTTCTTGTCTACCTCCCTGGGACCCCTGGGAGTACCCTCTGTAAGACCCTACCCCCCACTTGCGGTGTTGTCTGCCCTTTCTGCCCCCTGTACCCTCTCCCGGAGGCCTCGCCCTCCCCACCATCCTGGAAACGATTTTGTTGTCTGCAGAGATTATGTGTAACTGACTGTGAGTTATAAGTCTCCAGAGCAAGCGAGCAGCCTGTTACCTAACCAGGCCTGGCTCGTGCCAATGTCTTGAGTAATTATTGGGGAGGGGGGCCTCAGCCCGCAGCCGAACCTCTCCAAGGGAGTACTATTGTTTTTCACGTCAGCTGTGCCTTGGACAGAAAACTGCAGGAGCAGGATAGGGTTAGGGTAGCTTAGCTCTTTGGGCCCTGCCTGCCCCAGCTCCCCGGGGCCGCCTGGCAGACAGCAGCCGCGTCGGGGGTCAGAACCCCAGGCAGAGCCGGCAGCCGCCACTTGGCAGCGCCTATGGAAACCACCCTGCAGCTTTGCGCAGACAGTCCTGGAAACTTGGGCGGGCTGTCGGGTGCGCCCGGCCAGCATCCGAGCCTTCTCTCCCTCCCTGCGCACGCTTCCCCGGGTCTTGTCTCACTCACCTGCAGGCCTGCAGCCGGCAAGGGAAATGCCCTACTTGGCTGGGACCCAGGAGGGCTCCACAAAGAGGGGTGCAGAAGGCCATGCAGGCTCGGGGCAACAGCAGCCCTAGGAATCTTCAGTGGGTCTGGGGGAACCCACTACTCCTTTCTCCTGGTGCTCCCAGCCAAGGGAGACAAGTGATGACACCCACTGGTACCAGAATCTCACAGCCAGGGGCGCTGTGGCAGGGATCAGGGTTTTGGAAACAAGGTCCAAGTTCAGGGAGGAAGAGCTGGGTGGGTTCCGGTGATCAGTGGACGGTATGGGTTTTTTGGTCACTGGGAGTTGGGGGTCACTTACTGTCAGCCACAGTTTCAAGCACAATTCAGAGGTGCTTGGATTCCCTGAAAGTATTTCAAGCTGGGTGTAAAATGGCACGGGTCCCAATTTAACGGGCAGAGCCCCAGCAATGTCATGGAGTGGGGATGGCTGATTCGACTGCTTCAGAGACCATGACAGTGGGGTGTCCGGATCAACAGATCCTATATGCCTAGTACAACAGCCAGACCGTGAACCCACCCCACCCCGTCTGCTTTGCCTACTACGCAGCCCCGTGGAGCTGCTGCTCGGCTTGCTGTTGCCTCTGCATTCCAGCAGTGGGAAGGAGACTTGGAGGGCCACCTCCCTCCCCACACAGGACTGTCACCCCTGACAGACCCCGTCAGCTTTTCCTCTTGCCCAGATCCAGAAGGTGATATACACCACAGTCACTGTAAGAACCCCTAGGAGACAGGATCTCCTTATCAGGTGAATAGATGGTAATTCAAGGTTCTAAAGGAGAGAGTGAGTCTTTGTCTGAGGGCAAATCTGATGTAGCTCAGGGGGCAAGAACTCTGATAGGAGCTATGTTTTGGAAAGAGGGAGGACAAGGACAGTGAGGACCCCTTGTGGGGCCAGCATTGGTCCTAAGAGCCAGGCTCCAGGCAAGGCTATTCCCTGGGAGGAGGATGGGGGTTGCTAACAGGCTGCCTGTCTACAGAGCTCTACTTGGGGCACAGCAAGGTCAAGAGCCTTTGAGATTCTTTTTTGTTGTTTTTGTTTTGCTTTGTTTTTGAGATGGGGTCTCTCTGCAGCCCCAAATGGCCTGGACTTTGCTATGTAGACCAGGCTGATCTCCATTTCACAGAGATATACCTGCCTCTGCCTCTTGCGTGCTGGGATTAGAGCCATGCACCATCACATCGAGCGCCTCTGAGATTCTTCAGCAGTGAGGTCAGGCGCCAGGAACTTTGTGACCCAGTCAGCCCTGGGGGTCCAGGCTGGCATTACTGTTATGTTGAGGCTTCAAAGCTTGACATGATAAAGCCAGCAGCCAAGGGGTACCCAACTGCAAAGGTGTGGGCAGGACTCAGAGGACACGGGAGGAGGTGGCCCATAGAGTGGAGGAAAGAGACCAGGAAATGGACACTGAGAATGGAAAGCGTGAGACCCAAAGGCAGTTCTTAACCCGGGAAAACAGACAGCTGCTATCACTGACATTCATGCCTACTTTCTCCAAACCCTACAAAAATGACAGTTGAGGCACCAAAGGGGAAAAGTGGCCATTATAGAGAGCAAAAAAAGAGATGAAGAAAGGACTGGAGGGATGGCTTAGTGATTAAGAGCACTGACTGCTCTTGCAGAGGACCCGGGTTCAATTCCCAGCACCCACATGGCAGCTGATATCTGTAACTCCAGTTCCAGGGGAATCCAATGCCCTCTCCTGATCATCATGGGCATCACATGACATTGGTGCACATACATACATGCAGACAATACACTCATACACGTAAAATAAAAATATTTTTTAAAAGAAATGAAGGAGAGAGAGAGAAAGAGAGAGAGAGAGAGAGAGAGAGAGAGAGAGAATCCCAAAAGTTTAGAAAGTTAGATGCAGAGATAATCCTAAAGACCAAAGCTAGACCCCAGCCCTAAGGGAGAGCTGCCACTGGGCAAGGCAGCTGCCATCCAAGAACACAGTAGGACTCTGTGCCGCCAGACCACAAAGAGAAGGTGGCTGCTGAACCTTGGTCTGAGTGGTGGGTGCCCCCTCCCACATTCCTCATGAAGCCAGGTGCTGCCTGACCCCCAGCCAGCCAGGATGGAGGCGAAGTTCTGGGAAGCACGTCCTGACAGGGCCTGAACCTGGGGATGACAACAGGAGCTGCTATGGATGGAGCCAGATTTGTATTGAAAAGACAATTCCCAGAATACCCCATTGCATCCCATCATTGTTTCAATGGTTAAACATATACTAAGCTTCCAGAGAGGTGAACATAAGTCCCACATGTAAAGCAGAATCAAAAAGACAAAAGACATCAGGAAGCAGGTGTACTCAGAGCTGCCTTCAGACTTCTCAGGGGAAAATGTCATTTCCAATCTAAGATCTATTCTGTTTCAGACTCCCAGATATGACCGTAGAAAGATCCAAAAATTTTATCTACCATCTACCTTTTCTCAGAAAATTGAATAAGGTACTCCAGCAAAATGAGAAGGAAAACAAGAAAGAGAGAGACACAGCCGCTGGGACTCAGAGAATGTCATGCCAAAAAAAAAAAAAAAAAAATTCAGAGGACTAGATAGTATTCAGCCCTGCTAGGCTCCAGCAAGAGAAGAAGGAGAGAGAGAAAGAGGGAGGGATGGAGGGAGGGAGGGAGGGAGGGAGGGAGGGAGGGAGGGAGGGAGGGAGGGAGAGAAGTAGAGACGGAGCTAGGAAGGAACAAAGGGAGAGACAGAGAGAGATCCATTGCCAGTATTCTCATTAGGATAAATGAAAATTTTACAACTCTTAAGCCAGGCACAGTGTACAGATCTTTAATCCCAGCACTCAGAGGCAGGCAGATCACTGTAAGGCTGGGGCCAGCCTGGTCTACCTAGCAACTTCTAGGCCGTTTGGGACTATAGGAAGACCCTGTCTCAAAAAGAAAAAAATTTTACAACTCTTGCAGGAGGTTAAAGAATGGATTAGTGACAGACGGATTAAAAATTGAGCAAAGTGCCTGTCAGAGAGCTTAGCAAGCAGAGGCTTGCCGCGAGCCTGACGCCTGCATTTGACCCCAGAACCTTCATGATGGAAGGAGAGAGCTGAGTCCTGAAAGTTGTCCTCTGGCCTCTACACAGATGAACGCACACACGCACGCACACACACACACACATGATCAGTAAGTCAATAAGTGTTTTGATTTTTTCTTTTTTTTTTTTGAAAAAAAAAGTAAAGAAAAAACTAAGCAAAACTCAAAGGCAACTCTTAACCCAGGTATGACAAAACATCGTCACAGAAGACAGTGTGAAAACAGTATTTACAGAGCAATCTTTTAAGTTAGATAATGTTTCTATAAAATGTGAGTGGTAAATATTTATCTAGTCTAGAACTGGGACACAGTCATGTGGAAGGGATGCCAGGGCCAGAAGTCATAGGGACAAGAGCTCAATGGCTCATCCTCAGGGTTAGTTGTTGGGCAATGCCAACACTAGACACTGAGGAACAGCGATTCAAGTGTGTTGTTTAGAAGGCTACGAGCCAGCCAGGAATGTTGAAGACTTGCCTGTGGGAACAGAAACTGGCGACAGGGGATGTAACTCCTATACAGGGCTGTTCAAAAGGAGAAGAGCTGCAGATAGGCTTGTTTGATGTTGTCAGGAAACCTCTAAAATGCAGGAAGGAAACGTGAATGCCAGAGAATGGGGAACTCTGCTCATGGCCTGAGGAAGAGGACAAGAGTGTCCACAGAGCAGCTAGGGGCTCTGAAGGGGAAGGTGAGAGCATGCTGGGGCCTGGGGTGGCAGGACGCTAAGGGCAGGTCGGGCTGCATCTCTACAGTGTATGCAGGCTTGGGGCCAGCCAGACCCTGTGCAGGACGGCTGGGGCTGAGGTCCTGGGGATTGGAACAGTGATGAGAAAAGAGACTCACTGATAGGTGCCCTTCCTTTAACCAGAAGTGAAGAGGTCCCCGGCTCCTCGTTAGGCAGGCCTCCCAGAACTGAACGTCATCTTGGATAGTCTCCGGGGCCCCCGCATTGGAGGCATTGACAGGGAACCTGAAGGCCATGAGGACTAGAGGCCACTGAGGCTTCCTAGGGCCTGTGAGCCACACCCAGCCTTGTCAGCCTGTGTCCCCTCACTGTTGTCAGCCTGCGTCCCTCACTGTTGTCAGCCTGCGTCCCTCACTGTTGTCAGCCTGCGCCCCTCACTGTTGTCAGCCTGCGCCCCTCACTGTTGTCAGCCTGCGCCCCTCACTGTTGTCAGCCTGCGTCCCTCACTGTTGTCAGCCTGCGCCCCTCACTGTTGTCAGCCTGCGTCCCTCACTGTTGTCAGCCTGCGTCCCTCACTGTTGTCAGCCTGCGCCCCTCACTGTTGTCAGCCTGCGCCCCTCACTGTTGTCAGCCTGCGTCCCTCACTGTTGTCAGCCTGCGCCCCTCACTGTGGCCCTAGTGTTCCTGGTGACCTCTTCCTGTCAGCCTTAGGTGCAGGAAGGGCGGGCTGGGAACTGCAGGGTAGGTCTGAATCTCTCATCAGCTCAGGGGTTAGTCCAGGCCAGGCAGGCCCAGGGCCAACCAGAGCCTCCTTCCTGGGTGGAGGCTCCCCGACTCTTCAGCTCACCTTCCCAAGAGTCCCCACAACCCCACTGCCCTCAGGCCCCAACTTCCCAAAGAGTACCCTGCACCCATCTCTGACGGTGTGGTCCCATACCTGGAGCATAACAGAACTGCCAGGTGTCTGGGCAGATGGGTGGCCTCTTGGCAAAGGCTTGTACCAGCCCACTGAGTGGCAGTGTCAGACAAAGGCTGCAACAGAAAAGGGACAAGATGATGCAAGATGCCCCATTAGGGCCTGGCAGAGCCAGAGCCTCCAGCGTGGCATGCTGAGACGAGGCAGTCAGTACGAGCCTCACAGATCACTGGCACGAGGTGAACCGCACAGTCTGCCGGGCCCTGTCCAGCGCGGGGTTCCTGTGATATTCTTCCTATACATCAACCCCCTCCTGTCCATGTCGGCTCCTCCCCAGGGCCAGGACAGTCACCACAGGTTAGGTTCATGTGTGTGAGACCACATAGACAGCACTCAAGGGGACCTTCTTCAGGGTCACCAGCCCCGCCTACAGCCAGGACCTGCTCGGCACCCTACAAGGCTGTGCCCAGCAACAGGGAAAAGTTCCCAACAGTAGGGTATGTGGCCTGGCTTAGGGGAAGGCCAAGTTGGGGGTTTCAGAATAAAATGGGTGGAAGAAAACCATGGGCCAGGGCTGGGGACTGGGACTGCTCGGGGTCATGGAGCCTGGACTGCAGAGGAACAAGTGCTGAGGGTCCAGGGAGGGGTGGGGTCTGGTGGGGCTCTCAGGTGGTGAGGGCCCATCCTGACAGCCTCACTCTTGCTTTGTGTTGGTATGATCCCTCTTCCTCCAGCGTGTCCCCAGTGCAGGCTCTAGGCTATGCTTTCCTGCTGGGGGTCTGGGGGGAGTGGGAGGGTACCTGGGCGAGGACTGCCAACAGGAAGGGGAACAAGGTGGCAGTGATGCCCACCAACCACACCCCAGAAGCAGAAGGTCTGTTGGAGGTGCCTCCTGGAGGTTAGGAGGACTGGCTGGGCGGGGTGATGCCCAAGCCCTGCCACGTAGCCAGCACAGGAGGGCACGTTGGAGTGAAAGGCGGCAGAACCAGGGCCATACCCAGGGGTACCTGCCAGTCAGGGGTGAGGGCAGGAATTAGGCAGAGCTGACTCCTGAGGCATCTCTGAAGATCACCCGGGCCAGTGGGGATCTGAGCCAGGTCGGGACCCTGCCATCCAGCCTGGAGGGAAGGGCCCTGATTCCCCTCTACTAGATGATCAGGTTGCTGAGTTTCCAGAAGGGTGGGGACCAGCCAGGGTCAGAGAGGGCAAGTTCAACCCTCTTATATCCAACACTTTTGGCACCTGTGTCCCCTGCAGTCCCTGTCATAGAAGCAGGAAGTAGATGGACAAACATCCCGGCTGGCCTGGACTGGAGACCAGGCATGTCACTGTCCCCGTGACAGGGTGGCCTGAGGCAGGGTCATGGGCTCCAGCAAAAGGTGGGCTAGCAGCTGGTAGTAGACTGTGCACATCCAGCGCGAGGGCCCGTTCTGACCACCCTAGGAACAGAGGGAGTACAACCAAATGAGTCCAGATGGGGCTGGAGCCCCAGGGCCTGGCGTGGAGCCCCAAAGACTTCCTGCCCATCCACCTTTTCTCATCCGCTTCCTGAACAGTCACTTGGGGACCAGAGACAGTCAAAAGAGTCTAGACCCACTTGCTCTGACAGGCACAGAGCACCTGTTGGGTGACTCAGAACCTTGTGTCCGGATGGGACAGTCATGGATGAGGAGGGTGCCCAGGGCCACAGTGAGGGAGAAACAGACACCAGAGTTGAGCAGGGAAGAGGGCATCGGAGGAGGAAGGTGACCAGTGAACCAGAGCTGGTGTGGAGAGAAGTCCTGCAGCCAGGCATGGGAAGACGGAAGCCAGGAGAGCTGGCAGCCCCTCAGCCCCCAGAGGCGGAGGGCCAGAAAGAGACATGGAATCTCGGGTCTTCCCATCCATGTGGCACCATCCAAGCCTTGAAGATCTGCTTGTCCACTGCCGGCTCCATCACAGCCCAACCACAAGATGTCTGTCTGTCTCTCTATCATGGGTCCCCAAACCAGAATATTTGGCCCACCTATGAGCTGTGGCCCAAAAACTGAGTGCAGCCGGGAGAACACCCTGCGTTGAGAGGAGCGAGGGTAGAAGCTGGGGGTTCTGGGCCCCAAAGGGCAAGAGGGTTGGGTTGGGAGGCCTTGATCTGCCCCTGAGTTCCAACCAGATCTCAGTTCTGAGCAAGGCACTAAGCCTGCCTCAGAAAGAGGAAGAAAACAGCTAGGATAGGGTCAGCAGGTGACAGGCAGGACAAGCCCAACCCTGTGCTGCCAAGATGCCAAGAGAGGCACTGGGTTCCAGACTCTAGACCTCGCCACCTGGCCCCCCATCTGGAGCCCTGGGCTCCAACCTGGCTCCAGTCTCAGGGGTTCTGATTTCAGAGAATTCTGTCCTGGGAGCAGGCAGGATGCAGGGGAGGGCAGAGGCCCTGGTCCTGTTCTGCAGGCCGTGCTGGGGCTGCTGGCCCTCTGGGGTCAGCCGCAGCTGCAGCATAGATGAATGGCTGGCTGAGTCGTGGGGCCCCGTAGTTTCAGGCTGGGACAGGGGCAGAACAGCAGTACGGCGGGATGTTCAGGCCACAGGAGGGTTTGGGGGACTTGGCACAGCAGCTGGATATTGCCCACCTGTACCCCAAAAGTTCCTCCCCAGTTTCCTACTGGAATCTACCACCACCTGCTCCCAGAACCAGCTCCTAGCTTCCAGCCCATAGCCACATTCCGCTCCAGGGAGCCTGTGCCTGACGCAACGCAGCCAATCCACCATGTAAACCAGGCTCTTCTATCAGTCGCCCTACCAGCACAGTGCCATTCTAGCGGTGGTGACCGTGACTAACTTGTGTAGTTCATCCTGTGGGTCCTTGTTGAGCACCTACTATGTATCAGGCATGGGTATAGATAGAAGCTTTCCTCTGCCTCTCTGCCCCAGAGAGACAGAAAACAGGCATCAGTCCAAGAGATGGGAGCTGCCTAGGGAGGACAGAGGGAGGGCAGCTGGGGCTGGGGCAGACACAAGCTTGAGAGTGATACCGAGTCCCTAAAGGAGGGAAGGGGCCTGGAGCTCAGGGAGGAGTGGTCACCACAATACAAGGTGCAGAGGGCCCGAAGGGTCTCAGAAGGTCAGAAGGCCTAGGGCTGTAGAGTCAGCTGATTGGGGTCATCAGAGGTCACCTGGGGTCAGGATTATGAGAGCTGTGGAGACTGGCAGCTTAGAAAGGGTCATAGCACCCAAATTAGGGTCCCTGTAGATGACCCAAAGCTGGAAGTCCATAGAGCAAGCCAGGGTTTGGGCAGCCTAGGTGGGTCATGAGACAGGAGGTGCCCTCTCAAGACCCCAGATTTAAAGTGGAGGCTTCAGGAAAGGAGGCGAGGGAATAATCTAGAAAGTCTGCTGCAGAGCCAGGGGCGCGCCTGGGGGACACATGGAAAACCGTCAGCAAGAGCTGAGAAACCACCAGGGCTTGGAGGGGCAGTCAGAGCCAGAGGCAGATAAGGGAGCCACGGGGGCACCTCCTTGCCCTTGACTCCCCAGAGCAGGACCGCAGCCGGGCGTGTTCCAGCCTGGGGCATCTGAGGGCTGGGGTTGTTACCCTGGGTCCCCTTGACCAATAGTAGGGCCCAGTGGTAACACCACAGATCCCTTCAGGGAGGCTCACTGCGTGTGCAGCCACCCCAAGGAGCAAGTGCCCCCAGCATGTTCTGACGGGCAGCCTCACGGCCTGCAAACAAGCAAGTGGATAGCCACACCTGGATCAAATTACCGCTGATGTCAGAGCTGCCACGAAGGGATACAGTGTCTCCTGCATAGCTTGGGAGGGTAAACACCCTGTCGCTAGGCCGGGCACCTGGTAGAGGAGGCCCCAAGGGAGAAGCGGGTCGGGCAGGGAGGCGGCTCTCAGTGTCTTTACGGAATGTGTTTCTGTAGAGCGTATAGTTTCTGGAAAACTTTATAAAGAGATAAATGAGAATGCCAGAGCCAGGCCAGACATCGAGACGTCGGGGATCATAGAAGCATCAAGGATGAGGCTCCCGCTGCCCCCGACTGTATCAGGGACATGGCAGGACAGACAGCCATGATTAGAGTGTGGGCCCGTGAGCAAGAGGAGCAAAGACAGGGTGAACAAGGCTGTAGACGCAGCTGGTCCTGGGACCAGAGCTGGGAAAAACACCAGGGTCCCACACACACAGTCCTCTGGAGCTGCCCCCGGGAGACTCCACCACATACCCAGATGGCCCTTCCTGAGCCACAGGCCTGCTGTCAATCAGACCTGTCCCGCTGGTTGAGGTGCCAGGGGCCTCCAGCCATGGCTGGCCTGGCCATTTACATGATGATGGAGCCCATCATGTCCCATGATGATGGGATATATGCAAAAGAAGAACAGGGAATGGTGGCCTTAGACCACCCAAGTGAGAGGCCCAGGAGACGCCCAGGGGCAGGGGAGAACCTAGGGTGGCCTTGAAAAATTGGAGAGGTGTTGGAAATGTCCAAGAAAGAAGGGTAGGAAGAAAGCCTAGGATGAGCGGAGGCACGGAAAGAGGGTGCGTTCGCAGCACCTCACAGGGAGGTCTGGCCCAGGACTGTGAGCCCTGGCAGTGTGGCAACAGGAAGAGACCCAACTGTAGTCAGGAGGCCTGGTGGCCAGGGGGAGATGAAGCAGGTGCTGAGGGTGGGTGTCCATTCTCCAGACTTGGCCTTCGGGGGAGGATAGAAAGTGTCTGTCTTGTGAACAGGTGGATGGGTGTAGACATGATTACCGCTGAGCTGAGAGAGGCCCCCAGTGCTCACATGGGTGGATGGTGGACACAAACACACACACAAAAGCCCTGGGCCCGGGGAGGCCAGGACGGGGCTGGCAATGTCAGGCGCAAGGGAAGGGTGGGGAGGCTCCCGCAGCAGCAGCCACTGGTCTGTTTGTGATTTGCCCAGGAGGGGGTGGGGTGCAGGCCCAGGTGGGCAGCTCTAATCAATTGCCTGGGCCCCACGTGGCCCCTGCCCACCTGCTACCAGCACTGGGCTGGGGTCCCCGCCCGGATGGTTTGGCTGAGGGCTCTGGCCTCCAGTACAACGTGTTCTGCCCGGGCGTCCTCAGGCTTCCGGGACTCCGTCAGAGGAGAATCCAATGCAGGTGGGGCCTGTGCCTGCCGCCAGCACAAACAGGGCCTCTCGGCTCCCAGAGCCTTTTTCCAGCCTGTCCTACATGCTAGCCCAGCCAGAACAGCTGCTCCAGCAGGCAGAGCCAGCCGCCTCCCAGACCCCCAGACATGGAGCTGTCCCAGCAGGACCCTCTGAAACTGTCAAGGGGCTGACTGGTCCTTTAGGGAGGCTGGTGCCTCAGTCCCCCCCACACCTCCCACTACCTGTCAGGTGGGTATAAGGCAGCTTTTGACCCCTGTGCACTGGGCCCCCTCCAGGGCAGGCAGGCAGGGGTCCCCAGAGCCATCAGGAGGTGTGGGCTGTGGCACTCTGAGGGACCTTTGCCCCTGAGGCTGTCATCAGAGCTTGCAGAGCACAGAGGCTGTGTGGGGTGGACGGATGGCTCCCAGCAGCAGAGTTACCGGGGAGGGGGGAGGTCACCTAGTGTGCAGGGCTGTGGGGCATATGGCACCACAGGGCCGCACAGCACTGGACCAGGGCATCGGCTAAGAACACAGATGAAGCAGCTCTGAGCCCTGCAGACTAAGGACAGGGTGAGGCCCTGTGGCTGGAGCACACGGGGCTGTGTTGGGGAGGTGATAGGGGCTCCCAGCTCAGGCTAGTGGGGCAAGAGCCAAGTCACGCAGGTTTCCTGGGGGTGGGACTGCTCCCCCTGGCTGGACCTCCAGCACAGGTCCACTGTTGTCTCTACCTCTGTACCGGATGCTTCTGCCCCCACCCCCACACCAGAACCACTTCCATTAGGACTGTTGGAAGCCGGGTGTGGCGGCGCAGGACCGACTCCAGCACTCGGGAGGCTGAGGCAGCAGAATAGTGACTCCCAGGCTGGCCTGGGCTACACAGTGAGACCCGGGATACTTTGGAAGGGGCAGTTTAGACTGACCACTAGAACGGATAAAGACAGGGAGACTGGCATCTAGAAGATACTCCCACTTGGGGGGATCCACCACTTCAGGGAAGCCTATAACCCACCCCACACATATCAAAGGTTGAAAGCTGAAATACAGACCTGAAAAGCACTAGAAAAAGATATTTCATGTTGGAATGAGGAAGGGCTCCAAGCACATACTGACTTGGAAGCCATAAAAAAAGGAGAGAATTCCTATTACACTGAAAACCAATGATTATTTTACCAATGCAGTCAAAAACAGAATGCTGAGAGAAGATATTTGTGATATACACGTCAAGGATAAGTCTTCACATATAAAGAGTCCTTATAAATCGATAAACATGGAACACCTGGCCAACACGTGTTGACCCAGCCTTTGGTCCTCTGCCCGGCCTCCTTCTGGGGCGTAGGACTTGTAGAGTCTCCCACCCCCTCACTCCAGGAGGAAACCTAGGGACTCACTCAGCAAATCACGCTGACACACCAGTGCTAGCCCACAAGAGTTTACTGAGCATCTAACAGGTGTCAGACTCTGAGAACCTATTGGAGACTCAACGGGGGATGGCACACTCGGGCCCTGACCACAGCCATCTCAGATTTGCAGAAGACAGCGGTCAAGTAAAGTAATAAACTAGCGCAGTTCAGGGAGCAAGAAGGTCACTGGGAGAGATCAATAAGCAAGAATGTCAGCTAGAGAGGTGGGCACTTGAGCTGAAGGTCCACAAAGGAGCAGAGAATGACTCTCCATGCATGGAGACCAGAGTGGAAAGGCCCTGGGGTACAATGAAGGTAGCTGTGCTCAGGGGTCTGTGGGAAGATGCTCAGGGAGGGGAAGCAGAGTAGGCCCCATGGGGAAGGGGCTGCAGAGGGGGGATACGCATCTGTGGTCATGGAGATGGACGAGAGGGAGAAGCACAGGTCCAAGGGCAAAGGCAAGCCAAGCCACTGGGAGCAAACAGGAGGGCAGGTTCCCGACTCAGAGGTGGCATTGAGACCAGGCCAGGCAGTGTCCTCAGAGGTGGGAAGGAGCTGGACTTGGGTGGGGGTGGGGTGCTAAGAAAGGGTTATGGAGGCTCGTCCTGAAGTCAGAAGCACAGGAACATAGAAGCAAAGGTAAGGGCTCTTCTGACCCACAGGCACGCTCAGGACTGTTCGGGTTGAGTTGTCAGGACAAGTCCGGGTGGTAGGCCATCTCCAGGGTCAGATGGAAGTGGGCCAAGAGTCCCATACAGGAGAACCTGGACTGCAGCCAGAGCTGGAGACAGAGGCAGAAGTCACAGAGGCTGTGACAATTCTCCCGGGCAAATCTCATGATGAGTGACCAAGTGAATGGTCAGCAGGACATCTCAGTCTTGGGGTGATCCTTCTAGAGTCCTCAGTCTTGGGGTGTTCCTTCTATGGTTTTCAGTCCTGGAGTGTTCCTTTTATAGTCTTCAGTCTTGGGGTGTTCCTTTTATAGGTGGGGTTCTACCTGATGGCATTGACAAGTTTATGTGTCTGTCTTTTCTAATGATCTGGAATATCCATGATGTCATTCTTTGTTGGCATAAATGACTGATCAGCTTGTGTCTCCTGGTGTGCTGGTGGGTGGCAGGTATCTATCAGCCATAAACAAGGCTTGACGGTTGTAAAATGAATAACTACAGTGGACACCACTGCTTTCTAAAAGGGAGTCACTGGGGCTGGGTCAGCAAGAAACAATATTCTCTATGACCTAAAAGCACCTAAAGTGGACCCAGACCGGTCCCTCATGCATCCTCACAACAGGCTTACTCACATGTCCTGTGAGTCCTAGGGGCCAAGGACAGAAGGTCAGCCAGGGGACTGGCAGTCAAAGACATTGAAGGCTTTTCTACAAAAGCACGGCACTGAAATAAAGCCACTGATATCAGCCCAGTCCGAGCAGCCCCTTGGGTCGCCATATTTAATGTGTACTACCATCTCACAAAACTGGCCTCCACAAGTTCTAGCTGACCACCGGCACTTTATGAGAATTGCCACCCTTCTCACCATGAAGATGAGTGTGGGCTGGGGACAGGGCCTGTGGATAGAACCAGCCACTGCTCCCAGGTAGGCAGAACCACCTCTTCTCCCCCAAGGCTGGAGCTCAGGAGCACTGGTGCCTGCTCATCTAGCATCGGCTGCACCCTTCTCTGGGCTTATGATGCCACAGCAAGTGTAGAGAGAGGACCACGGCTGACAGGTTTGACTCCAATGAGAAAAACAGGTGAAAGACCAACAGAGGACACCGGGCACCCAAGGGGACCAGGATTGCGGGCCGGCAGGGCCATGGCAGAGGGAAGATGGGAGCTGTGCTCTGAGGCAGGTGCACACTGCCATATGTGAGGGGCTGCAGAGGCCTGGAATGGAGAGAAAGTGGGAGCAGCCAGTGGACTACCCCAACTATCTTAGCAAGAGCAGGTAGCAGCTGGACTGGAGTGGACGCTGGGGAGGGAGCCTGTGTCCGGAGATCCCAGGCCTCCTGGGCCTCAACGGTATCCCTTACTAGACAGACTCTGAAGAACAGAAGAGCAACAGCAGTCTAGCAGGGGGCAGGCAGGAGGAGACGGCCTGGAGTAGCCTCGCCATATACTCCCTCTGCCGCTCCTTTTATTGTGTGTTTGAAATGAAGAATTGTAATGCTCCCCGCTCACAGGACTGTGGAAGTTAGACTGCAAGCCCCGGCACACAGTAGGCCCGTCCTTGCTTCTTCACCATCCCCCAACTTCTGTCATAATAACCTAGACAGATACCCCTCCTATGCAAAGTAGGATCTAACTTAGCCCAGTGTCACTCTCATGGGGGCGTCAGGGTGCTAGGCAAAGGGGGAGCTTGGAGGAGGATGAGGAGCAGGAGGATGAGGATGGGCCTTGCTGAGGGGCCGTCCGGGCAGTGTTGCGCTCAAGTCTTGTTTCCTGGTCTATAAGATGCAGAAGTGGGAGCCAGGTAACCCAACCAGCAGGAGCTCACTAGGCTCTGGGCTCCTGTGGACCCTGCCTTCCACCTGCAGCTTACACCCCCAGCTCCCCACAGGTTCCTTTGTTTCCAGGCAGGCATCTGATGACTCTGCACTGGGTGCCAATCATTTTGAACATGGCTTTTGATCTGACAGTGACTGTATCAACATCCCTCAGGGCAGACAGCAGGAAGACCAAGATGGCTACTCTTCCATGGCCAAAAAGTGGGCCATCCGGCTAACCTATGAGGAAACCAGTCCTGCTTTTGAACACTGACCCACAAGGATCCCCAGCCTGGACACATCCCAGGGCCCCACACCCTAGATACAGGCCCCTGTATCCCCTGCCTTGCCTAACCACCACAGCCCAAGCTGGTTGAGGCAGCCCACAGGGCCAGGGCTTTGGGGGGTCCCAAGCAGGGATCAAGGCCAAGCAGGTTCTGCAAAAATTTCTCTGAAAAGACTCTTTTCAAGATTTTCTTTTGAAAACAAATTCATAACCACATCAAACAGGAATCCCCGTCGCCTTGGGTTTGATCGCCAGCTGCCTCGGGGCTCTCTAACTAGCTGTTTTTCTAATTGCTTTTTTCTCTTCCAAAGCCAGTTGAACAGTGGACGTCATCGATGGTGATTACTTTGGTGAAGCAGAGACAGGGCACAACGAGGCTTTTGTCTGCCGCGTCCTGTCAATCACTATCGAATTGCAAATCGTGGCAAGATCCCAAATCCCCAAAACTGATCTGTCCCTGTGGCTCTTAGGGAATGCCAGCCCAGAGCGGGCACACCCTTCCCTGAGGGCGACTGTACCTCTCTGGGCACCTGCCCTTTACTATGTGGTTCCCTGCTTCCACTGCCCCGGCACTGGGCAGAGCACTGGCCAGCTCTCTGGCCACATGCTCAGAACCCCAAAGAGAGAAGGGAGAGCCAGTGGCTTGGAGGACTGTTGCTGAGGTGTTATCTCTATCACCGAGCTCTGGAGCTAAGGAGCCACCACAGCCAGGCCAGAGCCCTCCCTGCGGGGGGCCAGCAGGACTGGACGCAGGCCTGGGCAGGAAGGGCTCCTTTATGAGTTACTCTGGGAGCCCAGGAAGGCAAGCTCCCCAAGCTCCCCACCCTCACACGAAGCACCCAGCTTGGTTTACTTCCCAACTGTGGAAACTGAGGCAGCAAGGAGCCTACATGGCCAGGTTTCTGCACCCAGAAGTCCCATCACCCAGGACAACCTGATCCCCTAGGTGTGCTAGGCGAGCAAGCACCAATGCTGGCCACAGAGATGCAGGCAATTGCATAGATCAGTTATATGGTCCAGACCAGGAGGGCCACAGGGCTCATCCCACCCACATGTTACTGCTTGGCCCCAAGCTGGTCAGAGTAGGCAAGAGAGCTATGGGCAACTGAACAATTCAAAAGGATCCCATAGGTTTCCACACAGACCCTGCATGTGACCACAGGGATCCAGGCCAGCCTCTTAGACACCAGGGGCTTTAGAGCGGCCCATGCAGTTAGAGGTCCCCTTACATTACCCCCTCCATCCTCCTCCGTGGGGGTCAGAGGCACTGTGGGGCCCCAGACGCTAACCGCACCTCCTTGGGCCGCAAGCCTACATCCTGCCTCTAACAACTTAGCCAGTAGAAAACCTTCAAACCAGAGACCCTGAGAGGTCCCTCAGAACCTCGGTTGCCACAAGCAGCAGTCACAGGGTCATTGTGAACTTAAGAACTGCTCAGGGCAGCTTTAAGGACACCCTGGGGTGGCACACAGACACTGGCTGGGCCCTGTGGAAGTTCCTCTGCAGGAGGATCTGTCACAGGGCTTCCAAACAGAGCTCCTCCTCCAGTCACGTGGCACCAGTCCTTCCCCTCCCCCCAAGGATTCCTTTTAAGGGAGGGCCCCCACCCATTAATAAATGTGGGGTGTCCACGGGGGTTCACATACAGATCAGTGAACATACATGACACAGTGGGTACTTTAATTGATGCCAAATCAATAGACAGGGTCTGCATATTTAAACCTGTGCGAAGCTGGGCTGAAGCTGCCTTCTATAGCCCTCTTTGAGTTTCGGGGCCTAGGGAGGCCTCAGACTCGAGCACAAACCCTACACCACCATCCAGGAGCAACCCAACTTCACTTTCTGTCTAAGGCACTCTTAAGCCCTTAGCCTCAGTTTCCCTATATGAGCCCTCCAGCCTGAGTGACCTACAGTTCTCTTCAGAGTACAAACAAGCAGTGGGTCAGAGGACCCAGTCCTACAGGCGCCAGGAGCCACAGGGGCCTGCCTGGGGCACAGACCTCACTCATAGTACACTCCTGTCCGGGAACACAGGAATCGGCCCCGCCTGCCACTTGTCCTCAGGGTCCAAATCACCCAGGCTTTGGGGCCAGCGGTCAGCGGTTGTCTGAGTCATTTTATGGTTTCTCTGCAGGTCTGACCATATGAGGCCATCTGCCAATCCCTTCTTTCCCTTCCTCTGGTGTGCCCTGTTGTCCAAGTACACCTTACTGACAGCACCCTGAGGGACTGCTGTGGGCCCTGGGCTGAGGCACCTACCCCATGCCACCCTGCCCTCTGCCCACTCTGGGCACCTGCTTCAGGCCCTTGCATCCTAGCTGCCCTCCACCTGCTGCTGAGATAGCCCCCACTTCGTGGGGAGCTGCTCTGGGGGCTCTGACCTTCCTGCCAGGTTCTCTTCCTCTTCTGGAGGAGAAAAGGCAGTGGCTGACCACTTCTGGACAGGGCTGGGCTCCAGCCTTCTCTCCGAGGGGCTCTCTGATGGCCTGGCTGTAGTTCCCATGAAAACTTCTTCACTGGCTCCCGCAGGCCTGTCAAACACTCTACTCAGTGTTTATCCCAGGTCCTGCCCTGCCTCTGCAACCCCTCCAACTTCTCAGCCACACACATACCCATTCCTACTGCTTAGGGCAAAGCAAGCCTTTTACAGGCCTGGGGTAGCGGTCACATGGCTGAGAACATCACTCAGGCCCGTGGAGATCAGGAACGATGGTAGCATCCTAAGTTGGGAAACTGGCATTTGTGGGGTATCTTTGGGATGGGACTTCTTCCATGGCCCACCCAGAAGGATCCAGCCTCTGCCTGCTGGACTCTCAGGTGCTAGTCCCTCTAAGCTCCAGTCTGCCTACGGTTCCATTCTACCCGCTCCCCACCCACCAAGCTGATCAGACACAGATCTAGGCCTCTTCTGCCCCTACCTGTTACCCACCGCACACACAGTGCCTGGCCACAGACTGCCAAAGGCTATGCTAAAAGCCCTAAGAATCCTGGCCAGAATCTCAGAGGCTGGAGAGCCTAGGAAGAGGCTGTTGGTGACACTCAGCCACACTGTCTGTCTGGAAACAGGAGGGGAAGATTACTCAGGACTCCCGGGCGTATACATATGCAGATGTGAGGACTCACAGCACACCACTGCACCCCAATAGACACACCCAGACACACACGTAAGCATGACAGACGTGATGCACACATGCATTCAACCTTCATCTGCAAAGGCATGTGACCCTCCCTTCTCTCTGGCCTCTCTGGCCCAGGCCCTAGGGAGTCCTACAATATATTGTCCCTAACACCAAGCTCAGCTCTGCTTCTGTCCCTACAGGTGACGCAGCTGGACCAGAGGCTGCTGGTCATCACAGATATGCTTCACCAGCTGCTTTCCCTGCACCAGGACAATCCCACCTGCGGCAGCAGACACCAAGTGGTCCAGTCCAGTGGTGAAGGTGATTCCATCAACCCTGAGCTATTCCTTCCCAGCAACGCCTTGCCCACCTATGAACAGCTCACCGTGCCCCGGAGGGGCCCTGATGAGGGCTCCTGAGGGAGGTCTACCCCACCTTCCCCTCACGGGTACCCACCTAGTCCTGGCTACCTCCTTAAAGGTCTGAGATGACAGCCCAGCTCCCCAAGGGTCACATGGCCAGCCTAAGCTCACCTCTTCCCAGCCAGTGTGTACTAGAACTTGGCTGGGTATGGGATCCACCTCAGGCTAGAATTGTCACCTTCATTAAGACGATGATGTCACTCACATGGTGGGTGGGAAACATCCCACATGGGGTTAGGATGAAACCCAGGCTAAGGGAGACCCAGGTGGTGCAAGTGGCTTCCTGAGAGGAGACAGAGCAACAGCCTGGCAGAGTCTGGGGTCCCTGACTTTGAATCCAGGACCCAAGAGGAAGCAGAGAGGGCGGGGCGGGGTGGGGTGGGGCGGGGCAGGCCCAGCCCAGTGTACCCCACACCACACCAACTACATACTATAGGCTGGTGGGGGCTCAGCAGGCCCAGGCCTGGTTCTCTCACTCCCTACCAATACTTACCACATGTGCAGGATACCAAAGGGGTCCCCAGCTTCCCCACAAGCACATCCCAAACAGGGGACTGTCCATTGCCTCCTGCAGCCAGATGTGGACTGGCACCTCCCCAATGAGTAGAGGTCCTTGCCCTCTGCATGCACCCACCTCCCAGTCCTCAGTATTTGGAGCCACTGGACAGATGCTCCTACTTGAGCCTCATCTCATCACATTCCTCAGCCAATGGCCGAGACACAGGGAGAGATTAAGGGGCATAACAGTTTTTCCTGGGAATGGTTCCTTGGGCATCACACCTTGCAGAAATCAGGATGATTTGCGGTGATTCGATATCTGTGTTTTAATGAATTTCACAGTGTAATTTTGATCGAGAGGCTTTTCCCAATAAACTTGGGGCATCCCAGGTTGATCTTCACACAGCTCTTGCCTTGATTTGTGGGGAAGGTGATCAGGGAGAGTTCAGAACAACGTGGCGTTCAGCATCCACAATATTACCCCCACCCCACCCTCTGCCTCCCTGTTCCTCCATGAATAGCTTTTCCTTAATTTCCTAGCCAGTGAGACACTGCCATTCCCCTACGAGGCAGATGCCCAGGGGCCACTGAGCAAGCCTGTCTACCCATGCCAAGAAAGCCCAGGCTACATGGGGTCACAGAGACTACACAGCTTGTCCAAGATTGAGCCCAGTTCAATCTCCTCCAGTCTGGGCTGAGGGCAGCCCTGGGGCCTCCACTTCAAGCGTCCCTATCTGCATGGTGTGATCAGGATGTGTTTATTGCCTGACTCCCAGCAGACCCTGAACCCTGGGGGCAGGTGAGCATGGGTCAG
This sequence comes from Eospalax fontanierii, assembly GCA_035773235.1. NCBI lineage: Eukaryota > Metazoa > Chordata > Mammalia > Rodentia > Spalacidae > Eospalax > Eospalax fontanierii. The sequence goes on from CM069526.1 coordinate 2,565,059, forward strand.
AGCCTGCCTAGCTGGGTCACACTGATGTCCCACTCTTTGTGGTCCATCCTCACCCCTAGCTGTGAATGAAAGCAGTTCTTAACACACAGAGACACACTCACCACTGTCCCCTGTGTCCTCTCCTGCCCTTCAATATCCTACCCCATATCCCAGACCATCAGGACCAGGGGCATCTGAGAGTTCAAGGACGGAGTTGTTCCAGGTCTGGGAAGACAGTGCATAGCCAGAAGCAGCAATGGGATTCCAGCATGAAGTGGCAGCTGCTGGCCACTGGAAGAAGAAAGCTCCCACATCTCCCTTGTGCTGAACCCCTTGGGAGCCTGAAGGCCTAGAGGCTCCTAATATGAGATCTTGGTGTTTGGTCTGATAAGCACTGGCCAGCCCTGGTGGGGAAGTGAGGAAGGGCAGCTGAGGCCTCGGGCTTCCCGGCCTCACCCACCCCCAGGAGCAGGGAGGGTCTGCAGCAACAATTGCTGGAAGGCAGAAGCTGTTGTTTCCTTGTTGGGTAAATATTTGTGGACGCCCCGGGCTGTGGCTGGCTGTAGCCAGGGCTCTCAGCATTGCCCAGGCCATTCCCGGCCCACTGGGAGCTCAGGGCAGCCCATCTGGGCAGGGCACAGGCCCTGTACCCAGCCGGCCCTGATGCTGTATTATAGACTGTGCAGAGTGGCCAAATTCTCATCTCCCGGAAGGGCCATTGCAGCCCTTTCGGGTGTGAAATGCAATTTACCTGAAATAAAGCCCAATTATGGAATTACCTAATTAAAGTCGGGGAGAAGGCTGGGCCTGGCAGCCTGAGCACTCAATGCCCGACCGGTGCCCATGGTCTGAGGGAACAGATGGTGCCCCAGCCTGCGGGGCTGGGTACATTCCTTCACTCTGTCCCCCAATAAGTGACCTAGACAGCACACGACCATCTGGTGTGTGACACGTCCTGCGGGCCCCGGACAATGGCCCGGCAGACCTCTCCATGAGAGGGCCGTCGCCTGGGCAACAGTGGCATGTGCGGCGAAGGCCCAGTCGCGGCCCCTCCCGCCACCCTTTCTTCGAGCCCTTTGTGGGACTTGCCGTGGCTGCTTGGCGGCCGGGCGGACAATGTCCATGAGTATTTGTCCCTCCAGTTAGGCCTTTGTCCCCTTATCAAGATCCTGGTGTCCAGTGGGAGCCAGGAGCATTGGCTGGAGGACTGGGCAGGACCTCCTGCTTCGTGAGACACCCTCTGCCTCTGACCCTCCCCACTCCCGGCTTTGCCTGTGAGCCCTGGGCGTGGCCCTGCCCAAACCTGCACTCCGTTCACCTTCCAGGGTACTGAGATGAGAGACCCCAGCAAGCCAGGCTGTGGCCCTCCCTCCAACCTGCCTGTGCCATAGACAGTCAAAGAGCCCTGCAAAGGGAGCGTTGATGGAAAGAAAATGCCTAAGCCAAGCCAAGGTCAAGGCACAATCAGGTGCTCAAGGAAGACAAGAAATGACCTGTGTGAGTGACGCTGGCTCTACCTCCCTCCTGTACCCTGCCTGCCTGCTTGAGCCCAAGGTCCCTCCTGAGTCTTCCTGAATCCAGCCCACCACCTTCCCAGCCCCACCCATCTGCATCCAGCTCCACCACCTTCCCAGCCCCGCCCATCTGCATCCAGCTCCGCCTCCTCCCAGCCCCGCCCATCTGCATCCAGCTCCACCACCCTCCCAGCCCCGCCCATCTGCATCCAGCTCCACCACCTTCCCAGCCCCGCCCATCTGCATCCAGCTCCGCCTCCTCCCAGCCCTGCCCATCTGCATCCAGCTCCACCTCCTCCCAGCCCCGCCCATCTGCATCCAGCTCCACCACCTTCCCAGCCCCGCCCATCTGCATCCAGCTCCACCTCCTCCCAGCCCCGCCCTCTCAGAACAGAGCATGCCTCCCAAGCCAGGAAGGCTGCTGGCAGGGCCCTCCCTGGCTGAACACCACACAACCAACCCACTGTCCTTAGAATCTCAGCAGCCATGGTTATCTGACCCTCCCATCTCCCAGCACCCCTACACCCCACTACACCTCCTCTACCCTCTACACACACACACACACACACACACACACACACACACACACACACTCTCTCTCTCGGGACTTCCATCATGATCAGCAAGTGCCCAGAGATATGGTGGGACAATGAGAGCAGCTGACCCAGGAATATTGCCAGGGCTCAGGCAATGCCAGTTAAATCACTGAATAAAATAAAGGCTTAGAGGGAAGCGCTGGGACAGTCTGGCCACAGAGGTACCTGGACCCTGCAAGAGTTCACTGACTTCTCCCTTTGGATCTGCAGTCGCCTCCCAGCCCAGCAGAGTGGAAATGAAAGCCCAAGGCCAAGGTTCCGGGGACATCCCGGACATCCCGTCAGTCCCCAACTGGCATTCCTGTGTAATATGGTCCCCTGTGGAGGTGGGACGTCCCAGCCAGCACAGAGCTTGTGGGCAGGTGGAGGGACCCCATGAGCAGGACCTCCCACTCCCTGGGCACCTGCTCTAGCACACACTGCCCCAGCCTCACACAGGCAGGCCTCCCGAGCAAGGGTGGCATAGAGGTTCTTGGAGCTGGCCAGAGATGTTCCCTCAAGAAAGGTCTTCTCTAGAGCGAGGTTCTGCCCCCATCCCTAGCTTCTGAGGCCATGGCCCCTCCCACCCAGACTCACACACTGGTTGAGTGCAGGCAGTAGGGTTCATTCTGAGCACAAGACCCTTTTCTCTTGGCGAGTCCTTCTGTGGCCTCAGCTTGGTTCTATTATCTGGCCCTCCTCTCTTCCTCTCAGCATCCCTAGGTACCTAGGAGGCATCCCAGGGTGCTAGGGAAGAGCAGGATTCTCCCTGCATCCCCCCATCTTGTTACAGCCCCCATTACATCTGAGTCACACATCCCTCCCTCAGACTCCCTTTAATCCCTGGCACCCACCCCTGTGCCCCGGAGAAGAAAGGTCCTTTGTAACTCCCAGGGTCCAGCCCAGCTTCCCACCACCCGGTTCATACAAGACGTTCCCTCGGCCTCCCAGGTGTGAACCCACAGTGGGGGGGGGGGGCATGGAGACACAATGGGGACCACAGTGACCCCAACATCTTCTCATCTCACCATCCTACCCAGACTTGCTCTAGAAGCTTTCTTCTCAACTCGTTGGGGCAACGTGCAGGCTAGTTCCGGCACAGCTCTGTCTTCTTCAGGGGCAATAAGAGGGCTGTGGATGGCCAGAGGCCTAGAACCAAAGGTCTGCCAACAATGTAGTTCCCCATCCAGGGCGTGTGAGGAAACTGAGGTCCAAGGTGGGGCCAGCACTGCACCTGTTTCCTCTGTGTAAAAAGCCACAGAGGAAAAAAATAGTACTTTTAAAAAGTACTTTATTATTTTTATTTTCTGTGTGAGTGAGTGTATTGCCTGCATGTGTGTAAGTGCACCCATGTCGTGCAATGCCCACAAAGGTCAGAAGAGGGTGTTGGATCCCCTGGAACTGGAGTCACAGACAGTTGTTAGCTACCATGTGGGTGCCAGGAATCGAACCCAGGTCTTCTGCAAGAGTAGACATTGCTCTAAACAGCTGAGCCACCTCTCAAACCTAAAAACATGGGACTCTTAAGAGTGAAGACATGGGATGCTGGGTCTAGAAGCCTGAAGATACAGAGAGGTGTCAGCTGAAACAGAGATACCTTCAAGGGCCTTGGGATTTGGGGGTCCAGCCTAAGGGAGAGATGAAAGGTTCTTAGGTGTCAAGAGGCCCAGGCACCCAGAGGTGCCAGAGCACTTTCCTCATCCCAACCTTGTGCTCCTAAGGAGGCCAATGGAAGGGCCTTCCCGAGAAGACGGGAGTAAAGCAGAAAATGACCAGCCACGCCTAGGAGAAGGCTGCTCCTGTTTGGGAGGGTTCCCCAGGACATTCAAGTTCTGTGGGTCCTAGCAGAGACCAACGGAGAGGGATTCCAGTATCACTGGGGAGTCAGGCCTGTCCTAGCGGGTGTGTAGATGCCCCTCCAAAGAGTTTTCCTAAACAGGACTGTCTGGACTGAGACTGGCCATTAAGTGTTTATCTGCCCACAGGGCCCTGTCAGAGATGGAGTTAACCTGGGTCTGCCTCAGCCAAGCTGTCCCTGCAGCTTACCCTGGGGACCCAAGGCCAGGCCCACTCCTCTGCAGGCTTCTGGCCTGTTCCTGTAGCGTCCAGGTCAAGCTGCGTGGCCTGTTACATTAAGCTGTCACCACCTTCTGAACCATCAACAGACTGTTGCTGAGAACCAGTGCTTACAGGCTTACAGAAGGAGAAACTGAGGCATAGGTGAGCCTTGTAGAGGAGGGTCGCAGCTTATGTGTCTTTTTGCAGTTTGTGTTTAGAGAAAGGGTTTTATTCTGCAGACCAGGAAGACCTTGAACTTGAAGCCTCCCATCTCAGTCCCCCAAGCACTGAGACCATAGGCTTGTACCTTTCGGAAACCTGCATTTCTGATCTCTGAACCTGGCCAGACACCTGCATGTTTTGCTCCCTGTATTCCACAGAATGAGGCTGAGCAAGGTTATGTCAAGGCACAGCTGGAACTTCTAGAACGTTCTAGAATCTGCCCATTTTCAAGGGCCACTGAGCATATTTGAGGACCAGTTGCCTGGAAAGCAGCTTCAGAGACTTTGAAACCCCCTCCCTACCCTAAGACTCACTCCACCTCAGTTCTAAAATGTTCTACGTGACTCCCAGAGCCCACATTGCCAATAGGCTCACTGAGTCTTTCTGAGTCTGCCCCAGAGTCTCGCTTCACGTGATTTTCTTTTCAAGGTATAAATAAATCTTAGTCACGAGCCCAGATGGGGGTGGAGGTCCTTCTGAACCCCACTTCTGGGGGTGTGTCTGCAGCAGCTCATTCAGACCTGGGGCCCCTGTGCAGTGCCTACGGTCCAAAGTGTCCCCAAACATCTCATCTCTAGGGACCTTCCCAGGGAAGCTTCCCAGGTGACTAGGGCCCAGCTGTGCTCAGTGGCCCCTGCAAATGGCCAGCAACTTATTCCTAAGGCATGGTCACAGTTGATGGTGCTGGGGACCACACCCATGTCGCCCTCAACTCCCAGACAGAAGCCTCAGTATCCCAGAACTGAGCCCCCGTGAGCCATGGGAAGAGCTGTGCTTGGAAGGTGCCTCTGCTCCAACCCAGCCTGGCCATTTATGAGGGCCTGCTGGGGAAAACACCCAAAGAAGAGTAGACACATCCTTGACCGGAAGAGTGGGGGCCAGGGGCAGCCCAGGAAGCAGGCGTCCTCCTTCACCATGTGACAAGGAAGGAGGGCAGTCCCAGGCCAAGGCTTCAAGCTTATTAAGCATTTGCCACGCATTCCCGGCCTCTGAAACTCCCCGTGAAGGCTACTGTGCTCCCTCCCCATCGATGGGTGGGGCCAGCCCACGTCCAGGGGCCAGGGGCCGGAACCAGCAGGTGCAGCTGGCAGAGCTCCACACAGTCCGCACAGTAGGGAAGCACTGCTCTTCACCAGGATGGAGGTCAGGAAGTAATGTGCAGAGTAGGTGGCTTTTATATACTGACGGCTGCTGAGGGCCTCGAGGACAAAGGGCACCAGGCAGCCACCCTGCCCAGACAGTGTCCCTAACTAGGCTCTGAAGGCTGACAGACTTCTAGGACCTGAAAGACAGGCTGCTCTGCATCACAAGACAGCTTGGCTCCCCACACAGGTGCCCTCACCTCCAGGGACTCCGCCCCTACCCTGAATGTGTCCAAGTGGCTTCAGTTACCCGGCATTCTGCCGGCCCCACCTCCAGAGAGCACTGCCGAGGTCTGACACCCCTGCACCCAGCAGCCCCCTCTCCCTTTGACAGGAGCAGAGAGGCCTCGGGTCACCAGTAGGCTGCTTTCCTGCGGCGGGCTGGCCCTGATCCCCAGAGAGCTGGTTCAGGAGACACTTCAGGGCCATGAGGTAGCGGAGCCTCTGGAATCCACCTGTAGCCATCCAGCTCTAGGAAACTGAATCCCAACAGCAGATGAAAGCCTCGGGGGACAGGGCAGAGTGCCCATCCAGCCTCTGCAGGAGCCAGCCAGCCAACCTGGTGGCAGCCTCCCCACCTGGACCCAGTTCTCCCGTCCCCCAGCCTGGGCCTTGTGGAGCCCTGAGGACCCATGCCGGGACAGAGGAGCAGGACGCACCCTGCCCTGAGACCTGGGACAAGTGGGAGAACGGTGGGAGAGGCAGCTAGCTACCTCTAGGGACGCACTGACAGGGCAGCCCACAGCAGGCTCCTGGGGCCTTCCAGACCCGCCCCGTCCCCACTACGTGTTATGATCTCCAGCTGAGGCAGACCCACATCCACCTGCCCAGTTTCTAAGTTACTGTGGAGCAAAGCTGGAGGGAGCTCCGTACCCACCTCAGGATCCTCTCTAATGAGCAGAAGGATGGAGACCTGTCCTGAGGGCCGCTTAAGAGTCAGGAAGGAAGATGAGGCTGGACCACAGAGGGAGATGGAAGCAGGCTGAAGCCACTGAGTCATCACTGGCCAGTTCAAGGTGCCCTACAGTGCCAAGCATGCCCGGATGCTGCCACCAGGGCCTAGGCCCAGCGCTTCTCCAGCCCTGTCCCCTCAAGCCAGGACTCTACTCCCCAGTCCCAGGCTCCCAGGCTCCCTGCCTTCCAAGAGCAGAGCCACTGGCTGCCCTCACTCGGCTCCTCTGCTGGGTTGGTCTTACTGAGTGCCCTGTCGCCGGGAGGTGCTCGGAGCAGGGAAAACAGGAACTAGAGATCCTGGCAGGAGGACCCAATCCATGCTAGCAGCCTTTTCTCCTCCCGTGACAGCTCCAGTTTGCCCCGGTGCCACCACCGCCTCAGAACAAACTGGCCCCTCCTCCCTCTTCTGTTTGGCAAACTCCTATTCATCTACAGAGTCAAGCACAAAGCCTTCCCAAGTAGGCCCAGGCTCTCCGGCTTTCTGGAGACACTGTTCCCTGAAGATAGAGTGGTCCCACCAGTGGCTCACACAAGAGAACAGTTAGGAAGCACTGACCTGCAGGGTGTGACGAGACAGCGCTTAGGAGGCAGAGGAGGCAGATCTCTGAGGTTTAGGCCAGCCTGCTCTACATAATGAGTTCCAGCCCAGCTGGGGCTATAGGGAAACCCTGTCTCCAAAGGAAAAAAAGAAAAGAGAAGAAAGAAAAACGAGAAAATACTGACCTATAAGAAGCCAGCTCAGACTGGACCCCAAAAACTCCTGAGGGCACCTGCTGGGGGTGGGGCTGCAGTCACTCGTGGCCTTGGGCACTGGACTCCATCATTTGCTGGAGCCTGAAACCTGATCTTGCCAAGCAGGAGGTGCTCACTGAGAATGGCACCCCACCCCACAGGAGATCACCTGTGCACTTCTTTCCCAGGGCCTGCCCCCCAGGGCCGCAGACACCGCACTCTGTACAAACCCCACATTCAGGAGGCAACAGGGGGTAGATTCTTCTGTTATTATTTTGTGGGGAGAGGTGCACACTATGTTGGGGGTACACGTGCACAATATGTGTGCATATATGTGGAAGCCAAAGTTCAGTCTTGAGTGGTGCTCCTCAATCTCTGTCCACTTTTGGGGTTGGGTTTTTGTTTGGGGGGGTTAGGGGATCTTTTTGAGACAGGGTCTCCCTCTAGCCCGAACATCCTGGAACTCACTATACAGACTGGGCTGGTCTTGAACTCACAGAGGTCTGCCTGCCCCTGCCTCCCGAGTGCTGGGATTAAAGGTGTGTGCCACCACACCTGGCCCATTTTTTCTTTTTGAGAGACTGTCTCACGCGGCCTGGTGCTTGCCAAGCAAGCTCGGCTAGGGCTTGAAATCGGATCTTGGAGCTTGTAAGGCAGGCACCGCACGGACTACGCTATGGCCCCTGCTCTTCTGTCCTTAACTGTTGTTATTTTTACTATACAAAATTACAAAAGGCTGTTTCCATGCAAGTCTACATGAAGTGTGCTTTGGGTGCATTCCCAAATCCCACTCCCTCCCTTCCTGGCCCCTTCCCTTCTCATCAGTCCCCTTGTTCCCCAGACGGTTTCAATCCTACTTTCATGTCATCAGTACACACGTGACCCTCTATATCTATAAAACCCTGGACCACAGATGAGAGGAAACGTGCAGCCTTTGGCTCTCTGAGACTGAGTTCACTGCCTACGTTCTCTCCAGTTCTAGCCATTTCCTTCACACAACCTAACTTCATTCCTTTGTGTAGCTGAAAAGAAAGTCACATTTTCTTTTTCCACTCCCCTTTAGCTGGACATCTAGGTTGGTCTCAGAACTTAGCAGTTGTGAACACTAGTTCAATAAACACTGCAGTTCAAGGATCTTGGTGACATGTTGACATGGAGTCCTTTGGGTAAACACCCAGGAGAGGTATAGCAGGTTCCTATGGAAGACCTATTGTTAGAGTTTGACAGACCTTCATACTGATTTCCATAGTGGCTGAACAAGTTTATATTCCCACCAGCAATGTCTAAGGATTGCTCGGTCGACAGCTTGCCAGCATTTGTTACATGTTTTCTTCCTGTACTGAATCTGCCAAAATGGAATCACAAGGTAGCTGGGGTGTGTGTGTGTGTGTGAGATGTGTGAACAGGGTTGTGAAGGTTAGAGGACAACCTAGGATGTTGAACATCCTAGGTTTTTTGAAACACTGTCTCTCACTAGCCTGTAGCTGGCAGATTAGATTATGTTAGGCCTGCTGGTCAGCTCTCCCCAGTACCAAGATTACAGGCATGGCCCACTATGCCCAGCTGCTGCTGGTACTTCCTCCTCCTCCTCCTCCTCCTCCTCTTCCTCCTCCTCCTCCTCCTCCTCCTCCTTTTCTTCCTCCTCCTTCTCCTCCTCCTCCTCCTCCTCCATCTCTTCCTCCTCCTCTTCCTCCTCCTTCTCCTCCTCCTCCTCCCTCTCTTCCTCCTCTTCCTCCCTCTCCTCCTCCTCCTCCTCCTCCTCTTCTTTTCTTCTTTTTAGCATGGGTTCTTGGAGATTGAACTCATATCTTCATGACGTCTCCCCTTGAGGTGATTCTGATTTGCATTTGTCTGACAACTGGTGAGACTGCACAACTCTCCGTGTGTACACTGGCCACTGGCACCTCATCCTTTGAGAATGAGATGCTGATTTCACTAGTTCATTTATCAACTGAGTTGTTCAGTTACTATTTAGCTTCTTGAGTTCTTTATGTATTCTAGATATTAATCCCCCAGAACAGCAGATTCTGAACCCCTGCTGGCCATGTCTCACAGGAGGTTGCCCCACAAGGCAAGTGGCCACTGTCCTCACTGATGTCAGGACCTGTCCCTGCCATCTCACCCACATGACCTGGCATGCTGGTACTCATCCCAGTTTCCAAAGGATATCTTGGTGCCAGAAGCTTCCTGGGATCTACCCAGAGGCAGTAAGGCTTCCTCGGCCTGTGCACACAGGCAGAAATGCAAGGCCTGGGTAGAGAGAACGCAGCTCCCCAAGCTCCCACCACTCTGAGGCAGACTCTGGTCCTCCACCTCACAGCCAGTCAGCTCCAGGGATCCACCTGCCTTCCTCTCCCCAATGCTGGCATCACAGGCATGGGCCACAACGCCAACTCTCTTTTTTTAAAACATGTCTGTGCAAATTTAGCCTCTCCTCCAGTCCTTGAACCTGGGCTATTTGCATTTATCTGATGGCCAGTGAGGCTGAACAAGTCTTCGTATGTTTATTGGCCAACAGGCTGGGTCACATCGCTGATGGAGGACCACAGCCTCTTGGGAAACCTGACAGCCATAGTCCCTACACCTGCACTCCAGTGTCAGGCAGTGCGCACCCTCACCATCTGAACACTCTGGTCCAATTTCTGAGAAAGTTCGTTGACAGTGAAATTCTCAACTTACACCTGGGTTGGACTTTATTATCTCCCTGCCCCTGAAACCTGGTCTAAATTGGGCCCCAAACCTACCTGCAACTCCAGTGTCTGTATTCCCCAGATTAATCCAAGGTCCCAGCCCTGCCCTGCTCACCCCAGGGTAGGTGATGATCCCTCTCCCTTTTGTTGATCCCGTTTGAGAACCTCAAGGCCTCTAAACTGGGTCACACACAGCCCTCGCCATGTAACAGCGCCCCCAACTCTCCCCGTGTACACCTTGGAAACTGAGGCCCAGGGTCACGTTCACACTGCCCTTGCAGTTGTGACCTGCACCCACTGACCACCTGCAGTCTGGAACCACTGGAGCTGTCCCGGATAGCCTGGTAACTCCAGCACACTCGGCCCTCCCTGAGGGCCTAGGCCGCCAGCCTCCCTTGGTGCAGAAGGCAGACATGCCATTGTTAAGGCTTAGGGCCCTAATAGCCTAGGAGACAAACCAATTGCGTGCAGGTGGCTATCCTGTGGGTCTCTAGCATCTCGCAGTATGAAGTCTCCCGTCCAGCTACGTTGGGGTTAGGTAGTCAGGGCACTCTGCTACTGGGGGGAACCTGAAAGCCACAGGCAGCGCAGTGGAGGGGAGGAGGGGCTGGGCCTGGAGCTCTGCTGGAGGCCTGGTCCACCCTGCAGGGTACAGGCAGCAAGTTGGCCTGCCCGGGTCCCTCCGGCCCGGCCGGCTTGGTCACTGGGCCTCGGGGTGCCAGGTCCGGGCAGGGGCAGCGGGCGCGCGAGCGGGGCGGGGGCCGGGGTCGGGGGTCCGGCGAGCTTTAATGCGCGGACAAAGCCTCATTTGCAGGTCAATACCGCGGCACACTCGCCTCTCCCCTCGCCCGGCGCCCTTTGTCCGGCCGCGCCCGCTCCTCGCGCCAGATGGCCGCGGAAATGCTAATTTCGGGCGCCCCCCGCCCCCCGCGTTTAATTGCGTCTCTGCAGATGGGCCGCGAGTGTGCCCTTCATGTAGATGAGCGCGGCCGGGCCGCCGCCGGGCCGGGCCGCGGGGCTGCTGAGCTGCGGGAGTGGGGGCGACTGGAAAGGGAGGGGACGGAGAAGGAGAGGGGAGGGAGGGGGCTGGAGGGGGAGGGGAGGAAGGGGAGGGGGCTGGACGGGGGAGAGGGAGGGGAGGGGAGGGACGCCGCGCCCCACCCCCCAGCGCGCCGCCGGGCACGGGCGAGCACCCAGCGGGCCGGGCGCGGGAAGCGGGCTTTTCTCTTTTCATTTCTCCAAAATGGGATCTTAAGTGACTCTGAATGAAAACAAATTGGCCCGCTTTCTTCTCCAAACAGACGAGCGCGAGGCGGTGGGGGCGGTGGGGGCGGCGGCCGTGTGGGACGCGGGGAGCCCCTGCCAGGCAGGCCCTCTGCCTTGCACGCCCCACGCACACCCAGGCCTGCCTGCTGCGGCCTGCAGACGTGGGTCCCCACCTTTCAATTAAGCAGAAGTGAGTCGCCTTACCCCCAAACTGGCTCCGGTCTGGGTCTCACTGTGGTGGGGGGTGGGGAGTGGAAGAAGGTCAGCTCTGCCCCGCACTGACCAACCAGGCGGGACCTCTGCCGCATTTGGTCGAGTGGGGCAGCAGGACTCGGATGTACGGTCTGGATAGAATGCACCGATAGATGGAAGAAAGAGTGAGTGGGTGGGTGATGGGTGGGTAGATGGATAGATGAGTTGAATAGATGGATCAGTGGGTAGCGGTGTGGATGGATGGAGGGGAGGGAGGGACGGACGGAGGGAGTTGGGTAGATGGATAGATGAATTAGATGGATCTCTGGGTAGATGGGAGGAAGAGAGGAGGGAAGGAAGGAAGGAAGGAAAGCTGCATTGAAAGGATAGATGAATCAGTGGGCAGAGGGGTGGGTGGATGGATGGAGGACAGGCGGATGGATGGATGGTGGCAGGTGGATGGATGGGGGGTGAGTAAGTGAGTGAGAGGGACTGCCATATGGAAGTTCTAGCACACGTCCAAGCTCCAATCACATTTATTTAGTTAAGTGTGTGTGTGTGTGTGTGCATGTCGATCTGACTGCACACGTGTACAAATGCCCATGGAAACCAAAGGTTGACATCAAGTGTCTGTCTTTCTCAGTCACTCTCCACCTTATTTTTTGAGACAGAGTCTCTCACTGAACCTGAAACTCATTGATTGACTAGACTAACAAGCTCTGTGGCTCTGCCTGTCTGCACCCACCACAGGGCTGCCATCACAGATGGGCGAGCACAGCTCACCACCAGCCCGGCATCTTCAAATTTAGCCTGCCACCAGTGGTATCCTGTATTGAGCTCCTTTCACCCTGTCCACAACGCTCTCATGTTACAGGTTTTTAAACCCCTCATTGTGGTTAAATAGTTGCAGTTTGAACAAGTGCAAGGGACACAACTGGAATCCCGGAATTTGGAAGACTGAGGCAGGAGGATGTGTGATTAGAATCTAGCCTGAGATACATAGTGAGTTCCAGATCAGCTTGAGCAACAACAAGACCTTGTTCCAAAAGGAAGAGAGAAGCTGGCCAAGGTACATACAGGTTAGCCCACATTTGACAGCTGGGAGTAAGCTCGGGAGTTCCAGGCCAGCCTCAGCTTCACAAGATCTTCTCAAAAAAGACAAGTAGACGTGGCACAGACTTAACACAGCTCAACTGGTGACTTTTCACTATTCAACTGGCATGACAGTGATGTCCATTCAGTAGAAACCTAACTTTTAATTTTGCATTTGTACAATTATTCTGTTTTTACTTTCAGTATGGAATTCAAGAAATTACATGTGGTATTCAATACTGTATTTTTTAAAGGCTTTGTTGGGGTGTGGGGGTGCATGTCCTTAATCCCAGCACTCAGGAGGCAGGAAGATCAAGGAATTCAAGGCCAGCCTTGGATACATAGCAATTTTGGGACTAGCCTCGGCTACATGAGACCCTGTCTCAAGAAAGCAAGCAAAAAGTGTTTGGTTGGATTATTTAGCTGGGCTGTAGGCTAACATGAGTGTTCTAGGCACATTTCAAGTAGATCAGGTGGGCTAAGGTAGGCTAGAAAGCTCTCTGGGTCAGACCTAGCCACTGCATTTTCAACTTACAGTAGGTTTACTGGGATGTGACCCAATTAAAAATCAGAGCATCTCAGTGGGCGCACACGAGTGTGTTCTAATGCTTTTAAATGTGTTCTTTTTACCTCGAAAGTTGATATGGCTCCTCCCAGTATAAAATCGTACAGCACCCCAGGCTGCCAGCTTCATGGGTATTGCAGAGGGGTACAGTCTCTACAAGGAGAACTGATATATTTCCACATTGTTTACTTTTTTCTATAGTGAGCACATATTTCTCCAGAGAAATATAAGGCTATTTTCATTCGGGGAATTTTTGAAAATACATAAGGCACATCACTAAGTCGTCAGCTGCATGACCTGGGGGTTGTAGCAACAACGATCTGAGCTGGCCCCGGCCGATGAGGGCGCTCGGGCCCCAGCACAGTGCAGGAGTTCAGTGGCAGGACCACCTTACAGAGGCCCCTCAGAATGCTGTCCTGGGGTGCCCAGTGACTAGACCCCATTGGACGGAGGCCAGAGCAGACCACTTAATGCCAAATTCCACTCTGGCCTGTTCTCCGTTCCAGCAAAATTCCAAAGTATATTGTTGTTATTGTTATTATTTTGCAATTACGTGACATTTTTTAAATGCCTCGAGTGATTTTCAGCCATTTTCATCAGTTCCTTCTCACTCTGCCAGGGAGATAGGTCAGCGTTTGGCTTGCCACTTTGGCCACATTTGGCCAGTCTCGGCAGGCTGGCCAAGACTCAGAGAGGTCACCCTACCCACCTGGGTCACACAGAAGTAGCGTGGCTGGAGGCCATCCTGATGCGCTGTGGAGGCTGCCTAACTTCTCAGCCGCTATGAGGCTCTTCTTTAGGTTTAGGAATGTGTTGGGGTGAGGGAATATATTTGAGGGGGGGACAGAAGGAAGGGAAGAAAGGCGGGAAGGAGGAAGGCAGGAAAGAAAAGCCAGAAACTAGCACGAGGACCAGAGGAAGTGGAAAGAGCCCTGCCAGGGAGGGGCTGAAACTGCTGGGGGGGCACTTCCAGGGAGGGGGGCACTGCCGGGGAGGGGGGCACTGCCGGGGAGGGGGGCACTGCGGGGAGGGACTGGCACAAGAGCTGGCACAGTGGAATTTAGAGACCCGAGTGGAGAGCCAACTTGCCCTGTCAACCCGTCCTCCCTCACCTCTGGGTAAGTGCCAGCCTACCGGTCGGGGAGGTAGGGGGATAGGGTCCCCCACACAACCCTCTTCTAGACTAACCCTCAGGGGAAGAGGGCTGGGCTGGGAACCACCAGTGTCCTCAGGTGCCTCCCTGAGAGACAGGAGGCCCCGAAGCCTGTCTTTGTTGTGAACCTCAGTCCCTACAGCAGGTGCCACAGCCCAGCCCCATTTGTCCTGCAGAGGCTGCCCCAGAGGGCTGAAGAGTAGACCCAACAGGACCCTGGGCAGGAACCCAAACTGGAGGTCGAAAATCATGGGCTGAGCCATGCTCCCACCAAAGCCTTCTGTTGAGTCCTGACCTCACAATGTGACTGTATCTGAGGCCTTGTGGAAGCCCTAATCCAATCTGACAAAGGGAAATCAGAGTGTGGATAACAGAAGACAGTCATGTAAGGGCACAGGAAGAAGACGTCGTCTGCAAGCCAAGGATGGAGGCCTCCGGAGGGGCCGACCCTGCAGCCCTTCATGTCCCGGCTAATTTGTGGCCTCCTGGACGTGAAGCAGAGGACACAGGCTGTTGAAGCCCTGGCTGTGCTGTTTCCTACAATGACCCAGCTTCCATCCCATCCAAGCCCACAGAGAGGGTTCTGCTTGGAAAAGACAACACTCTTGGCCTCTAGGCTTTGGACCAGCTACCACAGCTAGCCACCCATGGCCTAGAGACTCTACAGATCATTAAACTGGCTCTAGCCAGTGTCCCTTACAAGTCTCATACCAATACCTAGGGACACATCATGAAAGTGAGAGCCACCAAGAATGCCACCTTCCCAGGCAAGACAAAAAGGCCACATACAACCTCTCTGTCTGTTAACCCCTAAATGCTAATGAGGTCCAACCTGGTGGGGGGAGCTGAACAGGTTTATTATCCTGGCAGACCAGGGTAGGGCTGAAGAACGAAGCCCTGCTTGGGCTGTGGGGCTTCCCCCAAGGAGCCAGGGCCTTCCTCCCTCCCGAGCCCTGGCCTGTTCTCACCAGCTGGAGTCAGCTGATTAGCTGCTTGTCTCCTAGTGACATGGGGACTCCCCTCCTATCTGGTTTTTCACCCACACGTGTTCAATTAAATTTTGCTTTTATGCCAGAGCGGCCTCCGATGCGAACTGTCCTGGGAGGTTCTGCGTGTTTCTTTGTGTCCTCCACCCCAAAGTCAATCTCCAAGTTTCAGAAAACACCCTCCTGGATTGGATGGGGAGGGGAGAAGAGGCAAGAAACATACTACACAAAACAAAAGCCCAAGAAACAAAAGGGAGAATGCTGGCTGCCTCTTCTACAGAATTCTCCTGCGAAGAGACAATTCATTGGAGTGAACCGTTCCCTTTGTGCAGGGGGGGAGGGGGCGGGTGTTTGCGGAACAGGCCGGTCGAGTTGGGCAGAGATGCAAAGCCCCTTCCTTTGATTCAAACATTTAAATTCTCAAATATATATGCTGCCACAGTTGAATGGCAGCTGATCTCACTTACTTTCGTGGAAGAAATGTAGAAGGCATAGGGCCGCAGTTAATCTAGCCAGCAGTGGCCCCCGCCTGCTCACAGCAGCACAGTCAGTCCTGGGGGGTAGGGGGAGGGTGGGCCGTAATCCTTTTATTCAGACATTTGGCTTAAAAGAATAACAAGGAGAAAAAGCTGGGACATAATTGCATTGCATGGAAAACAGAAAGATATCTCTCTCTCTCTCTCTCTCTCTCTCTCTCTCTCTCTCTCTCTCTCAATGAACTTTCTCGTTTTCCTGTCCTCACAGAATAGAGGCCGATGAACAGCAGGTATTTTCTTGGTAAAGAAATCAGGAGTGTTTTCCTTGCACCATTGTCACCACCACACACACACACACACACACACACACACACACACACACACACACACACAGGGATTTTCATAGTTGGGTCAGCTGCCACACTGGGGACTCACTCCTTCATTTACTGAGAGTCAGTTCAGCAAAGAGCTGGCTGGGTGGGCATAAACAGACCCCAACCAACACAGCCGCTACTAAGACTTCACCTTGGTGGTAAAGGAAAGGACTCTATGCCCTCAACAGAGAATCCTCCAGCCCATGTAGATTTTTATAAATCTTAAGGGGCTTTGGTGCAAGCTTCGCTCTTTGTTTCCATTGGGATCTAGGAAGAGCACCTGAGTCCAGAGGGAAAGGGTCCGAGGGACCCTCCCCTGGGTCAGCCGGTGGCCAAATCCTACTGCCCAGCGTGACAGCGGGTCCCAGAGGACCCTGGCCCAGTCCATCAGCAGGCTGGGTCTTTAATGTTTAAAGATCTCTCCCCTCGTTTCAAGAACTCCCTGACATGGTTTTCTGTGATGCGTGGGCTGTCGGGACATCTGTCTTCTATACCTAATAAAGTCGCCGGGTCCGAGAATGAACTCGGTGGCTTTGAATCCGGGCTCACATATGGTTGGTAATTAGCTGGCTATCTCTTGGCGTTAAATGATTTTTTTTTTTCTCGCCCGGTTCGCATCCATAATAGACACGAACAGAGTTGCGATTGTTCCCTGTTGCGGGACGTTCTGCGCCTGAATGAGCGGAGGCTGCTGCGTCGACGCGGATTTGACATATGGTTGCGCGGAGCCGGGAAGAATGGGACCCTGTGTGTTCGACCCGGACGCGGCGGCGCGGGCCGTGCCAGCCCGGCGCAAACTCGGGTGTCCGACGGCGCAGGACGAGCGGGTGCCGCAGCCGCGGGCGCACCGTCGGGGCGCCGGGTCCCGGTGGCGCGCGGGGCAGGATGCGGAGAGAGGATGGATGCGTAGATGGATGGAGGAGGGGAAGGAGAGAAGAAGAAATGGGAGGAGGGAGGGAAGAACCGACGGACCGACGGACCGACCGGCCGACCCAGGCAGGCGGACCAACCCCAGGCTCGCTCGCCGCCCGGGGCCGTGGCGCCCGTGCAGGCCGCGGGGCGCGGCGGGGGAGGCTCTGCGGCTGCCGCAGCCCCATTGTGAGGCCTGCGAGACAATGGGCGACCCGAGGAGGCACCTGCTCGCCTGAAAGGCCCATAAATCGCCGCTGCGTCCAGCTGCCTTCCCGCCCCTCCCCGCGGACCGGCGGGCCGAGCGCGGCCGCGGCCGGGAGGGGGAGGCTCAGTCGTAGGTTCGGGCATGCAGACCCGGGTCTCCACGGCGCGCGCCCGCCCTTGCGCCTCGGTGCAGCTGCCTGCGCCCCCAGACCGCGCCTTACCCTGCCAGGGGCCGCAGCCCCTCTGGGTCAGGATGCACTCCCCGCCAGGAGATTTCTGACCCACCTAGGCTAGGGTATAGCTCAGCCTTCTCAGAAACGAATTCTTGAGCTTTTGAACCCCGGTTGTTACAGATTCTGACATGCGGTGCTGGGAACCTGAGAAAGTGTGGCTCGCCTTGTTTCACCACGACCTGGGAAGCGCAATCAGCTCGGCCCTCCAGACTCCTTCCTCCTGGCCTCATCTTGCTAAACCAGGGCTCCCCCATCCTAAGGCTACTTACCCCGCCCCATAAAACGGGCTGAAACCCTGCCCTCCTGATCCCGGTGGTGCCAGGGCCAGGTCCTCTCCACTTCCAACCAGCTTTCCTTGAAAGTGCCGGCAGACCGCTGCAGCCCTGAGTTCCCAGCTTTGGGAACGTTTTCATGTCCAACAGCACCAATTTCCCCTTACAGCCAGGAACACCATCCAGCCTCTAGGGTCCTCTTCACAGACCGAGGGGGGGGGACGGGTGGGGGGGGGCGGGGGGGGCCGGGAGAGCACACACCGCTCAGAGCTCCCTTGGAATGGGTGAGGACTTTGTCCACTGATTCCTCTCTGCAGCCTCCGACTCCCAGATTGGGCTGGGAAGAGCTTTAAGAAGTTGTTCTGGGTCATGATGGTCATGGATCCATCTCCCTTTTGGAGAGGGGCCTAGTGGCTGAGATGGTTGCAAAGTGACAGGTGCCATCAGGGAGACCCTAGCAGTCCAAGACTTCCCTTGGGGCTCAAAGATTCATGGTCCAGGCTCCCCTGGAGGGTGGGGGCAGCAGCAGGACGTCCGGCTTCTAGAAAGACAGGAAGGGCATGAAGAGCCCCATTTTTTGTTTGTTTCTGTTTTGTTCCTGCCCTTCAGAGGCAAGGTCTCACTCAAGCCCAAGCTGGCCTGGAACTCATGGCAACCCTCCTGCCTCGGTGTTGGGATTACCAGTGTGAGCCGTGTTTGGTGCCATTGTTTTAATGAAGCAGGGCTCACACTACCCCAGGCTAGTTGCTGCCTGTTGGCAGTCCTCCTGCCTCAGCCTCCTCAACACTAGACTGCATGTGTGAGCCCACCAGGCCTGGCTAGGAGAGCTCCATTTAAGTGAGTAACGGCATGTGTGCACAAGAGACAAGTGGGGAGAGCCCTGAGCAGAAGGAGGCTGTGGCCCTGGCTACAGGCAAGGCCAGACTGCCCTCCTCCCACTACAAAAGCACCCTTGTGTTGGACACTCGACCTCTCTGTTCACAGAGAGCAGGAGTTGGCAGCTCTGTGTCCTCTGGCTCTTCACGTGCTGGCACATGCCTACCAGGACTTTCTTCCAGGAAGAGGCGTGCGTTCAGTCCTCAGGGCCTTGCCAACGCCAGCCTGGAGCTGGCTGCCTGCATGCAGCCCGCTGGAAAGACACACAGGCCACATCCTCCAGCCCGAAGGAACCAGCAGGCAGAGCAGGGCCACAGCAAGCCTCCTGGTGGGACAGGGCACGTATCCGCCCCCAGGTGTCTAGGATCACCAGTGTGACTCTCTCCTGCATTCTGGCCATCTCTACCCTCCCCCGACCCCCTAGTAAGTGGCCAGCGTTCCTCCCCCATCCTCGCCTCCCTCACATATTAAAAGAATGTTTTTCCATTTCCTTTGATGTCTTTTATAAGTTGCATCTCATTTCCTGCTTGGGCATTTCTGACCTCCAGTGACTCCAACTAGGGACACTTGCTGTGGCGGCCTGCTGTAGTGTGCGGCTGGTCTCCTTGCCGCCCCACCCAGAGGCCAATTCAAGAGGGCTGCATCCTCTCTCTGTGTAGTCACCAGCCAGTCACCGTGCCCTCATTGCCTCCTGCAGCTCCCTGGAAGGGATAGGCCTGCTTACTGCAAGGCTCTGGGACTTCCCAAGATCCCTGGACCTGGATTCCTCCTTCTGTCTACTCTGCCATACTGGCAGAGCTGGGTGGAGCGGGCTGGCATCCATATCATCCCAAGACCCCAGCTGGGGTGGTACCTGGAGCCTACAGGAGGTGGAGGAGCCAGGCAGGGCAGCAGAGGTTGGGGGCACCTACCTAGGCCTGCATCTACTTCGGCCAGATCAGTGACTAGAAAAGAGCAAGAAACCCCTAAACTCAGTGACTGAGAAACAGAGCAAGAGAAAATAAACCAGCCACGTGAAGAGCTGGTAAGTCTCCCTCCTCCCTCCCCTCCTCCCTCTCCCTCCTCCTTTCCCTCCTCTCCTCCTCTCTTCCCTGTTTCCTACTTTCCTTGCTTTTTTAACTTTTTAGTACACTTCTATTTATTTTGTGTGCATATGTATGAGTGTGTACATGTGTGTATGTATGCATATGCACCAAGGCTCATGTATATGGAGTCAGAAAGTTTACTTGCAAGAGTTGGTCCCTGGGGATGGAACTCAGAAGGTGTCTGTACCCACTGAGCCATCCTATGTCCCCTCTTCCTCCTCCTCCTCCTCCTCCTCCTCCCCCTCCGTCTCCTCCTCCTCCTCCTCCTCCCCCTCCTCCGCCCCCTCCCTTTTCTGCCTTTTTCTTTCTGGATGCTGTGATAGAGCTCAAGATGTTGCACATGCTAAGCGAGCATTCTACCCCTGAGCTACATCCGAGCCCTTTCTTCTCCCCGTTCCTCCTCCACCCCTTCTACCCCCCACAAACCGCCACTCATTTAGGGTCAGAGCTCTGAGCCTGACCCTGAACTAGATGTCATGACCCAGAAACAGGGAAAGGCAAAGCCCAAATTATCTAACCCTTTGGGGTACCATAGACCAAGACAGGGTCTCTGAGGACAATAGCTGTGAATTCGAAGACCAGGTCCCAGGCATTGTCAGTTGTGGCCTCCAGCCTATCCTCTGCCCACCACACACCCTAGAACATATCACAGCCCCCACACACAGATGCCTCGTGAGTTCTGGGCCACTGAGAGCATCCAGTCCCTGGACACTGTAACAAATCACCCAGTATTGTACCATTTATGGAAATCACAAATGCATTTCTCACATTTTGGAGGATAGTAAGTCCAAGACAAGGCACCTGCAGTTGAGGTGTGGTGAGGACCCCTCTGCCTCCAAGATGGTGCCTGTCAACCAGGGAAGTGAGGGTACTTGAGGCTTTCATCTCCCCAAAGCCACAACCCCTAATACTGCCATGCGGGCCTCCTGGACACCCATCCCTGGGTGCCAGAAGTCTTCACCTTGGCCTCTAAGAGACGGCCTTTACTGCAGCCCTATGTTAAGGCCCTCGTCATCCAGCCCTGGGGCTTCAGTTCAGGACTGAGGGTGAAGGACGAAGCCACATATGGCAACTGACATGAAAGACCCCAGAGCCTAGGTCACGGGGCTGAGACTCCCTCCTACCTGACAGATCAAGGATTGTCTCCCAAGCCCAATACCAGACAAGGTTTGAGGTGGAGTTGGCACCATGGGAACAGCAGGAGCTGCACAGATGGTCACTGCCAGCGGGCAGAGTTCAGACTAGGGTAAGCGTCATTCTCCCAGAGGACACCGCACTAGGGAGCTTTCAGAGACTCTCCACTCTAGATGTCCCCAGCAGAGAGGGAAAACTGAGGCCCCAGCAGAGATGGGAACAGACTTGTCCTCTGCTTCCCTCATGAGAGAGTGGCCCCTCCTCATAGAGAGACAAGAGGACTCAGGCTGCAGCAGAGAGAAGGCTCAGAATAGGAAAAGCCCAGCACTGGCCATAGCCCTCTGCTGCCCAGCACCAGGCTGCCCAGCACCCTTGTATGAGCCAGATTGCTACAAGTTCTGTGCACACAGAGAGTCACTGAGGAACAGAATGTGCTCCGGGCACCTAGCCATGAGCCTCTGGCCCAATCCAAGCCCTGCCCCCTGTGCCCAGGATTCCCAACCACTCCCCGAGAGGCAGTCCCATAGGCCAATGAGGCAGGCAGCCATAGGTAGATGGCAGTTCCAAGGGACAGATGAAAGGCGAGTTTTCAAAATTTATTTACTTTTATTATTTGTTTATTCGTTTTGAGACAGGATCTCAAGTAGCCCCGCCTGGCCTTGAACTCACTCTGTAGCCAAGGATGACCTTGAGTTCCTGATCCTCCTTGTCTCTACTTCCCCAAGTATGCTACCACATTTAGCTAAGAAAAGATGATTTCTCAGCGACTGCACACCATGATGACCCCAAAGGGCAGGTCAGCGTGGCTGAAAGGCTGGGTCTCTCAGCTGATAGGCAAACCTCCTTCTATCCATTAGTGCCTGCAAGTGTGCATGTGTGTGTGTGTGTGTGTGTGTGTGTGTTGCTTCCTTTTCCGTTCCTATTGGTCATTAAAAAAAGACCAATGACTCAAAAGAGGCTCAACAGAGGGACAACATGGCGACCAGTCTAGGCCCGGGGCAAGGGTTCACCAGGGAAGCCGGACACACACAGTACAGTAGACAACATGCAGTGTGGCATCTTCTGAGATTTGGCCCAAGAGTGGCCAAGCACAGGGCCACAGCGGTTCTCTCCAGAGGAAGAGAGTGAAGGTTGCAGGTCCAGCGTGGCTGATGAAGGTTCCAGAAAATGGAGAAGAGGCCGCACTTGCAGGAACAAAGCCAGTTGATGGTACATGAGGGAGCGTGCATCTGCCGAAGGCTGATCTGGGATCTGCTCACCACACTGCAGAAGAAACAAACAAGGGGTTGAAATGGTAAGACCACTGCAGTGGGATGCCCGTGGAGGCCCAGAGCTCCCGGTTCAGCTCATCTGCCTGTTTGCAAACTTCCCGAGAATCTGCAGGAAGTGTAAGTGACAAGTTTCTGATAAAACTGAAGGTGGGATACAAAGTTAACAAAAAGAGAAACAAAAAGAAAGCCGTCAGGGAGGCCCAGGAGGCTCAGTGGTTAGCGACTGCCAAGCTGACTCCCCAAGTTCACTCCCCAGGACCGGTGTGGTAAAGAAGAGAACCAGTTCCTGTGAATTGTCTTCTGTCTGTCCCGAAGCTTGTGCACGCGCACACTCAAATGAGCAAAATATTTTTTAAACTTTAATAAAATAAATAAGTGTAAAAAACAATTTTTAAGAAAGAGAAAATAGCTGCATGTGTACACATATCCAGGTGGTGTGTATGCCATGGGGGCACATTGTGTGCATGGACGCGTGGATCTAGTAGATGTGTGTAATGTGTGTACACACACATACATGGAGCACGAGAACAGAGGCAGGAAGGGTTGTTGGTGAGTGCCCCAGCCAGATGTTTTGGTGGCTCTGTCTCAGTGGCTCTGGAATGAGGCGCCTTGCCAACCTGTGCGCACAGCTCTCTGGCTCCTGCCTGGATCCACGACTTCCTGCTGTATCAAGCAGGAAGCTGTTCCTAACGTTTGCCCGTTTCAAACACAAGAGGAAATTTTCCTTTTTCTTTTTTAAGTCAGGATCTCATGTAGCCCAAGCTGGGCCTTGAACCGCCATGTAGCTGAGGATGATCTTCAACTTTTGATCTTAATGTCACCACCTCCTGAGTGTTGGGATGACAGAAATGTACTGTCACGCCCAGTTTATGCTGCACTGGAGATGGAACCCATGCCAGGCAGACAGTCTATCAACTGAGCCATATTCCCAGGTCCAAGAACTTTTCTTTCTTTAAAAAAAAAAAATTATTTTTAGCTTGTTCTACGAGCAAATGTCGGTATTCATTAAAGTTTTATATTGTTGATATTTGTTAAGATTTATTTTTATTGTATGTATATTTTTTCCTGTATGTATTCTTATGTACCACTGCATAGGAAGCCTGTGGAGGCCAGAAGGTGTCAGATTGCCTGGAACTGGAGTTACAGATGGTTGTGAGCTGCCATGTGGGTGCTGGGAACCAAACCCAGGTCCTCTGCAAGAGCAGCCAGTGCTCTTAACCACTGAGCCATCTCTCCAGCCCTGCTTACTATCTATATTTAACCTGTCACACGAATTCTGCCTGTCTTAGAAGTTGCCAGTTTACTCATTCCATTTTCTAACTTTTGCCTATTTTTTATTAATTCTTTTCTTTGTATGTGTGTGGCAAACATACATTTTCATGTTCACATGTGTGGAGATGTGAATGCATGCAGATATGTAGATGTGTACCTGGAGGCCTGAGGTTATCTGTCCTCCAAAGTCTTCCTTGATTATTCTCTACCTTGTTCACTGAGGAAGGGTCTCTCAGCTGAAGCCAGAACTCACCAATATAGCTAGTCTGCCAGCCCGCTTGCTTCCCGGTCCACTGTCTCTGCCTTCTGAGTGCTGGAATTACAGACAGGCCACCAAGCCCATCTTGCATTTATGTGGATTCTGGGACCCCAAACTTCTGTTAACATGCTTTCTGTTTGCAGAACACTTTAACCACAGAACCGTTTCCACAGCCCCTAAATGTCTTTGAAATTTTCACATATATACATAATGTATGTACACATGTGTCCACACAAGAGATTTGTAAAATATTGACGGGGTTGAAGAGATGACTCCGTGGTTAAGAGCACTTGCTGGTCTTGCAGAGGACCTGGGTTTGGTTCCCCAGCACCCCATATGGCAGCTCACAACCATCTGTTACTCCAGTTCCCAGGAATCCTCCCCATCCTGCCACCTCCTTAAGAAGTTTTCAATAATTTTTTTTCTGTTTACTACTGAGTACCTATGCTCATGGGGGAGGGGAGGAGATGTTCCTTTGTTGAGAACCAAGCTATGTGCCTGGGAGTCTGAGCTTGTTCTCAAAAGCAGGAGATAAGCTATGTTGGACAGTGATCCCAGCCCATCACAACACCCTTATCCCAATACCCCATCAAGTCTTTCCAGATCCCCAACTCACAATCATGGGCATAAATGAAAACTGTCTTCAACTTTAAAGCATTGGGGGTAGTTTTTGATTTGGCAAAATATCACTGGGACAAGTATCAGCTGTGGAAGGCAAAGTGCCAGATGCCATCTAGGCCCAGGTGTGATGGTGCATGAGGCTGTCGTGAGCACGGTGAGGACTGGACAGGGTGCACACACAACCCTCTGACCCCAAAGCCAGCGGGACGGAGGAAGAAGAGCAGCAAAGATCAAAGCGTTTCTGTCCAGTGCCCATTAAGACCAAGCAAGTCCACTTCTGCTCAGTACTCCAAGGCTTATCCGAGGCTCACATCCCCAGCAATATTTCCAAAGCCCCTGAGACCCTCATGCTCCAAGAACACAATTTGTAGAATAAGTGATGAGGAATTCTTCTTCTTCTTCTTTTTTTTTTTTTTCTTTTTTTGCCTTTTTGAGACAGGGTCTCCCTGCAGCCCCAGCCAGCCTGGAACTCACTATGTAGAACAGACTGGCCTTGAACTCACAGAGATCTGCCTGCCTCTGCCTCCTGAGTGCCAGAACTAAAGGTGTGCACCACCATGTCTGGATAATGGGAGTTTCTTAAGAATGCCACACTGGGGCTGGAGAGACAGCTTAGCAGTCAAGGGTGCTTGCTGCTCTTGGAGAGGACCTGAGTTTGGTTCCCAGCACTCACAACTCCTTGTAACCCCCTCTTCAGGGGATCTGACACCCTCTGCTAGCCTCTGCAGATGCTGCACTCCCATACACAGACCCACAGACAGGCAGACAGACAAACACACACATAACTAAAAAAATTAATTTAAGAAAAAATGTCATTGGGGCTGGAGAGATGGCTCAGTGGTTAAGAGCACTGGCTGCTCTTGCAGAGAACCCAAGTTCGATTCCCAGCACCCACATGTCGGCTAACAACCATCTGTAACTCCAGTTCCAGGGGTATCTGACACCCTCTTCTGACTTCCTTGGGCATTGCACAACATGCGTGAATGCACTTACATCCATCCAGGTAATATACTCATACACATAAAATAAAAATAACAAATAAAATATTTTAAAAAGAAGAATGTCACAGTGGGCAGAGCTCAGACTTTGGACTCCGCCCTTTCCCCAAATCCGGACAGATTCTTCCTTTAGCAAAGAAAACATAAGCTGAACTACTGGCTTTTCAGATGCTTACTAGTGTATATTAATTATATGGAAAAACAGGGTTCGTGCGTGTGTATATCTCGCCATGTTCACTCTCATGACCTCCTCTCATCCCCTCCCCCCACGTCCCCGCCAGCTCCCTAACCCATGCTCCTCTGTTCTTGCCTTTTATTTTTCTACTGCCCCAGTGAATTTACATAGGATTGTTTGCAGGAGCAAGGACAACCTACCAGTGGCCACACCACTGAGGAAAATGCCTCCCTCTCCCTCAGCAACCATTAACTGCCTGCAGATCCCCAGAGAAGAATAGGCCCTTCCCTGGCAACCTGGACTCTTGTTTTTTCAAGTGCTAGGGATAAAACTAGGGCTTCAGATACAATAAGTAAGCACTCCGCCATAGAGCCATGCCCCAAGACACACAAAAGAAGATGGGGGAGTGCACATGGCTAAGTGGAACAAGCCAGTCTTAAAAGGCCACACACTACCAAATCTAGCTACAAGACATTCTAGAAAAAAGGAAAAGCCACAGAGAGCAATAAGATCAGGGCTGCCTAGGGTAGAGGCAGAGAGGAAGGGCAGGTGGAACACACAGTGTGTCTAAGGCCTCACACTCCACTCTGTGTGACACTGAAACAAGTGGGCACTGGGCACATGTGTCCAAACCCACACATGGGACCACCCACTAGAAAGGGGCCTGAATGTAAATCAGCGACCTTAGTTATTAACAACGTGTGGGAAACAAAACAGACACCCAAAGCTCTTCCCACTGGGCACCGGCACGCTCTGGCCCCGGTTCCTGAAAAGTGTGGTGATGTGCAGGCTGTGCTGCCCTCAAAGCCTTACTCCGCACATCTATTGAATAGGTGCTCATGCCTTGCTGAAGGCGACTGAGAAAGGACATGCTCTGGGGACCCCAAGACCCATTCAGGAGTAGAATCATGGAGGAGTGTAGCCTGAATTACAGTCTACATCCTAAAGCAGGAGCCTTGGCCCTTTTTCCTTTCCTAGATGTCTTCCTTTGTGCTGAGTCCATGACCCTCATCCTTTACCCTGAGCCTAGAAATGAAATCCCAGCCTTCCTCCACCTCCACCAGCAGGCCAGACAGTCTCTCACTAAATACATCATTCCAGCCCCTCTAGCTCTCTATCCCAGGAGCACCCCAGGCCTCCGGGGTCTTGGTACAGCCAGTTCCCTCTGCCAGCCCAGCTGATCTTGAGCAGTAGGCAAGTGCTGGCTTCTAGGGGCCCTGCTATATCCTGTTTTAAGCAAAGCCTGGGTACTGCCCAACTGTCACCAACACGGGTCACACTTGTGTGTGTGCTACAGCTCACTGGGTTGTCATCTCCCGCGGGGAAGGTCTGGAGGAGACTAGAATTGTGGCTTTATTCTTCCTGCATTCTCCCTCAGAGCACCTGCCGTCTGGCCTCATGCCTCTGGGGTCGCAGCACCCTCCGGCCATCCCACGCCCTCTAGCTGGGCTCTACTCTTCTCCACCCTTTGCTTCTGTCCCTGCCTTCCACAAAATCTCACCAGCACCCTGCCTGTCTGGCCAGGAAGCCAGGGAACGGGGAGGCCCAGGAGTCACACCCAAAAGGGCACATTCTCCCTCAATAAGATGACCCATATGTCAAGGCCTACTAAGACCCCAGGCAGCCCCTGAGGGCCAGGTAGTCCTCAAGGCCTCTCTCTCTCTCTCTCTCTCTCTCTTTCTCTCTCTCTCTCTCTCTCTCTCTCTCTCTCTCTCTCTCTCTCTCTCCCTCTCTCTCTCTCTCCTTCCTGATTATCCTCCTAGCCTTGGTCTAGACTGCTCTACTGAGGGGTTCTGGACCACTCCAACTAGAGACCCACCCATCCCTGCCCAGGGTGACTACTGGCTGATGTCCTGAGGTCATCAGCACTTGGATGGTTTATAAGATGACAAGCAGCATCTGCCTCTTAGTCTGGACATGGGAAGGTGAGTGCCACCTAACACCATCCTGCATGCCAGGGCACAGTCATAGGTCACGAGACATTTCCCAGTCAAGTACATAAAGTGAGTGCCCACCCCTCCTCCAAGGACAAAAAGAGTCTGGCTAGGGCCACACATGCTCAGTCACATGTGTGATACTGCTTTCCTAGGTGGGCATCTTGGGGTGTCTGTTGCAGATGCCTGATGAACCCAAGAAACGATGGTGGCATCAGTCTCTGTGTCTTCACACAGCCCTCACTGCTTTTGAGAAAGCCACCCCAGAGTGGCGTGGACAGCAGCACAGCAAGTAGGCCCCGAACTGTGAGAATCATGGCAGGAGACAGAGGCCTGGCCAACCTGCACACCGAGAACTTACAGCAACATCCCACAGGGCCTACTTGGGTCCCTGGGGCACCATGGCCACCTGCCAGGCTTCTAGCCTGGTGTTCTCCTAACCCATGGCTCTGCTGCCCAGCATCCAAGGTACCACTGAGCTTCCCCACTCCCTACCCAGGAGCACCCTCAAGCCCACAGGCAGTTCTCCCTTGCTGGGGTCTAACCCCAGCTCACCAACAGGCCGAGGCCTGCTGGAGGTAGTGGGGCCTGGTGTCTCAGTGGGGTGGGGGGACTTCTCAGAGCCTGGCCCCAGCAGGGCCTCTAGGGTAGTTGGGGAAAGGTTAAGTTAATGATACATCCTTATACATCTTGAAAATCTGGCTCTGGCCTTGTACAGCCAGATAGGGTCTGTGGGTTCTTCCCTCTAGGCCCATGGCACCGCGCAAACTCTGTGGGCCCATCTGCTTTATTTTATGTCACACTCTGTCATAAGTTTACGAGTCAGGTAAAAGGAAACCTCCCCTCTTTTACTCAAAGGGGATGGGGGTTCTCTGGAACCAGTAGGGGTGGGGATGTAGGAGGGATAGCCTCCAAATCTTCCTGGAAGCTGGGTCAGGGCCCACCCCATCCACCCCACCTGCTTAGAGATATCCCACCTTATCTCCCTCCTCATCTTCTTTTATCACCCCCTCCCCACACCCTCCCAAGCCATAATGCAGCCCACTCTTGGGGTACCCTGCCTTATGAAACTGGGGACACTGGAACCTTTGGGGTTCCACATTGTTCGGCGCATGAACTTCAGTTTTCTGATTACACCACAGGTATATGTGTGTTTTGTGTGTTTTCTGTGTAATCCCAGTGTGTGCGCATCAGGCCCCACTGGCATGGGAAAGGTGAGGGTCTTGTTTCCTAAACTCCTGAGTGGCAGGTAAGCAGACCACAAGGAAGCCCCTCCTTCTTATCAGCTGCCAACACCCTGCCAAGAGGTCGCAGGGACCGCCCACCAGCCATGCTGTACCCCTGCTTTCAGAGTACAAAGGTGTGAAAGTACAGAGACTCCGGGACAATATTTTTCTTTTGGGCCTCTTTATTTAGAGCCTGGCGGACGAGGAGCCCTGGGCAGTTGGTACTGTCGGTTCAGGAACCACTTCGACAATCTGGTCACCAAGTTTAAGATAGCAAAAGCAGCTAAGGCGCGAGGAGACTGAGGAGCTAGGTGAGAAGACGTTTGATGGGCTAGTTGGTGCATCGATCTTCCTCTCTAGAGTCTACTTATAAGAGTAAATTTACATTTGTGGGTATCTGTAGTGGTGATTTCTAGTGCCTTTGGTATAATCAATAACCCAGCAGTTGCGCGGCAGAGGGACCCACGCATGGATAAATAGAAAATATTAAGTTAGCATAGGTCTTTTTTAACTTTTTGTACAAATATACATGCCTTTTCCTTTTTTCTCCTTTTTTCTCCTTTTTTTCTACGTTCTATCTTCTTTTTTTTTTTTACTTTTTTTTTTTTTGCACTAAAGCCAGCGGAGATTAAACATTTTACATAAATGACTTAAAGCTTTACACCTTGGGACCAGCGTACTCCTTGCACACGATTCATTTAGAGTGTTATTACTAATACATTGCACAGTTTTCAGATTCCAAACACAAAACCGTGGGCTACTTTGCGCAGCCATCGCCGGTTGCTTCTACATGAACGAAAGGTCCCCGCCGTGGCCCAGTTCTTCCATCGTCCGCCGCCCAGCAAGTTCTCTCGGGCTGTTAGGCTCTAAACTGCGGGGAGAGGGATGCAGGTGAGCACGGGGCGGGAACCCCCCGGGGGCGGCCCCTTCGCGACCCCCGAGGGGCTCCCGACTCACCTAACTCATCGCAGACGCTTGCGCGGGGTCTGCTCCACCGCGCCCACCCCGGGAGCCACGTTAGGAGAGGGACACCCCGCAGGGACGTCGGGGGACGCCTTGTTCTCCTGCGCAGATCTCTTGCGCTTGGCGAAGAAGTCTGCGGGCGACAGCGCGCGCCGGTCAGGGCGGGGCCGGCCCGGAGACCCGCGAGGGGGTCGGGGAACGCGCGGGGCGCGGGGCCGGGGTGGGGGCGCCGTCCCCGCCCGCGCGCCGAGGTCCGCGGCGGGTCAGCTTTGTTTACGTCGCCGCGCAATGTGCTGTGTAAGCATTTCCCCTTGTCCCGCGGCCAAGCCCCCCGGGGCTGCCGCCGCACTTAACCCCCTCCTCGCCGCGCACACCGCGCCCAAGACGGACTCCCGCGGCCCGAGCCGAGGACCGCGATCCGAGCGGGTCGCGGCCAGGCTCACCCTCCCACTGCGCGCTCGGGAGCCTCGGGGGTGCACCCCCCACCGATAGGAGAGGGGTGCGGGCGCAAGCGCGCCCAGAGCGCCGCGGGCCCTTTAATGCCACGGGAGGAGGCGGGGACCGGGCGAGGCCCCCGAGGGCGAGGGAGAGCCCGGCCGGCCGGACAAAGCGAGGCCGGGCCGGGGCGGGGCCGTGCGGGGCTCACCGGAGATGAGAGGCCCCGACAACTTCTTGATCGCACCGTTCGCAGTGGCCGCAGCAGTGCCGGCCGCGGGACGTCCTGGGATCCCCGAGAGAGGCTGCTCGGCGGCGTTCAGCTCCTGTCCGCGCTGCGCCTGGTTCGCGTCCTGCTCCGCGTCCTGCTCCGCGCCCTGCTCCGCGCCCAGCTCCGCGCCCTGCTCCGCGCCGTCCTCAGGCGCCGCCTCCGGGTTCGCGTCCGGGGTCGGCTCCGGGGTCGGCTCCGAGGTCGCGTCCGGGGTCGGCTCCGGGATCGGCTCCGAGGCTGCATCTGAGGCCGAGGCCGGGGCCGGAGCCGGAGCGGGAGCCGGGGCCGGGGCCGGGGCCGAGGGCGGGGTGGGCGCAGCGACCACGGCCGGGGCCGGGGCGCTGGGCGGCTGCTCAGGCGCCTCCTCCAGGCCGTCGAGGGCCTCGCCGGCTGGCGGCCCAGGAGGCGGGATGACAGCCACGGCCACCGGGGGAGGCCGGGGCGCCAGCAGCAGGCGACAGCGCCCCACCTGCACCGTCTCGCGGTAGAAGGCGGGCACCGACTCGCTGTCCACCTCCATCCACTGCAGACGACCAGGCCCGCGAAGAGGCACGTCCTGCTGAAAGTTGAAGTCCCAGCGGTTCTGGTCCTCGGCGCTAAGCTCCGCCAGGCGCATCCGCAGCTCGCGGCCCAGCTCCTCGTGGTCCACAGGCCCGAAGAGGCTGCGGCAGGCGCTACTGCGCGCCATCACCGGGTAGGTGTCGTTGGACGCCAAGCGCTCCATCGCTGATCTGCTGCGGAGGCACACGTCGGACATGGCCGAGGGCTGCGCCAACCCGGGCGACGAGAGAGGAGAAGGGAGCGGGAGGAGGAGGAAGAGGGGAGAGGAGGAGGGCGGAGGCTGGGCGCGGGCGAGACCCCGCACAGCCCGCGTCCGCCTCTGCCGAGGGACGCGGCGGCTACCTGGCTGTCTGGTGGTGGACGGCTCCCGCGTCTCGATCGCTGGTCCTGTCCAGCCTCGGCCGCGCCCCCTCGGAGCTTGCCTTGCCTGTCCGCTCGCTCTCTCGGGCCTAGCCGGCACCCTTCGAGCACAGCGCACTTGGCCTGTGGAACGCCCAGCCCGCCTGCGCCCCCTTTATACGCGCCGGCCCCACCCCCGCGCGCGCGGGTCCGGCCGCGATTAGCATAATGTAGTATTTTCAGTTTCAACAACACCGTGGCGATTGGCGGCCCCGCTCCGCCCCGCCCCCGGAGGCCCGGCCCCCGCGCAACGCTCATTGGCCGCGCGCACACACCCCCGGGGCCGGGCGGAGCGCGCGGCCGGCGCGTGCTGATTGGCGGCCGAGCCGCCGAGCGGGCTGCCGCGGGACCAGGGGCGGGGCTCGAGTTAAAGGGCTCTGCGGGCGGTAACGTGACACCGCGACGCCCCGCCCCCTCGCCCCATCCCCCCCCGCCCCCGCCCCCCGCGGGCTCCTTTGTCTGCAGGCGGGGGGCTCGCGCAGCCGCGACGGGAGCGCCCCCTCGGACCCTCGGGGCTGGGCCCGGCTCCCGGCGGGCCCGGCGTCCGGCCAAGGTTTCCCCCTCCCCCGCGGTCCCTGCAGGCGGTACTCGCCGTAGGGCCTCCCGTGCCAGCTGATGGGGCTTTAACCCGCCGCTGCCTGCTCGGTCTAGCGGGACCGGGCCCGTGGCCCTCCTCTTCCCCCAGGCCTGGGTCCCCTGCCTTCGAGGCGTCTACACACCTGGGTCCCTCGCACACCTGCTGGCCCTCAAGGCCTCAAGGAGGTAGAGACAAGCGGCAGGTCCGTTCTTTTCCCAAGGGGCAGTAAGGGTGGACACCTTGAGGGCCTGAACCGGGATCTGAGCCCGGATCTATGGGCCCACCTGCCCAGGAGATGGGGACACAAGCTGAGCGCATCCTGGCCTGTACCGTACCATTATGGCATTGATGGGATGCCCAGGACCCTCAGGTTTGAGCCCGGCCACTTCAGGGCCTCCCAGTTCTGCCCACCGCTGTGGATTGTGGGCGCTGTGGTGTTGGGAAAGGGGAAGGGTCTGCCCCTCCCCCACAACAGCTCCTCTTGGTCGGGCCCTGGAAACTCACACAAATACACTATCCAGGCTGAGGGACCCCTCCGCAAAAGGACTACATTATTTAGGGCGGGGACACCAGGAGGTGAAACGGTATGTGTCAGGAGCTGGCTGGGTCAGGGAAGCAGGATTACTAGCAGGCACACTGGGAAGGCCCTACAGAGCCCAAAGCTTTCAGCCCCTGGCAGAGATGCCTCAGAATTCCAGGGCAGAATCTCTCCTCCTGTGATCAGTGGGTCGGGATCCCCAGGGAGTGTTAACAGGCACAAACAGGTACATAGATGGGCTTCAGCCTTGCCCAAGGGCTGGACTGAACAGGTGAGGGACAGGGCAGGGGGCACTCAGTGCCCAGTGGAGAGACCAGAGGCTGGGAGCTGTGAGGATTTTTTTTTAAATCTTCCTCTGTATGCCACATTACAAATCCCCTGGGACCTCTGTATTGTGACATCTGTGTGTCACAATATTTTATCTTCGGCAAAATAAAGAAACTAATGAAGGCTTCCAAGGGGCCCTATGAACCCCTCATGCAAGGCTGATATCAACTAGTCCAGGGTCAGAAGGAGGCAGGGCTTTGTTCTGTCCCTGGGTGGAGGCCACATGAGCCTCTCCAGAGACCCTGGGCACAGGGCCATGCTTGTTAGTGACCACCTGGCCCCCAGGGTCTCCTGAACAGTCCGGATGCTCAGGCTGCAGCTGTCCAGGATGGCAGGCCTGAGAAGGCCCGGCCTGCCCACAGCTCAGGCTGAAGGCTGCCCACACTCCCTGTGGCATAAAACTAGGATTGCCCCATGCTGTGGAACTGCCATGCCCTGTCTTATGAAAGACAGAGCACAGAAGCCCAGAAAATTTGTACAGGCCACCTAGCTGGGAAGTGGCCTGGCTGGGATCGACTCCCTGCCCCAGGCATTCTCTGTGTCTCAGCATAGAGAAGGTGACTCCTCAGGTCTTCGGCAGATCCAGCAAGGATAACATCAACAGAGTTGTTAACCATACTGGTTCCAGGAGTGGGGTTGAGTGCCCCGACCTGAGCTGGGGACACAGCTGGAGAAAGATACCAAGAGCTGGGACTGGAACACCCAAAGGACCTGGAGGCAAGCACACATCTGTCTGGTTACAACGATCACATTCTATTTTTTGTAATTAAAAATATAACCAAAGGGAAGAAAAAAGAAAAAAAAAAAGAGTATCTGTACTGTGTTGCTGTGAGGGTGGTGGTGGTGTGTGTGCAGGTCCCGGGCTGCCTCAGCAGGGGGATTTTGAGCTTTTGGGGGATTGGGAGTAGAAAGGGAGTCCTGAGCGCTGGGATCCCTGGTGAGCAGGGTGATGCTTAACTCTCCAGTCCCCTGGGGTAGTGCGGATACCTTGCCTCTAGCTTCCCGAAGCACCAGAAAGGACCACATATCCAAATCTGGGGACCAGTTTCTGTCACAGAATGTTGACAGAAGTGCTGTGTGTGCCCATTTGCATGAACAACTGGCAGAGCTGTCTTTCTGTGCCCTCATCCTCACCCCACTGGACAGATGGGGACCAGGGAACAGTGGTGAGGCTTCTGAGCACTCTAAGGAGACAGGGGCAGACGCACTAGTGTCCAAGAACAGTCACTTTGTCAGTTATTCCAGTAGAAAATAAACTTTGAAGAGATGGGGGCGTGACTCAGGGGTAAAGCACTTATTTGCCCAGCATGTGCAAGGGTTCTAGGTCCCATCCCCGGCACTGGAAAAAAATAAACTTTGTATCTTAAGTCGCTGAAAGTTTGGGGCTGACTACAGTAGCAATTGCTGACTCCAACTAGAACATTCAGCAAGCGCACACTTCAGTTGCCTGTTCAGGAGAGGAAACCAGCTGGAAAGCTGAGAGCCTCGCTTTCCCTCCTGGGGGGTCGGGTGGTGTTTAAAGCAGAGTTAGCTGGCACCCTCCGGCCCCTCAACTCAGTTTGGAGAGCTGAGCTCTGAACTCCATGGCAAGGAACAATCTCAGATCCCACCCCAGCTCTCCAATACTTTCATTCTTAGAGGAGGCTGGAGCACTTGAGCCAGCTCGTTCCCTGGCCTCCCTGGGGCCTGTCCTTGCAACACTCGCATCACTGGTCAATCTCTTGTCCGATGCCCATCTTACCGCTCCAGGGACTCACGGGCCCCAGGGAAAGTACGGTGCTCGGGGTCTCCCAGCCCTGAGCCTGTCTTTGGCCTCATGCTGCCCCCTGGTGGTCAACAGGGCCGACTGGGTCAGCACCACCCCCAGGCTGCCCCATGCCTCCCTTTCCTGTAGAGGCTGCCTGCGTGGATGGCGCTCCTGGTCATACCCACTCCTAACCCAGAGCCCTAGCGTTTGGGCCCCTCCCGAGGGAGACCAAGTTTAGGGTTCAGACTCGCCTCCCCTCTGGTCCTTGCCTCCAGCTGCCTCCCTAGATTCTAAGACCCTGAGCTGTCCTTTCAGATAAATTAAAGCCTTGAAGAATTTTCCATGGAGCCACGGGCCACATGTCGCCCATCCATCATGGAAGGTGGAGAATGCAGGCACAGGGTCAGGACAAGAGGGAGAAGCCCCAGGGCTGGGTGACACACTTTATTGCTTCTGGAGGCCCCTGGAGGGCCTTGGACAGAGGGCAATCTCCCGCAGTTCTCCTGGGGGCGCAGCATGGAGCGGGAGTGTGCCTGCTGCCTCCCTCCCAGCAGACCAAAGGATGAAGACCCTAGCCTCTCCATCTTACGTCTGCTCAGGGCTCGGCCCTGCACCGGCTTCAGGCTCCTTTGATTCTTTACCTCAACACCTTGGAGAGCGAGGGCAGGGTACAGACAAAGGCTCAGAAAGGTTCTGCATCCCGCCTGCCATCACCGAGCAGTCGGGGTAACGGACACCTCTCTCCCGCCTCAGTCAGAACCAACGCATGGACCAAGTCCCGGAAGGAATTGGAGACGGCTGTGTCTGCGATGGCGGGAGCCCCCAGGAAGCCCCCTGTCCCCCAGGCCTGCGGCCCCTGCCCTATTAGTCGGGTGGAGGCCCCAGGGGTGTGCGCCGTTACGGATCGGCCGGCCGCCCCCAGCAGCAGGCAGCGCCCTACGCGCACTTGGCGAGGCCCCAGGCGGGCGCAGCGCGAACCGCCGCCCCCCCGCACCAGTTCCCGCGCTCGGCTCGCCCCGCCTCCAGGACGGGCTGTTCTTGGGGCCGCTGCCAGACACGTCCTCCGCAGGTGCCGGCCTCCCTCCGGTGACGCGGCCACAAGCGGCCCAGGCTCCGATTACAGGGCCTGCCTTGTACTCGGGGTCCGGGCCGGGGGTCCTCACTCCCCAGGAGTGGGTGGGAGGGGCTGGCAGGCCCTGCCGAGGGAGAGGGCGAACAAGGAACAGCCGTGGGCAGAAGCCGCTCCCAGACACGTGCAGCGGCCGCCTCGGCGGGATGGAGGCGGCGGGGGCGGGGCCGGGCCGGGGAGGGGGCGCCGGGCCGGGGAGGGGGCGCCGGGCCGGGGAGGGGGCGCTTCTCCCCTTTGTGGCTGGGCCCAGGACCCAGAGTCCCCAAGACCAGGGCCGCTAAGCACTCCAGGCTCTTGACGCCCCTCTCAGGGTGAGGCGGCCTAAAGGACTGGTGGAACCCAAAGGCGGACACCCTCCCAGCCCCACCGAGTCCCAGCCTGCCTCTTCTCACTGGCGGTGTGCAGAACCGCGTCACCAGGCCGGGCTATCCGCTCTGCCAAGGAAAGGATGAAGCAAAGGAGATCCGGGGCTAGTGGAACCCCCTCTTTCCGCAAGCCCCCTTCTGGGTGAAATTAGTGGAGACTCGGGCCATTGGTACCTCCCGCCCTCGGGGTGCATCAGAGACCTTGGGCCCCTCCAAGCCAGTTACCTCCCACCACGCTTCCAGGCTCTACTGTGTTGAGAGGAAATGGTGATCTCCCGGAGAGACGGGAGCGGGGTTGGGCCAAAAGAAGAGTTAGGGTCCCTATCTGCACCCCTAAGCCTTCCTCTACTGCAGAGAGGAATGACCCACACGCATACTTAGTAGACCTCCAGACAAGACCTCAGAGTGAACGGAGCTTGCCAAAGAAGACTTTTTTACTTTGATGTTTTTATTTTTTATGGTTTTCGTTTTGAGACAGTCTTATGTGGACCAGGCTGGCCTCAAACTTAATATGCAGCCAAGAATGGCTTTGTACTGCTGATCCTCCACCTCCTCAGTGCAGGGATTAGAGGCGTGAGCTACCATGACTGGTTTATGTGGTACTGAGGATAGAACCCAGAGCCTGTGCATGCTAGGCAAGCACTCTACCAGCAGAGCCACATCCTCAGACCACAGGACATGAGTCGAGCACCCATTTGGTGTGACGCCATTTAATCCCAGCCAGATGGACACATTTGCTGTGAGGCAGAGTGGCTGCTCAGAGTCGAGGCAGAAGTGGAGGCTCACCAGGCCCTGTGTGGTCAGGGAGGGTGGCCCCTCCTTTCTTCCTTCATTCATCCAACTCTTTCTCACAAGCCCCTCATGCCCAGCCTGACCCCGGCTGAGTCTTGAAGGCAGGGAGCAGTTTGCTAGGCTGGAAGTTGGAGCTCAGTGCCTGGACAAGCTCCGAAGGGGTCTATCCATCTCCCCAGGAGAGCCGGTGCAGGGGAAGAACCCCTTCGGCAGCTGGTCTGATCAGTCCACGGCTGAGGCAGGAAGGGCAAGGAAACCACAGTAGAGACTCCTGTCCACTCTGAGGCCAAAACTAGACTCCTGCTTCCCCCCGGTGTCCACAAAAAGCATCGCAGCAAGAGTGCAGTCACCGGCTGTGGGCGGCCACAGGGGCCTCCACACTCCCCTGCCCACTGTGCCTCCCACTGGAGGGTTGATCCGCAGAGGTCTTACCTCTATGACCCCGAGTCCCCTTAAGTCTGAGATAAAGTGTAGCCAGTCAGAGCTGCAGAAGGTCAAAGCCTCATGTTCAAAACCTCAATACCCGTAGGTTCTTGGGGATCCAGGGCCGTGACTCACACCTGAGCCATACTAGTCCAAAGCCCTTGAGCCTGTCCTGTCCTCAGAGGGGTGCAGACAATAGGCCAAAGGGAAGG
Organism: Eospalax fontanierii; assembly: GCA_035773235.1. Taxonomy (NCBI): domain Eukaryota; kingdom Metazoa; phylum Chordata; class Mammalia; order Rodentia; family Spalacidae; genus Eospalax; species Eospalax fontanierii. Next base: position 2,602,240 of record CM069526.1, read on the forward strand.
GAGGCCAAAGGCAGGGACAGAAAACCTTCTCTAAAGCCTGAAGGTGCTGGCATGTTGGTGCACGCCTTTAATCCCAGCACTCGGGAGGCAGAGGCTGGTAGATCACTGTGAGTTCAAGGTCAGCCAGGGCTGCAAAGAGACCCTGTCTCAAATAAATAAATAAAAGACTGAAGGAGATATCCATACACAGAGAAAGAGGGCGAGGAAGGGAAGGCCAGGCCCAAGGTGAGGGAGGCCTCCCTTCTGACACCCCTGACTTCCTCCCTCGCCCCCCCGCCCCCTGCCTTTGGTCCTTCCCCCCAGCTCCTCCTCTTCTCCTGGCCAGTCTGCCTCTGGTGCCTTCTACTTTGTTCCCACCCCTGGAACTGCCCCCCAAAGCCTCAGATCTCCAAGGCCAGCTGGGCTCCGTCCCTGCCTCTCACCTTGGGCTGGAGTGACCGGTGGACACACACATGCTCCATCCCTGAAGTCCATCAGAAGTGCCCTGCCATGCCACTCACCCTGTAGGTGGAGATAGCTGGGGCCAGTGGGAAACAAACTCCTGGAATCGGGCTATGTGTTCTGAGCAAATAGCCCATTTCTCATCTGTGAGATCCCATGGAGGCTTGGGGACCATGTAAGCCAGTATGTGGACTATCCAAAGGATCCTCCCCTCAAGGTTGCCTCTCTACTTCCTCCTCTTGGTCTCCCCCAACAACCAGAGGCACAGAATCCCACAGGTGACCAGAAATCCCACTGTGTAGCAGAAAATACCGGACATTGCCTTTGATCCCCAGGGACAGGCTGGGGTCAACTCAGACCACAACAAAGGCACTTGCATGGCTCCCTAATCCCCAGCCTAATTACTGGCTAGAAGAGTATGACCCCTCCCCCAGCCAAGTGCTGGGGTCTGTGAGACACTGGTGGGTAACTGGAGGGTCAGCAGTTCACCGATCCCTCCCACCTCTGCACACACATGCACTCTGTGGTGTCCCTACCTCTGGATGCTGTTCTGCACCCATTACTGCCAGACACACACACACCATCTCTTAGCCAGGCTGTGACGTCTACGTGAAAATGATGGGATATAATCCTCAGGAGAGCCAAGGATCCACAGCAGGCTTTACCCCATGTCCCAGATGGGAACACCAAAGCTGGAAAGGACGAGTGCCTTGTCCAACCCGGTCAGCCATGATTACGATCAGAGCCATGCAGGCAGCAGGTCCCTGCTGAGCCTGTTCGCATGGCTGCCTCCTTCCAGGGGTCACCTTCTTGAGTTTCCCGAGTTTTTGTTTGGGTTTGGTTTTTGTGGCTGCTTGTGTAGCCTGGGCTGGTCTCAAACTCACAAACCTTTGGTGGAGGACATGGAGTGTCCGGACCTGCTCCTGGATGTCTCAAGCAGATGGCCTGGACTCAGGGCCCCTGTCTTGGGTCATCTGTCTGCCCTCCGTCCAAAGTAAATCTCTCCCTGGGGCCTGAAAGCTGCGCCCTCAGGGACTTCCAAGCAGGTGGGTAGAAAGAGAAACAAGGCCAGGCCAGCAGGACAAGGGTCGGGAATGTTTTCAAGGTGCTAACCACAAGGGCCGGGGGCATTCTGCAGGCAGAGGGACCAGGGACAGGCCCACCAGAGATGCCGTAAGCAGGGCAGGACCAAAGGCCTCACTCTCATATAGACCACCTTGGTTTGACAAATGTGTTCGAGAATCATCGACAACAGAGAGACTGAGGTCTGTACTGGCCAATCCCCGGGCTGAATAGTCATACCTGAGGCCCTAGCTTGAGATAACAGGGTCTCAGAAATTCACCCAGCTGATGGTAGAGGTAAGCAGAACTGAGAGCTGGCCCTCACACCTATAATCCCAGCACTCAGAGGACTGCTTGAGTCTGAAGCCCACCCTGGCTACAGAAAGAAAAGAAAAAAAGAGAAAACAAAACAAAAAGAATGCCTGTCCATCTTCACTGAGACAGAGGAACAGCTGTTTCAAGGATGCCTATCAGCTAGACCCTGCTAGCTGGACTCCGCTGGCCAGGCTCCCTGCCTATGCTCTCCAGTCTAGTCAGGAGACCAGCCAGGGCCCAGAGGCAGTCTGTGTAACCTCCAGATATCAAAGAGGGGCGATAGATGACCAACCAGCCAGGTCTGGCCCCCATCGCAGCCAAACTGGGTAGCCCCAAGCCCAGTATGCATGTCACCAACTCCCACCATGACCTCTGGTCACTTGGCCTCAGTGGCAGAGGTTGAGGGTAGTGCTCTTCAGACTGTACCCCAGCGGTCACTCAGAAGCCCTGTCGGGTCAGGGTCCAGGGCTTTTGCTGAGGACGAATCCTCCTTGTAATGGTCCCCGTTGTCACTGTCAGCACTAGGTGGTGTGATCCTGGGGAGTGGGCCCACGGTGCAGCTCCGTAGGAGATAGGAAGCCCAGCCTGCCTCCTTGTCCAGCCCTGGGCGGCATCAGGAGGCGCAGCAGAAGCTGCCGCCAGGAGCAGCTGCAGATCTTGGTCGCCGCCTGCTGACCACGTTCTGAAACTGCACCCAACTGTGCCCAGAAGGAACCTGGGTCAAGCATGGTCTTAGGAGGTGAAAGGACGAAGACATCATGAGCCACCCCATTTAAACCTGCCCCAGCTCGGGTCCCCACACAAATCAAAGCCCTGTTGTTCCTGAAGAGACACTGAGATGGGCACTCAGGACAACAGGAGACAGGAAACAGAGCCCGGTGGCCTCGAAGCAGCTTTTGTGGGTCCCTCCAAACCCTCTAGGCCTCCAGGGAACAGCATGGTACCACTAAGGCCATTTCTCTGCCTCTTCTGTATTAGTAAGCTTGATATCGTAGTGATAAAACACTGACCAGAACCAACTTAGGGAAGAAAGGCTTCACTTGGCTTACACGTCCAGTCACGGTTCATCCTTGAGAGAAGCCAGGGCAGGGCTCCAGCAGGAACCTGGAGGCAGGGACTGAAGCACAGACCATGGAAGAACACTCCTTACTGCTTGTCCACTGCCTCTTCTCAGTCTGCTTTCTTATACAACCTAGGACCACCTGCCCAAGGACAGCATCAACCACAGAAGGCTAGGCCCTCCCACATCACTCAACAATCAAGAAAATGTCTCACAGACATGGCCGCCGGCCAGTCCAATCAAGGAAAACTCCCCAGTTGAGGCTGCCTCTTCCCAGGTGTGTCAAGTTGACAACCAAAGCCATGACATTCCCCTCTTGTCAACCTTGACACGTAAACAAATCACTTTAGACTGTAGCCTTTCCATCCTTCAGTCCCCAAGAACTCATGTTAATGTCCTAATGGAGAGTAGTGCATACCTTTGAGAGTTCCACAGTCTCTAAAAATTAAAACACTTTAAAAGTCCAGTATGTTTACAAATCCAAAGTCTCTTAACTGTGGGATTCTGTATGCCAGAGAAGTGCAGCTGCCCAAGCCTTTTGGAGTCCAGGAGACTGTGAGTGAACCCCAGATGTCAGGCATAGAACTATGCTGCTGGACCTTGAATTTGCCTTGGGCAGCTGCACTTCTCTGGTTCTGCCATCACAACACACAGCTTATCTAGTAAGCTCAGGCTAGCTCCACTCCACACCTGCCACTGCCCTTGGTGGTTATCTCACTGTCCCAACATCTCCAATATGCTGGGTCTCCAACTGAAGATGCGGTTACATCTGTGTCCTCTCCTGGCATCTCAGGTGCAAAGCCTAAGCTTCTCTCCACAACCCCTTTAAATTCTGCAGCTCTCCTGTCACCAAACCCAGCAGCATGTGGGAGACTCTGACACATTACCCAGCTCAGCTTCCAGCTGGAGATCCATCCTGGTTCGCCACTGGACCACAGCTTCTGTGTGTTCACCCTGAGGAGAATACTTTCCAGCAGGTTTCACCTGCATGATGTTGGTCTCTTCTTAATCACAACTGATTTTTTTTTCAGCCCCTGCCCTACCAACATCAGTTGTGCTGGTAAAGCACAAAAGGTTTCACTTCCGTAGAGTCTTACTCTAAAATATATCACAAATAGCCTGAATACAGTCTTTAAGGGACTCTCAAACTTCCCACCGAAACTTTACAAGCCGGAGCTCCATCATCAGCATTTCTCCAAGCATTTCATTAAGCTCTAAGTACCAACAGCTTTGCTAGCCCGACATTCCAAGCACTTCCAAAATCTCCAAAAACAACATGGTCAGGTCATTCACAGCAATATCCCACTTCTGGAATCAACTTCTGTGTTAGTTAGCTTTCTATTGCTAAAATTAAAAATACTTTGGCCAAAACCAACTTGGGGAGGAAAGGGTTTATTTGGCTTACACGTCCCAATCACAGTTCACCCTTGAGGGAAGCTGAGGAAGGCACTCGGACAGGAACCTTGAAGCAGGAACAAAAGCACAGACCGTGAAGAAACACTGTCTACTAGCTTGTTCCTCTGCCCTGTGCTTCCCCTGATTTCATTTTTAAAATTTTTATTTATCATTTTTATTTTATGTATATGACTGTTTTGCCTGCATGTATGTAAGTGCACCCATGTCATACAATGCTCATGGAGAGGCCAGAAGAGGGCGTTGGATCCCTTGGAACTGGAGTTATAGACAGTTGTTAGCTGCCATGTGGGTGCTGAGAATCAAACCCAGGTCCTCTGCAAGAGCAGCCAGTGCTCTTAACTGCTGAGCTATCTCTCCAGCCCCAATTTATTTGTTTTTATCGTGTGTGTATCAGTGTTTAGCTGCATGCATGTATGTGCACTGTGTGGCGTAATTATGCCACATTACAGTTATACCTAAATGAACAGGCTGACTTCATTTTTTAAGAGCAGCAGGAACTAGAAAGGCACCAGTTCCTCCAGATGTCTCCTGTATCTGTAATGACAAGTCAGATGTCACCCATAATTTTATTGAACACCATTTCTCCAGCTTCAGTTTTGAGGAACTACCAGCTTGGATCCACTCTTCACTTAACAGACAAGCTTGTTCTTCCAAGCCCCAAAAATCTCATATACGCTGTCAAGGGGCCTTTCCGTCTTCGCTGTTCTCAGTTGAGATGCGCTGCCTTTTGGTGCTGATTTGTTAATTCTCAAGCACACTCAGATTGGGGTCAAGCAGCCAATTGAGGTTCTGAGGGATTGAGGTCAGGTGCCCAGGTCACAAGGGCACATGGCTCTGTGAGTTTGTTTGCAGTAGTCCTATGGTCACAGGTTAACTAAAAGTTCAGATTCTGTCTACTTTTTAAGTCACTCCTACAGTGGCATATGTATGCAGTGCCTGAGGAGGCCAGAAGATGGAGTCAGAACCCCAGGAACTGGAGTTACAGATGGCTGTGAGCCTCCCCGGTGGTTGCCAGGAGCTGAACCAGGGTCCTCTGCAAGAGCAGCAAATGCTCTTAACCACTGAGACATCTCTCCAGACTCTTGGGGTTTTTGCTTTGGTTAGGTTTGGGTTTTGTTTGTTGTCATTTGAGGGTTTTGAGACAGGGTCTCCCTAGAGCCCCATCTGGCCTAGAATTAACTATGCAGACCATGCTGGCCTCACTCTCACAGAGAGTGTACTGCCTCTGCTGGGATTCAAAATGTGTCCCACCAGGCCTGACTTGGTTTGTGTTTTGAGACAGAATCATGCTATGGAGCACAGGCTGACTTTGAACTAATTGTAATGCTCCTGCCTCAGCCTCCCAAGTGCTGGGATTGCAAGCAAAAACTACCACATCCACATTAGCATTTAAAATTTGTAGCTAATGTGTTCTTTTATTTTCTTCCCCATCAAAAACAATCCTATTTCTCAGCTTCCTTTTGCAACAAAACCTCACATGAGTCGTTCAGACCAAGCTGTTAGACTGGACTCCCAAGTTTGATGCTGGAAAATCCTCACATCAGGCCACAGAAGACAGAGCACACACCTAACCCACACAAGGTCCTGAGTTCCAGTCCAGCAGTCATAAACAGACTCGGGCCCAGCCCCACACTGCTCACGGCCTCCTCTGGCGGCAAGCCCAGAGCCCTGATCCTTCTGTCTAAAGCCTGCCCTCCCGGAAGTTCTGCTCAGCTAAGGCCATGTCCGAGCAGCAGAGATGGGGGTGGGGCCAGCTCTCCTGATCCCTGCCCCCTGCCTCAGGTCAGTGTGTCAATCCAGAGATAGGCAGAGTGCACTGTTAACAACTCCTGTCAGACCCCAGATCCACAGGCTCTTCCCCTGTCAGGGGGACCATGGCAGGTACTGCCTCTGCTGACCGCCTCTGCATTCCTCAGTGGCTCCTCCTTCAGGGCTCCTCTCTACAGTCTACTAGTGCTCCCAGTCAGAGGACAGCCTCCACGTTCACGGGTGAAGTGGTACCCGCCCTTCTCAACAGACGCTCACAGGACTGGGGAAATGGCCTAGTCAGGAAAATGCTTACTACACAAGCATGAAGACTCAGATTTGAACTCTAGAAATAGCTTGAATTCCCAGTGCTGGAGGAGTGAAGACAGTGCAATAGTGGCCAGCCCACCTAGTCTACTCGGAAAGCCGGGGTCCCAGTGAGAGATCTTGTCTCAAAACAAAAAAAAAGAATGATTCATGAAGAACAATGCCTGATATCAGCCTCTGACCTCTACAGGCACATGCACACATGTCCACACATGCCCACACACATCCACACATATCCACACACATGCACACTCACACAGATGCACACACATATGTCCACAAGGACACAGACCCAGCACAGGGTTGGTTGCAGAACAGAGAAATCAAGGTGGAACTGAGCTGGACTCTTCCTCCCCACTGGTGAGCTCCTGTAGTGTCCGAAGGTGCTGTTGGGCCACTGGGAGGAAAGGAGCCATCAGCGGTATCTCCCAGTGGCAAACTCTACAATACTGACCTGCCAGGCAAGATGTGCCCACTGGAGCAATAGTGCCATGTAGGTTATGGGAGCAACCAACCACTCTTGCCTCGGATTCGAGGGCCGATGTGCAAGAAGGGGATTCATATCTGATACTGTAAACCTGGTCAGAATCTTTCTACTGTCTTGCTAGATGGACATGTCAAACTGCCTTCTACAATATTCATGTTTGCACACATAACTCGGTGCTTCTCCTAACCTTGGTCAGAGAAGATCCTCTCTGCAGTGGTCAGCCGTTAATGCACAGAGTCCTCACTGATTAAAGAGCTTGATAATAAGTGACTCCTGAGCGCTCGGCCCTAGATAGGACCTCTGTATCACCGCCTGCCCCTGAGACTCAGGGGTCATTGAGGAGGGGGTGGAAAGAATGTAGGAGCAGAGGATGGGAAGGAGCGCTGGGAAGTGTCGTCTTCTGCACAGGCGTGGCTTTGGCACTCGTGAACTCACTGAAGTTCGCCTTACCTGCACAAGTCCCCAGCAAGATCAGTCAACATGCCAAGAGGCAGCACTAGTTGGACTCAGTGGGTTAGAAAGAAGAGAGAGGAAAGGAGGAGGGAGATGTGTTGGGGGTCCCTGGGGTGCCGGAGAGAGAGGAGTTAAGGGTGAATATGATCAAGACACGTTGTATACTTGTATGAAACTGTCAGAGCATAAACAAAAGATTCTAAAAGGACATAGAGCCTGCACATAGTAGACAGTCAATGGTTGTGGGACCGTGGAGGAATGCTGCTTCCCGACTTGGAACTCACTCTGTAGACCAGGCTGGCTTTGGACTCACAGAGATCTGCCTGCCTCTGCCTCCGAGTGCAGGCAGTGCACCAGCAGGCCCAGCTTCAGCTACCTTTTTAATACAGTCCATGCCCCCGCTCAGGGATGGCACTGCCCACAGTGAGATGGACCCTTCTTCAGTCAACAATCAGGAAAAGCTCCACAGATATGGCCACAGGCCACTCTGATGGAGGAAATTCCTCATCTAGGGTTCCCATTCCCAGGTGGTCTAGGTTTGTGCCAAGCTGACAAAAACTAATTACAGTACTCTACCCTTTGCCACACTGACCTAAAAACATAGCACTTCAAAACATAGACTTTTCATTTCTTAACCCCATGAGCTTATATTAAATATATCACAATATAAAATACAGTAAAACATTATGGGACGGAGAAATGACTCAGCAGTTAAGAGCACTTGTTGCTCTTCCAGAAGACTAGAGTTTAGTTCCCACCACTTACATGGTGGCTTAGAACCACCTGAACTCCATCTCCAGGAGATCCAATGCCCTTCTGGCCTCTGCGCACACCTGCACACACATACATGTATATACTCACACACACAATTTTTTTTAATCTTCAAAAGCTCCACAGTTTTTTAAATTTTTCAGCTATTTAAAGTCTAAGTTCTCTTAAAATCCAAGCTCTATTAACTGTGGCCTCCTGTAAAATAAAAAACAAGTATATACTTCCTTATTCTAAGAGGGAGAAGTCGTGGCACAGTTACAATCAAAGCAAAGTGTAACAGTGTAGAAAGCCCAGCGTCAATGTTTAGACTCACTCCTGATCTTCCAGGCTCCAGAAACCTGGACCAGGGTCCCTTCTCCAGCACCGCCATCCACGGCACACACGGTTCAGTCCGGTTCTGCACCACGTCTGCCACTGTCTTTGGTGGACATCCCACTGTCCTGCCATCTCACATATGCAACTGAGGCCGCACCTTAGCAATGCTTTCCCTGGCTTTTTCAGGGACCTCCAACCTGCCGTACAGCACCAAGCATCAGCCGCTTCTCTATGGCCCCTTCATGCCCTCAAAACCAGTACCACCCGGGAGATGCTCATATCACCAATTTCACCCACAGTGAAACCCTGAGGGGAAACACCTTGGTCCACAGTAGGGCCATTGTGCTGAATGAGGCCCAGAAACAGCCAGAGTGTAACCTGCACAGGTGACCAGACTGATTCAGCTCCACCTGGCCTGTGCACATGGGCGGCTGGGCCGACTCTGTCCTGCCAGTGTGCACAGCTTTGCCATCTTGGCACCCTGGCTATTGCGCCTCTTTGAACAACTGACTTTGATGAGGAAAACAAAGTATTTCTGGCTGCTGGAAAAAAAAGAGAAACACCCCCCCCACCGGCCTTCCTGAACAGTGTATAAGAGAAACAGAAGAGTGAAGAACCCATTCCAAGAAACCTGGGCGCATTCTGACCCAGAACCATGTACAAAAGAAAGTGGGTGGCCTGACTTCAGCACACTTCTGTGTGAGAATCATCGATGAGTGACGCTCTAATGAGATATGATTTCTTTGGCACCCAGTTCAGATGTATTATGTAAGATGGATGGGGTTCTTCGTTTCCAAGTAGAAGACATGAAGCTGCGGAGTGGGAAGGTGAGGGTCAGGGTGGTGGACAAAGTCCGAATATCATCAAAATTCATTGTAGTAAACTTTTGAATCAATAAAACTTCTATTCAACTTAAAAAAAAAAAAACTACAACACCAAGGACCTGATAGAGTCTTTGAGGACTCTCAGACTTCCCTCTGAAATGTCACAAACCAGGCCTCCATCATCTCTATTCCTTATCTCCCAAGAGCCCATAACATCTCATTGAGCGCTGAACAATGCAATTGTTTGTCCAGTCCAAAGGTCCAAAATCTCCCACGACCCTCCAAAAATAGAAAATAAAACCATGCTCAGGTCTAGCACAGCAATATCCCACCCTCTGGTACCAATTTTTGTCCTTGTTTATTTTCTATTGCTGTGATAAAACATGGGCCAGGAACAACTTGGGGAGGAAAGGGTTTATTTGGCTTAGAGTTTATAGTCCATCTTTGAAGGACGCCAGGGCAGACGCTCAAGGCAGAGCCTAGAGGCAGGAACTGAAGCAGAGACCGTGGAGGAACGCTCCTTACCAACTTGCTTCTCCTGATTCACTCAACTACCTTTCTTTTAAAATTTTTTTGGATCGATTTATTTTTATTTAATGTGTATGAGTATTATACTTATATGTATGTAAGGCATCACATGCATGCAATGCTCATGCAGGCCTGATGAGGGTGCTGGATTCCCTGGAACTGGAGTTACAGTCATTAGTAGCCACGTGGGTGCTAGGAACTGAACCCAGGTCCTCTCAAGAGCAACGAGTGCTCTTAACCACTGAGTCATCTCTCCAGACCCTCAGCTACCTTTCCTATACAGCCCAAGCCTACCTGTCCACAGACGGCACTGCTCACAGAAGGCTGGACCCGCCCACATCACTTAACAATTAAGAAACTGTCTCATGCCAGGCATGGCGGTGCATGCCTTTAGTCCTAGCACTCGGGAGGCAGAAGCAATTGTATCTCTGTGAGTTCAAGGCCAGCCTAGTCTACATAGAGAGTTTCAGAATAGCTGGGGCTACAGGGAGACCCTGTCTCAAAAAAAAGTCTCACACAGGGCTGGAGAGATAGCTCAGTGGTTAAGAGCACTGGCTTCTTGCAGAAGACCTAGGTTTGGTTTCCAGCACCCACATGGTGGCTAACAACCATCTGTGACTTCAGTTCCAGGGGATCCGACTCCCCTTCTGACCTCCTCAGGCATTGCACAACATGGTTGCACTTACAAACATACAGGCAATACACTCAGACACATAAATAGATAGATAGATGATAGATAGATAGATAGATAGATAGATAGATAGATAGATAGATAGATAGATAGATAATTTTTTAGGAATGTCTCAGACGTGCCCACAAGCCAGTCTGAAGAGAATTCCTCAACTGAGGTTCCTTCTTCGCTGGTGCCTCTGGATTGTGTCAGGTTGTAGCCCTCACTGACCTGGAACTCCCTATATAGACCAGGTTGGCCTTGAAATTCACAGAGATCTGCCTGCTTCTGCCTCCTGAGTGCTAGAATCAAAGGCATGCACTGCCACACCCAGCTTGAGATTCTTTCAGTATGTATGAGTGTTTTGTCCACATGTATGTAAGTGTACCACTTTAATGCAATGCCCATGGAGGCCAGAAGAAAGCATCAGATCCCCTGGAGTTATGGATGGTTGTTAACCATCATGTGGGTGCTGGGAACACAGATCTTTTGAAAGAGCCAGTACTCTTAACTGAGTCATCTTTCCAACCCTAATCTCAGAGTCTTCATTCAAAATATTGCATGAATGGTCTGATAGAGTCTTTGAGGGACTCAAACTTCTTTCTAAAATATCACAAGCTAGACCTCCTATTGTATGAAGTTTCTCCTCTGTCAGAATGGACTGTATACAGTCATCACACAGCACAAGGAGCTTGACTGACAAAGGAAAAAGCCAATAAAATCAGCTACCTTGCCCAACCAACCAGTAACTTGAGTTGTATGTAGGGTTGTATGTAGGGAGAGAGACTAAGGAGAGCGAGGGACTCTGAGAAAGAGATGGGTGGAGCTGCCGCCCTGTTTGCCATCTTGGGATGGAGGGGTGGTCAGCAGAATCAGCAGTTCTGGCAAAAATGTGAAATTCGTTGCTTGGCCTCCATAGGAGAATTCTGCCCCCACTAATTGCTCTGTAAGGAAGCTCAAACAAACTCTGGTTTCCCAAACTGTGATTTAGCAAAATCATACTTCATTCACTTGGTTGTTCTGGACCTACAGATGTGGGTGGAAGCGCCTCACTTAGAAAAATTCTTAAGACACCCCCATACTCTGGATTTCTCTCAGCATTCCCTTGCAAGTTCCCACAACAGCTCATTAAGCTCTGAGCACTCAAGGCCTCTTCTAGACCAAAGTTCCAAAAACTTCTACAATCCTCCCACAAAAACACTGTCAGGTCTGTCACAGAGATACCCTACTCCTGGCACCAATGTATGTCCCTAATTCACTTTCTCTTGCAATGATAACACATGAACCAAAACCAACTTGGCGAGGAAAGGATTTATTTCAGTTTATAGGTGTTACACTCCAGCACCAAGAGACGCCAGAGCAGAAGCTTGAGGCAGGAGCCTGGAGGCAGGAACTGAAGCAGGGACCAGGGAGGAGCTGCTCACAGGCTGGCTTCCCCTGGCTCACTCAGATACCTTTCTAAAACAGCCCCGGCTTACCTGCCCAGGGATCACACCACCCACAGTGCCATGGGCCCTCCAGCATCAATTAACAGTTAAGAAACCGCCCCACAGACATCCCCACAGGCCAGGCTGAGGGAAGAACTCCTCAGCAGAGCTTCCTCCACCCAGATGTATCTAGGCTTGTGTCAAGTTGACAAAAACCATGACAGATGGCGTGCTTCACAGCCATTAGGTCAGACATATATAGGTGGCACCTCTCTCCACAGGAAGGCCCTGGGAGATCCTGAACCCCATCCCACTTTAATCACCATGGCTTATCCAGACTGTGGCCATGCCTTTGCCCCTCTACGCTGCTCTTATCCCTTACGTCCCATTTCCTCAGTTGCCTGGGCATCCCTCTAAACCCTGCCATGCTGTTCCCACTGTCTGTCACACCCTTCCTGCTCAGGCCCCATCTGTGTTCCCCTTAGAACTCAGCTGAGAAGCCACCTTCCAGTCCTGCTTCCAGTCCTGCTGCTGGCCCCCATGGAATTCAGTCCTTACTGCAGCCGCCTGGTATCTGGTGGCAGTACTGTGGTGTATCCCTCCTGGGGCCACATGGAGCATTTGTTAACAGGCGGAGTGAGTGGCTTATCCCCACTGGTCCACAGAAAAAGCTGCTCCCCCTGCAGGAGGAAGTTCCAGGTTCTAGGGTTCCCTTTGCTTCTTCTCTAACCAGAAGGGCAATTTTTCCACACTCCCTGGCAACCAGGAAGTGCCCTGCCCCTCCTGAGCCTGTGGAGGACTAGTACAAAAGCTATGATTCCTGCCCCGCCTGTTCCCCCTCTGCAGGCTTGGTTGCGGGTGAGTAACTTGCCCCTTCTTGCCTATCCTGAGCACAAGAGGACCCTTGGCCTGGCCTCCCACGGGCCTGGGGCAGTCTCAGAAACACCCTTCAAACTCTGCCCCCAAGAACCCCAGCCGTCAATTAGGATGTCATCTCCTGCCTGCTGGAGAACAGACCCAACCAGGGAGCCAGCCTAACAGGGACCATCCTCCACTTCTGTCCCATGGGGCTCAGAGCAGCGTGGACTCCATTCTTCCCCCAGGAGACCCCAACTCTTCCGTTTCCCAGGCCAGCCTTCCTTTCAGCCTTCCAGCAAACCCTGGCTGGCTGAGCCACCTTCTCCCACTGTCAGGGAGCGTGTGGTGGGTTCCTGAAGACCAGCTTGGCAGAGGACTCGGGGTCTGCCCTGGGCACACTGGGAACTCATCTCCCCGTTCCCTCGGTTTGCACTGGAATCCAAACGTGCACCTGGGAACAGAGCGCCAGCGTGACCTCTCCCTTCCCACTGCCATGGCCCAGCCCAGGACGCAGGTTTTGAGGCTCGATCAGACACCCCTGAGCTCCCAGGTCTGCACCACCCGGTTGCACCCTAGGGTTTCTCATCTATTGAACTGCTGCGAACACACGGCAAAGACGTATCAAGCATATTTGCCCAACCAGGACCGTGGGGACAGGGCAGGCAGGGCGACATGGGGAAAAGGTGACCATCTCAGTAGCTCCCAGGAGCTACCGGTCTGTGCCCCAAAACTGCTCCCACAAGTGCCCCTCCCCTCGCCTCTGCTTTCTCTTCCCCCTCTGGGTCTTAAGCCCCGGCCCCGCCTTCCTCGGTTTCCTCTTCTTCCCTCCCCAGCCCGAAAAGGACACCCGGTGCTGCTTGAGGGGTCAGAGTCCCGGCCTCTCGTGGACCAGGGCCCGGGCTGGTTAAAAGTCTGCAAAACAGCAGAACACGCTCAAAACTGGGGAGGGCAGCTGGGCGGGGCATCAGGAGGCGGGGAGGGAATCAGCCAACGAGCGCGCAGAGGCTTCGAAGCGGGGCGCGCCGATCCCAGGGTGGACCGGGCCACCTCGGGGTGGGGCGGCACCAGCCCAGGTCACCACGGAAGGGCAGGTATCACTAAGCACCCGGGAGGGCTAACCCACCAGGAGCAGAGCCCAAGCTCTCGCAGCGGAGGCAGGTACCCGAACTCACCCCGCGGGGTGCACCCCAAGCCTCTGCGCAGCGAGGTACCCACCCCCGACATGCAGGCAAGACAGTCTCCCCTCAGAGTGGCTCCCGAGGATGGGCACCCCAGCAGGTGCAGCTCAGAGCCCTCCGCGATGCCACCTCGGCCCGCCCCGCGCGGGCTGGCTCTTGGGGTGAATGCTGCTCTGGGGCCCCAACTGTGGAGCCAGGTGTCAACGGGCAGTACCTTGAAAGGGGCTCAGCTGCAGCCTGTGGAAGTGGGCGGGGGCCTAGAGGCCTTGCAAAGGGGAAAGGACTGAAGAGTTGAGCTGTCACCCTGGTCCCCAGCCGAGCCATTACAGAAGCCCCCTCCCCAGGGATTGGAGGCAGGCCCCAAGGGAAGGAAGGCCCCCTGCTGGGCCAAGAGGGTCCCTGGACCCCGGCAGAAGGCAGGTCTGAGCAGCAGCAACCACCCAGCATGTTCTCTCTAGGAGAGAGGCACGGGTCCGGTGTGAAGCACCTACCCGGGTGCTGAGCTGGATGCCCCGGCCAGGTGGGGGTGCCTTTGTCTCCTCTCCTGTTGGAGGCTATGCCTCAGACCAGGAGCTGGAAGACGGAGGTGGGACTCTGGGGACGGGGCACCCCACCACACGTGATACCTCACCCATTCTCCGAGGTCAAGGCGTCTGGAGAACCCTAGCGGGCTCTGCAGTCTGCCTCTGCTCTCCCTCTCCTGCAGGCCCAGGCCACCCACTCCAGCCTCTGTGAGTCAGCACCTGCCAGAATCAGAATCAACAGGACCTTTGCCCCTTGCCTGCTCCAAGGCTTGTCCAGCTTACTCTGTGCCCAGGAAGTCTATCCAGTACCTTGGCAGCATGAGTGTTCTGGGCCGGCCGGGAGTCATCGCCCTCACCTATGTGCTGGCCGCCCTGGAGCTCACCTGCCTCTTCATGCAGTTCTCCATTATGCCAGTGAGTAACCCCATGTCTCACACCAGCCCCCTGCCCCGCACTGCCCCGCTGGTAGTGGCAGGACACAGGCTGAGTCTGGACAGCTCATCTTGATGTTACCAGGGCAGGGCCCCTCCAGCTGGGTGAGTTAAAGGATCTAGGGACGGGGCTCGTCTACCCCTGGGCAGGGAGCTTCCTTCTCTGCCCTACGAGCAGCACCCCCATGTGGCCCCCTTCGCTCCCTGTCCCTCTGGTCTCTGGGGCTGGGGGGTGGAGCTCTGTCTGACACCTGAGCTGCCCCCCTGTCTGGCCCCTTGGTGCCCTTCTGTTTCGTCCCTTGTCCTTCCCTCAGTTTCCCCATGTCCACATCTGGCACCTTGATTTGTGTTTCATTCCCACTGGTTCCCCTCCCACCCACAAGATGTGAGGGCAAGGACTTGATCCCCCGGCCCTCTGAACTCCACTTGGCTCAGAGCCTAGAGGGAGGATAGCCCCTTCAGCCACAGGGTGACCAGGGCACCACCTACTCCCTTTGGTTCATTCTTACTTCTCACTGTCATTTAGTCACTCAGCAGCCAAGGAGCTGGCCCGCAGGGTCCTGAGCAGCATGACAGAAACACCCAGGAGAGCCTGGAACCCAGATGGTGTGTGCCCATCCCCTCTCTCCGTCTAGTCTGGATGGGGCTGTGACACTGGCCACAGGCCACCTTTAAACCTTAGAGACTCTCAAGGCCCAGGCTGGCTGGAGTTTGAGGCTTAGGGCCCATGCAAACCTGACCCACAGTGTGATCCCCAGGCCAGGCTGGGCAGAAGTGAGGTGCCTGGGTACCTCACACAGGGGTCTTGCTCACTTTACACGCAGAAACCCAAGGCTTGGGGATACCTGGGAACAGACATGACCAGGAAGCATAGGCTGAGTCCGGGCCATCCAGGGCCTCCACTCATCTGCTGGAGCCTAGCTGGACAAATCTGGCTCTGTCCCCAGCCTGGGGAATCTGGGATAGAAGCAGCCCCAGTCCTTGTCACCAGTCCTGGCATAGTAGGGGCTTTCAGCCCTGGACCACACCTCCATCACCCCTCCTAAGAGCAGCTCTGCCCGCCCATAGATGGCCGGAGTCCCCACCCCAAACCTTACCTTCCTCATGAGAGAAACAGGCCAGCCCACCGTTGAAGGGTTTAGTACGGGAGGAGACTATGTTCGTCCTCCGAACAGCCTGCGGGGACCTGCACTGGTTGTCTGCTTGGTCCTCACTGAACCCATGAGCAGATGCTGGAACTAAAACACAGAAGAGCACCGGGACCAGACAGCCTGGCCCTCAGCCCCGCAGCTGGCAGTGTTTGAAGAGTCATGGCTGCCACATGAAAACATGAGAGGTGTACTGTGTAGTACAAAAATACATGGTTGGGAAGGTGAGCGCACTGGGAGCCCAGGAAGCAAGCAAAGGCCCCGGGGAGTGCTGAGGCAGCAAAGGGAGGCACTGAGCTCCAGAGCCACATCCTCCAGGTGCTCGAGATGCCAGGTTGCAGGGCCATGAGAAGGGCCTAGAAGCAAATGTGCTGGTGGATGACAAGTACAGAGAGAGAAAGTCTGAGGGCCGAAGGCGGACACTGAGGCTGAGGGTCCAGTCCTGGGGGACCGAGCTGCCAGGAGCGCCAGTGAGAGGTGATGGTGCAGGAGCCAGCGTGGAGGAGGATCGTGCCCAGTTCTGGCTGTGCTGTGCTGGAGACCATGTAGAGAGTAGGGAGGGAAATGCTGGCAGTAGGACAGAGGTCTGGGACTCTACAGTGTGGAGGTGGCCACAGTGGGCTCCCCAGCAGTAAAAGGAGGCTGGCAGAGACCACTGAAAGGCAGGAGACACCAGAAAAGTCTGAAGGGCAGAACACAGAGGAGGAAGGCAGCCACCCAGGCAGGTACCACTCAAGTGGGGGCCCGCTGGAGCCCCGCACAGATGACTGCTGTAGCGGGAGGGAGACAGGAGAGGAGCACCTGCTCCAAGACGGGTTGAGAGAAGGTTGAAGCAGCCGTGTAGGGGGCTGAGGGGAGCCAACTAGGGCAATCCTAACAGAGTGGCCATCTTGGAATGAGGTCCCCCAGGAGGGCCTTGAGGGAGGAGAGAGGAGCTCAAGGATTCTTATCCTGGGGATAGATGCCTGCAAGGAGAGACGCAGGTAAGAGGACTCGTGGGCCAGGGAAAGAGGGGGAAAAAGAGGAAGGAGAGAATATGGGAGGGAGGGGAAAGGGAGGACACTGAGGTTTGAAGGGAGACTGTGGCTCAGACATGTTTGAGAGAATGGGAAGGATGAGAAGGGCCCTGCGGCCCCAGGACTCCTACGTTCCCCTGCAGGGACACTGTCACCTGCCTGTTCCAATCATTCATGCCCCAGGAGGTGCTGAGTCTTGGGGACCTCACAGAGCAGACTGTCCTGGAGGTCATTAAGGCAGGGGCTTTGGGACAAGCCCTTGCTGGTCAAGACAGTATTGCAACACTTTGAATAAAGGAAACATCAAGGGAGGATGTCTCTCTATAGCCCTTGAAGAGCATCCCACAGAAGGGAAGGGCCAAAGTCTTCGACTAGGGGCCCCTGCAGGCTCTGGCTGGAGGGAGCGGGGTGAGAGAAGAGAGTCAGGGTCGCCAGGGAAGGCTGCCTCCGTCTTGGCATGACTGCCTCCTGCTCCCTCCCACAACCACCCATCTGAGAACCTGGGACTCCAGAGACTTCCTCTGTTTCAGTATCTGTCTCGGACACTGGGCCTAGATCCTGTCAACTTTGGCTACCTGCAGACAACCTTTGGGGTGCTTCAGCTGCTTGGAGGGCCTGTGTTTGGCAGGTACGGTGTGTGAGGGGTGCAGGTGCCTCAATGCACAATGTTTGTGGCCACCCCCCAGAGGCCGTGGGCTGGGTCCTACTGGCCCCCTGAATCCACACTAGGCCCCCCAAGGTGATGGCGTCCCTGCTCCATGGACAGACCGATGCAGGAGAGATCTGGTCCAATGGGTTCCCAGGCTTCCCCTTCCCATCAGTGACATCCTGAACTCTGACTAGGGGCCTCCACCCACCATTTCTTTGATGGAGGCCCCCACACCTAGCACAAAGTAGAGCCTCAGTAAGAAGGCCATTCCTGGGGACAGGGTGACGAGGAAACTGAGGCCAGAGAAGTGGGAGGGAAGCTCTTGAGTGGTCCTTCACCAGAGCCCCAGAATCCCATCAGCTCCCTGTGGAGAGTGAGGGAGGGGGCCTGCTTGCGGAGGCTAGCAACTGGTCTGCTCTGGCCCACAGGTTCGCAGACCAGCATGGGGCACGGGCAGCGTTCTCGCTGTCCTTTCTGGCGGCCTCCATGATCTACCTGCTCCTGGTGGCCTCCTGCAGTCCCGCTCTGCCAGGCACCTTCCTGCTCTTCGCTTCACGCTTGCCAGCGGCACTGACGCACACGCTTCCAGGTAGGAAGGAGGGGTGAGAGGGTGGGCTGGGGGGTGGGCTGAGGGGACGGGGCTAGGAGAGAGGCCCGGTCTAAAGATGGGCGGGGCAGAGGAGTGAGACGGGGTGTGACTTCAGGTAGCTAGCAGGTGTCTGGAGAGGGAGAGTCATGTGAGTCCTGGCCAATGGATGGAGGGATGGAGGAATGGAGGGGATGAGGGATGGAAGGATGGAGAGGACGAGGGATGGAGGGATGGAGGGGATGAGGGATGGAGGGATGGAAGGGATGAGGGATGGAAGGAATGATGGATGGAGGGATGGAAGGACGGAGGGGATGAGGGATGGAGGGATGGAGGGGATGAGGGATGGAGGGGTGGAAGGGATGAGGGATGGAAGGATGGAGAGGACGAGGGATGGAGGGATGGAGGGGATGAGGGATGGAGGGATGGAGGGGATGAGGGATGGAGGGATGGAAGGGATGAGGGATGGAAGGATGGAGAGGACGAGGGATGGAGGGATGGAGGGGATGAGGGATGGAGGGATGGAGGGGATGAGGGATGGAGGGATGGAGGGGATGAGGGATGGAAGGATGGAGAGGACGAGGGATGGAGGGATGGAGGGGATGAGGGATGGAGGGATGGAGGGGATGAGGGATGGAGGGATGGAGGGGATGAGGGATGGAAGGATGGAGAGGACGAGGGATGGAGGGATGGAGGGGATGAGGGATGGAGGGATGGAAGGGATGAGGGATGGAAGGAATGATGGATGGAGGGATGGAAGGACAGAGGGGATGAGGGATGGAGGGATGAAGAGTGAAGGATGGAGGGAGGGTGTGGTCTGGTGCCAGCAGACAGAGTGCAGAGGGCCAGCCGCATGTGGCCTGGTTGGAAGGTCTGTCAGGGAATAAATTGACTGGGTGGAAGGAGTTGAATACCGGGCTTGTGATGAGGGGTGTTCCCTAAGTAGAAGAGCTGTGGAGGCATGGCCAGGACCCTGGTTTTCTCTCTACAATGAGTGGACCCCACTCCCACTCAGCTCAGCCCCTGTCCTGCCCCCAGCTGCCCAGATGGTCATCACAGACCTGACCAGCCCCAGAGAGCGCCCCGAGGCCCTGGGCCGGCTAGGCCTCTGCTTCGGTGTGGGCGTCATCTTTGGCTCCCTGCTTGGCGGGACACTTAGTACAGCATATGGGTGAGTAATGGGCAAAGTGGGAGGGGCACTGGCCAAGATGGTGGTGGCTGCATCAGTTGCATACCATTGTACACTCGGACCATCAGCCCAGCATCACCACCTTACTGAGACTTGGTTTCTCATCTGCATGTCAATCATTTTGGAACCAACCTGCTGGATGGGCAGGGCCTCAAGGCAACGTGACCACCAGGGCCACAAAGACCCAGGGGTGGAATTGCCTGTCCTACCTAGGGAAGAAAGGCTGGGGAGGCGTCTCAGGCACCAGTGTGTGGACTGGGCGCTCCTGACATCAGCTCCACTGTCAGGACCTTGGCACTGTAGTCCTTTCCAGCTGTCCTGGAGTTTCTAGGGGTGGCTGCAACCTGGGGACCAGAGTGTGGCAAGGGTTCCTTTGAGAAAGAGAAGTGGAGTAGAAGTAGAGGATCCCTGGGTCTGCTCCAGCCTTGTGTGCCTCAGTTTCCTTAGCCATGTAACTGAGTTTTGATAGTGGCTTACAGGTCCCCTGAGTTTACTGAAGGCTGCTCCCACGTCCCCAGCTCTCTGTCCTAGAGCTCTTCCCAGACCCAGTTCTGGGGACTCCACTCCCGATTCTCCTGGGAAAGCCCCCAACATTTAATTCCAGGATGATAAGCACCCCTGCCTATCTCCTGCAGTAGGATGGGCCCAGCCATCTTTACCAGCAGCCTGGAGTGCCCCTTGGGAGAAGAGCTGGTTCAGCTCATGTGGAGGGGACGTGGAGGGACCGGTGCTAAGGCCTGAGGGGAGGGGGCTGAAGCAGGGCCTAGGCCTGGAACTGGATGAGAGCAAAGGGGTAAGATGAGGCGCGGCTTCAGGCAGGTGGCAGGTGCAGGGAATAGGAAAGTGAATGTGAGCCCTGACCTCAGGGTGGAGCCCTGGAGGCTCCAGAGAGAGGAGAGCATGGTCTGTGGCCAGGAGTGCAGAGAGCTGTGGGGTGTGGCCATTCTCCATACAGCTCCATCCCCCAGCTCTTGCCCCCCAAACTCCTGAGTCACTCAGAGTCAGCTCCACCCTAAGAGCCTCTGCCCACCCAAGATTCCATGCACTCAGCTGTGGTGCTGGGGTAGGTGCCTCACTGGCAGGGATTGAGCTCGTCTGTGTCCTCAGGGTCCACCGAGCTCTCTGTAGGCTCTCTCCTGAGCTGGAGCCCTCCTGGAATTTGAGCACTCATGCTTTAGGGATATCTCTTGGGGCCACACCTCTGTCACCTCCAGGCTCTGGTCGTGGATGGATAGGGTCTATAGTCCAGGATCCCCAAGATTTTCCAGACCAACCCCAACAATGGTGGAGGCGCCTTGTAAGTTGGCTGAGCCTAGGGATCCAGGCATGGACTGACACCATGGCCCTCTCAGCACCACACCTTGGCGGGAAAGTCTCCAGAGACACACAGAAGGGCTCGTCGACCTGTTTCCCCAGGACATCCTCCCAGCAATTACTTACTTGAGAACCCAGGCTGGCTGCCCATTGGGGTTTGTTGAGCACCTCATAAGTGCTCCTGGGATTCTAGATTCTAGGGTACAGTGGAGGAACAAGACAGACCAAGTCCCCAGGATGCTGTAAGGTCATAGCAAACTATATGGCATGCAAAGAAGCCAGGATCACGGGGGGCGGGGTGGAGAGGTGATCATCAGGGGCTCTGAGCAGATGAGGGAAGGGGCAAAGAGAGCACACAGCAAGGCCCTGAGGTCCAGGAAGTGAGGAGGCCAAGTGGTTGCAGGGGCCAGAGGGGGTTCCAGAGTATAGCCATGGGGCTGAGGCATAGGGGTGAGCATGCCACAGGAAGACAGGGAGGGCGGCCACGCACCATCCAAGTGAGTGGAACAGTGGCTGTCCCAGAAGTGGCCACAGAGGCAGCAGACGACAGACTCCAGCCTGCTTTTTCCCTGTGGGTGGGAGAGAAATTTGAAATGAAATCACAATACCGATGCACAGCCCAGCCCGGTTCACCCTGGAGGAGCCGGGCGGCTGGAGGCTCCATGGGTGCTGTCGGGCCTGGGGTCGGTGGAGCAGGTGGCTGATGAGCACCTCTACCAGTCGGGAGGGAAGAGTGGCTGCACCGTCCTGTGTGTCCCCTCTGTTAAGAGGGCTGAGTAGCTTGTAGAGGGCAGGGACTTGAGCTGCAACAGCCAAGTAAACGTAGGCCTAGCAGGAACAAGGGTGTGTCCCAGTGGCCTCTGTGTCTGACACAGTGGACGGACCACAGGAGAGGAGGTGAGAGCAGAGGCATCCGCAAAGGCGAGGGGCTGAGGAGAGAGGGTGGTGATGCAGGAGAGAAGAGGTGGTCTAGGCGGCCCTTGCTCAGAGTGCAGGCACCCAGAGAAAGGACACTGTGGGGTCAGGGAGGGGAGGAGAGGAGAGGGCCAAGCTGAGACCTAGTGGCACATGTTGGGATGTCCCTAGATCTGGGAGTCAGGGTGTCGGTGGGATGGCAAGAAGGCCCTGGAGAGGCAGGTGTGGGGCCTGGTGAACAGAGAGACCAGTGGGGACAGAGCTTGAGGAGCAGGTACTAAGCTAACAGAAGGGACATGAGCTGGAGTCAATGTTGGGAGGAGGCCAGCTTTCATGGGGACATGCAACCCAGATGGGCAGGGCCATCCAGGGCCACCTACCTGCTGCCCAGGGCCAGGGGTACATTCCCTTACGTCACAGGATTCTCTTACCTATGATATGGGTCCATGGGTCTTCCCTAGCTCAGGGGTGCTGGGGATAACCCTCACCAGCAGGTACTGAGCAACTCTGATAGTGTATACAGCTACTTCCCATCAGCCACCTGTCTGCCCCCAGCCCCACGCACGGCTCATCTGTCCTCACCTGCCTTTTCTGCATCCCAGCTGTTGACCCAGAAGATGTCGCTCACTCCCCTCTCCCTCTCAGCGGCCTCCAAGATGGCCTCCTCCCCTCCACACCTTCTAGAGCTATCCTACAGCTTCACGACCTCCTTTTATCCCAAGATCTGAGGCCCTTTTATAACAACATTTATGTGGAAAGAGGCCAACCTCAACATCTTCTTTGATAGGTGGGGAAACTGAGGCACAAGACAAGGGGACAGTCCAAGGCCCAGGATTGGGGATAGTGGAGTGCGAGTAGGAGACCTCCTCATGGTCAAAGCTGAACTCTCGCTGTGTGGAGCTGAGGGAGGGGAACAGGAGGGCCTTCCTTGGTGACTTATGGCTGAGGAGTGTGCCTTCGCCCCACCCACAGTGACTAGCCACACCCGAAGCTGGGTGGCCCTCCAGACTCCACACAGCTGTGGGGGCACTTGTCCCTTATGCGCGTATGAGGGCAGGAATCCCTGACTGTGCACCCCATTTACAATCCACCTCCCATCAGCAAGGAGGCCAGGGAGGTCACTCCAGGACCCGATGTCCCTCAGTGAGGACTCCCTTCCCGCTCAGGCAACCTGAACTCCTGATCCCCTAAGCCTTCCCTAACAAGAGCCAGACTCAGCCCTGTCCTCCCCATCCATTATGGAAGCCAAGGCCCCATGGAGGTCTTCCTGGCCACTGCCTCTCTGCCCATCTCTGGGAGCCTATCCTCCTGAAAAGTCCCAGCCATGCCCATCCCCACCGCCTGAGGCAGCAGGTGGGAGGAGGAAGTGGACCTGGCATCAGGGTTTGCAGGGGCGGGCACCGGTATAACTGGTTTGGCCCATCCTAGTGCTCAGGGCAGGAGGCCTAACCACCAGAGGAGGCTCCTGAGCCCAGAGCCACTTTGCACACACCAGTGAGTTGCGGCTTCCTCTGACTCATGGTCCTGAGCCCCAGCACCTCGCAGCCCAGAGACTTACTTGGAGGGGGGCCCCAGCCATCAGCCCCAAGGACTCAACTCAGGTCTGCAGAGCTTTGCTGGGAACCGGCCCTTACCCTAAGCACCCTTGGCTATGGCACAGAACCAAAGAGGAGCCCTGCCTGTGGGTGGGTGGCGGTGCTTGTGAGGTGGAGTCATGGGGGCGCAGTCCTATGGACAAGGTACCCTGGGTATTTAAGGAAATCCAAGGGATGAGGATGACCAGAGCCAGGCAGATGGAGGCAAGTTCTCAAGGGGGGAGGGAGGCCGCCATCAGCTCTGAGCACAAAGCCTACTGGGCTGCAATGGCAGTGACAGAGTGACAGTTGGATCCCTGATGCTGGCATGCAGGCCCTCTAGGGACAGTGTGCAGTGGGCACTGCCTGTGGTTGAGGGAGAGCAGATCCTGGGAAGCGTGAGAACAACTGAAGAGGGTCAGGTTCCTATTCTTTTGAAGATGGAGCCAGCAGGTTACTGAGGATAGACATGGGGTTGAGGGGATTCCAGGAAACCTGTGGGGTTTAAGACAGCATGTCACATCCTAATTCAATACTAAGGGCCACGGAAGTGGGCCCAGTTGTGTGGAAATGGGCCCAAGCTACCGAGATCTTGGGCAGGAGGCTGTGCTTAGCAAACCGGTCAAATCTGTGTGGTGACACTCAGCCTCAACATCACCTCCTTAAGAGCCAAGGCTGAAGGTCCCATGGGGCTGAGACCGGAGGGTCCAGGGAGGGTAGAGTTGCTAAGGAATCAATCCTGAAAGCAAGCGGCCCAGGGGCACAGCAAATGGAGACCCCTCTCACCCATCCCAGTGAGGACCAGCCCAGCCGTGGTCAACTTGCAACCCCCGAGGGCTCTGCCTGTCCGCAAGGGAATTTGAACAGTCACCCTAGGGCTGGTACAGATTTGAGTTGGGCCACAGACCCTGAGGGTCAGGCTGCTCTGAGATAACAGTGGCCACCTGCTAGCCCTCCTGCCTATCAAGTGGACATTGTGACCCCTGTTTGGAGCCATACTGAGGACATGTCACGTATTGACAGTGACACTTATCTGGTCCCTGAGGCCTCTCTAGGCCAGGAGGGTCCTTCACCCCTATAGGCCCCAGGCAAGAAGAGACTGGTAATTTGGTTGGAGACCTGTATTACAGTAGAAAGAAGAAAATAGGGGCTGGGAGGACACTCCGGGCTAGGAGGCACTAGGTCAAGAGGCTGTAGGACTTCTTTCTAGGGCTCTAGAAGCCAGAGGGGACTGTCAAAAGCACCCCACCCGCAGGATTTGATTTCAGATACGTTCTAGCCACAGGGCTCATATGAAGGGTATATGCAGGCCAGGTGGGGCAGGTGGTTTCTCCCTGAGCCCCAGGCTGGATGTCCAGTGGCGCTCTGGAGTTTCCTGCCCCCATCTCTTGTGATAGATGTCATAACTGACTTGTCCTCCAGGCGACAGGAGAGTATGTAGCCAAAGGCCTTTCGTTGCACCTGCACGCCAGCTCCTACCAGCAGGGATCTTGGCACTACTGTTCCCTCTCAGGGCCTCAGAGCCAGTGGGCAGGGGTCCAGTATGGTGACCAATTTTAACTCTAGAGCGGGGCAGGAACCAAGACATCGCTAGACAGAGAGAGAGGGTCAGACAGCACAGGGCCACTGGGGACCAAGTGGAGGAGGCAGAGAGCCAGATACCTTCAGTATCTCAGACCAGGTTGTGAGGACAAGGAAGAAAGAGTGGTCACTACTGCTCACTGAGCTATGGCTTAGTGCCAGAGGTCTCCTGGGACAGGCTCCTAGACAGCCAGGGTCCGGGACAGCCAGAGTCTGGGACAGTCAGTGTCCCGGACAGCCAGAGGTGCAGTGGCCAGGGGGAAGTTGGACAGAGCTGTGGGGCCAGCCTTCATTTGCAACCAAGGAAATGAGGTTTCCTAGCCAGGTAGCCAGGAACAACAGGGGAACCACATCCCTGGAGACCTCCAGCTCTCCAACATAGGGGTCCATGAGCCCACCCATCTAGTTTCCTGTCCATCCACTGAATGGAAAGAGATTGGAAAAGGACAGTGACAGACTGAGCTGCCACCTCGTAGCCCTGCCTCAACTTATAAAAAAGTGCAAAATGGGCTGATTGGATGACTCAACAGGTAGAGGCACCTGCTGCCAAGCCTGACAATGAGTTCTACACCTATGACCTACACAGTAGAGAGAACTGACTCCTACAAGTTGTCCTCTGACCTCCCCCCCCAACAGACACACACATACACACAAAGTAAATAAAATTATATTTCAAAAAACTTAGGAAAAAAAAAAAACAGAAAACCTTGAACTGGGCATGGTGGTACCTGCCTTTAATCCCAGCACTCAAGAGACAGACAGAGGCAAATGGATGATGCTGTTTGAGGCTATCCTGGTCTACATAGTGAATTCCAGGCCATCCAGGGCTACATAGTGAGACTCTGTCTCAAAAGCGTGGAATTGTGTGCAGTGCCCCTAGAGCTCGCCATAGGCTACCCCGACCTGGGTTGGTTAGAGGGGGGGTAGAACAACCCGTAGGCCCTGAGAGAATGTCCCCAGGCACATGTCCCACAAAGCGTGAAGGCCCCAGGGGCCTCTGTTTTTGTTTTGTTTTTAAACCTTCTGTTTAAAAAAAAGATTTAATTTTAGCTGGGCATGGCGGTGCCCGCCTTTAATCCCAGCATGTGGAAAGTCAACCTTGTCTACATAACAAGTTCCAGGCCAGCCAGGAATACACCGTGAGTCCCTGTCTCAAAAAAGGGGGCCAGGGCTGGAAAGATGGCCCAGAGGTTAAGAACACTGGCTGCTCTTGCAGAGGACCCACATGGCGGCTCACAACCATCCATAACTCCAGTTCCAGGGAGTCCCACGCCCTCTTCTGACCTCCATGGGCATTGCATGACAGTTGCATTCACAAACATGCAGGCAATACACTCATACATGTAAAATAAAATATATTTTTAAAAATAATGTTTTTTTAAAAAATGAACCAGACATGGTAGCCCAACGCCTTTAATCCCAGCACTTGAGAGGCACAGAGGAGCAGATCTCTGTGAGATCAAGGCCAGCCTGGTCTACATAGTGGGTTCCAGGCCAGCTGGGCCTACAGAAAGATACTGTCTCAAAAAAAAAAAAAGTTATTGGTATTTATATGTTTGTGTGTGTGTGTGTGTGTGTGTGTGCGCACTATTAAGGCCGGAAGAGGCTGTTGGATCCCCTGGAGCTGGAGTTCCAACCAGTTGTGAGCCACCCAACAGGGGTGCTCGGAATCAAACTTGGGTCTCTTCACTGAGGGAGCTATTTCTCCAGCCCCCACTCTCTTTTGTCATATTTATCTGGGGAGGGACGGTCCACATGCCACAGCACACTTGTGGAAATCAGAAAACAACTTGTGGGAATCATTTCTCTCCTTCAATCATGTGAGTTCTGGGGATCACACTTGGGTCATCAGTCTTGGTGGCAGGCACCTTTATACCCTTCGAGCCATCTTGCTGACCCAAAGAGTTTCACCTTTCTTTTTGGTGGCATAGTACTGGGAATTGAACTTGGGGCTTTGCGTGTATCAGGCAAGCGCTTCACCACTATCCACCCCCACTACTGGCCCCCCTTCTTGACTACTTTCTTTATAGCAGTTTGTTGCCGGAGAGCTCTGAGTGAGGAGAGGGTGACACGCAGCCCCCTAGGCAGCAGCCTACTCCGGCTCCGGGGGAGCTGTGGATCCTGCTTCCCCCTGGGACCCTCCAGAGTCCCCCGGACCGCAGACCCTGTGTTCCCAGGGCAGCGCTGGCCTTTGATTCACTAGTTACCGCATAGCAGACAGACGGGATCCAAGAAGGATCCTGGCATCCTGCCACTAGCCCTCACTTGTCACTCATTTCCTAAAATAGCATCGTGAGTGGCCGCCTCTGCTCCTACGTGCTTCCGGAGCATCTGACAAAGAAAGCAGGTTTTGTCCCCGCCTGGCCAGGCCTTGTGCAGTGACATTGGGGCCTCAAAGGCCAGAGGCCAGAAGAAAGGCCCTTCTCTCTGAGGCCAGCCGCTGGGAAGGGTGTCCCTTCTTACGTCACCCACCACTTCCGGCCAGGCTCTGGGGTCTGAAGAGGTCTCACTCTGGGGTCCAGCACTCCCTCACCTTCCCTCTGCTGGTCAAGGAAGGGGCCTGTCATGGGAGTCACAGCCGTCAGAACTAGATGCCCTGCATCCTGGTGGTGGATGTGAGAGCAATTGCCTTGGGTGGTTAGGGGACAAATGCCAGCACACACTGAAGACTGCTGTTGGGGTCTGGCCTCTGTTGGTGGCCCTGCTGGCTTCCATGGTCCCTTCCTTTCTGGGGGTGTAAGCCAGAGGTGCCCCTGTGCACCCATGTTCTTGTATATATGCCTGTGTGTATGTGTGTTCTATATGTGTACCCAACTTTGTGTCACACCTGTGTATGCATGTACCTATGTATGCATACCTACAGTAGGGCACAAGTGGCCAGTACTGGTCTCGTCTGGGGGCTCAGCCGTCCTCAGCTTCACCTGCATCCCCGCTAACACCGAGGAACCAGCATCACTGAGCAGTCCACCCTCTCCCAGGACACTAACTTCATTCGTGTCTGTCCTGAAAACCTGAACATAGCAGGTGTAGGATGCTGACAAGGTCTAAGGCAGGACCCTGGCTGTCCATGCGAATAATTGGTCGCATTTACCTTCTGGACCTTTGGTGCAGGGTCTAGCTTAGGTCCACCTGCTTATAGAGTCTAGCCTAAGCATGTAGTAAAGAGCATCCTGCTGAAATCAGAGGCCCAGAGACCTGGGCACTAGCTGGGGAGAAGAGCCCTCAAAGGGTGTATAGATGTTTACTCATCTGAGAAGGGAAGGGTGTTCTAGCGTACACCTCCAGCCAGCTCTGAGAAGTCCCCGTCTCAGAGGAAGGGGTGGGCTGGGCCCTGGTGGACACAGTGAGGTCAGAAGGAGCAGCCCCCAAGTACCCACACTCCCCAGAGGGACAGGCTACTTTCTGGAGGTTGTGGACTGCTTGGTGACTCATGATGAGCAGAGCTTCCTCAGGAGCAGGCGCTGAGGGAAACTGGCCGCAGGAGGGCCGCCTGCAGAGTGCGCCAGAGGTCTAGACCCACCAGGCCACAACACCCCAGCCCCGGCATGCCACACCCTCTAGGAAGTAGGGAGGGGTCTTTTGTGGGGAAGAGAGGTGATTTCTGAGAGACTACCAAATACCCAGTCTATCCTCCTTGGTGAGGGGACATTGCATCTGTTGTCAGGCTCTGAAGCTGTCCTCAGGACCTCCATAGACCTGTCCACCCCTGGGCTCCTGCAGCCCTTCTGCACACACACGCCGCCCCCACCCCCGCCCACCCACCATGAGAGGCTGCAGCGCCCACATGCTGGGGCGACAGTCATCTGATAAATGCACTCCGAGGACTTAAGTGGCTGAGACTGGAACTGTGCACCTTTGGCGGCCCTAGTAGGGCTGAGGGGGCGGGGGTACTTCACAACGTGGCCTTCAACCACACACCACATGACTCAACCTGTGTCCCCAGGATCCAGTTTCCTGCCATCGTGGCTCTTGTGGCCACTCTTCTAGGAGCCGTCCTCAGCTTCACCTGCATCCCCGCCAACACCAAGGAAACCAGTGTCACTGTGCAGTCCACCCCTCAGGGTAAGCACCACATGCCGAGGCCGGGCCAGCGAGGTGCACCCTGCCCCAGGAGCTCACACCCTGGAGCTTCTGTGGGCCTGGAAAGGGGCGGGGAAGGGGCTTTCCAGCCGAGAGACTCAAGGGACGTGGAGGGGAGCTGGGGGTCCTTTCCCCTTTGTGACTCCCTCAAACCCCTGCTGCTAGGGCCAAGCTGGGAGGCCAAGGGTGCCCTAAGGGGGAGCCCGGAGAAGCTGGACGACCAGGGGGACAGAGGGTGAGGCAGGTAGACTCAAGTGTCCTGAGCCACACAAGGGTGCTGGCCCAGTAAGCAGCTCTGGGGCACCAAAGGGTACAGTGTGGGCTAGATTGGCTCCTCAGAGGGGTCTCCTTGGGTGTCCCAGCATGGCTGCAGCCTCTATACACCTTGCACATGGCCAGACCCTGTACCTCTGCCCAGTGTCTGAGATGGAGTCTCACCTAAGAAACTCCTTGGGACCAGAAGCTATGACACAGTGATGTGGAAAGAGGCAAGAGCGAGCCCTGGGGACAGCCAGGTGCAGGTGGGAGGCCGGCAGCATGGTGCCTGACAGGTCCGGGGGGACAGGTCATGGGTCCCTCCTGTTGTCCCCTCCGGCTGGGCTGGGAGCAGCTGCCCTGTTCATGCGGGTTGGAGATCTAAGAATGCTCTGGCTCTGACCCAGGTCAAGCAGGTTTACCTGAGGGCAGGTGTACCTTTGCGTGAATGCCTTCTCCAGCCCTGCCTGGGATACAGAAGTCCTAGGTTGGCCAAAGTGTAACGAGTGGCCCAGAGGCTGGGCAAGGTGGGTTGCCAAAGCAGTGGTCAGCTGTAGGCCCGGGGGACGAGGCTAGTATCCAGAGCCCCCTAGTCAGTGTTCTGACCGCGGTCTCCGGATGGCCAGGTGGAGCCAAGGCCAGCGTATTTGATCTGAAGGCCATCACCCGCCTGCTGCTGCTGCCGGGAGTGCTGCCTGTGTTCCTGGTCAAGGTGATCTCTGGCTTTCCTTCTGGTGAGTCCCACTGCTCCGTCCCACTGGAGTCCAGGGTCTGAAGTGGCTGGGAATCCTGCACCTGAGACCCAGGTCCAGGTTAGAATGCCAAACCTTTGCTCTGCCTGTGCAGCAGTATGGGCTCCCGGCACACCAGTCCCTAAGAGGGACCCGGAGGGTGCAGACTTCCATGGTGTGCTAACACAGAGGGAGAAGGAAGAGAAACAGTGTCCCCCATGCTGAACCCCCTCTCGTGGACCCTTGTGGGTCAGCAGCACAAGGCCTTGCTCACAGCCTCCCTTCTGACAACCTTCAAGTCTGGCCATTCTGGCCTGTCTTCCAGAGACACTGCATAGGTCTGAGAGGCAACCAGCCCCTGGAGACTCATTGGCCCTGGTCACCTGGCAAAGGAACACACAGCCCCCACGCCCCACTCTGCACAGCTTTGGATATGCCACTCAGAGACCTGCCAGAGTCCCAAGTTTTGAGTGCGTGCATGTGTGTGTGTGTGTGTGTGTGTGTGTGTGTGTGTGTGTGTTCTGAGGAAGGGAGCCCAGGTCCTCACAAAGGCTAAGCAAGTGCTCTCCCACGGACTGATCCCAGCATGGGTGAGCGGCCTTCAGAGGCCCTGGGATCCCAGAGGCCAGCTCCCTCCTGAACCTGAAGCCCTGTGACTGCGCAAAACCAGACTGAAGGGCCTGGTGTGGTGGCACATGCCTTTAATCCCAGCACTTGGGAGGTACAGGCAGACAGAACTCTGTGAGTTTGAAGCCAGCTTGGTCTACATTGCAAGCTCTAGGCCAACCAGGACTACATAGTGAGACTCTGTCTCAAAAAAAAAAAAAAAAGAAAAAGTGGAAAATAAGTCACCAGGTATGTGGTGCAATTGTAACCCATGCGATGCTGCCCTGCATCTGGGTTGGTCACAGAGGAGCAGCCCTGAGGGTAAGACCTCTCACTGGGCCACATACTGAGGTGCGATGACCAAAGGCCCTGAGAGATGTCACAACTCCCACAAAGCATGAAGGCCCCAGGGGGCCGCTGCCCTGTGGCTTTCCTTCTGTTTTTAAAAACGTATTTTTAAAGAGTTAATTTCTGGGCATGGTGGTGCTTGCCTTTGATCCCAGGATGCAGGAGACCAGCCTGTCTACACAGCAAGTTCCAGGCCAGCCAGGGCCTACCCAGGGAGCCCCTGTCTCAAAAAACAAGCACACAAACCAAAACCCAGACTGAAGCCCCTGGCAGAGGGGGCAGGGGGTCTTCCCTGCCCTGCCAGCTGGAACCGGGCTCACCTTCCATCCTCCCACCTTTCCAGGCCAGATGTTTCTGTTGCAGTCACAGGAACCAAGTACCTCCTCCCACTAGGTGGCGTGGGTCTCCATGGGTTTCCATGATAGAGGGCTGCCCCCATCTCAACCTGGGTCCCCATCATGATAGAGGGCTGCCCCCATCCCAACTTGGGTCCCCATCATGATAGAGGGCTGCCCGCATCCCAACCTGGGTCCCCGTCATGATAGAGGGCTGCCCCCATCCCAGCCTGGGTCCCCGTCATGATAGAGGGCTGCCCCCATCCCAGCCTGGGTCCCCACCATGATAGAGGGCTGCCTCCATCCCAGCCTGGGTCCCCATCATGATAGGGGGCTGCCCCCATCCCAACCTGGGTCCCCATCATGATAAGGGGCTGCCCCCATCTCAACCTGGGTCCCCATCATGATAGGGGGCTGCCCCCATCCCAACCTGGGTCCCCATCATGATAGAGGGCTGCCTCCATCCCAACCTGGGTCCCCATCATGATAGGGGGCTGCCCCCATCCCAACCTGGGTCCCCATCATGATAGGGGGCTGCCCCCATCTCACCCTGGGTCCCCATCATGATAGGGGGCTGCCCCCATCCCAGCCTGAGTCCCCATCATGATAGAGGGCTTCCCATATCCTAACCTGGGTCCCCATCCTGGCACTTTGCAGCTCGCAGGAGACCACTTAGCAGCAGCACCCCAGGGTACACTTTCTGTGTCCAGCAGCCCAGAGGGTCTCAGCTGGTGTTACATGCCCTCCCTGACTGGGCAAGACCCCTGCCCAGGACGTGGGGGTCGGGGAGTACACACAGCTGACCCACCCCTCTGTCCAGGGCTCTTCATGATCATGTTCTCCATCGTCTCCATGGACTTCTTCCAGCTGGAGGCTGCTCAGGCTGGCTACCTCATGTCCTTCTTCGGGGTCCTCCAGATGGTGAGTGCCGTGTGCAGAGGGTGGGGACTGGATTTCCAGCAGCAATCGGATATCCCCTGTAAGGCCTGCCTCCAGGGGCTTGGAGTAAGTGTTCTGGCTTCCTGCTCTCTGGAGGACCCCTGTCTGAGAGGGAGGGAGTGTCCAGGGAGATACAAACACATACACTCACACACATACACATGCACACACACATGCACACACATACACACATATACACACATACACGCATGCACACACACAAAGTTTCTGGGTCCTTTGCTTCATCCAACAGTGTGACAGGGATCAGGATCAACTCAGTGCACATCGGAGTGTCGGGTATAGACAGGGCCAGGAGGGACTAGGAACCGCAGACGGGAGCATATAGTAATCCAGCAGGCTCTGACTAAGACCACCACCTTGCCGCTGTCCTCCCAACCTGGGTGATGTAGTGAGTTTCTAGTGTCTCCATTTCTTTCATGGTCAAATGATGCTGACAACGGCGCAGGTCCCACAGGGTGACTGAGGGATGCTCAGGTATCCCAGGATTCCCTAAAGAACAGTCACTGTAATATGCGATCCTCATAGGGTGCCAGGGACCTCTGACTGCCTGGGGTCAGGCATGGCTTTGGGTAGTTTGGCTTGGGGAGGATGGAGTATCTTCTCAGTCAGCTCCTCAGGGCACCCTGGCTCCCAGCCCACCATTAGCCTGGTCCAAGTCATCCGCCCCCTCCTCAGCTCCTCCTGGCATATGACCAGGCCCTGGGTGGTAGAGACAGGTGGTGACATGCCACCACGGCCCAGGACGACTGCCTGACAGCCAGCAGGAGGGGCTATTCTGGGACTCTTGGGGGAGGGGTCCGGATCTCTCCGGAAGCTGGCGGCATTCCTGGCACCTCTGAGCCATCTGCTCCTCGTGCCGCCAAGCCCAGGACCGGCCTGCACCCTGGTGCTAAAATAGCTACTCCAAGGAGGGGTCAGTTCCTTACCAAAGGGAAGGACTCTGCTCTGTGTCAGTCAGAAGAGGCCAGTCTGGCAGGAACAAAAGAAATAAACAAAGCCAACAACCCTAGTACGCACCTGTGGTGGAAAGTTCATTCTAAATGGTGCTTGCTGGGGGTGGGGCTCAGTTAGTAGAGTACTTGCCTAGCATGCAGGAAACCTTGAGTCCCATCCCCAGCACATCTAAACCAGACCTGGTGGTACAGGCCTGTCATCCCAGCATTCAGTAGATACAGGTAGGAGGATCAGAAGGTCAAGGTCATCCTTGACTACATAGCAGTTTTGAGGCCAGCCTGGGCTACATGAGTCTCAAAACCAACCAACCGGCCAGGTGTGATGGCACCTTTAGTCCCAGCACTCGGGAGGCAGAGCAGGCAGTCTCTGTGAGATCAAGGCCAGCCTGGTCTGCATAGTGAGTGCCAGAGCAGTTGGGGCTTCAGGGGGACTGTGTCTCAAAACCCTCAAAGGCAAACAAACAACAAAGACCAACAAGCATTTAACAGGCTGCTAGTCTGCTTGGAACTAGTCCACAACAGCCTGTTCCCAGCTGAAGTCCAGACCCCTGGAGACATTCCTCTGGCATGGTCAGGAGCTTAGGGTAGTGATTTGGGATAGGTGCAGGAACCCAGGAATCCACCCAGGGTGGAGAGGGATGGGAAGGGAGCAGGTATACCAGAGCCCTGGGCCCCAAATCCAGCAGGGGTAGGCGGAGCTGTGGCTTTGGGCAGAAGGGAAGGCTGAGGGCCAGGCGCCTTCCAACTCAATCAGGGTGGGCGTCGTCACCAAAAGTCCATAAGAAGAGAGGCTGTGTCCCCTGCCCACTCCATGTGTCCCTGCAGATTCTCAGGGGCCCACTTCCCAAGGTCAGGGGTGCTGGTGAGTGACTGAGGTAGGCCTAACAGGATCAGGGTCAAGGCAGGTTCTCAGACCTGTCTGTAAAAGACCCCTCGAGAGACTTCCTGTTACCTGACTGCCATCCAGACCCATTCCAGGCCACTGCAGTAGGGGGCAGTGCAGACCTCCTGCAAGGCCAAAAGAGACCCTGCATGAGGGGGAGAGAGACCCCATGAAGGGGAGGATGAAGAACAGCAGAGAAGGGAGTAGCCAGGAAAGGCAGCTGTAGGTAGGCTGTGCCCTCCCTGGGGACAGAGGTCCTGATGGACAGGACCAGGCTTTGCTGACTTTTACAGGGGTAGGAGGGTCCGCAGGTTACTGGGAGTGGGGATGGATCTGAGCCAAGGAGGGGAGACTTTGGGCTCTGGCTACTACGTGGTAGGGCAAATGCAAGAGCGGGGATACCCTGGAGCCCTGATTAGGTGACCATCTGGAGAGGCAGAGGGGCCGGTGCAGACAGCTGAGGGACAGTGACCTTCGAGGCTAGTTGGCTAACCTCACCGTTTTCGCAGATAACAGTAAAGCATCTACGGCATCTCGAAGCTCATTTTCAAGTTGGAAGTTGAGACAGGGGCAGGTTGCATCAGGGTGGAGGTCTAAGTGGCCGAGGCCTGGACTGAAACGCTTCCTGGTAGTGTGAGCCCCAAATAAAGCCAGTCTGGGTAGGATTTGTTTTTCTGAGACACTGACGGTTCTGTAAGAAGCAGTCAGGCTCTGCTGGGCAGAAGTGAGGCATGTGGCTGGGCCCCAGAGTTCTGGCTTAGCTAGCCTGGGTTCAGCCCTCATGAACCCTGACAACCTATGACCCCAGCAGCCTGCCAGCTCCTCACCTGCGACTGTACCCACTCCTGGCCTTTAGCCCTGCACACTTCCTTCCTGGTAGAGATGGGCACTTCCTATCTGGGAAGGCAGCTGGGAAGACTCACCTTGGCCTGCTGAGTCATGTCTTGAAGATATCACACAGGTGTAGTCCCTGGGGTGCATTCTCTTTCCCCTGTAGTTGAGAGGAACAACCACCTCATGGACCTTGTGACTTTCTGGGGACGCATGACTCAGCCTTCTGCTCTGCTTGCAGCCCCTGCTAGGGGGTACCCTCAAGGGCTGCAGATGGTTCCCTCACCCTGAAGATAATTATTAGAGTTGTCAGGCTCAGAGCCTGGACCCTGGCAGCACAAACAAGCTAGACCACCTGTATGCAGTAGGCCAATTAAAGAGACAAGCGCAGAGCAAAAAAAAAAAAAAAAGGCAATTCATTCATTCAGAAAAGGTCCAGTAACCCCCAAGTCCATCTCTGGTCCTGACAAGAGGCTCAGGTGTAAACAGAGGCAGGAAGTCTGCACAGCTAAGAGTCCCGATCAAGGTGTGGTCCTGCCCATCCCTGACCGTCACTGTCTCAGCTCCTGTCTTTCCTGCAAGGGGGTCTGACAGAGGTCAGAACTGTGTGCAATCTCTTCCTGGGGGACAAGCTCCCCCTCTGGCTGGCAATCGGCTTCAGCCTTTCCCTCCCCAGCCTGGGATTTATGGGGAAATTTCCGGTTCCTTGGGGTGTAGTGTTTCAATGGCTTCAGAAGGGCAAGCCATGGTCTAG
The DNA here is from genome assembly GCA_035773235.1 of Eospalax fontanierii. Classification (NCBI taxonomy): domain Eukaryota; kingdom Metazoa; phylum Chordata; class Mammalia; order Rodentia; family Spalacidae; genus Eospalax; species Eospalax fontanierii. The sequence goes on from CM069526.1 coordinate 2,637,781, forward strand.
ACTCTCTCTCCCCATCCCATCACCCCTCTAGGTGATCCAGGGCCTGATCGTTGGGAGACTGAGCATCCGTTTCTCTGAGGAAGACTTGCTTCGGGCCAGTGTGCTTGTCTTCGCTGTGGTGGGGCTGGCCATGGTGAGAACACCTGACCCAGGCTGTCCAGGAAAGCCGCAGGTCCCCAATCCATGCCCTGTGTGCACCTGAGCCCCTGGCCTCCCTCAGGCCACATCACACCACCCCTCCTCCCCAACCCAGGCTACCCCCACAGTGGAGAGTTATGAGTGGAATCTTGGGTGGGTCCCTGCCTGGCCCTATGCGGACCCCCAGCCCCCCTCAGCAGGGTCCTGCTTGTTGTCCTGCTAGGCTTTGATGTCCAACGTCCTTCACTTCTGCATCCTGATGCCTGGCCTGGTGTTCAGTCTCTGCACCCTCAACGTGGTCACCGACAGCATGCTGACCAAGGCTGTATCAGCTTCAGACACGGGTGAGCTGTGCCCAGGGATCCTCACAGGCAGGACTCCTCCCAGTGTCCTGGGCCTGAGAGGGTGGGGGTGACAGGAAGAAGAGGGCTCCATGTTTCCGGCAGGGATCTCCAAACGGCTAGGTGAGGAGGGCTCTCCGGGGAGGAGGGCAGGGCTGGCTGGGAGGAGCAGGCCACGCCACCAGCCAGGTCATGCTGCAGCACCACCCCTCAGCTTGGAAGGAGCAGAGCCTGGTCTGCCTGGGAACAGGAGCTTCAGAGGGGGCGGTAATTGCCCATGTCTGTTAGTGTCTGCAGGCATGTGGGCAGTGAGAGAGGCTGTTCCTGAGTTTCCCCACAGAAGCCCTGAGTGTGGGTGGAGTCTTGCAGGCCCTTGTCCTGGCCAGTGAGCAGCAAAGCTTGGCCACCTTCCAGAGCAGATTGGGACAGAGTGTGTCCCCCACAGGGAGACGTGGAGTGGGTAGAATGGGCACTCTGTGATAACACATGCTGCCTCCATTTGCAATAGTAAACAAATGCCCCTAAGTGGGCATATCCAAACTAGGACAGTTGACCAGAGGTGTGGAGATGTGGGCTCAGCTGCCCAGGCAAGGACTGAGCCTGAGAAGCAAGCTTATCTGCTGAGTATCCTGATAGCCCTGCATAGACCCCCTGAGATCCACTGAGATCCACTGGGTCTATAGGAGATGGTGGGGGGAGGGAAAGAAAGGAGGGACCTGTGTGAGGCCAGGATCCCATATCTACCCAGAACCCCAGCCCTAGAACCCCACAGTGGCTCAGAGAACCCTCCCTGGTCAAATCCACCCTGGCCATCTCAGTCCCCAGTGGGCCATGCTTGAGAGAGCCTTTGGCCCTGGGAGAAAGTGTGAAAGTCAGCCAGCGCCCCGGAAGTCCTGGGTGGAGCTCAGCTCTGCTGATCGCATCTACCCTGGCGGGTCTGGGAAGGCGTGGCCTACTCTTGACCTATGACCCTTTTCCCAGGCTCCTCCCTTGTCTGGGAAATTTCTGGAGCAGGAAGGAGGCTCAGCCCCAACCCCACCATATGGGGGAACCCACCCTGTGGGTGGAGAGTGCTGTACTTGAGGCAGGGGGAGGGTGTCCCGTGCTGGAGGTGAGGGGCAGCGGTGGGGAGGGTGGACAGGGCCTGTAAGCAGTTTCAAGCCATGGAAGGCTGGGACGGGCAAGAGACCAGGCTGTGCCCAGGGGGTGGGTGGCTTGTCCAGAGACCTTCCCAGGCCCTCACTGATATCCCCGCTTCTCCCAGGGACCATGCTGGGCCTCTGTGCCTCTGTGCATCCGCTGACCCGCACCCTGGGACCCACCCTGGGTGGCCTCCTGTACCACCGCTTCGGTGTCCCCATCTTTGGTTATGTGCAGCTTGCAGTGAACTTGCTTGTCCTCCTGGTCCTCTGGAGGAAGCCATTTTCCAAGAAGGGAGACAAAGCCCTGTGACCTCGGCCCTGGCACAGACAGGCAATAAACTTCACATTTCTTCCTCCTGAGTTCTGTGGGCTCTGCCTGGGTCTGTGGGTAGGAAACCTGGGGGTGAGGGATGGAGCCAGACCAGACGACTTCCTGGAGGAGGGGCTGCAGCTGGGTCCAAGGCGCCAGAAGGACAGACTGGCCCGGGGTTGTCCTAGGTCCTTAACTGAGTCCTAGATTCCATCAACATGATCGGTAAGGATCCTCCGAAGGCAACCTATATGGCTCTAGTATGCCCAAGGAGCTGAACACTCTCAGCCCACCCACTGCCACCCCATGCCACAGTGTCAACCTCCTGTGAACAGAGGCAGGTTGGTTTGAAAGACAGAGAAGGGAACTGGAGAAGCATCCCAGCAGTTACCAACCTTGAGTACTTCCCTAGCAGACGACCTGAGTTCCCTTCCCAGCACCCATGTCAGGCAACTCACAGGACCTGAGTTCAGATCCCTGCACCCATGTCGGACAGCTCACAAGTGCCTGCAAGTCCAGCTCCAGGGGGATCTGACTCCTCTGGCTTCTGCGGGCACTGCACACGTGTGCACATACCCAGTACACACACAATTAAAAATAATCCTATAAATAATAAAAAATAAATAGTTGAAAGACAGGGAGGCAGCCTGGAGTGAGGTCTCACTTTTAATCTCAGTACTCCTAAGGCAGCAGCAGGCAGATCTCTGTGAGTTGAGTCCAGCCTGGTCTACATAGAGAGTTCCAGCCAAGTTACATGCAAGACCCTGTCTCCAACAACAACAACAACAATAATGATGATGATGATATAATAATATAAGTAGGGCTCAGGAGGGAGCTGCTGGGGATCAAGCACATAACCCCAATTCCCCCATCTCCAGAACTGTACCAGGGACACAGATGACAGGGAACAGGTAGTCCTGAGACCAAGCATCCATCCTCTGCCGGCTTCTTTGAAAGAAGCTTTTAAAACTCAGAATCCCCAAACCTCAGAATTCCTCAGTCCCGGAATTGTGAGATCCAGCCAAACGCTCTGCCTAGAACCTCTGGCTACAGTGTCTGCTTAAACCCCACCAGAAATAGGGGCTTTATTGCCTGACTTAGTTGTTTTGTCCAGGTGAGGCTCTGCTGGGGGAAGTCCTCAGGTAAGTGGGGCAGAGGGGACTCTGGACCCTGCTGGTCATGTCTGCTCTTTAGGGAACACCCCATTATCATTTACTTTATAAGGAAAAATTTCCTCTATAGAGTTACTCAAGACTTCTAAAGGAAAAGGAACAGTAGCTTCCCAGCCTGGTCTGTGACACCCCATCCACACAGCATTTCCTGTAGCCAGGGAGGTCCAGAAGGAAGAGCACCTGCTTGGGCAGGGACTCATTGTTCTGACATTCCACCTTCCAGGGCTTGTCCATCAGCAAGAACTTGGGGGAGGGACACACCCCCCTCCCAGGTCAGGCCACTGGGAAGCCTGCCCACCTGACATAGACTTCAAGCCCCTTACAGAGGACACAGCCAGGTGGGGAGATAGAGTTGACACCTGGCAGGTGACTCAACACGTGGAAGTGCCTGGTGAGCTTCCAGGACTCACACTCCTCACAGCTCCAGACCTCACATCCCCACCATAGGAGATAGACCAGACCTGCCTCTCATGTGCCTCAAAGCACTGCCCTTCATGCTAGAGCCCAGCCAGGAGAGTTAGCAGCTGGACTCCCGCGAGTCACTATGGCACAAGTGTCAAGAGGAGGGGGTGACCAGCCGGCCTTTCCATTAGCTGCTGGACAGGTGGTGTGAGGGTTTTGAGGGGTTTTGAGGACAACCACCCCAAGGACACAGCAGCTGTTCAGGTGTCCAGGAGGCACCAGCCTCAGCAAGCCAGTGAATGAGTGAACTCTGAGCAAGTGCCACCAGCCGAAGCCGCACCCAGGAGCAAAAGGTAACCAGGCCACACCCAGAGCACTTCCTGTCCTGGAGACAGTGGACCCCATCCAGCAGGTGACAGTTCATTCAAAGGCAATTTCAATGGTTTCTGGGATGGGGAGAGGCACTGGCTGGGGGTGGGGGAGCCTTCACTGCCACCTATCTACCCTCCCAGCAGAAACTTCACGGGCCACACGTGGGTAGAAAAGAAAACATTTATTTGGAATGGTGATAATGGTGTAAAAACAAAATATTAAGACAGAACCATTTGACGACAAATAACCGTCAAAATAAATATGTAGATAGTTCAATAAGTTAACGCCCCAGCACAGCGGGGCGAGGCTCCGCAAACGGTATGATCTTCGGTGGAGATGGTCAGCGGCCTCCTGGTCTGCGCATGGTCGGCAGGTGAGCGCCCACCTGGGCTCCCGCGGTTCTGGGCACCTCGCGGGTTCCTGCCTGCCGCAGCCAAGCGGCCGGTAGGTGTGTAGTTCTGCGGGGGAGAGGACTGAGTCAGGAGCCGTACCAGAGCGAGTAGGGGTGCCACCTGTGGGTCCCCGAATAGGATGAGGGCTGCTCTGCCAGGTGCCCCTTCTGGAAAACGTCTCCAAGCGGGTAGGACCCTCCCCCCAAGCCCTTCTCCACCCAGACCCCGGCGGAAGGTGAAGCTCCTCGGGGTGGAGGCTCACGAGCCGCGCCACTCCCCCACCCCCAGGATGCCCCGCGGACCCCGACGGCGCGCGCCCAGGGCGCACTCACCGAGGCTCAGGGACCCCGGGCCGCACGGTCCTCGGGCTCCGCGTCGGTGGCGGGGCGCGGGTGGCGGCTGCGGAAGTCTTCCAGCGCCCGACGGTTCTGGAAGTCGATGAGGGCCAACGTGATGGCCGCGTTCCAGCAGCTCTCGCCGGCGCAGCGGAAGTCGATCTCCTTGCGGTCGGTGGTGACGATGGTGAAGTACACGTACTTGCCGGTGCGCTCCACGCAGTCCACCTTCAGGATGGAGTGGAAGCGCAGCTCCTTGGCGCGCGCCCCGGGCCCGGCGGGGAAGAGGCGCAGGCGGTCGGTGGTGAGCACGCCGCGCTTCTTCTTCCACAGCTGGAACAGGCTGTCGCTGCGTTTCTCCAGCTCGCCCTCGCGCAGTACTTCTCCCGGGGCTCTCATGGTGCTCGCGAGGCTAGGCAGGGTCCGTCCCGACTCCGTGCGCTGCGGCCCGGGCGACGGCCTTATAAGGGCTCCGCCCCGCGGCCGGCCCGCCTCCGGGTCAGGGCACGCCTCGGCCCGGGCGCGCTCGCTGCGCCCACCCTCCGGGGCTGCCTTCTACCCACCGCCGCGGGCGGCCCCTGACCCCGCGCCGCGGGCCGCCCCTGACCCCGCGCCCCGGGCCGCCCCTTATCGGCCGCAGATAATCGGGGGCCGCCCCGAGGCTCCCTCCAGCCCCGGCGGCCCAGCTGCCCGGCCGGCCGGGTGGAGCGACTCGCAGTCCCCACCCCGCCCGGGCGCCGGCCCTGCGGAGGAATGCACCGCAGCGACCCTGCCCGCCGTGACTCACCCGGGAGGCCCGGAGACCCCGGGCTGGGCCCTACATGGGACCACAGCGCCCAGATTCCCGCTCACCAGGTCGCCCGAAAACCAGCCCCGCCGCTGCAGGGACCCGGGCCAGCGGGGCGCTCTTCCAACAGGACACCCCAAACTTTCCTGGGAAGCGGCCCTGCCACAACGGGCTCCAACTTCCTTCTTGCGCCCCCGAAATTGCGGAGGATGTCTCGGAGCCTCTTTGCCCTTCTGTAAAATGGGGGCAACGACCTCCACTAGCTTAGGCAGAGAGAGCGGGGTGGGAGACCCAGAACAGCACCCCGCAAAGCTCAGAAGCGTGGGAAGAGAGGCCCCTTGTGAGCCCCAGTCTGGGTGGAACAGACAACTGCCGCTGGGACCCTCCACTCCCGGCCCTACAACTGGGCTAGCTCAGGGAGCCCAGCGAAGCTCGCGTGGGGACCAGCCTGGGGGCGAGGGGCGGCGGGGGCGGCTGAGTCATCGCCTTCCAGGAGGCAGTTTTATTTACCCTCTGCCTTTAAAGGGTTTAATAGGAGCAGGAAGCGGACGCTGCTCCTCCGGGGTTCCCAGGGGTGGGGGAGGAGCGGCCGAGGGACCCCCGGGTGCTCGTTTGAGGCGGTGGGGATGGCGGGCCAGGGTGCTGCAGGCAAGCCCCAGGGTGTTTGAGAACCTGACCCTTTGCATGACTGGCAAGCTGGCTCCAAAAATCCGTCCATCCAATTAATATTCAGACAGTGCCAGCCCCGAAACCCTTGCAAAAAACTGCAGTCCTTGCGATTATGATGCCTAGAATCCTAGCACTGTGGAGGCAGAGGCAGGAGCATCTCGAATTCTGGATTACATAGTCAGTTCAAGCCCAGCCAACACGACATAGCAAGACCCAGTTTTTTAAAAAAGAGGACTGGCAGGCTGGTCAGTGGGTTCTCGCTGTCAACACCAAGGGCTGGAGTTGGGTCCCTGGAACTCAGATGGTGGAAAGCGAGAGCCTAGTTCCTTCAAGCTGCCCTCCTACTTCCACATATGCACGCTCACATTCAAAGCCCTCCCCTTCAGAGTCCCCAAAAGAAACGAGCTCTGTCCAAGGACCCAATGTGGAAGAGCAGGAGGGCCCCTGGAACATGCTGTGGGGGAAGGGAAAAGCAAACTAAGAATGCTGGGCAGGCAGCCAGCCCTGCCGGCCATCTCAGAGGGCAGGCCAGAAGCTAGGTGGAAGATTGAGATAGGTAGTAAGAGCCCTACTGAAGGTACCCAGCGGACTGACCAGCACCAGGAGTGGAGCATCTTAAGGAGAATGCCAGCTTCTCTAGGGTCCCTTCCCCAGGCTGCACAGCCACATCACAACCGGTGTTGACCGGCCCTCAAGACCTAGACTACCTACACACAGTGCAAAGTGGGACCTGGAACCACCATTCCCACCAGCACCCATCGCCACCCGGGTCCCTCTGACCCACCTCCGGGGCCTGTCAGGGCAGCCTAAACTTCTGGCCTTGCCGACCCCTGGCCAGCTATGCATGCAGGCAGATCTGAGTTCTGGGACTCCTAAGGGAAGAGGGGACAGGAGCGGAGCCCCACTTCTCTCCAGAAGCACAGCTGGTACATGGTGTGTGTGAGGATGGGGGCTGGTGATTGTGGGGAAGACCACCAAGGGTCCCAGAGAGCCAGAGGGGTGTTCTAACCTGTCTCACTGGAGGAGCAGCAATGTGCAGGTCCGAGAGAACCCCAAGGCCAGAGGAGGACAGTGAGAGCGTAGACACCAGGGAGGGAGCAGCTAGTGAGGCCACTCCCCAGCCACCCTTCTTCACTCTCCACTCTCTGGGGAATGACCCAGGGCACAGGGCCTGCAGATGGGGAGGGGGAAGGGGAATCTGCCATCCTCCCGAGGATTTGCTGCCCACACAGTCCAGACACTTCTGCCCCTTAAATAAGGCCAAGGCCAGATGTGCAGTATGACAGTCTCTGCTGGGCTGGTATCTAGAGGGAGAGGGCAGGCGGAGGCTAGACAGATCCTCTATCAACAGGGAGCCCTTGGCTGGTGCCTGACCATCCAACAGCTGTCAGATGTCCTAGGCTCTGGCATGACCAAGTCAGTGAGAATCTGGCCGGGACCTGCCCGCTCCTGAGTAGGTGCAACCTTCCTTAGTGATAGTTGGGGCAGCTGCCCCATTTAATAGGTATTCAGAAAGAGCAGTGCTGTGCCAGAGCCACACTGCCAGGAAGGTCCTGTCCCCAACCCCCCAAAGGCCATCTAAGTGCCCTAGAGTAAGAGGACCGAAGCACTGTCTGTCAGGCTGATGGGGTGGGTGCATCAGGAAGGAACATCAGCTCTGACCCAGGCGAGGGGCTTTGGGGCCCCCGGGCTTTCGTTGTTTGTTTAAAGATAAGGTCTCATACAGCCCAGGCTGGCCTTGCACTGAGTTATGGCAGAGGACAGTCCTGAACCCCTGATTCTCCTGCCTCTCCCTCTGGAACTCTGGGATTACCGGTGTATACCGCCACACCTGGTTCTGTGCAGTGCTGAGAATCAAACCCAGGGCTGCCAGCGTGCTCAGCAAGCACCCCACTAACTGAGTGACACCCACAGGATCCTCTTTTTAGTTTTTGCTCTATTCTTTGTGTGTGTGTGTGTGCATAAGTGCCTCTGTGTCACGGCGTGTGCATAGAGGTCGGAGGACAGCTTTTCAGAAGTTGGTCGGTCCTTTCCTTCAACCATGGTTTTGTTTGTTTGTTTGAGATGGTCTCAGTGGGTAGCTCTGACTGGCTTGGAATGCACTACATTGATCAGGCTGGCCTCGAACTCACAGAGATCCACCTGCCACAGGAATGCTGGGATTAAAGGCATGCCCTACCTACTAACAGTGAGTTCTAGGGACTAAGTTCAGATCATCAGGCTTGTGCAACTCAGCAAACATTTTTACCTGCTGAACCATCTCACAGGGCCCCTCAGCCCCTTTTAGTTAAAAATTTCAAAGTAATTATTTCATTAGTTAATTTAGTGGTGCTGGGGATGAAACCCAGGGCCTTGTGTGTGCTATGTCAGAGCTGAGCTACGCTCTAGCCCCTGCCACCCTTTTTTGAGACAGGATCTCATGTAGCATAGGGACTCGGTATATAGGGGAGAATGACCTTGAACTTACTCTCTGCCCTCCTCCCATTTCTCAAGTAGAGATTGAACCCAGGGCCTCCCGATACTTAGACAATTAAGCCACATCCTCAGCTTTCAGGGGACCCAGATTCCGATAGCCAAGAACCATGCTAGCGCAGAGACCAGGCCCCAGGTTCCCAGGAGGATGGGTCCTGGTGTGGATCTGGACTTGCTCCGGGGAGCTGTGTTCCTGTGTTCTACCTGGGCTCTAGACAGCCAGCACTGAAGGAAGAGTCTGATGTGGTGCTGCTCCCTGGTCAGCCTGCGGTTCCCTCCTCGTGATCCGCATGGGCATGCTCAGAGAGGTGAGACAAGTCCCAGGCTGTCACAAAACAGCCTATGGGATTAGGACCCCAAATACTCAGTTCCATTGCACCCAGGATCTGGGGCAGGAAGGTCTGTTGCCTGGGCACAGGGAGGGTGCTGGGTTGAGTCGAGACTTTGGTGGTTGCTTCTCAGACAAGCGGGGAGGGAGAGAGCTGGGCTAAGCCTCTTACGTTAGTGGCGTCAGTCAGCGTCACTTCTGGTCAAGTTTACTAATATTTATTGGGCAGCATCCGGATTGACAAAGAGCCTGGGTTGAAGGGTCCACACGCCCAGGCAGGCAGCAGTGGGTAACCCTATGTCTCCAAACATCCGGCCTGAATACTTGCTGCCTGTCCAGCCATCTGGCCCACTGGCACTGGAGCCCAGCTGTGTGAGGCTCTGGGGCAGCAGGGAGGAGCAGGGCACCTCTTTGAAACTCCCCTAATGAGGTCACCTCCTCACAGTGATGGTGACGAGGCCAGCCTGACAGGCACTTGCCCAACCAGCCGGGTGAAGCTGTGTGTCATGGGGGCTGTCAGGGTGCCGGGGATTCAATGCCACCCTCTTCCTGTGGGCGGTGCACTCAACGGAAACTTGAGGATGGCACTCCTGCAAGACGCTACCCTCACCTCTGGGAAGCCCTCTGGGGTTGCCAGACCATCTGAGGCCTGCCTCCATCTACTGACTGCCTTTGGGAGCACAGCAGGAGCCTGGAAGACAGCACCTGAGAGGTACCCGATACCACCTGCCCTGGGCCCACAAGCCCCTGGGCTAGAGCCTATCTATGAGTCAGGCCCGCCCTGGATCGGTCTTCTCTCAGCTGCTGTAAAGCGAGAGGCCCGAGGCGGAAGCTGATTGACCACACCTGGTTTCAGGTCTTCGCTGTCATCCTAACCTCAGCCTCTCAGAGCTGTCCCCTCTCTGTCCCAGTCTAGTTCCTTAGTCCCTTTTCTGGAGTCTGGAAGGCAGGTGCTGGGGACCCAATGGGAGATACCTAGAGTGACCTTCCTTGTCTTGGCCCTCTCAGAGGTCATTAGCAGCCACTGCAAGGCCGCACGTGAGCATGTCCTCAGGGCCCAGCTCAGGCACTCAGAAAATGATTTTGAAAGCAGGTGGCCCCAAACCGATCTAGGTCATTCCTCAGCCAGAAATCTTCACTGCATGTAGAGGCCTAGCCAAAGCAAAGCTTTAGCCGCGGGAGTCGGTGCCGAGCGGCAGGGTGGCAGGGTGGCCCCTGCATGTGGAGGCCTTGGCACCCGCAGGACTGTCAATGGGTAGACATGGAGCCTGCAGGTGCTGGGCAGAAGGGGCCAGGCCTGGGGAGCTGAGAGGACCTCCCCTGAAGTCCTCGTGGGGAACAAAGCCCTGCCCACCACGCCTGGAGTTTTGACTTCTGCGTGAAGAACTGTGCGTTTTTGCGTTAACGCCCCCTCCAGTGGGGGGTCATCTGATCGGTACTCCCCAGGGCTGGGGAACTCTGCCTCCCCACTGCCTCTACACAGCCCTGCCTGGAGCCCACACCCAGGGTCACCCAGAGAGACATCCCATTGGCCAGCAGCACCGCTCAGGCCACAGTAAGGCCGTTTTCTTTTAAAAACAATATTTTTAATGTGTATGAATGTTTTATTTGCATTCATATAAGTACATCTCAGTCGGATTCCCTGGAACTGGAGTTACTGACAGTTCTTAGCCTCCGCATGGGTGATGGGAACTGACCCTCAGTCTTTCTCCAAGACCAGCCAGTGCTCTTAACCAGTGAGCCATCTCTCCCACCCCTGTAAGCCCGTTTTCAAGGCTGGGAAGTTGGCTACATAAGCTGGCCTTTGCACTCTGGCATGAGGGAGGAGAACTGGTCCTTCTCAGATCTGCAGGATGTCTGATGAAGGTACTGCCAGGGCCAGGTCAGGAGCCCAAGTTAGAGATTCCTGGGCTCACTCAACCTGCACGGATGCAGGGCTATGGGACACGGAGGTATCTGGTGGTCTTCTTGTCCAGCACATGGCTGCCTCTGCCCCTCGCAGGGGGCCAGGAGGGCAGGTCTGGTACCAGGAGGGCAGGTCTGGATGCTCCATGTTGAGAACTGCAAACGCAAAGGCAACCAGCACGGCTGGGTCCTGCCTCTGAAGCCCATGGCCCTCCACCCTGCTCTGCCCTGCACAGCCTTCTCAGCACCCCCCACTAAGGAGTCCCACCCCAAGACCCAGGGTCATTCCTTCACCTGCATCTGCAGGCTACTCTGCGTATGTGGGGATCAGTTTGTGAGTACCTGTCCTACATACCACCTTCCTTTATAAGAGCAGGCCTACTGGCCAGCCCTTCAGTGCCCCCAGCTTCTGAGGTGACCTCAAAGACAGGACCTGGAGCTGGGCTTCACAGCTCTCCTCCTCCACCTCATGGCAGAGCTGGGAATCACTCTCTACTGCGCTGGAGTGGAGCTTGCTCAGGGAGTAGCCTCGGGGCCTACCTGCCCTCTGCTCCGCAGATAGACCATGTGGTCTGTGGTCCCAGCCTAGTCAGAACTTAGGCAGGTTATGACCCAAAGGCATTCTCTCAGGCTTCCTGGTGGCCCCCTGCCAGAGGAGAAGCTGAGTATCGGTCCTCTGGTGCTGGACCGGGAGGACTGGTGTGGGCAGCAGTGGGTTTCTTCCCAGATGGACACTAGGACCCTGGGAGTCCCAGTTAGCCGACCCTGAAGTCCCCAGGGCACCTGTAGGGAGAGTGTGGTCTGTATGTTGGGTTGTCATGGAAAGTAACATCCGGTTGTGGCCTGTGGAAAATGAGTCAGCGTAGCACCAGGCGCTGGCACAGAGGTGACAGCCTGGCTGGGCCCAAGCACACCGAAGTGACTCCACTTGGCAGGTGCTCCCAAGCCACACTCTCCAGCCAGCCAAGGAAGCTGGGAACTGTCTCTAGGTTAGTGGCCTGCGTGACGTAGAAACAGTGGCTTCCTGTTTGGGCTTCAAAGTCCACGTGGCTTGCAATGCTCTGAAAATGACTCCACACACATGGGAAGGAAAGCAGGCCAGGTGTGCCCAAGGGATCTGGAACTCCTGCAGGGCCAGTGCGGGCTGGTGGGTGGGGCAGGGCTGATCTGGGGTGGTAGGATGGGTGGGTTCCTACAAAGGAAGGCCCTGGGAAGTCATCGCTGCCTCTCTGAGCAGGCCAGGGCCAAGGTCCACATTCGGATTGTGTGGGTAGCTGGCAGGGCGCCCAAGGCAACCCTGGAGATTCTGCTGCTGCACAGCCTGGTCCCACTGAAGGGCCCCTCAGCAGGGTAGGGCGGGAAGCAGCACACAGTCGGAGCCCAGCTCTGAGCCAAGGCTTAACGCTAAACAATTTGGGAATGGGTAGAAGGTAAAATCACCCGGGGAAACGGATCAGCCACACCGGGAGGCAGCAGGCGGGGTATCCAAGCAAGTAGTGGCCAGGGCTCCTCACTGGTACCCAGAGACAGGTTCGGACCTCAGCAGGCTGACACACCTGGCTCCACCCAGCTGCTGCTGGGCCAGGGCTAACATTTTCATGAGGAAGGGGTATCCCGGGTTGGGGAAGTGGCTGGGCAACGTAGGATCCCTTGGCCTGGGTCCTCCGTGTGGCCCGTCTGCAGCTTCACACTCCCACAGCGCAGGGAGATGCATGCAGACACAGCCACTGCCCAGGTAGCTGATGAAAGCTCCATCAGGCTTCAGCCCTGACCCCAGTGGCCGGGTGATGAGGCTGTGCAGGAGATTGGGAAGGATGGTCCTCACTTGGTGTCCTTCAGGATGAGGGGCAGCAACCATGTGAGCAAACCTGACAGCTACTCCAGGAATCTCTGGACCTTCTGGGTGGGTGTGGGGTGACCAGTTTCTTGGGGTCTCTGAGCACTCAGCTACCACCACCAGGGATTTCTGGAGCCCAGACCACCGCAGGGCCACCTGGAGCAGGTAAGAAACAGCCAGCCAAGTGGAAGGCCTCAGACCACACAGCAAAACAGCATGGATGAATGCAGGGCCCAGCTTGCCGACTGAGTACCCCCAAGTAGGTGGGTCCCTGAACATTTCTCCTGTCCAGAACAGGTAAGGAAGGTCTAGGGCACCCTCAGGAGGTGTAACAAGTGGCTGTTACAGTGTACCATCAAGGGGCTGGAGAGATGGCTCCAGCAATTAAGAACACTGGCTGTTCTTGTAGAAGACCTGGGTTCAAATCCCAGCACCCACACTCAGGGGACCCAGTGCCCTCTTCTGTCCTCCGCAGGCACTGCACGACATGGGTGCACTCAGACGCAGGCATAATGTTCATACACATAAAATAATGCCTGGGCTGCGCATTCCTCACTGGGGCCACCTGCTGGGTGTGTGCTAAAAGTACTGCCCTCTTCTATTCAGAAGCACAGGCCCCAAGTGCTGCCCCACCCCGGACAATGTAGGTCTCACCTCATGTGGGTGCATGGAGGCGAACAGCCCCTTGCAGGTTCTCCTTAGTGAGGCAGGCCTCTTTGTGGAGGCCTGTTGTCCACTGATGACCGGGTCAGGGGCCAGAGGCTCTGGAAGCAGCCATTGACGTAGCTGTGACCGGACCAGCTGGGTTGCCAAGCTAACACATTGTCCGGATTGTCTGATAATTTCTCCAGTGCCCTGTTCTGTGCTGTCACCCTGATCTTTAATTACTTGTAAGACACCTCCTAGGAGGAACTGGCACCTGAGTTTCTGCAAGTGACAGGATGGGTGACTGCCACCCACTCACTGGGTTGTCTTCACGCAGGCCGCCAGATGAAGCAGAGGCAAGACTCCATGGAATGAGGAAAAGGCACAAGGGACGCCATGGATCCCCCTTAGGTGAAGCACCACATGTCCACTTCTAAGCCTGCACCTGGCTTCCCTGCTGCCTTCTCATGGCCACCAAGTGGCAAGTAGGGGGCCACGTGGGTGAGGAGCTGGCGAGCTCTGAGGCCGCCTTCTGTGTGCCATTTCATCTGGGCCGACACCACCAAGGTCGGATTCCCAGAGGTCAGGTAAGAGCACCAGCTGCAGAGCAGGCATCTGAGGGGGAACTCCCCTTTGAGGAGGGACTGTCCAACATTCCTTGCCAGCCAGATGCAGTGGCTAGCAGAAAACTGCTGCCAAGTCTGAGACTAGCCTGCTCTACAGCTAAGACCACCTCCTTCCTCCCAGCCATCCCTCCCTAAAAACCCTACCATCTTACCCCCACGGGGCAGGTTTCTCTCTAGGATTCTCATTTTACAAAGTATAGCCCTAGACTCAAGTCTTTTTCATAAAAAGATTTCAAATAAAAAACTTTAGGTGTATGAATGTACTGCCTGCATGTTAAGTACACCCATGTTGTTCCATGCCCAGAGATCAGATCCCGGTTATTAGCCACCATGTGGTTGCTAGGATTCAAACCAGGGTCTTCAAGAGCAGCCAGTGCTCATAACTGCTGAGCCATCTTTTCAGCCCCTTAATATCTTAATTTTATGGTTATTTTTATTTTACGTGTGTTTTGCCTACATAAGTTGTGCTACGCCTTCTTGTGATAGTGTGTCAGATCCCTGCAACTGGAGTTACAAATTGTTAGGAGCTGGGAACCAAACCCAGGTCCTCTTTAGGAGCAGGAAGTGCTCTTAACCACTGAGCCTTATCTCCAGCCCCACAGGTCATTTATTAAAGCCTTTCCTACAGTAGCAAAAGACCCCCAGATCCCCCAGGCTGGTTGCACAGTAAAACAGACCTGCAGGCAAAAACCAAGTACAGCCCCTCCCTAAAAAGGGATGTGAAGTCTAAAGACTGGAGTCTTGAACACAGCCACACCAGGAGCTCACGGTCCAGCAAGGTGATAGCCACCTATGGCCTGTCAAGAAAGATCTCCACAGTCCTTGCTTCATGTTTCACAACTTTAATAGAATATTCTAACTATTCTGTACAAATTGAAAACACCGTATTCAGTTACAAATGTGTTATTAGATAAGGCTGAGCACGCTCTACATGCCTGGTCATGTGGACATGGCTGTCCCCGGCTGCCAGAGACCACAACCACACTCTGAACCCCATACCAAGCCACCAACTATTCATCAAACCCAGGATCCTGAACCTGGTTGTGCACACAGCAAGCTACAAAGCTGTGCTCTGCAGGCCAGTAGTCCTCCAGAGACAGGGACTTCAGTTCTGCGGCTACAGCCCCGCACCTCCAAAAGGACACACGACACGTGGTCTGCGCATCACAGAACAGTGGGCGGCAGGAAGCAGCAGATTTCTTCCACACAGGCCTGGTTCCACTATACATCACGTCCTGGTTAAGTCACCAACATGGTCTCATAGAAAGTATGGATGAGGACAGTCTAAGTTCAAAGTCCTCCAAGCACGAAAGAATAAATAAGAGGATGAACCCCTAACAGCTCTGGCCTCAGGGGTGCGCCACAACCCACCCACCCCTAAAAACCAAAATGCAAGAAAAAAACGCTCTAAGGAGAACAGGCCTCCGTCTACTAGCTCTTTGGAGATGACTAGATACAATGGCTGGAGCAGCTTCGCACACAGCAGTTCAGTGGCTGGAAACTGTGGGGTTTCTTCAATCGGGGAGAGCTGCGGGCCACAGGAACAGCAGAAGCAGCTGTGGACGCTACAACAGCATCACCAGGCTTTGCCCATCTAGGCCCAGCCCACCCCACATGGTCTTCAGGGCCTTGCAAAGGCAGGGCCAGGAAAGTCCGGGGCTGCAGGCACCAAGGCCGAAGAGGTACTAGAGCTAAGTCTCCTGTTGTGAAACGCAGTCCAGTTGCCACTCTACAAGTTAAGCAAATGTGGAAGGACAGGGACGGGTGAAGTGAAATCATGCACTTGGAAACGGTTAGATGCCACAGCACTGTCAGAGGACCATGCCGCGGCGGGACCAAGGTCCCCGCCTGCAGCCCGGAGTCCTGACAGTTGACCGCAGGGCAATCTGGAGAGCTGCTTCTTACTGCTGCTTGCACTCCGCCGGCTGGCTGGGTTCTTTCTGCAGAGACACAAGACAGGGCTTTGAGATCAAAACCAATAACACATACCAAGTCCTCTCCAACCCACAGTGAGAACCAAGACTTAATGAGCACTCTATCTTTACCAAAAAGAGGGCTACTCTAGAGACTTAGAAACTGATATAGTAACAAAGTCAACTCCCCAAAGTCGCACAGGCCTCTTTCTGCTACAACAGAGCACTCTGGCTTGTGGTATCCTGGGCAGAGGTCTGCTGGGTCACGGAAGTGAACTGAGCCTTAGAGGATGTGTGGCTGGTGCAGAACCATGCCTGCCCTGTGCCGGCAGCTTCCTCCCTGAAGGACAGCCCTGCCCTAGGTACTCACGCACAGAAGGGTGTGCTTCCAGCGGACTGGCTCTGTCCACTGATGGAGAACAGCACCCAAGCAGATCCACATTACAGTGGCCCAATAGTGCAGTGGCAAATGACCAGGGGCAGGTCTTGCCAAGAGGCAGCCCACCACTCTCACAAAGTGGGAGTCCTGGCCTCCCAATGCAGGTAGCAGGAACATGCCTCCCCAGGCAGCAGCTTCAATATAACTCAATACACAAAACTGGTACCTCATAAACCACGCTTGGGGTCTGCGAGCTTTGTGTGGAAGCCAACCAAGGCCTGAGAATGAGACAGGACCTCACAGCCCCTTCAAAGAGGCTCACTCATCCACCACCCACGACTCCCAGAGCTGCAAACTTACTGTGTCTGCTGGTCATGGTGCTGCACACTGCAAGTTCAAAGCCAGTCTGAACTACAGTGAGACTCTGTCTCCACATAACAAGGACTGGTGTTGTAGCCCAGTGACGGAGCACTTGCCCGGCATGTGTAAGGCCCTGGGTATGACCCTCAGCACCACACCCAAAATCAAATTTGAAATACACCAAAGTTTATTTAAAAATTATTCTGACTATAATTTGGCATACGTATGGGGGGGGTGGGGATCTTAAGAAAAGCCCTGCACTACATAAACATCCACAGTAACAGCAGCAACATTTTCTATAGAGTAAGTTGAGGCTATGGTCTACCACCTCTGATGTCACACTTCAGGGGTAAAAATACATTAAAGGATGCCTACACACACCAAGGGGGACTTTGGACCAGTCTGAGCTGTTTCTAGGTATACTATAAAGAGCGCAAGAATAAGCCTGAGACCCCCCCCCCCCGCCATTCCCAAGCACAATGGCAGGGAAACCCCTACCTGTGTCAGAGGCCTTATAAGCTGCCAAACAACCCAGGCCCAAACCCAAATGATCTTAACTAATCCTGAGCCAAAAAGATGCCAGTCAAGGGCCATCAGCCTGAAAGTCAAGGCTGGACATAGAGGTAGGCAAGGGCAAGAAGGCACTGACCTTCAGAGGGAAGGAAGTGTGGTGTCCCAGGCAAGCACGGCTAGGTCAGAAGGAAGGCAAGCAGCAAGTGAGGACAGGAGCATGCTCTGGGAGGGCAGGGAAGCCTAACTTGCACCTCTAGCACAGGAAAAGGCAAACCCATCAAGGGGTTTTGAAGGTAGAAGCGAGGGGGTGAGTCACAGAGGAGCCGTGGCATCTAAGCACACGTGAACCATTTCACACGTCACTCAGCATTCTGATAAATACAGGAGTATTTTAACCACAGGATGCAACATCTTTTGTCTTTCATAAAACCAAAACCGGAGTGTAGGTCAGCGGCTAGCAGAATGTGTGCTTAGCACACAAGAGGGCTTGGCTTGATCTCCCTCATCAAAATAACCCCAAGTCCACACACAATCCTAGCATCCTGAGAGAGGGCTGTGGAGGGAACAGGGTCTCTACAAGCAGATGGTGGCAGATGTGGCTGCTGGGAGGGCAGCAATGAAAGGCAGGCATGCAGTTTACATGTGAGTGTGTGGACACCAGTTCTGAGTAGAGCCCGTACACATCCAGGCCTGAGGACAGTCCGAGACCCACCCTGCTGGGTCTGGGAAGCAGCCGGGAAACAAGCACTACAAAGTGGATTGTTCAAATGGGACGCTGTGACACAGGGGAGCACTAAACAGGGGCTTTCCACATGGCAAATTCTTTTAACAGCTTGATCACTCGATGTCATGTAACTATCAATGGAGGGAAAACCTTGCCCACCATGGACGCTGTTGTAAGGTAGGGTTGTGACAGAGCACAGTGAGCCTGAGAAAGGTGGAGGAGAGTGAGGCTAGACGCAAGGTCAAGCTGACGGTCCCTGCAGGTGGGCAGGCGCCAGGGCTGCTTGCCATGGGTGCTGCTGCTCCCGTGGCTTTGTGCAAAGGACTCAAACACAGACCTACTAGGATTTGCTCCCCAAGTGCTGCGGGGCTACGCGACTTTTCCTAGCTGACACCTCACAAGCTGGCGCCTGGCGCTGTTGGAGTCTGTGCGCTCCTCCCACCCCGCCCTCTTCTTACCGCGTCATTTATATGTAAAGCAGGGAGCATCCAGAGGGCACCTTGTCCCTGGCACGAGCCCGAGGGTGAGGAGCAGGGCAGAAACGGTGCCCCACACATGCCCACAACTGGCTCTTTCCTCCTCCAATCAGAACATCCCAATCAACCCCAGCTCCGCTTACACTGCCCATCATCCCCTGACAGATGTCAGGCCCTTCTGGAAGAAACAACTCCAGCATAGTCAAAGTTTACTTTCTCCTCTGTTTACATATGGCCTGTTGTGGAGCATGTAAACTCTCAGACATGCAGATACGTTCAGCGGTGACCACAGCCCCCTAACCCAGTGCAGCTGGCCAGTGCTGTGCCATCTCTACCAGGGCTGCATGCCTATAGAGACTCCTGTGGCCTTCCTGGCAGCTGGTGACTCCAGGGCTTCCTGTTCTGCCCTCTTCCTGGAATTTTAGTCTCCACTGACAGGACCACCAGACATAGCTCACTACTGGGTGGACAAACCCCAGGCCCCAGAGCAGGCCGACACAGCTGCTGTGCTGGTTTCACAAGTACGGCTGGCTAAAGGAACAATATGACACCACCTGGAAGGCCCAAGGCAGCCCAGCACCCGCCTGCTGTGACTGGAAGGCACCGTCCTGTGTCCCGGAAGTCAGAGCAAGGCAATGAATCAATTACAGACAGCAGTTTGGAAGTTAGGTATGAACAGATTCCACCTTACCTAGAAACGTATGAATGATTAACAGACAAAAATTACACCTAAATGGGGAAAAAAATTGAAAGCAACTGTCAGCATGAGAAGATGAAATGCACAAAATGATACAGGAGGCAACAGCCACATGTCATGATGCAGAGGCGCCTCACAGGGTCGGAACATGCCTTTCCACTGACAGCTCTCAGCACCAACTTCCCTCCTTGTACCAATCACTTCCGAGTGTGACACAAAGCGACAGAACCATCACGTCTTTACCAGAGGACGGCAGGACTGCTCTGTGGACCGCCCGTGCCAGCCACTCTCCACTGTACCCCACCCCAGCCAATGCAAAGGGTCTCATGTGTACAGGCAACAATCTACTTTCCACTAACCACCTGTCATCTGGGAGGCTCCGCACAACAGGGACAAAGAGGACACAGAAGGCTCTGTAGGGTGACAAGAGGGCAAACAGAGGAAAAGAAAAGGGAGGCTGGGGAAGCCACAGAGACGAGCGAGACAAGCACAGCACTCAGGCCATGGTGCTGGAGTCTGAGTGTGTATGTAGCAAACTGTCCCTAGGTCTGCAAACCACAACGTGACCACACATATTCATTCAGTGCCCACAGGGAGTGAACAACGCAGCACACAACCCCTGGGCTCACCAGGGAGTAGGGTACCCGTGACCCAAGGACAACCTTCAGGAATGCCACCCACAGCCTGTGGTGTTCCGAGTGGTGCTGGCGGGCTGGCAGGAGCCCTTCTCACTGCCTCTGGGGAACAGCAGGTGCACGTGCATCCACCGCTGCACCAGTCACTGCACATTCCATGCGGGGCAAACAGGATGACAGACAGACAGACACCAGCCAGTCAGAGACGCGGAGCACGGGACACCTGCAGGGTGTGCTGACAGCCCCCACCCACTCATCTCAAACACATAGGAGGCTAGGGCTGCACTAGAGTGGCTTGGGTATCAGTGTGTCAAGGGCCACCATAGCTTGACCAAGGCTCACCTGAGGCCATAGATAAAAACCCAAATTTACAGGCAAAATCCTTAAGAGCAGCCTGCCCATTTTTCCTTTGAATCCCTGGGCTCTTTAGCAAACCTTCCTGTGTGTATGTGTCTATGATGCCAAGGATGTTTTCCAAGTATTCTCAGTCCAAGCAAAAACGTGGAATTATGCCCGTGACTGCAGACTCTACGTATAACCTAAACCCCCGGCAGGCGGATGTACACAGGGGACTGGCCCTGCTGTTCTGTCTCTCCATAAGAAGAGAGCTGGGGGCTCCAGGTGCTTGCTGAGGAGTCCGTGGAGATGAAGATGCATCCCGGAGTAGAACAGCACTTTGCTGGACTCAATACCCACTCCACTCACAAGGTCCTTCCTCATTCTTAACACTACTGCCTCCAAGGTCCCTCCAAAGTACATCTGTGGGCTGGGAGCCCGAAAGAACTAACCTTAGGGTTAACTTCGGCATCATCCTCATCTTCTCCTTCCTCATCACCTTCCAATTCCTGTATTAGAAGAGACAGAAGTAAAGGAGGACTACCAGGGATGTGGCAGGAAAAGCACAGAGGGGAGCACCCACCAGAGCACGTCATGCGTGTAGGGAAATGCGATCTAAAAATCAATGAGGGGCTGGAGGGAGGGCTCAGAGGTGAGGAGCACTGGCTGCTCCTGCAGAGGACCCAGGTTCAGTACCCAGTACCCACACGAAGGTTAGCAATCATCCATAACTCCAGTTCCAGGGCATCCGACACCCTCTTCTGGCCTCTGCAGGCATTGTACGACATGGGTGCACTTACATACATAAAATAAAATTTTAAAATGTTTTTAATGTTAAAAAGAGGAGAATCAGCTGTAAAGACTAATCTGACCAAGCTCAGCCTGAGCTGTCCACTCTCTAGAAGTAAATGAAGGAACGTTCTGCTTCACCGGGAAACTAGTCACTGTCTCTCAGGGTCTATGAAATTACTTCCTGTGGACAATTATCCTAGACACCTTTTCGTTTTCACAGACAATTCTAAAATAACATTTCTGAAAAGTGAAATACTGCTTATTAAATAATTAGTAACATACTTTAAAAAATTTGTTTAAAGACAGGATTTCACTGTGTAGCTCTGGGTGGCCTCAAAATAACAGAGATCCGCCTGCCTTCCAAGTGCTATGATCAAAGAAGTGCACCACCACATCCAGCTCAAGATACATTTTTATGAGCAATTACAGGATCAGAAACTATGAACACCAAAAAAATAAATGGTTTCAAAATACTAAACAAACCACCATCCAGCAGACTCACACTGCAGCCTGTGCACAGAACACGGCCTTGATTTCCCAACTTCAAGCAGACAAAGCTAGAGACAACACCAGGAAGTGACAGCACTGCCCACAATGCATCTCTTACCTCCTCTTCGCCTTCCTCGCCCTCTTCGAACTGTAGGGGAAAACAGAACAAGAGTTCAGATCCCTAAAACCATGGTGGCGGCCCCCAGATGGCAGACTGGTAAACAACCCCACTAGACTGGCCTAAAGGTGTCAGGAAGCCCAGTGCTGCCAGCTGCAGAGGCAGTGCTGGGTCCATCTGGGCACCCCCAATGCGCCCATGGGCAGATGCTGCTGTGAGTTCGAGGGATCCATGCCCCAGGCCCAGCACAGCCTGGCTGGGCAGCCACACACAATCTCAACCTTGTACCAAGACGAACGTCTTCCCAGGACTGAAAGCTACTCAAAACAAGAGTTAAGGACAGGGTGGGGTGACAAGGAGTCGCCAGCTGAGCCAACTGGGGACCTGCCTATGACTCAGCTCCCACTCTATCTTCAGACTAAGCCAGGGGCAGTTGGAGAAGATTATTTACAGAGTGGTAAGATTTTGTTTTTAACTCTCTACAAGGCTAATTAAGCAAATCAACAGTTTAAGAGACAGAATTTTGTTATTTCAGATCTCAAATAAGGGGAAGGAACCTTTATCAAATATCTTAGGATCTTGGGGTTCCGTACTTAAAACAAGTGTGCTTACAAAGATGCTGACAGTACAGCCAGGACCCTGTGTTAATTTCTCCTGTCCAGCACTGTGCTGGTCAGCCAGATTCAAATTCCAAACAGGAAGCTGAGCGAGGAGCTACAGTGACTCATACTGCTGCAGAACCCGGCACAGGAGAAGTCAGCCAGTCCGTCACGGATAAACTTGAGACCACTCACTCATTCCTTTGAGACAACGTGAAAGTGGAACTTGGAAGAATCCCACCAGGCTGACATGGCCCAGCTGGGACAGAACCAGAACCTACTGGTATCCTGTTAACTGAGGTAACAGGGCCCAGCCCACTGTGGGTGGTGCCACCCCTGGACAGGTGGATCTGGGCTGTGTAACAAAGGCAGCTAAGAGGGCTGGAAAGATGGCTCAGTGGTTAAGAACACTGCTCTTGCAGAGGACCCAGGTTCAGTTTCCAGCACCCACATGGCAGCTAACAACCATTCATAACACCAATTCCAGGGGATCTGACATGTCTTCTGACCTCCAAGGGCACTGCATGACAGTGCACTTACACACATGCAGGCAATACACTCATACACATAAAATAAGACAAATTTTTTAAAGGGGCAGCTGAGCCAGCCAGAGGGAGCAAGCCAATGAGCAGTGTTCCTCCACGGCCTCTGCTTCAGTGCCTGCCTCCAGGTTCTTGCCCTGGCTGCCCTTGGTGAGGGACTGTGACCTATAGTCCATCATCTAGGGCGGTGTACTGCTATGACACAGGCCAGCATGAACCCACTGCCAGTAACTGTGTGTGGGGCCCAACCTCCCTGAAAATGGGTTTCTGCATACTGAAGTTCTTAGGCGTCAACAGAAGAGTTTGCCCCTGGGGTCTTCAGAGAACAAGGCAGAGTTAATCACCTCCCGAGCTCACCAGGTGAGCTGGCTTCCCTCATTTGTCGCATTAGTCTACTGTTACAGACACAAGAGAGCTACAGGGCCTGCATAACCAGATGACCAGGCAATACAAATCCCAATACAAAGGCTCTGGATCTTCCTGGTCACAGTCCAGAGCCTCTCAGCACCCACAGGGGTAAGCACTTGGTGGCTGCTACACCACCCCAGTGCCCCACATACATTGTCATCGTCCTCTATGGCCTCCCCAGTGAAGTAGAGTACAGCCCTCGGCACTATCCGCTCACGGAAGAAGTGTCCAATTTCAAAATCAGAGGCTAAGGTGAACTCTGAATCTTCATCCTGACAGGGAAGAACCAAACATGAACTCATTTCAGTAGGATGAAGAGATTCTCAAAGTCCCCCTCTTCCACCACTTCTGCATTATTAGACTTTGACTAGATGACATCACATAGTAAAAGCCAATAATTACAAAATGACATGAAGCCAATGTTCAAAACACACTTTCAAATAATCTGAAAGCAAAACAACAGGAGGGCTGCGGCGTATCCGCTTGCCCATTCTAAGATAAAGGGCAATGGGGTCCATATAGGGGAGTACGGGGCACACATGTAGAACACCCGTCTGGTTCCACAGGGAACACACACTTCTCCCCAGTCTCAAGGTGAAATGGCACGTCACTAAGAACTATGGGAGCAGGAATGGATCAAAAAGAACAAGCACCCACTCAGGAAACAGGCTGACAGAACAAGGACTTTGGAAAACAAAGACATCTTACCAGCGACTCTCCATCTCCAGAGGCTGGAAAAAGAAAAGACAGAACACATTACAATGACAACCTGTGTCATGAAACCCACACTGGAGGAAGCTCAGAAGGCAGACAGAGGACAGGACACAGCCTGAGCGCCGTCAGGTCCCACAAAGCTCCACACCTCTAGTGGGCACTTTCACCCGCTCCACCGAGTAGCATTACTGCAGCGAGTCTGAGTGTTGGAAGGGCCAGCAGGAGGTAGACGACTCAGCTGGCACAGGCTGGCTAGTCAGTGAAGCAGTGCCAGGTGGGGAGACTGAGTCCGTGCACTCACTGTGTAAGTGCGGAACCACTGGTGTGCCCTCCTGTCTGAACTGAGGAAGGGAGGGTCACGGTGCCTGCTGATGCGCTACAGAGGTGACACAAACCCGGCGTGATCTACACAGAGGGTAACTTCACTTGAGGAACTCCCTCCATCAGATCAGTCTGTGGCCATGTCTGTGGGGAATCTTCTTGACTGCTAAATGACTGGGGAAGGGGTACTGTGAGTGCCCTCCCTATGCAGGTGCCCGGCTGTGTGAGAAAGCAGACAAGCAAACCAGTTAAAAGAAGCCAGTAAGCTGCATTGCTCCACGGTCTCTGCTCCAGTTCCTGCCTCTTCAAGTTTCTGCCCTGGCTTCCCCATGACAGACTGTAATCTATAAACCAAATAAACCCTTTCCTTCCGCAAGGTGGTTTCGGACAATGAATGATTTATCACAGCAACCAAAAGCAGACTGGACGTCATCCAAGGCTGACAGATGTGAGTCTACACACATCTACCATCAGACTAGTGCTGACCAGGACCAGGCAAGACCAGGAAGATGAGCTTCTCACCACACTCCATGAGGCTGAGCAAGTTATAGGACAAATGGTTTGGAGCCCTAACTAGCATCGCACCGCAGCTACGGACTCTGCTTCAGGATCTGATCCAGCACTCTCTTAGCCCCTATGATTCTCACAGGGTCGCTCTCGCTTTATGCCCTTTCCTCCAGAGCCACCACAGCCTGGCAGCACTTACTACCTGGAGAAGAGGCAGCAGTGGAGTGGGCACCACCCACAAGGCATCCCCGCAACACAGGCAGGGCACAGAATCGGAATGCTGGACGGCCATCCCCAGGAGAGCACTCCGACGCTTGCCATCCAGACTGCTTCTGCAGATTTTAGGTCAGTGGGGGCTGAGCTATCCCGTGAATCCTTCATTCCCAATCCCACCCCCTATTCCTACCTCCTGTCCTCTCTTCTGTTCACAGCACTCATCAGTGTAACTCAAAACCGTAAAAAAGCACCGAGTAAGCTAATTTTAGAATTGCACTGTTCTCGAACCTCAAATATGGTCTCCTCAAACTCTGTCACCAAGTCCATTTCTACTCTAACAGTTACTCAGGAAACCTTCCCAGAAGTGCAGACCACGCTGACTCTGGGAAAGGCCCCCACTCCACGGCAGGGAGTGCTGCAAAGGGACCTCCTCACTCGGGAAACCTGAGCTCTAAACTAAGTCACCAAACCAACGTACTTTGTATTTTCTGTGGAAAGTTAAATCACAGAAAACAGCCATTACAGTAAAAAATACTGTGATGACCAAAGGCAATAAGCTCAGAGACAAAGCAAAAGTCAAGTGTCCAGACCCAGGAACAGAGCAGAGCTGCTGCCCAGGGAGCTCTCCTCCACTGTGGGTGTGCCAACCTCAGCTGCAGAAGTGGGACACCTATGCTTAAAAACAAGTCTTCAGGGACAGCACGGGAAGACTCTGTGTCCTCACACCCATGGCTTAACACTGTAAAGTTAACCCGACTATAGAGTTATCTCAGGACCCAAAAAATTTACTCAAAGAGATGGTAGACAGTAACAAGCTCAAGGTCTCATCTCTATTTTATAACTCAAGAAATTAACCAAAAGCCTCAAAGCTATGACTTTGCTCCTAGTCTTTTAAAAATGGAAACCTAGTCAAGTCTGATAGTACATGCCTTCATTCCCAGCATTTGGGAGGCAGAGGCAGGTGGATCTCTGAGAGATCAAAGCCAGCCTGGTCTACACCTACTGAGTCCTAGGCCATCTCAAGCTACACAGACTGTTTGAAATGACAATGACTGCCACCTAACTTATGTTTATCACAGCACACAAATTCTTAACAAATCATGTGTAAAACCAGAAGAAAACTTTAATTTTGAGAAATAGAAATAGAGTCTGACAGGAGACTCAGAAGCTTTGTTAACTGTGACCAGCTTGAGTCATGATGGGTCCTAGAGAGCAACCTCTGTCCCCCGGGTATAGGAGGGGTCAGCCAAGGACGTGGCACAAGGAGGCTAGCCCTTCGGCATCCTCTCTTTCTATAGCAGGTGACCACCCTTCTCAATGTGTACCAGTGTGGGGCCTGAACCCCTCCTCCCCACCCAAGGCAATACCACCCTCTCCTGAGACCACAAGACTGACTTCTAAGATGCTAAAAGAGACCAGGGCAGGGCTGGGGTTGGGAGTCAATCTGATCTACATGGCTCCTGGCCAGCTGGGGCTACAGGGAAAAGAGCACCAGGGCGGTGGAGCTATTTCACACAACTGCGCAGACACAACTGAGCCACCCACCTTTCAGTGGACTGAAGAAGTTGAAAAAGGACTCGTTGGGCACTTGCTTAGTGATGGTCCGAACGGTGCCCCGGCCCTTGTGCTTCTGCTTTTTCTTGATGGTTTTAACAGTCACGTTTCTCCCCTTCTTCCAGTCGATCGTACACCTGTGTGGACAAGACAGCTGCGTGGACACACTCTCCAGGAGAAATCCTATCACCACCGGAAGGAAGACAGCACTATGGTTCTGACCTGACTCGTCAACAATTTAAGTACAAGAGCCCTGGAGCTCCATGAGAGTCAGCTAAGAGATGCCCTGGCCTTCATTAGCCTCAAGCCCTGGAATGACAGTGGCATCACCATCCCCAGAGTCCACTAGGACTCTGGAAGTCTTCCATGGCCAGGGCCCCTCAGGCCTGCCCAATGCTGAAGAATATGTCACCTGTTCTCTCTGTGTACACAGGGTTACCAGTCGCACACCCTAATTCAGAGGTCAACCAAGTAGGCAGGACGGCAGGGGCTTGGGACGACTGACTTTCACTCTGTAATCCTGCACACGGTCTGCTTGGGGACACAGGGAAAAGCCAGGCTACCTCACATGAGACTGGCCCTAGGAAAAGACCTTCCTAAATTACTCCAAACATCTAAGTCAAGCAGGATTTAACAAAGACCCAAATTACTTATACAGTGACATTAACAACAACCAGAGTGCTTTAATTCAACTATAAAGTACAGAAAAGAGTTTCCAAACAGTCAACTCCACCCTAAGGAAGCAATCCTCAGCTCAATTTTCTACTGAGTGGCATAAAGACACATTCAAGTTGATCTGAAGTCTAATAGAAATACATGGGTGAGTTTCAAAGCCATCATTTGATCAGTAGTGAACCACATTCTGATTTCATCATCCAACAAATATTTTTAGTTTTAACTTCGGGCCCAAAAATGCCAATCAATGTTAATTTAAAGCACTTGGTCTAGCAGCACAAGGCCTTGGGGTCAGCCCCCAGGGTCACAAAAAAGTAATTCAGGAGTCTAGAGAATCCAAGCCCCTCATTCAAAGAGAAACCGAGTACAGGCCTACATGTTTATGTCTGAACCTCAAGCCATGATGTACCACCAGCTGCGACCCCATCTGCACTACAGATTCCAAATCTAAAAACTACTAAATCCAGCTGGACCCTTAATCACGTTCAAGACTTTTCAATACATTTGTTAAAAGATGAGTGTGTGGGTGGGTGCACGTGCATCTGAGCAGACGGCTGTCAGAACATCTGTGTTCAGGTATGCATGCCTTCGGATTCCTGACCAGGCCAGACCCTGGCCAGGAGGAGGAATCAGGCATCTTCCGCTATCACCTTCTGCTCATCCCTCTGAGGCAGAGCCCTGCAGGTAAGTCAGAAAACCCCAGTGGCCCTGTCTCTGCCCCCTAAAAGCTGAGGTTACAGGCACACCCAGAATGCCTGGCTTGTTATGTGGGTGGTGGGTCCAAACTCTGATCCTCATGACTGCACAAGTGCTCTTGACCACTGAGCCATCTCTCCAGCCCAAGACTTTTTATATTATTCCCATTTTCTACTTCTGCTTTGTCTGTTGGAGGCAGATCTTGCTGTGGTTGGTGAACCCATACACCCCTAACACCTGGCTCTTTTTATTTTAAAATCCCCAAAGTATTCCTGCATTTGTTTCAGAAAGATATAGTCTTACCCATCACAGTCCACAATTTCAGGGCCTTCAAAAGAAAATGGGTCTGCTTTGTCCGGCTCTGATTTCATCTTGTACGTTTTCGTCAGGATGGGATTGCTGAAGTAGTCGTTGGGTTCAAAGTGGAACTCTAGCACAAAAGACTGAAGCAGAGACCTAGAGTGAGTGCGCCTTGCTAAAAAGAGCTTGGCAACACCTCGCAGCCCTGCTCCAGTCCCACTCTGTAGGAAACCTAGGCCATACTCTGCTTCATGAGAAACAAGATCTTTCATGGGAAGTGGGAAGAGAGGACAAAAGACTGCTCCCTTCCATACTGCACAGTGCTCAGCAGACTGGACAAGAGATGGCACAGGAGAAACAGCATTCTCAGAGAAACAGGTCCACACAGACCAGGCAGCAACAAGAAACCAGTCATTTCACAAGGTAACTAAGCAAAAAATAAACAGGCAGCCTAGTGGCACAATGCCTTTGATCCCAGAGCTTGGGAGGTGGCAGCAGGGGCAAGGGCAGCTTCATGTGTTTGAAGTCAGCCTGATATACACAGTGAGTTCCAGGCCAGCCAGGGCTGCAAAGTAAGACCCAGTCTCAAAACAAGCAAACGGCCAATGGTCTGGGACACGGGTCAATTTGTGTACTGTAAACAGATTTATGAGGGGCAGAACCAAAGATTAAATTCCACATCCTTGTAGCTCTATTTGAGAAGCCCACTCCACTGAGGGATGGAGCTCGGATGACTCTCCCTCAATTTACAGAGACAAAAAGACAGACTCCTCTCCTCTGACTCAGGAGCAAGTGAGGAGATCATAACCAGAGACCGTGAACTACCCAGACCGAGTGGGACCATGGCCACATACATGTACTTTCCTGGCCAAGGAGGCCCACATGGGATGCCCAGAGATGGAAGGTCTCTAAAGGGAGACCAAGAAATGATTGGAGACTTCCCTTAAAAGGAAAATAGTCCAGGCCAGGCGTGGTTGCTCACACACACCTTTAATACCAGCTCTTGGGAGGCAGAGGTTGCAAATGGGCAAGAGAGGCAGAGGCAGGTGGATCTCTGGGAATTTGACGCTTGCCTGGTCTACAACAGCTCTAGGCCAGCTAGTGCCATGTGGTGAGACCCTGCCTTAAAACAAAATAATAAATGGAAAAGAAGGGAGGGAGTCCTGCTTTTCACTATGTCAAAAAGAAGCCAGGGAACTCGCCAGGCTGCAGACAACTGCTCAAAGACAGGAGACCTGCGAGGTCATCTCTACACAGGCCTGTGTTCCACACCTGGTACATGCTCTACAGTCAGCACAGATGATTCTGCTGTTGTGGTTCTGTTTCTTGTTTTGTTTTGCCTGAGATAAGTCTCACTCCAGAGCCCAGGTTGACCTCATACTCAGAAATCCTCCTGCCTCAGCAGGCAGTTCAATCCTGACTAATGTGGTTTTTATAAACTGGCCACAGACCACACGTAAGCCTCTAACCCATAAGCCTTAAGGCAGAGGAACAAGACTGCAGGGGAAGAAATCGGGCCTAGGAAATCCACAAGCATCCAGCAAAAAAGGAAAACAAGGATCTAATTTAGCAGAAGGTAGGTAGCTCAGGCTTGCACTTGGGAGGCTGAGGCAGTAGGACTTCATGAGTTCTAGGCCAGCTTGGCCTATAGAGCAAATTTCAGGTCAGCCCAGGCTGTGCAAGATCCTATTTCAAGAAAGGAAGAACTGACACGAAAGAAAAGATATAACTGAACTGTATGAACTGAAAGAAAGAAAAAGTCATGCAGAATCTCTCAACTGCCCATGCAGTGCCCCAGAGGGGAGTTCATAAAAAGCAGAGACCAGGCAGCACTACCATAGCAACATATGAACCCCCAGAGTCCATGACTCCACCTTCCCGAGGTATTTCCAGCTCAGTGTTTCGTTCCAGCAGAGCACAGAGGGACAGGTGCAGCTGCCCCTGCAGGACTGCTGATCAGAAACCCACCACACTGGCCGGCCTCCACTGGCTAGCCAGGACCTGAGGTGACAGGACAGAGACCTAGGTCTCTCCCTCAAGATCCCTTGCCCAGCCCCTCACAAAGTATGTCTCCAAGACCTGAAACTGAAAGCCACCAACCAGTCAGTCAGTCATGTGTCCTGGGAATGCTGTAGCACTGGAATGGAACCCACCAGCCACAGTCAGGCAGACAGGTTACGAACAGTGCTCCTTAGCATGGAGGGTAAGACTGGTCCTGCACTTCTTGAGTGAAAGGAAGGCTTGTGTCAAGCCCATCTTCCCAGACAGGCTGTCCACCACGTATGGAGAGATGTCTGGTGACAAAGTGCGAGAGGACGGCTCTCCCTGATAACCAAAATGATGTTGGGTTGAGTGATGTTGGGAAGCCCCCTGGTAGGTGTCCCTCCTCAAGTGTCTGGATCCTGCAGTGTTGTTGCTCTTATCTGGGGATGCCCTTCTCATCCTTTATTTTGGAGACTATATCTCAGTGTGACCACACGCATAGGCCACAATGCCCTGCTACCTCCCAGCCCTTTATACCTCTGAAATTTACCTCAGATGTACACAAACTGGTGAGACATTTGGGAAGAATAGTGTGTGATAAGAAAACTAGGCAACTAACGACAGAGGCCCAGGTGACAGAGCTACAGCCCAGCAGTACGGGTCTGCCTGACTCTGGCACAAGCCAGGATCCAGCTGCATGGCCTTGAGACAGGACATGGCCTGTACTAATGGTCAAACTGCTTAGCTCAGACTGCCAACTGCAACAGAGAGGTTTGGTGCCTGCCGGGCAGGCTTGCTCAGGCTCCCACACTGACTGACAAATGGATCTCCTGTTGCTGTCAGGTCCCTTAGCCAGTCAGGAAGGAGCTAGTGAGTACTCACCATAGGCTGTCCAGGGTCTGAGAACTTCACTTTAATATCCTGGAGGTGTTTCAAAATTGGCTCATCATATTCCTAATCAAAGAGAGAGAAAAAAATCTTAAAAAAAAAAAAAAAACTACTTCTCATAACACAGCTGAACATGTTCCAGACGTTGGGCATTTATTTCTATTGGAATCCTTTGTCACACAGTAACTTCTAGAGAGAACCCAAACTTGTCCTTATGTGTCTCCGGGTGGCAGCAACATGTGGAGTATCAGGTGCCATCTGGAGCAGCACTGTTACCATCAATGCTGGCTCCAGGCTGACCTCATGCACCTGCCTGTCCACAATACCAGGAGCCCTCCCCGCCACCACTTAACACCGCAGAGGGCACAGTGCCACCAACCAGACCTTCCAGCACCCAGCATCTTTGAGGAGACAGAGCAGAAGGCCAGAAATCTAAGAGATGGCTTAAGCAGTGAGTGGATGGTCTTGCTGGACAGAATTCTCACTTGGAACAACAGGAGTCCCAAATCGACGGCACAGCACTGCAAACACACATGACGAACACAAAACGTGTCCAAGGCTTAAGGGAGAGAGCTGGTGACTCACACGGCTGTCTACTTTTACAAATGACTCTTACCTGGACTCAGAGTCTCCCCAAACCTGTCAGTTTAAGGGGTTCATGTGAGAAAAGGCCAAAGAGGAAAGAAAAGACTTGGACTGTCATGATGACCCACTAGCGACAGGTGAGCTGTTGGCAGCACGATGTCACTTCTTCCCTCCCAAGCCGGGCACAGAGTGAGGGTGTCCCGAGTCCAGTAACTGCCACTGTGTGATGGAATGAGAATCCCCCCATAGTGGAGCATTTGGACTTTTTGTCCCTGTTTGGTGTCAGTTTGGGGAGGTTTTAGGAGGTGTGGCTAGCTGGAGGAAGTGCTTCACAGGGGGCGGGCTTAGAAAGTTCTTAAGCCTCTCTCTGCTTCCTGACCTACTTGAAGACGTGATGAGTACTCTGTTTTCTCCTCGAGCCACCTCCACAACCATGCTTCCCCACCTTGGACTGTGATTCCTCTTGAACTGTAAGCACAAATAAACTCTTCCTGTTCTAAGTTCCCTTGGTCATGGTGTTTCATCACAGGAACAGAGAGGTGACTAATACATCCCTCTTCCCAAAGTTAAGAGTTTCTGATGTGAGAGAATAAAACCAAACCAGAAGTGTCTTTACACAGAAAAAAGTGTTTAGGGAAAATGATCCCAAGACAGCTGAGAGCAGGCCGCCCTCCCCAGAGCCGTCACACCTCTGATGCCAGAGGGGGAGTCCCAGAGTGTTCCCTCACATCTTGCCAGCTGGTCACTGTTTTCACTGATCTCTAGAGAGATGGAACAGGAGCTTCAATTCCTCCCCTCAAAGTGGCAGTACCCAAGGACACTGTCTCAGAATTCAGGCACCATCTCCTCAGCTAGCCAAGTTCTTCTGTGGTTTAGAACTCTTCCTGCCCACTATAAGACACAACACACATTGCCAGACACCAGAAGCACCTCAGAGATTCCATGAGGAAGTTGCCATCTCCAGTTTTCAGCACTCTGCTTACAGGAATCAAGTTCCTAAGGACAGAACCGAAGGACCCGCCACTAACCCTTCCACAGGACTGCATCTGACGAAACAGAAGCCACTGCCACCACTAGCCACCACATCACCAAGAACAAGTGATGTCACTTCTCTGTATGTCCACCAAATGAGAGCATGTGAAACCCAACCTACCTCACTAACCCCCAACCTCTCCACTATAGCTGTTAAATCAAAATGGAGCAGAGACAAATTACGGCTCACATTCTGAAGCAATGACCAACACAGAGGTGTGAGACCCCATGGAGCACAGACTCACCTCCACCACTCTCCAAAGCAAAGGCAATGTTACCAACAAGCCTCACAGTCCCCTCCATGGCCACCCCTGGCCAGTCCCCACCGAGCCACCAAGGCTGGCCACATGTACAGAAGACTGACACCAAAAGCCTGCCATTCTGTCCACTGCCTAAATACAGCACCGAGACGTTATAACCTAGACTCACTTTTGAATGTGTCCCTACCCAGCAACGTGGTCCTCACCCTGGGACACAAACACAGAACCTGCCTCCCTCGACCCCAGATTCAAACCCTCATTTCCATGAGCCTCTCACGCCACAAAGTCAAGACTAGAAGCTAGCCTTCCCCTGCTCCTCAGCATTGGGTTTTCAACTGCTGGAGCATACGAGGTTCATGTCACGAGCTTTGCAAAACCCCTGTACCCTATGCGAGGCCCCGGGTTCCACGCCCATCACTGTGACAATGAAAAACAGACAAGAACAAAACCCTAGCAAAAGCCTCACTGCCTCAGTAGCAGCAGGCAGTATCAGAGCTGCTGTACAGCTGTGACACTGCCCAAGGACAGCAGCATAACCAGAGCACACACCCAGCCAACCCCAACAGAGCCAGAGCATAGACACACAGCCTTGCTGGATGCTTGAGCTTTTCCAATGAACTTCTGGCGCATAGTATTTTTTTCTAGAAGTATGGCTCAATTTAGGGGGGAGAGGGTGTGGGCAGAGCAGGCACTTAAGGAACAGATATTTTAATACAGATTTTAAGCAAGAGGGTAAAATTTCCATAGGAAGCCACAGGAGGGAAGACCGAGCATGGGTGTGAGCTTCTCTAAGAAGCCACCTCGATCATCTCATGTGAGAACAGCCATCAAGAGTCTGTTCTGTTAGCTGCCCTAGTTCAGAACAGAGCCACTAGAAACCTAGCCCCATACACACTAGGTGAATGCCTACCACTGAGCCGTTCCTTTCTCAAGCTTTAGCCTGGCATGGGACATAAGCAAGGGAGAGTGGGGACAGACTGTGCACATTTTCTGAAATCACTAAGAATGTATCTGCAAAATCTCCTACAGGTCACACAGCCTATCTGCAGGGCAGCAGCTGTACTGTGTGGAAGAACGGTCCTTAACAGCACGGGCCTTGCCTCTACTTTCTACAGCTCCTCTAATTTATTTCAGGGCCATGATGAAGTCTGGGGGTTTGAATACTACCTTTGAGTGGCTATTTGATCAGAGAAGGACAGACAAAGACAGACATGTGAGTGACTCCACAAGACCTTTTTAAGAGCAGAAGCCAGGGAATACTGGCAAACGGTCAGCTAGGTAGTAAGAACGAGAAGGTACACGAAGACCTGCTTCTTCAAAGGTGTGTGCAGCCGCCCACTGCTACTCCACCAACAGAAACGGACTATTCCCTTTGGTCTCCTTTCCTCAGGCTCCTGCTCTGACATCAAGAAGTTCCTACGAACAGGGTCTGAAGGAAGGGCTGGACCTCTGCATGGGACAGTGGACTGCCTGCCTCTCAAGGTCTGGCTTGGGCAGTCACTAACCTTGCCAAGAGCTGTGAAGAACACACCCCGCCCTCCAGCACAGACCTCTCCTTGGGGACCAGGGTGCTACCCAACTGCCAGCCTCCAGAAGCCTTTCCATCCATCTTGAAGATCCCCTAGCACCAGGGTGGGCAATGTCAGAGAACACCGAAGCAGGCCGCCCCAGAGGACGGCAGGTGGAAGCCCTCACCTGCACCAGCTCGCTGAGCATGTCCACGTTTCTGAAGATGGTGAACCAGAACTCTGGGATGCCTCTGGGATTTGGCTCCTCTGCTGTGGCTTCTTCCTTCTCAGCAATGACTACTTTATTCTTCACGTCTCCCTGCAAAGCAGTTTCAAAACACGATAGTCACCAGAAAAAGAAAACAAATTTATACACAGCTCAAGGTCACACTGGAGAATATAATTTTAAGATCCATCACATACTTCCTCCTTCTGAGTCAGTGTGGCCACAACATGAAGGGACAGGGCAGCGTATTCAGTTTCACAACACAATCTCCCACCAAAGGAGAAAGCACAAAGACTTGTGAAAGACTGTCCAGTGAGAAGGAAGTCTGCATGAGCTTCAGAATGACGCATATGGAATGATACCCACTACTGTTAAGGTAGGAAGACCCAGTTCAAGACCAGGTGTTGCAATTCCAGTTCCAGGAGACCCATACCCTCTTCTGGTCTCTGCAAGTCCTGCATTTACTTACTTACTTACTTATTTATTTATTTATTTATTTAATATGTACGTGTGTTTTTCATGTTAAGTGCATCCATGTGTGTAATGCCCATGAAGATCAGAAGGCGTCAGAACACCTACAATTGGAGTTACAGATGGTTGTTAGCTGCCATGTGGGTGCTGAGAATCAAACCCCAATCCTCTGCAAGAACAGGCTCTTAACCTCTGAGCTGTCTCTCCAGCCCCTGTAGCAGTATTTTAATCAACAAACTGTTTAGCAATGTGGGTGTGCAGCCCCCAAAAGAAAGGAAACATGAAGACAGAGGTTCTAGACCAATCAGCACAGTTGACCAGAACAATCATCTGGTCACTGTGGGTGGGAAACCTGGAGCAGCTTCAGCAGCTGAGATGAAGCAGCCATTGGAGAACTCTTAAACTATAAAGATGGGCTTTTCTTGAATCATAAGGAACAGACTGACACATTGTCACAGAAACTGGTCAGGTTCTCCCCATATTTAAATGAACACTAACACAGTTATCAGACTAAACACATTTCAGAAGAGATCCCTGACAGATAATGCTGAAGAACGAAAGCTACTCGCTACCTAAACAAAGAGTGAGCTGCCAGGGGCTTGGGTGTGACTCAGTGGTAGAGAACTGCCTTTTATTTGTGAGGCCCTGGGTTATACCTCTAGTACCATTAAAAAAAGAAAACAAATGGGCTGGAGAGATGCTCAGCAGAGGACCTGGGTTCAATTCTCAACACCCATACAGCAACTAACAACTTTTCATTAACTCGAGTGTCAGTGGATCCTACACCCTCTTCTGACCTCTGCTGGCACTGCATGACATGGGTGCACTTACATACATACAGACGATACACTTATACACATAGTTTTTAAAAAGCAAATAAATGGCATGCTGGAACTTTCTATGGGATTAGAATGGGGCTGTCAGCAGGGGCACACAGGGCCACATGGCACTGCTCACTCACCTGTCAATCTAGTCTGAGCAGCCTGGGGTCTCCTGGTGGGTGGTTCCCTCCACATGTCCCAGGCTCCCAACTGGAGGCAAGTGTGCAGCTCTTGCCCAGGAGAACCTCCCCCTCCTCTTTCACTTCGACAGGTGCAACAGCAGTGCATCAATGCTTGCCTGCCTGGCCTGTATTCAATACACTGCTGCACACAGAGCACTGAGAAGGGGCCATGCATCACTGTCGTAACTGACAGCACCACCTCTGATGCCACAGAACATCACAAGGGACCCATGGACCCATGCGCCCAACTGAGGTGGAGAGTGCCTGCTGCTAGGACTGTTCTCTGCAAAACGTTGCTGAAAACTGAAAAAAGTCATCAATAGAACACATAGGCCCTGGGTTTGAATTCCCATTACCAGAAAACCAAAATGAACAGCACTGCTTCCTCCTGACAGACTGCACGGCGCTCCTCTTACTCACCGCCAGCTTGTCCTCCTCTTCGTTCTCACTGTGCCACTCTGACTCCGCATCTGTCGGCTCCACATCACCGGTGATGAACTCTCTTCTCTGCATAGACAAGACTCCATCAGCATTTCCGGCCTCTGGAAACTATTTCTACACCTGGCCTCACAAGGCCCCGTGGGACAGGCCTCACCTACAGGAGCTACAGGCCCCGGGAACCGTGGGATGGGACTCACCTACAGGAGCTACAAGGTTCCAAGCATGTCAACTGCGTACCTTGTCGAACAGAGGCTGGTACAGTGCTGCATACTTCCTCTCCAGGTCGTGGACTTCCTCATAGAACTTGGCTTCTATGTGTGCACACCTCACCTGAAGCTGCTTCAGAGCATTAATTCTCCTTTTGACTGCTTTGGGTAAACTAGAACACAGAACAGGAACCAAGAGCACCTTACTTACCACCCAAGAAGTAAGTGCTACATACAAGGAGCATTCGTGTACCACAAAGAAGACCCGAAAACCATTAGGTGCAAACCACCCAATGGGAAGGAGGGCCAACCTCACAAACCAAAAACAAGCCACCGACAGGAAGAAAGGTTCAATCTCATAAACACCAAACAACCACCGCCAACATCTTCTAACCAAACTAGTCATGAAAAAAGACCAAGAGGGGCTGGAGAGACGGCTCAGTCATTAAGAGCACTGGCTGTTCTTGCAGAGGACCCGAGTTCAAATCCTAGCACCTACACGGTGGCTAATCACCGTCCGTAACTCCAGTTCCTGGCGATCTGACGCCCTCTTCTGACCTCTGTGGGCACTGCACAATACAGGTTCACCTACAGACATGTAGGCAACACACTCATACACATTAAAGAAAAATAGAAATTTTTTTTTAAAAAGACCAAAAGAAGCTGTATATGGTGGTGCATGCCTATAACCTCACCACTTGGGATTCTGAGGCATTAAGTCTCCCATGAATTCAAGGTCAGCCTGAACTACACAGCAATTTCTAGGAACCCCCTCCACCCCTGAAAGATAAAAACCTAGGAGCTAGGCTGCAGCTCACTGGTAGAACACTTGCTAGCATGCACACAACCCTTGGACCAATGCCCACCACCACCAAAATATTAAAGAAAAAAAAATTTAAAGGCCAGACAAGTAGTCACACACCTGTAATCTCAACAGCTGAGAGTCAGTGGTGCTGGAGACTACAGGAGACCGTCTTAAAAAAACAAAAACAAAGACTGGGCCAGCAAGACAGCATGGTGGGTAAAAGTTTTTGCTGTCAAACCTGACAACCTGAGTTTGAGCCCCAGAACTAACACAGCGGAAAGAACTGACTCCTCAACTACTTTCTGACCTCCACGTGTGCACCCCTCCAAAATAAACAGATCAATAAACATGACAAAAGAGCCAAACATTGATGTGTCACCCTCAACCCACAAAGTCTAGCTACAACGGCCAACAGACCAGGGCTCTGGTGCCACATGAAGTTTCTCCTCTAGTCACGTCAACTAGGAGCTTCTCTGCCTTTCCATTCTGTTCTGTACTTTGAATTTTTTTGCATTTATATGATCACTCCTAAAATCAAGTCATAAAACTTATTTAAAAAACCTATAAAAATTGTTTAAATTAAACCCAGACAATGGCCCCGGGTAAAACACTGGCTGACAGTCTCAAGCACAGAACCCAAACAGGAACCCAAGTCAGCCACAGCCAGGCACTGCTTGCCCGATGCACACCTACCCACCAGCATCCGGGGTCTCGGTGAGCCAGCACCACTCCATCTGCCCCGTTTCAAGACACTGTTCTCAATCCCTCTCCCACTGCACCACTGCATCCCACAGGCTACTCTGCAGAGAATCTCAGCTATCGATACATCAGGTGCCAGATTCAACCCCAGTACCTCCCCCGAAAAAAAGTTAAAAAAAAAAAAAAAGGGGGCAGTAAAACCAAATCTGCCCACTAATCCCCAAAGAGCCCTCTAAAAGGACACAAGAAATGCCCAGTGTTGCCCTGCAGCTCTAAGAGCTGAGCCCAAATGCAGAAGGCAGTCAAGAGATGGTTCGTCTCTTCAGAAGAAAGACAGCCAGGCTTGAGCAGCACTGTCCCAGGATGAGCATCTTGTTTCCACTGCGCAGTACAGTACACAGGTGTCCTCCACCCCACACTACCCCTCCACCCACAGACCCCAAGGAAAGGTGTTCTTTTAGCATCTGAGAAGTCAAACAGCACTCCGTCTTCTGCCAACTCCTGTTCTGTCATCAAGAGCTGATGAACTGTGAAGTTTTCCTAACCTGCCACAGGATGGCATGGGGCTGCTCTGCCAAGGGCAACAACACTCATCTTGCATGCCAGGGCCTGGCTCCTCGGATCACTATCTGCAGAGTAAAAACCCCATATGTTCGTACTCTGAGGCATGGAAATGGCTGATCTGGGGTTGCAGGATGTAGTGCGCATCTAGCTGGACTGTACTTACGTTTCTATGTAGCTGGAAGGTGTGTGAGAGACATTATCAAGTCGTTCCTGTAGAGCTGCCAGAACTTGTGGATTCTGCATTACCTGATCTGTGAGTTTTTCTAGGAAGGGTTGGAAACAAGACTAGAATTATTCAACAGTCAAGAACCCAAAATACCAACAGTCTGGCCCTTAAGGCTCATCCCAGCAACTGGGAAGGCTGATTCCAAATGTAAAGAGCAGAGGTGCCGGCCAATATGCACAATGGGCAGAGAGGCCTGTGTTAGGCCTCGAAGAGGAGTTTCAGAAACCTGTGTTTACTTAAGAAAAAAAAGACCGCCCCTTACCACTTAGCTTCTCTTAGCAACTCATTCTAAATACAGTGCAGCACTTTCTTAAGAACTTTATCTGAAATCATCCCTAACTTTCTGCTAATCGACTGAGTGAGTGGATGTCAGGGGAAATCTAGAGATTCTTAGTTCTCCTAACCTCATACCTGAGATCACTATTAAGTAGGAACTTCAAGGGCTACAACTTCCTCCCCAGTCCCTCTGGTGTCTAGAAGTCAGGGACAGGGATTAGACACAGTTCCCAATCAAAGAGCCACCTCTCCCAGCCTGGTGTCTTCATACCCACTCATTTCCTCCAAACTCCCTTCTTGTGAAAAGCTCCTCTGACAATTCACACTACACTTACAACACTGAGCTGTATTTAGAACTTATTTCCCAATACACAAGGACAGTGCCAAGAGTAGGCGCTTCCCTTCC
This sequence comes from Eospalax fontanierii, assembly GCA_035773235.1. NCBI lineage: Eukaryota > Metazoa > Chordata > Mammalia > Rodentia > Spalacidae > Eospalax > Eospalax fontanierii. Next base: position 2,677,197 of record CM069526.1, read on the forward strand.
CTAGGTAATGATGGAGGGAATCAATACCTATTAGACAAAGACTGGGTCAAGTAATTTCCCTCACTGTACAGCCCAGACTGGCCTGAAACCTGAGACCCTTCTGCTCAGATTCCTGAATGCTGTGGCAGGCTCACAGATCACCAGACCCAGCTCAGATAAACAAATTAAAAATTTCTTCACATCATCATTATAGTTGCTGTGTGTCTACAATGTGCGCCTGAGAACATGGTTGGCTTGTGGAGGTCAGAGGACAGCTTCTGGAAATTGGTTCTCTTCTTCCACTGTGGGGTCTGAGGATCAGGCTCAGGCTGTCAGGCTAGCATGGAAACACTCTCATACGACACTGGGCCATATCCAGCCCATCACACAGAATTCTTCAGGGAAAGATACCACACACAAATTTGTAGACACAATGACACATCTGGGTTTTGCTTCAAAACAAGCAGGGGAAGGAGGTCAAGGGCAAGGATGAAAGCCTGGTGAATGCTTTGACGCCCAAAACATGTGAAGGTCAGGTCAGGAATTGTGCTGTGCCTTTCTCTTCTGTAGAGCCTGAATTTCCAATCACTAAACAAGGTAAGGATTTTCATCTTGGACAGAAATCCACTACTGGTACTATTATAACAAACAGTTCTGGAGAAGTAGTTCTGGCCCTACCTGAAGACTGAAGACTGGACTAACCTGTGGTATTCGCATTTTTAGCCGCCTCCACAGAATCTGCAGGAACTCCATCTGAAAAACTAAAACAGCAAGTTGTGAACTGGGAAAGCCAGCCCTAAAGACAGCATGAGCTGCATTTTTCCTACTTCTCCAACATGTATGTGTGCAGAAACTCGGATTAGGTGGAAAAGAACTGACTTGAATGTGTTATCCAAGGGAGACCCCTCCACTCTGAAACATGACTCTCACCTAGCAACCCCTCCTCTCACACCCAGCACACAGGAGACCCCTCAACTCTGAAACGTCCACCCTCCCCTAGTACCACTCCTCTCACACCCAGCACACAGCCCTACGGGGCTCCAATTTGCTACCCTTGCCAAAGCTTCTTTTCTCATTTAAAAAAATTTTTTATCTTATGTGTATGAATGTTTTACATGCATGCATAAATGTTTAATTGCACCATGTGGGCAATGCCCTCAGAGGCTTAAGCAGGGAATGGACCCACTAGAACTGAAATTAAGGACAGTTGTTAGCCACCATGTGGGTGCTGGGAACCTAACTCACATCCCCTGCAAGAAGAGCCAGTACTCTTAACCACTGAGCCATCTCTCCAACTCCACTGCTACAGTGTCTTAATTTTCTATTTCTGTTTTGAGGCAGAGCCTTACTCAGTAGCCCAGGCTACAAATGCTCGGCAATTCTCCAGTCTCAGTTTCCTGAGTGCTGAGATTACAAGTGTGAACCACCATACCTGGCCTGAGTTTTATTTCTAAGATTTAAAAAATATATATGTATATATGTTTGTATGTTGTGTGTGCACACACAAGAGCACATATAGACATGCATTTGAGAGCAGATGCCTGTGGAAACCAGAGGCATCAAATCTCTCAGAGGCTGAAATTACAGAGGGTTGTGAGTCACCTGACATAGGTGCTGGGAATCAAACCCGGGTCCTCTGGAAGAGCAGTGCAGCACTAACCACTGAGCCATCTCTCCAGCCCCCATTAACTTTTATTACTACAATCAGTCTCCTGACTATAGAAACAGCTTGTAGTATTCAAACTACACAAATTGACATGCGACTGCTTGGTCAGTGGTTCATACAAGGAGGCCTTGTCCAGTAAAACATGGTGGTCACAGTGCTCTGAGTGCTGACCATGCAGCACCAGACAACCAACTCTCCCTGCAGCCACTTAAAGAGTTCTAAATGCACTGAACTTTGACTCAACATTTCTGGAAAACACCTTGGCTCCAGCTCCTTAATTTTAAACTCCAATAAACAAAGTCCATTTGGCTTACCTGTTATCTGCCATCTGAACGCTTGTATCCCCTGCAAATGAGAAAGAGTTAAAAAATTACATTACAGAAATCTGTTGTTTTTGTGCTCTCTAACTGCCTAATGATGGAGATCCACAAGGGGGCAGTGGAGGCCTTTCTGAGGTTAAGGAACTGCCCCAGATGCTGAGGCTATTTAGGCACACATCTCAAAACTCACTTAGGATACTTAAGATGCGCAGTTTCCCAGGCACAGCTTACACCTTTAATCCCAGTACTCCGAGAGGCAGGTACAGAAGGATCTCTGCGGCTCCAGGCCGGCTTGGGTTACATTGGGGGGGGGGGGGGAGGGGGGGAGCAGGCGGCACTTGCCTTTGATCCCAACACTCAGGAGACAGAGGCAGGAGGATCTCTGTGAGATTGAGGCCAGCCTGGTGCACATATTGAGTTTCAGGCCAGCGGGGGCTGGAGACCCTGCCTCAAAAAGACAGAAGGAAGAAATCATCATCATCATCAAGGCTTCACTGCATATTTTACTTAAGAATTTTTAAGAGAGTCTCATGTGCCCCAGAATGGCCTCCAACTCACTATACTATGTAGCTGAAGGTGACCTGAAATTTCTGCCGCTTCTAGTGTCATCTCCCTAGCACTGGGATTGCAGGCATGTGCCACCATGTTGGGTTTATGCAGCACTTAGGAGGCAGGGGCAGGTAGATCTTTTTGAGATGGAGGCCAGCCTGGTCTATACAGCCAGTTCCAGGCCAGTTGGGGCTATACAGGGAGGACCCTGACTCAAAATAAAATCAAATCTTAAAACAAGGGAGCAAAGAGTACTACAGAGCCCACGCCCACGCCAGCACTGCAGCCCTTTCCCCAAATCCAGCTTCAGCTCCAAGGAGTGTTCAATAGAAAAAGCACCTTCTTCAGAGTTCCAACTCTTGGCTACAGGATGTAAATTCCTACTTCTCCCATCCTGCAGAGCTCACCCTTCTCCCCGCCAGCTCACGTCCTTGGCCACTTGCTGTTACCATGGAGTTCCCAAGCTCATAGTCCACTTTTTCTCACTTTATATATCCAAGAAATGAGACATGTATGTCTTCATCTTGGCTGACAAACTTCTAGCAGCAAATTTTGAAGGGTCCACTGATGATGTCACTTAATTTTCATCTATGTGAGGCATATGCAGTTTAATATTGCATTTGGCAATGTGATGACAGGCAGTTAAATAAAAACTAACACAATACACACATACATACACACACACACACACACAAATAAAACCACCACCAAATTACTATACTAAGAGGAAAATAAATGTTTGTTTGTTTTTTTTAAAGAATAATTTTAACAACAACAAAAATAAAAAGAGCTGAGTGTGGTGGCACAGGCCTTTAATACCAGCACTCCAGAACAGAGGCAGGTGGAACTCTGCAATTGGGGCCAGCCTGGTCTACACAGCAAGTTCCAGGCCAGCTGGGCTTTACAGGGAGACCCTATCTCAGAAGAAAGAGAGGAAAAAAAGAGACACAGAACATCACGCCAAGGGAAGGGAGACAATCAGCACTGTGGTTTGAATCTAGGCTGGAGCGGTCACTCCTCCCAGCTCTCCCCTACCATCTCTAAGCTGTGGGGGTCTTGCTATGCAATCTAGGAGCAGCACACCTAAGGCCATTACAAAGGTCAAGTGACTGCCACCTCTAGGACATGCATGCAGACTGGGTCAAGTCAACCACAGTTTCCATCACAATAATTCAGTGTCATGTAGAGTGTTGACAACAACCAGAATTCAACTAGCCACACTTCACCATGAGTTACCTTGTTCATTTAACACTGGGAGTCATAAAGACCCATCAAATTTGCAGGTTTGAGAAAAATATCCATCTGCTTTAAAGGCTAGAATGACCAGTTAATGCTTGTTCTATGAAGCCATAGTACTAAGTCTTGCTAGGCAAACCACTTTTAAAAGGAAATCAGAGCCAGACATAATGGTATACAACTATGATCCAGCATTTGGGAGCTGGAGGCAGGAGGATCAGGAGTTCATGGTCATCCTGGCTACACAGCCAGTCTGAGGCCAACCTGGACCGGTCTTTAGAAAAGAGCAATCAGACTAGGTAGGGACACCAGGGAAACCCTCAATGAACACACAGCGGCAGGTTGGTTCCACCAGGGCTGCTGCCATGCTTTTGTTTTGGCAACAATCATACAATGGAGTCACTTCTTTTCATGATCCAAACAAACCTTTCCATAAGGAACAATTTCCTTAATTAATTTTAGGTGTGTTTTGCCTGCATGCAATGTGTGTGCAGAGGCCAGAAGAGGGAGCAGGATCTCCTGGAACTGGACTTTGGGACAGTTGTTAGCATCCATGTGGGTGCTGGGAGCAGCTGGTGCTCTTACCTGCTGAGCCATCTCTCCAGCCCCCATGGGGAATACCTTTGTAGCAAATCATCTAATAAAATTAAGAGTCCTCCTGATTTATTTTCATTTGTTTGTGTGCTGGTGTGAATGCATACCATGTTTAGGGTGCCCCAGTGACCAGAAGACAACATCAGATCCGCTGGAGCTGGAGCTAGAGGCAGTCATGAATTGCCTGATACATGAAAATGTATACTGGAGTCCTCTGCAAGAGCAAGAAGCACTAACTGCTGAGCCGTCTCTCCAGATTCAGATTCCTGATTTTTAACTGAGAACATTTCCTCTCTAGCTCAAATAACTATATAATTTTAAAGATTTTACTTATGTACTATGTGTGTATGAGTGTTTTGTCTGCATGTATGTAAGTGCACCACAGGCCCAGTGAGTCATCTCTCGAGCTCCAAACTCCATGCTGGGGAGTCTGGTCACACGTCACAAAGCCCATTTTTGTGCATTAACTGTCCTCGCAAAGTCTTTACATAATTAAATTAACTTAAATGGGGCCAGAGGAATGACTTGTAATCCCAGCATGCAGGAGGTTAGGCAGGAGGAGTGCTGCTCTGAGTTCAAGGCCAGCCAAAGCTATATAGCAAGAAGGCCAGTCTGGAGTACATTACAAACCTTGTCATAAACACTGCTGCAGCCTCTCCCCTAAACTAGAAGGCCAGGACTATCAGAGTGAACCTACAGGTAGCCTTCAGACCATGTTTAAATCAATGTCAACTGTATTTAATAACTACCAATCCAACACACATGCCCTCCTTTATCTCTCAGCACTTATCAAAAGGGGGCTAGAAATCTGACTCAGCAGTTAAGAGCACTGGCTGCTCTTATAGAGGAGCCAGGTTCAGTTCCTAACACCTATACCGAGGCTCATAACTGCCTGTAACTCTAGTTCCAGGGAATTCGATTTCCTCTTCAGCCCTGATCCCCCAACAGTATGCTTACATACATGCACACAAAACACACATATAAAATAAAAATAAAGAGCCGTGAAGCACGTCTTTAGTCCCAGCACTCAGGAGGCAGAGGCAGGCAGATCTCTGTGAGTTCAAGGCCAGCCTGGTCTACACAGTGATTTCCAGGCCAGTTGGGGCTACAGGGAGACCCTGTCTCAGAAAGACCAAAAAAAAAAAAAAAAAAAAGTTTTAATATTTTATTATTTTTATTTTATGTGTGTGAGAGTATTGCCTGCTTGCAGGTAGGTGCACCCATGTCCTGCAGGCTTCAAGAGAGCATGGGCCTGCCAGCAGACTGACTTTGCACTTCTAACCCCTGAACTATGTATGATACAATAAATTCTTGCTGTTCAAAACAAAACACACTCCCACTTGTAACATAAAAGTTATTCACAATGCTTTCATGGCGGGAGAGGGGTGTGCGGGTGCCCTGAAGCCAGAGGAGGACGTGGGGTGTCTTGCTCTACCACTCTCCACCTTCTTTTCCTGGAGATAGCCTCTCACTGAACTTGAGGCTAGCCACTTGGACTACGCCACACCTGGCTTTTCACTGGGCACAGGTATCCAAACTGAAGTCCTTGCACTTGCCTAAGTGCTCCTAAAGTATTTCTTTGATTTGTACACATTTGGGAGGTGGTTGTGGTGGCCCTGAATCTCGGCACTTCAGAGCCAGAAGCAGGTGAATCTCTGAGATCAAGGCCAGCAAGGTCTCCAGAACGAGTCCCAGGCCAGCTGGGGCTCAGGGACATCCTGTTGCAGAAAGACATAAACTATTTAAAAATTGGTACTGTATTTCTGTGGGGAGAGGACTGGTGAAGTTAAAGAACTCTTACGAGTCATTTCTCCCCTCTATTATGCACGTCTCAGGGATCTCAATTCCTCTGGCTTGGGAGCAAGTACCTTTATCCACTGAGCTAGCCCACCTAGCTCATAATATTAATATTTTGAGAGTCAGATGTACATTACAGATAAACTGACTGACAAAGCGGTCACTGCAGATGGTAGGTGATAGGCACAGGGATCACAACTCTGTTTCAAAAGTTTTCATCAGAGTTTAACAGCCATGAAATCAGTCACCCCAACTAAAGAGCATGTTTCACAAAGGCAGAGAGCATGTACACTGACTCAATGCAGCAGTCCTAGTGCCCAGCAAAGGAGACAAGGGACCAAGAATTCCATCTAGTTACTCCCCTGTGGCTGACTGACAGCTTGGCTGTTACCTGCGAGCAGCATGGTACCAGGAGCCCTTGGCCTATGCTAAGCAGTTTCAGAAGACAGTCACCAGATGGCACAGGACCATCTCCCAGGGGGGCTTCCAGAAGGCCAAATCATCAGACTTCAGGAAGAAAGTAAAACCCTTCTCTGGTGCTGGAGCACAGTGTAGTCGTCTGTGCTCCACTTCCTCCGGTGCCCCCTCAGCCTGAGACTCTGAACAAAGCAGACATGCAACGCATTCCTACCTCAGCACTGGAGAGCTTGTCCGCAAGGCACTTCCTTCCCCACCAGTGGTACTGAAACCCCAACCTCTCAAGACCCCAGTGTCTTTTCCCCATCTGCCACCACACTACTTGTCAAACAGAGGGGCAGAACCCCTCCCTGTTTTACGCTGGGGGACCCATGTATGAGTAAAGCAGAAAGCCGATGGCCATGGTGGTACATGCCTTTAATCACAACACTTGGGAGGTAGAGGCATATGGATCTGGTCTAGGTAGTGAGTTCCAGCCCAGCTAGGGCTTCACGGTGAGGCTCTGTCTCAAAACACAAACAAAGCTCCTCCTGCCCCTCTGCTACAACTGAGAGGCGCACTCACAGACAGGTAAGACTTCCTCATCCTCTACCACAAACCTGGGACGGAAGCACATTCGGTAACAACAGCTGACAGAGCAGACAACACGGAGAAGGGAATTTCAGGCTCCACAGCAAGCGGTGCTCATCAAAAGGTAAAGTTCACACAGTGATCTTCTGTTGTCTTCGTACTCCCAAAGCACAATGCACCTTCTGTCAGTCAGAACTCACCCAAAGAAAGCATCAACAGACCAAGTTCAGCATCTGGGCCTCCTCTTTAGCAAGCAGAGGGAGCCAGTGACCGCTGGGTGAACTCAAGTCCATGTTACCAAAGCACTTCTAAATGCCCTTAAAGTCAAGCCCAAGCTTCACTATCCATCAAAAAAGGCCCCTCAGTTCTGCCTTCTCCAACCTGCTAACGGATGGACGCCGAGGTGAAGAGTGAGCAGTAACCTGCGAGCGTCCCCCAGCAGCTTCCTGCCACTACCGCAGATGACATCCGCTTCTATGTGCTGGAAACACACTTTTTCCACTTTTCTTTTAAAGACAGGCCGTGCTGGAGCCCCGGCAGCCTTGAGTTTACAAAGATCCTCCTGCCTCTGCCTCCCAAGAGCTGGGGTTACAGGCAGACACTGGTACACCCACTTGTACCTTCTTTTACATAAAAAAAAGTGAAACTCCTTAGCTGGCAACGCCAAATCCAACTCCCAAAGGTTCACAGCCACTGTGCCTCACTGTCAGGTCTGCGTCAGGTCCGGCTCATCACGGAGGGCCTGGATCCCAGCAGCAAAGGCCCTCCCTGCCCGTCACTCCAGACAGTTGACTGCCCTCAGGCCTTCAAGAATTTAAATACTCTTGCCCAGAAAGCATTTTTCTTCTAAAACAAAAATTTGGGGCTCTCATTTTTTTTTTTTTTTAACAAGCACAACCTTTTGTAAAGGTTTCAAATTGCAAACAACAGAAAGCTGACAGGAAACTGACATGCTCTCACCCACAGGACATTGTTAAAAACCCTGACCCAGCAAATAGGAAAAAAAGAACATTTTTCTATGTTGCCCAGGCTGGTTTTGAGGTCGAGTGTTCCAGAACAGCTGGGACTGTGTGTGGTCACACCTACTTTAACAGGCAGATTTGAAGATTCAAGCACAATTTCAGACTGAAGTGGTGAGCTAACCCATCTCTAAGAACTTTATCCAACAGAGGTACAAACCCCACCTCCAGGTAAACTCTGCTCAACACCCTACATGAACCTGTATTTAAATGGCCAACTCCCACTGCCACCACCATCACTGCCGCTTTATGAAGACAACATCCTAAAATGAATATATTTTTCCAGAAATTTCAGTGATCAAGGCTATCAACCCTAAAGATAAAAAACCAGCTATTATGAATGCTTTGAACAATTTCTCCAATTATTCTGCACTCATCTTGAAAAACAGTTCAAGATTTAAAGACAATCAAGTTTAGATGTTATGACCTAAGAGCACGCACCACAGACACTCTGAACCTAGAATACTAGTCAACCATGAACGATCACAACTGTTGAGTAACAGCTACTAAAACCACAGAAAAAGTACCGTTAAAACGACCCTGATTTGAGAAGGTTATAATTACTATTTCATTATAAACAAGTCCCATTTGTAAGAAGTTAACATTTTTAGCCAAGCATAGTGGCTCACATCTTCAATCCCAGCACTCAGTAGGCAGAGGCAGGTGGATCTCAGTGAGTTCCAGGCCAGCTGGGGCTATAGGGACACCCTCTCCCCAGTGCACCAAAAGAAATTAACATTTTTATACACTAAAGAGGTCTTAATTTCAATCTGTGAATCTCAAAAGGGAAGTTTACCTTCAAAAGCTGTGCTCTCTTCAGTTGCACACATTCCACTAAGAGGACAAAAAAGAGCAGCCTGGGCCCTGAACAAAGATGGCACCAAGGGGTCCATGTTTTTGTTCCCTCCAGGCTGTCTGCCCATGGCTTTAATAACTCTTGTAAATGAATCTCTTACACACACACACACCCCAAAAAACCTGAAACAAAACTCTTCCTGTGCCCCAGACATGCCAGAAGAAGCCATCACAGACGGAAAACTCATTGCCCACTTGACAGCTGACCCAGGGCTCCAACTTCAGTCATCTCCTGTTTTAACTTTGGGACCATACTGGAAGCCAATCACTGCCCTCCTTCCTCTGAGCCTCACTGTACATGAATTTACTCTACCAGCTATTGCTAACTCCAGTCTGAAATAATCTCGAAGTCTGCTGTGGGAAAGAAATTAACGTTCGGTGGGATAACAAAATCAGAGGTGGAAAAGATGCTCCCAGCCCAAGCTCTCAGAGGGAGGAGCTCAGTTAGGCTCACTGCAATAAAGAACGAGAAGCTCATTTAAACTCCACTCCTTCCCTGAAGCAGCAGCTAACCCGAGCCAGGTTTGCATCCAAGGTACCACCGTGATGAAGCCACCACACTGCACTCAATGGGACCTGTTTCCCCCCACGCTGAACGGAAAAAAAAAACACAGGTGAACAAGCATTCATAGTCCAAAGAGTCAAAACAGTGCTAAACCAAAGACTTCTAGAACTCTACTTCTGACTCTGGATTTCCAGATTAGGATTGCTCATCTGACAAACCTACAAATATTCCAAAATCTGAAGGCCCCAGTTGTCTCAGGGAGGCAACACACAGCCTGTTGCTTCCATCTCCCAGATTATCATGGACTGAGTTAATATATGCCAAGCGCTTTAAGGAGCTCCCGGTATGTAGTAAACAGTGATTAGTCATTGAGTGGTAGTTACTACGACAGAGAGGCGGCAGTCACTTTACAAACACCTAACTTGAACCCTGGGTACTTCTGTTGATGGAGAATTTCCAGAAGCCCATTACTGTACATCACTGTAGCATATGCGTTCAGGAAGGTGCAACAGACAAGAGCTCCCTCCAAAAGGCGGCACTTCCAGGCTGGGGATGGGGGGATGGGACGATGCAAACGATAAAGGATGCGGACCGGCCGCCATCTGCCTCCGGGTGACCACGGGGTGGGTCGGGACCCCGAGCCCGGCCGGAAGAGCGAGGGAGGCGCGGGCCGCTCACCATCCGTGCGGACGCCCCGGTTCTCCGCAGGCACACGGCCCTCATCCACCCCCTCCACCCGCCTCCGGCCGCCGCATCCCGGCGGGGAACCGCCCGCTCCGCCCAGCCCGGGCCCGCGGTCCGGCCTCGCGCTGGCCGCCGCTTCACGTGCGCCCCGAGGCCCGCGAGGAGGCCGCGGCGGAACAAAGCGCGCTGACCTTCAGCCGGGGGCGGGGCGGGGAGGAGGGGACGCCGGCCGCCGCCCGGGCCGCCGCCGCCCGGGACCCGAGGACCGCCCCGCCCGCCACCCGCCCCGCGCCGGGCCGGCAGTCGCCGCCCTCCCGCCTGCCACGTAAGCCCACTCGGGCCGCCCGCCGCGCCGTTACCCGCCGGCGCCGCACCTCGCGCCTCCTGCGGCAGTGGCGCCCGTGTCTTCGCTCGCTCCGGGGCTGCGCCGCCGTGGCCACCAATAAAACCAGCTGCCATTGGCCGCGTGGCTAGGCCCCGCCCCCCCAGTAAGACTGGCGGCGATTGGGCAACTCGGGTGCCAGTCAGCACGGCATCCAATCGAAAGCCGCGAGGAGCAAGAGGGGCGGTGCTCGAGGGTGTCGGCCGTATGTAAATAGCTGTGGTATGTCGTTGGCGCACGCGCAGTGCTGTGCCTCTTTAAAGGCGGCGCGGGGGCACGTGGAGGTCTTCTCTCCTCCCTAGGCTCTCGCAGGCTTCGCCGGGGCCTTTATCCCCTGCGACCTTCGGGTATTTGCGCCTCCTGGGCCTGTTTGCAATGTTCACCCCAAGTCCCACGCTCCCCGGGGCTGCACCCCTTGACCGTTTGCATACCGCCGCTGGTAGAGCTCAGGGCCTGGTGGTGCAGGGGTCGGGAGTGCTGCCCACTTACTTCCAAGGCCTGCGTGCCCCGAGCTCTGGGGTGGCGGGTGTCTAATGTACCTGTCCAGCCACGATGTACTGCGAAGTACCTGGGCCTGGGGAAGAATGAGACGGGAAAGTTAAAGGGATATATGAAAGAAGCCCCTCACCCTGGCATCCAATTTGCCTTTCCTGCCGGGAGTCAAAAACTTAACCAACAAAGATACAATTACCTACAGAGATAATGCGTGTGTTTTTCTAGAGACCTGTCCAAACAAGGATGTTAAAAACAAAGCTGAGTGTGGTACTGTATGCCTATAATCCCAGCCCTTGGGAGGTGACCGTGTAAGAGGACAAGGAGTGTAAGGTCATTTTCAGCTACATAGCAAGTTTGGGGCCACCCTGGGCTACCTGAGACCATCTTAAAACCAAAATCACTGAAAGGTGACATATGCCTTAAATCAGAGTACTCCAGAGGCAGGCAGTCATCTGGTGAGTTTGAGTTCACCCTGGTCTGTGTAGTGGGTTCCAGACCAGCCAGTAATTGATACCTACTGAGACCCTACCTCAAACAACAAAACGCTCCAGGTAACTTGTGGTTACTTGGGCCCTAGGAGGTTTGTAGTTTTACGATTTCATTGTATTACCTTGTAGAAATCAGGCAATCTAGAAGCAAAGCATTCACCCAGAGAGAGATGGAGAACTCAGTCCCTTTATTGTATGCCTGAGGTCCCAGAGGAGCTAGTGCTCAAGCTCTGGGCCCCAAGTACAGCTTTCCACAGGTTTTTGTACATCTCCCATTATAGCTTAACTGTTAAAACATTAGTAGATTCAGTCTGGCATGGTGGTGCTCGTCTTTAATGCTAGCACAGGTAGGTGGATATCTGTGAGATAGAGACCAGCCTGGTCTCCATAGTGAGTTCCAGGCCAGCTGGGGCTGCAGTGAGACCCTGTATCAAAAAGACCAAAAAACAAAAAATTGGTAGATTCAAAATTGCAGCCTATGTGACGAACATCACAGAGGCTCACACGTTCCAATTCCTTCTGCAGGTATCTTTGCAGAAACATAGGGCCAGAGTGCAAACACCTCACAGCAAAATTTATTGCTGGTGCCTCGCAGACAGGTGTTCTGCCAGATAACTGTGGCACTGGAGCTTCTTTCTGCTCCTTTACAGCTCCTAGAAAACAGTCACAATATAAATTCTCCCAAACATACAAGAGTCATTTCAAGATAGCAACTATGTCCTAAAGCGAAAAACTTATACTACAATGTTAAAGTACACCAAGTAACATTAAAATTTACAGACACATTTCTTCCTCAAGCTCTCCCCTCTTACCTTAAATCTAAACCACACACTGCACAAACCACCTTAGAATTTCATTTACTAAAAAAATTCTTAATTTTAAAAATATTAACTTGGGACTAGAGAGATGGCTTAGCAGTTAAGAGCACTGGCTGCTCTTGCAGAGGAACTGGATTCGATTCCCAACACCCACATGGCAGCTAACAACTGTCCAGAACTCCAATTCCAGAGGATCTGATGCTCTCTTCTGACCTCCGTGGACATTGTGTGACACAGGTGCATCTACCTACATGCAGGCAATACACTCATACATATTAAATAAAAATAAAATTTTAATTAAAAAATAAAAATATTAACTTTTTATAATTTGAAATGTGTGTGTGTGCACCACATGTGTGCAGGTACCAGAGAGAGGCCAGAAGAGAGCATTAGATACACCTGGGACCTGAAGTTATAGGCAGTTGTGAGGTGCCCACCCCCACATGGGTCCTGGGAAATGCACTTGGGTCCTCTGAAAGAGCAGTACATGCTTTTAACTGCTGAGCCATCTCTCCAGCCCATAAAAAGAAATTTGGTGTTGTTTCTTTTTTTGTTGTTTGTTTTGTTTTGTTTGACACAGGGTCTCACTATGTAGTCCAGCCTGGCCTGGAGCTCACTTTGTAGACCAGGCTGACCTGGAACTCACAGAGATCTGCTTGCCACTGCCTCCCAAGTGCTGGGCTTAAGGTATGCTCCATCACAAGTGGCTAAAAAGAAATTCTTTAAGAGAAATAAGGCAGCTCCCCTATTTTCACTGGGGGTGGGGAGGTAGTTAAGGCAGGCAAGTCTAGGGAATAGTTAACATCCTAGAAGTCTACTTGGTTTGGGCTCTGCACAAACCCTCTCGTAACAACGCATCTAGCAACCTAGGACTCTCCCTCACTTGTATCAAGCCACACCCCACTCCAAATAATGGAGTGCATTTCCCATCCTGACCATTAAATATGGACAGTTTCTAGTCATTGCATTTCAGAACATATAGGGACCTGATCTGGCCTGAATTGGTTTAAGGCTACCTGCACAATAAGGCACACAGTGTCCTCTGAGTGAACTTTTAAGGAGAATCCCTTGTTTGCTATCTTATGCCTGTCTATAATTTGCCCTGTGTATGATTAAAACCAGATGCATTATGGGAAGGGACATGTGCAGTAGAGAAAAGGCTGTATAATTTAAATCTGTCAACCCAAATAAAGAGGCCCTTAGCAGCCAAGAGGGCGTCAGATCCCCTGGAACTAGAGTTCTGGATGGTTGTTAGCTGCCGTGTGGGTGCTGGGAATCGAACCCAGGTCTTCTGCAAGAGCAGTCAGTGCTTTTAACTGCTAAGATACCTCTCTAATCCCACAAAGACAATATAGGCTTAAGCATAGGGTTAGGAGAGAGGTATTGTTGTTCAGGACTCTTCTCCCAGCCAGACAGGCACACTTCTCAGAGTTCAGCTGCACAAGATCATCCCAGCTGGATTAGATGACTGTTGATACTCCTTCCTAGAAGAAGGGGTCAGGGAGAGTCATGGACCCTCACCAAAGTATCCAGATGCTCTTTCTAGCCAATTGCATGCAATTCTGCATATAAAATTGCATGTAGCTTCAGTGCCATGGGGGAGGGGCTAGAGCATATAGAATGGGAAGTCTTGGGGAGGGACGCCATCCACATGGCCTTGAGGAAGTCATCTTCCATGCTGGGTACAGACCCTCCAGTGCCTCCGCTTTAAGGTCACCCATGCTTCTGCCCCTAACCCCTCAGCCTTTGTCCCTAAGTAAGTCTAATAAGCTCACTAGTTCCCCAGGGTGCACTTCCATGGACTCAGACTTTGTTACTGGAGCCCTAGAAGTGGGAAGGCACTGCCTGGTCACCCCCTACACCTACCCCAGGGTGAAAGTTCTTGAGACAGGCTGTTCTAGTTTGCTTCAATTGCTGTGACAAAACACTGACCAATCCAACCTGCAGAGGAAAAGGTTTATTTAGCTTATATCTTCCAAGTTCATCTCTGAGGGAGCCCAAGGTAGAAATTCAGGGAAGAGACCTGGAGGAGGAGCTGAAGCCCAGGTCATGGAGGAGCGCTGCATACTGGCTTACTCCCCTGACTGTGCTCAGCCTGCTCGCTTTCTTTCTTGTTTTCTTCCTTTTTTTGTCTTCTTGAGACAGGGTCTCCCTGTAGCCACAGCTGGCCTGGAACTCGCTATATAGACTAGGCTGGACTTGACCTCACAGAGATCAGCATGCCTCTGCCTCCCAAGTGCTGGGATTACAGGCATGTGCCACTATTCTCAGCTTCAGCCTGCTTTCTTATACAATAGAGGACCACCTGCCCAGGGGGGACACCGCCCACAGTGGGCTGGGCCCTCTCACATCACTCAACTATTAAGAAAATGCCCCACAGACATGGCTACAGGCCAGTGCGGTGGAGACAAGTCCCCTATTTAGGCTCCCTCTACCCAGGTGTGTCAGGCTGACAACTAAGGCTATCCAGCCTACAGGTGCTCAGAAGAAAGACACACCCCAGAGCATGGACGTGGGCATCTCAAAGAGGAGCGGCACTGCTTAAGTTTTAAAACTTAAATGATTTTAAGCTTTGCTTATTTGTAAAAATGATTTACTTTTATGTGTACGGGTGTTTTGCCTGCATGTAAGTGCACCTGTGTCATGCAATGCCCATGGGAGCCTCAAAAGGTATCAAATTGCCTGGAACTGGTGTTATAGACAGCTGTGAGCCATCATGTGGGTGCTGGGCACTGAACCTGGGTCTTCTGCAAGAGCAGCAATGGGTTTAACTGCTAAATCACCTTTCCAACCACTCAGAATAATTGTAATCACAAAACCATCCATAGCAGCTGAGAGGGGAAAGGCCTCTATCCACCTGGAAACTTTGAAAGTCTTAATTGAAGAGCCCCTAACTGGGATTTTTTTTTTCATCCCCCTCCCTGTCCCCTTTGGCAAGCTACATATCCCCCATATACCTGTTTAGTAATGGTATAGACTCTTGCACAATTGTAACTTTTGTAATGTATCACACATAGCCTGAGGCCCTCAGTAAATGGATCTCTGTGAGATCAAGGCCAGTCTGTAAGAGAGACCATGGCAAAAAAAAAAAAAAAAAAGCAACTTATCAGAGGGGCCTCATTGTCCCCTGGGTTGTGGCTGAACTTGGAAGGTGAGAGTCATGATGCACACTCTTTTTTGACCTTTTGACCTTCATTTCTGTAGGCTTCCAAGTGTTGTTGAGTACACAGAAGGACATCTTTAGCAGTTTTATAAATTTTAACTTCTGTGTAAGATTTAGATAAAGCTTAGACAAAACAATCCAAGCAGTTTTAATACTGGTGTTTTGGTGTTTTTTTTTTTTTTATGAGTCAGTTTCCCAAGCTTAACAAAGTTAGCAGAAGCACAAAATTATCTTAATTGGATAAACAATTTTTGTTCTTTTGAGTCAGTTTTTGAGCTACCATGAGTGCATCTGGATGACCTTAGGAGCTGAGTCATCAAACATACATCACCCTTAAGTCTCACCACTCACAAGCAGTGTACAACCGAAACCTTTGAGACATGGCTTTAGGCTTTCACGGTTTTGTCTTTACTTTTCTTTTTTGTTCTTAGGACAAAATCTCACTTTACCATGTAAAATCCATAGCCTCACACCTGGATCCTTCCCAATAGTTCTCCCTCACACCTGTTTAACTGTTTCTTTCTTAGTTTATCTCAAACAAGAGTTGAATCCAAATATCATACATGGTACATTGTAGCAAACTAAGATCCCCGGCACACACACTTGACCACCAAGCTTTTTCTTGCATATCTCAAGCAAACTTTCTCTGTGCTTGCACTTGTCCCCCTCCCCTCCCCATTTTGTGGTCTCATAAACTGAGAGTCAGAAAAAAGTTTACATTTTAGTAAGAGCCCTGGGACCCAGTCAGAACCACCTTGGAGTGAGTCAGGAAAAGGCACCCAGAAGCAAAAACTCTCTGTTAACTCTGAGGATGCAGCTTTAGAGCGCAGAGACAGCTAGCTGTTAAGGGCTCCTCATCCTCACCTGGTTTGCGGTGACGTACTGGTTTCCTTCTCTTTCTACATAGACTCTTTAGGACCCCTCTCAAAAACTAAGTTCCGGTCCTTTTGGTCCTCAGTCCCATGTAACTTCCTTGCCTTGCTGGAAATGTGATCAGGTAACCGACAGTTACAGTGTAACTTTAGCAGTCCCGGCCCCAGAAAGCTTCACATCTAGTGCGAGTGCCTCCCGCCTGATCCTCAGCCTTTCTAGGAACTCTGCTTATCCTCCCTGCTGTCCATTAAAGACTTTCTATTCTGGGTGGGGGCGATTCTCTAATTGTCTCAGGTTTGGCTTGGAGTTAGAAAAGCAACCATTAAGGGGGCAGGACCCAAGCCCCTCTGTTCTCCCTTCCCCTCCCCCCAACCTAATCCAGAGACTCCCCAAACTCCCCCGCCTTCTTCCCTTTTAAGCCAGTGTCTCTGGGGAGTGTTACCCAAGCAGCTGCAGGCACCCTCAGCCTTGCCCACCACTCCACTGTGGACTCACCAGGACCCAGCAGGAAAGTGGCACCCATGCCCATATTGCCCGACCTGGGGTCCGGCCCCACCCTACCCGCCACCTAATCCCTTCACTACACACGGCCTCTGATGACGCCAGGCCCTGGGTCTGCCCTCATCACTGCGGAGACTCCAGCCACCCGGGGCACAGTGAGGGTAGTGGGCAGGGGAGGGCAAGGAACAGAGCCAGTGCAGCCTGCGTCTGCCACCTTCTTCCTTCCCTGCAGTGCCAGGGGGAGGCCCTGTGGGTGCTGTCACTGCTGTCCTAGGAGACACGGTGGACCCCACTGCCGCAGGCCAGCAGCAGCCGCCCCTCCCCACTTCCGCCCTCCCCCGGCTCCTTTCTGGACTCACTCAGCTGGAGGTTTTTATATTCTCCCCTTCTCCATCTTGCTTGCTCCCACTTCCAACCACCGCCCAGCGCCTTAGAGTTGAATTTCTTGTCTGGTGCCAGAGACTACTTAGGCCACTCTGGGAGGTGATCAGTCTCTCCCCTTCTCTCCCTTACGGACAGGCTTCTAACAATGAACCCACATTCTTTCTTTTATTATTATTCTTTTAATTTTATGTGTATGAGTGTTATGCCTGCATCTGTGTAAGTGTACCCAGGTTGTGCAGTACCCACAGAGGACAGAAGAGGGTGTCGGATCCCCTGGACCTGGAGTAATAAATGGTTGTTAGCCTCCATGTGGGTGCTGGGATTTGAACCTGGGTCTTCTGCAAGAGCAGCCAGTGCTCTTAACCACTGACCCATCTCTCCAGCCCAGAACCTGCATTCTTACCTATCTGATGGGTGATGCTTCTTTGGCTGGGCTCCCTGGGCCCCACCTGGCTCCTTTGAGTTCCTGGGGTCATTACCCTGGCAGCAGGGAGGGCAAGCCCCCTACAGATCACCACTGGCTCTAGGTGAGATTGCCACTGCTGGTATTTTGGGGGTCACATCCCAATGAAAATGGAGGTGAAAATGTTGTCTCTGAATCCCAAAAAGAGTCTCCAAAGTATGCTGCAGGGGCTTGATACAGAGATCTGGGACATGGAAGAGCTTTACACAGAGCGCCAGGACATGGAAGCTTCGTTAGGAAGCAGTTTATTAGGGTTAGCACTTTGCTCATTAAATTTATTCAAAAAACAAACAAACAAACAAAAAAAAAAACAAAAAACAAGGCCAGGCATGGTGACACACGTCTTGAATCCCAGCATGCAAGAGGCAGAGGCAGGTGAATCTCTGTGAATTCAAGGCCAGCTTGGTCTACATAGCTAGTTCCAGGTCAGCTGGAGCTACAGGGAGACCCTGTCTCAAAAAGATGAAAAAAAGAAAAAACAAACACAAACTACCAAACAAAACAGAAGCCCTACCTTGAGCCCCCAGAATAATAATTTATTGTTCCTTCCTTTTCATTCCCATTCATTCCCTTATGAATCAGACATTCTGCTTGGGGATTGTAAGGCTACAGGGCTGTGACATTGAGACGGAGTGCAGCGTCTGCTCGTGTGTGCACGGGTACTGATGAGACCAGCCTTTACTTTGTTCCCCTTTTTCCTGGCCCCCAAGGAACTCCTACCACAAGTTGAGTGAGCCTCTCCAACCTGCCCAGGTGCTTGCAAGTTGTGCAGTGAACGCCATGTTCCTCGAGTTCATGGGCTGTCTCCCCCACTGGGGAGGGCTTTGGAGATGTGGCTGTCTCTGAGTCATTTCTGCTCCTGTAAGTCACCCAAGTAAAACTCCTTGGCTTACCAAGTTGGACTTCGGCGGTCTCCTCACTTTGCCTGTCATTGGTACCCTATCTGGGGGTGAGTAGATGTGTGTCCTATCTCCCCAGGAACAGTGTCACACAGCATGTTCTACAATGCCTGACTCTCCCTTCTTTATTTTTAAAAGCTTTAGTCTTATTATTTTGATGATGTGTGTGCATGTGTCTGTGCATATGAGTGCAAGTGCCCTCAGAGGCCAGAGGCATCAGACCCCTTGGAATTTGGAGTTACAGGTAGATGTGAGTGCTGGGAACTGAACTTGGGTCCTCTGCAAGAACAATAAGTACCCTTAACTACTGAACATTTCTCCAGCTCCCTCCCTTCTTAATTCTTATTTTATATATATGAATGTCTTACCTGGCTGTAGATAAGTGCCTGAAGAGGTCAGAAGAGGGCTTCGGACTCCCTTGGATTGGAGTTAAGGACAGTTGTGAGCCCTATTGTGGGTGCTGGGACCTAAACCTGGGTCCTCTGCAAGAGCAGTAAGTGCCCTTAGCTCCCAAGCCATTTCTCTAGCCTTTCCCTTCTTAAAAGAGCACTAGTCACTGGAGCAGGGCCCATACTAGTGATTTCATCCTTATGGGATTGTACTGCAAAGAAAGATACTGCATGCGTGGGCACCAGGAGTTGGACTTCAGCGGAACTGAGGAGGGGCACTGTGCAGCCCACTGACATCAAAGTGGTACGCTGGCAGATGTCTTGGGCAGCTGGCTGTGTAGATGATGTTGGTCAGGGATTCCTGGGTGAGACTCCTAACTATCTGGGTGACCCTGGGCAAGTCCTCATGTTTCTGTTTGCCCCATATGCCTACTTCAAGAGGTTTTGGGAGAGCTAGAGCAGCACTGAGTGGGTGCTCAGCTTGAGTTTAGTATTGGCTGGCCTCATTGTCTCCTGCTCACCTACATCATAAAATACTTGCAGAGACAGAAAGAATCCAACCATCCAAGGACCCAGCAGGCAGAAGCCTTAGAGGTAGAGCCCAGTAGATCCCTTCAATTCCACTCTGGAGATAGTCCAGTCTGCACCAAGCTTTCAGGAGACACCGAGTCTGACAGGCCCTGTGCTCAGAGCGTGAATACCCAGTACAGCTGGCAGCAGTGATATTGTGGGTCTTACATTCCACACTGAACCAAAGGCTGATCTCGAGCCCCCCCTCCCCCTGACACCTTTTTATGCTGGGAATTGAACCCAGGGTCCTGGCACACACTGGGCAAATAGCCTATATATTTTTACTTTTTAAATTCCAAGATAGGGTCTCATTAAATTGCCCTGGCTGGTCTGCAACTCATGATCCTCTGCCTCAACTGGCGATTACAGGCCTGCACTGCCACACACAGCTCTAACAGTCCTTTGGGGAACCAGAAGGACCAGTTATTGGGGCCTGGAGGCCATCTGCTGCATCTGGAGCTGTCTACATCCCAGCTGCACCCCCTCCGTCCTCCAGGGCTTTGGAGTTTGGAAGAAGGTTGTGAATAATCGCAAAGTCCTGTGTTTGAATCTTCCCTCCTCAGTCCCTGTCATTTGGGTCATGGTGACAGTCACTGCCTCTGAGAAGTCTTGGCTTCTGGCTGGTGCCCCCTTGTCCCTTGGTCATGCAGCTTGCTCCACACCAGCCCTGGGCTCCCATTTTCCTACTTCCAGAACTGTCAGGACTGCCACAGGAAGGGATGCTGGTGTCAAGTCCCACAGGCATGGCCAGCAGCCAGCAGCCTGGTACATTGTAAAACCTATGCACATCTTAGGTTGGCTCTTGTCCCTAGCTAGCACAGAGGAGCCCCCAAAGGAGGTGCCCCCAGGGGCAGATGCCTGTAGCCCACCGGTACGACACGTATCCAGTGTGGGGCAGGTGATGCCAGGCTTTGACCTTGGCAAGTAAGAGAACAGCAGATACCTAGTGGACCTTTGTACTCCAGCATTTCTCTCTCTCTGTTATTTTTTAGACAGGATCTCCTGTAGCCCAGCAGGCCTGGAACTATGTAGACTGGGCTGACCTTGACCTCACAGAGATCTGCCTGCCTCTGCCTCCCGAGTGCTGGGATTAAAAGTATGTGCCACCACTCCTGTCGCACTTTCTTTTTTAAAAAATTATTTACTTATTTTTATTTTACATCTATGAGTGTTTTGTTGTACAATGCCTGTGAAGGCCAGAAGAGGGCATTGAGTTCCTGGAACTACAGTTATAGATGGTTGTTAGCTGCCATTGTGGGTGCTAGGAACTGAACCCAGGTCCTCTGCAAGAACAGTGTTCCTAACCACTGAGCCAGCTCTGCAGTCCTGCACTCTGGCTTTTTCTAATGTGAATGCCTGGTCTCGAACTCCCCAGAAGAAATGTGAATAGGAACCTAGGTCAGCCTCATAATGAGCACCTCTGTGGAACCTGCAAGATGCCTGCCTCATGTCTGTGCTGTGGAGTGCTGGTACCCAGTGCAACAGCCACTATCATCTTCATCAGAGCAGCTGATGACCTGCAAGTGGCTCTGCAGACTCCACCTGCTGCTGTTCTCTCACAGGAGAGAGCAGGGAGGGTCACTAGACTCGCCCGAAAGCCCATCCACTCCTTCCAGTTGTGCGTGTTCTTGTGATTCCGTCCTGGCTGCACATGGTCCTGGGCGGTGCCAACATATGCAGGGCAGGTTATAGGAGGTTATTAGCTGCCATGTGGATGCTGGGAACCCAACTTGGGTCCTCTGCAAGAAACCCTACTGAGCATTTCCCATGTGGTTGTTGGCACTTATGTTCCTTTGCCTGAGCCCTGCTGGTTAAACAGATCTCACTAAGGCAGAAATGCATCTCCCAGCAGGACTGGGTGGGGACAGGGCCACTCTTGCACCCCAAGAGGCTCTTTCCTGCCTGTTAGCCCTGGGGGCTGCAGGCATCTCTGCCTGTGTTCGGTATCCTTTCCCCAGCACACACGGGCACACTGGTCTTGGCCACCTGCCCCCACGCACTTCCCCCAGTATCACATCTTGTGTGGCCAAGTAAGAGACCAACACCAGGGGCCAATACTGGCAGTGGGCAGGGTTCTACGTCACTCAGGCAAGAGCTGCCCTGTCACCGCACCCCTGTGCTCCCAGCCATTCCCTTCCCTGCTCCTCTCACTGCATCCCCCACCCCCAACCGTTCCCATCCCTGCAGCTTGGATTTTGAGAACACCAGGCCAGCTCCTTGAGCTCAAATGTGAAACCTTTGGAGACTGGCTAGCTCCCCCTTAGCATAACATCCTGGAGACACAGCCTGCTGTTGCATGTCCCTGGGTCTTGTGTCCTTTAGCCACGACTCCATCAATCTCTAATGCGTCACTTTCTGGGTACAAGAAGGCCCTGTGACAGTGTCCATTGCCGCACGAGAGTGCTTGGGGCCCAGGTTGCTCCACTGACTACTAACGCACTCTGCCAGCTTCCCATCCTCGCAGCCCACAGCCTCCCAGAGGAGCCTCAGCGGTCCGCCCTGCTCCCCCAGCTCACGACAGCGTCTGATGGGTGCTCCCTTCTTCCATGTAGCACTTGTGTCTCTACATCAATGTCTTAGCTGCTGCCACCAATGCTTGGGTGTGGCTCAGGGGTCTCACCTTGCATGTGTGAGGCCTGCTGTCCGTTTCATCCCTCTGCATCTCTGGCTGCCATGCACAGCCAACCTCACCTCAGCCGAGCCACCCTCTTAACATCCAGCAGTACTTACAGCCCCCATTCCTCTCTGGGAAGCTGCCTCTGCCCCTCCCGGAGGACATGGTGGGCCTGAGATACCTCTAATGGGAGGCCAAGGAGAGTGTACTGACCAGAGGCTCCATCCTAAAAGGCCAAGCAGTACCCCTGCTCTCAAGACACACGCCTATGAGCCACAGCTGTCATGTCCTGAGTGACCATAGAGACGAGAGATTCCAGCAGTCCCAGCCCAGGAGCACGCAGAGCACACAGGTGAGGCAGTTTGTGCGCCCCTGTGTGGCCTCCTGCTGTAGTCCACAGCATGGGCCTGTGGCACTCCAGGCTAGTACATGTATCTCCAGTCCTAGGAAAGAGAGGCCATGTGTCTAGAGCAGATACCGGCACTCTCCTTGTGGGCTGTGCATCTGGAACCTACGCCTGCCCTCAGTCCCCCTGAAGCCAACCACTGCAGATGTGAGGCAGTGCCTGGCTGCCGCCCACACCCTCCTCTCAAAGCTGGAGATCAAAGTCCTACAACAGGGCGATCCCTTATCTCAGAAGCCAGAGGTGTCGACCTGGGCTCACGGGTGGCCACAGCAATCCTGGGCAGCTTGTCAGGGCTTACTCTGCAGAGCCTTCCACCCGGTCAGTTGTTCTGGGAATCCTGCAGTGTGTGTTCATCTGAGCCAAAAGGCCAACTGAGCGGCCTTTGTCTGGGGCTCCACTGGATCCGCCAGGCTGAGCCGGCCTTTTTCCGACTCAAAAGCTCCAAATATGCCAACACAGCAGAGGTTAAGCCGGTAGCCAGTGTGAGGGAAAATCCTAGGGCAGGCTGGCTGAGGGGTTCAACTGACCAGGCTGCCTGAGTCGCAGGCTGCCGACCAGGCGCTGGAGGCCAGTACACCAAGTGCTGAGAGAGCAGCACGAAGGGAGGGGCAGCCCAGGTCTCAGTGTTCAAAGAATTTATTATCAGCGTCTCAGAGCTGCTGCACCCCACTTGGTCCAGAGTGAGGATGGCTGTAAACAAAACCAGAGCTCAAGGCCGGCACCCAGTGGGCGGGGCCTCAGTCCGGCAGCCCGGCTGGATGACGTCATGTCACTGGAGGCTGCCGTTCTGCACCATCTGTAGATACTCCTTGTGAAGCTTCTCCTGGGCTTCAAAGAGCTTCCGCAGCTTCTTGGCCTGTCCCTTGCTCAGCTCCTTGCCCTCAGTGTCGTGGGTGGGTAGACCCTGCAATGACAGCACAGTACCAAGGCCTGGCCTCCACTTCTCCCTCCAGGAGGGCTGTGTCTCTCCCTGACAAGTCATATTAAGACTTGGGGGCAGTAGCAACACCCTCTTTTTGTTTTAGGGTTAAAAAGTATTTTATTTATTATTTTATCTTATGTGCATGACTGTATTGCTTGTGTGTACTGTATGTGTGTAAATGCAATACAGACGAGGATGTCGGATGCCCTGGAATGGAGTTATGAACATTTGTCAGCCACCATGGGTGCTTAGAACTGAACCTGGGTCTTCTGCAAGAGTAGCCAGTGGTCTTAGCTTCTGAGTCATCTCTCTAGCCCATGTGTTTTTAGTTTTTGAGACAGGTTCTCACTATGTAGACCAGGCTGGCCTCAGACTCAAGAGATTTGCCTGCCTCTGCTTCCTAGGTGCTGGGATTAAAGGCGTGCGCCAGCCACCACTCCTTGTCTATTGGTTTTCAGATTTTTGGGATGGGCAGGTCTTAAAGTGTAGCCTGAGCTAACCTCAACTTAGCTTCTTCTGCCTCATTCTCCAAACAATAGCTCTGGTGACTGGGCTCCTACAGCTGACAATGGGGAGAAGTGACAGGAGCTGGACGCTCTGCTCTGGGTGGGCAGCAAAACCCCACTAGGCCACGGTGGCTTGGCTCTGAGGTGGCCAGGCAAAGTTAGGCAGCATAAGTCCAAGAGCCAATAGGGCCAAGCCTAAGGTTTGGAGCAGAGCTTGGGAGGAGGCAGGGCTAAGGCCTTGTGCTTTGGTCGGCTTTTGGAGGGTTCCCACAGAATCTGTAGATTTATTTTTCGGTCACCCTAAATGGGGTCTAGGTCAAGACCTCCAGTGCCGGGCCAGAGCTCATATTGTGGGTAGGAACAGTGTGGCTCAGCCTTTGCCCCAACAGGAGCTGGACAGTCCTAGCTGCTCTCACAAACTTCACCCAACAGGTGAAAACCTGGTAGCTCCAGCGGATGGGCTCACAAGTTCTGAAAAGCAGAGGGACTGTTCTTACCTTTTCATCAAACCTGGAATACTTATCGCTTTCTGATAGGAACATCTCACTGGGTGGAACCTTCATCTTGGCCAGCTTCGCTGCCTGGAACACACACAAACACACTCACAGTCACAAGGCTGCACAGGGGATTCTACTGTCTCTGTGACACCCACCCTACCTCCAGTCCCATGTGACTTCCAAGACCCTCAGCCCCCTCGAAGCCCAGAGAAAACTGGGAGGTGGGGGTAGGAGATGGGGGATGGATGACCAAAAGGAGGGGACGCAGGGTCACCCAGGCCTCTGCTCCTGGGGACCCCGGAAGGCTGCAGCAATCCTCAGGCGGCAGGACTCAGGAGCTACTTGAGCTATGACAGACAGCTTTCCCTTCAGCTGACTCCAGGACACCATCTCAGGGTGGAGGCGGAGCCCAGCTCCCCCTGGAAGGCCCCTCAGGGTGCCCGCACCCCAAATAACAAGCAGAACAGTTACTTCTTGTTCCTGTTTCCTCCTGGCGGCCTCCTCCCTCTTCCTCCTCTTCTCTTCTTCAGCCTAGGGGAGGAGCACAGGACAGGCTGAGAGTGTGTCTCGGGCTCACCTGCCATCCCACAGACTTCCTGGTGGTGCCTCAAACATAAGGGTCAGCCACACAGTGGCCACCTCCGCCTTTGCTCCATTTTCAAAGGCCCCCGGGAGAGTCACCCTGACCCTGCTTCACACTACTGTCCATCCGCCATGTGTGGGAACGCCTCCTGACTTACCTAACCTTGTAACCAAAGTTAGTCTTATGTTCCGAGATCATTTAGCAGCATCCAGCTTGTTTCAATTTAACTACTTCAGGGAAATGATGTGAACAACACTCTTACCAGGCCTGGGCTCCCGCTGCAACCAACCTCTACATGTTAAACACAGAGCTCTAATCCCAGATTATATGCTCTCTATTTCTCCTTCACGACTCTCACCCCTGGGACAGAGCAATGAGTTTCTGTATGTGTGCTCGCACACACAGTCCTCCCGTCTCAGCCTCCCAGGTACTGAGGTCACAGATGGGCACCGTGCCCAGCTCTGACAACGCCAGCCTTTTCCTGCTCTTCCTATTAGATGCCCAAGTCCTTGAGCACAGGGAAAGCAACATGCTCTCTTTTTTTTTGAGACAGGGTCTCCCAGTCTGAACTTGCCATGTAGACCAGGCTGGCCTTGATCTCACAGAGCTCTTCCTGCCTCTGACTCCTTATTCTGAGATAGCAGATGTGTCCCACCACACCTGGCTAAGGAAACTCCTTTTAAGAAGATGTTACTTGGTTCTGGGTGGTGCTGTCCTTCCTGTCACAGCACTGGACTCCTGTCACTGGAGTAGCAACCACAGCTCTGTGTGCCATGGCTATGGGCCTCCCTTCACATGGGCTACAAGATGGCAATGAAGCAAGCTCCTGGCACCTCACTACACACCAAGTTCATACAGGACACGATCCAGGTGTGTGGCTGAGTCCTAGAGCTTTAAGGTCTCCGAGGACAAGCAGGTGTTCAAGTGCATCAAGCAGAGGGTGGGGCTGGAGAGACGCTCAGCAGGAAGAGCCTGGCTACTCGGCTGGAAACCCTGACCTGGGTTCTTAGCACCCACATAGTGGCTCACAACTACCTATAACTCTAGCTCTAGGGAATCTGATGCCCTCTTCTGACTTCCATGGGTATCCCCACTCACATGCAGACACACATCCACATCTACAAAAATAATCAGAAAAAAGGAGAGTGGCAACACAGCTATAGTGGCAGCCAGGAGAGAAGCTATACCAGGACTGACCCCGCCCCACCTATCCCCTGCCTCCGAGAGAGACAGAGACAGAGAGAGAGAAAAGGAGAGCATGCACACTGGGAATGGTGTTGTGCTTAGTATTTCCAGGACCTGGGAGACAGAAGCAGGAGGATCAAGAACTCAAGGTCGGGCTAGAGAGATGGCTCCGTGGTTAAGAGTACTGGCTGTTCTTGCAGAGGACCCAGTTCAGTTCCCAGCACCCACATGGTGGTTCACAACTGTCTGTAACTCCAGTTCCAGGGGATCTGACACCCTCTTCTGGCCTCTGTGGGCACTACACAGCACGGGTGCACTTACATACATGCAGGCAAAGCACTCATACACATAAAAATCAATCAAACAAACAAAAGGAGTTCAAGACTAGCTCTGGTTAAACAGTAAGCCTGGGCTACATGAGACCCTGGCTTAACAAAACACAACAGCTCCCCTTTTTGGTCACCAAATTGTTTAGTTATTTACCTAACTAACCTTTCTTTCTGAAATTAGCACGCTGGAATTTTAGCAAATTATAAGCATCAGTTCCTCAAGTAGTATAAAAGCAGAAGAGTACTCTCTCGCTCGGCAAACCCTCAGCCCCTTCCGTCCGCACTAACCCTTTTCTTCTCTTCCTTCTCTTTCAGCAAGGTGTCTCTGTCCACCAGCTTCACCACTGTTGGCAATCCTGAAAGCAGATGGGCGGTGAGACTTGGGGCTGGTGGACCTGCCCACCCTGCTGGGCTGCTCGTCCCTGACCCTGAGCTGGCCAGCCAAGCCAGCTACCTAACTCAAGGCTGGGGTCACATCCCAAATGCTGCAAAGACACAAAACCACAAGGAAGTAGGAAGGCCAGCCTGGGCCAGAGTGAGACACTGTCAAAAACCAAGAAGAGAGCGCTTTCCAGCCTTTCTTCTTATCAAGGTCTCTCTGGTGTGAGAGTTGACCTTTGGAGGCCAGACTGCAGTGTGACTGACAAGCTCCAGACAAGCACCAACAGCGTCTGTGCATTGCATTTCTGCACTGTATGACACTTTCCTGTTAAAAAGCTAAGAGAAGGGCCAGGCACAGGAGCGCACACCTTAAATCCCAGCACTCAGGAGGCAGGGGCAGAAGATCTCTGTGAGTTCAAGGCCAGCCTGGTCTACATAGTAAGTTCCAGGCCAACTGGGGCTACAGGGAGACCCTACCTCAAAAAGACAAAAACAAACAAACAAACAAACAAATCAAAAACTAGTTTTTCTATGTAGCAAAAGTCTCCATGACACCCGAAAGGACACAGTGTGAAGGATGATGTGATGGATGGCTGTCTCTGCTCCAGAGTGAGGAAAGGCAGATTAGCCTCAGCAGAAAAACCAGCTGTGGCCAGTTAGGTCCACAATGGCAGCACCCAGGGGCGGCTGGGGAAACTGAAGGCTCCACCCTGTTCTTCATCCACACATGGAAGCGCTGGTGCCCTCGGACCCCTATGACTGCTGCTGTGCCATGCCCCTTTCCCAGCCCCCTGTACCACACAGCTGCTTGTCTGGCTCCCAAAAAGCAGCTTGAGGAATCACCTACCTTCATGGTCTTCAAACCGCACCCCGAGCTCAGGCAGGATGTCATCACGGAGGGCATCACTGAGCTGCAGAACCTCAGGGACTGACAGAGAGGAAGAGCAGTTCCTGAGCCTGCAGGAGGTCCAGGTCCCCTGAACCCAGGCTTTGCTCAGCACTAAGGAGTGGGCAGTGGCTGCTAGATTCTGAGAGGATGGAGAGCCGGGCCAAGGCAAAGCACAGGCTCTATAGGCAGCCTGGAGGACCCAAAAGAGACAGGCAGAGGTTCCAGCCTTTCACACCGGCACTGGAAGCCAGGACCTGGCTGCTGAGAGCCTGGTGGCCAGCTTACTTGCATGATGAAGCTTTATAACCCCAGAGGCTGGTCACTCGGGCATCACCATCCTGGCTGAACACTGTAAGAGAGGTGGTCGTGTCCCCTCACACAGGCACCCTCAGGCTCAGGCCGCACTTGTTCAAGGTCTTTGCCCTGGTCACCTTCAAGTCCTGAAGGGTTCCTCACTCCCTTCACACTGTAACCTCACATGCCTGCTGAGGCCTGTGGTCTCCTACATGTGTCTGAGGGCTGAGAGCTCCTCAGTACTCAGCAGTAAGACCTACGGTCCCCATGGTTCTGGATTCCCCCAAGAAGCCAGAGCACAGATGGAGTGGATGGGGTCTCGGATTTAGGCTGGGTCTGGAGACTCTCCAGAGCTGCCTGTAGGGAACACCAGCCTAGTCCAACCACCAGGCTGCAGACAGAGAGGAGCCACAGAGGAGGGACCTACAAATGACCTCAGGGACTCAATAGAGAGTTAGGTGATCCTGGCCAGGCCTGGCCCAGGCTCCACAGGCAGTGGCTATCCCAACGCTGAGCCAGAACTCATACAGGACTCAGGTGGGCCAGAGAGCAGCTGTGCAGACAGAGTGGGCCTGGACATTTCTAACCTCTGAGTTAGTCAGATGCGGCACCTTCAATGACCAGCCACCTCACCCTTCCCTGCAGTGGGTCAAAGGGCACTGGCAGGCCAGGAGTTCAAGGCAGGGTCTAGGCTTCTGCTTTGTAAGGTTCACAGCATGCATATAACATAGCTCCCCTATCTGCTCAGGCTGGGACCCCAATGCCCCTTGCAGTTAGGAACCAGGAGTCCTGTAGCATCTGACCCTACACAGGTTTCTCAGCTCCTTTCCCACAGGAAATACAGTCATGGGAGCCAGGCCAGTCCCTCAATGGCCACAACACTACTGGGTGTGCAAAACAAGACGCATGGTCAGGTAAGCTGCCAGCCCAGCACCACTGTCCAGACACAACCAAACCCTGCTTGGAAACGTGAACACCTGCAGGGCCTGTATCAGCACCACAAAACGTAAGTGAATAAGTAAAATAGAAAACAACAGACAGAGGGCTGGGGAGAGCAGCACCAGCAGGGGGACCGGGTTGATTCCCAGCACCTACGTAAACAGCCAGATGCGGTGTTTCCGGTGCTGCGGGCCCAAACAGGCAGGCCCCGGGCACTTGTCCAATCCGCCTGGTTGAAACCTGTGTCCCAGAGAGAGACCTTCTCAAGGGGAAGATGGCTCCTGAGGAATGATACCAAGGTTGATCTCTGGTCTCCACATGCACCAACACACATGGAACATGGACACACCAACTTTTGAAAACTTAAGACGCACAGCAGGGGGAGGTGGGAAGCCGGGACCTGCACTGTGCTGGCGGAGGCGGCACGGCCAGTCCCAAGCACAAGCTGGCTTCCTCAATACTTTGCCACTGGTCCCCAAACGCACTCCCAGGGGCATCCCCAGAACTGAAACGGCTAGTCAAGTGAGCGCCCGGGTGCTCGCCTCAGCCGCACCATTTACAAATGCCGTCAGGTTAGAGTGGAGGGAAGGCGAGGTCTACGATCAAAGCTGGCCAGCAGGCACCGACAACAAAGCACAGACGCTGCGGCAGGGTGGACCTCAAAAGATGCCATGCCTCACCAAGGCTGCACGAAAGCCCAGAACAGGACAATCTGGGATGGGTGGCGGCGTGAGGAGGGGACAGCCTAAGAGTGGGGGTACGCCCCGATGGCTCCACAGGGGGAGCTGTACAGCAGTCATGCGCTGAGGTTGCGAGTGCTGCTCTAGGTGGTTAATTTTGTTACGGGCCATCCACCTCTGTAAATTATATGCCTGCCTGTACCATGTCCTGAGTGGGGGTGTTCAGGAGAGGACTGGCACTGTCACCCACATAGCTTACAGAGGCCACAGCCCAGGCTACTGGAGTACCCACTGCCTTTAGGTCTGAACCTGGCTGCAAAGTCTGGGACCAAGATGGAAACCTACAAGAGGGCTGGGCAGGAGGCCCCTCTGTGCGGAGGAGCCAGGCTGGGCAGGAGGCCCCTCTGTGCGGAGGGGTCAGGCCGGCAGCACGCTTGCTGACACCCCAGCCACTTTGAAAGAGCGTCACCCGAGAGAGGTGACTAGGCCTTCCCCAGACCAGATTCCCAAACAGCTGCTTCCTGAGGACAACAGTGCCAGCAGCAGGCGACTCCCAGGAAGCACTGGCACAAACGATGGTGCTCCTGCCACCTCCAGAGTTCTCTCCCACTCGTCAGCGAGTGTCCTGCCACCTCAAGCTGGCACTCCGTGCTGAGTCAGGAAGGCCGCTCACAGAACTCAAGGGCAGCATGTGCGTGGAGCAGAAGGCACAGGTCAGAGTTGGCTGCTGTCAGCAGAGAAGGGCAAAGGGCGGAACATGACTATGAGGGAAAGAGCCACAGGAGGAGACTCAAGAGGTGACGGGACTGCGAGACGGGTGAACAGGCAAAGCCCCGCTGCACAAGCGTGAGGCCGAGTCCCATCCCAGCACCCAGGCAGAAAAGCTAGGTGTGGTGTGCACGTTTGACCCCAGTGCGGGAAGGCAGAGAAAGGAGGGTCCCTGGGGCTTGCTGGCCAGCCAGCCTAGTCTAGTCAGCAAGCTCCAGGCCAATGAGAGACCCTGTCTCAAAAACAAGGTGAACTGCTCCTGAAAAACCATACTCAAAGTTGACCTCTGGCCTCCACATGCAGTGTACACATGTGCACGTGAACCCACACACACGTGCGCGTATGCACAACGGAATATTGTTCTGCCTTACGAAGAAGGAAACTTGTGACAGCTGCTACCACATGTGTCGACTGTGAAGACAATCCACTAAAGTAAGGCAGCCACGAAAAAGACAAATGTGTGAGACCATTCCCAGAGGTTCCCAGAATCATCAGCGCCAAAGGCACAGAAGGGAGAAAGAATTCCAAGAAACTGGGGAGGGTCTGTTTAATGGGACAAAGTACTGGAGATGGGTAGCTCATGTTGGTGTGCATGCAACCCACTGAGCTGTGCACAGAAACGGCTGGGCACTTCACCATATGGAGAGAGGGTGGCAAGGAAACAGCCACTGTCTCCCAGTGACAAAGGGCTGTCTAGCCCACTTGCCTTTTCTAACTTCTGTGCCTCGCCCCCTGGTCCCCAAACCAGGGAGCTGCCTGCCTCTGGACACCTGGTGTGGAGGCAGCTGTATTGAGGCCTGCTCTGAGCGGCTGGTCTGTCCTGCTCCTTGGACAGCCAAAAAGTAGACGTCAACAGAAAGTCACATTTGTTGCCATGGTTGGCAGAGCCCTGAATCAGAGCCTGTCTATGGGGCTGCTGCAGCCTGAGTGCTCTCAAGTAGAAGGACTGAGGCCTGGGAGATCTCTGGAAATAAAATGACCTTGTGCCCACCTGAGTTTTAGAGCAGGAAGTGTGGCATGTGGACAGGCCCGAACAGGAAGTGTGTTATGTGGACAAGCCCATACAGGTAGACAGGTGGGCAAGATGGCAATTCCGAGCATCCCAACGCAGCCCCACATCTCAGCTTTGTCTATTTACTTCGGGGGGGGGGGCGGGGGAGGTAGAAGACTGACAGTAAAGCTAAGCCCCTTCTTGCTCTGGACAGCCCCAGGACAAGAGCTGGAGCCCTGCCAGGACCCTCTGTAGTTCCACCTGCCCGATTCCTCCTGGGGCTGCAGCAGGCAGACGGAAATGGCTAGGCTGCTTCTGAACATGGCCACCCCAAGCCCATGACTCCAGTGATGTGGGTGCTGGTGCTGCTGAAACTGAAAGAGTCTGCTGCACAGGTCCAAGTGGGCCACTGGGCTGTGAATTTTCAGTTTGTTCAAGTGGTTTACCTCTGAGAGGTGAAGCCCACCACAGAGCCTGAGCTCCCAGAGCCAGCACCCAGGACATCCTCACATCTACATCTTGCTCTTTGACCCCAATGTGAGACACTGGGGATTAGGTTCTGCAGGGGCCTTGGGTTTCCTCCTGCCCCTGTGGGCCACTCCACCAAGCCTGGGCTATGCAGCCTGTGGTTGCCAAGTCCTCTGCCGGCATCATCATCAGCACTCCCCGCTGCGTGTGGCCCCACTTGGACACTACCTTGCTGTAACGAGTGAAACATTCTGCAGTCAGCACTAGCTGAGTTCTACGGGTGGCATCACACCACCAAGGAGCACTATGCTTGACCCGGGAGTCATTACAGACTCCAGAGTGATGCCAAGCAAGAGCTCAGTCCTCAAGTCCCAGCATCCTCTGCTGTGACTCACCAGAACAGCTGCCCAGGGTCCGGCAGTGTGTGTCCGAGATGGTGGTTGGCAATGAAGCTCCCTATCAAGCTTGACATTTAAAACCGATCAAAAATGAACGGTGCCCACCCAATACCTTCATCTTTCAAGCCACAGACCTCAGAACGTTGGAGGACAAAGGAATGGATGTGCTGAGGCCGGGAGGCAGGGCGGGGGACCCCGAGCTCTGGGCCTCCACCCCCAGGCCCTGTGAAGTTCAGCCACAAGGTGCTCTCCAGCTCCGGCACCTACATTGTGAGACTGTGGCAAGACGAGCCACTCCAGCACACAGGCCCAGTCACCAGAAGCAAGAAGAAGACTCGGTACAAACCAGAGACCCTCTACCCTGTTCTGCTCAGAGCCAGAGCTTGTTGTGGACACCTGCCTTTCAGGCCCAAGGCCAGGCCTGACCAGGCCCCGCTATACATGCTGCCACACACTACAGAGTGTGGGCAGCTGACACAGGTGAGACCTACCACCCACCCAGAGCGGTGGGGCCTCACCTCCTTTCTCCCGGGCGATCCTGCGCACACCTTCTCTAAATTCAGACAGCACTTGCAGGTAGGGCATGACTGTGGACTCGAGCTGTGGAAGAATGGGTCAGATTCACGTGAGTGCCACTTTATAGTGCCATGGGGTGTGCTGTGGTGCCCAGGCTCCTGGTGCCCACGTGCCCTTGTCACGAAGGTGGTGTGAGTGACATTTGCTTGTCTAGCTGCTTCGGCCTACGGGCTGACCTCAAGGGACTAAAAGCCATGTCTCAAAGGAGCCCCACCCCCACCCCAAGACCACAGCACCGAGGAAGATCTATAGGCTGGGTCTTGGTTTTTGTTTTCAAAGAAACTAAACCGCAACATTTGTGTAGAGAACAGACGAGCTCTGTGTGTTTTCTAAAAACACTAAAGGCTGGGCGGGCGTGGTGGGGCACACTTTAATCCCAGCATTTGGGAGCCACAGAGACAGGTGGATCTCTGTGAGACTGAGACCAGCCTAGTCTTCAGGGTGAGTTATGGGCTAGCTGGGGCTACAGGAAGACCCTGTCTCAAAAAGACAAAAATAAAATAATATAAAAAGCTCTACAGGTGAATCTCATCTGGCAAAATCTAGAAGCCAGCATATCCCAGCTTGCTGAAAACCAGAGAAAGCTTCTTCTCATCCATGGGGGAGGTCCTTGACAGGAAGCAGGGTAGATGGCTTTGCCTCTCCACCTGTACTGAGCTCTGTCTTCACTGGCACAGCAGACGCTCCCTTCAAATATTGATTACACCTTCTAGCAAGTAATTAGTCTTCTGTGTAGGAGGGTGGAGGAAGTCTGTCCCTATGTTGAAGAAGAGCATCACTGACACGTGTGTCAGCCCACTTGCTACTGTAGAAGACAGTGGGTCTACTCTGACAGGTTGCTGGTATGCTCGGACTGGAACACAAATGCCTTTCTGGCAGTGGTTGCTGGACCCTGGGCTGGTGCCTGAACCAGACCTGGCCTGGCATGGGTTTCTAGACCAGCTCTGTGGGGTAGAGGTAGAGGGAATTCCTCTAGTGTGAGCACTGTGCCATGTATACACATGACCTTCAGTGAACTGTCCACAGAGTCGACCCTGAACATTCCCAGGCCCCGTGTCCAAGAAATCAACCAACCACAAGCTGAAAACACTTGAGGAAAAACAAACTGTGCATGTCATGGACATTTGCCATTATCCCCAACCACGCAGGGCAACAGCCATCTGTACAGCGTTCACCTGGGGGGATCAGATAAAATCTGCAAGGGATTTAAGACTTAGAGGAGGGACCAGGGAGACCGTGCTGGAAAAGCACTATCTGTGAGAGCACGAGGACCTGAGTCCAGTCCCACGGCACCCATGTGAAAGAGCCAGATGAAGAGGCTGGACCCAGGTTCGATTCCCAGCAACCACATGGCGGCTAACAACCAGCCATAACTTCAGTTCCACGGTATCCAATACCCTCTTCTGGCCTCTGCAGGCTTTGCACAACATACGTGCGCTTACATACACGCAGAAAAAAACACTCATACACATTAAACAAAAGAATAAAAAGAGTCCAACAAGGTAGGCGGTTCCCGAGGTCATCCTCCGGTCTCACACGCATGCACAGACGTCTCTACACGCATGCACAGACGTGCACACTGGCACACAGGCAGTCTACAGGGAATGGGCACAGGGTTGACACAAACATGCTATTGTATGCATGAGATTTGAGCACCTATGGACTTCGGTATTCTCAAAGGTCCTGACAACACAGGATTACACACAATGCAAGACCACATGGTCTGTAACCAGGGTTAGGGTGTGACCAGGGCTGGGGTCTCAAGCCAGCTTGCAGGACAATGGAACAGCAGCGCACACCACAGAACGGCTGGTGACACTGGCCACCTACACTGAGGACCAACCCAACCACTCTGTTCCCTCCGAGCCACATCCGAAACTACTGAGGCTGGGCCTTGAGGGGTTGGGTGAGGAAGGGATCTGGGCTGGGCTCAGCACACACACAGGGGAAGCAGGAGGGAGACCTCTGTGGGGTCTAGAGAACTGTGGGGAGGTTTCAGCAGTGGATGAGCACACAGGGGCCCTCTGGGCTCGGTGGGTTCCACTCACATTCAGGCTAGTCCCAGGCCCTCCGATTGGGAAACCCAGTGAGCTTTCCTCTTCTATGGCTCCGAAGATCTGAGGGAAGAAACAGAATTCAACTGTGTGCAGGATGCACAGATGAGGGGCCACCCGAGGCCAGCAGCTCAACAACTGTCCTGACATCTCTGCGGGCAGGCAGATGGAAGCCCTTCCATGTCCCCACACGGCTAGGGAAGGGGGCAGGAAAGACCAGCATCAAGAGTGTAACCCCCTGTTGCTGGGTAAATGCATCCGTCCCATTGCGCTCTGGCTGGGATGCTGCTCTGGCCCTCTCCCAGTTGCAAGCCACCAGGGACCAACATCAAGGACAAAAGGATGAGGTCCACTGGTCAGGGAGGGAATGCAGCCTTAGGCTAGGCATAGTGTGGTAACAAGGGGTGCTCCGCACAGGACTATTCAGAGCACTGGTTTTGCTCTCTGAACCTCAAGATGAGATCAGTGACATGGACCCAAAGAAACATCTGGAAGGACAGCTGTGCATCCACAACGGACGGGACAGCAACAGCCCAGGATGGCCTGAAGCAGGCGAGAGGACCCAGCAGCACATGGAGGCCAAATTCGTCACATGGGCCTGTTGCCTTTGCCCACATGGGTGTGGGCTGCCCCGGCTCACCTTCAGCATGTGGGTGAGGTACACAGCAATGCTCTCCAGCAGAGCCCGATTGGGCCTCCTCCTTTCGGCCTTCCGGGTCGCCATGTAGAGGTTGCACTGACTGACCAAAGCCCGCATCTCTTCCATGACGCTGCGGGTGTCCACATTGTCACAGAGGGCTTCGTGAACCGCCATCTTCTTGTCATAGAAGCTGAGCAAGAGGAGGAAGGGACATGAACACATGGCATGCTACAGAAGTTCTCCATAGAGTTCAGCAAGCAGAGCCACTGCCACCAGCAGAGACCACAAGCTCCTTCCTCCTGGCATCCGGACTGACCCAGAACTCACGCATGCTCACAAGACTCCAAAAAGGGCTCCGACTCACTTCTTATTCAGCTCTGCCTCTTCAGCCTCCCACTTTTCAAACTGGCCGGAGATATCTACAGGAGCTCGGAGGATGTCTTTCACGTTTAAAAAAAACTCCTGAAGAGACAAACGTCAGGTTAATGGCATGTGGGCAACTCTCTGCCTAGAAACACCTGACGTTCCATTGTGAGTCTACTTGAGGCAAGATCTGTCAGCCCAACCGACATTACATGAGGGTCCAGAAGACAGGACGCTTCCTCCTCAGGACAGGAAATGTACCACTGGGTACAGCCGAGTCAGGATGGCATGTCCCACCTGGGAACTTCCTCACACTCTGCCAAACCATCAGGTCAGAAGCAGTACTGAGTGCACCCTCCCACAGCACCAAGTTGCCATCACTGTTCCCTGACCTGGCTCAAAAGAGCTACACTCCCACAGTGCCCCCGCCTCTACCAAGAGCCGAGCACTCACGTTCATGAACCTCTCATACTGAAGGGCGGACTCCATGGTGTTGCTGGAATAATCCAGGGTGTCTTTCCAAGAGTGCATGAGGAAGGCTAGCCTGAGCTGCCGAGCTGAGGAGCAAGCAACACAGCCACTTATTCCCCATGTAACAGCTGACACCCCACTGGCAGGAGTCTGTGGCCCTGCTTACCTGAGTGTTTCTTCAAGGCGTCTTTAATGGTGATGAAGTTTTTCAGGGACTTGGACATTTTGCAGCCTGCTATCGTCAGGTGGCCTGTGTGTAGGAAGTACCTGACCCAGCAGTCGTTTTCAAAGTAGGCCTGAGTACAAAAAGACAAGAGGACAGTTCGGCCGGTGTGACCTGGGCCTCACCTGCAGGCAGGTGCTGGATGCTGATGTACTGCTATCTTAATTGTGCACAACAATCCTAGGCGGAGCACCTGGGGCTTGGAGGTGCTGCCCTGGTTATTTGCCGGCTAGTAACACAACTTGTTTCCATCTAAGTCTGTCTGTTATCAAAGGCCAAGATGTTACCACTGGAATTCAGACACAACCACTGGGGCTCCACCGACTAGGATGCTGAGTTCATCAGAAGGCCCCTGGTGAGGGCACTGCTGACATCTCTCCAGCTGGAAGGACACCATGTTTTCTTTCTGGTACGTGACCTGTCTTCACCTACCTCGGACTGTGCCAGCTCATTGTCATGGTGGGGGAAACGGAGGTCAAACCCTCCTCCATGAATGTCCATCGAGGCTCCCAGAAGCGTGCCTGCCATGGCAGAACACTCTATGTGCCATCCTGGACGACCCTGGAAAGATACAAAGGGGCTCTACTGACTGAGTCAACCTACCCAGGCCTTTATTGCTCCAGAAAATGCCCTTTAAGTCCTCTGAACTTCACTGCAACAGTTTAAACTCTTTTAGGAACAGCCTGGAAGATTTGTTTACATAGTTCAAAGCCAGTCTCATGTGGCTGTGGCTTAAAGCCTGAGAATTATTTCCAGATCCCCCCAGAACTCCGCAAGTGGCATATGGCCATATCCCTCTAGCAAAGATTGCTGTCACATGGCCACCTGGACCTCTAGAGTCAAGACATCAACTAACAGGCATAGGAACCCAGAGCAGAGGCCTCTGAAGGGTCAGTCTGGTCGCACACCCACTTATAGATCAGGAAACAGTCCCAAGAAGAGAAGCTGCTTTTTTAGAGGCCTCGGATCCCTGGGCCCTGCAGCTCTTTACTGCTCCAGAGCCAGGTTCTGGCCCCAGCAACACGGTCTGCCCTCCTTCCTCCTGCCTCTTGGAGGAACACAAGTGTGGTCGACGCCAGCACCCTGTGACCTCTATCCCCATGGTCCCAGCTCTGTCCTTTGCAGTGGGGGCTCACTCACTTTTCCCCAGGGGCAAGGCCAGGATGGCTCTCCTGGTTTGGAGGCCTTCCACAGGGCAAAGTCGTTGGGAGAGCGCTTCTCACTCAGGCGGTCAGCGGATACACTTAGGTCACCTATGAGTGGGCGAGGGGAGGAGGCAGGTCATCCAGTGGCAGGTGACAACAGGCACGCCAGCACCTCACCTCAAGGCCACTCTGGGTGCCCATGGTCAGCCTGTCTTATTAGCCAGTTAACTTGCTTGGGTCTGCTGTGACAGATGTGGGTACTGACTATGTCCTGATCTACCACACACTACCTATCAGCTCTGAATAGTCTGGGCCAGGGTCCCAGTCAACGTGGGACATCCTGGAGCCACAGTATTCCCACTCTGCCATCTCAGCAGTCCTCTGGGACAGGCCATGGCACGCTAGATGGAAGCAAGGTGGCTACCTGGCTCACTGGGGCATAGCGCAGAGAACCAGGCCCATACAGGTGGGAGTCAACAGCATACGGAGATGTCAGCCCAGCTGGCAAGGGGCAAAAGCACAGCTGAGCGACTATGTGCCACTTCAGAGAAGCCACGGTCAGCGGTGACACTGTCCCTAAGGGAGTCATGACGTCAGGTGAGGCAGGTGAGGTGTGGTCAGGAAGGCCCTGAGCAGACAGCAGGGTGCCTGCTGGGTATACCTCCCAACAGGACTTGGGGGCCCCGGGGCAGTGGAGGGAACCACTGGTTGAACTCTGCATTGGTGGCATCCTGGCACAGTGAGATAAGATGATACAAGTGCAAGATAGCTCAAGACCCAAGAAGACCCGTGGGCACCTGCGAGTGCCCCCAGGTTGAGGATCAGCCTTTGCGAGGGGAATGGGTAGAACAAAGGGCTTCCTTCCATCTCAGGCTCAGGTCCTGGACTCAAGGGTCTGCCTGGCTGCTGTGTCCTTCCCCAGGTACCACTGAGCCCTGTGGAAAACTCTAGAACAGGAGGGACACCTGCTATTCCTGGACACTGACTCGGGGGATGTGAGTGCAACTCCACCCCTCAGGAGTGGGATGAGTTTAGGCTGGAGGAGGTCCCTGAGCTCTGGTGGGAAGGAGGCACCACTCAGGTATCCTGAAACCCTACCTCAAAATCATGAGAAACACAATGAACAGAGCGTGTTTGAGCAGGACCCTGCCATCACCAGCCAGCCCACAGATGCTGGCCAGTGTTCAGACCTCAGACGTCTGTCAAACAGACCACGAGAAACAGACACAGGCAGCACCAGCATGGAACTCGACCTGGCTCTAGCTCCCTCCTGCTGGTCCGCCAGTAGCAAAGAGAGCCAGAGCCACAGCTCTTAGGGCTCCACAGCTTTCTCTTGAAGCTACCCTTTGACGCATAGGCCAGGTGTGGACCCCCAACTGTTACTACTGCGGAGTTAGCTAATTTTCAATGTTTCTAACTGATCATTCTAAAAGGGAAAGAAAAATATCATCTGCCTCTGGCACCCACCAGCACCAAGTGTCAAAGGCTCGAGGTGGTCTCTGCAGGGTCGGTCGGCCCCCATCAGGCCAGGTCTCCTATGACCTGGCTGGCCCCACCTGCCACTGAGTACCTGAATGCCAGCGGCAGGGTTTGAGTAAAGAAAGACCATATCTATAGGCAGATTTAGGGGGTGTGCAGGCTGTGAGGAAGTCTGACTGGGGGGGGCACACTCCCATAATCCCCTTTCTACAGCCTTCCTATGCTGACTCAGCTTCTGTGGTTCCTGACATCAGACTGGAACAAACACCCAAGGCTAGATGACACTGAAGGAGCAGAGCAGCAGGTGGGTCAGAGAGCCGAGGAGCCCTGGCGGCTCTTCCAGCTCTGGAATGTTGCTCTCTACTCATCAGGCCTTGGTTCCCCTCTATTACACATGTTCGTATGTTTACAGATGTGTTTGGCTCATCCTGCCAGATGCACATATTTCTGGTTACCATGAGGGCCTGTGTCTACCTTGACCTTCAGTCCTCTGCTAGCTTTCTGCTTGACTGCCCAGCTCATTTCTTTCCTTTGGCTTATTCACAATCATATGCGTGTGGTACTCAGTGTTAAATCCTCCTGTGCCTCTGTGGGACTGGGAGTAGAAACCTCTAGGTGGCTTGCTGGCTTCCCATCCTTGGACTGCAGACACCTTTATGACAGCACTGTGGTCAGAGAAGGATGGGCTGACTCTCTTCTGCACCTGGCCTGTGGTCCCAGGTGCTTAAAGAGAAACATGCTATTTAATTCCTCGCCTCTTAGACTACATCTGTTCAGATCTCTTAGCCGGTCTTGAAACCTTTCCTACCACAGCTAACTGTGGTTTGCCTGACTACGATACCTCTGAAAAGTAAGTGAATGGAGGTTTTGACCTCTGGCTCTAGGCATATGATGGTAT
Organism: Eospalax fontanierii; assembly: GCA_035773235.1. Classification (NCBI taxonomy): domain Eukaryota; kingdom Metazoa; phylum Chordata; class Mammalia; order Rodentia; family Spalacidae; genus Eospalax; species Eospalax fontanierii. The sequence goes on from CM069526.1 coordinate 2,717,512, forward strand.
GTGGCCTTGGAAGGCCTTTTGAGGACTCTGTTACCATGAACTCACCCTTCTAAGGCCTCCCAACAATGTCACTGGATCTGACATGTTGAACTGGCTTAGCTTCTCTCTTCAATGTTTCTGTGCTGTCCTGTCCTGTTGAGCTGTTGAGTTTTCAATTCTGGTATTCTTTCTTTTTTTAATAAAAGATTATATTAAAATATTTAATTAATCTAATATTTAATTAATTTAATTATCTTTATCTTATTTGTATGGGTAATTTGTTGGCATGCATTTGAGTACACTATGGGCATGCAATGCCTGCAGAAGCCAGAAGAGGGCGCCCTGCAGGACCAGGTCCTAGTTAAAGCCACCTCTCCAGGCACTATTTTTATCACTTTTAATTATAGTTATGTGTGTACGTCTATGTGCATGAATGCAGATACCCACAGAGGCCAGAGGTGTGGGATCCCCTAGAGCTGGGGTACGGGCAACTTATGAGCCACCTGATGCAGGTGCTGGGACTCAAACTTGGATCATCTGGAACTCGGACTGTCTGGAAGAACAGTACACCCTCTTAACTGCTGAGCCATCTCTCCAGCCCTGATATGTCCTTACAATGGAGCCCTCCAGCTGGTCTTTCTTTCCAAAGCCTACATTTTTATGGCTAGACTGCCTTCCAGGAATATGTGGATCAGTTGGAGGTGTGTCCGGTGTGCAGCAATTCCTCAGCTGAACTGTGCCTTTCCAGCCTGGATTTTGTGGGTATGACCTCAGCTCCGCTATGGAATAAGTACTTCTGAAAGGGACTCTGCTGGTTTTCTAGGAAAACCCTGATGTTGGTATTTAAAATAGGTGGAAGAAGACTACCAAACATATATACCCCAGAGGCCACTGTCTACCATGCGCCTGCCATAACCAAGAGGTAGAGGTGGTTCAGGCAGAGCATGAGGAAGAGCTCCCAGCTTTGCCTTCCTTCCATTTTGTGCCCCATTCTGGTTTTACCTTCCCCTTCCTGAAGAGCTTTCTGGTCCCCAACAGCCTCAGGCACCAGCTTCCCATAGGAGTGCTTCTCACTAGCTGTGAACTTGGCTGTGTCGAAGTAGACAGACCCATTTGAAGCATAACTGGAAACAAGAAGAAAGGGGGATCTAAGAGAGAGAAGCTCCGCAGCACTAAAAGGGCCGGATGCCAAGGGCGGGGGCCACCAAGCCCACACTTCTGCTCTCCCAGCAGCCAGTCAGAAGCCACACTTAACGGCTTGAGAGGGGGCTACCCTGGCGTGAGCTGAGCAGAGGCAGGGAGGCCTCCTGAGGCAGAGGTGGCTGGGGTCCCCATACAGCCCCTCTGCTTGGCGCCTTCTAGTCACATCTCTAGCCCTGGCCTGGTCTGGCAACAACACAGCCCTGTGAGACATGGCCTCTCCTCTCTGGGACAGCACTCCACCTTGGGACTCTGTCGTGGCTCTCTAGGTGTCAGGAGCCGGGCCAGTCTCCTGCCGTCACGTGCTATGGGGCACCACTGTCACTGCAGCAGGGGGCGCTGTGGTGGGCACTGAGCACGGAGTCCTCACTCCTCTCACCAGTGTGCCCAGTGGCAGGGTGGGGTCCAAGGCCAAGTCTGAGAGAGCTGTAGGCAGGTGCTGAGCACTGCCCAGAGGCCCTGGGTCCAAGCCCTGACTCCCTTCATGGCTCTTCTGAGAGACTAATTTCAGCCATGTGGGAAATATTTCGGGGAGTCAGACATGCGAGAGGCAAGCCTGAGCCGGGTAGAGTTTATACCAAAAACACAGCCAGGCCACAAGGCACACTCTTAAAGGATCTGAGTGACACCACTGTCCCCAGAGGCCCTGCAGCGTCCACATTCACCACCACACTATTCTGGCCCCATGACCTATGGACTTCACCGTTGAGCTTCTAAGCGGCACTAGGCCAGGTCCTCATTGACATCCAGGGGAGGCCACTGGACCATCTTAGAAGGGCCAGGCAGCTGGCATGGTTCTCCCTAGCCTGGCTGGCCCAGAGTTCCAGGAGGATGCCTGTTTGGGCTGGCTTGTGGCCAGTTCTGCCTCTCCCTCTTCCTGCCTGAATTAACCAAGTGGCATCTGCCAGTTAAAGGCCTGTTACAGTGGCATATGCTGTCCCATAAACCACCCAAGGGCTTTATTCTACAAGCCAGCAGAGCTAAGTGCAGAACAAGGTTCCAGAATGCGGAGTGGGAAGGTGCTGTGCCGTAGCCCTCGGCGTCATCTCCTGCTCCCTGGAACTGGAGTTGGAACTGCATGTCTGGGGTAGGCAGCTCATGCTTACCCATAACCATTGTCCACAATCTTTTGGACGAAGTTCACGATTTCTGGAACATACTCACTGACCCGGGTCAAGACATCAGGAGGGAGAACCTACAGGACAAGGACAGTCTTACTATCTTCCTCTCTGAGAGCTCTGAAATCTCCAGCCTTTGCCAAACACACCCCAGAGACACATCACTCGGCCAGAACTGAGAGCACAGGCCGGGAGGCAGGACGATTACAGGTTAAAGGCCTGCCTGGACAACTGAGACCCCGTCTCAAAATAAATACTAAGGACCAGAGAGACAGCTCAGTGTGTAGAGGGACTTACTACCAATGACTCAAGGTCAGTCCCCAGGACACACATGTTAGATTAACCAATTTCCACAGATTATCCTTTGAGTGCCACATGTACACTCTGGAAGTGCCCCCAATACACATTCACCCACACGAAGGAAGGAAGGAGGGAGGGAGGGAGGGAGGGAGGGAGGGAGGGAGGAAGGAAGGAAGGAAGGAAGGAAGGAAGGAAGGGAGGGAGGGAGGGAGGGAAAGAAAGACACTAGGCATGGTGGCACTTGTCTTTAATCCCAGCCCTCAGGAGGCAGAGACAGGAGGATCTCTGTGAGATCAAAGCCAGCCTGGTCTACATGGTGAGTTCCAGGCAGACCAGGACTAGGAAGACATTGTCAAAAAAAAAAAGTAAAATTAAAAGGTAAAGAGAGGACCAGGGGAATAGCTCGGTGGTAAATCACTTGCCCAGCATGCACCATGCCCTGGGTTTAACCCTTAATACTAGACAAAAAGAAAGGAAAGAAAAATGAAAATCACGTTACAAACTCACGAACCAGGAGCCTATACGGGCTGGCGAGATGGCCAGCAGGGAAAGGCATTTGCTGTGCAAGCCTGGTGACCCAAGTTCGATACCTAAACACTGTGTAAGGCACAAGAACTGACTTCATAAACTGTCCACTGACCTCGCTCCATACACGTACCAAGGTATGTGTGCATGCGTGCATGCACACGCGCACACACACAAATGATTTTCCTTTTTGGGACAGGGTCTCCCTGTAGCTCCAGCTGGCCTAGAACTCACTATGTAGACCAGGCTACCTCACAGAGACTCTACCTGCCTCTGCCTCCCAACACTGGGATTAAAGGTGTGTGCCACCATGCCCGCTGCAGCTTTAACATTTTTTTTAATTAAAAAAATATTTCATTATTTTTATTTTACTGGTATGAGTGTTTTGCCTACATGTATATAAGTGCACCCGTGTCGTGCAACGCCTGTGGAGGTCAGAAGAGGGCGTGGGATTACCCTGGAACTGGAGTTATAGACAGCTGATAGCTTCCAAACCTGGGTCCTCTGCAAGAGCAGCCGGTGCTCTTAACCGCTGAGCCATTTCTCCAGCCTGGCACAGCTCTTAAAAATGTAATACCACCCTGCTTCCACCATTGGCATATCTCACTGGGGTGAAGGGAGGCTGCCTGGCCTGCTTTGCTGGCCTGTTGGCAGTTGCTGTCCAAACCTGATCTGGGTGCAGGGTGCTGGGTGCTGGCACAACCCATGTTATGTGCCTTCTCACCTTCTTATAGCTCTTTCCTATAGCTGGTCTTGGCATCTGCTTATTGATGACACACCAAGGTGTGGCCACCATGTGCCAGAGAAAGACACAGTGAAGACTTGGTTCTCCCCTTCAGGGCCTGCAGCAGGAGGTGGCTGAGGATGTGAAGGTTGATCAGGCTGCTTCACTTCCTCATCCTTCTTCCCCATATGGGCCTCTGGTCAGTCAGGACCATACCACAGGTGTGGCTTGCTTGATGAGCATCCTCTACCCCAGACTGCTTCTTTTGTTGTTTTCTATTCATTTTTGAAGCAGATCTCACTAGATAGGCTGGTGGGCTATGTGATTCTCCTGCCTCTGCCTCCTGAGTGCTGGGATTACAGGTGTCCATCATTATAGCCAGCTTCTGCTCTGAGTTTCTGATTTACTTTTTGGGTAGTCACATATGCCCGGCATGGAAGCAAACACAGGTGAGGATACAAGCTAAAAATCCAAAGTACCTCAGTTGACACAGTGGTGTACCCTTCAATCCCAGCACTGGGGAGGCAGAGGTAGGTGGATCTCTGCGAGTTCAAGCCCGGCCTGGTTTACACAGGGAGTTCCAAGCCAGTGAGGGCTACATGGAGACCCTGCCTCAAAAAGACCAAGAAAAAAAACCCTAACCAAAAGCACCTCTCTATCCCTGCTTGAGTTCAATATTCACTCAGCCACTTAACTGAACTTGCAAAATGAAAATGTCGTGGCCTTTTTGGCTTTACAGAAACCGTGGGAAGCAGGCCCTGCCTGAGGAGCAAGGACAAGGCCACCCAACACTCACGTTCAGAGCTTCCATGTCTCTGTGGAACTCTTCTTCCCAGAATTTGGGCAGTTTGGAGAAGATAGAATTATCTGTCAGCTCACTGCTACCTGTGGAATCCAGCCAGTCAGAAAGCAAGTCCTTCGCCTCTTCCAGCAATACCTGAAGAGAAGGGACACCCACATGTGGACTCACAGCAAGGTGCTGCAAGTCAGTCAGTGCCCTGAAGTCAAGGCCAAGTCTCTCATACCAGGATCTACAAGGAGTTGTCGTCCTCACTGTTGGTGTGAAACATGACTGTCCTCATCCTGACAGGGTGTCTTGGGCCGTGTCAGGCAGTGGGATCATACAGGTAATCTGCACTCCAGCATGGGCGGAGGCAAGGGGTGCAGAAAGATGACTGGCACGCAAGGACCCAGGTGGACACTGCTTGCTGTTTGCACGCTGCTCTCAAAGAGCACAGACTTGCTTTATGGTACAGTCAGGCTTGCAGCTAGCAAGGATGCTCCCCACCTGTCTCTCCTTACCGTGGTGGACGGGGCACACAGTGTGCACAGAAAAGGAGGCAGAGGAGGCTACAGTGCAAGATCCTTTCCCAAAAAGAGAGGGAGAAAAAAGGAGAAGGAAGGCAAAGGCATGGGGCACCCCTGGGAGGCAGAGGCCGAGGGAGGAGGCAGAGGCCGCGGGAGGAGTCAGAGGCCATGGGCAAGCTCCTGGAGAGCAAGCCCAAGGTCTGCCCTAAGTGCAGAACAGAAGTCCCTAGTGGTGGCCTGTGCAGGTGCACCTTGGCTCTCAGGATCGCCAGAGCAGGACGGGGGAGATCAAAGAAGGCCAACAAGAGGCCAAGGAGGAGCAACTGAGGGGAGTCAGGAAGGACAACACACAAGACTGACACACTTTTTTTCCCAACGCCCAGGCTACTAAGTTGCCCTCGACATGGCAGAAGATGAAATATCCAGCAAGTTAACCTTAAGCTTGAAAGCCTCTATCAGACAGGCTTTAAGTGTATAAACGAGGATGCAATAAACACTGGTTACCAGTTCCAACCAGTAGTGTGCCCACTTACTTACATCCTGACAGTGAACTGTGGCATAGTGTTGAGTGACACAGAGAATGCACGACCAGGCCATGAACAGACATGGCAGAAACCCAGCCATGGGTCACTGAGAGAGGCGGTGGTCCTGTGAAGTGGTTCTAGAGCTACTGCTCTCTGCCTCTGCTTCCTGACTGTGTGAAGGAGCATGTTTTGTCCCAGGGAGGGTCCAGGCTCAGGGAGGGGCCTGTGTGTCCAGAGAAAGATCATGTGGCTACTGTGGAGCTGAAGCTTCCAGTTCTAGCCCCCGGGGAGCTGGAGGCTGAGAGGGGGAGGGCAAGGCTGCGCTGAGCCCATGAGTGACTAGCGAGGTATACCTATGTAATCAAGGCTCCCTAAGAACCCAAAGTAAGTCAGGTGTGGTTGGTCAAATATGTAAATCCCAGCATTCAGGAAGCCAGAGCAGGAGGATCATGAGTTCGAAGCCAGCCCGGACTACACAAAGAGATGGTGTCTCAATAAACAAAAGATAAACTGAAAAGTCCCAAGGACAATGTAAGAGAGCTCTGGACAGCCAAACCCAGGGTATAACAGGAGGCGCCCTAGATGGCACCCTCCCTCTGCCAGCCAAACCCAGGGTGTCGCAGGAGGCGGCCCTGGATGGCACTTTCTGCCAGCCAAACCCAGGGTGTCGCAGAAGGTGGCCCTGGATGGCACCTCCTCTACATCTTGTGTAAGGTCCTTTACTAATTAACTAGCGGAGGTAAGCATCCCCAGGTCTGTGAGCAGATCTAGCATGCTGACGGAACCTGCATGAGGACCCTGGACTCACAGCTGACGGGTCACAAGCAAGGTGACAACTTATATGACGCTTGGTTGGCAGCTGAAGCTTCGTGGCCCTCACTTCACAGGCCCTGAGGCCATCTTGAGTGAGTGGCAGAATTGAGGGATCTGCAGATGTCCCTGGAAACTGTGCATGTGCACCGGACTCGCCCAGAGGTGGAATGTCCTGGGCTGGGTGAGAGCGCTTTACTTGTCATGTCTCGATCAGAAGCCAGTCTGGAAAGCGTGTCCTCTGCATGCAACTCTGTCACACTACGGGGACACTAGAAAGATCCGCAGAACCAGTTCAGGAGAGGAGGGCTGAGCACGTGGCCCACAGACAGCTTCGGATTCTGAGGACAGACCCAGGCTACTGAGAGGTCAAGGCTAACTGGGGATGCACAGTCTGAAACAAAGAGGCAACGAGAAGGGGCAAACCCGGGCACGTCTGTGCAGAGTTGAGAGAACACAAACAACCCAGAGAAGTCCAACAAGCCAGGGACGGGCAGGACAGGTACCCAGACCACCAAGACTGCGAGAAGGTAACGACATCTCCAGGCGCTGGAAGGGTTCAAGTCCTGATACCTGACTGAAACAGGGAACTAAGTGGATGCAGCAGCCTGGTAAGACTGCACAAGTAAACAGCACCTAGATGTGAGGTGAGATGGAGCTGGGCTGCCACCTCAAGGAGGCCTGTAGTCATCCTAGACCGGTGCTCAGGAGCTGTGAGGTCTCCTCTGCTGGCCAGTGGGGTGCCCAGCTCTGTTGCAGGAGCTACAGTGGGTTCTGCTTAAACATTGGACCATGGAGAAGGAATCCCAGCTTTGTTTCTGGGAGTCCACGTGGCGGACTGTGCTGGGAAACCATCTGCATAGCCACAGAGCCCTGGGTGCTGAGGCTCTCCTGGCCTTCCCCCAGAGACAGGGTTCCTGCACGGCTGGTCTTTCCAGGGCAGTGATCTGTCCTGGGTGTCAGTCTACATGGTCTACACGGAGCTGTGTGAGGATCCCACAGGATCCTCTGGCCTCTGCTGTGCTGAGTGTCCTACCTCAGCCACTCTGACAAACCTCAGACAACGGTACAACTCCATGCTGAGTCCCCCGAGTCCCTCAGAGAACCCAAGGATGTGTGGCTGGTGTTGGGGACTTTTCAAGAGTCACCCAAATGTATGTTTTACCATGCAGAAATTCCATTCCCTGGCATATGGCTGAAAGAAAGGCCTAAATGCCCAGCAGAGTGGACATGGCACAGCTCACAGCTCAGCACAGATGCTCAACCGCTAGCCATGGGGAATGCAAACAAAGCCCTCAGGAGAGACTGCTCCACATACTGGGCGAGCTACCATCAAAGGTCAGAGAGCCACAGACACTGGCAGGATGTGGAGAACCCTCCCCGGCCCCCGTTCACCCGTGAGACAGCACCCAGGCACTATGCCGATGGGATGGCGCTCCTCAGAATGCCAGCAACAGAATCAAGGTAGGACCCAGTAACTCCACTTCTGGCACCTGCAAAAACCTGATGGGTTCTAAGCAGACATTTGCCCACTGGGCCTCAGTAGTAGTCACAGCAGCTAACGGAACGCAAATGCATATGGGCTTGTGACGGCTAACCAAAGTGGCCGCTGACTATGGAAGGCCAGTCAGTGTTAAGAAGAACTCCACTTAGACACTGTGGCGTGGGATAAGCCCGTCATAGGGGCAAGCATTACTCGACTCCATCTCTTCGAGGTGCCAGAAGAATCAGATCCACAGAGACTGAAGGCAGGGCAAGTTCTAAGGTTTAGGGAAGGGGCTGAGGGGGCCAGTGCTTCATGGGGGTTTCAGTTTGAGAAGACAGAAGCTCTCTGGGTGGACGGTGGAGATGGCTACACGCCAATATGGATGAGTTTGGCCTTAATTCCCAGTTGAGGGCTTTACATTACGAATATTATCTTAATTTCATGTGTGTGCACATGTGCGTGTAGGTGTCTCTTCTGGGTCTCAATATGTAACCCAGGCTGACCCTGAACTTACTGTGATCCTCCTGCCTCAGCCTATCGAGTGCTGGAATCACAGGCATATGATACCTTGCCCAGCTCCATTTTTTTGAAGGATGTTAGTGGAACAGTGCAAAGGTTTTATGGAAGGGCTGTTGATCACAAAGATATTTGGCTGCAGGCCCAGAGCTCAGGGAGCAGCGTACCTAAGAACAGCAGTGTTGGGTCTCAGACACAGGAACAAGGCACACAGCCCTGCAGGCCCTCAGGATAGACTGTCATGGATGTCAGGATCTGCTGTGTGGGGACACAGAGGAGCTACAACTGAGCAGAGCAAGTGAGAAAACGGTCGGCTGAGGTGGGGGCCCATGGGTGGGGTGAGAGGGGTGCAGCTGGATAACCCTGCAGCTTGGAGCTGGGTCTCTCCGCAGCATACTTCTGGGCGAGGTTTCACAGCTGAGGCTTGGCTCTATGCTTCTGACTTCCTTGAACTTAAGGGTGGCCAGCAGAGGGTGCAGGCAGAAGGGGGAAGAGCCCTGTGTGGTCAGAGCACACCCACAGAGGAAGGCAGGAAGAGGGCCCTGACTCAGCCTCTCCAGCCCATACGACGGCCCCAGCCTCTCTGCCACCGGCTGATGGTTTCAACTTCACCTTCAACTGTGGCTACATTTTCTCCAATTTCTGGTATCAAGAAATGCTGCGGGGGGGGGGGGGGGGTAGTGGGCGGATGGGACAGGAAGGGCCGGGTGAGGGCAGGGACACAGTGCACAATCATGCAATGGGAAGGAGGCTGCTCCCTGTATTCCAGCGGTGGGGATGGGAGGAGCATCTGGACAGGGAGGGACGGAATGGACTCACAAGGAATGCCAGGTCTCACTATAGTGGCACCAAGCTCTGTGCCCAGGAAACGGGACCACAGAGCTTGGGGTTTCCAGATGGGCTGTAGCACTGACTCAGAGACCCAGGAATGAGGTTACCAGGCACGGCAGAGTCACTGAGCCTGGGATGTGTGACCTTAAACACAGATTTGTCCGGTGCAGTGTGCTATTTTATGTAAATGAACCAGCCAGGACATGAAGAGCTCACCTGTGCAAGGCTGTCCATGGCCTCTCCAGAGAGGCCAGAGTGCACAGCTTTCTCCAGAGGCTCTGTGGCAAGCTTCACTGCCTGCTGGATCCGCTCGAGCATCTGTCTCTTGTCAGGATCTGTGGTCTCACTTAACTTTACTGAAAATGGCTGCAAGCATAAGAACACATTAAACCTGTCAGACACAGCAGAAACGCTGCTCCTAAGGCTGACCAAGGCAGGAGAGTTGAGGTCCCCAATACCCAGGAGACTAGAGCTCCCATCCCACGCAGACCTCCTCACGTGAGGCTGGACAGGGTGTTTAACCTCACTGGGTAACAGATTCCCCCCCCACAAAATGGGTGTAGGGTTGTTCTGGTAAACAAAGTGTGTATCTAGCACACCCTGAGAAATCTGGGGGTCACCTCCATGTCAAAGGAAGCCGCAGTACAGCAGACCCTGGCACAGTTTCAACTCTAATGTCTTCCCAGGAACAGGGCAAGAAACATGGCTGTAATTATTACTGTAGTCAGTAAGCATGGCTTGTGACTATGTAGAAACAACGTGGCTCATTCTCATCACACTGTAATAAGGGGAATTACATTCAGAATGATGCTTGTTCAAAGTGAAATACGCAGCTACAGAGACAGCCCCCGTCCTCAATTAAGTTTAGAGTTCTATGAACAGCCTGGGAACACAGTGTCCGCACTTGGTCAGAAGCGAGTACTAGATCACTTGTAACTCTGACATTGAGGACTAGACAACAACTGTGTCATCCACCATCAAGAGCAAGGTGATCAGCGGGTTGGACATGATCCAGTTGTCTCCCCATATGGAGGCGTGCCTTCTACTCCACATGGCATCCCACAGAACTCTGCCCTCGTGAGCCTGAGGGGCCACACCTGCTATGCTTTTAGTGTCCCTCAGGCAGCTGGTTGGACTGCTGCCTTGGGAATAATCTACCAGCCTAGTACAGTGACCTACACAGGGCCTCAGAGACAGTGGGAGGAGAGGGTGAGCAGCGGGCATGGGTGTGTGTCTAGGGCCCACCTTCAGGGCAGCATGGACATCCTTCAGGAGCATGGCTGCTGGGGGCTTCTGTTCCTGATACTGCTCAAACAAGTAGTTCTGTCTTGCCCGCCGGATGATCTGCAGAGGTGAGACAGGTCGTGAGCTCAGAGTTGCCCGTGTGCAGCACACCGCTCTCACACGGGCAACTCTGAGCATGGGTGCATGGGTGTGGGGGCAAACATGGGTCCCCAACAGTGTGGTACTGTGGGGCATCCACCTCCGTCTCTACCTGAAAAGCAGGGCTACGATCTACTATGAACATCTGGGTGCCTGAGGACAGGTCACTGAGACCCCAGGTTCCTCAGGTGGTAGACACAGAGTGGCCCTTCTTCCTCCTTAAGAACTGGGGGTTATGGGCACGTAACCTGTAGACCTGAGCATGCAGGTCTGAGTAGCATCTGCACAGCTGTGCAAACGATTATGTTTGCAAAAAACTATGCATCAGTTTGTGGCAAGAACTTGGTATTTATTAGGTCAGACCTAAACCTACTTATTCGTCTGTTCATTCATCCATCTACCAGCTACCATCCATCATCCATCCATCTATCCATCATCTACCCACCCACCTACCCATCCATCATCCACCCATCCATCACCCATCATCCACCTACCCATCCATCCATCCATCCACCCACCCACCTACCCACCCATCCATCACCCATCATCCACCCATCCACCTACCCATCCATCCATCCATCCGCCCATCCACCCACCCACCCACCCACCCACCCATCCATCCATCCATCCATCCATCCATCATCCATCATCCATCCATCCCAAGCTGCCCTACAACTCCCTCTGCAGTCCAGACTGGCCTCAAACCCACTCTTCTGTCTCACCCTCTCAAGGGATGTGCCACTTTTTTTTCCTGATCTGAAAGCCCTGCTTCCTCTCACAGCACCCGCAGGCTGGAACCCCAGTGTGGGTGGGCGCTTCCTTTACCTTGTCATCAATGTCCGTGATGTTCATGCAGTAGAAAACGTCATATCGGAAGTAATCCCTCAGCACCCTTCTTAAGATGTCAAAAGAGATGTAGGACCTAAAGCAGTGGGAGGCACACATTTCCAACTGGCACATGCTGCCCACAGGCTTGGCATGTGAAGGCTGAGCACACCCAACCAAAAATCCTGAAATTCTCCTAAATCCAAAGTTTTCTGATGCCACACATGGAAACTTCCACACCATGAAATTGTTTTATGAACGAAATTGTCAAGAATTAAAATTACCAGAGTAATTTCCAGTCAGTAGTTAGGAGCACTGACTGCTCTTGTAGAGGACACAGGTTTGATTCCTAGCACCCATATGGCAACTGATAGCCACCTGTAACTCCAGTTCTGGGGGAATCCAACACCCTCTTCTGACCTCCAAGGGCATGGCACAATACGGACATACTTACACGCAGGCAATACGCTCATACATATAAAATAAAAATGAGACATTAAAAAAATAATTCAAATTACCTTTAGGCTGTATGTACAAGGCGCTCACAAATAAAAGAACACTGTGCTTCTGGGTGTGAGGTCCATACCTAAGATCTCATATGCAAACCCAAATGCTTCCAAATCTGACACACTTTGAAGTCTGAAACATTTCCGTGCCAGGCACTTGGGCTAAGGGAAACTGAGCCCATAAAAAGAACAGGCTCCATGGCCATTATCTCATCAGCCCCCGATTCTCTGAAAGTCATACTCAGTGCCCACTGGGTCTCAGGTCATAGACACTCCATTTGCTTACTCCGGTGGCAACTCCCTGAGCTGGCAGGTCATGTGGGGAGAGTTGTCTGGGTGGACTCTAGGATGGCAGCCACAGGCTCTGGGCACCGCCCTTTCGGCTGTCTTTGACACTCTTGAGGTACGTATGGACCCCTACCTGGCATGTCCCATGTGAGATGCGTCATAGACGGTCGGCCCACAGCAGTACCACGTCACCTTTTTCCCGTCTTGAGGTATAAATACATCCTTGTTAAAAACGGAGGAATGACATCACAAGAAACTCAAGAATCTGCACAGGACACCAAGAGGGGGCAGCAAACGCCACACTGATGATTCTGCGAGGATAGACGGCCGGGGCCGTTTACTTCAAGGACAGATGGCCTGGGCCATTTACTATGAGACAGGGTCTCGCTACATCACCCAGGCTGGCTTTGAACTCACGCTCCTCCACCTCTACCTTGAGTAGTGGGATGACAGGACTGTGCCATCACAACCAGCAAGACCATCCTGTTTTACGGATGAGGTTGTGGCACTCTGGTAAGCTGCTGGTGGAAGCCTGGTGAGGGTGACCTCAGCCCCTCCTCCCTGGGATCCTGGTCTTCCTTAGAGTGGTGGTAAGGGGAACCATGTTTCTATCTGCTGTGGAAGAGCTAATTTAAAAGTAACTGCAGCTGACAGTTACCACCCCAAATCCCACTTGCTGCAGACAACCACCTTGGGAGCTTAGCACTGCAGCTCTCTTCTCCAGATGAGGAGCCTGAGGCTGAGGGCAGTTGATGAGGGTCTGTCACTCTGGGCGGAACCTGGCTTAAAGGCCAGAGCATCCCAACACTCCCAGACCTCCCTGGGGATGTCTTCAGTGAGTTCCGTAAAGAGACGGGACCTGTCCCACACACATCTTCTTGCTTGCTAAGTATGTGTGCTGATAAAAAACTCTGCCAGCCTATAACTATGGCCCTTTCTGAAGTTTCTGGCACCATGGCCACGTCCCATGCAGAGTAAACCATGACAGGTGACCTGTCAGGTCAGAAGCCAGAGCAGGCTTCTGGAGCATGCTGGGCTCCAGAAACACCTGGCAGTCTCACCACTTGGTCTAATCTGCTTGGCCTGTAGTGATGTGGCCACAAGTCCTGAAAACAGGCCAGCACTTGGCTCGACTGTGAATGACCTGGGCACTCACGCCTGGGCCAGGCCAGGAGACGAGCAGGTAAGCCACAGCTGAAGCCAGCGGGCACACTTCCCCAAAGCATTATGTGCAAGGTGTCTGTGCCCCAGTTTCAGAGCACAGCTCTGTCCAGGCTGCAGAGGTCACAGCACAGGTACAGCAGGACTCTGAACCTGGACTGAGAACTTGGGAGCCCATAGCAAACAGACTACAATTTGCTCTGCAGAGGCCCAGGGCGCCGTACCGCTTACCTTGTTCCGAGTGAGGCTGTTGTACAGGCGCAGTTTGCTCAGCTCGGTCCCAGCTGGAGGAGACCACTGAGGCTGCACACGCCGGCCTTTACCTGGAGGCGAAAGAACAGACACATCACACAACCGCACAGAAATGTCCACAGGCCACCTCTTTATCATGACACCTGGTTTTGACAATGGAACTGTGGGTATTTTGAGACAGGTTTTCACTTTATAGCCTAGGTTTCCTCAAACTCAGGATCCTCCTGCTTCATCTTCCCCAGTCCCAGGATCAACGGCTTGTGGCTTTCAGTGATGGAACACAGAACAATCCAAGTTTTGTGCTTTGTTCGCATCTGGCATGGCCCTGTGTCCTAAGAAACCGAACTTCTGATGTTACTGAAGGGCGCCCACTCAGCACACCACCGTCCTACGGATCCTCAAACATGCACCCTCTTAGCCAGGCATGGTGCTGGCCACAGGCTGCGACAGAGACATGGGCAGTGCCATTGCACTGTGCCTGTCTCCAGCTTTCAGAATTCCTTGCCTGGACAAGGTGAGTTGTAGGGGCTTTGTGAGGCATAGACCACCTCCAAGGTACAATGGAGGCCAGGGGTCAGGGCACAGACTCTGGCCATAGCAGGTCAGGGTGAGAAAGGTCTCTAGTCCCTCCTTATCTCTGTCCTTAAGCAGTGAGTAACCAGCTGCCAGTGCTGGCCTCATAGCTGAGCAGACTCTGACCTCTGGATACAACCTTATGGATCCATCCTTCCATCCCCCACCCCTACTCCAGGCTGGTCTTCACTGGCTCGGCAGGCTCCACAGTCCAGTCCCTTTCTTCTGGGTAGTCTGCTGCTCCTGGGCTACCACATGGCACAGTCCCTTCTTGGCATGTGTCTGTGCCTGTGGGTCCTTTCCTAAAGACAGACCTGCCTAGCCCTGAGAAAGGCTGTCCTTGACCTGCATATCTGGGAACTCACAAGGCCAGGAGATGTCACAGTGACTATGCTTCACACCCCAGAATTTCAGTCCAGCAATACTAACTAGAACCCTTCTGGCAACCACATAATCACGCACAGCCTACTCCTGTGCTCTGTGAGGTTACCTGTCTTCCCATTCAGCCCTGCCCAGGCCAGGCCCCATGGTATGATGCCTTGTGTAAATGCCTGTTACCGGCCACCTGTGGCAGACCCCAACTCACCTTGGTACGATGCCGGCCCTACCAGGTTCTTCTCCTGAGCTTCGGCTGTAAGGTTTTGAGTTAACCTGGTCCTATCTCCAGGCTATTCCAGGCTTTCCGGCAGCTTACCAAAGATATTCTTTTCCTGCCCCACCAGCTATCTCTGGCAACTGCCTAGAGCTAAGCCCACTTGAGCCTGTCTACCTGCCGATCCCCACCTCAAAGACACAGAGAAGTCCATTATGGGCGGCAGCCATGTCCAGGTTCCCACCTGGGCTCTGTCACTATCCTTCCTCATGAAGGCCCTAAAAGACTTTGCTGCCACCTCAGGGGAGAAGGGTGTCACCAGGGCCCACCATGTAGAGGGCAGAAAGGCCAGTCCCCCGAAAGCCAGGCTGCACTCTGACCTCGGCTTCCCTGGGGTGCCACTTACTGACCCATGGCGGTGACAGGCTTTGAGGACATCTGGCAGAGATGAGTTCACTTGCGGAAAAGGGCGGGGCTGGGCAGGGTACACAAAATGACTTTCATGACCATTTCTGCCCTGACACCCCATAATTCAACAGCCTAGTGTCCTGTTGGCCTGTTTGGGTTTTTTCTGCAACAGTGTCACTCTACACACACAGAAGCAGCCCCACCCTGGTCAGGCACTGGGGTGCAACGTATAAAGTATCCCTGCCCGAAGGACAGCTTCGCAGCACCAAGAACTTTGAAGTGGGATGCAGGAGGGGGAAAGATGGAGGAGCTGTTGGAAAGCACCCAGAGCTGGAGGACACCCGGTCTCTCGGAGAAGCGTCAGCAGGGACTGGCTGACTATGGGAGGGACATCCTTCTTCACGGGTCACGAGGTCGTATGCAATGCTCTGCCTCACACACTTACATATGCACGGTGTGAATAGTGGCGTGTCTGCTCGGTTCTCTCTAGGATCATAAAGGAAGCCTGTCGGACAGCTGAAGTCAGGGCCCAGGTCCCTAATCTCATTCATGTTGCCATGACTTGGAACTGAGGCACAGTGTGGGGACAATCTGATCCCTGTGCTCTTTGGAGAAGGCACCTGACAGTACAGATGACACCTGGGTCACCATGTTGTACACAGCGGGGTCATCTAAGCAGCCAGGCCTCCTATGTAGGCTGGATGGGGGTCTTCACAGGGACTTCTCCAGAAAAATCAAGATATATTCCTAACACTAGGAGACCCAGAGCCCTTCTGAATGCTCCCAGTTCTGTACTCCAATCTGCAGAGCTCGCGGGAGACTGCCAATGGGGAGTACAAGTTGTGCTCTCTTGGCAGGAAGAGCGCTTTACAGTCACCAGGAAGAAGCTGGGGCAGGGGCCTCAGGCAGTTGTGGAGGGAGCTAGAGTACATCAGCACAGCAGCTGGCCCGGCCCGTGCACCTTTGCATCCACTCCATTCTGACAGCTAGAGCTGCGCCCGGGGCACCAGTGGCACCCACAGCTGGCGTCTAACGAACAGAAAGACATGTTTGTTCAGTGTCAGTCAGTACGGCTCTAGTACCTAGTGACACTGCATTTGGAGAGAAACACAAGCAATCCACGGAAAGAAGAATCAAGTCACGTCAAAGCCAGGGAGAGCACTGGCTGAACCCCAAGACCAGCCTGCAGCCCACGGCGGCTGAGCCCTGCTACTCTGGGCAGCTGTGCTACACCAATGACAGGAAATCTTGTTCTCCACAGGACATGGTTTTACCCTAGCCCTCACCCAGCAAGCCTGGCTCTGCCCCAGCGGGATATCCAATGCCCTGCAGCACATGCCCACAGGGTGAGAGAGAGAAAGCCCGTGGCCCTGGAGCCGAGGGCCACTGCTGCTACTCACTTGCTTGGGGCCCGCAGGGCTCGCCTCTGCCATGGGAGCCACCCAGGAGCGCTTCTATGTGCCTGAACCATCGAGCCACGTGGAAGAGTCTCGAGTCAGCCGGAGGGGCCGAGAGCTGCCTGAACACGTCCACGTCTGCCTGGGACAGGGCGTACCCCTGGACATAGCTACGCGTGCTGAGGTGCTGGTCCAGGGCCTGGGCCCTGGCTGCCTCGTCACTAATGCTCAGAATGGACCTGTAGTCAGCAGCTGCAAAGACAGAGGGCACAGGATGTCAGGCCAAAGGGCAGAAGACACAGGGAGCAGGCAGACGGGACACAGGACATCAGGCAGGCAAGCAGAGGGCCTGCGATGCCAGAAAGCAAGAAGGCACAGGACATCAGGTATGCACTCACAAAGCTGTCCTGAGGCAAGAGGCAGAAAGATGCTTGGTCAAAGCACTTTCTCAGATGTCACACATCCAGAAGAGCAGGTCCACAGGGTGGACGTGCACAAGTGGCTGGCACGAGCGGCTGTATGACAGCAGGCAGGTCAGGTTTCGTCCTGAGGTGACGATGTGTTTTAGAACTACAAAGAACATGAATATGGGTGGTCTGCACAGTGTCAAGAGTGCACAAAATGCTAGTGATCTGTGTGCTCCAGAATGGGTGATTCAGTGCAGCTCAGTAGGAAAGCACTCAATGAACAAGTGTAAGATCCTGGGTGTGCTCCCCAGCACTGCAAAAACTAACTACATGAATGATGTGGCTAGTTTTATGCTATATGAATTTCTCTTCAATGTTTAAAAAAAAACAAGAAAAGCCCCAAACTCGTTCTGGGCAGCTGCATGGTTCTTTCCAGACACTGAGATGGAATGGACTGGGCAGGAGAGGGCATGGTGGATCAGGCAGGAACTACAGCGCTCTCAGCACATGACAATGCCACGCACCAGCGGGCAAGAGATCACAGAGTGAGCATGGCTCCCAGTAGCAAACACACAGCCCGGACAGCCCCAGCAGAACAGAGAAAGCTCAGGGCTGCCAGAAGGGACTGTTCTAAGGGACACCTGACCAGGGCTGACCCCCTCACCAGGGTGCCTGTTACAAAGGGCACACAGCTATGTCTCCCACTGCCCACAGCCCTGACGGTGTGTAGGGCCCCAGGCAAGGTCCTAAACAGGCTGTCAGGACAGAATCCCAGGCTCCTGCTGTGGCTGGCAGACCCTGCAGCTGACAGTCACACAGCCAGCCCCACGACTTTTGCCATGAGAGCTGCTCACCCTCTGCTAGATGGGAACAGGATGGAGAGCCCTCAGTTCTTTCCCTGTGGTGGCAGTCAGTGAGGAAGACATTCTGTTGTTTTGACAAGTGTCTGGCTATCTGTGTCTCTGCACGGGGGTGGGGCGGGGGGATAGGGGAGGTTTCAGGCGCTGCCGTCCTAAGTAGAGGCAAAGGAAGCAAGTAGCACCAGGCCTCTGATGGTGGAGCTTCAGTCCATGCATGAGAGCAGTACCCACTCCTGGCTGTCCCAAGGATTTCACTTGCTGAGGGAGTTGCAAAGGACCAGGCTCACCCCTCAGACAGCTCTGCAAATGACCAGGCTCACCCTTCAGACAGCTCTGCAAAGGACCAGGCTCACCCCCCAGACAGCTCTGCAAAGGACTAGGCTCACCCCTCAGACAGCTCTGCATGCTGCCAGGCAGCTAGGCTAGCCTGACCCAGTCACCTCTCACAGTGCCACATGCACCTGCCAAACCCCAGGTCACCCGGATCACTCATTGCCAGGAGATGATGACCCACAGCACCCCTGCACGCTCTCTGAGCCCGTCCTTCCCTCCCCCACCTAGTGCTCACTGTCTGGCCCAGGTCAAGCCCTGAGAAGAGCAGAGTATGAGTGAGGAGGTGTGTTTCTTCCCAACAAGTGACTGAAACTTCATGGACAGTGGGGTGCCAGGATGAACAGGAAGCAGCAGTGCGACCTTCTCAGGCTCAGGGCGGGGTGCTGCTCAATACAGGCTCCCCAGATGCCGCCACTGGCCTGACAAGTGCTGACAGGACCCCAGGTCCTGCTTCCCTCAAACACAGAGTCACCCACCCAGGTGACCCCAAAATGGCTAAGTGCTATACAGGACCACAGTGCACCTTCGGACCAAATCTGAGCTGCAACCTTTCGAGAGTGTCCGGGCCAGGCTAGCTGCTGAATGGGAGCTTGGCCTCATGCTGCCCTTTATGGTCACTGGTGAGAGAGGCCAGGGCCAAGTCAACGGTGTGAAAGGGAGTGAGCAGAAGACAGTCCACTCCTGCCAGCAGTGACACAGGGTCAGCCTGGGTCCTGCCCGCTGTCCCACAGCAGGCTTACTGACCCAGGCCCACAGTAATTCCTGCGGATATGAGAGACTGCACTGACTGCCCAGACATGTTTCGTGCTTCTGGAGACAGGGCCTCACTGATCCAAGACTAGCTTCAAGCTCCCTAGTAGCTGAGAATGACCTTGAACTTCTGATCCTCCTGCCTCCACCTCCCTAGCGCTGGTACAGGTATGCCACACCATACCTAGCTTTATGTGGGGCTAGGTATCAAACCCAGTGCTCTGCCAGGCAAGCGCCCTACCAGCTGAGCCATATCCCTTGCCTAAACATCCAGGGTCTCTTCTTCTTTGCTGCTCCTGTCTTCTACACTGGGGACACTGTCCTAACTGCCATGGCCCTCCAACAGGGAAGGAGCTCAGGAGGGTATGGCCGTAGGGGCCCTGGGAGATAGTCCAGCCCCCGGGCCGCATACCTGCTTTCTTCTTGAGTAACACATACTCGTAACAACATCTGCCTTGTAAAACTGTACAGCACTAAATGAAATTACACTTATAAAATGCTTAAAACCCTTTGGCGCCAAGCCAGTGCCCCACTTGCCACAACCACTGTAATCGCTCCCACATTGCAATGATGATCATAATTGCTGCAGAACTCCGGAGACTCCGTGGAGGAATGAGCCAGACCACAAAGGATCTGTGGAGCAGCCCAGATCACTGCTGAGTTGGGTAAGGGTCCCCTCGGGATGGGCAGGGTAGCTGAGAAAGCGTGAGAAGTCCTTTGGTAACTGTAACATATGTAGAGACTGGTGGATGAAACGCAGAGAACAGGTCCGCTTACACTAGGTGGCGGGTTTGGCTGACCATTATTACCTGGGCACAGGAAGACTTCCTCCCAGGCCCACTCTGCATACCTGGCTTCAGGGGGACCCATGCCACAGGAAGGATAAGTTACTGCCAAGCAGACCTGCAGCTCAATCCCAGAGTAGGAAGGCAGGAGAGTGGCCTACCGTGGACCTGTTTGTAGGCTGCAGATCTTTGCTTGTTTGTAACTTCCCAGGGTGTCTGCAGGAAAGAGCCCTCTGATAGTGGGAATGTTCCAAAGGCTGCTACAGTCTACAACACTGGAGATTGTTAAGTCTACTTAAGACTGCTTGCCTGTCTCGGCTGGACTGGACCACGTTTGCTCTCACACTCTTGGATTACCCAGAATTTCTAGGGACAGGCCCAGCAAGCAGGTGGAAGGAGTTCCTGCGTTTACACCAGGATTCCAGACTCCAATGTGGTAGGAATCTACATAGGCGTGGTGAGCAGGCTGCCTCCAGCAGCTACTCCCCATGTCCTGCATGGGGTTTCCACCCACCACTGCCACCCGAGGTGCTGCATGGACGCTGGAAAGGCTCAGGGTCCACGGGACCAGACAACTGCAGACACCCTGGGAAGTTACAAACAAGCAAAGATCTGCAGCCTACAAACAGGTCCACGGTAGGCCACTCTGCTGCCTTCCTACTCTGGGGAGCTGGCGCCCTCTTGGTCATGCTAACAGAATCTGCAAGGGTGCCCCTGCATGGTGGCTGATGTCCCTGCACAAGGGGAAGCCTGGCCTGACTCTGGCTATGTGATGGCAGATTCATCCCTTGACCTCTGTGGCCCCGAGAGGCATGTGCACAGAGAAACAGAGCAGCGTTTTTCACATAAAGCTACTCAGAGGGTCACAGTGAGAACAGACCTGTTTACAGCAGTGTTGAGAGAGGCGGGCTGTGTTATGTGATGATATGAAGACCCTCTGGGTAAACTATGGGAAAATCAAGCTAGTCACCAAAGTGGTGTTCACTGAAGTGAATTCCACCTCCAGTGGCCATGAGTTGAGCCTGTCCCACTGTGGCTGCCCGTCACCCAGTCTGCACCAAGACTGCTGCCACTGAGAGCGCAAGGGAGAGGCACAGGACCTGAGTCAACTCGGAAGATGACCCTGACCCAGAGCTTCCTTGAAAAATCTGGGACGATGGCTGCTTTCAACAAATCCAAGCAAGTCAATATAAGGCCCTCTGACTTGGGTGTGGGGTGCACACCACCAATCCTCACACTCTGGGAGGGGAAAGCAGAAGGGTTCCCAGTTTTGAGGGCAGCCTGTACTACAACATGAGAAGTGTCTGGAAGTGTCTGGCTGCGGTGTGAGGGCATTAGGGATTGCTTTTTACTTGCTGTTCCCTCAGAGGATGATCCCAAGCACTTATCTCTGAGGGTCAGCCTAGGGACAGCGTTTGTTATCAAGGCAGGAGATGGTGAGACCGCCAGAGCTGTGGCTCTGTGACTGTGAAACTCACCCACCAACTGAACATCTCGACTGACAGCACAGTCTCCCCAGATAAGCCAATTCTTAGACGGTTCTAGAACTCTTAAGGAATTAAAAAACAAACCAGCTGGATGTAGGGGCACATGACTTCAATCTCAGCACTTGGAGGCAGAGGCAGGTGGATCTCTCTGAGTTAGAAGCCAGCCATAGCAAGTTCCAGGTCAACCAAGGCTACATAGCAAGACTGTCTCAAAAATCAAATAAACAAACGCAACCAACCCCCTCCAAAAAAATCCCTTACACTATGCCATTAACATGAAACACACCCACATTCTTATTTAAAAGTGTGCGTCACAATGGGAGACAAGGGGGATCAGCAGTTCAAGATTACCCTCAGGTACTTACTGAGTTCAAAACCAATCTAGGATACACGAGAACCAGTCTAAAAAACCCAAATAAATAAATACCACAGATCCTCATTTTGGCACGATATGGTGCTTATACACACCAGGCACTGTTTTGAGTCCTTTTACCTATGAACTCGTTTAATGCCCACGACACCCTCAGAGGCAGAAATCATTCCCTATGTGGCGTGAGGAGGGGCGATCTCTACTCCAGCCCTGCCAGGCATCTCAGGGTGAGGCTGCTGTGTCACAGGAGACTGGGTGGCCTTCTAAGAGACAGCTGGAATCCAGGCATGCCAGTCAGGTGGAATGCGAAGACATTCCTCTGCCACCAGGCGCAGTCCTGTCATCCCATCACTGGGTGACTCAGGTGGTCAGAACCATCTACCCACAATCCAGTGAGCCTCAGGAGCAGAAGGGCACAAGAGGCCAAGAAAGGTTGGAAGATTGATCCTGGAGCCGTGTGTGTGTGTGTGTGTGTGTGTGTGTGTGTGTGTGAAATACACCTAACTTCTGCAGGTTCAGGAACTAAAAACTATGCTGAGCATGCTTCTTTAAAGGAATCCTCCTGACCATTGTGGATCTGGGTCACGGGCTCTGCTCTTTCTCGAACCCACTTGCTGCAGGGACGGTAAGAGGACACTGGTCTTCAGAGGTCTGAGTGCCAGGGCCCAGGTCTATGCTTGGATGGCATGAGTGACTGCTTGAGGGAACCTCCTAGTTGGCAATAAAGTGGGCAATGATGCTCTGACGAAGCAGATCCCCATGGTGACAGCTGGTCACACAGGACATGAAAGCCTTTGTCCAGCCCAAGCCCTTTCATGTGTGTGTACAAGCAACCCTAGCTTCCTGTGTCCCACTTCCCTAAATACCAGCCTCAGGTGCCCCTCCTCCTACCTGGCTGGGCAGAAAACCAAAATAATCTTTGGGCTTTCACCTTACTCCCAAAGTCCAGCTGAGGCAGAAGGGGGATGAAGTTCCATCTAGGTACCAGCTGGGGACAGGCTGCTTACCTAGGGTCATCTCCCACACTGGGTATGCAAGGGGACCTTGGTCTCAACCCAATAAAGAAACTGAGGCTAGAGAAGGGGTGGCCTTCCGGAACAGGGGTCAGAGAATTGTAGGAGCCACCCCTGAGAACCCTGTCTTGCCACTGCCCACTAGGCTCCTCTGTCCCCAGGGTTCTGGTCTGATCATTGCCACTGAGGCCCTCAGCAGTCCTAGTGGCTAGCTTGGTCTGGCCACTGCCCATCCAGGTCACTGCCAACTCCAGAGCCCTGGCATGCCACTGCCTACCTGAAGCATCACTGTCCCTAGGGTCCTGGCCTGGCCACTGTCCATTTGGGCCTTCACTGTCCCCAGTGCCCTGGCTCGAGACCTGCCTGGATCCAGAACCCGCAGAATACTCGACTACCACTGTCCACTTGGGCCCTCGCTGTCCCCACAGCCCTGGTCTGCCACTGCCCATTAAGATCACTGCCAACCCTAGAGCCCTGGCCTGCCGCTGTCTCCTTGGGCCCTATAACGCTGACCTGCCCACTGCCTGCTCTTGGACCCCATAACGCTGACCTGCCCACTGCCCCGTTGTGCCCCATAACCCTGGCCTGCCCCCGCATTCTGGAACACCCTTGCCGGGCCCTGCCTGCAGCGGACCAGCGGCCCTGGACCCCGGAGCGCGCTCTCCGGCAGTCCCCTGCGTCCCGCGCATCTCCCGAGGCCCCCGCGAGCCGTGAGCCCCAGGCCGGACGGCGTGCCACTCACCCTGCTCCCCGGAACCTGCCATCGCTGGGAATCCCGAGCCACCGCCGAGGCCACTGAGCTTCCCACAATCTGATGCAACCTCGGCCCCGGAAGTCCCGCCCCACCCGCCGTCTTCCGGGCACGTCTGTCGCTAGGCAACAGCGGCTCGGAAGCCAGCGTGGGGCCTGAGGGGAGAAATCCTCTGTGCTCCGCGGTGGTACGCGGGCGCGCGACGCAGGCGAGGAGCGCTGGCCCCGGGCTCCAACCGCGACGAGTTGCGCCGGGCGGCACGGAAGGGGCGGGGCTAGCGGCGGAGGGGCGGGGCGATAGTAGTAAGGGCGGGGAAAAGGCGGAGCGATAGAGGAAAGGAGCGAGGCGATGGGCAGAAGGGTGGGGAAGGGGCGAGGAGAGTGGGCGGGTCTAGCGACGTGGGGAGGGAAAGGGGCGAGGCGATAGGGGATGAGCGGGTGATCGAGGGAAGGGCGCTAGGGGAAGGGGCGGAGCGACAGAGAGAAAGGGTGGGGCGATAGAAGGAAGAGGAGGGGCGATGGAGGGAAGAGGCAGGAAGAGGGAAGGGGCCATAGGGTAAGGAGAGGGTAGTCGAGGGAGGGGCGATAGAAGAGGTGGGACGATAGAGGGAAAGGCGGGGCCATAGAGGGAAAGGGAGTGGTAATAGGGTGAGGGGAGGGGAGGGTTGGATAGGGGCGGGGCGATAGGGGAAGGGGCACGGTGAGGGAGGGAGAGGCGGGGCGATAGTCGCACGGGCGAGGAAGGGGCGGGGCAAAGGAACGGGGCTAGTGATGGAGGGGCAGGGCGATAGGTGGAAGGGCGGGCGATAGAGGGAGGGGTGGGGCAAGGAAGGGTAGGGGGCGGGGTGATAGAGGGAAAGGGCAGGGCGATGGAGGGAAGGGTGGGGCGAGGGAAGGTAGGGGGCGGGACAATAGAGAAGGGGGCGGGGCGATAGGGGGAGGGGGGGGGGGGGGAAGGGCAGGCGGTAGGGGGAGGGGGGGGGGGAGGGAGGGGAAGGGGGCGGGGCGATAGGCAGAAGGGAAGGTGATAGAGGGAGGGGCAAGACGAGGGCGGGGAGGGAGCGGGTCCGTAGAGGTAAGGGGCGGGCCATAGAGGGAAGGGGCGGGTCCATAGAGGGAAGGGGTGGGGCGGTAGGCGAAAGGGTGATAGGAAAGGGGCGGGGCGAGCGATGGCGCGGGGGGTGGGGGTGGGGATGGTGGCATTGGGAAGTGAGGGGGTGGAGCCCGGCATGATGTTCGCCCCTGGTGGAGCATCTGGCTGATTTAGTTTAAAGTAGGGCTTTGGGGAGGGGGCGTTTCAAGAATACAAGAGAAGTCCGTGATCCCAGCCCTCGGGAAGCTGAGGCAGGAGGACCGCCACGAGTTCCAGAACAACCCGGTTCAAAGAACAGAGGAAAATGGTACAGGCCAGGAATGATGCCTGGGCTGGGAGGTCGGCGGGAGAGTGAGCCTCCCGGAGGCAGGAATTGTGCAGGCCAGGTGCCGGCCGGTGGACTGAGCTGAAGGTGCTTGTTTTGGATGATGTAGTGATTGTGAGTCCTTCCGAAGACTGGGACTGGATTTGCTGGTAGACCGCGCAGGAGTAAGTGGGAGTAACTGAGGCAGGAAGGCCCCCAGCCAGGAAGCAGTCCGCCCTCTTCCAGAGTTGCCCCGCCCCACTGCCTTCCTTTGTATGTGGTGGACCAGGGAGAGATTTGTACACCCAGGAAAATGAGGAGCACCGGGCCTTTAAACCCAGCAGTAGGGAGGCAGAGGCAGGTGGATCTCTGTGAGATCGAGGCCAGCCTGATCTACATAGTCAACTCCAGGCCAGCTGTGTCAAAAAAAAAAAAAAAAAAAAGAAAGAAAAACACAGAAAAGGGTAATAAACTTCTGGGGCTGGAGAGACGGCTTGGCGGTTAAGACCCACTGGCTGCTCTTGCAGAGGACTGGGGTTTGCTGCCCCACAAAAGCTTCCCCATGTCTACCTGACAGCTAACAACCCTTTGTAACTCCAGTTCCAGGGGATCCAGTGCCCTCTTCTGGCCTCCGTAGGCACTGCACGAAATGGGTGCACATACACACATGCAGGCAGTACACTCATACACATAACATAAAAATAAATAAGTCAGAGCAGTGGCCCAGTCCTTTGGAGATTGCTTGATCACACCTGACCTGTGCCTGACACATACCTCTGTGGGATAAGTACGCCAATCACCATGCATCGAAGAAGCTTCTTTTGCAACAGAGACTTTTACAAAGTTCCACAGCTGGTCACACAAAAAGATTAAATGTCTGTGAGATGCCCAACCCTAAGTGGCACATCTACAATGGAACCTCTGCACCTAAGGCTCATGGAACATAGTGGAACAGGGGGTAGAGAGAACACTAATGTATCTCTCAATTTTCACCATCAACGTTCCCTCATGCACAGAGGGCCACAAATGGTCAAAGCACAGAGAATAAGAGTCTGCAGAGTGTGGGTCCCTGAACAGGACTCCTGTATTAAACTCCATCCACCAGGGTTCAGGGACCATTGTGGAAGAAGAGGTGGAAAGCTTGTAAGAACCAGGGGAGGAGGTGCATGACCATACGGAAGGAGAGTCCTACAGGCTCCTGGAACCTTGCTCATATGAACCTACAGCAGTGGAGACAACATGCACAAGACCCACGCAAACTCAAGCAGACAAAAACCTGGCACAGAACTGGGGAAATGGGCAGCAAACCCCAATCTTGGCTGAAGAACTATTGGCAGCTGATTACTGCTGGGTGAGGAAGAGCTGATCTTCTTTAAGGGAGAGGCTAGATAGCTGACTAGACCTCAGTGGATGAACTTGCACTGCGGGACGTCTGGGGACACTAACTTGAGTTGGTGCTGATGGGGAGTAAAGATGACTAAGATGTGTATGAAATACATAAAAATATATTTTAAAATAAAATCCAGGTTGTCTTTCAAAAGAAATTGAAGTCTCTTAAATGTGGGCTTCTGTTTAAAAAACAGGGCACAGTTACAGTCTGATCAAAGCAAAACAAAAAAATCCAACAGTGTAAAAACCTCAGTGCCCAACATCTGGAATTCATGATCTTCTTGGTTCCCAAGGGCTTGGGTAAGGAGAGACCTGTGCTAAGGAGACAGACATCAGTCGGCTAACAACAAAAAACGCAGAACTTTTGCCAGGCATGGTGGTGCAGACCTGTCATCTAGAAGAAGGAGGCAGGAGGACCAGAAGTTCAAGGAGATCTTTGGTTATATTGTGCATTTGAGGCCAGTTTGAACTATGTAAGGCCCTGTTCCCAAAACAAACAAAGAGGGTTACTAAATATGAAGTATTTCAGTACCTGGTGTGGCTGAGTCTCCCAGGGGTCTTTGCTGCAGATTTAGACACCATATCTTACAGAGCATCTAGTCTAGACCATACCACACCCCGATAGACATCACAGGGAAACCACAAGTTCAAAGGACAACATTTGGAACCTCCCACCCTCAACTCCTGGGGAAGGAAGGAACTTAGGGCACTGCACCCTCCAAGCTGCGAGCTCTGCCTGACATACTGACAGCTCACTTCAGGTCAGAGGAGGCTGCCCGTAGGGAGCCCTCTGGCTGTACACTGCACTGGCTGCCTGCAGAACTTTATGTAGACGTTAGCAAGACAACACACAGCATGATCTGTTCACAAAGTGTCTAGCAGGGCAGGTCTCAGGAAGAAGTCAGATTCATCTAAGACACTGAACCACTCAGTCCCACACAGAGACATGATCTGAGCTTGCGGTAGCTAGCAGCTAAATGGTTTGTTGCTTTTTGCAGACATGTGTAACTCTACATGTAGAGGACAATTCCAAGTTCTGGAACAGCGTCACCCAAAATCTCAACTTGAAATCAGGTTGGGAGCACGGCCATTTTCAGAGAGCATCATCATGCGGGAGGCTGCAAAAAAGCCCGGAAGAGCATGTTTACATTAATAGAATGTTCTGGAAAGTTGTAGTACTTGCTGTAACTTCACTGCCCAGGATATGAGAGGTTCTTGGTGACCCCAAGTAATCTCAGCAGTCCAAAGACCAAGGTTGGGCCAGAAGAGGCTCATGACTTACTGTACTCACTCTGTGTTTGATATTTGAGAACCAGGGACCAGCCAAGGCCTTCCTTTTGGAAGGAACCTCTGGTCGCTTCTCCCGAAACGCCAGTGCCTGGGGTGAACAGTCTTCGGAGGCTGGCCCTGCCTTCCCTCTCTCGACCGAAGCCTCTAGCACTCAGAGTGGTAGTGCCTGACTGGGATTTATAAGGGACAGTCCTTTTCTGTGGTGACAGGTCCCATCTAAGGCATGTTTAGAAGAAGGACAAAACATACACATAAAAAAAAAAAAAAAAACCCAGCTTAAAACATAAGATAAAATCTAAACCAGGCGTGGTTGAGCATGCCTTTAATCTCAACACTCAGGAGGCAGAGGCAGGTGGATCTCTGTGAGATCGAGGCAGTCTGGTCTACGTAATGACCAGACCAGCTGGGGCTACAGGGAGATCCTATCTTAAAAAACAAAATAAAAATTTGTATTAATAAAATTAGGACAAATAAAATCTAAAATAAATGTCTTTTTTTTTTAAAAAAGAAATTCCCAGAATTTCCCAGAAGAAATCATCCCAAACACCAGCACAGTACTTACAGAGCCGAATCATCTCCTGAAATCAGAAAAAAAGAAACAGTGAATTTAGATTCTCTGGTGCAGTGGTTTCTAGCACAGAGAGGAAATGCCTTGAACTCACAGCAAACTGTTACTTGTGCTTCCAGAACTTAGCACCACACAGCTGAACCTCTGGGGAACACAGGAGGCCCCTTCCTATGCCTCTGTCCCTGCCCCAGACCGGGGGCACCCTGCAAGGCGCTGCTGCCCCATGCCCCACTACGTGATAAGCTGTAGCTGGCGCTGTTCTCGGGAGGTTCAGGCGCAGACCCGAAGCACCCCGCTGCAAGAAGGCAGCGAGGCACCCTCAAGCCGCTCCTGACGACTGGCTGCCTGTCGGTCTTGCAGATCCACAGATCTGGTTAGCTTCCACTCACCTCTGCTACGATAGCACCGAATAACCCTGACGGTGACGGCGACCACGGCAGCCCCGGAAGCCCCAAGGACGAG
The DNA here is from genome assembly GCA_035773235.1 of Eospalax fontanierii. NCBI lineage: Eukaryota > Metazoa > Chordata > Mammalia > Rodentia > Spalacidae > Eospalax > Eospalax fontanierii. The sequence continues at coordinate 2,746,079 of CM069526.1, forward strand.
GAAGGCAGCAGTAACAACAGCAGCAGCCAGAGGCTTAGGGAGACAGAAGTGGGGGCAGCCTGGTGTTCCTGGAACCACATAAAGCATTGTCACTCACCCACACCTACACCGCAAGCCACTTCAAAAAAGAAGGTGGATACCCAAGTTATTAGTTCTTTACCACATTAACACTACAAAGAAAATCATTTAAAAATATATTTTATTTATCATTTTATTTGTGTGTATGTGTGTATTACCTGCGTGTATGTAAGTGCACCTGTGTCGTGCAATGTCTACAGAGATCAGAAGGGGAGGTGGAGTCCCTGGAACTGAGTTTCAGACAGTTGTTAGTTGCTGTGTGGGTGCTGGGAATTGAACCCAGGTCCTCTTAACCCAGGTTAAGAGCAGCCATCCCTCCAGCCCCAAGAAAATCATTTTAAAATTAAAACCTAAAAGCACCTCAAGACTCACTGCTTTACTTTTATATACAATGGGGCAGACCAGAACTGAACAGTGCTGTGCTTATCAGAGTGAAAGGCCACAGGGCCCTGACCCCTGTCACTGTCCAGGCTCCAAGGCTCGGAGCCCGTGGAGTCCCCTTGAGGTCCTTGTAAAGAGGAAGAGGTGGGCCTGGCCAGAACAGCGCAGGAGGGCCTCCCCTCCACAAGCCGCTGCTGACACCAGGTAGGAGTCCCTGCTTCATTTGTAAATATAATTTCATATTGTAAAATAACAGCCCAGGTAGAGCCTAGAACGTGGACACATGGGGAGAGGGCAGGCCGGCTAGAGCTGCGGACCCCGGGCTTGGTCAGCAGCTTTGTAAGTGTCTGCAGAGGCAGGCTTTCATATACCAGCCCCATTCCCCTCGAAAGCTCTCCTCAGCCTCAGAGAGCACCCTGCCAATTACGTATGTATGAATGCATATATTTTTTGGTTTTTAGACAGGGTCTCCCTGTAGCCCCGGTTGGTCTGGAACTTTCTATATAGACCAGGCTTGCCTCTGCCTGCCTCTGCCTCCCAAGTGCTGGGATTAAAGGCATACGTCACCATGCCCAGATTTATATATTTATTTAAGATTTTGGCATTAGTATCCTTAAAATATTTGCTCCTTGTTAACTCATTTACTTTCTTTCTGTTAGTTTTTTTTGAGAGAGGGTATCCCTCTAGCCCCAGCTGACCTGGAACTGGTGACATACTTGTTTGGTTTTGAGACAGAATCTCACTGTGTAGGCCTGCACTGGATATGCAGCCCAGGCTGGCCTTCGATGCACAGCCATCCTCCTGCCTCAGCGTCTGCTGGGGTTATAGGTGTGGACTGCCACACCCCACTGTTTGATTATTTTATTTTAAAATTGGTGTGTATGTGTGTGCCTGAATGTGCTCAGCGTGAAGCCAGAGGAGGGTGTCTGGTGTCCTCTCACACTGCCCTCCTACTCCCCTGAGACAGGGTCTCGCACTGAACTGAAGCCAGGCTGGCGGCCAGTGGGTCCCAGAGAACCTGTTGTCTCTGCACCCGCCAGGGCTGGGGTTACAGGCTGCATGACCACACTTGGCTTTGTGTGTGGGTGCTGGGGATGCGAACTCAGGTCCTCATGTGTGTGTAAGAAGTGCTTTCACTGACTGAGCCCTCTTCCTAGCCCCATTTTTATTTTACTTTTGTGTGTGGGGGCGGTGTGCAGGGTAGGGACTGCTCTGTGGAGTCACTTCTTCCACCTTTACATGGACTCCGGGACGGAGCTCAGATCCTGGCCAGAGTGGGCAGGGGCTTTGCCCACTGAGCTGTCTCACTGGCAACCTGTTTGTTACTTTTAGTCCAGACCTTCTGTAGGGACCTTGGAGATGACTCACTCAGTAAGAAGCTTGCCACACAAGCATGGGAGCCTGAGTTCCCATGCACCCACACAGTGCACATGTGTAGACTCAGCACTTGGGTGGTAGAGCAGAGAGAGGCAGAGCTCATTGGCAGAGCCAGTCCAGTCAAATCGGTTATCTCCAGGCTCAAGGAAGAAGCCTTGTCTCAAAAAGTAAGGTGAAGGAGCAAGAGAGATATTTCCAGAGGATTTGCGTTTGGCTCCCAGCACCCATGCTGGGCCACTTATAACTAACTGTAACTGCAGCTCCAGGGACTCAGGGCCCTCTTCTGAGCTCTCTGGGCACCTGTACGTGCGCGCGCGCGCACACACACACACACACACACACACAAATAAAAATAAATCTAAAACCAAAGAAGTGGAGAGTGATTGAGGAAGACACCCAGTGTCAACCGTCAACCTCTGGCATTTACACACACCAGCACACGTACACATGTGCACATGCACTTACACAAACACTTCCATACATACATACACGCCACAGGGATGTGCATCACACACACAAGCCTTACAGTCATTTAAGCAAAAGGCCCAGACTCACAGGTGGGACCCAGCCTGGAGAGCTGGAAGGAAGCTACAGCCAGTATCTGGGATTCTGTTTGCTTACTGTGACAGAAGTTTTGACCTCTGGCCCCCAGGCTAAATCCAGCCCACTGCTTGCTTTTGTAAATAAAGTTTTATTGACACATGGCCAGTTATTTGGTTACAGTCTTTGGCTGTTTTTCCTACTATTGCCAAGTTAAGCAGTGACTACAGACAGAGTATTTATCTTCCCAGCAAACATTTGTTTGTGTGGGTTTAGGAGGTAGCCCCTTACCTGGCTCTGAATTCGATGTGTCACAGACTGTGTTTGCTGTAGCATTGCATGGCCTGATGACTCTATCATTAGGACACCTGCAAGGAAAGCCTGAGTGCTTTACGTCTCCCTACCAAGGCAGCCCAGAGTAGACTCATCACCACCTACAGGACACCCCAGGATGGCCCTGCCACACTTTGGTATTCTAGCCAAAAGCACTCCAAAGACAATAGGCTTTGGGGCTGTCTGTGGTGTTTAGGGGAAGGACCTTTTCTCTCTCCTCCTGAATAGAATGTCTTGTCTATGAAGACTGGAGCAGCTGTCCCCTACCAAGAGGGAGATCAGCCGGGAGACAGAGCCAGTCTGTGGAGGAGGCAGCCCGGGGGGTGCCTTGTCAGATGGGATTTGAGGGCAGTCTTTCCCTGTGTCAGGCTCCTCGGCCAGTAGTTGAAGATGTTCTGAGTTGTGTATAGCCTGCTTCATAGCCATAAACTTAGGGAAGCGGCCTTATCACTGTAGACATCTCTGAAAAATGTCTCCCAAACTCACGCCACCTGAGGATTTCCCTTTGCTCAGAAACAGGGTCTTTGCAAATGTAATTGAGTGGAGATGATGTTGCACTGGATTAGAGTAGGCCTTAACCCAGTGACTGAAGTCTTCACAAGAAGAGGGACATGTGCACACAGACACAGGGCGAGAAGTCCACCTGGAGAGGGAGGTGGCAAATGGAGTGATATGACCTCACACCAAGAAATGCTGGGAAATGCTGTTACCACTGGAAGCTGGAAGAGGCCAGAAGGGTTCTCCTCAGAGCCTGCTGAGGGAGGAAGGCCCTGCTGGCAGCTGGCACCTTTGAGGTGGGACTCTGCTCTCTAGAATCATACTGCTGTTTTCAGTCCTGTTTGTGATCACTGTTTCAGTCACAGGATTATTTTTTTCTTTTGAATCAGGGTCTCATGTAGCCCAGGCGGGTCTTGAACTCACTACATAACCAAGGATGATCTCTGAACTTCTGATCCTCCTGCCTCCACCATCCCAGTGACAGGATTATATTCCCACACCCCCACACCTGGTTTACAGGTGCTAAGGATCAAATCCAAGGCCTCCTTCATGCTAACCAAGCACTCTACCAGCCGAGTCATAGCCCCATTCCCACTGGTTCCTTTAAATTTTTTTTCTGGCTTATTATTTTATGTGTATGAGTGTATTGCCTGCATGTATGTAAGTGCACCTGTGTCATGCCCGAGGAGGTCAGAATAGGATGTCGGAGCCCCCAGAACTAGAGTTGTGAGCAGTTCTTTGCTGCCACATGGGTGCTGGGATTTGAATCGGGGCTTTCTACAAGAGCAGCGAGTGCTCTCAACTGCTGACCCATCTCTCCAGCCCCTCCCACCGGCTTCCTTAAGGCAGTGAAACAGCATGGCCACTCTTTCTACCTAGAATGATCTATGGCTCCATCTCTTCCTTATTCTCCAAACCACTACCCAAACTTACCAGAGTGACTACTCCTGACCACTGGGGATGCGGTGGCCTGTGTGTCCTCGAACTCACCCATTATTAGTCTGGGGGTTTATTCTCTTTAGATAAGATCTCTAGCCCAAGCTGTAGGCCTTGAACTCCGGATCCCCCTGTCTCACCTCCTGAGGGCCAGGATCATAGACGTGTACCTCCATGCCTAGTTTATGTGATGCTGGGGATGGAACCAGGGGCCTTATGTGTGCTAGGCAAGCACTCTATCCGCTGAGTTGCATCTCCAGCCCATCACTAGGGGTCTTACCTATCCAAGTGCCTCTACTGTGTATCCCCCACTGTTGGGGGTGCAAGGCCTTCCGGGTTGCCTACAGGCCACAGTGGGGCTCAGGGTTGTTTGTTGAGTGAATGCCTGATGGAATGAAGGACTATCAATGCTGAACAGCTGCCAGGAGGAAACAACCTTTGTCTGATTTAATCTGTGTGGTGGGTGCCGCCCTAGCAAGCCCTTCTACAGATAGGGACATGGGGCCGGGGCTGGAGGAAGGACTGGGGAGCTGGTATCTGCTACACACGTAGCACTGTTCCACGCAGTTTCGGGAGTTGCAGAAGGTTCCCTGCTTGCATTGGCACTGTCGGTCAGCTGTCTGGGAGCATGTGGCCACTTCCTCCTGGTCTGTGGACGAGAGAAGACTGAAGGTCAGTCACCAAGGCGGGAGTCTGTCCCAGCTGTGGACTGGGCAGGGCGTGGTGAAGCCACCTTTACCGGCTTTCCCCTGGGTAGACAGTCTGCCCTTACCCTGTGTTCCAACACAGACCAAGCAAGCACAGCAGCCAGTCCCGATTCCCTGCCATCAGGGGCGGCTGTGGAGAGGCCCAGAGCCCTGCGGTCCAGGCTGGGGGAGGGACAGAGCCCGCCCCACTTCAGGAGTGGCCTCCAGTTAGCTCTTCCTTTCACCCCAGGGATTTACAGATGCTGGGCCAACTCTAATCTGGAGCCACACTCCAAGCCCTGCAGCCTCCTGTTCCAGCAGGCCGGTGTCCCTTAGAGCATCGAGTTCATCCAGTTGGATGCCAGCCTCACGTGAACTATCTGTATCCCAGGTTGGCCTGGCCTAGAAGTCACTATGTAGCTGAAGCTGGCTTTGAACTCTTGACTTTCATGCCTCTACCTCCCACGTGCTGGCAGGTGTGCCCCACTACAACCAGCAGAAGCATGTAATTCTAATTACTGACAGCTCTCAATCATACCCTGGCTGTTGTGACTTTTATAACTTACATAATTTTTTTTCCTCCCTTAAAGTCATAGATACTGATTGTGCCTGGCCTAGTGGTGCAAGCCGTTAATCCCACACTCAGGATGGAGAGGCAGGTGCAGCTCTGTGAGGCAGAGGCCAGCCTGGTCTACATACTGAGTTATACTCTACTTGCTTCTCAAGTTTTACTTCATGTTATAACCTTTAGTAAAGTGGTCTTTGTGCACAAGCAAGGGGAAACGGTCCTGTCCCACGATGCAGTTTTCCTGTGTGGACAAATGGGATCTGGGGCCACCAGGCCACACACCAGGAACTCCCGTTGGCCGGCCTCCCCTGCACTTTCTGCCATCCCCTGGCTCCCCATCTTGGGCTTATATGGCAAAGCCACCCTGACTTCACTCTTTCTTCATTTGTTTAGATTTATTTATTATGTTTATGTGTATGAGTGTTTTGTCTGCATGTGTGTATGTGCACCATGTGTGTGTGCCTGAAACCAGAGGAGGCCAGAAGAGGGCTCCGATCCCCTGGACCTGGACTTACAGATGGTTGTTAGCTGCCATCTGGGTCCTGGGACCCAACCCTGATTCCTCTACAGGAGCAGCCAGTGCTCTTCACTGCTGCACTGTCTCCTTCCCTGATCGGTTCTGAGATGGGGTGTCATGGATCCCCGACCTGGCCTTGAGCTCCCACTGATGACCTTGAGCGTTTTCACTTTTTCTTTCTTGTCTTCTTTTTTTTTTGAGTCAGTCTCAGTGTGTTGCCCTGGTTGGACTGGAACTTGCGGTGCTGACCAGGCTGGACTCAGAGACACCCCTCCCTGCCTCCTGCCTCTGCCTCCTGAGTGCTGACCAGGCTGGACTCAGAGACACCCCTCCCACACCCACCTCCTGTCTCTGCCTCCTGAGTGCTGACCAGGCTGGTCCCAAGACTCAGAGACACCCCTCCCACACCCACCTCCTGTCTCTGCCTCCTGAGTGCTGACCAGGCTGGTCCCAAGACTCAGAGACACCCCTCCCACACCCACCTCCTGTCTCTGCCTCCTGAGTGCTGACCAGGCTAGTCCCAAGACTCAGAGACACCCCTCCCACACCCACCTCCTGTCTCTGCCTCCTGAGCGTTGGACATTGAACTTCAGACCCTCCTGTTCCCATCGCTCCAGTGCTGCACCACCACTCTGAGTTGAGGTGGCACCAGCAACAGAACCTGAGGCCTTGTGAGCACTAGGCAAGCCCTCTAGTACCTGAGCTCCATCCCTAGCCCTCCACGCTTCCTGTCCAGAATGCATTGGCAACTGAGCTCCACATCTGAGGAAATCCCTCTGGGAACTTTTTTTTTTTTTTTTTTTAGAGTCTCACGGTGTAGCCCAAGCTGGACTATGTAGCCTAGGCTGGTCTCAGGTTTGCAATGATACTCCTGCCTCAGCTGCACAGTTTTTCCTGTGGAGAATTTTTCTTTTTAAGTGTGCTCATGTATGTGTGTGTGTGTGCATACGTGCCGTAGTATGAATGTAAAGATCACAGGACAACCTCAAGTTCCACCTTTCTAGGGCAGGGTCTGTTGTCCGCCACTTTGTATGACAGACTAACTGGCCCTCCGGCTTCTGGAAATTCTCCGGTCTCTACCTCCCACGTCCCTGTGGAGCTCTAGGGTTACAGACGTCAGCACTACTGTGTCTGGGTTTTATGTGGGTTCTGGGGGTTTGAACTCAGGTTGTCAGACTTGCATGGGGAGCTCTTTAGTTGCTGAGCCATCTCCCCAGCTGGGGGCTTAACTAACTAGGAGTTCAGGGAGACCCAGGACCACTGCATGGTGAGGTCGTCGTCTTCACACTGCAGTCGGTCTTCGACGTTGTTCAGGGTCTGGAGCTCAGCGGTAAAGAGCATTCTTACAAAGGACCTCAGTTCAGTTCCCAGCACCAATGGCGGGCAGCTCACCACTACGTGTGACTCGGGCTCCTGCGGATCCAATGCCCTCTTCTTTTCCTCGGGCACTGCACTCATGTGCACATACATGTAACATACATGTGCAATACATGTAATGATTAAACTGTTTTTGAATGTGGTGTTCACTTTACCAAAACTTTGGGTTTATTCTACAATTCCAGTATTGTGTTTTAGCTAATGCAAATGTCTCTCTTTTTAAAAAATTACAATTTTAGGAGTCAGAGGCAGGTGGATCTCTGTGAGTTCAAGGTCTGCCTGGTCTACATAGCAAGTTCCAGGTAAACTGGACCTGCAGGGAGACCCTGTGTCAAAAAGGACCATAAAAATGTACAATTTTAGAGGAAAAATTTTGTTTGTATACAGTAACTTAGATGAATTTTAACATGTTGATCTTGTAAACACAAGGACCTCAAACATCCTAATCAGTTACAGATTTTGTTTTGAGATCGACTCTCACTATTTCTCTTACTATTTAGCTCTGGTTGGCTTGCAACTTGCTATGCAGACCAGGCTGGCCTGAAACTCACAGAGATCCCCCTGCGGGGACTAAAGGTGCTGTGCCATCACACTGGACATAGATCGATTCTTTAGCTGGGTTTGTGTGCAATTATGGAAAGAAGAAACCTAGGGACTCTTCCACTCAGACCAGACATCCACTCAGTGTCCCTTCAGGACCCCACCAGCAGGGACAGGGGCCTGTTTTACCCTCAGTAGAATGGCTGCCCCCCTCCCAGCTGGCCTGCCCACAACTGCACACTTACCCACCCGGCATTGGGAGCAGAGGCGGCACTGGGGCTCCTTGTTGGGGTGGGCTGTGAAGTATCCGGATTCACACTGGCCACAATGACTCCTACCATGGTTTTCCTGACAGGCATTAATAAGGTAGGATCCTGTGAGAGAGGAGACAGGGGACAGGAGAGGGGTGTTTCAGGGCCCAGCACAGCCATGTCCCAGGGTTGGCGTGGTGGAGGGGGGCGGCTGTGCTGAGGCCATCCCTGTCCCTGAAGCCCTTGATGGCCAGCTCCCTGTACACTACCCACTCTTTGGCCTCCAGCCTCCTTACAGCCTTCTGGATGGGAACCCAGCCACAGTCCTCATACCCAACTTAGTGTGGGAGGCCCTGCCTCACCCCTTGGCTGTGATTGATATCCTTCAGGGTGCCTGAACTGGTGGACATGCCGTGTCCACTACAGAACTGGCCTACAGAGGCCTTTGTGCCCGTCTGCCCCTCCTGTGTCCAGTTTCTGACTGTCCATGGTGGTCTCACAGAAGAGCTCTAGAGTCTAAAGACAAGGCATTTAGTCCAGGTCCTTATTCTGCGCCCATCTCCTCAGGCTTCTGCAGAAGCACAGACCAGACAGCTGCATGCACCTGATGACATGCGTCCTACACACCTGCTGACTTCAGCAGAGCTGTCTCCCACATTCCTGAAACATGTTAGTATGGGTGTACCCACCTGTGGAAGCATACCCGTGTGTGCAAGTGTACGTGCATACCCAGGTGGACATTTACAGACTCGTGCACATGACTGCTTGTGTAGGCGAGCATACAGATGTGGGTACACAAATAGGCTCTGATGGTACAGATGTGTGTTTGTAGGTGTGTGGGGTGTGGGGGTTCAGGTATCCTTCTTTGCCGTGTCTCCTTGCTGTTTGACTGGGAGTAAAGAGGGCGTGTTACTTTGGTTCTGAGCTTCATGAGGGGGATGTTAAGTCACCACCTCACTAGGGAACCTCCTGTCACCAACCATGTCTGGGGTCCTCCAGGCAGGAGGCGGGTGGGACCCTCCAGCCTAGGCCCGCACCCTGGCTTCCATCCCCCAACCCCACCCCCTCTGGACAAGCACACAGCCTCTCTGTTTTCTGTCCTCGAAAGCAGGGACAGTGAGTGGATGGGGGGGTGGGGTGAGCAGATTCACCCACCCAGGGAAGTCTCACTCCTGGAGTTCCCTGTTCCCAGTCAGGAGGCCAGGCCTGTGGGCGCTCTGGAAGGCATCCTGGGACTTACCAGCAGGACAGAGTTGGCAGCAGAGGTCAGAGGCAGATCTGAATTCATCTGGTCCACACTGGCTTTGACTCCTTGCGCTGGTTGCTGGATTCAGAACGGGGAGACAGAATCTGAAGACACACCACTGCTGGTGACACCCCCATCCACGCCTGGGTCTCAGCACAGAGGAACTGGGCAGCCCCCAGCCGACCCTGGTGGGCTCACGGAGCATTCCTGTGGAGCACACACTACACGGCTAGGCTCATAAGCAGCCTGAGATCCTGCCAGCACTGGGAAGCAGGCTTCGACCTATGAACACAGTCGCTTCTCCACGAAAGGAGGGTTTCAGTGTATTGGTCAGGATGCAGTCTGGTCCAGCCACAAGCCTTTGATGTCAGTGAACTGTGTTGTAGTCTGTGATTTTTCCAGCAGTTGCCCTAACACTTTAAGAAAGTGTTTGTAGCTGGGCATGGTGGCACCTGCCTTTAATCCTAGCACCTGTAAGGCAGAGGCATGCTAGTCTCCTCGAATTCAAGGCTGACGAGGCCAGACTGGTCTATATAGCTCCAGGTCAGCCAGAGCTACACAGTAAGATCCAGTCCCCCAAAAGCAAAAAACAAAGAGAAAGTTTGTGAGGTTGTGTGTGAAAATCTGTGCATGCATGTATGCACAGAATGTGTTCGTGTGTTTCGGTTTTTAATATCTGTAACTGATTTTTTTTCTGAAAGCTTGTTTCTCTCTCTCCTCCTCCCCCTCTCTCCAGGGTGGGGAATGGAACCCAGGGTCTCACATGCACTAAACAAGCTTCTAACACTAAGCTATAACCCTAGCTGGTTCCTGTTTATTTATTTATTTGGGTTTAAAAAAATTATTATTTTCATTTTATGTGTATGAATGTATTGCCTGCATGCACGTCTGTAAGTGCACCCATGTTGTGCAATGCCCACAGAAGTCAGAAAAAGGCCACAGGGTCCCTTGAACTGGAGTTACTGATGGTTGTTGGCTGCCATGTGGGTGCTAGGAATTGAACCTGGGTCTTCTGCAAGAGCAGCCAGTGCTCTTAACCGCTGAGCCATCTCTCTAGCCCCCAACTAGATTAATTTTTATTTTAGGTATATGAATGTTTGCCTGCACTGTATGTGCACCATGGTACATGCAGTGTCCACCGAGGCCAGAAGAGAGCATCAGGTTCCCCAGAACTGAAGTTATAGATGGTTGTAAGCCACCCTTGGGGTGCTGGGAACAAAACCCAGGGCCTCCTCTAGAGCAGCCAGTGCTCTTAGCTGCTGGGCCATCTCTCCAGCATGTTTTCTGGGTTTTGATGATAGAAAGCTCTCCTGTTCCATTTGAAGATTTCACCGTATCATGTCAGTTCTTGGGTGTTATGGGTTTTCTAATTTGTGGGTGGTGCACGGGTCCGTGTGTAGCTGTGTGCCCATGCACGTGGAGCCGAGTTCAATGCTGCTATCCTCCTCTACTGCTCTCCATTTTTTTCATTATATTTATTTATTATAATTTCTTCTCTACTGCTCTCCATTTTTTTCATTATATTTATTTATTATAATTTCTTTTTTTTTTTTTTGAGACAGGGTCTCATTATGCAGCCCTGGCTGGTCTGGAACTTGCTATGTAGACCAGGCTGACCTTGAACTCACAGATGCTCCTGCCTCTACCTCTTGAGTATTGGGATTAAAGTTGTGTGTCACCACACCTGGCCTCATTTTATTTTTTTGTGTGTATAGTGTGTGTGTATGTGTGTCTACAGAATTGTGTGTCACTCATACGGAGGTCAGAGGACAACTTTCATGTGTGTGTGCACGTGTGTGTATGTGTATGTGTGTGCACACATGCAGGAAAGTGTGCACCATGCATGTGGAGGTCAGAGCACAGCTTTCGTGTGTGTGTGTGTGTGTGTGTGTGTGTGTGTGTGTGTGTGTGTAGGGCCTGGCCTCCCGACATGCCTTATTCCCTGTTAGGTTCCCGGTCAGGAACTAGCTTGTTTGTCAGCTGCAGTTGCTCAGAGAACAACTTGATCTTTAGAGGCCTAACCACAATTGATCTGAACCAGGTGTGGTCACATACTGGGATGCTCCCTGGGGGCCTGAACCTTTGTCCCCCTCCTAAACCCTCCGTGGAGTTTCCTGCAACAAATCACTGGCATCTGCTGGGTGCATATATATTGAGCACCTTGCTGGAATAAATCAGAAGCTTCTCCACCATTTTTGGTATCTGTGTTGTGTGTGTCTTGTGTGTTTGTATGTCTTGTGTGTCTTTCATTCCTCAGGCCTCCCGGATAGACTCGGTTACAGTTGTAGCGCCAGAGTGCTACGTGTGTGTGTGTGTGTGTGCATACGTGTGCAGGAGAGTGTTCACCATGCACATGGAGGTCAGAGCACAGTTTTCGTGTGTGTGTGTGTGTGCACACGTGTGCGGGAGAGTGTGCACCATGCATGTGGAGGTTGGAGGACAGCTTTGTGGAGTTGGTTCTCTTACACCTGTGCCTGGGCTCCAGGGATTGAACTCAGGTCACCAGGCTTGAGCAGAAAGCACTCTCCTCGATGAGCCATCTCACTGGCCCCTCCCCTTTATTTTGTAATTTTAATTTTTTTATTATACATTGAATATTACTCTTTATTGAATTTATGTGCATTTCATACAGAAGGTCTTAATCATCTTTACACCCCCTTCCCCACTGGCATTCTCCCATAGTCCCCCCGCTGGATTAATGCATTATGTCATCAATGCTACTAAGGTCCACTGAGTCAAGTTAATGTCCCAAACATCCCTCAGTACAAGTTCATCCACTGAGATCTAGTCAGTCTATCTAGAGTCTGTCTCTTTAAGAAGATCAGCTGTTCCTCAACCAGCAGTAATCAGCTGCCAATAGTTCTTTGGCTAAGACTGGATCCTGCTGCCTCAGGATCATGGAACACAGTGGAACAGGGGTATAGAAGATACTAAAGCATCTCTCAACTCTCTTAGGGAGTAAGAGTCTGCAGAGTGCAGGTCCTTGGACAGGACTCCTGTATTAAACTCCACCAACTCAGGGCTCAGGGACCATTGTGGAAGAGGGGGCAGGAAGATGGTAAGAGCCAGGGGAGGAGGTGCTTGGCCGTATCCACCTTATATTTTGAGACAGGAACTCTCGCCAAACCTAGCATACACCATTTCAGCTAGACTGTCTGGCCAGCTCCCAGAATTTATCTGTTCCCCTTTTTCAGATGGGGTCTCCCTGTGGCCCCAGCTAGCCTGGAACTCCCTATGTAGAGCAACCCCAGCTGGCCTTGAACCCACCAACATCCCCCTGCCCCTCCCCCTGTCCCTGCCTCTGCCTCTGGGGTGCTGGAACTAAAGGCGAGCATCACCATACCAGTACATTTTGACAGTAGTCGTCATTCTCAGGTCATGTGTTTGTGAATCTACCCACTTCCTAAATTGCATTTGGAACTCCAAAACCAGTGGCCCTTTTGGAGCCATTCACTAATATGTACTGAGTGATAAAAATTTGAGTCATGGGGGTTGGAGAGATGCTCAGTGGTTAAGAGCTCTTGCTACTTTTGCAGAGGAACCCACATTTGGTGGGTCACAACTATCTATAACTCCAGGTCCAGGGGAATCTGACGCCCTCTTCTGACCTCTGCAGGTACTGCACTTTGACGTAGACACACACACATACACATAAATAAAAATAAAATACATAGGGAGAGATGCTTAGTGGTTAAGAGCACTTCGTGTTTTTCCAGAGACCCCCCAAGTCCAGTTCTCAGCATCCTAGTCAGGCTGCTCACAATTTGCTGGGCACAATGCAAGGTGGGCCTAGCCAGGCCACCTGCTAGGAGGAATAGAGGAATGTTTCCTGTGGGTGTGGCGGTCTGCTCTGGCTGGTTGTGAGACCAGCATCTGGAAAGTACCTGCCTACCTGGAGACAAACTTACTATTGGCTGTATTGGGACCCCACCCCCTAAGGTCATTGGCTATCCAGGCCTATAAGAGCTTGTGCACCTATTTAATAAATGAGTTGGCAGTGCCACGCGAGTTGGCCTGCTTCCCGTCCAACTCCTGGAATCTGCGGCTTGACTCTGTGTCTACTCACCCCCAACCCCTCGGGCTGGCCCCCCAAAGTCCACTAGGGCTGGCCCCGAGTGGTGAGACACGACAGTAACGGACCCAACTATAACTGGCGCCCTGGAACAGGGACCCTGACCCCCTCGGTGAGTAGACCCCGGTTCAGTTCGGTTTTGTGTGCGATTCAATCCTTGTGAATGGGCAAGGATCCCCTTTTCTGTTCCCTTTCCTGTGGAAGCACATGCTGCTTCACGGTCCCTGAGATAGCGTTGGCCCCTCCCTTTCTTGGTTCATCCCGGCGAAATCACATGAGGACTTAAACCTCCTGATTTCAGAACCCAGGCAAAGCTATCCAGCTAAGCCTTTCTGGAAGAGACACTGGTGTAGGCTGGGCCTTAACTCTCCTAACTCATTTAAAACTGCCCCAGCTCGCTCCTGCTGAGGGGCTACCAAGCAACACAAAAGAAAGCAGAGCTGAGGTTGCCCTCCAGGCTCAGCCGGTTTAAAAACCCCACCTCTCCTGGAACAGAGAGACGGCAAGGACCTTTCAAATGTTAATTGACCCTGTCTGGCTTTACCTGCTACGCCTTTAAAAACTGACGAGAAACTTCTGGGAAGTTTTGTGTGTGTGTGTGTGTGTGTGTGTGTGTGTGTGTGTGTGTGTGTGTGTGTTCTGCTCAGGGAACTCCAGAAGCTGAAGTAAAAATCCATAGAATGTCTCTGTGTTTTCTAATGGTGGCCATTTTGGCCTGTATGGTAATAAAGGATCTCCCCTCCCATCAGATAGCTCCACAGCTGCCAGCGGTTTCCCTGTGCACTGAGAAGCCAGCACAAACTTTGCATGCTTGGGCTTCTCTTAGCCCTTGGGCGGAGTTTCATCCAACCCGTCCTTCCTAGATGCTCCAGCAACAGCTTCATACCTTTACTTAAGATTTGGCTTTATTTCGGACTTTGACTTTTGTATTCTAGGACCTTCGGTATTTCCTTTGTCTGATCCCCTTTAAAGTAAAACTCTAAAAGTTAGATCATGCCACTCCTGGCTGCGCCCGGGAGCTTCCTCCGTGCTTCTTCAGCTGCGTATGTTTGCTCCGGCCTCCCCCTGCAGGCTAGAGGCTCCAACATCAAAGGCCATGGTCACAGGCTTTTGTTACCTGCCTTGCCCTGGGGCAAAAGCACAACTACTTACTTACCTTTTTGCTTCCAGTTTGCTGGGCTGAGGAGTTAACTCACTGGTACAGTGCTTGCCTACCGTACCTTGGGCTGTGAGTTTAGTTCCCACTTACATCTCCCATGCATAGCTTTAAACAATGCAGACAGCTGTGTGCTGTTAAGAATGACTAAGGGATAAACTAATTTCAACAGAGGTTATTATTCATCTTATGGTATAAAAAGTAACTCATGGAATTCTCTATTTTCTCACATCAACAAAAATTCACTGAGACAATTCACAGTTCTTGGAGAAAATAGATAACAATCTCTGCCTAAAATTCCTCAGTTAGTAATTATGCTAAAAGATTGTAAACTTCAATTTGATAATGTGTTACCTAAAGCAAGGTTTATGGTTTTTGTGTTTTCCATAAGGTTTAACTAGAAACTTATAAAGTAACATATACAGGGGTAACATAAATCCATTACTTTATCTTATGTTTGTAATTTGCATTCCATGTTCTTTTAGTGCTCGTCTGAGCCATAACTGCCATCTTCATGAGTTAGCAGTGCCTACCTCACCTGAGTATCCAGCCAATCCTTCCAGTCAGCTGTATGTAATTTTTTAATGTTATTACATCTCATAGTAAATGGAGATAATTTAAAAATAAAAAAGTCTGTAAGGTTCGAGTATATATGTCTAGTCAAGGTTTATTCAAAAATGTTTGGTTTATGCCCAAGCTTTAACTGCATAGCATACAGTAATTAAAAATACTAGGCTGGTGGAACTAACCTTCTTGGGTGTTCAACAATCATATTTAGTGGCCTCTAATCTGGTCAGAGGGACTTAAAGGGACAATTTTTTGTCTCTTGCCCTCCAAGGTCAATTAAGTTCCAGGGGACTATGGGAAATCTCTCAAAATGTCCTGTAACTGTGATGAGCTACCTGTCTTCCTGTTCAGGGAGGTCGTGGAGACCCCACTAGAAGGACTTGAACCAGTGTCCAGTCTGCAAAGAGGAGAGTCAGCACAGGAAAACGTTTCCTTAAATGCTTCCAAGAGTGAAGCTATGGTCTAGCAAGACCTTCTGACTTATCTTCATATAGATGGAACTGGTGAAACAAAGGCCTAGGGAGCCAAGGGCTCCTTCAAAGCCCATGTGACACCTCAGAGGAACAGATGCACAACTGGCCTTAAAAATAAAAATAAGTTGATTTATTTGGGCCAATTGTATGATCTTAAACACCCAACAGGAAAGTATAACCAAGGATTCCTACTTCAACTCTGCAGTGCATACCTACAGTCAAGAAAGTCAAGCCCACCATTGTTCTAACCTAACCATTAAATGTTGGCCAGTTTCTTTGCTTTCTCTGTCTAGAAGCCATTTAGGAGGAAACTTACATTGGTTCTAGATCAAAGTACCTGAAAGCAAATCCTGACTTCAAGACTCTGAAGTCCAGCCTTGGCAACCAAAAGAAAAACAAGGAGGAACCCAACATATGGATGTTCTTGGAAATCCTAAGCAAGAAATTCTAATGGACTTTAACATGGACATTTAAATTTTTCCTTGTTCTGACTTTTCTGGTTTCCTGTCTAAAATGTATAATGCTAACTACTCTTGCCTTTAACAGTTATGCAATTCAGGGGTCTTTTCTTTTAGATAGGCTCACTGATAGGGTACTCCCATTGTCACAAAATCTACGTCTATTATCAGCTTTCAAAGAAGTCAGAGTGGTCATCACCCCAATTCCCTATCGGCAATTGGGATGCCTTGTCAGAGGATGATATGATAAGACTAGGAGACAGAATAAGCAGTTTAGGGTAAAAAGACCCCAAGGAAAAGTAGCCAGTTTCTTTTTTTGGGTACAAAACAAAAAATTTAACACAAAAAGGAGGATATATTGCGCATAATGTAAGATGGGCCTAGTCAGGCCACCTGCTAGGAGAAATAGAAGAATGGCTCCTGTGGGTGTGGCGTTCTGCTCTGGCTAGTTTGTGAGACCAGCATCTGGAAAGTACCTGCCTACCTGGAGACAAACTTAACTATTGGCTGTATTGGGACCCCACCCCATAAGGTCATTGGCTATCCAGACCTATAAGAGCTTGTGCACCTATTCAGTAAAGGAGTTGGCAGTGCCATGTGCTTGGGCTGCTTCCCATCCAACTCCCGGAGTCTGCGGCTTGTCTCTGCGTCTACTCGCCCCCAACCCCTCGGGCTGGCCCCCAAAGTCCACTCGGGCTGGCCCCGAGTGGTGAGACACAATGGTAATGGGCATGACTGTAACGAGTGCCTGTAACTCCAGTACCACCTTCTGCTCTCCGTGGACATCTGCACACTGTGCCGTCCATGCACATAGACATACACATAAAGAAAAAGAAAATAAATCTGGGGGAGTCACTCAGCAAGAATTGGTGGCACATGCCTTTAATCCCAGCACTCAGGAGGCAGAGTCAGGTGGATCTCTGTGAGTTCAAGGTCAGCCTGGTCTACAGAGTGGTTCCAGGACAGCTGTTACAGGAGAACCTGTCTCAAAAATCAAAACAAACAAAACAATAATTAATACAATTAAAATAAAATAAATAGCTCTGAACACAGAGGTGAGGAAATGTCTCGTGTCCTGAGCACTGGAAGGGCTGTGATAACAGGTATCTCAGCAGTTAAGAGCACTTGCTGGACCCAAGAGGACTTGGGTTTGATTACCAGTGCCCACATGGTGGCTCTGTCACCTTCTTCTGTCCTCTGTGCGCATGCGCGTGCACACACACACACACACACACACACACACACACACCAGGTATGTAAATACACAGGCAAGCAAAACATTTATACAAATAAAAATGAATAAATCTTAAAAAAAAAAAAAAACCCACCAAACACATATATTGGAGAAATTGCTGCAAGTGTGGGTTCTAGCCATACTGAGTTTTGATTGCAAAAGATGTCTTCAAACAAAAACACAGAACAGAAAGCTATCTCTCCATCAGTTCATGATGTGTGAAGCTTTATAAGAACTTAAAAATGACTCAGTCAGGAAAGTACCCATCAGGCAAGCATGAGGACCTGAATCTGCATCCTTAGCACTGCTTAGGACCGGCACAGCGCGCATCTCTAACCTCACTGCTGGGCGCGGAGACAGGCAGATCCCCACAGCTCACTGGAAGCTCAGTGGGTGAGCTCCAGGTTCATCGAAAGATCATGCCTCAAAAAACAGAGTGGACAATCCTTTGTGCCCTTCCCTTCCAACCTGGGCCCAGCAGAATGTCTCCCACAGGAAGGAAGGGCCTCTCTGCATCATTGAGGTGGTGACCCAGAAATACATCATCTGCATTTACAAGTGCATTCACAGAGCGGGCTTCAAGCAAAAGGCCCATCGGGCACGCAAAGAAATCCAGAAATTCTCCATGAAAGAGATGGAGAGGTCAGATGGGGGCATTGATACCAGCTTCTGCAAAGCTGCCTGGGCCAAAGGAATAAGGAATGCTACATATTGTCTTGTACAAAACAAACTCTAGACTTTGGGACTCTGTGTCTGGAGTCACCACATTAAAAAAGCTACAGACAGGAACTGGAGCAGTGGCTCAGGGGTTAAGAGCACTGGCAGCTTTTACAGAGGACCCGTGCTGCACAACACAGGGAGATTTATACGAGTGTACACGTCGAAACAAAGCGTCTTTGTTTTTTTCCTGTGTACGGCAGGCCAGCTGATGGACATTTTGCTGTTCACTTCCCATCTCCCAAAGGAGTGCTGGGATTAGATGTTCACATGGTGCCCCGGGATTTTATGTGTTCTGAGGCTTCGATCTCAAGTCCTTCCTCTCTGGCTGCGCGTGTTTTGCCCTGTGCGCCATTTTGTTCCGTTTTTCTTTTCTTCTTCCAATCGTTCCTTCATTTGTGTTGTTTTAAGACAAAGTCTTATTTTCTTGTCCGAGCTGGCCTCATACTGGTAGGCATCCTGTGGTTTCAGCCTGGTGAGTGCTGGATGGCCGATATGCACCTGTAAGAAAATACATTACTATTACTATTATTTATTTGCATGTTGTGTGTATGAATGTATTGCCTGTGTGTGTAAGTCCACCCACGTTGCCCTCGGGGCTCAGAAGAGGGCACTGGACCTCTCTAACTGGAGTTATAGACAGCTGCTAGCTGCCATGTGGGTGCTGGGAATAGAAAAACTGGGTCCTCTGCAAGCGTAACCGCACTCTTAACCACTGGGCCATCTCTCCAGCTCCCAGTGTTTGCTGTTAACCACATAAGCTGTGGTTACAGCTGCAGCAGCACGACTGCGAAGCCAGTTTTAGCGGTTCCTTAAGAAGCAGATCCTGCCTGGCTCGTGGACACCCCAGTAAAGCACAGGGAAAGAAAGCAGAAAGGCCGCCCTGCTGCTTCCGGAAGGGGACCCTGTGCCGAGAACAAAGCATCTGGAGCGGTAACAGTACCAGACTCCCCAGGATCTGTCAGCTGCTTCAGTAAGGGCCTCTCACAGCGGGGCTTCTCACTGGGATACCTTCCGGACTTTACTTTCTTCCACAAACAGCAGCCAAGCCCGAGCACAATAGGTACGGTTCATACAAGTATAATAACTAGGATCAGGAGCCAATGCCAGTGACCTAAAATTGGGAAAATCAGGAAATACCTTGGTCAAGTCAGGAAACGGATTTTCTTCTCAAGACGTCCTGTGATAAAGAACTAACAAACCACACAGGGTCTGAGGTGTGGCCAGCTAAGACTGGCCCCAGGAGAGGCTGGTGAGCAGACCAGGCATGGGGGAAGGGAGGCTGCATGCCGATATGCCAGAGGACTGGTGGGACTCAGCTCCCCAGGGTGGCCTGCAGGGGTCAGCAGACCTCAGACACCCCAGAGCTTCTCTGACCAAAGGGGATGCTGGACATAGTTTCGCACCCCAGGCCAGGACTGTGACTTCTGGGACAGTAGCCTTCCAAGAGGAGCCGGTGACCCCTGGCCAGCAACAGAGGGCAGAGCCAGGCCATGTCTCAGGAGCCACACCCACTTCCTGTCTCCCTGTGTGACCCCAAGAAACTCTTAATTCCGGGCTGCAGCACCTCAGTGCCTGTCCCTCCCCGGGGCACAGAACAGAAACAGGCCACTGGGACAGGGTCTGTCTGCCAAGGCAGTTCCCATGGGTTTGCTGACCATCAAACAGCTGTAACAATACACCACTTTTAGGAGCAGAGTTGATTAACCCGAGGTTTGCTGACTTGTGCAGTTGTCTCCAACACAGTTTCTAGAACTTTCTCATCTCCTAAGATGAACTCTGCCCAGTGGACACTAACCTCCCACACTCCCCAGCCCCTGACACCCACTGTGTCTCTGCTGTGCCAGCTCACCACCTCCAGGACCTCCCTTGGTCACTTAACACAGTGTCCAAGGATTATTACACGGCTGCGTGTGTTGGGATTTCCTTCTTTTTCAAGGCTGAACGTTATCAATTGAATGTACACAGCTTATTTGTGAGCCCTCTCACCCACCCTTGGACCCACTTTTGGACACTTTGTGTCCATCTCTGGATCCACCGTAGCCAGAGGCTGGGGATGCCGGGAAGGGGGTCTGTTTCTTTCTCTCTCTCCATCCCTAAAGGACAGCCCTGTTCCTGGCTGCCATGCTGAGCTGTGAGCAGCTGAGAGACCCGGGCACCCGGAACGGGAAGTGGATTGGCAGGCTCATCTCCTCATGCTTTTCCACATACAGACACACTTGCCCCGCCTGCTGCTTGACCAGTGTGGCCAGCCGGTTCCCACCCGTCAGCCCCTCCCGTCGCTGACCCCAGTAAAGGCTGTCACCTCTCCCATGTGCGAGCTGATGCTGAAGCCTGGGAGGATCTCTCTCCCTTCCTCTTCCCTCACTGGACTTCCATCACCCCTGAGCCTACTTCAGCGAACCGCGGCTGGTATGTGACCTGGAGACCTCTCCCCACGTGTGGCCATCTAGGGACACATACGGAAAACACCCAAAGCTTCTCTACCCGTCCTGCTGACCTCCAGTCTAGAGGCCCTTTACATTTGCTCGAGGATGCATCCAACACCTTCCTGACCCTCACTACAGGGACGGTAACAACCGGACGCCCTGATGCATTCAGAGGTGCCCCTAACGGCTCCTTCCTGGAACCCAGGGTCCTTGTCTTTATGTTTTGGTGCCGTAGACCCAGGAACGCCCAGTCTTCGCACCAAAACCCCTCCTGGCTCTTTGCCTCTGCAGCCTTCCCCTGGCACCAGGGGATGCCTCATGACCATGAATTCAGCCTTCTCCCTACTGCCACTGACTAATATGGGGTGCCAACGATCAATCTCGAAAGAAAGCCGATTGGTTTATCTAAAAAAATAGAAACCAACTCTCACAACCCTGCCTTAACACTGAGTCTGAACTCAGAAGGTTCGGTCCCACATGTTACAGGACTTAAGTAACTTCCTCTCAAGAAATGGCAAATGGACTGAGGTCCCTCACGTCCAAGCCTTCTTCCGACTTTGCTCTCGACTCTGTTCTTCTCTTGCTCGATAATTATTTCTGAAATACCTTCTCCTGGCTGTGCCTCTAGCCCCGCACCCCCAGCTGTCTCTGACCTAGACCCCGCAGATGAGCCTCCTCCCAGTGCTCTCTCTCCGCTCTCTGCCTCCCCTCACCCCCTCTCCAGCTCCCTTCTCCAAATAGTTCATCTTCTGCCTCCCACCTTAACTCCCTCCCACTCCACAGCCCTCCCGGGATATGCCCTCCTCTACCCTCACGGCGACCTTGCCCATGCCCCAAATATGCCCCTCTCTCCAACCATCTCCCACCTCTCTTACGGAGGGACCCCCGAGAATGATCCCCCTTTCATAGGAGTCATCTGATGCAGCAAGGCACCCCACGGACCCCGGGTCCAGCCATCTGGTGCTCCTCAGGCGGACTGTGCTCAGCACTTTTCTGGGGGTTTCTCAGACCTCCCTTGGTTTGGCTGAAGGTCATTTGTTTATTCTGAGCTGACTGTGTAAGGATCCTATTTGATAGATAAATTGGGGGGGGGGTTGTTTGCTTTCAAAGTATTTGGTCTGCTAGAGTGTCTTATTTTGTGTGTTTGCTTTAAATATATTTTTGCTTCAACACTAACTTTGGTTTTTGGCGGCATTCAGACCTCCGAAGGCATTTTCATTCTGACCCTGTGTTTGTTAAACTCGCTGGCAGTGATTTTTCCCTCTCTTTTTCTGTCTCTCCGGACATGTCTCTAGCACCTAATTTAAGGAATGGAGAAATGTTTCAAGAAAACCAAACTCCAGATGGTTCTAGTTTTGATTCGTATGTTAATTCAACTTAAGTTCCCCCCAGTGGGGAACATTTACTAACTCTAAGTAGCCTTATTTTGTGTGCTTAACTAGAAGTCTTAGGCAATAAAATTTAAAAACATCAGAAGTGCACAGTGTACTTAATTAAAATGTAAAATCATCTGAAGAAGCAAAAACTTATAAAATTGGTAATTTACAATAAGGGCTCTTCAAAAAAACTACATTTAAGTTAAAGAAATTATTAAAATTAAAAATTAAAAAATATTAGAGGTGGTTATATCAGAACTAAAAACACATTCTGAGACTAGTTCTCCAATCTCAGCTCCTTCCTTGACCTCACCCTTCACGTGATGGCTCAGCGGTTAGGAGCGCTCCTGCAGAGGACCAGGGTTCAATTCCCAGCACCCACATAACAGCTAGCAACTGTCTGTAACTCTAGTTCCAGGGGGTCCAACACCTTCTTCTCACCTCCTCGGGTATTGCATGACATGGGTGCTCTTACACACATGCAGGCAATACACTTACACACATTAAAAAAAAAAAAAAAAAAAAAAAATATATATATATATATATTAATCCTGTTTGTAAAGGACACTTTCCTTTGGGAAGCTCTACTCATGGGGGATATCTTACATTTCCCCCTTGAGCAACTCTTCTGTTTTTAACTCTCATGCTGAAGCCTGAATTAAAATGTCTTTATTATAATAGCTAGCCCTAAAATTCGTGACTTCAACAACTGAAGTCACGAATCCTGGTTTGGCTTGAGAGGAGGTCCCTGAAACGGAGGAGAACCCTTCAGGTTCCTAAACATGGCCACGTGGCGACTTTGCCTCAGCCACAGCTGAAGGTACCCAGTGCCCTGATGAGATCTGTCTTGAAGCGTTGGCCGGTTTCCCACTCGCCAGGTGCGTGATCTACTGGGTTCCTTTGCTTCTGTTTTTCTAGTCAGAGGCCCGCTTAAAAATCCCCTGGATTCATTCATTCTTTGGTCCCTGGGTCAGATGAAACAGTACATGGCTTTCTGTGGGGTACATTAGAAGAGCTGGTCCCCAGATGGCCTAAGCCAGTCTCTTGCCCTCAAGAGAGCAGCCGCAGACAAAATAAGATAAAAGCTTTACCCCAAAGAAGCATGTTCTGGATCCAAAGCACCACATTTGGAATAAATTAATACCTTTTAATTCTTAACCTGAAGTCTTAAAATGTTTCCTTTACTGTCGGTCCTGTGGCTAATAACTCAGACAAAGGGAGCTCTGCTGGTTTACTATGTGAAGGCACCGCCCCCCAGCTATTCTTGAAAAGAGAGAGAGATCACTCTAGGTCTGGAGGGCAAACTCTACTTTTTCTTCTTTCAGGCCACTAACCCTTTCTCATACTTCACAGACACTGAGATACAAACTCTCTACCTCCCTCACTCTGGGCACCGAGATCTCACGTAGGTCTGTGGTTGCTTCGTTTTTTTTTTTTCTCATTAATTTTATTGCATGTTAAAATTATTAGTTTTATTACTGCTTTTGGCATGCGTGATTAAAATGCACATATGCAGATTTTAAAATGTATTTTGAAAATGTTATTAAAAGGCCTAATAAATGCATACTGCCTTATAAACTTGGATACTCCAAATATCTTAAAACCTATTAAAACAATATTGTTGTACCTATTGTCTATTTGTTTCACAAAACCTTACAATGCTAATTCTTTATACAAAAGCACATTCATTAAAATAATGAGATAAATATTTTATTTACCTGTAAAAGTTACCATTTATTTTATGTGTATAAGTGTATTGTCTGTACATGTGTGAGTGCAACCCTATCATGCAGTGCCCTTGGAGATCAGAAGAGGGCGCTGGATTCCCCTGGAATGCAGTTATGGATGATTGTCAGCCACCATGTGGGTGCTGGAAATCGAACCTGGGCTCTCTTTAATAGAGCCAGTGCTCTTAACCGCTGAGCCATCTCTCCATGGCCCATTTTAAGGCCTCTACTGCCTCTTTAAAACTAATCAATAGGTTTGTCAAGGTTCATACCTTTTCAAGCCTATGTAACATGTACAGATAAGATTGGTCATTTTAAAAATGTGCTTCCAGGCTTACAAAGTCATCTTAAAGTATATGGATAATCTTAATGTGTTACATTATAATATGTTTGACATACTTATTCATTTCCATGCTTTGTGTTTTAAAGAGAAAATTTTTGGCTAAATACCTGTTAAATGATTAACATAATTACTACAAAGGCAGATGGTGGCTTAAAGAAAAAAAGTAACAAATGCCAAAATTTTATCTTCTAGGTGCTTCAAACCCTAATGAGAAAAGGATGCTTTTTAACAAAAACAATTTCAAAGTGCCAGTTATTAAAAAAAAGATTATTGATATGTTTTACCTGAATGTATTAGTGTTAGATATTTAAGATGAAAAATGCTTTTGGATTAAAAGGGACTTTGGATGGTGAGATAAAGATTACTCCAGAATACTTTGTTATAATTAGGTTAAATTAAGTAATTACAGGGGCTGGATTGTTGGCTCAGTGGTTAAGAGCACTGACTGCTCTAGCAGAGGACCCAGGTTCAATTCCCAGTATCCACAGGGCAGCTAACACCTGTCCGTAACTCCAGTTCCAGGGGATTCGACGCCCTCTTCTGACGTCCATTGGCATTGTATGACACGGGTGCACTTACACACATGCAGGGAATACACTCATACACATGAGATAAAAATAGTACATAAAATTTTAAAAATTATATTTAAAAATTTAAGGTCTAAGAGTCTATAAAAATGGGAACTCTAAATTTCCCTGACCTGCACCCCTTAACTCCTCCTCTTTTCCTGTTGACCCCCACCCTAACCAAGGGTCAGACACTTTCTTTCTTCACCACCCCGGCTGTTATACAATAAAGTCGCCTGTACACTTTGGGGTCTTTTAGCTAGGCCTCTGTAGGGGTACCCTGACTGCCAAACACAACGCCTCAACTCATCTAGAAGTTTGGGGGTTGCACCCCAGCCCCCTAACAGCAAGTAGGGCCACCTCTTCCGAGGGGGATGCTGAGAACAGAAGGTAGAAAGTTCTTTGGCTGTTTAGGGTAAAAAGGACCCCCGACCCCCCATCCCGACCCTCCCAAAAAGTGATCAGTTTCTTTTTGGCTAAGAGGTGGAAGTCCCCAAGTACATTTGTCCTTACTAGAGATGCCAGAACTATATAAGCCAAAGATTTGTCTGCTTCCACCATAGCCAGAGGTTGGAGATGCCACAAAGGGGGTCTGGATTTTTCCCGATCTCTTTTCCCTAAAGGAAGCCACGCTAAGGATGTGACCAGAACCTCGGGAGACCTGGACACGTGGAATGGAAACTAGACTGACCAGCTTATCTCATCCTCTCCTCCCACAAAAGCCTTATCAACTCAAGAGCAGTCAGGCTCAGTGGAATCCCACTCCCGGGGACCCACCTGCTGAACGGAGCTCTGCTTTCCTTCTCTCTCCCTATAATAAATACATTTCCTAAAACTCACCCTCTGTGCGCCCTGAATTTCTTTCTTTGAATTCATGAAACAAGAACCTGAAAGACTCTGACTTGAGGTGGCTCTGGTGGTCATTGAGTTTCCAGGATCCCAGGCTCTCAAGCTAAGCACAATAGAGCCGAGGAGAGCTCATTCTCAAAGACACTCTGACATTCCCACATCACCCTAATTTATAATACAGTCAAGGGTGACCTTGAACTTCCGATCCTCAGGTCTCTACCTCCCAAGTACTGGTATTACAAGTTTGAGCCACTATGTACCAGATGGATTTTTTTGGCAGTACTGAGGATTGAACTTAGGCTTCACGCATGTTAGCCGAGGGCTCTACCGTGATATACCCTCAACTCTATTTTTTTGCATATATTATTAAATAAGTGTCCAACTTCACTCTCCCATGTGGATGTCCACTTTCCCAAGTGCCAGTTGTTGAAGAGGCTGTCCTTTCCCCATTGAATATGTGGCTCAAGGCTCTATTTAAGTACAGAATGATTGAAGATTCGTTAACAGATGAACAAAGAAGGCAAGGTTCAGCCATGAAAAGGAATGAGGTCCCAACACAAGCTGCAAGCTGGATCAGACTTACAACATAACACTCAGAGATGGAGGTACGGAAGCCAAATGTGGGTGACTCTGCCTCTGTGAGCCCTGCAGACAGGCCAGGCCACTAAGGCAGATGCCAATCAGTGGCTCCCAGGGACTGGGGTGGGTGGTGGTCATTGTGTAATGGGGACAGAAGTTCCTTTTGGGAGGATGCATGTTTTGGAACTAGAAGGAAGGCCGGTATTTTGTGCCATTAAGTGGTTCCTTTTAAAATGGTTAATTATGTAACTCTCACCGTAATCAAATATGCTCATATTGATTTTTAAAAAGGAAACAGTACCTGTCTGGCTTGAAGCAACTGAACCACACACTGCGTCCGCTGTGGAGTTGCATTCCTGGAGTACTGGGATCCCCGGGGGACACCTGCAGAGAGACATCCCCAGTGGTCCCCTCTGGAGCTGCCCGTCATCACCGGCAGAGGCGGTTCCAGTGCCCCCTCTAACCTATACCAGGCAGCGTGGGGATCCGCTATCCAACGCAGGCTCTGGACACGTGCTGTCACTACTGACCACCAAGACCAGCACCTCAGATAGGATCACGTATTTGTCAGTCCAGTCTTCCCTCCTCCATGAGGGAAGGAAGCTGGCGCCTTGGATCGAGAAGGGGTTGAACAGACAGCTCTCCATTTAAGAGAACTTGCTGCTCTTCAGGAGGAGCAGAGTTTGGTTCCCAGCATCCAGGTCCTGCAGCTTACAACCACCTGTAACTGCAGCTCCAGAATCAGAGGCCCTTTTCTGGCCTCCTTGGGCACCTGCACACAGGTGACATGCATTCACTCACACGGATCATACACTCAGACACACAGAAACAGACACACAGCTAAAAATAAATCTAAAAACAGAAGGAAGGAAAGACAGAGAACAAGGATCTGCCCTGCTGTGATCAGAGGCTCGGAGGATTCAGGCTCCTTAGAGCAGCTGTACCCCGTGGCCTGGGTCCTGGTCCCCCCACACAGTGGATCTGGCCTGAGGGGCTCTGCATCTGACTTCCCTTAGGGTGTCAAATTCCTCTTACTGAGGGGCCAATAGATGAATTTCCTTAAAACCACTGCAGTTCCCTTGGCTTCCCAGTGGGATCCCCTGTACCACCGTCCTGGAGTGAATGAGGCTTTTTGTAGACTTCACCACACAGAACACACTGGAGAAATCTGTGCAGAGGTCTCCTAGGGGACTCAAGGCCCTGGCCAGGCTGTGTCTGTTATCTCTCCACTGAAACCTTGGAGGGGTCCAGCATCAGCCCTGCATCCCCAGGCCACAGGGGCCCTGAACACAGAGCTTCTGGAGGGGCATCTTTCAAACTGTCCTCCCCTCCCCTGAACACTATAGGGCACCAGACAGGACAGACAGACAACAGGCTCTGCACAAAGTCCCTCAATGAAGGCAGTGATACAAGATCCAAGTCAGCAGCCGCAGGTGTCTGATGGGGATGCCGGTCAGCAGGAGCCCTGGCGAGCATGGAAGGGAAGATGATGGCAGAAACGGGAAGGGTGGGAAGGGACGCTTCCTGCTCACATTCGACTGATGAGCAGAGAGCCCAAGGGGACGGAGGGACAGAGGTTGTTCACAGTACAGAGAGGGTCGTAGACTTGGAGAAAGCTAGACGTGCAAGCAGGGAGTACACCAGATCTGCACAGGAGGGGCTGGGACACAGCTCAGTTGGTAAAGTGCATGTCCCTCTAGCCTGAGGTCCTGAGTTCTATCTTCAGAACCCATGGAATCCCAGTGACGGGAAGGCAGACGGGAGGTTGCTGGCTGGAACGCAATGGGCCAATTCCAGGCCAGTTAGATGCTTTATCTCAAAAAACAAGGTGGATGGCTCCTGAGGAACAACACTGAAGGTTGTCGTCTGTGTCCTCCACGGGCACAAACATGTGTGCACAGAGGAAAATATCAGAATGCCAAAGCACCTCACCTAACAGAATGTGTGCAGGGGCTGGAGCAATGGCTCAGTGCTTAAGAGGGCTTGCTGCTCTAGCAGAGGACCTAAGTTCAGTTCCTAGCAACCACATCAGGCTCACAACTGCCTGTAACTCCAGCTCCAGGGGTCCGGGGTCTTCTTCTGGTCTCTGTGGGTACTGTGCACACTCATGTGTATAACTCCTCACCCACATATAAATGAAAATAAATCTTAAAGAAAAATATGTGCACAAGTAGGTAGGAGCTGGAGAATGTGGGCTGGGGGCAAGTGTCGGAGAAGAGGGGAAGCTCTGGGCTGTGGAGCGGCATCTCTGGGCCAGTG
This sequence comes from Eospalax fontanierii, assembly GCA_035773235.1. Classification (NCBI taxonomy): domain Eukaryota; kingdom Metazoa; phylum Chordata; class Mammalia; order Rodentia; family Spalacidae; genus Eospalax; species Eospalax fontanierii. Next base: position 2,774,212 of record CM069526.1, read on the forward strand.
TGGGGCCTAGGGACCTGGCTGTAAGTCACACATCCTACTAGCTTCAGGCTTGTAAGGCATCAGCCCCGTTCAGAGCAGGCCCTGGGCCACCTCACCCACACCATGGCACCTGTGTAGAGTCACTTACCGGGTGCACCGTGTGCACATTTCAGAAGACTGTGGATCGTGGTAGAAATGGCCTGCTGGGCACTGGCATATGCGGTCGCTGGTTGCAGAGCACTCGGCCACCATTTCCTGGTCTGCAAGTCAGGGAAGACTGGGTCAGTTCAAGGTGGATCAACACCCTCCCACGTGCACACGGACCCCCACCATCACCCGAGAGGAACACAGTGTCCCCCGAATGGACTTTACCAGCCATTGCAGGGCACGGAAGTCATCCTCAGCATGGAGTGACAAATGTACGAATATCCTTACCCTCGGATCTCCAGGGTGGTACCCAGACCTGGTCGTAGCTATGGTCATAGCTTGTATGCAGCACCCCATGTCTCTGCCTCAAATTATCCCTCGGCCTCCATCAAAGGCTGTCCCGATCCGTATGCCCGATGTACCAATCCCTCTCTCCGGAGGCCGCCTTCTTCATCAGCTATCTCTGACAGCTGCCATATTTAACTTCCTTGTTCTTTGCTGAAGAAGAGTTCCTATGTACAAGGGGTCAGGTTCCTGGCAGGCCCTGGGGCTCTGGGTATACTCGCTGTCTCCTTATAATTGAGTGACTTGTGGCTTCAGAAAGAAATGAAGACGAACTTCACTCAGTGTTGCGGTTGTAGCCTGTGTCTGGAGTTCAGTAGAGCACCAACAAAGAACCTGCAAACATCACGTCTCACTTTGCCCTAATGTTGGGTGGTGTCTCATTTCATGTAATAGAGGAAGGTCATCTTCATCTTCCTAGGGGATGCTGAGCTGGAGCAGGGAGCCTGGCCGGCTCTCTCTGCGGATTACAACACCATGAAATCCAGACATGTTTTCTGGGGACTGGAGAGAACAGACCTGGCTTTGTGTGCAGGTGTGTCCCTTTGCGTATCTGATTCAGTGCCCCTATGTTGGCCTGGGCTGGCTGTCTGGAGCCATTTGCCTGCCTTGAACTTTACCCTAGTTTAGGATCAAGCAGGGATCAGTCTTGCTGATCCCAGAAGTGCTGTGGGATTAGGGCGTTTTGCAATGTGTAACCTGAAGGAGAGATTATCTTAGGCCCAAGGCTGAAAATCCTGTAATCCCAAAGCTGAAGATCTTGTAATCCCAAGGCTGAAGATCCTGTAATCCCAAGGCTGAAGATCTTGTAAACCCTTGTAGGAAGGTCTGATTTAATCACCCGGAGGAAAGCTTATCTTAAATCCTAGGCTTAGCACCTTTTGTTAAGTAGACATAGGTGTTTTGAATAATCCTGTATATGTAAATGATGGTTGTATTGTTCCTATAAATACGATGAGCAGAATAAAGTCGTGGCCTCAGTATTGACTGAGAGCCCTCCCGAATCTGTCCTTGTCTTCCCTCTCCCTCTCCCTCTCCCTCTCCCTCTCCCTCTCCCTTTTTTTCTCAATCCTCACTCCCCAATTCAGGTACAAGAGCTCTCCCTGCCTTTGCCTCCCGAGTGCCGGGGTTACAGGCTTGAGGACCACATCTAGTTCTTTCTTTTCCTCCAGTTTTCTGAGACAAGGTCTCAGTCAATAGCTCTGGCTCACTGTACAGGCTGGACTGGAATTCACGGCACTCCTGCCGCAGCCTCTCATGCATTGGGATTACAGGTGTGAGAGACCCTACTGGGCATGCAGTTTTAAAGTCAGCCATGCTGGGGCAGGCTTACAGAGATGCAGCTGCTTTTGAGTCAACCGCCTCTGAAGGGAACCCCAGTGAGCGCAGTGGATCAACACTAGACTTGGGGTCTGTGTGCCTGTGCCTAGAGAAACTTGCCTGGAGGTCGAAAGAGAAGGCAGTGACTGGATGGAGTCTGCTGGGCCACACCCAATGCTCCCGTGTAGCCTCTGGGCTGCTTGAAAGGCCCCCCATGTCCACACTCCAGCACCGAATCCTTTCCCAGAACTCACCCGCAGGACAGGGCTTGCAGCAGTGGTCTGCGGACCTGTATTCATCCACACTGCAGGACTCGGGGTCAGGGAGTTGCTGCCTCTGTCCGGAGAGTGATTCTGGCACGGCGGCCATCTGTAGTTGAAAAAGGACCAGAAACGTCTTGGGAAGAACTCACACTTATTGGTAAGAGTCCTGGAAGATGGTGGAGATGGAGGCAGGGGTGGGTCTCCCTTGGAGACAACAGGCTGGCAGAGCAGGAGCTCTCAGAAGCTGCACTGTGGAACTCTGGGGCTTGTAGCTGCCAGGACAAGGGTGGGCAAGGAGATCACTGGAGTCTGGGTGGTTCTCATCCCTATGCACAGCAGCCATTCCCCAGCATCCCCTCTGGGAGCCAGCACTGCTGGGAGCCATGGTGACCAATAGGGACCTTGTCATCCAAACCTTGGGCTTCAATGACTGATGGATGCTCTGTACCACAGAGGCGCAGAGGCACCCAGACAAAGCAGCTTTTAAAAGATTATTTATTATTATTTTATGTATATGAGTGTATTGCCTGCATGTGTGTAAGTGCACCTGTGTGTACAATGTCCACGAGGTCAGAAGAAGGCGTCAGGTTCCCTGGAACTAGATTAATGGCCGCCATGTGGGTGCTGGGATTTGAACCCTGGTCCTCTGCAAGAGCAGCCAGTTTCTTAACATGTCAAGGCCCTGGGTTTGAGACCCAGCACCAGGGGAAAACATTACTTTTATTTTTATTGATTTAATCCTTTTTGAACTCTCTTAGAGAAAAACAAAGGCCTATATTTGAACAGGAATCCGCTATGGTTTGTTTGTTTGAGACAAGTTCTCAGTAGGTTGGCCTGGAACATGATATGAAGACCAGGCCAGTCTTGAATTAGACTTCCAGAAGTTTCTGAATTGTATTTTTTGAAACACTGGAAAACTGAGTCAGATCGTAAAGTAGATTGAAGATGATGATATGTGTGGGTTCTTAAATGGCAAAGACACTGTTAACTCTAACAGTCTGTGTTCCAATGTCCCCTAATAAACAGAGTGAATGCAGTTTAATTATGAAGACACTGTCCCTGTCATTCTGCAATATGAAAACCTAAGGGTACCCCTGAGATAATTTTCCACTTCTTTTGATGATTTGTTAAGTGTACACCCGACAGACTGCTCTAGGATGGAACCTTCTGAGGGTGGAAACCCTCTTTTCAGAGGGACGTTCCACCTCAGCTCTGGGCCCATGTTTAACTGGGGCCTGTCAGCACAGCCTGAGTTCAGCTTCTGTTCTAAGATGCATGTTGCTACTTTAACAGTGGACTCAGGCTAATTTATCCTCAGGGCCATTCTCTCTAAACCTGTTTTGCACTCAACTTTGACCCAAGGTGGGGGGCATTTTCTTGACACTGTCTTCCCCTCCAAGTGGCAACAGGCTTAAGATGGGACACACCCATGTCACTCCTCACTGTGACCAAAGTGCTCTGGATAGCAATGACCATGGAGAAAAAGTTTGTTCAAAGACAGGGAAACAAAGTCAAGATCTGAACGCTGTACTTAAAGCAAGAAGCAGAGCTCAAGGGGTGACAGAAGGGGATAAGGCATTCCTCCTGCCAGGCACAGGCCAGATGGCTACTACTTCTTACTTCAAAAGTGTAATCCATCCTGCCCACAGCCTTGGCCTTGGCTCTCTCAGCTCCTCCCTGCCCCCAGGCAGGCCTGTCACAATTCTTCCCGCCAGAGAACTGCTCAGGTACAGATCCCAAGAAGCATCTGAGGGGCTGGATTCTGATTTCAACTTGAGTATGGCTGGCAGGGAGCATCCAGAGCAACCCAGAACCTGCCCCCGGGCCAAAGCAGCCCCGACCCCTTGTGACTCTAGAAGTAAACATCTAGGCTGGTTCCAAACTGTTCTTCCTCACTCTGCTGGGGTGGGGAGGAGTGTGTGTGTGTGTGTGTGTGTGTGTGGTGGGGGTGGAGGACCATCCCCTTGGGCCTCAGACCTACTGGCTGCAGCCAGACCCCTCAGAAGCAGAAGGGGACAATACATACAGCACCCTGGTTCTAACGCCCTGAACTGGCCCTTGCTCTGGCCAATCACCAGCTTGGGGTGGCCAGGGGTCCCTGGGCAGGGTCGCTTTTTGGAGTCCCTGTCCTCATGCATCCCTTGGTTCAGCCCCTGAACTCCATCACCCGAGAGCCCCATCACCGCAGCAGCTGCTGCGGCCTCCACAGTGGAGCAGAGACAGCAGTGGTCAGGACCTTGACAAACATTCACCCTACGTGCCCAGTACACTGCACAGGCCCACCAGCGTATTCTATTGGCTCAGCCCCCATACCATACCAAACAACCGACTCATCGCACCATGCCCAGCTCAGGGAGCCGGCCCAAAGTCTTAATGGGCACGCAGGCACCACACCACATTGCCCTAACCCACTGGTTCTGCCACCAGCCCTCAGCACTGGGCACAAGAGGTGCCCAGGAGGGGGGATAGGTAACAATCGCTCCTAGAGTGTTGAGTTCCAAAAACCAGAACAGACGGGAATCAGATGCAAAAGCAAGAGGCAGGCATTTATTCCAGAACACACTTGTACAAGTGGGTCATGCACCACGGGAAGTGCCGACCCCGAGTTACAGTTGGGAGGGCTTTTTATTCACAAAAACCACAAGGGGACTTTCCAGGGGCTTTCCGGGTTTGTGACTGTTCCAGGAACTTGTGGTAAAGGGTGGGTACGGATGGTATCGGCAGTTTTGTGAGAACAAGGAACCTACAATTTTGCTAAGCCCACAGTTTTTAAAAAGAACAGAAGGCACATATTATGCAGGGTCTATAGTTTGGCAATCTGCGGGTGAATACAGACGGTTACTTTCACAAGAATAAGCAATACGGGTAATTGCAGGAACAAGCAGTTTTACAAGCTGGAGTGTGGGAAAACAAAGTTACAAGAATTATTTTGGGTTTACACAGTTTTAGATTTGTAATGAGGAAATAGGTCCTGGGCACATTTTGTTCTATAACTATTGCAAACTATTTTATTTTACTTCATTTCCCCCTTTTGATGTTGTACCCATATTAATCTTAATATGGTTTAGCAAGGAGTATCTTGTTGGGCTATAGGCTGGTACTGGTACTGACGAGCTATGACCAAGGCTTGGACCACTGACAGTTTTTCTTTAAAGAATTGTAACAGTCTGTTGACTATACAAGGACCTATGGTCAGGAGTAGGAAGATAACTATGAGGGGCCCCAGTAGGGTAGAGATAAGGGTTGTTAGCCAGGGTGAGGAATTATACCAAGACTGAAACCACCCTTGCTGATTGGTGATTTCTTGTTGTCGCTTATGGAGCCGCTCCCTTAGTTTACTCATGGAATCTTTTATGACTCCAGAATGGTCTGTGTAAAAGCAACAGTCCTCCCCCAAGGCTGCACAAAGCCCCCCTTGTTTTAGTAGAATTAAATCCAACCCACGTCTGTTCTGCAGGACTACTTCCGAAAGGGAAGTCAAGGATTGTTCTAAGAGGGAGATAGATTTTTCTAACACCTGCAGGTCCTCATTCATGGCTGCTTGAAGTTGGTACATTCCCTGAGTTTGGATGTAACTTGAAGACCCTACCGCTACTCCTGAGATCCTGGCCCCTGTAGCTATTAAAATCCCAACAGTTAAGGCGGTAATGGGATCTCTCCTGTCTCTGACCAAAGGGCTCAGCTTAGTTATCATGCTACTGTCATCATAGTATTTAACTCGGGGTACCAGCTGCGTAAGGACACAGTAATCTTTACTTCCATTAAAAGCGGTACCATGTATACATGGCGTCAAGCCAGTGTTGCATGCCCACCAGGTATTATTGGGGGGGATTAGATAATAATTTCCCTCATTTATACTGTGGTTGTAAGTTTGATTGCAGAGAGCCAGATGGGTTAAGGGGACGTTCCCTATGCAAAAGCCTGAGCCCCCTACCTGAGGGAGGGTCAACTTGTGGGGGGTCGGTGTGGCGCATGTAAATGGTGGGCTGGTAACATTAGTGAAATTTCCTAGGAGGGCAATGGCTTCATAGAAGGGCGGGCGTGCTGTCAGACAAAGCCAGCAAGACTGGGTTCGGTCAGGCTGGGAGTCATTAAGGGCTAGAAAGGCCCCTTGTACCAATTGCAGGAGTCGTTCCTCTGTAGAGGAGTTGCTTTGGGTGTATATTAGGTTAGGTCCTACAGTTTTAGTTGGTAAGGGCTGTACTTTTAACTTAATTTTAAAAATGAGGCCCATATCCGAAGCTTGTGATCTGTATAGCCTTAGTCCCCATTGATAACCCCCCACCCAATCTGTTATTTGCTTCCCTTTGTCGGTGAAGGTAATATTGAGGGGGTTGCACCATTTTGCATTCGAGTACGACCCGCAGGTTCCAAAATCACCAGTACTCCCGCGAGGAGGCCGGTTGGATTGCTTGGTGTAATTAGCCCTGACCTGAATGTAATCCCAGCTGGAAACAGGTTTCCAATAAGCATCTCCGGTAGTTTCACATCCCCATGAGGCACAATAGTAGTCAGAGATTCCCCCACATTTGGGAGCTAGGTGTCGGGCCCGATGAAACCCTGGGCAGACATAAAAATCGAGAAAGGCTAGATTATGTCGCCCATATGCACCTTGGCAGCCAAATGGAAATCCTTCATCGTCTAGGTTTGTTTCCTTCCATTGTCCTCCCGGGGCGGGGTCCGCCATAGTCATGCCCTCCATGCCCCAAGTGACGCCCACTGCTAGTTTACATAAATCTGGGTATAGCGTGGGCCACCAGGTATTGAGAGGGTGGTTGCCGCTGATGGCCCAAGCCACCTCCCCTCTCGCTGTTAGAACCTGCCACGTTAAATTCATTATGGTGTGGGGGGAGCCCTTGGGGTAGTTACCAGGTGCCAAACACAGCAGTAAAAACAGGATGATTAGCATTTGCACAGTCTTATCTTTAGGGGGTTCTGGGTCCGTTGGAGTTTCCATGTCGGTTGATCTCCTCCGGAACTGGTGGCGTCGTTTGGAGTCTCCCCTGGCTGCCTCCGGTCCGGTTTCACATGGCTGGTATGGATCCAAGCCGCGACTCCGTCCACCTTCACCCCGGTGGGTGTGGAGACCAGCACAGTGTATGGACCTTTCCACCGAGGCTCAAGGGTGCTGGAGTTGTGTCTCTTGACCCAGACCAGGTCCCCCGGCTGGTACCGCGGGGGCAGGGAGTCCCTCGTTTGAGGACGGATGATTTCGGCGAGAGGTTTCCAGACCTTCTCCTGGACTAGCTGAAGGGCCTGCAGGTGCAATCGTAGGGATGGGGAGAAGGCGTCAGGTACATTTACATTAGGAGGGTGTACCACCGGGGGGGGTGCTCCAAACAAAATTTCAAAGGGTGTGAGGTTAAAAGGACCTGGGGTATTTCTGGCTCGGTAAAGAGCCAGAGGGAGGAGGAGGACCCAGTCTCTAGAGCCAGTCTCCAGCTGCAATTTAGTTAAGGTCTCTTTAATTGTTCTGTTCATTCTTTCTACCTGTCCTGAACTTTGGGGCCTGTATGCACAATGTAATTTCCAATCTAGCCCCAGAGTCTTGGCCACCAACTGACTTACCCGGGAGGTGAAAGCCGGTCCATTGTCTGACCCGATTACCTGAGGGAGACCAAACCTGGGCAGGATCTCTTCCAGTAGTTTCTTTGCCACCACTGCCGCCGTCTCCCTCTTGGTGGGGAAGGCTTCAGGCCATCCTGAAAAGGTATCTACAAAGACTAGTAGATATCTATATCCATAACGTCCTGGTGTCACTTCAGTAAAATCTACCTCCCAGTGGAGGCCTGGTCTATGTCCTCTCATACGCGCCCCAGAGGTAGTTACCGCCCGCCCTGCATTAACCTGTATGCAGGGAACACAATTTTTGGTTATCTCTTTGATTAACTCTGCTTTGCGGGGGACGACATAGTCCAACTTCGAGTCCAACAGGAGACGTCCCATTTTATTGGCGCCTAGATGGGTCAGGCGATGGATGGTTTCGATGAGTAGGCGGGCTTGAGCCTGGGGCAATATTAGTTTATTTTCCAGTTTCCATAAGTTGGTGTCAGGGTCCAGCTCTGCGTTCATTTGCTTGAAGGTGTCCAAATCTTCCTTGGTGTAGACAAACTGGGGTGCTGCCGGGGCTAGGGCTTCTTCGGCGAATATTTCCGAGTCTACGCCTGGTGCTGAGGACGCAACCTGCTTAGCTACCTCATCGGCCCTTCGGTTGCCTCGTGCTTCCTGAGAGTCCCCTTTCTGGTGTCCTGGACAGTGGATGATGCTCAGTTTTCTGGGGAGGAATAATGCGGTCAGCAGGTCCTGAATCTGGCTCTGATGCTTAATTTCTTTTCCTTCGGATGTCAGAAAACCCCTTCTCCGGTAAATTTCTCCATGGATATGCGCAGTGGCGAAGGCATACCGACTGTCTGTATAGATGTTAGCTGTTTTTCCTTTTGCCATTTGTAGTGCCTTCGTCAGGGCTACCAGTTCAGCTTTCTGGGCTGAAGTTCCTGGGGGAAGCGGCTCAGCCCATACTATGTTCCCTCTTAAATCTACTACCGCCCCCCCCGCTCTGCGGACCCCATGAACCACTCGGCTGCTTCCATCTGTGAACCAAGTGACCTCGGCATCTTTCATTGGAGTGTCCTTTAAATCTGGACGGGTGCTGACTGTTTCAGCCAAGATCATTGGGCAGTCATGTGGGGTGTAGTCTTCGGACCCGTCTGGGAGGAGGGTAGCTGGGTTTAGTTGCCGAGGATTTCCGAACTGCACCTTGTCAGAGTCCAAAAGTAAAGCCTGGTAGTGGGTTAGGCGGGCATTCGAGACCCATCGGTCTGGGGGTTGCCGTATGACAGTCTCTATCCGGTGGGGAGAAATAATGGTGGTGGGTTGGCCCAGAGTTAACTTCTTGGAGTCCTTGAGAAGGGAGGCAACAGCCGCCACCATCCTCAGGCAAGGGGGCCATCCAGCCGCCACATTGTCCAGTTTCTTGGAGAGGTATGCCACCGGCCTCTGCCAGGGCCCAATCGCCTGAGTCAGGACCCCCTTCGCCACCCCCTTTTTTTCATCTACATACAGATTAAAAGGCTTTTCTAAGTCCGGTAGGCCCAGCGCGGGTGCTGTTAACAGGGCTGTCTTAATCTGCTGGAAGGCCTCCTCCTGCCGGCGTCCCCAATTATAGGGCTGGTTGTCGCGTGTTAGCTGGTACAGGGGAGCCGCTATTTCGGCGAAGCTCGGGATCCAGAGGCGGCAGAACCCAGCGGTTCCCAGGAATTCCCGTATTTGCCTAGCACTCTTAGGAGTTGGGATGGAGGACACAGTCTGTTTTCTCCCCTCTGACAACCATCTTTGCCCCTCCTTTAGCACATATCCCAGATACTGAACCTGTGACTGGCATATCTGGGCCTTTTTTGCAGAGGCCCGGTACCCCAACTCTCCCAGTACCTTGAGCAAGTCCAGAGTGCCTCGGGTACAATCCTTCTCTGTCTCTGCTGCTAGGAGGAGGTCGTCCACGTACTGGAGGAGACTCAGGTGTGGGTGCTCCAGGCGGAAGGGGGCTAGGTCCTGATGGAGAGCCTCATCAAAAAGGGTCGGGCTCTTCTTAAAGCCCTGTGGAAGCCGCGTCCAGGTGAGCTGTCCTGAGGATCCTCTTTCGGGGTCCTTCCATTCAAAGGCAAAAAGGGGCTGGCTCTGTGGAGCCAGTCTGAGACTGAAGAAGGCATCTTTTAAATCCAAAACTGTGTACCAGACGTGGCGGGCAGGTAGGGTGCTTAACAAATTGTAGGGGTTAGGTACCGTAGGGTGGATGTCTTCTACTCTTTTATTTACCTCCCTCAAATCCTGCACTGGCCGGTAATCCCCGGTGCCGGATTTTCGGACGGGTAGTAAGGGGGTGTTCCACGGAGACTTGCAAGGGGTCAAAATTTGCAAGTCCAGTAGTCTCCTAATATGCTTTTTTATTCCTTCTTTAGCCTCTTTAGTTAAAGGATACTGCCTAACCGCAATAGGCTGTGAGGTTGGTTTTAAAGTTACAACGATCGGGGGCTGCTGGTGGGCCATCCCGGGGGGCCCTGTCTCGGCCCAGGCGTCAGGGACTAGATCCAGCCATACCTTCACCTCCTGGGCCTCTGTCGGGGTTTCAAACAGGCGGTGTTCGTCCTGTAGCCTTACAGTGAGGATCTGGACTGGCTTTCCTTGTTCATCGGTCAGGTGGGCCCCTTTCCGGTGGAACTGGATCCTCGCTCCCATCTTTGTCAGCAGATCTCTTCCGAGCAGAGGGTGAGGGCAGTCAGGGACAAACAAGAACCTATGGGTCACCGTTCCAGTGGCAAGCTGCACTTCCCTCTGGGTGGTCCATTGGTATGACCGCACCCCGGTAGCCCCCTGAACCCAACAGGATTTGTTGCTTAGGGGCCCATCGTTTTCATTGAGGACCGAATCTTGGGCCCCGGTATCCACCATGAATGTAACTGGTTGGCCCCCAATGTTTAGAGTTACCCTGGGCTCGGGTGGGGGCTCCCGGCCCCGACGCCCTCAGTCCTCAGTTAGTTGAAGAAGCTTAGAGGCAGGTTTCTTTCCCTTCGGCTTCTTCGGACAGTCACGGACCCAATGTCCTTCCTCCTTACAATAAGCACACTGATCTGGTCCCAATCTCGGCCTGGGTCTCGGACGGTCACCTCCCGGACGCTCTCTGTCTCCCTGTCTAGCGCCTATGGTTACGGCGGCCAAGACCCGACTTAACTCCTTAACCTTTCTGTTCTCTTTGGCTCGATTTTCCTCTCTTAGCTCCTTTCTGAGCCTATCTTCCCTCTCTTCAGGAGTTTCTCGTTTATTAAAAACTTTTTCAGCTTCTTTTAACAAATCTTGCAGGTTGAGGGTCTGTAGTCCCTCCAACCTTTGTAGCTTGGACCTAATGTCCTGGGCCGACTGTCCTATAAAGGACATGGCTAACATTGCTTGCACTTCTGGTTTTTCAGGATCAAACGGGGTGTACCTCTTATAAGCTTCAGTTAGTCTCTCTAAGAAGCTGACGGGGCTCTCCTCCTTACCTTGAAGTACTGTCCTTACCTGAGCCAAATTAGTGGGGCGCCTTCCAGCCGCCCTGAGACCTGCTAGGAGTACCTGGCGGTAGAGTCTGAGTCTATCTCGTCCTGGCTGGGTGTTATAATCCCATGGTGGCCGATCTAGAGGAAAGGCAGCCTCTATCTCATTAGGCAGAGTGGTGGGCACTCCATCTACTCCAGGAACATTCTTCCGGGCTTCCGTGAGGACTCTTTGTCTTTCCTCTGTGGTCAGCAAGATCTGTAAGAGCTGCTGACAATCATCCCACGTGGGCTGGTGGGTGAGGAGGATAGATTCGATTAGTCCAGTTAGGGCTACAGGGTCCTGAGAGAAGGGCGGGTTATGGGTCTTCCAATTATACAGGTCAGAGGTGGAAAAAGGCCAATATTGCATCCGAGTCCCGTCCGGCCCCTGAAGGGCCCTCAAAGGAAAAAGGGAAGATGTGGGAGTAGGGGAATCGGGTGTGGTCGTCGGGTCGGGTTGCCTGGAGCCGCGCAGGCATCCCGCGATGGGGCTATTTACAGGGGACTGAGTGGCCACAGCGGGTTCGGGCTGGGGGGGAAGAGCATAAGGGGGAGGAGAATCATCCCCGTCCAAGAGGGAAATCAAGGGGGGGTCCTCCATAAGCACAGGCGGCCTGACCTTCGAGTCAGTGGAGGTCAAGACCGGGTATAGGGAAGAAGAGGGAGGAGGAGGGAGCGGCGCAGGGGCGGAAGGAGAGCTGGCAGCGGCAGTAGGAGCGATGGCGGGGGGCAAGGGAGGGGAAAGGCAATGGGGGGGTTTAAGCATCATTGGAGCGGGGATCCAGGAAGGGGGGTCCCGAGCCAGGTCCTCCCAGGTGACTATGTACGCAACCTGGTCCGGGTGGGTGATGGAGGGTCCCACCCCTAGGACTTGATGTCGGACCTGTGAAATAATAGAGAGATTAAAGGTTCCTTCTGGCGGCCAATTAACTTGAAAAGTGGGCCACTCGGAACGGCAGAAGACCTGCCATTTTCCTTTTTTTACTTCTAAACCCTGACTAGACGCCCTCTTCTGCACCTCCTTCCAATGATCCAGGGTGAGGGACAGAGGGGTGGACTGTTCCTGTCCCATGATGACACTACTGGGCTATGAAGGAGGGAGAGAGGTTGAGTTAAGGCTCCCCTGCTGGGAATGAAGAGTAATAAAGTGCAGAGTCAGAGCGAAAATGATTGCTAGACACACTAAAAGGCCAATTAGCGGAGCCCACTGGGACATGTAGACTCAGAATGCACAACAGACGAACAGACGGACAGACAAACAACGGCCGTGTCGAAAACGAAATCAGACAAAAACGAAACCAAACCAAATGCTCGCAAACCAGACCAGACCTGATCGCCCGAGGACGTCTCCTCCAGGCGGCGGGTGAGTGGGTAGACCCGTCAGTCCTCTTCCACCGTCACCCCTCAGGTAGCCTCCTGAATCCCTCCAATGAACTCAACCAGTCGCTCAGCCTCGAGGGGACTTTAACCCCTCCCTCGGGGATTCCACGTCCCGAGGTAGGTCGAGCAGGGATCCCGGGAGATCCCGGACGAGCCCCCAAAATGTTGAGTTCCAAAAACCAGAACAGACGGGAATCAGATGCAAAAGCAAGAGGCAGGCATTTATTCCAGAACACACTTGTACAAGTGGGTCATGCACCACGGGAAGTGCCGACCCCGAGTTACAGTTGGGAGGGCTTTTTATTCACAAAAACCACAAGGGGACTTTCCAGGGGCTTTCCGGGTTTGTGACTGTTCCAGGAACTTGTGGTAAAGGGTGGGTACGGATGGTATCGGCAGTTTTGTGAGAACAAGGAACCTACAATTTTGCTAAGCCCACAGTTTTTAAAAAGAACAGAAGGCACATATTATGCAGGGTCTATAGTTTGGCAATCTGCGGGTGAATACAGACGGTTACTTTCACAAGAATAAGCAATACGGGTAATTGCAGGAACAAGCAGTTTTACAAGCTGGAGTGTGGGAAAACAAAGTTACAAGAATTATTTTGGGTTTACACAGTTTTAGATTTGTAATGAGGAAATAGGTCCTGGGCACATTTTGTTCTATAACTATTGCAAACTATTTTATTTTACTTCAAGAGCAGCCTTTGTAGAGAGTCCCCTTTCCCCGCCACGGTTTCCTGCGGGAGATTTCTACCCCGGTGGAGCCGAGGGAGCGCACTGGTGCGTGGGGGCCGCCCTCCCGCGCACCCGGCCGCACCGCAGCCTCTCCGCCTCCAGAACTCTAACCACTCAGTGCCGGTCTGAGCGGCAGCTCCGCGCGCAGCCCTGCACGGCTTCGGGCGAAGCGCAGACCTCAGCCCACACGACCCTGCCCAGTGCCGCGCTGGTCTTCGGCGGGCCGCGTTCCTGTTCCAGGGACCACAGCCATGCCCCACGGTCCCGGCCCGGCCGTCCCGTCCCCCGCCTGGCTCCACCCACACCCCCCGCTCCACCCGGCCCCCCGGCCGCACCGACCCCGCCTCGCTCCACCCGCCGCCCCCGGCCGCACCGTCCCCCGCCCGGCTCCACCCGCACCCCCACCCCGGAGCCCACGGCGCCCGCGCTCCAGCACCCGGGCTCCCGTGCGCGCTCGGCCCCGCGCCGTCCTGGTCACGCCGGTGCCCAGTCGCTCCGGGAACCGGAGCGCTCTCCTTCGGCTCCCGGAGTCCCGGAGTCCAGCCCGGCCGCCGCGGCCACCCACCTGGGTCAAGAGCAGCGGCAGCAGCCACAGGCCGGGGAAAGCAGAGCTGGGAAGACGGGCCATCAGCCTCCCGGGAACTGGGCGCCGGCGGCTGCGCGGCCTTTAATCAGGCTCGGCGCGGCGACGGCGGCACGCGATTGGCAGGGAGCGGGAGGCGGGAAAGGGGCGGGGCTGGGGAACAGGGATCGGGTCCCGCGTGGGGTGTGTGGGCCGGCCGGGGCTCGCGGACGCAGCCCTGCGGGGACGCGCCCAGGCCTCCGCTAGTTGGCTCCGTAAGCGTCCCGAATTCCGCTCCGTTTCTCTCAGCTGTGCCTACCGGGAGACTGAGTCTCGACTTCCTGCCCACCCCCCTGCCCAATTAGTAACCAAGCTGAGCATCCGGCTTTATCCCCCTCCGCCTCTGGTCAACCGAGCTGAGCGAGCAGCCTCGGGTGTCTGGTCCCCCGCCCTCCCTGCCCACCAGGACAGGCGTGGGCTCTCAGACCCGGAGCCCCAACAAACTCCCGCGGGTTCTTTTTCTCAGCCAGAACCAGTAATGGCATCGGGATGTCTCACTTCGCGTCCTAGACCAGGCAAGATTTTTCCGTTTTCGTTTTGGGTAGGGAACACCCTGTGGACCCTCTGTATCCCACAAGGAAATGGACTCTTCTAGGACCTCTAGTTAGTAGGTCAGCTCCTGTAACTCCTTGACCTCAGCCCATTACTGTGGTTGATGAGTGACCCCCAGAAGTTTGCTTTTAAAGGCTCACACCATTCATAACTTTAGATCCAGAGGGCGCGAAGCCCTCCCTCTCTGACCGCCAAAGTCAGGCGGGTCAGTGGCCCTACACACAGACACGCAGGCAACACATACATAAAGTCAATAAATGGTTAAAAACAATCAGTACTGCGTTGCGGATTGCTAAACACTGAGCAGATAGAGTCATCTTCCTGTAAGGGCTTTACCGAGCCTGTCAGACGCCCAGAGCCCCTGGCCCTGCCCGTGGCCTCGCCGAGTCCCTCCCTTACAGTCCCTGCCGTCCGGGTCCACAGGGCGGACCCACACCCCACGTGCCCGCCACTCACACTGCGGGTGTGAAGTCCCACTGCAGTGCTCCGTGCTGCGGGGTCTGAGCCCCGCACAGCTGGAATCCAGTCGCACACCGGCACCCGTCGCTCCCCCCACCGCCACGTCGCACCCCGTGCAGGACGCATCCGCCACCGGCTCCCCGGGATTCCCACACCTCTACCCTCCAACCCTGACCCGCTCTGCGATCTGCCCACAGCTACCCAGCACCGCGACCTGCACCCTGCTCTGATCCACCGCCACCTGCACCCGGAGACTCCCCGCTGCTCCAGGCTCACCATGAGGCCGGGTCGACTGTCCAAGCTCACTGTACTTGTAGGTCCGAAGCTCATCCCACTGAGTCCCGCTCACGGCATTGGCCCCACGTCCCACCTGCACACGGCGCCTACCCATACCGCCTTGGCCCAGCTCTTCCCTGTGCTGCAGAGCCCAGAGCAGTCCCCCTCGCAGTCCTGCCGGAGCCAGAGCCCGCTCATTCATCGGAACCCCCAGCACCTGCAGCAGCAGAACCAGAGGCATAGTGGGACCCACCATGCAACTGCAGCTGGAGACAGGCACACGCCTTTTAGAGAAGATTCCAGGCTTAGTTACCGAATATCCCCGCCTTTTGGGCTGCTTTGCAGGCCAGTCATCCGATTTGGTGACAGGAAGGATTAACTGGAATGTTTGCCCGGGCTTGTAAACCGGGGACCAGGCCATGGTTGTAAATGGTGACCCGCATACTTGCCAAACTCGGTAACTCAGCTGGTGGATTGGAGGCACAAGTTAAATTAAGAAAGGTATGTGGCTGGGTTGCATGCAAATTGCAAGTGGCGGGAGAATCGGGATACTGGCCGCCTCCTACCAGTGAGCCCAGTTCCCTTTCTGCTCCTCCAGCTTTTTACATGGATCCTGAGGATCCAAACTCAGGTCCTCACACGTGGGCCACAAGCACTTTACTCACTGATCCTTCTCACCAGTTCCATTTTGCTTGCTGTTTTGACCCAGGACCTTATGCTACACTCAAGGCTAACCTGGAAGTCACTAAGTAGCCCAGGCTGGCCTTGAACTGGCAGGACTCCTTCAACTTCAGGAATGCTGGATGACAGGTATGCACAACCACTCCTGGTTTGTTTTCACACTTCTATCTTGGCCTCCATAAGAGAATCCAACTGTGGCTACAGTTGATTACCACAACAGAGCAAGGCAGTTGTATTTGTTAGCTTAGCAGCCCTCAGGAAGCCTGTAACTCTTGCCCCCCCCCCCCGCCTCCCCCCAAGGAGCCCAGAGAAAGAAAGCAGACAGGCCACACCCAGCCTCGCCTCTGGCCTTCAGAGGGTGCCTTTGCTGCAGAATGCTCACCATGGCGTGTCCCAAAACAGCACAATCACAGCTCTGCCCTATAGATTATATGTTCTGCTGTTTTTAAATCACTGTGTCCTTAGTTATGAATTCGTTCAGTACAGGACTTTTAAAAATGTATTTTATTTATTATTAAAATATTTTATTTATTTATTTATTTTGGTCTTTTTGAGACAGGGTCTCCCTGTAGCCCCAGCTGGCTTGAAACTCACTATGTAGACCAGGCTGACCTTGAACTCACAGAGATCCACCTACCTCTGCCTCTCCAGCGCTGGGACTAAAAGCATGCACCACCACGCCCAACTTTATTATTTTTATTTTATGTGTATGAGTGCATTGCCTGAATGTAAGCGTGTCATGCAGTGCCCGAGGAGGTCAGAAGAGGGCGTCAGATCCCCTGGAACTGGAGTTATAGATGGTTGTTAGCTGCCATGTGGGTGCTGGAACAAAACCCAGGGCCTCTCTGCAAGAGCAGCCAGTGCTCTCAACGCTGAGCCATCTCTCCAGCCCCATGCTTCACTTTTTTTTAGTATATGTGTATGCTGTGTGCATGTATGTGTACATATGTGTTTGCATATGTGTAGGTGCACATGTGTGTGAATGCATGTGGAGGCCCAGGTTGGTATCGGGTGTCATTCCTCCTCCATTATCTGCATTGGTTCCTGTCTTTGAAAAAGGCCTGAAGGATATTTTGCAGGCCCGAGTTAATATATTGTGTAGTTTACTTAGTTTATAAAGAAAGAAAAGAAGGCTAATTCAGGAGGGCATTCCTGGGTGTGTGATGGCACTGGGAAGGAACAGAGCCTGCCTCTGCAAGGGCCCAGGGTGCAGGAGGCAAGGCCAGGGGTCAGGGCTTCCTGTCCACTCAGGAAACAGGGATGTCCAAGGCAGAAACCATCCACCTGCAGGTGTCTGTGCTGAGCCTGCTTGCTCCTGGGTGACTGGTGACTACATGGGGGCACCAGAGCTGGCAGGGTTCTCTGGGGGAGTGCCAGGGTGGGCTTGGTGGTAGTGCCACCTGCCTCTTCTCTGCCGCATCCTTTCAGGTGTTCCTGGTGAGCCCTCTCGTGGATGTGCCTGGCTACCTTCACTCCCGCTGGTCTTCTTTCTCCTTTTGTGCTGTTAAGGACGGACGGGTGCTTCCGTTTCTGGTGGTGGTGGTGGGGTGTTGCCAGATGCCAGGCCTCCTGCAGCAGCCTACTCAGTTAGCAAGGTCTGGCTGAGGGCAGCAGTCTGCCCAGCCTGTTGGTCTCCTTTATAGAGACTTGAAAAATGGACCCACATGTTCCTTCACTTGCCCAGTCCTGGTGGCTGCCTAGTAGGCCTGGCAGGCCACACCCTTCCCAGCTGACTGACAGCTCTGCTCTGCACTTGGGATGCCGCACCTTTCACCTCTGGGACCCCTCACCTTGGCACCTCTGGGCCCAGGCAGCTCTATATTGGTTTTCAATTCCCCACAAGTGCCCTCTTGTACCCAAGGTCCCCCAAGAAGACAATATACAACATGTATGTCTGTTTATTTCAAGGCATGGAGCATAGACATGTCCCCAGATTGGGGAAAGAGAGACATGAACATGGATACAAAACCCGGAGAAATGAAAGGGTTAGTTCCAGTGGCGACGGCACCCACAATGTCTTAAGGCTCCAAATGTGGACACGTGTGGATGCCCGCACACGCGCACACGCACGCACAGAGCGCCACCCACACAGGGTCTGCAGCTAGATGCCAGAGGCTGGCCGCTGCATGCAGCTGCCTCAGATATTGCAATTACATGTGTCAAAAAGTGTCAACAGAATGGGAAGACTGTTGGTCAGGGCACGTGGCAAGCTTGCCCTCCCTTGCCTTTGGGGACATACCCCGAGTGGCGTTACTGCTCATGAGCTTACAAGCAGTGGCCAGGGCACCTCCCCTGACATAGGCAGGCGCCTCTGGCTGTACGACAGGTATGGATGTGGTAACTACCTATATCCGGCCCATGTCCGGAGCTCACTTTTCAGGGACACAAAGCGGGCAGGTTGTCCGAAGTCCACATTACCACCTGAGTTCTGGGGAATCCTGGAGTCTTCCTTCCAACTATTCTTGGAAACTTCTTTGCTCACCACTGTGGGGTGTGGCTGTCCAAAGCTGGAGCAGAACCCTCTGACCCCCGTGGCCATGTGGCAAGTGGGGTCTGGCCTGGAAACGATGAGGTGAGATGGCCAAGGACACACTTCAGGACGGAAACTGTATTTGGCTTTAGCGTTAAGGCCAGTGCTGGGTGGAGGACCCTGTAGAAGAGGCCAGTGCTCCCCGGATGGTCCCACATGCTGGAGCCACAGCACTCTCCTGGCCCCAGGCCCCACCTGTCATCTTCCTGCACAAGGACCCCTCTGTTCCAGTGGCCATACTGGGGCCACTCTGCCTCCACGGGGCTGACATAAAGTGCTGGGTGCCTAGGAGGGAGTTCGGCAGGTGTCACCTTGCTAATCTCAAGGGCTCTTATTTGAGCATGTAGTTAATGAAGAGCTGACATGTCAGGAATATGCAGAGCAGGAACCAGGAGCGAGGGCTCTGCAGGAGGCCTGGGGCCGGTGCCTGCCCAGCCCGCACTGCCGAGCTCAACATGGCTGAGACGTGCCTGCAACGAAAGGGATGGGGGTTTAGTCACCATCGGCACGCACACCCTTTCGGGCTGCAGGGAAGTCTGTGGCAGGGTGGCATGTCTGCCCTCCGGGGCTGCAAGTGGGGGCAGAGTCTCCTTAGTAAGAAGGGCCCCAGGACACCTGTTGGCTGGGCTTCCTGGGCGCACTCAGGCTGGGGGTGGAGAGTCCCAGTTGGAGAGCTAGGGCTCTTGCATTCTGCCTGCTACCTCTGGGGTTGTGGCTGGATGGAGTCTCTCCTCCCTAAGTCCCTGTGTTGAAGCCCTGACTCCTGGACAATTTGGAGAGTTGTCATCTCTGAAAAGGTGACCGTATTAAAGGTTTACCAGGGTGGGCCCTGAATCTAGACTGGAGTTCTAAAAAGAAGAGACAATCAAGACAAAGACAGAGAAAAAAACATGTGAGGACACAAAGAGAAGGTGCCAGGCCAGAAGCAAAGACAGGCAGAGGTACAACCTCTCCTGGGGCAGAATGCCATCTTCTGGCCTCACATGGCGACTCCAGGCTGCCTGGCCCTCAGAGCCCTATTGACGCCTGTGGCCCTGAGGGGTCTGCTCCTCTTCCCCTTTCCCTGACTGTAGCCTGGAGGCCACTGGTAGGTATTCCAGGGTCTCGAGTTGACAGATTTCTTTATTTCTGGTACCACAGTGGTTGACTCTCGATCAACCCATAGTCAGGTGTCCAGGGGTGTATCGGAGCCACTCTGTATCTGGAGACTGGCTGGCCCAGAAACTAATGCCGTGGACGATCTTCCTGTATCGGAAGTGTATACAGGAAGGACGGCGCCGTCCCTATAAAACTCTCGTCAGTGCCTCCGCCACCGTGCCCACGCCGTCCCCAACCCGTTCTAGCCTGGGCTTCCTGGGAGCACGTGGCTAGAATCACAGGGACGGCACAGTTCCAGTCGCTTGCTGGGTACCAGGCACAAAGCTCACCTTCCACACACCTTCCATCCTGCCTCAGGGCTCTGTTTTCAGCCCCATGTTACAGAGGGGAACCAGTCATGACAGCACATGGTACCCCAGTCAGTGAGGCCTCAGGCTGGCCTGTGGTCAGCATGGTCTGCATTGAGCTGGACACTGTATGCTGATGGGAAGGGACTGTGTGACCCTGGTGGCTCACACCCACTGGTGTCAGAGAGCATGACTCCTTGATAACCTGCTTTTCACCCAGCTTTGCCTGAGGATCCTCTGTGCAGTGGCACTGGGGTGCCACAGGGAGCCCAGAATGCCAAGGAGGGCTGCTGTCTGCTCCCACTGCAGCCTGTGAAGTGCAGCCACCCACATACTGGGGCGGCGGGGAGGTGCCTCATGACCCAGGCCCACACCTTCTTCTAGACTCCTTGAAATCTTGGGTTCAGTATTGGCCAACTCAGCCTATTCAGATCAATCCTCATGTGGCCATCTGTCCCCAGCTGGTTCCTGCATGAGGACAGTGCTCCTCCTACCTGGTGGTCTCCATCCACACCCCCCCCCCCGTTCTTTACCTACCTGTGCAGCTCTTGCTGAGCTTCCCGGACAGACAGCACAGCCTCTTGCAGCACCTGCAACCTCTGAGCCTCACATTTGCACCTAGGACACAGGCTCTCGCTGCCTGGATCCATGGAGACAAAGCCAGAGAGGGAGAAAGCAGGGTGAGTTGGATATTCTGCCCGACTCAGCCTCTGTACTGCCACCTGGGAAACCCCCAGGAGCCAGATACAGAGGCAGAGAGGCAGGCGAAGGTGTGGAGGGGACCCAGGCTCAGCCCAGCTGGCCTCATGTAAGTCTTGGACACGAGTGACCACAGAGGCTGGGCGATGGACAGTGCTGGGTCTGCCTTGCATGCTGTGCCTGCAGCTAAAGAAAGACCCAGCCCTTTTCTGTTTGTCTGAGACTGAGGCTGGCCTTGAACTCAATACGTAGCCAAGGATGACCTCAACTCTTGTTCCTCTTGCCTCCACCTCCCAGGTGCTGGATTACAGGCATGCGTTACCATGCCTGGTTTATATGATGCCGGGATAGAAGTGAGGGTTCCACTATGGAGCCACACACCTGTTCCTTCTTCTCTGTGTTCTGACTGCAACCCTCAGCAGGCCTGGCTGCCCACCCAGACTCTGAGACGGCAGAGCCTGTCAGTGCGGGACATGCTGAGGCGCTCCCATGAGGATACCACCCTTGCTTCCCACATCCTCAGAGGGATGCTTCTTTGTCCCTTCAACTCTTACAGAGGGGATGCAAACGGGCCAGCCCTACCTTACTGCTAGTCAGGGTCCAAGGCACCCACCTGACAGGGTCAGGGCTCTGGAGGCTACTCACCAGGGGCAAAGTCCTCATCAGAGAGGTCCGGGCAGGACTCGGGCGTGGAACCACTACTCTCGGTGACCTGGCTGTGGCCAGAGGGCTGATCGCTGGCTTTGCGGATTCGCCGGTCAGGGCCTGGCCTCTATAGAGACAGGCTGTTGAAGCTGGGACCCTTTCCCACGGGCCCCTTCAGAACATGGTGCCCTGTTCATGTCAGGCCCTCAGGCTAGAGGGTAGAGCAAGGTTTGGGGAATAAATCTGATGGCTTTGAGGCTGGACACGAGAGTTTGGTTAGAATCTGCATTGGGTCTTGGTTTCCTATTGATGACAACGGGCTGCTGACCACCTCTGCGGGGCTGAGGGCCAGCCGGCCAGCCAGCTCTATACTCTGGGCAATGGCTGGCACACGGACATTGTTGCTCACACCTGGATCCTGGAGCAGGCTGCTGGGCACATCTGGCAGAGGCCTCCAAAGTCCCACTCTGTGTGAGGACATCCCCTTCTCTTTTCTTCCTGGAGCTCCCAATCCATGACCTCCCTCTGCCCCTCCCAGGCCCCACGTATGTGTAAATGCTGGCACTTTCTCTTCCTCTCTGGGCTGCTCCGAGTCTCAGTTTCCTCATCTATAGAATGGGACAATGTGTCTTTGTGAGGTAACAAGACTGGGAACCAGTGGACCCATGAACCAAACATAGGCATCCTGGGTCCTCCACTGGGCAGGGAGCGGGAGCTGTATGGGGGTTGGTGTCAGCAGAGTCCCCTCGGGGTATCACAGAGCTCGACACTGACCAGAGGGCCACAGGGTCAGGTGGACGGAATGAGGATGTGGCTGGCCAGTATACCTACAGCTCGACTGAGCCTGGGCTGGGCCCCTGCTGGAGTTAGAGGTGGTACTGACCTTGTGCCCGGATCCTGGGCTCCCCAGGAAGGTGGTCTGGCAGGCCATGGTCTCCCGCTGCAGGGTGTGAAGAATTCCATCTTGCTCAAACTGTGCGATATCCTTCAGGGGGTCCCAGGGGCTGTGGCTAGAGGGTCCAGATGTTGCTCATCAGCAGGGGTGGTGACCCTCAGGGGAGGAGACTCTGTCCTAGACCTCAACCTCCGATGGTGACCACTTTTCAGGGTCCACGGGGGAGGTTTCAGGGCTGTCTGGCCATCCCTCCTCATCCCTCATTCTGTGGGGGACTGCTGAAGGCAGAGAGAGGTGATCAGAGCCCCCATGGCCTTCCCAAGTCAAAACAGGCACAGTGGGACCGGCCTGCAGGGGCTAGCCCCCTGACAGGCCCAGGGCCACGGCCTGCCACTCACTTCTCGTATTGGTAGCGCCATTCCTGGGTGAGGGGGTCCAGACGGAACAGCTGTGGCTTCCAGGGTGTGAAGCTCTGTTGGAGATCACGGGCCCGCTGCCGCTGCGCCTCCTCCAGTACAGACTTCTCCTGTGTGGCTCTGTGCTGGTCACCATCACGGATGGCCCTGGTGACGTGCTGCCAGAGCCTGTGGGCCAGAGGATTGGCCCACAGTGGGCTGCAGGTCCTGACCTGTTGGCTCAGAATCAGGCTTCACCCCCCTGTAGAAAGCCTGTGTCTCCTGGACACCATTCCTCTCCATGAGCTGTGTTTCTGCTACACCACCTGCCGGTAGGGACCTCCCTGCTGGTGAAGACACGACCCTCTCTCTAGCCGTCCCCAGCCAGACAGGCCATCCAGCATGTGGCGTCTATGCCGAGGCTGCCTATCCTGCCAAGGGGATCCTAGGATGTGCTCCCAGAATCATGGCCCTGACAACCCGCCACTCAGCCAGCATGAGCCCTGGGCAGCAGGGCTCCTGGGCACGGGGCCTCACCTCTCAGACTCCAGCTCCGTTTGCTCCTCAAATAGCACCGTGTGCCGCTTTAGCCGCTGCCCACGCACCTCCTCACTTGGAGTCCAGAAGAGCTCGGTGCCTCCTCTGCCCTCTTCCTTGATAAACACATCTCTGTCCTGCCGCAGATGGCCCAGTAGGGTCAGAGCTACTGGCTGGGCTGAGAACCACCCCAGGGCCCAGTCAGGCTTGCCCTGAGAGATGGCCTCTTACCCAGTGTCCAGTGAGGCGCGCCAGGATCTCCTCTCCAGATGTGATCTTCCCGGAGAGCTGGTTGATGCTGGTGCTGCCGCCAAAGAAAGGCTGCGAGGGCGCATCCGCACAGATGGATGCCCGTGAGCGGGGGGAGGTGGGGCCTTATCACAGGCACAACCTCGGGGGCCACAGATCAGTCAGTCTCTTGACCACAGCTGGGACAAGATTAGCACCAAAGGAGGATACCCTTCACCCAAGAACCTCAGTCTCTGTCTAAGCTCAAGTTGGCAGGGTCCCCACCATCGGGAACGATGGGGCTTAGGCCTGCCTGGTTCTGCCCTGTGACCTGTGGGCAGTCCCTTTCCCTCTCTGGGTTCTGTCTATCCTGTAGAGATCTCCAAAGCTGAGCTCTGTGTCCTGTCCTGCTCCCCTCGCCCCCACAGTTTGTATGCATTACCTTGAGTTTAAAGTCCAGCTCAGCTTGGAGATTGTTCTTCTCACAAGCGATGGTCACCTTGCCTCCCAGCTCCATGGTCATGATGCCATATAGGATCCCTAAAATGAAGCTGGTGTTGGGGTTGAGCCCCGAAGGCCCATGTTTCTCCAGGACGGAGAGGAGTGTGGAGAAGGTATGCAAAGGGTTTGTGGGATAGAGCCTGGGGAATGACTGTTTCTCAGTCCTGTGCCCCTCAAGAAGGGGCCTCCATCTCCTCCAGAGCTTTGCTCTGGTCTGGAGATGCCCACGTCCTTTGTTGGGTCGACTTCCCCGGGAACTCTGGTCCTAGTGGTCCCTGTAACTAGGCTCTGTGGTCCTGTGCCAGGGTACATGTGCCTGCCTCCCGATGCCTCCCAAGACTGTGCGAGGAGCATTTGAAAACCCAGAACATCTCCTTCTTGTCGATGAAGGAAGGGAGAATTTTCCATTTCTGGGGAGCCAGCAAAAGGTTCAGAACCTCGCCATCCCCCCAGGGCATGGCTGTGCATGTCAACAGTGCCGCTCAGAGGAAGGCAGGGTCTCCAGGAAAGCAGACACATGTCAGCTGCATGTTGGGGTGGCGACTTCACGCTCGAAATCTCGGCTCTTGGAGGCTGAGGCAGGAGGATTGTGAGGTGGAGGCTACACAGTGAGTTAATGAGTACTGGGCAGTCCGGTTACATAAAAACACCTTTTTCTCAGGGTGTGGTGGTATAAGCTGTAACCAGCATAAGGACTTCCAGCCAGCTAGGGCTACATTGCAAGACCCTGTCCTAAAGATGAAATGAAATGAAATTAAATAAAAAAAGTCTGTCTTATAAAACCAAAGTAGGGCCGGTGAGATGGCTTGGTGGGAAAGGAGGCTTGCCAGCGGGACTGAACACTTGAGTTTGATCCTGGGTCCCACAGGATAGAAGGAGAGAGCTGACTCCCCCAAGTCATCCTCTGGCCTCCCTCTGCACATGGCCATGACACACAATCTACCCCACAAGCAAATAAATAATAAAAATGTAATAAAAAAAAACCAAAGAAAGGAAAAGAAAAGAAACTACAGGTCTGTGTTGGCACAGAACTTCATCCTCTGTTTATTTTTATTTTATTTTATGTGTATGAGTGTTAGGCCTGGTAAGTGCACCTGTGTCGTGCAGTGCCCTCGGAGGACAGAAGGTGTTGGATCCCCTGGAACTGGCGTTACAGACGTTTATTAGCTGCCATGTGGGGGCTGGGATTCAAACCTGGGTCTTCTGCAAGAGCAGCCAGTGGCCTTAACCACTGCGCCATCTCTCTGGCCCCCAGGTAAGTACTTCATATACATGATTATAAAAAATAAAATCCAACGAATGAATTCCTAGAAACAAAAATAAACTGACACACCCAAACCAGGACTGGCTGTCAATGGGGTGTGACCTTGGAGGGGCCTCAGAAAGTTCCAGTGGGATATGCTTAGGTCGAAGACCACTGTACAAAGCAAGCTGCCCTGCTCTACCATGAGTGTGGTTATCTCAAGACTGCGCGAGTGTTGTGTGGTAAGATGGAAAGATGCAGCTTGGCTGTGGGGGTTGGGGTGAGGATAGGACAGTCAGGCTGAGGGGCACTCATGCCTGGCACCTGCACCTGGTGGGAGGTACAATGCAAACTTGGGATGTTTTCTTTTAAAAAAAAATTGCCGGGGGTCGAGGCACACACAAGGTTTTGCTGTGTAGCCCAGGCTAGTCTTGAATCTGCCTTGGCCTCTTGAATGCTGAGATTATAGGTTTGTGTCACCATAATCAGCCCTTACAATGTTCTCCAAATGCCTGGGTGAGCAGATGAGGGTAAAGGAAGATGATAAAGAGAAGATGGAGAGGGGGAAAAAGAAGGCGATAGAGGGAGAAAAGCTGAGGAAGAGGAGGAGGAAGATGGAGGGAGAAGAAGAGGAGGAGGAGGAGGAGGGAGAGGGGAAGCCGAAGAGGAAGGAGATGGGTGGGGGAAAGTTAAGAAGAGGAGGAGGAAGAGGAGAAGGAGGAGGGAGAGGAAGAGGAGGAGGAGAAGGAGGAAGAGGAGGAGGGAGAGGAAGAGGAGGAGGAAGATGAGGAAGAAGTGAAGGAGGAGGAGGAGGAGGGAGAAAATGGAGAGGAAGAGGAGAAAGAAGACGATAGAGGGAGAAAAGCTGAGGAGGAGGAGGGAGAGGAGGAGGAGGGAGAGGAGGAGGAGACAGAGGGGGAGAGGGCTGAGACGGGGAAGCATCTTTGTAGAGCCTTGGTTCCTGGGGCTCCTTGGGGAACAAGAGAGTTTTTCCATAGACATTCCCACGCCCTCGGCATAAGGGATTGCTACAGGAAACCTTCCATGACTGGAGGAGCTCTGGGATTCCAATGGATGCTTCCTAGATGGCTAGAAACAAGCTGCTCCCTAGAGCTGGGCCAGACTCTTAGCAAGATTACATCACCCATCGGCCGGTGGTGTCCTTCCTTAAGTTGTTGTCAGGTGTTTTGTCATAGCAGGAAGTCACTAAGATAGCTTTCCATGCCATCATTAAGGGATAGCCTGGGCTATCCCTGGGGCATTGCGCAGCTCTTACCTCGGCAGTGGGCGTAGGGCATGGTGAGAGTGTACTCCTCCTCGCGGTTCAGGAAGGTGAGCTTGGCCTTGCCATCTAGCAGAGCTGAGAGTGAGTTCCCTGCAGGGACAGGGCAGGGCCAGTAAGTGCATTCAGACCCTTAGTACCAGGCTGCTCTTCCAACACGCACCCCCGGCTGGGGGCTGAGGGTGAGATACGAAATGCCTGTGCCTCAGCTATTATAAAAGCCCGGTCTGTACCCGCTGTGCGCCGAGAAGCTTTCGGACTTGCTGCATGTTAGTGGTCTGCTTCAGTCACTCAAACCAGGGAGTCTCAGGCTGGAAGCCTCAGACCGCTTGGAACCAGCCTGAGCCTCTGTTGGATTTTTGAATGCCCCATGGAGAAGTGTGCCCCAACCCGGGCTCTGAGTCACAGCTACTTCTGAGACCAGCATCCAGAGTGGGACCTGGCTGCAGACGCCACATGCCACTCCGTGCTGGCACACAGAGGCCCTCGGCACATGCCTGCGCACGGTGATGAAAAAGCACGGCCTGATGGGGAAGGTGTGGCTGTGGCTCCTGGGCACCACCACACCCAGGCTCAGAGCAGCACAGAACCTTGGCACTTTCTCTGATGATGACAAGCTGGCCACCAGCCACATGTAGTTACGGAAACATCTACTGCGGCCCATGCGACTGAGAGCCTGTGTTTTCAGCTTTATTTCCCACCCACCCAGCATCTATTTGCAGGGGTGGGAGTGGAACCCGGGCCTCAAGCATGCTAGGTATGTACCACCACCGAGCTACAGCCTCAGCCTTTCTTTCAATCAATATGAATGGCCACACTTGGCTGATGGCTATGCAACGGGGCGGCTCAGCTGGAGCAAGTCCTTCCCAGATGCTGTCTCTCTGTAGAAGGTGTTCACTTCTGGCAGAGTGGGGCGAGGCCCTGGCTCCAGGTCTCAGCAATGTTATCATCTACCTGGTCTCACCACCGAGGTCCTGAGGTCCACTGGCTTCTGTTTCTGGTCCTCCCACTCTCCCGAGCCCAGGAAGGCCCTGGGGTGGGTACCCCCTCACCGTAGAATCTGGACTTGGCCGTGATGCTGCCACTAATGCAGAAGCCGTCCTTCCGGTTGCTGACGTGGAAGGCAGAAACTGGTGGGTGGTGGGACACCTGGGTGAAGGAAAGAGGTGGCTCTGGAGATGGTCCCAGGAAGGGCAACCCTTCGAGTCCCAGAAGCACGTGCGGGGAGGGGGCACATCCCCAGGAGTCCCATTGGCAGGGCCTGAATCCTGTTGTCTAGGATTCAAATTCCTGAGTCAGATGAGAGCACCCCCTTGGAAAATGGATTTGTTTGTTCTCCCTCGGGGGATGTTATCATGGCCCACACCACACCTGTGTCATGTCTGCACAGAGAATCCCCACGGACAGTGACCAGATGTGGCGCCTTACCCAAGGCAGCTATGAGCCACTGAGAACCCCACCCTCAGCCGGACATGCCTCTGCTGACCGCCCACTGCCCACCACCCACACCAGGCTGGGAGGCCGCACGGGGCCAGGTCTTGCCTGCTCTGCTATGTAGAAGGTGTGGCTGTTGGTCTGAGGGTGCAACCAGCGACAGCGGAAGGTCTCCCCCAGGATGGGGTTGTACGGCTTCTTGATGCCCTGTGGGGAGCACAGACACACTGGAGGAACCAGGAGGAAGGAGCCACTTCTGGCCCAGGCCTTAGGCCTGGACAAGGGAAGATGTAGGTGACAGCGAGGGAGTTGCCCATGCCTCTGGGAGGGGGTGGCTTGCTGCTAGTACCCAGGCTCTGCTTTGAGGAGAGTAGTCTTTGCCCATGGTTTATATCTAGAGAGGTGGATTTGGGGAGTCCTGTCCCCTTTTCAGTGTAGAGGGGTCTCAAACCGCCAACCAGCTCATAACGTTCCCTGGGGCACAGCTGACCCATGGTGTGCTCAAAGCTGAGCTTGGGAGGTGCCAGATACCCAGGAGACCTGTCCTACCCCAGCCCACTGTGTGACTGTGTTGGTCACCTCTCTCTGGGTCTCAGGTTCTCCCATCTATGCAATGAAGATATGCAACCAGAATCAAACTCACTGCAATCCTCCTGCCTCTGTCTTCTGAATGTTGGCATTACAGGTGTGAGTCACCATACCCAGCAGAGTGTGTTTGTGTGTGTGTGTGTGTGTGTGTGTGTGTGTGTGTGTGTGTGTGTGTATGTACTGCCTGTGGAGGTTGGAGGCCAACCTGGGGTGTCATTTCTCAGGAGCTATCTACTTTGTGTTTGGAATTAGGGTTGGTTTCTCACTCACCTAGAACTCTCAAGCAGGCATGGCGGGCCGGTCAGGGGGTCCCGGGGGTTCTGCTGGCCTTGCCTCGCCAGCACTGGATTACAAATGCACACCCCACACCTACCTCTTCTATGTGAGTCTCAGGGATGGAACTCAGGTCTTCATGCTTTACTAACTGAGCTCTGCCTGACCCTCCCTTTAAAGACAGGATCTCACATATGTAGCCCCAGCTGGCTTTGGATTTCTGGAAATCCTCCGGTCTGTGTCTCCCAAGAGCTGGGATTACAGGCATGTCCCACCATGCTTGGCCAGAATCTGGTTTTCAAACTTGCGTCCTATGGAACCCTGCCTTCAGGTCCATCCCCATTACTATTATATCAAGGGTAGAGCTGTTGTTGGCAGAGTCCTGGGATTGTGGTGCTCAAAAGAGATTCCATGAAAAAAGGTAACCCCAGATCCCAAAGGTGCCTTGCAATTTAGGGTCAAATGCTCCTTTCTAATATTGTGGGGGGAGGGGAGAGCATCTCTCACATAGCTGAGGTTATTTCCTTGAAGGTTTGGAATGGACCAGCTTGGGTCCTTCAGAAAATGGGGACTGCCCTTGGGGTTCAGCTTGAGAAGTCTGGTGGCCCCTCCATGGGAAGTCAGGCCTGTCTCTATCTCTGAGGACCTGGGGCCATAGTGGGGATGGCTGGGCTGAGGACAGAGCCCTGGCTGCAGCCCTCCCTGGGGTCCCTCTCACCTTGGGCTTCTTGTAGAAGCCAGACAGGTACCACTTCAGCACGAGCTTGATGCGGCTGTAGGGGTCCTCCTCTGCCGCCGCCCTGCAATGGGATGGGGAGCTTTGACTCAGGTTGGGGTGCCCAGCCACCTTCCCAGTGCCGACCCTTCCCTCCAACCAGCCCAACCCCATCCACCCAGCCAAGACAGGCGGCCGCATCCCAGGTGTCTGCACACCCCTCTCCCATCAGGGGTATTTCCTCTGGGAAGTGGGTTCACGACCTAACCAGAGAGTAAGTGCAGGGTCGGCTGCACATGGGAGCAGAGAGGGTCTGCAGGCTCAGATTGAGGGATGCCCTCGCTCTAGGAAGCCTCCGTCTGCTCACGCCCTCTGCCTGGCTCTTGGGCGTGCCAGGCCTCCCATCCTGCAGGTGGCGCACCTGGAGAGCAGGTCCGCGTGGCAGTAGTAATCTGAGAGCTTGTTGAGGAAGGAGCGAGGCTCCAGCACAAAGGTGGGCAGCACCACCCGGGACAGGTCCATGCCCGGCCGCAGCTGTCGCAGCAGCACCCACATCAGGCTCTTGTTTTCCTCTGACACCGTCTCCACCTGGGATCCCTCACCCAGCTGCAGCAGAGGGACGAAGTCAAGTCCGGCATGCTGGACCCCCAGGGCCCTGCTCTGTGCTGTCCGAGGGAGCTGAGGGCCAGGGGCCAGGGTGGCACGGCTGGCCCTGCATGAAAAAGGCATGGCAGGAGAGGAGGGAGGCACTTGTTCCCATTAGCACGGACCTCTGGCCAGCCTCGGAGGGTCTGATAAGAACAGACAAGCCCCGCTCTTCTTCGCTCTGATCTTCTCTCTCCCTCTCACCTCCCTGTCATCGCCCCATGTGGCACAGCCAAGGAACCCTCACCACCAGCTCCATGTGATAGCCTGAGCTGGTAAGTCTGGACTCCAAAATATTGAGCTAGATATATCTGTCTCTATGAAGTATCAGCCTCAGGTATCTCGTTTCCTGAGCTCTGGGCTTGTGGCACCCTAATCAGCTTTCTGCTACTGTAAGAAATATACCCCAGGCAGTGGACTCAATGAAGCAAGGTTTGAGCCAGGCACGGTGGCTCACATCTGTCGTCTTAGCACTCAGGAGGCTGAAGGAGGAGGATTGCTGTGAGTACGTGGCTAGCCTGGGCTATAGAGTGAGTTCTAGGCCAGCCAGGACTACTAGCTATGTTCAGAGGAAAACAAATGTTTCTCTTCGTTCAGGAGGCTTCAGTGCATGGCGGGGGCCTCCCTGCTTTCGGCCTCTGGTAAGGTGGGACAGTGCGGAGGAGCACTTGGTAGAGAAAGCTGCTCATCCCATGGTCAGAGTGCAAAAGAGAAAAGAAGAAGAAACTAGCATCTCAGACCCCTCTGAGGTCACACCCCTAATGATCTCACTTCCTTAGGTTCCAGCTCCTAAAAGCCCCACCACCTTACAGTGATGACAACGTGGGGACCAAGCCTTCCACACTGGCCCTGGGGGACACTCAACCTTCAGGTTACAGCAGCAGGCTTCCCGTTTCCTGTTCATAGACACCTGACCTAACTGGGGTAAGAGGCCCAGGGCCATCTCCCCAGGGCAGACCCATGCTACATGTACAGGTGCCCAGGGAGGACTGGAGCTTTGTCCTGCTTGCCATCTGCCCAGGGGAGCTTGGGTCCTTCCCAAGCTTCCTATCCTGCAACCTCAGTGCATCCCAGCCCAGCCATCTGTTTGGAGGCAGACCCTAAGGCCCCCTTCATCCCATGCGAGGTGGGGCAGGGCTCAGTTGAAGAGGCATCTTTCAGCAACCAGGCGTGTCCAGCTGTGGGTCCCCCTGGGTGACAGGAGAATGGAGACACCAGCCCTGGGCCCCCAGTCTCTTGGCACCCCTGCCCTGTCTGGTTTCCGGTTGCTCAGCTGACAGCGGCTCTTACCTCCCCTAGTTCCTCCTGGCTCTGTTCCACATAGGTGGTCCCCCTCCGGGACCCGCCAGGGCTGTCTGAGGGGTCACTACCACTTTCATTGGTCTTCTGACTGTGGTCCTGTGTCTCCGCATCTGAATCTTCAGCATTCTCCCGCTCTGACTTGTCTGAGAACGCATCATTCTCCAAGGTGGACCCATTCAGCCTGGAGGTGGAAAAGCCCATGGGCCCCTTTCCCAGACAACACCGAGGCACAGGCACCCACCGGGGCACTTGACCCCTCTCACTGCAAGGCCCTCACACGTCGCCCTGTATTCAGTGAAATGCGTTTGGCACTACTGTGTCTATTTTACGGATGAGGAAGTTGAGGCTGGAATCCACGGCAGGGAGTAAGCATGCCAGTCACCTCCGCTGGCCTCCCTCTTTCCACCGATGAGGACCCGCCTCCCAGCCCACTCCACCTATGAGGACACCCCCTCTCCCAGCCCACTCACGGGAACAGGTCTGGATCTTCATGGATGGTGGCTGAGGTGGGCAGTCCGTAGAGAGAAGAGGGTGACGCCTCAGGCGAATACCCCGGCTCTCCGTCACGGCCCTGTTTGCATGTGCTCAGTCGCAGCAGGCTGGAGCAGCGCAGGGCTAACTCCAGGGCATCCAGCCAGCAGCGGCCTGGGGGACACAAGGTGAGTCCAGTGGGGAGGCCTCCCTGTACCCCTCATGCCCAAGAGCCTGACCTGCCAGCTCTCCTCGAAGTAGTCTTTGGAAGGTCCCCATCCTAACCAGAGAGCCCCTTCTTTTTACCCCTTCTGGTCCCATGGCTCACTCCACCCTGCCAGGGTCCAAGTAAAGATCTGACCTTCTCACCACCCTGGCTTGCGTGTGTGTGTGTGTCTGAAAAAGGTGGGGGACTGGACCAGTACCATCCCACTGCCCCAGCTGAGGGGCAGGTGTGGGTGGTGTTAACAGCTGTGGGGACACGTGCCCATGCAGGTGACACTGATGTCCCTGTGTGATGACTAACAGTGGCTCCGTTCATTCCTTGCCCTTGAGTTGTCTGTGAAGGAAGCCGCATTGGTCCAGGGGAAGCTCACGCAAGTGAGGGACTCCAGCTTACGGCAGATGAAGGAGCTTTGCAAGGACACACTGTGATGAGCTTAGACACTATGCGTTTCCTTCCCTAACTTAGAGCCATGACGTCTTCTTGGTGGGGTAGCTCTGGGGCCTGGCACTGGGGCCACACTGGGAAACGCGCGGGGCTCCTGGTTCTCTAGAGTTTGCCTCTCACTGTGGGTCTGGTAGGAGCACAGCACTTTCGCCTGGACTGGGCATGTGTGGGGACAGGAGAGTCATGGAGGTGACACGATCCAGGATAAGGCTGGAGATGTCACTGTGGAGTTGGGCCTGGGGCCCAGAATATGTGTTTGTGGCTGTCACAAAAGATTAAACATCCTAGGAAACCCTCCTGCAGGAAGCCCACCCTGATAGGGGCTGTGGATATCCTCCTCTGGTCATAGCCCCTGACAATCAGAGTTTCAGCTGAAGCTCCTCATCTGGCAGCTCACATCCCCCACCCCCACCCAAGGGTGCAGGCTACATGAGGGTATAGGCTGTTGTCCGGCCCAGGGCCCAGCAGGACTGGGTTCAGAGTTGGAGGATGGTATCAAAGATGGTCAGGTGGAGTGAGTGTCAGTATGGCATCACACCACCAGGGGGTGCTGTGGCACCAGCAGACAAGACATCTGCAGGTTTCCAAGCTGGAGCCCAGTTGTCAGGGACTTAGATAGGCCTTGCTCACTATGGATCCCTAGTGGAGGCGGAGGCGGATTGGTGGGGGTGGGGGTGCCAGTCTTGAGGCTTACATGAGGGGCCCAGCCCAGCTTAGCTGAAGAGGGATGATTCTTCCCAGTTGCAGAGATAAGGAAACTGAACTTGACAGTTGCTGTGCTATCTAGCCCCGGGCCTCTGGTTCAAGTTCATATCTGCACCCCATTGTTAGGCTGCCTGTGGACTGCCTGTGCCTCAGTTTCCCCACTTGTCAAACATGAACAACCACAGCAGAACCCATAGGTGGCACTTAGAATAGTGCCATCTGGCTGCTTCTATATGGCCTGGGGTTCCTGTAATGTTGGGGAGACAGGTACAACCAGTCCCATTTAACCCATGGGGATACTGAGGCTCGGCTCAGTACCAGCTGAGGAGTACCAGCGTGAGGCCGGGGCTTGCCCCATGGATTCAGTCTGCCCCCTTGGGTAGCTAAGGGCCTTTGCTTCAGCTATAACCCACAGAGAGGACTGAAGGGGAGCCCCTCAGGGTCAGCAACACTCACCATCTGACTCTGAGGCGGCCCTGAAGATCAGGTAACTGCTGGGGAGGGGCTGGGTGATGGAGCCCACACTCTCGCCTTTGGGGCCCTAGAGAGACAGAGGCAGGCGGGGTCAGGTGCCAGGCTGGGAGACTTGAACTGATCCTCCTGCCTCTGCTTCCCAAGTGCCGTGTCACCCTTGGGCTGATGTGAATGTTCGCAGTGTGTTGAAGGTGGGCTGCACTGCAGCTAGTCAGACATGCGAGGTGCATCTTTACGGTGCAGTATGCTTAACTTACAGTGGGTTTGTTCAGCTATAATGTCATCGAAAGTCAGAACCTTAATTTTAAAACTGGTATCAGCTAGGCATAGCAGTACAAGCTGTAATCCCAGCATTTGAGAGGCTGATGCAGAAGTCAGGCCAGCCTGAGCCACACAATGAGTTTATGTAATAAAGAAAGCCCCTGTCTCACAAACACTGAGCCACCCCAAACCAAGTCTGACAGAAGCCTGGCATGGGGGCTCAAGTCTGCAATCCTAGCACTTAGGAGGCGGAGGTAGGAAGACTTGCTGCAAATCCCAAGCCAGCCTGGGCTATGTAGTGAGACTCTGTCTCACAAATTTCAAACAATAACATCAACTAAGAAAACTAAAACTCTGACATCTGAATGTAACTGGGTGCTTTAGGTTTTCCTTAGGTCCCAGCCCCAAGTGGTCCTGGCTGGACAGCCGTGGTGATGAAGGTTGAGGTCTAAGCCAGGGATAGCCCCTTCCCACTGGACAACACTAGATGAGGGGCCTGCAGGAATAAGGGGTGTACTGTACAGCTCCAATCTCACCCCGCTTCCACTCCCTGAAGCCCCCACCAGGGGCTGCATGTGGATGGTCAGTGACCACCTGGGACACCCGTCCCAGCAGGGGCACCAGGAGGAGCCTCAAACCCTATGGCTCCCCATCCCACCCAGGCACCCTGGCACTCTCTGCTCACCTTCACAGCCCACACAGACTGGTCCAGCGGGTGGAAGAGCTTGAAGCAGAAGCCGTCCTTCTTGGAGGGGCGCTCAATGAGCTTGCAGCAGCGCAGCAGGACCGTGCCCACCCACTGGCCCACTGTGGGCGTCTTGTAGATGAGCAGTACCCCCGGCTTCAGCACGCACCACAGCTTGGTCCAGCTCTTCAGGGTCCCTCGAATCTGCAGAGGGCTCCATGGTCAGGGTCACCCACGGAGGCCACCTCTGGGCTGTCTACACAGCTTGGTGGGGGAAGACGGGGTGGTCCCTCCCATCTCTCCCAGGATGCCAGCAGGAGCTGGTACTGCCGGGAGAAGGGAAAGCCGAGCCACAGCTGGCAGAGCCCCAGGAACTCAGGGCTCAGGGTTGTAGGCTTTCCGTCTGGTATTGATTATTTATTCACAGAGTCTCATGTAGCCAAGGCTGGCTCTGAATTTTCTATGTAACAAAGGATGACCTTCCATTCCTCTCCTCTTGAGTGTTGGCATGACAGGTGTGTGGCACCAAGTCTTTTTTTATATGGTGCTGGGGACTGAATCCAGGCTTCCTGCAAGCTATATGAACTAAACCCCAGCTCCAGCCCCATTTATCTATTTACTTATTTTTGAGACAGGGTCTTGCTATGTAGCTTAGGCTGGCTTTGAACTTGTGACCCTCCTGTCTCAGCCTTTTGAGTTCTGGGATTACGGCATGTGCATGGTGGTGGATATGAAAAAAACCAACCAGGGTAGCTCAAGAAAGATGCATGTGTGTGTGTGCTGGGGGTGTTCATGAGGTCAAGGTCAAGGACAAACCTCTCCCATGGTCTTGGGGGAACTGTCGAGGTCCTTGACTGCTGGAATCACATACTTTTTTTTTTCTCTTCTAATTTAATCCTTAGTAGGAACTGAGTTTTCTAGGCAGAGCTTTGGGGTGCAGGAGGAGGAGCCCACACAGGTGGAGCTCCTGGCATGTGGACTCCTTTGCTATCTTAGCAGACTCTGAGTTGAGCCGTTCAACCTCCACTATAGGAGGGA
The DNA here is from genome assembly GCA_035773235.1 of Eospalax fontanierii. Taxonomy (NCBI): domain Eukaryota; kingdom Metazoa; phylum Chordata; class Mammalia; order Rodentia; family Spalacidae; genus Eospalax; species Eospalax fontanierii. The sequence continues at coordinate 2,809,699 of CM069526.1, forward strand.
GAAACTGAAGCTCAGGGTTGGGTGCCTTGGGGAGGTCTGAACTCAGCCTCCTGACCCCCAGCTGGGGTCATCCTTTGGGAAGCCTGAGCAACTCTCTCCATGGGACTCTGCCCTAAGTCACCAGGCTGGCCCCTCCTCCACCTGCCTTAGAACCGAGTTTTGGGCACATGACACTGAAGGAGGGAGGTGCTGGAGGCCCCAGTCCAGTGATAGTGTCCTTACAGAAAAGAGAGAGGACACAGAAAGACACACAGAAGGACGGCCGTGTGACCACAGACGCAGGGGCTGGGGTGATGGGGCCACAAGTCAAGGGACACCAGGAACCTCAGGAGACAGAAGAGGCAGAAGGACAGTCCAAGAGCCCTGTGGGAAGTGTGGTTCTGAGGGCTCCTTGACTCTGGGCTCTAGGATCGGACCTGTGAGAAGACGGATTCAGCGCGTGGTCATTCACTAGGTCAGTGCAGGGACATTCAGTCAGCTTTGCAGGGACAAACACATGGATTGGCTTCCCAAATGTCACAGACATCCCCAGCCTGCGGGACAGCCTGTGAGTGACACCTGCTCACCTTCAGGCTGTCCGCCATAATAACCACACTGGGGTCTGTCAGGGCACCGAGCAGCTGCTTCGTGGCTCGCTTCTTCTCCTGCCGATAGCTCTCCTTCTGCGCCTGGACGGACAGGAGAGGTCGGCCATGGGGAGACCCCAGCCGCCAGCAGGATTCGGGGAGAGAAGAGGATGGGGGGTCACGCTGCCCCTACCCTGGGCAGGCCTACCTTGAGAGCATCCTTCTTGGAGACCCTGGCTGTTGGGGAGACACATTCCTTGTTGGAGCCATTGCACAGCCTGTACTCGGCCTGGAAGAGAGAGACTTAGATGCTGGGGGTGTGGTATACAGCCCGGGGCTGGGGCAGCAGGGGTGGGTTCCAGGGCAGTCACAAGGCCAGGGAAGGGTATCATGTCTATCGCGGCCCAGCACCCTCTGCTCAGTCTGTCAGCACTTTCAAAGGTGCTGTGGGTTGATGGGAGGATCAGCGTGGCAGATTCTTTCCTGGGCACCATCCTGGACATACAGTAAGGATAAGAGGGGACACTCCCACCTCTAGGCACAGGATGAGGCTTGGGGTCAGGCCCGGAAGAAACACGGCAGGGCTGTCAGGAAGGAAGTAAATTCCAACAGGATCTGACCCAATCCTGAGAGATAGCCCTCAGGAAGGGGACAGCCATGGGGCCCCTCAGTTCAAGGTGGGCTGATGTGATGGCTAATATGTGTGGTCAACCTGATAGGTGTCCTAGTCAGCATAAACTCCCGACTTGACACAGCCTAGAATTGCCTGAAAAGGGAGTGTCAACAGAGCGGTTATCTTCATCAGGCTGGTCTGGGAGAGACTGTCTTGATTGTTAGTTGATGTAGAAGGGCAGTCCACCGGGTGGTGCCGTTCCTCGGGAGGATGTCTAGGGTGTACAGGAAGTCTAGTTAGGCATGGGGCTAAGGGAACCAGTGTTTCTCCATGCTTTCTGCTTGAGTCCCTGCCCTGACGTCCCCGCATGACGGACTGTGGACTGGAAATGTGAGCTGATACCTGACTTCCCCGCACGGGGACTGTGGTCCTCCTCTGAGGTGCTTTTGGTCAGAGCGTTTATCACAGCAACAGAATGAAATGAGAACAACAGGATTTAGTTACCATGGAAACACAACTGGGGGGGGTCTATGAGGGCATTTATAGAGGGTTAATTAACTTAAGAACCACCCTGAATGTGGGCACCATCACTGGCTGGGGCCCTGGTCTGAACGAAAAGGAGGAAGTGAAGTGGGGCTGGACAGATGCTCAGCAGCTAAGAGCACTGGCTGCTCTTGCAGAGGATCCGGGGTCAGTCCCAGCACCCACATGGCCATTAACAACAGAAGTAATTCCAGTTCCAGGGACCCGACACCCTTTTCTGGCCCCCACAGGCGTTGCACGACATGGGTCCACTTACACACATGCAGGCAACACACTCATACACATAAAATAAAAAAACAAAGGAGGAAGCGAACCGAGCACCAGCATCTCTCCGCGTCCTGACCATGGGTGCACTGTGCTCAGCTGCCTCACGCTCCTGCCACAATGCCTTCCTGTCATGATGGACTGTGTCCTCAGACTGGGCCAGATAAACCTTCCTTCCTTAAGTTCCTGTTGTCAGGTGTTTTGTCAGCAGCATCTAAAGACCACAGGCCCAGGACAACAACCGCCGCTTGTTAATGTGCTCTGCATGGGTTCCACAGGTGTGATGGATATGATTCCAGTCAAGTGTCACATGCTGCTCGAGCTCCGAGGCCCGTGTCTGGGGAAGGGCTGTCCCCCAACTCTGTGAACACCCCAAGAGTAAAAACAGCGTCCTTGAGAACAGCAGTAGGTTACTGCTGATTACCCTGACACAACGAGCCGGTGGTGGGGAGAGACACCCAAGCTCAGGCAGGGAAAGCTCAGCACAGAGAGAAAGCTCAACGGGATCGGCAGCTGGCTGACTGCGTCCCCAGTCAACTCCGGCTGGGCATTATGAGCTTCCTATTTGAGGATGTACCCGTTTGCCCTCTCAATCAGTCCTCCTCTAGTGCTGGGTCTGTTGAGCGCCTGACTTGATGGTGCTTTGCTGTTCATTCAGAAAGGATCTCCCTGTAGCCCAGCTAGCCCGGACTCACCATGGAGACAGGCTAGCCTTGATCTCATGGAGAGCCGCCTGCCTCTGCTGAGATTAAAGGCATGCGTCATTGTGCCCGACTCTCTTGCAATTAAAAAAAAAATATCTTTAGGTGTATGAGTGTATCGCTTGCATGTATATAAGTGCACCCCTATCACGCAGGGTCCATGAGGTCAGAATGAAGGTGTCAGATCCCCTGGGACTGGAAAGATGGATGGCTGTTAGCCACCATGTAGGTGCTGGGAATCAAACCTGGGTCATCTCTTTGGATGAGCAGCCAGTGCTCTTAACCACTGAGCCATCTCTCCAGACCCAAAATTTTTTCTTAACTTTGGCTTGCTAGTCACATAATAAACTCACCCACTAAAAACCAAAAGCTATTGCAAATCACACTCCGCAAGGAACAAGTTTAAATGAATATTTCCTGCTGTGAGAATTATGCTGTGAGTATCAGTCTTACTTGTTAATGTGACACACTCTAGAACCTCCAGAAGAGCCTCAGTGAGGGATTCTCTAGGTCAGGTTGGCCTGTCTATGGTCTTAACTGGGTTAACTGGGGTGGGAAGACCCAGCCTGAATGTGGGCAGTGCCATTCTATGGGGCATTGGACTGGATGAAAAGGAGAGACGCTAGCCAAACGCTGGCATTCACCACCCCTGTCTGCTCTTGACTATGAATGTGCTGTGACCAGCTGCTTCCAGTCCCTGCCGCCTTGACTCCCCACGAAGATGGAGTGTAACCTGAACTGTGAGCCAAATACATCCTTCTCTCGGAAGGTGCTTTTGTCAGGGTATTTATCACAGCCACAGAAATGAGATTATATATTAAATTCAAATTTCAGTGTCCATAAATAATAGCTGGCTCACAGAGGGCCATTCATCTCTGTTGCACATATCTCTGTTGCACATATCTCTGTTGCACATATCTCTGTTGCACATATCTCTGTTGCACATATCTCTGTTGCACATGGCTGCCTTCCTGCTGGGAGGGTGGTTCTGGGTACCTGTGGCAGAGTCCGGCACAGGGCAGCCTGAGGCACTGACTCATTGCTGGATGCCCCTGCGTTCTTATCACCACCCTGTGGTGTCTGCAGAGTAAGAGGCCTGGTGCAGGTGGGGAGACGTGGGGCCTCAGTATGACCTCACAACGGCAGGGCAAGGCCTCAGGAATGTGGGCACAGAGGTGAGGTGGCACTGGCTTGATCCACTCCAGGTCCTGGCTAGATGACTGGCCTGCGTAGGCTGCAGCCTAAGACCCCCAGTAGACACCGAACGCCACACATCGCACTGAAGGCTAGCCGTTTCCCCACACACATGTGTATGACGAAGTTTAATTTATAAATCAGAAACTGTAAGAGGTTAGCAGTAATATTAGTGTAAAATATGACTGTAAGACAGGGCTGCAGTTAAAGTCATGTCAGTGTGGTCCCCTATTTGTCTCTGTCTGTCTCTGTCTTTATCTCTCCTGTCTCTCTGTCTCTGTCTCTTTCTCCTCTCAATTGTTACTAAGTGACCAGCGGACAGAGGTAGCATACACAGCTTAGATACTCTGGAGAGGCTGATTCATACCCTGGGCGGGAGGAAGTGGAGGAAAACTTTATCAGCTATGTACAAATTAAAACTTACAAGTGGCTTCTTTCTGAGATTTTTGTACTTCATATCTTCAGGCCGTAGGTAGTGGACACTTTGAGAAGCAGGATCACGGGGGACAACTGTCTATTCGGTGAGCTCACTGTCAGCCAGTGAGTGGGTCCTATGATATCCCCCTTTGTGGACTAGGAAACCCAGGGAGCGGTGTGGCAGTCCCCCAAGGCTGCAGAGCCAGTAAGTTCTGCAGGATTGGCGCTGGTTGCCGGAGGCACGCTGTGTGCCGGGCCTGGCCTCAGGCACTGGGCTGACAAAGTAAAGACTGCTTGGTTCTCGCAGGGAGGAACCGTCCACAGGTACGCAGCACTCCGGGCTGGGGCGAAGGTCTGTGTGTGAGGTTCTGCTCTGTATGTATGTTAATCCTAATGACTCAGGCCACTATTACTCATGTCCCATGGAGAAGGGGACCAGCGCGCATGAAGGCTCAGAAACCTGCCAGGGTCACACGACAACTAAGGAGTCAAGTTGGAGTTGTCCCAGCAGTCCAGGGATGCAGTGTCTTAGCTGCATAAGAACATTCCAGATCACAAGAAGAAAGGGGCACAAGGAGTGCTCTGGACTCTGCTCAGAGCAGTGTTTGGGTTGAGAATGTGTGACAAACGCCTATGCTGGACTCTGGACTGGTGGCCGGCCTTCGGGGACAAGCTCTGCAGGGACCCTCCAGGACTCCGTGTCCCAGCCTGAGCGCCCCTCTCTGTGGCTGGGCCAACAACTGACCTTCGTCAGCTCGTGAGAGGCCTGTTCAGGAAGACAGCCTGACCAGCCTGCTGGTGATGCACACTTCCAGCCTGCCTCCAGCGTGGGCAGTTCTGGTTCTGCAGGGGGTTCTGTGGTTCCCTGTTGGTCAGAGCACCCGTGTCGGGCAGGCAGCTCAGCCCCTGCTCAGACCAGTAGCTGGGACGTGTCAAGAACGCTGAGGACATGAGCCGATGAATGAATGGTTTAAATTAAAACAGGGTTTACAGCCCTGCGGACGTGCTCTGAGGACGAGCCCTGCAGAGGAACCCTGATACTCAGCCTCCTACCATATAGGGCAGAATGGGGCTGTGCTTGTTTTAGGCCACAGAGGATGAGAGGAAAAGATGGGGAGATGACGCAGGTCAGTCCTATACCCCGTGGGGCAAGGAAACTTGGGGAGTAGTCAGTGCAATACCTGCTGGGCACTGCGGACTTCCTGGAGGGTGTGCTGGCATGGTGCCCATATGCCGGGGCCTGGTCACTCCCATTGGCTCATCGGGCAGTACAGGAGCAGCTATGAAGTGGGAAGGCTGCTTAGAACTAGGGAACTATACAGACTGGAAGGTTGGAACTGGAGGGGAGAGGGCTCGGGGGATAAAGCACTTGCCACGGGAGCCTTAAGACTGGCGTTTGGATCCCTGGAACTCATGTAAAGTGGGATGGCCTTGGTGACCACCTAAAATCTCAGTGCTTGGTAAGGAGGTCCTGGAGACGAGCTGGCTGGCTAAACTAGCTGGAATCGGTGAGTTCCGGGTTAAGAGAAAGATCCTGCCTTAGTAATTAAAGTGGAGAGCAATAGAAAAAGATATTTGACATCAACCTTGGACCCTCACATGCATCTGCATACACATGCAAATACACACACACACACATATGCGCACACACACATATATACACACATGCAAAAAGTAAATTATAAATTGGAACAACCTTCAAATGAGAGAAAGTATTTATAAACCACACATCTGAGAAGGGCTGAGGATTCAAAGTATATAAAGAATGCTTGTAACTCAGCAAGAAAAAGACAATCAAAACAGGTGAAGGACCCAGCAGACATCCGGGACACAGAGATGATTGGGAAGCGTACGAGGCCATGCAGATCTGAGTCAACACAGAAACCCAACCACAACGCGATGCCAGTCAGGAGGGCTACAGTCACGTCAGAAACAGAACAGAAGCCTCCCGCGTTGACGGGGAGAACAGAGGAAGCGCAGCCGTGTGCCCTACCGGTGCTCACAAGTGCACAGGACTTAGGCAGTTCCTCAAAAACTAAACAAAGAATGTGTTAGAAGTCTGTTGCCATAGAGTTACCTGAGCACGCTCCCAGGGGGCTGCGGCCCAGACACATGCACCTGGGGGTCCACAGCGGCTCTGTTCGCTACAGCTAGACAGTGGGGACAGGAGGTGTGGAGGGAGGGATGGCGGGCCAAAAAGCTCGGGGTCTCCCTAAGCAGGGAGATTTTCCCTCCCTAGACCCTCTGCAGTGGGCCATGTCCTTCCTCCTCAGGCTCGCTGCAAGTTTGAACAAAATGGCTGCAAAGCTCTGTGACTGACCCCCACTCAGTGGGAGTGTCCAACTATTCCTGGACCTGGCAGGGGGACCACAGGCTCACCCAGCACCCTGCTGTTCCTTGAGCTATGCTCCCTGTCCCTGGTCCTCCCAGAGCCTCTTACCGGTGGCACCTTTGAGGCAGAGCCTGGGGTCAGGGGCTCTTCATCTCTGGGCGGTGACTGGCCGTTGGACTCCATGTCCTTTCCTGGAAGACAGGGGGTAGACAGGGCTCCTCAGTGAGGCGGGGGTCCCTGAAGGCTGCCTGGGAGGGGCAGGAAGCCACCAGTGTGATGTGGTCCCGAGAGGTGGAGCAAATGTCAACAGGACTCAGGGGCTCTAGCCAGGCCCTTGCAACCACACGGAGGAAGCCGGGGAGGAGCCAGCGGAAACCGGTTGGCTAGGCAGTGTGTGATTAGGCCCTTGGTTCTCTGAGGAAGAGCAGCATCCAGGCTCAGAGACGAACTGGGTTCAGAGTACAGCACTCTGATCTTGCCACAGGTTAGCCGGAGCTGGGAGGGATGCCTGGCATCTGGGCCCTGAAGCGTAAAGGAAGGGGATGGTGCCAGGGACAGCCTGGAGCCTGAAGCCAGCCACCTGATGTGATGTAGCCATTCCCTGAGGGCCGTGGTTTAGAGCAGACGCTCTAAGACTCTCCCTGCTCAGGCCACAGGCCAGGGATGGGTACCAAGAGGTGGGGGCAGTGGGAGCAGAGGCCACAGAACAAGCTGGCAGGCCGGGGCTCCACAGACCACCTCCCAGCTTTGGGAAGGGCTGTGTGGGGCTGGGCGCTGGGGAAATTTTCTCCGGAAAAGCAGGGCAGTGACCTGAGGAAGTGGTTCTGCCCACGGGTCACAGAGCAGGAGCTACTTAAGGTCACACAGCATCCCAGGCTGGCATGGTGTTTACCTCTCACGTGACTGAGCCTCTGGCTCCCGCTCTCCACCCACACAGCCCTGGAGGTCCCGACTCAGGCCTCAGAAGGATGGCAGTAATCCCTCCCTCACAAGCTCTCATCTGGCTCTCATGATCCATACCCATCAGGGGCCACCTGGGGGGATTGCATCCTGGGCGGAGAGGACCTCTGGTCACAGCATCCAAGAGGATGGAGGTGCCACAGCAGTGCTGACAGGTTGTGCTGGTTCCACTCCTAGCCACTGTCCACACCCTATCCACATCCCTGCTTGTGTCTCACACCTGCCCCTGGGACCTGTCACCCCCATATCTCCAAGAGAGCCTGACCCCACTCAGTTCCTGCCTGGGTCAGCTGCTCTGAGGACCAAATACCCAGAAACTGACTGCTAACTGGGAATTGCCATTCCTCCTCTCCCCCTCCTCCCCATGGGACCCACTCTTCCTCTCTCCCTCCTCCCCATGGGACCCACTCTTCCTCTCCCCCTCCTCCCCATGGGACCCACTCTTCCTCTCTCCCTCCTCCCCATGGGACCCACTCTTCCTCTCCCCCTCCTCCCCATGGGACCCACTCTTCCTCTCTCCCTCCTCCCCACCAGGACCCACTCTTCCTCTCCCCCTCCTCCTCACTGCTCAGGAAGCACAGGTGAATGAGAACACATAGTTACATTATCAATCTTCCTTGTTTCCTGGCCTCTGTGTGATTGCCCTTGCCTCAGTTTCCCTTCTACTGGCTGAGACTGTGGGTGGCATGACTCCAAGCTCCCCTTCTCATCTTGACCGTTCACTTCCTTGCAGTGGGCAGGGCCAGTATCTACCTCCTCCTTGTCCTTCATCAGGCAGCTGGAGTGGGGGAGACCTGGAATCCCCCAGAGCACATCTCAATATTCAGGGACCCATGGAAGGAAGGGCTCGGTTATCTGGGGTCAACAGTGACTCACAGGGCAGAGAGGGCCTAGCTCAGACTTGGCTGTGGGTAGACAGGCATGGGAACCACGGGTCTGCCGGGAGAACATTTTCAACAGTGGCCCCGTATTCCAGGATGCAAAACTTCCCTACAGGTAGCAGGACAGGACTATGGTTTGAACTGTCCCCTCCCAGAGCCCAGGAGCCCTCAGGAGTTGGGCAGAGCTATTGATATTGTCTCCGCATTATAGACCAGTACACCGAGCCCCAGTAGCCTGCAGGTCCCCAGCCAGGGGAGCAGAGCTGGAGTTGGACGTCGGTCTCCAGAGCCAGTGTTTGTGTTGTCAGCCCCTTGCCACCTCCCAGTTGGACAAGCCGACCCTCAGGGTGGGCTGTGGGGGTCCCTTGCTATCCTACTTGGTAGTTCAATGTGCTGAGACCCTGTGGTACCGTGTTGGGGGATTCGTCCTCCCTGGCTAGAGGGCTTCGGACAGAAGGGACGCTGGGCTCACACAGCTTCCCGTGTCCCGCACCAACCTGGGCTGACAGGGCTAAGCTCATTCTCACAGCCAAGAAGCAAGTTCCGTGGAAGTTTCCGGGGATCGGTCTTCTGTGGCGTGGAGGCAGGGGGGCACAGCGAGAACCGACGCCGGAGAAAGGCCTCCTCCTTCATGGCGTGGGTGCTGGGAGGCTTCTGGAAGGAGAAAGGTGGAAGACGTGGGTCAGGCCTCTTCTGAGACAGTGTTCTGTCACTGAGAGGGCTAGGGAGGACAGACCAGGTGGTCCCAGAGTATCTGGAAGTGACTGGCAGGGGGCTGGAACGTCCCTGGGCCAGGGTGTACCCCTTTAGGAATCACAAGACCCCTGGCCCTGCCTGACTGCCTTTGGTCCTGTGTCTGTCCTTGGACCCAAAGTCCCGAGCCAGGTAAGAAGGCTCAGGTGTGCTCCAGGACCCAGCCCATGATGTTACCTTCAGGCTGGGAACAAACAGGAAAGACCACAGGAAGAGGAACTGTGGCCAGTCCCACTCACCACACGCTCCCTACATGGCTGTGCTCTGGCAGGTCACAGTCTCCTCCCCTGAGGCCCTCAGAGCCTCGCCCTAAACTGGGCCTGGTAGCAGGGAACAAACAGCTGATCAGCCACACTCCCCCAGGCCTTTCCCCCGAGGAGTACACAGAACCCACCCACTCTCAGCCTGTCTTATAACAGAAGCATTATTTGGCCGGTGCTGGAGGGTGGAGACGCTCATGCACACCTGTCTGCTGCCACAGAACAGGTTCCTCATTGGCCCGCTGATCAATTTCCTTCCTTCCCAGCTTCCTAGGGATGTGTTGAGCTTCTCTCCCATAGTCCTAGCCCCAAACACACGCAGCCTTGGGGCTGTGTGGGGCTTTAGGAGCCGGTAAGATGGCTGGGGTGTCCATGGCCCCAGAGACCATTGTCCACAGCTCCAAACCCAGGTGTGGTCTTGTTTACTTATCTACTCAGCCAAGTGTTCTTAGAACCCAGGGTGTGCCAGCACAGGGGCCACAGCAAACTGGACCCTTAGATCTGCAGGGTAGCGTGACAGGGGCGATGACAGTTGGTCTGCCCCACTCAGAGAACCTCTCTCCCTTTAGAGGTTGAGTGTCATGGGCCTGGGGCAGGGTTTACATCCCACCCTCGGCTGTCCCATCAGGCCAGTTGGTGTGTGTCAACACTGGGGGACTTCTCAGCCAGTGGCTCCATCAGTCCTTCATCTGCACACTGTCTTGTCTTCCTTCTCTCCGTCTATCTAGGAATTCTCTTCTATCCAGGCAACAAACCTGCTCTCCATCATCTGTCCGTGCATCCACCCATCCCCCTCTCCCTTCATTTACACATCTACCCACCCAGCTATCTGTCCATCCATCCATCCATCCACCCAGTCATTCATCCATCCATCCGTCCATCCATCCATCCATCCATCCACCCAGTCATCCATACCTCATCCATCCGTCCATCCATCCATCCAGTCATTCATCCATCCATCCGTCCATCCATCCATCCATCCATCCATCCACCCACCCAGTCATCCATACCTCATCCATCCGTCCATCCATCCATCCGTCCGTCCATCCATCCCACCTTCCATCCTGACAGCCAAGCATCATGTTTCCATCCGTCCACTCACCCAACCATCACCCACTCACCTTCTCTTCGCTCCCTAATTCTTTCCTGTCATTCAGCTGACAAGTCTGGTTCCCACTTTCTTCCCATTCACCCCTCAATCAGACCCATCAGCTCTACTGACTGCTTTGCTGACAGAAACAGACACCCCAGCTCCAAGGCAGCTCGGGTGTGCACTAGGAACTGGCGTCTCTCTGGCTGACAGCTGCAGGCGAGCAGCGGCCTGCAGAGTTCACTAACCTGCTCAGGGAGCTGGGGTGGGGGTGGCTGGGACCTGTCCGGGCTTCAGTGCTCCAGAGCTCTCCTGAAATCCTGGTTCTGCTGCCCTCTCTTCCTCCCTGTTACCGGAGGGCCAATGTCACGCTCTAGGTGGGGACGTGCATTTCAGAGCCTCCAGGTCCCTGACTCTGAGCCCCTCACTCTCACTCTCTGCTTGTTCCACCCACTTAGTTCCAGCAGCGGGCCCATGATGATCCTGGCCAATGCCAAGCCCAATCCTGCAGAGGGACCCTGCCCCCGCCCCTGCCTCTTGTCCACATGGCTGCATTTTGTCACATTCCACGCCAGAGGGAGTGTCCTCTGGGGTGGCCTCCTCTTAGCTGTACACAGCACATTCTCCACATAGCACTGGAGGCTCCTAGAAACCCTCTGTGGCATGTCGTTATTCCTTCTTAAAATGCTTGAGCAGAGGGGGCTGGCTCTGCCTGCTATACATGAAGACCGAGTTCAATGCCCAGAACTCGGAAGAAGCCTGCGCACGTGGCATGCTTGTTAATCCGGACTGGGGGGATGGAGACAAGTGGATCCTGGGGCTCGCTGACTGGCCAGCCTAGCCGAATCCACAAGCCCCAAGAAAGACCATGTCTCAAAAACACGGTGGATGGCTCCTGCAGGGCAACACCTGAGACTGCCCTGTGGCTTCCACATACCCTCATAAACTTGCCTACACGTGATCCCAGAGAAGCAAGGAGAAAGGGGACGGGGACCTGGGGTGTAAGGCTGCAGGTACTGTTGACTGAAAACATCAAGCCAACTTGGGTTTCCTGAACCGTATGCCTTCCACATGGGCCCGCAGTCTTCAACTTGGGGACATGCCTTAGTGAGGTGACCAGGGCGAGGCTGATGTCTGGTCACTCTTGAGGTCCCTGTTCTTGGCTGGTGGCCAGGAGTAAGGGATGGCATTTGCAGAGCATCGGGAGTGGTCAAGGAGTGGAGAGGCAGGGACCATGCCACACAATCCCCTACAAGGAGGGTCGAGTGCTGCCAGCTGCGGACTGTCAGGCAACACTGGATTGATGCTCTTCTCCTTACACAGAAGCTGAAGGCTGACAGGTCCCCATGGGTGCCCACCCGTAAGGGGAGAGAAAGAAGGGGAGAAGGAAGGGAGGATCGTTGAAGAGGGAGTTCTGGTTAAAGCCGCAGCAGCCCGGGATCTGCTGGGGAACTCAGGAGGACTGTGCTGTCCACATTGGCTCTCACAGCCTGCCAGGAGTCTAGACTTGGCCTCTAGCCGCCAAGGGCTCCAGCCAGACTCTATGAGCCCTAGATCCTGCTTGCCTCAGGCCACCAGAAGCCATTGTGTAGGTTGCCCCCATTGTCCTCTGGGGCAAAGCCAGCGAAGCCCACCCTCAGCTACTCAGAGTCATACAGACACAGCTGGCCATGACACCATCCCTTGCTCACATGATTCTAAAGTCTAAGTGCAGGAGGGGGCCCTGCTGGACCCCGGAGAGGAAGGAACCCAGAACAAGCACACAGCACACGTGTGGGCACCCCACACATGCGCAAGGTCTCAGGGTGAGGCCATTTCTGCCCACAGACCCTGATCCCTTGAGATGGGCTCATACAGAAGGCCAGGCCATGAGACAGGAAGGCGGGGCAGGGGCTGGGGAAGGGGAGTTACACATCTATAGCCAACACTGCCCAGCTCTGACCCAGGCCTTGGGGGAGGAGGGCTTTCAGGCCAAGAGCACAGCTCTGCTCTGGATCCCACGGATTTCTGTTATAGCTATCATCTAGCTACCTAGCCGGCAGGCACAGGACCTGCCCTCCAGTATCCTGCTTTGGGAGTAACAAGCTTCGTTCAGCTTGGGGTAGACCTCAGGCTGCAGCAGGCTACCTTCCTGAGCAGTGTGATCCAAGCTCTGTCCTTAGCCTGCAAAGGCTACAGATGAGACATGCCCCCCACGCCCTCTCCCCAGTCCCAGCAGAACACCTCTGGCCTGGCTATACCCACACGATTACCTGGCCTGGCTGGCTACTCAGGTATCTTTCTGGTTTTCTCTGTCCGTAGTCGAAGCCCACAAGGGGGAGGGGCAGACAGCCTTTAGGAAGTGACATGTAACAGTTGGAAGAAAATGCTCTGGGCAGAGGCTGGGCCCACAGAGCTGAGGCTGGGTATGTATGGAACTTTCCGGTTTGCTGGGACTATGTGGAGAGTGTGGGATGTGGTCTCCTGATCCACAGGAGACCAAAGCTAAGTGTCAAGTCAGGGCCAGCATGGGTGCCCTGAGGCCTGGCAGAGCCTGCTCTGAACTCTGCTAAGATGGAGCAGATGGAAGCCAGGGAGAGGTACCACCGTGCCCGTCCCTACAGGCTGTGGGCCTCCCTTCCATCCCGGGTGGGCCATGGGCTGTCTGTGAGGCCCCCTCCCCTTCTCTAAAATTGAATCTTTTCACTGACGCCTTCCACAGGCCCGCTGTTCAAGTACCTACATTTTCCTTTGGTCCATGTGGGATCTGCAGCTGCCTGGACTGGACCGTCCTGCGGGTTTCACCCCGAGCTGATTTTGACCACTCAAGCTCCACTGTGCCCATGGGCTGGGCCCAAATGCAGCATCTCATGGCTAGAAACAGGGCTCAGAAGAGACCAGAGCTGCTGAGTCAAGGAAGGGTCCCAAAGGGCTCGAGCAAACAGCAGACCCAGCCCTGGGCTGTGGTGCCCCTGGGCAGTGGAGCCCCCCCCATCACCAGGCAGTGCAGTGTCCCTGTTGCAGCCTTCCCTGGCAAAGCGGTGGCTGTCTAGTCAGGGTAGGGATGGACACAAACTCCTGAGACCCTGGCACCCTATTCCAGGCCCCATCTGCACTCATAGCTGAGTGCCCAGGGCCGATCAGCATAAGGCTCTCAAGGCCTCTGGTGTTGTGACAGTGTCCACGGTTCCACCGTGCTGCTGGGCCCATGGCTGAGGTACATCCACAAAGCTGGGCCTGCAGGCAGCAGGACCCTGGACAACTGATCTGCGTGGCCCTTTCCCATGACTGCACACATGACCTGGTCCCCATCCTCAGGACTTCCACTCTCCCAGCTGAGGGTCACAGGCCACCACGGAGTTGGCAAGGTGGCAGGGAAGGAACACAGGTAGGTGCTGTCCCAACTCCTGGCACAGCCTCTAAGTAGGCTCCTCAGACTCAGTTTCCCATGTAAGACACTGAAGCCTCTTCACAAACTCAGGAGGTGAGGTGCCTCCCAGAGCAGACCAGGCAGGGGTCAGTGCTGTCCCCTCAGCCTCATGCCCCCGAGGATCTGCTCTCCAATTCCAGGTTAAAGCCAATTGGAAGGTGTGGAAAGTAGGTGTAGACCCCTGTCTTCTGGGACATCCAGAGCACAGCGGGGATACATCCAGTTGAGAATATTCCAGCTAAGACACCCCTGCTGGGTGGGTTACCCCAGCCAGAGCCAGTTGCATTGACCCCTGGCTGACTTCCAAGCAGGGATCTCGCCTCCAATGCCCCCCTCCCTCCCTTCCTCCAGCACTACAGACGCCCACCTTCAGCCACAACAATTGGTTCTTTAAGAAAGGTCAGGGTTACTCAGAGGGGGTCACAGAACTAGAATCTGGGACTAGGCCCAGCTGAGCCTCTGAGGAGTCAACAAAGTCTTCATTCTCAGACCTGGTGGCATTCTACCTGTGTGTGCTCAAGTGGAGGGGGCCAGTTCTGACGTAGTCCTCCCACAGAGGATGGGGTGCCACACAGAGCTGAGAAGAAGGGGGCTGGACGGCTCACTGGTTAGGAGCGTTTACCGCTCTTTCAGACAACCTGGGTTCGGTTTCCAGCAACCACATGGTGGCTCACAGTTGCCAGTAACTCCAGTTCCAGGGGCTCTAATGTGCTCTTCTGACCTCTAAGGCTCCTGCACATATATGGTGTACCTTCACACATTCAGGCACACACACACACACACACACACACACACACACACATGTAAAATAAAAAAATATTTTTATGGCTCTGTAGCCTTAGCTAACCGCATTCATCTTGTGGGTCTGGGTAGCTTTCTCACCCACAGCACATGGGCAGGGAGGCTGGCCAGGGTACCTGGGGAGAGATGAGGCTCTAGCCTCATTTCTCTGTCATTGGTGAGAGCCAGAAAAGCAAGGGCTTTCAGACAGCTTCCATCCTAACTCAGTTGGACTCTCATTAAAGGCCGTTGGGATGCAAATCCTTGAAATCAGCTCAAGGATGAGCTGCCGACAAACAGCTCTGTGCATTCCTGGCGGAGAGACTGACCATCGCTACAGAGGGCACAGCCGTCACTAAAACGACAGCCACACGAAAAGGACAACAAACCACCCTGTTAACACCACAAACCTGAATTCCAAAGCCTTGCTGCTGACTCAAGGCCAGTGGAAAACGCTTTGCTTCAGGGTTACCCCAGAGAGGACAGCAGCTCAGTCAACAATGGCTGCCCTTCCTAGGGACCAGAATGCTGCTGTCTCTAGGTTGGACTGACAACCTGGGCTCAATCTGGGCAGTGCAAGCAGCACCAGGGGGAGCAGCACCCCTTATCTGCTGTGCTTGTCAGAGCCTTGAAGTTCCCCAGCCTTTTTCCCTGTTCCATCTAGTCTAGTGAGATTCTTGCAATAGGAGGCGGGATAAGGTAGTTACCAGCATGTTTAAAGATGCAGAATAGATGCCCAGATTGCTCTGTGCCTCACGCCATGCCTGGGTACTCAAGGCAGCCTGACCCCAAACCCTACACATCTCTGTACTTTGGTGATGGCTGAACGGCTGGAGAGGAAGGTGGCAGGCCAGGCTCCTGGGTGGAGGGGTGGGGTGGGAAGAGGCCTCCTGGGAAACATTGGCCAGACAGGGCCATGGTGTGGCTGAGCCTGGAAGGGGTAGGAAGCAGCCTGCCCTGCCCTGCCCTGCTCAGCGGTCGGAGCAGCACATGCCTCTGTGTCCTGAGAGCTGACTCAGCCATGCCACACGTCTGTGGGCCAAGCTAGCCCAGCCCATCCTTGGCGCCCATCCACGTGGCCTGACCGACTACACCCTCAGCGCAGCTCATAGACACCGTATTCAGCTCCCTGTAGACTTGTTGCTTCCCACAAGGCTACTCCTCAGTTATCCTGGGAAGCCCCAGCTGGGGGCTGGACAGATGTGGTCTCCCAGCAGGCCTGACCCCACATGTCCTGCCCCTCCAAATGAGAGGAGACTTCGACTTTCTGACACGGCAGGGGTTGTGCTTTGGGGATTGGGGGTGAGGATCCATGTGAGCTGGGGAGGGTGAGAGGAGGAATGGGGGCCCACGGGGGGTGGGGGAGCCCACTCCACATTCAGCCAAACCTCACTGTGAGCCTCCACACCCTGATTTGAAACAGGGATGGAATGAAGATCTGGATTCCCAAAGACAGACACCTACTTCTGGAAGAGGCTCCACCTCAGCGTCACAGACGTGTGCCCAGACCCCTCAGCATGCTTGGGGAAAGGTCTCAGAGAGGGGTTATTATGCAGACACTTCGTAGTTTAGCTCCTCCACTCCAGTGCCCAGTACGCCATCCTCAGTGGGATGGCTCTGCAGATACCGCCTGCCCTGGGTAAGACTGACGGAAAGGCAGCTGACTGCCTCTAGGTCAGCCAGCAGGAGAGCTGGGCAGGTACCGCCCAGGGCCCAGAGCTGTTTGCTCACTTGCTGTGGCAACTCGCCATCCCACGTAGAGTGGCCGTGAGGATGGACCACAAGCAGAATGAGAGTGGCCACGGTCTCCTTCCTCTTCGAGCCAGACCAGAGGTGCACAGGTCTGGGGATTCTGACAGGACCCGGGGCTGGATCAGGCCTGCACACTGCCCCAGGATACCCCCCCACAACTAGCTTGGTTTCCCCTACTGCTCATCCCCATGGGACCTTCCGCAGCGGCTTCTGCCCAGGAGACCCTGGGATGGGCATCAGACAGTGGACCCCAGGGTGCTGTGAGCAGACCCAAGAAGGTGGTTGAGTACTGCAGCCCTGGGGCGGGGGGCGGTCCACAGTGGCCATGGCTCATAGGGAGAGGGCTGGTGGGGGCTGGGACCACACATGCCAGGGCTGTGCATTGGCTGAGGGGCCCAGCTGTACATGTCACCTGTAGAGGGGTGGTGGACTGTGCTGCTTAGTCTACCAGTGTGACACAAACCTAGACATACCTGGAAGGAGAACCTCGGTGGAATTTCCTCCATTGGCCTGGCCTGGGCATGTCTGTGAGGCACGGTCTCGATTGCTAATGGATCTAGGAAGGCCCAGCCCGCTGTGGCAGGGGGGCCTGGGCTATATAAGAAGGATGGCTGAGCCAGCCAGGGGAAGCCAGCCAGCGAGCAGCGTTCCCCCGTGGTCTCTGCTTCAGCCCCCGCCTCCAGGCTCCTGGCTTCCTTCAAAGATGGGTGGCAAGCTAGACTTGTATGCTAAATAAACTCTTTGCTCCCCGAAATTGCTTTTGGCCAATGTTTTATCACAGCAACCGAGAAGCAGATTAGAGCAGGCACCTGGTGGCAAGAATAAGAGGAAAGGAGGGGCCACTCAGGCAGGGTAGACGCATGCTGGGACTCGGAGTGGCCTCAGGAGGCAGGTACGTCAAGGGCACCCTGCCCAGCCCAGTTTCCATCTGCTCCAGATGTGTGGGCAGGGTGGAGTCTCTAGTTCTGCACATGTCCCACGCCCAGAGTCCTTGCTCTGTGAGGACAGGCCCAAGCAGAGGCCTCCTGAGTGGACTACCTACCTCTCTGCCTTGCCCAGACCTCAGGTACCTTCTGGCTTGAAGTCCAGGCTTCAGTGTTTGAGCAACAAAAAGGACGCCTTTGAGAACACTTCCCTCAAGAAGCATGGCAGGCTGTGGGGGTATCTGTTCTGCTTTGGGAGGGTCTCAGGGGAATGCTCATCTCACACATCTCCTTCCCATGTGGCTTGGGACAGTGGGTGCAGACATGGGTCTACTCAGTAACAGGGCTTCCAAGAGCCCACTTCACACAGAAGGCTCGAATCCCCAGCATCAGAAGGATGGGGGATGACTGCAGGGGGTCCAATGGTCAAAGTGCCAGATGACTCTGTGTGTCTCAGGCCAGGGCCGCTCCAGGAAGGCTGTCTGTGAAGGGCCAGGATGATGGTACCTGTAAACAGGCCCAGAGTGGCACACACAGCCAGGCTCTCAGTTGCGTGGTGATGTGCACTCAGCCAGACCAGCCTCGAAGTAGAGCCAATTGGCGTCCTGGGTCAAGGGGCCAAGGCCACTGCCTAGGGAAGTGCAGGTCAGTGCCCATGACCAGGAGCCAGCAGTGTCCCACCCCCAGGCCTTGAAGAGGCTCATACTTCTTGGGTGTGGTGGGTCTGTCTGGATGCTGGGCATGGCTTCTGTCCCTTGATCAGAAAGAAGGGCACTGAGGCCCTGCAAACCAGGACCTCTCTGAGGGTACGGGGTCCTGCTGGTTGTGAGTCTGCTGTTTGAGACCACAGAAGTCTCTAAAGGACCTGTGCTGCCTGCAGCCTGCATAGCATCCTACTATGCTGTGATGCCTGAGGCTAGCACCCTGAAGTGCAGCAAAGCCAGACCGGCCTGGTGCTGGACAGCACGGCTCGGTGAGGGGCTCCCCACATTTCCATACATGGTCTGGGGGCCAGTCCACAAAATATACCTACCAAGCATGGAATTCAGTCCCTGCCAGGGGGTGCTGGGCCGAGTAGTTACTGGAGACAGACACCCCACCACCTCAACTCTACCTGCTGCGTGTCAAGGGTCACAGACTACAGAAGGGACACAGATCCTGGTGTGTGGGATCCCAGGAGTGTCTGGGGGCATGCTAGCCCAATGCCAGATATTGGAGAGCACCCACATCAGCTGTGCACCCAGGCCCTGGGTGGTACCTGGTGAATGGGACTGGTAGATGCCAAGGTCTAGTTTGGTTTTAGACCCAGTCTTGGCTCAGCCCAGGAAGCTTGTGCCACAGGCCACAGGATGTCCCAAATGTCACCTCCCATCCTCCCTTGTCCCAGCTTTGGGAGGGTTGAGGAGAGACTCATGGGACCGCGGCCAGCTTACAACCAAGATCCAGCTCTCTAAGATGTGTAAGGTAACTCCCCAAGACACATCCAGCTTCTTCCTCTGCACCCAGCTGGCTTTGGGTGCTGTATGTTGTGATGGCCTGGTCCCTGGTAGGGTAGGACCCTCTACCTTCCCCAGAATTCCTCCTCTCTAGAGGACAAGGTTCCAGATTGTGGAGTGAGGATCCTCACCCCTCCAAGATGGCACTGAACAATTTCATCCTTGCCCACTAGAAGGGTAAACTGAGCCTCCTTATGGCCTCCTGAGCCAAGCTGGAGTGTGACTGTCCACCCGAGAGCCCACTGCTCACCTGGGAATGGCCCAAGGTCTGGCTGTCTCCATGGAAACCTCAGACTCCAGATGGTCTTCCGCCCTGCCATCCCTACAAGCTGCCTTGGTTGCTCTTTGAGGGGTTTCCAGAGACTGATCATTCTTTTGTGGCAGAGTGGACAAGTGACTAAAGACCTCCACCACAGTTCATTACCCCAGGGAAGGGGGGATCTCCAACGTGGAGGGTGAACTGCTCACAGCTGACACTCGTGGGAGCTCCTGGGCTTGTCCAGTCTTACCAGTGGCTGTATCTGGACACCACCCCAGCAAGCGCTCCTGCTTGCTGGATGTGGCAGGTGCCAGGCAGGCAGAACACCCTTCTCCGCCCCCTCTGCCTTACCACGGCGCCAGCAGGAGCCTAGGTACTGTAAGCATTAAAGATCCTAAAGGTTTGCAGATGGCTCACTAGTTAAAGTACTTGCCACATGCAAGTGTGAGGCCTGGAGTTTGGATGCCCAGAAACCTAAGAAAGCCCTGGGTGGGTGTGGCAGTCCACCTGAGTTTCCAGCCGCAGAAGACAGAGACTGGATCCCAGAGCTGGTCTGGGATCGGCAAGCTCTGGGTTTGACTGAGAGCCCTTGCCTCAGTGTAAGGTAGAAAAGCAGTGGAGGATCCCAGCATCAACTTTGGGCCTCCACATGCACATACACACACACACGCACATGCACATACACACACGTGGACCCTCCCACACGCACCTCCACACATACAAAAACATTCACACACACACATAAATGGAAAAAGAAAAAGTTCCTGTGACGTTCAATACTCTCCTCTACTTCCTGTCCACTTGACAGATGTGGTAACTGAGGTACCCAGACCCAAGCAGCTGGTCAGCACCGGGCAGGCACTGCTAGGCCCAGATATCCCCTGGTCACTGCCAGCATGTGTGGAGAGTGCCAGGCCCGGGGGCCTACCTCCCACCCTGCCTGGCTCTGCACGTCCCAAAAACCCAGGCTCCCTTCCCACTTACTTGCCCTCAGGCTTCACCCCAGGTGGTCAGCTTTCCTCCCATTTTACAGATAGGGAAACGGAGGCACAGAGAAAAAGAGATCAACCAATTCCCTCAGCTCAATCCAGGGCAAGCAGCACTGGCTGTGTGTGGCTCTGCCGACCCCAGGCCAGAGGCTCAGCTGGGCCCCACCCCCACCCCCACCCCCTCAGCCTCTTAAGATCACCTCGGTCACTGGCTGGAAGCCTGTGGGGCAGGTGCCAGGCTGCGCGGGCGGGTGAAGGAGCCTGGACTTCTCGGAGGACTCTCTGTGGATACGGGGCTGTGACAGTCCGGGTGAAGAAGGAATGCTGTGGGTCACACCTGCCTCAGCCAACCCCTCCCTGTGCTGGGTGGGGAAACTGGTTCTGTCAGTCAGGTGAAAGCTAGAGGCAGTGAGAGCCACCTGCAGTCTCAACAGGCTGGGGGCGGGGCGGGGTGGGGTGGGATGGGGGGTTGGGGAGGTCGGGGGGTGGGGCCCAGCCTGCAGTAGGCCGTGTTCTCTACCACACCCCACCAAGGCAGGCACGGTGTGTGTGTGTGTATCTCGAAGTGGCCAGCCTGTGGGCTCCACCCTGGCTCCTCTATTCATAGTACCCTGAACCCAGTTCACCTCCCAAAGCACCCAAAGGAGGGTGCTTGGCTTCCCAGATGGAAGAATGAGCTGACTACAGGGCCTGCCCTGTCCACTCTGGGCTGTCCTCACATGGCCCTGACGGGGCTTTTAGTATGAGGCTGGCTATCCAGAGCCCTCAGCCTGCACACAGCAGACAGTGGGTATTGTCCAGTCTCCTTAGAACCATCCGAGACCAGAACCCAGCAGAGTCTGAAGTGTGGATCTGGAGTGTCTCTGAGGGAACTACCTCCCCACAACCGCCTTGTCCCAGAAGAGCGGTTTGGGGATGAGTCTCTGCGAGGTGGGAACTAGTGGGCAATGTCAGGTCACCGGGTGAACCCTGGGAGAATCGGACCCACCCCTTCTCTTTCCTCGCCACTCTGGCCAGGAGGTAAGCAACTTTTTCTTTTTAAAGACTTTTTAAAAAATGTATTTTTATTTTATGTGTATGAGTCTTTGCCTGAATGTATGTAGGTGTATCACATGTATGCAATGCCCACAGAGGTCAGAAGATCTACTTCCAGATCCTCTGGAAGTAGAGTTAAGGACAGTTATTTGCCACCACATGGGTCCTGGGAACTGAACCCAGGTCCTCTGCATGACCAGCCAGTGCTTTTAGCCACTGGGCCACCTCTGCAGCCACAGGCAAGCTGCTTTATAAACCTTTTCTAAAATTTAAAATAAAAGGCAGCTTTTAATTTTATTTACTGATTTTTCCTGAGACAAGATCTTGCTGTGTAGCCCAGGCTACTCTCAAACTCCCAGTAATCCTCCTGCCTCAGCCTCCTGAGTGCTGATATTATAGCCTTGTGCCATCATGACCAGCTGAGGTGAGTGGTTTGCTCCACCACGTGCCCCCGCCACAACATGCCAACTCATCACAGGTCCAAGACAACACAGCCAACCATCACAGACCAGCACTAAATCTGAGCGACAGCATAAACCTTCCCCCTTCCCAGGGTGACCATCTCAGGAACTAGAGCTGTATGATGGGCAGCAGGCCAAAAGGATTCCTGGGTCTCGGCACCCAAGAGGGCTCCTGGTCAAGGCTGCTCAGAGGATGGTGGGAAGGCAGCTGTCATGTGGTGATGCTGTGGAGGGGTGACGGTCACTCCAATCACTGTGCTGGTTTCCTCTGCAGTTAGCACCCGATGCCACCCCCAATTTTACGTGGTCAGGATTGGGCACCGAGGGGGTCCCTTCACCCTTCTGGACCCTTACTCCAGTTCCATTTCTGTTACTATGGTAACATAAGTTAACAAAAAGCATCTTAGGTGAGGAGGGTTTCATCTGAGCTTCCAATTCTGGGTTACAGTTCATCACTGGGGGGAGTCAAGGCAAGAGCTTTTTTGTAGATTTATTTATTTTTATTTTATGTGTATAACTGTTCGCCTACATATATGTACGTGAAACGTGTGTGCACCGTGCCCCCGGAGTCCAGATCCCCTGGAACCAGAGTAACAGGTGGTTGTGAGCTGCCACGTGGGTGCTGCAAGCTGAACCCGAGTCCTCTGCGAGAGCAGCCAGTGCTGTGTTCTTAGCCACTGAGCCATCTCTCCAGCCCCCAGGTAGGGGCTAGTCACATCCAGAGAGAAATGAAGGCTCAAATGCTCATGAGCTTTTAGGCTCAGTCTTCACACCTCAATTAACATAATCAAGATTATCGAGGGAGCGCAGACAGGCCAAGCAGAACTAGACAATCCCTTATTGGAACTCTCTTCCTACGCGATTCTAGATTGCCGACTCTCAGTTCTCTCCACGGCAGAGACTCCTCCCTTCATGGCCACCTGAGAGTCTGTGAGGGAAGCCTGCCTCTCTTCTCCAGGGCTTCAGCCCTCCAGCCAGTACATGCGGCCCCGTCTAGCCCAGCTCTGTTCTCTCCTCTCCTTCCCAGTCAGAACCCATCAGCAGCCTCAAAGCCTTCCCAGAGAAGCCCCTGGTGCCCAGAACAGCACCAGAGCAAAGTGTACTCTCGTCTCCAGGACATGGGCCTGGCCATCCCCAGGTCTCCCCCACCCATCCTAGGGAGACAGGTCTTTTCTATCCTCATTTCGCTTTTTTGAGACAGTGTCTCCCTATAGTCCCAGTTGTTCTGGAGCTTGCTATGTAGACCAGGCTGGCCTCCATCTCATAGAGCTCCACTTGCCTCTGCCTCTGAAGTGTTGGGATTAAAGGTATGAGCCTGGCTCTCCATCTGTTCTTGAGTCTCCAGAAGGGGGCAGCAAGACCAGTCACTTGGGTGAGGAGCCACAGGGGACACCAAGGCCCCTTCCACGGCTGCTTGGCCAACTCGCCAGTGCTGAGACATGTCAGCATCCAGAGGACCCCTGGTGTCCCCAAGTGTCCAGGGCCATCAGGGCTGAGAAATAGTCCCGGAGGAGAGGTGAGAAAGTAAGGCTTGTCCTTAAAATTCCCTGATCTAAATCTGGGACCCGTTCACTGACAAACTGGTCACACCCTGAAATGACAGTTTCAAAGCCAGAAGCACAGCCACCAGCGCCTTGAGCAGCAGGTGAAGGTGGGAGGCTGTGCTGCGGGGACTGTTGTGATCACACTGCCTTTCCAAGCCCCCTGCTGCTGAAACCACAGTGACAGTCCCCTACTCTTTCCCAACTCTGGGGACATCCCTAGTACCCGAGTCTTCCAGGCATGCTGTACCCAGGCTCCCAGTGTCCCTGAACACCTCATCAGAGGTAGAAGACTCTGGGGTCACTCAGTGATGAGAGACGTGGCTGGTTGGGGCAGGAGCCTGCGAACAGATTCTCCTGAAGGGGCATGTTTCCTCCCTGGGGACAGCTTGGACATGGACCACAAGCTAGTGGCTTAAAAGAACACATGTATTCACTCACGGCTCTGGAGGCCCCAAATCAAGATGTCAGCAGAGCCACAATGCCCTGGAGGGGCTCCCGCCTCTTCAGCTCCTGGCCTGGCCCCCGGGGGCGTGGGCATCGCCTGGCCCCTGGCTGAGCATCTCACTAGGCTCTGGGTGCTTCTACCCTGCCTTTCCCATCACAGATCATTGCTTCTAGTTTCTCCCACGGAATCCAGGCTAACCTCATCCCTGGACCCTCTCATTTACACCTTCAAAGACCTAATTCAAGTCAGGCCACCTTCATAGGCATCAGGGATTAAAACTCAGGCACATCTGCAGGATTATTATCTCACTGTCTACAAGGAACTCCTGGGCCATGGAGTCCAGCAAAGGCCTTGAGCTGGGTGAGTCAAGGTGAGTCCACCACCCTGAAAGGAAACAGGCTAATGGATCAGGTACTTGGGTACCCCTGACCTGGTGCATATATACATGTTTGTGTGTCTGAGTCCATATGTGTGCAGTGGTCCGTGTGTGTGTGTGGGGGGGTGTGTTGGTGGGTGTGTGGTATGTGTGTCCATATATGTGCAGTGGTATGTGTGTGTGTGTGTCTGGAAAAAAGGCCATGAGTGGTCAGGATAGAAGAGGGATGGCAAGGACCTCCTGCCAGCTCCCAGAGCTCATCAGCAGTGACCACAGGGCCCCCAGGCACCTGGTACCACGTGCAGGCAGTGACCACCTGTTGATGGTGCCTGGGAGGCAGGTGGTTTTGATGATCAAGAGGCAGATCGATCTGGCAGGAAATTATCTGTCTTGGGGTGCACCTGCATGCTGGGGTGGGGCCTAGAGCTCCGGAGACCATAGGGTCAGCCCTGGGCAACCTGCAGCTTCACCCCTTTATGTTTATATAATGGGCGTCCTGACAGCTCCTCTCCTCTTGACCTGAGTGCACAGCCTAGGCTGGCCATGGCCTTTGATGGAAAAGCCCGCTGCTGCTGCTGCTGCTGCTGCTGCTCCTGTTCTTCCTCCTCCTCCTCCTCCTGCTCCTCCTCCTCCTGCTCCTCCTCCTGCTCCTCCTCTTGCTCCTCCACCTCCTCCTCCTCCTCGTCCTGCTCCTCCTCCTCCTCCTGCTCCTCCTCCTCTTGTTCCTGCTGCTGCTCATCATTGCCTGGCTGGCCTCAAGTCCCGCAAAGCCTGTATCACTCTCCCTCAGGCCTGAACATGGGCTAGGGTCCTCCTGTTCCCCCAGAAGCCATGGTGACATCATGACAGGAAGTACATAGAAAAGAGGGGCCTTGGACACAGCTGTCCCAGGATTCTGGATCTGCTACACTGGAGTCTCAGGAAGACTCCAGAGAATGCTGGGAGCTGGGTGGTGGGACCCCAGGCTGCTTTTCCTCCAGTGCACCCAGGTCAGGAGCTTCTTCTGTCTCGTCGCCCGGTAGCTCCGGTGTCTATCACTGCTTACTGCCGGTGCTCATTCCACCAAGGCATTCCCAGGCTTAGCCATAGCTGTCTCCTTGCAGCCTGGCCTGGATCTGTGTAGAACACACTGACCTGCGGTCTGGGGTCTAAAGCGCAAGCCTGTGAGATGCACTGGAGACGGTTTCCCAGGCACAGGCCCTTGCAGGGCGAACCCTGTGACACACAAAGGAGTGGCTGACCTGGGACGAGCTGAGGCCAGGAGGGAGGTGGGGTAGGCTGGAAGCTGTCTGAGAAGCCAGGCCCCTTAGGACAGCCTGGGGAAGGCTGGGAAGGAGATGCTGCTCGTTGGGGTCTGGGACTCAGAGGCTGTGGAGGAGCTGGGGATGGCGTGCCCCAGAGGGACATGGGCCAAGCGGGTTCTTAAAGCAGAAGAGAGGGACACACCTACCAAGAGTGTGTTCCCAAGGAGAGGGCCACTCCCCCCAGCTGGCCGTCAGCTTCTGTTTCCTTTCAGGGTGGTGGACTCCTGACAACGGGTTCTACTGGGCAACTGAGGCAGCACCCTCCATAGAAAGCCAGTAAAGAGACTCTTAGAGCAGAGTTCATGGTCTCCAGGGATCAGACTGGTACGGTTTGGTTTTCGCTTATTTTGACTGGAGCTTTTTGTTGTTTTGTTTTACAGGGTCTCCCTTTAGTCCCAACTGGCCTGGAACTCACTATATAAACTGGAGTGGCCTCCATCTCACAGTGATCCGCCCGCCTCTGCTTCCTAAACACCCGGACTAAAGGTGTGCACCACCACACCCAGCCCTTGACCATGGCTTCATTAAAGACAGTTTTTTGGTGCCCAAGTAAACACAGCTGATGCAATGGCTGCTGTCCTCTCCCAGGCTGTCCTCCGGGGCAGAGGATCAGACTAAGAGCCCAATAGTCCAGGAGGAGCCCAGGAGGCCCTCGGTAGGGAAACAGAGACCCAGGCCCCCAGTACACATCCAACACGGCCAGAGTAGCTACTAATATGGGGTACAGGTCCGGAGGGGTGGGGCAGAATGCTGAGGCCCAGGGCTGAGTGCGAGACGCCTCAGGCCACCTCCCCTCTCGGGCGTCGATATTCTCATTAGTAGACCAGGCAGCCCCTTCCCTGATCCTGTCCTCAGTCCAGGGCCGAGAGGAGAGTTCACTTTGGCTGTGCTGTCCGGGGTCCCAGAGCTGGTTCTTAGCCTTTGTCCCTGAGAGGTCACTAACAGAAGAACTGAGTCCAATTAGAGACAGAAGGACACAGACACAGAAAGACATGAAGGTGCAGACAGAGGCTGGAGAGATATGACCACAAGCCAGTGACCCTACATCCCTGGAAGCTAGGGAGGTGGGAAGGTCCCTCCCAGAGGCCCACAGAGGTAGCCTGCCCCTCCCGTCCAGACAACAGACTACATAAGAAGGCATTCCTATTGTCTTAGAGCCCAGTCCCTGATCCTGTGTGGTGGCAGTCCAGGATGCTGGCATACTGGGCTCGACCTAGGCAAGAGGACCCCGGCCAATGGGAGTGGACACTTCCTCGCTAACCCTCAGATGTGGCATTAGAATCCTCTGTCTGCAGCACCCTGGAGGCCTCAGGAAAGACACCACTGCCCAAGCAGACCCACTGCTGTGCTCAACCCAGCTCTGTGCCCTGTCCCATCTGGGGGACACCCAAACAGCCCCTAACTTCTTCCCACAAAGAGCTGGGGTCTGCAGTGAGTCTCTGTCCTGATTTCCCACCTGGCGCTAATCTAGTTCTCCCGCCTGTCCCAGGTCCACCGTTGAACACACCAGCCCGGGTGACCCAAAGAGAGGCAAGACTCCTCAGAGAACTGCTGGGCACAGGAGGGGGCTGGACCTCCAGGTAGCATGGCACACTGGGCAGGCTAGGTTCTGGCAGTTCTAGGAGGCACAGATCACTTTCTCCCAGCCCACATGAGCAGGGCCTCTGGCCTGATCAGCTTCTAGGTCCTCACTCAGAGCCCCTGTGACCTGCCTGTGAGTGACCTGTTCTGCTCCCTGTCACCTGTGTTTCCTGATGACACCAGCAACTGGGGAGGCCTCACCCAGCTGGTCACAGGAAGCATAAGGCCTCTTGATGCTGTCAAGGGACAAGAGTCTGACTCTTATGCATCCAACCCTGCTTGTACCTTTCTGTCTGTTGGAAATCATGGCCTTGGCAAAGCCCACAGTGAATGAGCCAAGTTCAGGAGGGTATACCATGTGTGGTAGTATACACACTCAGGATGCTGGGCTGGGAGGATTGCTGAGAGTTTGAGGTTAGCCTGGGCTACTTGATGTATTAGACCAGCCTGGGCTACATAATGACCCTCTGCCTCAAAAAAAAAAAAAAAAGAAAATTACAGGAGCTGGAGAAATGGTTCAGCAGTTAAGATATGTACTGCTCTTGCAGAGAATCTACGTTTAATTCCCAGCGTCCTCGGAAAGTGGCTCATTATCACATGTAACTCCAGCTCCTGGGCAAATGGCGCCCTCTTGTGGCCTCTGTGGCCAGCACATACCTCACATAGACATACACACATATACATAAAAAATAAATTTTCAAAAAGTCACAAGGGACTGAAGAGATGGATCTGCAGTGAAGGGCACTGGCTGTTCTTGCAGAGGACCCAGGTTTGGCTCTCAGCACCCACCTGGCAGCTAAGAACTACCCTTAACTCTGGTTCCAGGATGCCCTCTGATGCCCTCCACTGGCCTCTGTGGGTACTGCACACACGGCTACACTTTCTTGCAGTGAAACACTCATACACATAAAACACACAGAAATTAAAACCGTTTCAGCATGGTGGCCCACACCTTTAAACCCCAGCACTCAGGAAGTGGAGACAGGCAGACGTCTGAGATCAAAGCCAGTCTGGTCTACACAGAGAATTCCAGGTCAGCTGGAGCGACAGGGAGACCCGGTCTCAAAACAATTTTTTAAAAATCATGAAACAAACAACCCTTGATGAAAACAAGTTGTCAGAACATCACTGGCTACAGTGTGGGCAGGCTTCGTGTTCCCCTGGGTGTGACTTTAGTTGCCCTTCATGAGTTACAAGAGATATTAGCCAGGTGTAAGGCTACACACCTCTAGTCCCAGCTACCTGGGAGGCCAAGGCAGCAGGGTGATGAGTTTGAGGCCAGCGTGTGCTACACAGTGAGACCCAAACCACCAGGCCACCCAGAGCCATCCACGCATGAGTGGGTTTCAGTCACAGCCTGTAGCCTTCCCAGGCTACCGCCCTGTTGCATGGTGGGGCACTCCACCATGTACCTCTGTGACTCTGTGACTTCCTCTCCCCAGGAAGACCCCTAGGGTCTCAGTCCAGCCCATCTCCACACCTCAGCTTTTTTTTTTTTTTTTTAATGTGTATGAGTGGATTGCCTGCATGTCTGTAAGTGCTCCCTTGTCATGAAATTCTCTTGGAAGAGGGCATCGAATCCCCTGGAACTGGCATTAAGGACGACTGTGAACTGACACGTGGGTGTTGGGAACCAAACCCGACCTCTACAAGAGCGGTCAGCGCTCTTAACCACTGAGCCATTTCTCCAGCCCCACGCCTCAGACTTTTAAATCTCTCCACCCTGTCCCTGCAGCCACACTGCTTAGCTCGCAACTCTTGCTGCCTTAGTGAGCGAGGAAAAGTCTCTCAGCCCTGGTCCCAGGATCTCTGTTGCCCTCTGCTACACACTGGCTACAGCACATAGTGCACCGTGCTGGATTCCAATCATGACAGTGACCCTCAGTCAAGACCTGGAAGGACAAGGCTTGGAAGCAACCAGAGTAAGCAACCACTGCTCTTGGGGTGCTGCTGCCCCCTGACAAGTCCCAGGCTCCCCTCGGAAACTGTTGGAACTCGACTGGCTTGCTGACATTTCTAGCCACTCATCTGGTTTCCCGGGAGGCAGTGAAACAGATAGCCCTTCCCACAGAGAGTTTAAGGAGTTTGGGGCCACCTAGCAGGGGACAGTCAGGGTATCCAGTGAGGCAACTCTAGGCAGCAAGTGTCATGGCTGAGTGTCACCGTGTGGGGGACCCCACCCTGAGCTGCTCCCACTCCAGGCCCCGTCATGAACCCTGGGGGGGTCCCATCATGGATCCTGGGCAGCTGCCATTCCTTCTCTGAGCCTCAGTATTTCCATCTGTAGAGTGGAAATCACAACAGCACATACTACAGCTGGTTGTTTAAAGATGAGCAGAGGCCAGTCCTGGCCTACAGTAGGGCTGGAGAGATGGCTCAGCAGTTAAGAGCACGCACTGCTCTTTCTGAGGACCCAGGTTCCCTGGCCAGCTCACAACTGCCTATAATCTGGTGCCCTCTTCTGGCCTCCACGAGCACTACACACACACACATGGTACACATACAGATAAGCAGGTACACACACACACACACACACACACACATAAATAAAAGGAAATTCAAAACAGAAAGGTCCACAGGGCTGGGGATGTAGCTCAGTTAGTACAGCACTTGCCAAATGTGTAAAGAGCTCTAGACTTGATCCCCAACACTTAATAAACCAAGTACACCTGTAACCCCAACATTTAGGAAGCAGATGCAGGAGGATCAGAAATGCAAGGTCATTCAAAGGTCGACCTGGGCTAAAAAGAAAGCCTGTAAAATGTGAGTCATTATCAAGAGTAACTCTTGTTAACAACTCCCATCACAAGAAGAGGGAGTTGTACCTTATAGTTGCGGGGACTGAGCATGTGGCACCTTCACATCCACGTCTACTCAGTGTGACACAGAGCTCAAAGTTCAGAACTCAGAGTGGATCCCGGCAGGGTTGGCAGTGTGAGCTGGGGAAAGCAAGCACAGACAGCAACCACAAAAAATCAACAGTGCCCCAAAGAAGCTTCCCAAGGCTGCGGGTTCCTGGGGTCTATTTCTGTCCAGCCCGCTTGAGCCTGAGCCAGACACCAGCTCCCTCACAGGGGCAGAGCCCCAGGGATGATGTATGGCTGCTGTCAGGGGCCAGGCGCCTGTTGGAGACACACAGCATGTTCTTCTCACAGGTGAAGTTTTCAAATAAACAGAAGGTTAAAAATAATGCACAAAGTGAGGATGGTTCTGTGTGCGTGGTCATTCATAAAACTTCAGTTTATACCAATGACGCTGAGACTGCTGGGTGACCTAGGCCCAAGCTGGGAAAATTCCTAGTGACCCACATAGCCAGACCACAAGGGATGGGCGGCCATCCACCACGGCTGACTGGGAGGAGCCTCCAGATTCCCCCATTTGCTGTGCAGCAAGTACCCCTGGGGTATCTCCCTCCACCTCTGCGTGTGCCATCCAGGGTGTGCAGTGCACTGGGTACAAAAGGCTATGGTCATGTTGCAAGCATGTACACAAGGAGATCTGGCACCACGGGCGGTGGCAGCCGTGGGTCTGTGCTATGACTGAGGCCATGCAGAAGCCCTCCTGAACTCTCAGAGCCTTGGGGAGGGTTGGTCCAGTGGCTTGATAGTTTATTAACAAAATGTACTGGCTACTCAGAAGTGGTGCGTGGGGGGACTGCCCCACAGCTGTGTGAGCAGCTCTTCATCCTGCAAGCCTGGGTGGGCTTCCCTCTAGTCCTCTCTCTAAAGGGATAAGAGAGCCTGGGATCTTCCTGGACACTGGATGCATAGATGTGGTGGGTGGGGCCCCAAGGCCAGGAGAGTCCACATGGCCCCACACCTGGTATGTGGCCATACTCTAATGGGCTGCTGATGGGTACTCC
Organism: Eospalax fontanierii; assembly: GCA_035773235.1. Lineage (NCBI taxonomy): Eukaryota > Metazoa > Chordata > Mammalia > Rodentia > Spalacidae > Eospalax > Eospalax fontanierii. Next base: position 2,840,489 of record CM069526.1, read on the forward strand.
TTGAGTACCCCTCCCCCAGAGCCCACAGATGCACCCATGGAGAGCTGGCTGCAGCACTCAGCCAGGGAGAATGGACACAGGCCAGGGAAACATGAGGCACAGCCCCCACGAGCAAAGGTCAGTTGCGCGGCTGTGCGCCACTTTCTGCAAGTTTTCTATGGTTCTGAGATGTAAACAGAAGACGCAGACTGCAATCCCAGCACTCCAGAGGCTGGGGCAGGAGATCGCTGTGAATTCCAAGCCAAATGAACAACAGGATGTGACGGAAACAGCTACAACTCAAACCAGAGAGGTCCGCCATCCTATGCAAAGCACTGGAAACACAGTTGAGGATGTCTGCCACCGAGACAGGGGCCCCTGGGGATGGAGGGAGATGCTGTGGCTTGAGGGACATGGTAGGAGCCTGCCCTCCTCCCTTGGCACCTCAGCTCTGAGCTCTCAGAACTGACCTGAAGCAAATATAAACACATGCGGTGTTGTGATAAAGTGGGTCTGCTTTGACTTGCAAGGCGGGGATTGCTTCTATTATTTTGTGTTTAGAGCTTTCATAATATTTAATTAATCAGTGTTTTCATTAGTCAGAGGAAATGGTTCTCCCTAGCCTGGGAGCCCCTGTCAGCCCTATCCAGAACTGGCCAGTCAAGGCCTGGCCGGGTCCTGCACACAAGGCAGACATGGCTCTGTTCTTGCCGAGGAGCCCAGCGACAGGATGGCCCATGTCACAGAGCGGACAGTAGGGCCTGGAACATCAGAGCTACGCGGGGTGGGAGTTCCCGTGGGGTTTGCTGCGCCCACATTCTAAGCATATGTGGCAGCATCCGTGAGGTCCTGCTGGGCACACCTGGTCAGTGTCTCAGATGGAGACAGGGACAGGCTTTCTAGTCAGGAAAGGACATCTGTGAGAAGAGAGAGATGCAGGTGCTGAGGCCCAGCTGGGCTGGTACCGTGGTCTAGGTGGGTCCACGGAGCAAGGCCGTTGCTCAGTCTAGATGAGCTGTCACACAGCCACCAGCTCCAGCAGCCCTGAGTCACGCTGAAGGGAGTTCAGAGAGAGGGTGGCCGTGCCCCTGGGACACAGCAGGGACCTCAGCTCACCCTCTACCTTCCAGATGAGACAAAAGAGAAAGCGGCCCAGGCTGCTCGGGTTCTCCTGGGGAGTTGGCCACTGGCCACGGGGAGCACCACCAGGAAGCAAGGGCCTCACTACAGGCAGGGAGGGAGGACAGCAAGGTGGAGTCCACCAGCCCGGATCCACGGTGTCTGGATCAGTCGCCAGACTCCTCCTCCCTGACTCTGTCTTCCTCTGCCTGTCTCTGTCTGTCTCATCTCTCTCTATGTCTCTCTTCCTCTCTCCCTCTCTCAGATTTATTTACTTTATGTATATGTATGTGTCTGAACGGGTTGATGGATGCCTGCAGAGGTTAGAGGGTGTCGGATCCCCTGGAACTGGAGTTAGAGGTCATTGTGAGCCACCAAGTGGGTGCTGGGAACTGAACCTGGGTCCTCTGCAGGAGCAGCCAGTGCTCTTAACCAGTGAGCCATCTCTCCAGCCCTGCCAGGCACTTCAGTAGCCCACCCCGGCTGTGTGCATCAACACTGCCCTCGGGTGTCCGTCATCAAAAGGGGCGTCTTCTGTCCTTTTCCCTTCACTGTAGTTCACCTGCCTGGCCGAAGGGGAAGGACCCACAGTGACCACTGGGACTAGACCTTCAGCCGAGCCCTGCCCTAACCGGCCTCACCCTCTGGTTTTCACACTGGGGCTGAGTCCTTGTGTTTCTAGGTCAAAGCAAAAGGCCTCTTCACACACCTACGCTCCCCGTCTGGGTAGCCGGGTGCCCTCCTCCCCACAGCAGCCCTGCTGCCCTTTGGGAACCTGCTTTCCAGGGACCTGCCACTCTGTTGCTATTCAGAGGCAGAATCTAGGCCTCGAAGCAGCTGGGGCTCATGTGCTCCTGCAGGAATCAGGTCCAAAGTGGAAACCCGTGGCAGCGGGTGAGGGCTCCCTTCAAAGCTGGCTGCTCTGTCCCTCTGCCCACAGAGGTCAGAGGACACCACCAGGAAGCAGGCCAAGGAGCCACTCACAGCGGTACCTGCTCTCCACATCTGCCCCTTATTCTGCTCTGTCCTGCTCCAGGGACTGCAGGAGTGCAGGGCGGAGACATGGGGAAAGCCGGCCTTGCCTCCAGCGGCAGGTGCATCAGTCGCCCGGAAGCCACATGAGGCCACACATGCAGAAGGTAGGAGCGCTGAGCGACTCTGAGGATGCATCTCCCCTTTTCTGTGTGGGTGTGAAAGACCAGGCAGGAGTTAGGAGCAGCAAACAGCCTTCAAACTCCTTAAAATCAGCAGAAACTTTTCTGCCTAAAACTTAGGAAAATCTTCAAGACAGAACATGGTTCAAGGGCCAGGGGTGGAGCCCTGTGGAGAACCTCTGCTTCGGGGCTCTAGGGGGTCCCGGTTGCCCTCAAAGCTCCTGCCTAGGCATCATACAACTTGAAGGAGTCCCCTCATATCTGCTGGTTGGGGCAGAATCATGAGGGAGAGTCTTAACGATGAAGAAAGCGAGGTCCATGACTGGCAGCTTTGCATTCCTAGGGCCCCATTTCCTCTCTTCCCGAATGGGAGTCAGGACAGACACTGAACGCTGGACTGGCCACCCTGGGCAGCTGCCTGTGGTTGCCTGGGCAGCCTGGGAAGGGCTGGGGAAGGAGCTTAGAATTAGGCGTGTGGTGTTCTGGAGCAGGAGGGTGGAACCCGAGGATGGACTACTGCCGGGCTCTTCCCAGGGTCAATTCTCTCCAGGAGGCAGGGCATGCCTTGGAAACCAGTAGGCCCCAGAGACTATCACCACCACACTTGTCTGTCATTTTGGAGGTTGAATGCCAGCTCTGGCACTCAGGCCTGAGCTAATAAGGTCTGGTTCCTAAACCAGGTGCTGCCTGGTAAGGAGGTAGGGGCCAGAGACAGAGGCACCCCAGTTCTCCAGGGCCCAAGTCAAGGAGTCTAACTGGACCTGCTTCATATAAGGATGCTGTGCTGGGATCCTGACTCTGCAAGTGATGACAGGCATATTCCAGAAGCCCAGGCCCGAAGTCAGCACTTTCCACAGAATCACTGTCTTTTTACGAGCTGGGCATTCACCCACCGAGACAGCTCAGAACAGCTGGGGATGGAGGCCAAAGTCCTAAGCAGAAGACGGGCAAGGGAAGGTCCTGAGTAGAATCAGGGTCTACCCAGGGTTCTGTCCTCAAGGGGTCCATGGTGACTACAGGCAGGAGTCCAGGAGGGAGATGACAGCTGGAGAATGGACACCTTTGACTGGGGCCCCAGGGGCCAAGCTAGTCGCCACTAAGAGTTGGCTCGCTGTGAGCTGGGTGCTGTGCCGCACGAAGGAAAGGGCAGCTTGGGAACAAAGGAACACCACGCCGAGCATCTGGGTTTCAGCATTCCTATGCGGTTTCTAAGGCCAGCCCTTCAGACCCACTCAGCTGGCTCAGGCCCCTGGTCCGCCCCATGAGTCCCAAAGCTCAGGACCTGTACCAGGGCACTGAGAGGCCTGTGTAACTCTGGAACTCAGGATCATGGCCGGCTGGAGGGAACAAGGGCAGCCCAGAACTGAGCAGACCCTCACTGCTCTTGCTCAGCATCAGGGACGCTGGGGCTTCCTTCTAGGACAAGGAACACAGGCCTAACTCTGGTCCCTGCTCCACAGGCCTGGCTCCCGCTGGTCTAGGTTGACTGCCTGGCACACCTGGACATACAGGTTGTTCTATAAAACCAGGACTCATGCCTGCCTTCCTAACCGTACTCTGGTTCAATGGTCGGCCCCTGGCTCCCCTACTTCTGAACTCCTGGATAGGGGTTACTGACTAGGGAGGTAGAATGTGGGATGCTGGACAGGAGCCAGCTGCAGCTTGCAGCCTGAGAGCAGCAGACAGATTCTCAGGCTTGCCCCCTCCTATGGGACCCAAACGCCCCATGTTGCCCTCACCCCAGTAAATGCACATTGCTGCCCAGGGCCTCTCTGTTCATGTCCCCCCAACGTGTGTGCACAGAGATACTCCTCCATGGGGCTTGGTCCTGCGGGTAGGCCCCAAAGATAACCCAGCCTTTTAGTGGATTCTGCTGAATTCACCCCAATAACTGGGCCTCCCAATTGACTCCCCCCAATAATCAAGAGCACTCCACTGCAGTTGCCTGCAGTGGACTCCTTCCCCAGAACCCCACTGCCCAGGTCCTATAGCAGACTTCCCCGGACACCCCCCCACCCCCGACAGTATTCACTCTAGTAGGTGGGTTATATCAATCCATGCCATATATTCCCAGACGCAGTGGGGGAACCTGTTCCTGGGTGAAGGGGACAAAGGCGTGGGCCACCTAACACCGTCCGCACCATTTCTACCATATCCGGGAGGCTAGCTTCCTCCTGTGTATGGGCCCTGGGTGTCCATCTATCCCTGGACGTGATGATGTTGTCTATGACCTCACAGGCAGTATGGCCAGTGCAGGCTTCCAAACTCCCTTGGCCTGGGCTCAGGGAAGGTGATTCCACATCCAGCCAGCAGCCTGCGGTCAGGGCGCCCGTGGATCTGATGAGTTGATTCCCCCTTTGGGGCGGAGGTGACAGCCACCTGCACACACCAAATAAGAGCTCAGGAGCATTCTCTAAGGCCTGCCTGCAGGTGCCACTCCTGCGTCAGAGCTGGGGGAGGCCGGGAGGTCACAGACAACACAGATGTTGGGGAGCTGGGGTTGGGAGAGGAAAGGTGGGTAGCTAACCTCAGACCGCCACTTCCTGGGTTTCCCAGCACCACACCAGCACACCTACTGTGTGCTAGGCCCTGGGAACAGAGCCTGGAGCTCCCATTCAGGCAGCAGAGAATGAAAGCCCCCTCCAAGGGCTGGGGCCAACAGCTCTCTCCATGTTTAGACAGCTAATTAAATAAATAATCAAGATGTCAGATACAGTTCCATGAGGCTAAGCAGTCTACCAAGAGCTACTGAATTTAAAACAGGCACGTTAGGACAGGAACAGAAGGCATCTTGGAGAAGCGATGCCTCAGTGGAACCTGGATCAGATGGAGCCTTGCACGTTCAGATCTGGGGGAAGGCTAACAACAAAACATAGCAAGTGTAAAGGCCCTGAGGTAAGAAAACTAGGTGTGGGGCTGAATCCCTGTGGGCGAGCAATGGGGCAAGGCAAGAGCAGAGGGCAGGGGCAGGGGGCGAGGGGAGTTGGTAGGGCCCTTGTTAGCCACAGATTTATCCTGAGGCCCATGGTGAACTAAGAAGGGCTCTGAGGGGGCAAGGTGCACGATATGCACAATATCACACAGATACACACATGCACACACCTCTGCAGCACTGAGAATCGAAACCCAGGGCCTTGCGCATACTAGGTGAGTAGCCTATCACTCAGTCCAGGTTTGTAGGGGCCACACCGTCTGCAGGCTGGGAGCTGGTGAGCAATGGTGCCCCAGGCAGGAGCCGGGTAGGTGAAAGGTCCGGAAAGCTGGGCAAAGCCCGAGCTTACAGCATGGGTGGCTCTGAGCCTTGAGTAAAGGCCCCTGTATGGTCTAGGCCCCTCTACACTGGCCAGAGAGGCTTGTGTCTTGAACAGTAAACCCTCTCATAAGTCTCTCGGTGGTCTTGGTAAGGTTGTGTTTGCCAGGGCCATGCTTGGGGTCTGACTGGGTGGCTCCAAGGTCTTTCTCACTGGTCCCAGAGGCCTCTACCCCATCTCCTCTCTGGGGTCCTCAAAAGCAGTTCCAGCCTCCTCACATGTCTTTAACATCCCATCTCTTGGACGGCTGATCCCCAGCTAGCTCCAAGGACAAAAGAACGCCATCTGGAGTCGCTGTTTTGACCCATCCTGCAATCCTACCCCAAGCCATGTCCTGAGGTCATGACATGATGCCCCTCCCCTCAGCTTAGATGGCAGGACAAGGCATCCTGGTACCCATGTGTGCATGCTTGGGGGTCCTCGCTCACAACTGTAACATGAAGAAAACAATGTTACCCCAAGGCCTTGGTACTTGACCCCTACCCCATGCATGCATCGCCCCAAATGAGTGGGCAGTGTGGCTAACAGTCAACCAGCCATGTTCCAGAGCCACCTGTAAACCTCAGGGATGCCATCAGCCCAGGGCTTTATCAGTAGGTTCTGAGTTCTTTATCCTTGAGCTGTGGGCTCAATTAGTCGCACAGCAGATTCAAAGCAAACAGTATTCTTCCCGTATGTCAGCCTTCAACAGTGACAGGACATCCCAGAGCACGCAGCATGCTTCTCAATGGCCTGGTGGACAGCTACACTGTCCTGCCACACCAAACACCAACACCAAAGAAGCTTGCCAGGGCTACCCTACAACCTCCCTGCAGTGGTTACAGCACCCGAGTCCCAAATACCAGGGAGGGACCTGCACCGACAGTCCCCTGCGATAGCTCTATTCATGGGGTCCTCTGGATGGTAACTTGGAGTCAGAGCCCAGGCTCGCAGGCCTCACTGGGATAACGCCACGTTTCTCATCAGCAACCCCACACTTAGACCCACCTGTCCCTTGAACAATGAAGCTGGGGCACACCTCCAGCACCCTTAACAAGCTCAGCACCTGTGTGCCTGGAGTGGCGTGTGTGGACTTGCATGGGGCTAAAGCACAGAACACACAGATGGCTCAAGTCCCCCACACAGCTGCCAGACACAACACTCTGCACGACTGGCATGTCACGTGATGCTCCTGCCCTCCCCCCTCAGGCATGTCAGATTTCCACTGCAGCTCAGACAGCTTCAGAGAAGAAGCCAGGGTGTCAGGAGAGACTGACCCTGGAGATCCTCAGTATGACGGATATGGCTGGGGTTTAGGGGAGGCGATGCTTTACCAGGAGAGATGCAGAGAGCCCAGAGCCAGGCTCTGAAGGACTCAGTCCATTCCTGGTCCCACCTGGGCCCATCAGACCCCCAGGCTGGTAAGGAGATCCTCTTGGACATTTAGAGTCTGGGATTGGACCTAGACACAGCAGTCTCATAGATGAGGTCCAGCACTGTCCAGAGGATCCTCACTCGGCTTGGCCACTTCGTCACCTCTAAGTACAGCCTGGCAAAGGGAACCAGACAGGTGCGGCACTTGCCTCCTTGGGACCAGGGCCTGGTGTTAAAAGCTTTCACTATGCCGCTTCACGTGAGCAGGCAGACAACGGATCTGCAATCATGAGCCTGGACAGCCAGATGTCACCCCTGGTCCCCAGGTCACCCTGTCTTGTCTGCTACCTGCAAAGACTTGTGGGCTCCTTGGGAATCCTGTAAAGTTCAAGTATCAGCAAGCTCCCCTTCCCCAAAATGGGCAAGGGGTGCGGACAAAGGAGACGTGGCTATTATTCTACTGGAGCCGGGCTTCTGCTCAGTCAGTTAGGGCCTGCACCCACTTAGAGCAGACAAACTAAAAAGTGCAAAGTCCACCTCAAAGGTCATGCCCACTTCTCCCCGCCTGGTGCCCACTACCCCTGCCGCTCTGACCCACAAAAGCCTGCAGGGGCTGGGCCCAAAGGCTGGCACCCATAGTAATTCTTAGGTAACAAGCCGGTTGTAAGTCTTGGAATGAGACCCCCCAATACCCCTGCTGGCAAAAGAGGAGAAATTCAACTAGTGGTTCCAGTAAGGCTGTACCCAGTGTGCCCAAGGTGAGTGAGGGGCCTCAAGAAACCCACCTTGACCCGAGGGGTGGGTGACTCACTACCTGACTCCAGGGACCTGGCCCCACACAGCCAGCTGTATGGCTGGGGAGACACCTGGGAAGCCAGGCTGGATCTGTGGCTGGGAGGGGCTGTGGGCCCCTCCCCTGGCGGGGCTTATCTGACCCCAGCCCCAAGTCCTCAAACGGCACAAGACCCTCTTGCAGACTCAAGTCCCCACCACACTGCCTGAAGCTCCCTCTCTGTCTTCAGGGGTTCAGTCCTAAGAATGAAGACCCTGTGTGGGCAGGGTCCAAGGGCGAGGTGCGGTCAGCAGCTCTGAGCACCAGAGGCCTTGCTCTGTGGACCGAGACCCTGGGAATCAAGCCAGGGATCCAGAATCCAGGACCCAGAAGCCTGAAGAACCCACCCTTCCCAGACACCTCCCTCCCAGCTTGGCCGGGCTGCGGTAACAGACCCTCGGTTCCCACTGTCAGAGGCGCCCAGACCCTCCCACCCGCCGGCCGGGTCCTGGCGCCTTTACGCCCCACCGAGTGGGAAGCCCGGCAGGGCATGCCGCACCCACACGCGGGCCCCACCCGCCACCAGCCGTCCCCAGACACCCCGGTTCTCCGGCGCGGAGGGCGCGGTTCCCAGGACCGGGTCTACGGGGCAGCACCGGGGGCCCCCGACCTGCCCGGCGCGGGCTGCCCGACCCCCATAGCTCCGCGGCCCTGCCGCCTCCCAGGCCCGCTCCGGGCGCCCTCCGCGGCCTGTCCGGCCCTGCCCGCCCTCCCGCCCCCGGCTGCGGAGCTCCTACCGTGCGGCCGGTCGGGTCGCTGCGTCCGGCCAGGGGCTCAGCTGGCGGCGGCCGGGCAGCAGGAAATACCAGAGGGCTGATCCAGCGGCGCGAGGCGGAGCGAGGGAGCGCGCAGGGTGGAGCGGAGGGGGAGGGCGCGGCGGACGCGAAACCCCGGGCGGACGGGCGGATCGGCTAGCCGGGAGGCGGCGGGGACCGGTGCCTGCGCGCCTCCCCTTGAGCTCTGGGACTCCGCGGCACCTGCGGCCAGGGGTGGGGTCGCTGCCCCCAGATATCCAGAGGATGGTAGGGGCGGGAGGCAGCGGGCATGGCTAGTCCTGGGGTCTTCTATTTAGGGGTGTGGGAGTGCGTGTGCATAGGTGCACCTGGGTGCGGTGACCCCCTCGCTTCCTCAGCCCAAGACACAGCACCCTTTTTCCCGCCCCCGGCCACCGGAAGCCATCAGAAATCCAAACCCACGGGTCTTGTCCTACATACAGGCTCCACAGGACCCCTGGGTCGATGCCCGCTGCACCCCCTGTGAGAGCTAAGTCCTATGTGCCCTTCACAGCCCTCACACAAGAACTTTCCAGACTCTTCTTGTACCTAAAAGACACTGTTAATCTAAATGACCCCAGATAGAGGTGGGCCCGAGTTCCCCACTGTCCCCAGGGGTCTGCAGCCGCTGCCAGCAACCTGGAAGGCTGAAGTCCTTCCTCAAGGGTCAAGCAGGAAGCCGGGCCTCCCTCCTATGAACCCCTGGACCAGAGAAATCAGGCAGGACACTGAAGGTGTGGAGACTTTTCTGAACAGACCCTTTCACCATAGCAGTGTGGGCGGAGCCCCAGCTGCTTCTCATGCTGTGGGCAGGAGCCTAGGTGGGCCAGGTGCTTGCCCAGTGCCGTCCAGTCTGAGGGTCTGGCATTCTGGTGTGCCCCCAGCCTTGTGGCCATGGATGCTAAAGGCCACTGGGCAGAGCGGTGGAGTACAAGCCTGAGGTACCTGACTTCCAGGCCCTGTTAACCCGTCCCCACCTGGCCTCTGCTGACAGGTCTACCCTGCTAGACCAGGGTGTAGGGTGAGCACTGATATCTCGGGCTGGACAGAGGGGCCACAGGAGAACAGATCGGTGGGCTGCCCCGTCTTGTTCTTGGTTTTCTCCAGGACCAGCCCTGCCCCACCCCAGTCACCTGGCGAGGCCTTGGGACGCAGAACTGCTCGGACAGGATGCTCAGGGCCATGGTGCGACCTGCTCCTTGGTTCCCAGGGTTGGCTCTGGCCTTCCAGCAGGATGGGAGTTTGTGGGCTGCTGCAGGGATGGAGACCAGCCTGTCTCTAGGTCTGCTCTGAGCTCAAACACAAAGCTGGGTGTGGCTGCCAGAGTCTAGAGTACCAACAGTCACCAGGGCCCACCCTCAGGGGAACTGAGGGAGAAAACAAGTCCCCTGTCCCCTGGGGTAAGGCCTCAAAAAAAGTTGCCTTCACTTGAATGGGGTATGGGAGTCAGATTCCAAGAAAGAACATAGGACAAGACTGAGGGCAGAGGTCAGGGTGCGCCTAGGGAGGTCAGAGGAGGGGTGCACTTGAGAGCAGGCAGGGTGGGCTGGGGGTGGAGTCTGAATGAGCCTCACCGAGCACCAGATGGCCTCCTGAGAACTGAGGAGCCACCCGCCTGTCAGGTGTCTGTGAGGGCGCTGAGCTGGAGCGAGGCCTCCCAGGAAGCCACCTCCTGCTTCCTGGTTGGCAGAGGCAGGGACATGGCTGGAGATCCATCCCAGTCTTTCTGTGGCCTGAATGTGGCTTTGTCACTGGGTAGTGTCTTGCTCTTTCTGGGTCTTTGCTTTAGGCAAGGTCTCATGTAGCACAGGCTGGCTTAAGCTCACCACGTAGCTGAGGGTGACCTTGAAATTCTGATCCGGCCTCCACCTCTCAAGTGAAGGGGTCCCAGCTGTGCACCACCACGTGTTTCACATGATGCAGGGTGTGGGATCCAGGCCTTCATGCGTGCCAGAGGAGCCCTCTACCAACTGAGCCACATCACCAGCCTAACTTGCTCCCAACCTGTCAGATGGACAGTGGACATGTGGTGGGCAGTGGAGGTGGGGACAAAACCATCTCTGAGCTGAGCAGAGCAGGGGCCAGTTTTCGGGGTCATAAGGGTGAGCTTCAGTGCCCAGGGAGGCATGAGCAAGTTTGGACAACTCTTGGTGCCTCAGTTTCCTCATCTGTAAGTGTGATAACAAGCTCTTTCTACCTCACCAGCTGCTGGAAGGAAGAAGCACATGTGGGCCTCGATGTAGCCCAGGAGAAGAAGCAGTGGGCACCAGGCAAGAGGCCACACTCTTGGTGTGTTCATGGCTGGGGGAGGAGGAGAGCAGAGGCCAGAAGGGCCAGGTGGGCCCAGAAGGTGAGGTCACGAAGGCTGACCCTTTCCCCATCTAGCCTCAGCCACGATGTCTACACAGCTACACCAGAAGGCTGACAGGCTCTCTTGTCCTGGCCTTCCTGAGCAATGTGTGGATTTGGATGGTTCAGATACGGTGTCTGAGAAGAGAATGAACAGTCTTTGTGTGTGTGTGCGTGTGTGTGCGCGTGTGTGTGCACCGATGTGGAGGCCAGAGGTCAGCCTCTTTTTGGAAGAAACTTTCATCACTGATCAGGTAGGCTGGCAGGCCCAGAGGTCTCTGTCTCAGCCTCCCCAGAACTGGGGTTACAAGTGCATGCTTTTTTAAAATTTTGAGTTCTGGGGATAGAACTCAAGTCCTCAGCACTTTACTGAGCCATCTTTCCAGCCAGTTGCTCTTGTTTTTGTTCAGCGGGTCAGCGTGGCAGCAGGAGGCAGGGAGGGCTCGGTGGTGGAGCCCTCGCCTGGCATTTGTGAAGACTGGATTTGAACACAGAGAGTCCCATGAAATGCTAAAGTGCTGTCCAGGTCAGTTTAAGGGCAGTTAGTCAGGAGAAGGGATGTGTTCAGGTTATTTTGAAATAACCAAGGCTAGGCTGGAGAGATGTTCAGTGGTTAAGAGCACTTAGTGCTCGTGCAGAGGACCTGAGTTTAGTTCCCAGCACCCAAGCTGGGTGGCTCACAACTGCCTGCAACTCCAGCTCCAGGGATGCAGTGCCCTCTTCTGGCCTCTGAAGGGAGCTGCACTCACATATATATATATGCATACATGCAGACAGATACACATGTAATTAAAAATGAAATGTATCTTTTCAAAAAGGGAGCCAAGGTTGACATGCACCCAAGCCTGTGACCTTGGGAATGGGGCAGGATGTTCCCAGGCAGAGGCAGGGAAGGTAGCAGGTCCAGAACAGAGTCAGTATCCAGGTGGCTCTACTCCAACCAAATGGTTTTGATCTGATGGTGCCTCAGTTTCCCCCTTGTCCTTTGATGACAATACACAATCCAGACTTCAAATGAGTATTAAGTCTCCATGGCGGGAACAGAGGAGAACAGATTTTTTCTTTCAAAGTGCTTGTTGAAGAGTCTCAGATTTGGGGTCCAAAGAGGACAGTGAGGCAGGCTGTCATTTGGGGTAAAAGATTGGAAGAGTTGCTAACACCATGGATAATCAGACAGACAGACAGACAGACAGCAGCACGGCAGGGGCTCTGATGAGAGCTCAGATCCATGCGTCAGAATGTCTGTGTGTGGGGGTTCGTATATGTTTCAGAGGAAGGGGAGTCTGCACAGAGTCGGGCTGATTCTGGAGTGGGCCTTGCATTGCTGGGAAGGCATGTGGGGCACGAGGAAGGGAGGAGGAGGGGTGCCATTAAGTGTACCCACTTAATGGTGGATGATGTGCTGCCCTCTGTGGTCCTGGAGTCTGGCAACCTGAGGTCCGGAAAGTTCCTTGAGGACTTGAATCTGCCACTCCCCTGGAATCTGTACACCTGGGGAGTCTGTTAGGGATCAGAGATTCACAGACAGGTTCTGGGTTGGGACTTGCCAGAAGAAAGGGGCTGAAGCAGGTGGGCCGGGCCTGAGCTGCAGCACGGTCTGGTTTCTAACATTTGTCTTCTGTGATTTAGGTGCAAACTGTGTGAGACCTTGTTAGTCAGCCACAAGCTCCTCAAGGTCAGAGCCTGCTTCCCTCTGTGGGTTCACTCCACAGAGCCTTATCCACAGCAGATGCTTTGAGAGTGACAGAGACCTGCAGACCACAATATATCACGACATGCAAAAAATTGACACACTCTTCCCAAATCAAACCCAGTGAGAGCCAGGCCTGGCGCTGTACACCTGTAATCCCAGCACCACAGAGAAGGGGACGGGAGCAATGGCAGTTCAAGGCCAGCCTGGACTACAGAGAGAGACCCTGGTTTTAAAACAGTAAGAGGAAAAATCCAAACACACACAAAAGCAAACCAAATCTACAATGTGTAAATATCACCCCCACATGGGATTTCTCAGAGAGCAAGGCTGCAGCCATCTGTCCTGGATCCCCCAAATCCCGAAGAATGAGAACCACAGACAGAGTGAAGGATTCTACGGAACTCTGACTGTGGGTGTGACATGACCAGCTGCTTGAAGTTCCTGCCTTGACTCCCCTGGTCTCATGGAACTGGAGTTGCAAGCTGAAATGGGCCCTTTCAACCCCAAGCTGCATTTTCTTGCGGGTATTTTATCCCAATGACAGAAATGAGGTACTGCGGAGAGCCATGATGATGGAGCCACAGTAATCAGGAGCTCTCTGTTCATGAGCACGCAGATGCAAAAAGGCCATGGGCTGGATGCACTCAAACAGATGGCATCAGAAAAGATCCACAGGCCAGCCTGTGCAGCTTGGCCACGTCCCAGAGCAGCTCCCATCCTGGTAAATCTTGTGTCTAGTCAATAGGGCCCATCTTGGGGCCTATACACCTTGAAGATGTGGCTGTCAGGATACAGAAAGGGACCACAAACACTGGTCATTGGGAAGGACAGGCCTGTGGTGGCTGCCCGAAGGCCTCGGGGGTCAAGAAGGAGCAGGGGTAGATAGATGTGGCCACTGGCATTTTCAGTAACTAAAGGTGATGCTGCGACCTCAAACAAGCATCCAGTAGGGCCTCGTGAGCACAGCCTTGTCTGGAACTGGAGGAGGGACCTGTCAGAACAGGAGGATCTGGGCTGCAGGTATCAGGGGTCCTCCCTCCTGGGCAGAGCAGCTTCTGGCTGGTGGCCTGGCCTGATCCCAGGCCAAGGTATACAGATGGAGGCTGAGTGGTATGTCACCCTGTGAAGATCTGGGTGGGTATCCTGCCCTGGGCGGTCAGTGTAACCCTGTGACGGGCTGATAGTCCAAGTGATGCCTTGTCCCTCCAGCCAGAGAGAAAGGGACACAAGGTGCCCTGGAGTGCTGTGAACTGGTCTATGAGACTCAGGGGACAGGTACAGACCCTTCCTGAGCCTCTGTGCCCATCTCTGTGGCTCAGGATAGAGGGTCTGCACTTCCTCATCCCTGGGGGCAGAGAGTACAAGAAGGAACACTTGGGAGCAGCGTTCATAGAGGAGACAGGGCAAGCATGTCCTCCTGGCTGTATCCTTGACCTATTTCCAGTGTGACATGGACTCCAAGGACCCTGTCCAGATGCCATGGTGTCCCCTCCGCTCTAGGTTCCCCTTGAGTGCCTGCCCTCCATGAGACAAGACTATAATACATCTGGTTGACAACTGTCCCCCACAAGCTATTCAAGGCCCAGTCTGGAAGGAACACCTCAGCCAGTCCGTTCGGGACTTCTAAGAACGTGCTGCCTTAGTTTGCCTCTGTGTCACTGAGTAAAAGCAATTTACAGTCCACCACGGGAGGAAGCTGAGGCAGGAACCTGGAGGCAGGAACTGGAGCAGAGACCATGGAGGAATGCAGCTGGTCTCACTGGCTTGCTGCCCCTGGCTTGCTCAGATACCTTTTTATATAGCCCAGGCCCACCTGCCCAGGGATGGCCGCCATGGGCTGTCCCTCCCACATCAATTAGCTGTTAGAAAATACCTCATAGACATGGCCAGAAGCCAGTTCAATGGAGGAAGTTCCTCAATTGAAGTTCCTTCTCCCCAGGTGTGTGTGTGTGTGTGTGTGTGTGTGTGTGTGTGTGTGTGTGTGTGTAGGTACATGTGGATGCCAGAGGTCAACCCTGGGCACTGTTCCTCGGGTGATGTCCACCTTGCTTTTTGAGACAAGGTTTTGCGTTGGTTTTGCTAGGCTGCCTCACTGAGCCCCAGGAATCTTCCTGTCTCCATCTCCCCAGCCTGGAATTACAAATATGTGCCACCACACCCAGCTTTTTAAACTTGAGTTCTGGAATACAAACTCAGATCCTCACGTTGTAAGACAAGGACTTTATCAACTGAGCTATCTCCCTTAGCCTCTTATAACTTCAGTATAGAAGGGCCTTATCCACCAGAACTCCCTGGGATGATGACAATGTGCTGCAAAGGAAACAGCAGGGTGCAGCAGATACCAGCCAGTTGCAGCTCCTGATGTGACTCACAAGCTGAGTTGTAGTACATTGTCAGTTTAACAGCGTGGTTCCTGAAGATGCCCCATTACCCACAGCAACAGGCTAGTCCAATGGATCCCTGCTAAGATGCAGTGTAAGTTTTCACAGAACTAGAGCAATCCATTGTAATACTCAGACGGGATCTGGGAAAAGCAAGAAGCTGGAGTCACACATGTGACTTCAAGCCTGCTACATAAGCAGCCATCAGTGCGGACAGGTTCTGGCATTCAGACACACACAGACAGATGGGAAACCAGCCCAGAAACCAGCCTTGGCAAGCATGGCCTGTTGACTCTTGACAATGGCACCTTTGACAATGGCTCTAGATGGTACTCCTTTGAGGGGGAGGCAGCCTCCGCCCAGGTAGATGGGAAAGTGGATGGCCACACACTGAGGAGTGCAGCTGGGCCCTGCCTGTTACCAGACCCAAACCTGAACTCAAATACACCAAAGCGCTCAGACCATCCAGAGGTTGGAGAAGCAAACTGAGGCTGTGTGGCTGTGGGTCAGCGGGGAGCTCTTGGCTGTGGCATCAGGAGTACATGCTGTCAAAGGAAACAGCAAGTAGAGGCTCATCAAAATTAGCAACATTTGGGGCTGGAGAGATGGCTCAGAGGGTAGGAGCACTGGCTGCTCTTGCAGAGGACCTGGGTTCAGTTCCCAGCACCCACACAACAGCTGTCAATTTCTTGCAACTCCAAGGGATCAGATGCCCTCTTCTGATCTCCACAAGCGTCACACACACGTAGTGCATTTACACACATAGAGGCAAACATTCATACATATCAAATAAAAAACAAACTAAATTTTTTAAAAACAGCACTGTTTGGACAGTACATGAGGATCACAGGATGAAAGTCAGCCTTGGAAAGGGGAGGAAACATAGGAATCCCCTGTCGGATAAGAGCTCTCTGGCCGCACTGTGGGAAGATCCCCTATGGTTCAAGAATAACCACAGAAGCCAAACAACCCTATTTAAAAACGGAAAAGGGGCTAAGGAGATGGCTCAGTCGGTAGAGTGCTTGCCATGCATACGTGAGCCCTGGAGCTTGGATCCCCAGCACCTGCATAAAAAGAGAGAGGCAGCTGCACAGGCCTGCGGTCCCAGCACTGTCGAGGTGGAGGCACGTGGCTCCCTGGGGCTCGCTGGCCAGACAGCCCAGCTGAACTGGCAAGTTCCAGCCGGTGAGAGACCCTGACTCGAAGAACAAGGTGGGAACAAGTGAGGAGAGCACTGGGTGCTGACCTCTGGCCTCCTCATGCTCACACACGTGCACACACACGTACACACATGTGTACACACACACGTGCACACACAGGTGTGCGCACAGCAACACATGTGAAAACCTACCCTTTGAGTTACCCTCTGGCCTCCACATGTACACACACATGCATGTGTGCACACACATATGCACACGTATTCATACATGTGGGCTTAAAACATACCACATACACAAAATCAGAAACTGGCAGATGCCAGCTTTGTATTAGTTGCTGTTCTCCTCACTGTGACCAAGTGCTTGACTGAGGCAACTTGAGAGGAAGGATTCATTCTGACTCATGTGAGGGCTCAGTTCATCACAGTGAAGGCATGGACTGGGGCGCCCCATGCCAGCATGCGTGTGCCACAGCTACTTGGTCTGGTCTGGGAGATCGGGAAACAGCAAGCTCAGGCTAGAACCAGGGCCAGATGATAACCCTACTTCTGCTGGCCACAATCCCAAAGGCGCCACATGAGCCTGTGGTAGATATTTTTTAAATATTGTATTCATTATTATTTTTATATTTGTATTTATTATGTTTATTTTATGTGTATGAGTGTGTTGCCTGCATGTATGTAAGTGCACCTGTATTGTGCATGCCTGCAGAGGTCAGAAGAGGATGTCAGATCCCCTGGAACTAGATTCATAGATGGTGTTAGCTGCCATGTGGGTGCAATCCAGGGCCCCTGCAAGAGCAGCCAGTGCTGAGCCATCTCTCCAGCCCCCTGTGGTGGATATTTTACATCCATCTATAATAGACCTTATTCCACAGAAGACAGAAACAGCCACTGAGTATGTGGGATGTTTCGTCACCCACAGTCCAGGAAGTGCAAATTTAGGACTCAGCAAGACAGCCCCACCGCCCGCCAGGACAGCCTTCCTACAGAAGTGGCCCCCTGTATGGGCCTCTGAGCCACTGACCCTGGTCCCTGTGGGTGACTACGGAGCGAAGAAGGGGGTGCCGCATCACCAGCGTCTTCATGTCATTGGCTCGCTGGCATCTTGGGGCTTGAATGAGAACGTCCCCCATAGGCTCGTGTATTTGAACACTTGGCCCCGGTTGGTGGTGCTGTCTATGGAGGCGCAGGTGGCGTGGCTGTGCTGGAGGAAGTGTGTTACTGGGGTCGGGCTGAGAGTTCATAGCCGTGTCCTGCTTCTAGTGCGCTCTCTGTGTCCTGCACATGCTTGAAGATGCGAGTTCTCATCTTCCTGATTCAGCTGCCACCTGCTGTGTCCCACCCCTGCCACGATGGACTCTTGTCCCCGGAACCACAGGCCAAATAAACTCTTCCTTTCTAAGCTACCTTGGTCACGGTGTTTTATCACAGCAGCAGAACAGTATCCCGCACATCATCCAGGGTGAGATCTACCCGACGCCTGGGAAAGAAAAGACCTTCAGAGACACTTGTGGCGCCCTGCAGCTCACATGAAGAGAGGAGGACCTGAAAGGGGTGCCCACCCAAAGCTGTGTACCGTTCAACTCAACTTGTGGGCCTGGTCAGGGGTAGACCTTGTCAAGGTCCTGTGAGGAGCTCAAGCCTAACTGGCTAGTCAGAACCCTCCCTGCTGGGGCCAGAGAGCTGGCTCAGCCATTAAAAGCACCTGCTGCTCTTGCAGTTCCCAGCACTCACATTGGGCGGCTCACAACTTCCTGTATCTCCAGCTCCAGGGGATCTGACACCTTTCTGGCCTCCATGGGCACCTGCATGTACAGACAGACACATGCACACCTGCATGTACAAGTGAAAATAGAATAAATCTAAAAAACGAAAAAGAACTCTTCCCTGCCACCGCGTGTGGAGGTTTGTGGCAGCCCATGGATGACCTGAAGTCAGCAGGTCCCCGTTTGATCGCGTGGATCACAGGGTCAGTGACCCTTGTTGCTTGCCAGTGCTGCTGGCTCCCAGGGCCACTGGGCGTTAAGATCCCCAGGATGTCCATGCAGCACATCTGTGTTGACTGGCTGCAAGTGCCCAGGCTACAGCAAGGGGCTCGCAGCGGCTGGAGTAGGGGGAGAGCAGACACAGTTCAGAGCGCAATGCTGCAGCCCCTGCGGCTCTGTTAACCGGCTGGAGACTGGGCCTGGCTGGAGCCACCCTGGGCTGCGCCCTCTCACCCATGAGCGCTAATGTAAGGCAGCTGTCCAGCTCTCCCCTCCCACCCCCACCTGGAGGACTGTGAGACCCCCTTTCTCCACTCACCTGACAAGCGTGGCTGAGGCACAGTGTGGCGTTGAAAGCCGCAGGGTGCCAGTGACAGGGACTAGTCCCAGGCCTGGGGACGTGCAGAGCCTCCCTGACAAGGCACCAGGCTCAGGCAGGCCCGGAGGCCAGTCCAATGCCCACGTGGGCAGCCAGCAGCGGCCTTACAGCTGGTCAGTGCCTGGGTGTGACAAGATTGGCTAGGCCCAGGTACTGTGTGTCCGTTGGGAACCCACCTGACTATGAGCAAGGCCAAATTCCCCGCTTCCAGGCTGCCATCTGGGGTCGTGTTTAAGTACACAGAGGCGGAATGGCAGCCTGCCTGGAGATTCATCCCCTCCTGCTGTGCCTCCAGTCTACATCTGCTTTATGCGATATCAGGGAACCCTAGCCTGCGATGGTCCTCAGACCCTGATTCCAGAGACGGAGCCAAGAAGATGACACAGCAACCACTGCTCCTGGAGCAGCAGGGTCTGGAAAGACAGATGCTGGTATGACAAGGACAAATGGCAGGCCGGCCAGGGACTGCTGTCCCCAAAACATTGGCTCCTGACTCAGTCACGATGTGACTCTCACCAGCTGGAGGCAGGATGGGGCCCAAGTCGCAGGTCACCCTGACGCTGGGTGCCCTAAGGCTCGGGTGTCCTTGCCTCTGTCCCAGCCTTGCCTTGGGGAATGTGAGGATGGCTCAGGCTGAATAATCCATCTTCTCATCCACACAGTGGAGGTCCAGAGGCAACGGGGGTCTGGACGGCCTGAGTAGGGTTGGGGTGCATGAGGCCTGGGGCAGGCTGTGGGGAGAGACGCGGTAAGTCCGACAGTGGGTTGGGACTGCCCAGTTCTTACTGCCCCCACCCAGATAAGCCTGTTCCTCCCTAGCAGCTATCAACCCAACTGCACCATCCCATAGTTACTCCTGTTCCTAGCCTCTGTGGTTCCGAGTCTCCACCCCAGCCATGACCTGGGCTCAGGGCAGAAGGGAGCCTCGAATGGACCCTCACTAGCCAGGGGTACCCAGGAGCGGCAGGCCGGTCTTGTGCCTCGAGTGCCTGCTGGCCTCGCGGCCCGCCCCACCGCTTCCTTCCTTTCCTTGGCTGGAAACACAGCTGAATTCTGGAGGCTTTGTTCAGCCCATTGCTATTCCTGCCTTTACCTCCTCCTGCCCGCCAAGGCCAGGACCGGCCAGAGGTAACGGGGATGTCCAGGAACTGTGAGCTGAGGTCCCTGAGGGACAGCACGTGGACCCAGCTTCCCAGACACCAGCAAGCATCTGGGTGAGGCAAAGCCTAGGGTTGGGGGCTCAGACCTAGGACTGGTGTCTGTGGAACATGGCAGGTCCCACCCCTCAGGGACAACAGCCCTTGGGGCCGGACCCAGCACAGAGGCTCCAGTGGGCTCCTGCACACAGCCCTCATCTGTGAGGCTTCTTGCTGTGGGGGACTGAGGGGTGTTTCGCTAGCGAGTCCTGTGGGTGCGGTGTCTTGGATCTGCATGTACTCTGAGAAACTTCCAAACTCAGCTTCAGCCAGATGTGGTGTCGCAGCCTATAGTCCCAGAACTACGGGATGGTGGAGGCAAGAGGATCAGGCGTTCCAAGTCAGCCTAGACTTATACATACGGAGTTCAACCGGCCTGAGCTCTATGAGACTCTTTTTTAAAAACCAAAACCCCAAACAACATTTATGGAATAATGATGTCACATCAAAATCAGTGATGCTCTAGTGACTTGTCCGTCGCCACAGTCAACAGGCACAAAACATTTTATGGTGTACCTGGCAAGAGCAAAGCACCATACAGCGTACCTGGCCCCTCACACTGCAGCTCGTTCAAGTCCAACACGCACAGTGAGGTAGCCACAGTGGGTGATATCATCCACAGATTGGGAAACCAAGACAGAGAAGGACCACAGGTGCTTAGCCCAGCTGGGATGTGAGCATATGTCCTGAAATATGACCCCCACCCCACTTGCCTACCAAGAGCCTACTGCCGGCCAGCTACCCTTGACAGGCCCCCTGCCCTGTGTTCGTTGTTTGATGGGCTACACACAGGGCTGATGGCAGGGGTCAGAACACAGCTAAGGTGAGCTTTCCCATCCCCGTGTCTCAGCCTCCACCTCCAGGCTGACTGCAGCCCCATCCCAGCTGCTGATCTCAGAACCAGCTCAGCTCATGAGAAGGGAGTGTGTCAGCCTGGGGGGCCTCTCCCAAGGGTCTCCCCAGGTCCTGGCCTGGTTATCAGATGTCAGGCCAGCCAGGGT
The DNA here is from genome assembly GCA_035773235.1 of Eospalax fontanierii. Taxonomy (NCBI): domain Eukaryota; kingdom Metazoa; phylum Chordata; class Mammalia; order Rodentia; family Spalacidae; genus Eospalax; species Eospalax fontanierii. The sequence goes on from CM069526.1 coordinate 2,861,153, forward strand.
TGCTGGGGGTCCACACTGCCTTGACTGATTGGTAGGAGTCTCAGAACTCCTGGATCTCTGGGATACCCTGAAAGCTCGCTGTCTAATAGACTAGGGAGCTGGACAAGGGCAGGGTGCATGAGCCGGAGAGGCCCTGGAGGACATCTGCACGTGGCACTCACAGGCCCACTGGCCACAGTGCATGCGGAGCCTTGAATCTGCTGTCTTGTCACCTTGGAGTATGGCCTGACCTGTCAGCTGGAGCACCCCACGGCTCCTCAGAGGGACAAAGAAGCTGGTGGGGAGGGCTGGGGGGTGGGCAGAGAGGGGGCCAGGCAGACCTCTGGGCTCCCACTGCCCCCCACTGGCTCTGCTTTTCTTCTGCTTGCTCACGTATCCTCGGTCCCCAGAAAAAAGTCATGGGGGACCAGTGGCTGGTGGAGTTGAGGACTCTTTGCTGTCCTGTCCAGGTGACGGACACAGCAAAGAGAGGCCAGTGGTGTGTGTCTAGGGACAGACTCTGCCCTGAGGACAGAGAAAGTCATGACGTTGGGGAGCAGCAGCAGTATTGTGAGGAAGGGTCCCTCTGCGGAGGGACAGAGCTGTGGCCGGTGAGGGCCATGCATGTCCTGTGTGACCAGGAGGGCCACAGCACCCCAAGTCCTGCCAGGACCCAGCACAGGCTGGGACCCTGTGCTCCCAATTCCAGACCTTCAACAATTCCTTAAAGACTTGGGGTTCCTGGTGGTACCCTCACCTAACTCCATTAGTTCATTCATCTTTCCTGGGTGGGTGGCAGCCCTTCAGTCCTGGCTATGTCACAGGGACTGGCCTGCATCAGAGGTGATTTAGTGTTACAAGTTTGGCCAAAGTGCTTTAGGCTGTACAAGGACCTCACTCTCCTCCTAATCACTCATACCCTATTCAGACTCTCCTTCTGCTCTGCAGATGGGTAAGCTGAGGCTCAGACTGGCTCCGTGGCCCTCCTAAGGTCACAGAGCCCGGATGACGCCCCTCCCACCCTTCAGGCTCCCTATTCTGGAGGCTTAGCCATCACGGCATAGAAGCAGAGCTCTGAAGGGGCTGCCCTTCCAGGACCCCATGAAGACCCTCCAATGAGCTTCATCTGCTGGTCATGCTCTGGCACCGAAGGACTTATGGCAGGAGTGGATGCAGTGTGGCCCCTGGTAAGCCAAGTGTGTCTGGACAGCCTTGAGAAGCCAGAACTTCCAGATGGGCAAGGCGGGTGGCTTGTGGGGCTACCACCTGCAAGGTGTGTTACATAAACATGGGGAGAGAGTGAGCAGTCCCTGCTACTGGAGTCCCTCCTGGGCTCTGGCCCCGGGGGCCAGTAGTCCTGACCTTCCCTGGCACCTAGTGAGCATGAGACCCAGATGGCACCACCCCTCCTCAGTCCTCCCAGACCCCAGATTCCTTCATAGAGAAGTCCGGTGTTCGCAGCTACAGTGAGGGCTGGAGCCCTGGCAGCTCACCGGTGACCCCAGGCTCCCACGTTGAGGTGCTGAGGGGCCTTGGGCCAGTCTTGCTGCCTGCCACGTGCCCTAGAAACTTCTAGAGTCATGGCAGATTCCCGGCTTTCTCAGAAACTGTCCCAAGAGCTAATACCCGCTTTCCCACACAGCGCGGGCTAGGGTGATGGAGAGTGGGGTGGGGGGACATGTCCCATCACCTTGGGCTGACTCTCCAAGGGGCCTGCACCAGCCACTGTCTTGGGAGCTCAAAGCCTCAAGCAAGGAAAGGCACCTTCTGACTCCCAGTTGGCCCCAGGGCCCCAAGTCTGCCCTCAGCATGGGTCTGGTCAAGTTCTGGGCCAGTTTCTGATCCGGGGAGACCTGTCTATCACCAAGGATCACCTCAGTAATCTGCAACCCACCAACGCAGTGTTTAGTCAGGAATTTAGAAATAGTTCCTTTCAAGTCCGCTACTTAAAAAGAGCGGGCCAAAGACACCAGAAGTCACAGACAGGACGAGGGAGGACTCCACAGGGGACCATGCAGGCAGGGTGTGAGGTCTGCTGACAAGCCCTGATCCTCTGTGCCCCTGACCTGGCTGTGATGCTGGCTGAGGGTGGTGGCAGGAGCCACCCTGAAGGAGGCATCAGGGCACCGTGTGTGGGTGCAATGCAGCATCGCCCAGGGCACCTCAGGGCTGCTGGAAACTGCTGCGCGCTCCCACAAGCCTGCGGTCCTCCGCCCGGGGGGCTGAGCACTGCTGGGGCAGCGGACCGAGCAGAGGAGCCCCTCGGAGCTCCGGTGACCGCGTGCAGCTGCCCCGGTGCAGCCCCGGAGAACTTTGAAGTCAGTAGAAGACCCTCCAGGCTCCCCGGCCTCCTCCTCCCCGGGATCCAGACCCTGCGACCCCCGCGCACCCCCGCGGCGCGGCCTCGGGCACGGACCGGACTGCGCGGGCCCCACTCACCGTGCAGCACGGCATGCGGGCGCGGGGCAGGGTGCTCCCGCAGCGGGTGCCCGGCGCGCCGCTCCGCGACCCCCAGGGGCTTGGTCCCGCCTCCAGCCCGCGGCTCAGCCAACTGCAAGCAGGACCGGCCGCCCCGCCCCGTGGAGCTCTCCTCCGCTGGAGGTGTGGACTGCGTAGGGGGGCGGGGGGCGCCGGACCGGGGCTGAGGGCTCGTCACAGGCCCGCACCTCGGGGATTACACCCCAGGGACCCACAGCCGCCCCGTCCGTGCTGCCTGGGGCCAGCCGCCCCCTCCAGCGCGGTCCCCTGCAGCCGCCTTCTGGGCACCCAGCCCGACCTGGCTGCCGCGGGCGCTGCAGTTGGCGAGGGCTGTGCAGACCGGGTTCAGTGATTACCTAACACCAGGGCCACCTCTTCGGTGGCCCATTTGCAGAGGATCTTCGGTGGAGAAAATGGGTCTTTACCGAATACCAAAGACCCTACAGATAGGCACTCTATCTTCCTTGTGGCCTTTCTCCCCCGTGGGGCCGTCTGAGGTACAGAGAGGGCGGGCACAGCTTGGTGTCACACAGCAAGTGCCGGCTCTTGGAGTTCTGGCCAGTCCTCCTGTATTCTCCTGCAAGACTGCTGCCTGTGTGCAGCTCCTCGAAGCGCATACTCAGCTCTTCCTCCCCTCCTTTTCCTCTTCCTAGCCGCTGCCCTTCCTCTCCCCTGGAGCTCCCTGCAGGTCTCTTTGCAGAGAAGCCCCGGAGCTGGTCCAGGAGGGTCACAGACTTAGCCTGAAGGCTCTTCAGGGGATGTTGTGGGGTGGTGGCAGTTGGACAGACAACCTGTGTCTGTCAGCCATGCTGTCCCCTACCCTTGCATTGGCCGGCCTCTGCTTACATTTAACTGGCTCCAGTACAGCCTTCTGGGCTGTGAGCCTCAGAGTGCAGAGGAGAGTGGTTAGGGTCACAGGGTCTGGGCTGCAGAACTGCTCAGAGTGCTGACCTGGAGGACGAAACAGAAAGCCTTGGAGGCCGCCTGCTGGGCAGAGCATCCGCACTCTGCGTCAGTTCGCCCGACTTACGCGGATCAGGAGAGGCGATCTTTGTAAGAAATCGGGTCAGGTTCATGGCGCATGATAAGGCTCACTGGACACACGACCTTGCACTTTTTCTCTCATCCCACCCTGTCAGGTTCTACAGCGCACGGGTGTGGAAACCAAGTCTCCGTGAGGTTCGGGGGCTTGACCAGACACCTAGCAGGCCCGTGTCTAACTGGAGCGAGTTAGAAGCATGACTCCTGAGTCCATGGTCACAGGCACTGGCATTTGTCCCTGGCAGACAGTGGAGGTGCCTTTAGGGGAAGGAGAAGTGGGGGTGATGAAGATATGATGATGATGGTGATGAAGAAGGCAGTGGTGGTGGTGACAGTGATAATGGCGATTGGGGTGATGGTGATGATGGTGATGATAGTTATGATAATGATGGTGATGGTCATAATGATGTTAATGGTGATGATGGTGGTGATGGTGGCAGTGGTGATGGTGATGATGAAGATGGTAGGGATGGTGGCGACGGTGATTATGGTAAAGATGATGGTGGGGATGGTGAATGGTAATGATAATTGTAAGGGTGGAGATGGTAATGATGGATACTGGTGACGATGAAGATGGTGGGGATGGTGCTGATGGTGGAGATGGTGATGGTGGGGATGACGATGGTGGTAGTGGTGAAGATGCTGCTGCTGCTGCTGGTGTTGATGAAGATGGTCATGAAGATTATGATGAAGATGCTGTTGATGAAGTTGGTGATGTTAGGGATGATGGTGAAGATGAAGATGAAGGTGATGGTGGTGATGGTGAAAATGATGATGATGGTAGGGATGATGCTGATGGTGAAGATGATGGTGAAGGTGATGATGATGGTGATGGTGAAGATGGTGGTAAGACACTGAAGTCAGTAACAGTGTTGAAGGTCATGCAGACAGTGATGCCACACGATAAGCAGGAACACCTGTGTGAGGCGCTGGTCCCAGGTTCAGCGTTGTCCTGGATGGGCAGGCCCACACCTCTCACACAGGAGCTGGGTCACAGAGCTGCTCCTCTCCCTCCAGCAAGTCCCTGAGTGAGCCGTCTCCATGTTATATCCCTTTCTGATGCTGGGGTCAGTTTATCCAGCCTCTCCCTGCTGAAGTGTGATGCTGATGGGAAACTGTGAGGGCAAGGAGGCAATATTTTTGGCTGGGGAATAGCCCCCCAAGCCTGCCCCAGAGCAGCTGTCCTGTGCTTATTCAAGGGGCTGGCTCTCTGAATGCAGCCTGTCACATAATGAGGTGCTAATGAGGACGGCATTATGCCAGGCCCTGATGGTTCCCAGGGGAGGCCCCATCTGTCTGCGTGGCTCTCTGGCCTCTGAAGTCTGGACTTACCTCCTCACAGGAAACTCTTAACTTTCTTACTCAGCGTCTCTGAGTAAGAAGGGCCTCCTGTAGCCAGACTCTTCTAGGCCTTTAACCCTGCCCGGCCATCTGCCACCCCTGCCAGCAGCCCACACACGTCTGGCGGTGCCTCTGGGACAGTCTCTAGTGGGTTTGAGCTCCTGGGCCAAATAGGCCCTGCAGGACTTATATAGCAGGTGTCCAGGTCATGGCTCTGAGCATGGCAGGTGTGTCAAAGAGAGGCCCTGGCTTCCTCACTGCTGGGTATCAGTCACCCTGATTGGGCATCAGTTCTTCCACCGTCGGAGGGATGAGGGAGGGAATTCAGTGCTTGTTACACATTAATCAGGAAGGACATTGTACATGGGGACACGCCTGTAACCCCAGCACTTTGGAGACTGAGGCAGGAGGAACGACTCAGTGAGAGGCCAATCTAGTCTACACAGCGAGTTCAAGTTCAGCCAGCTAGCAAGACTACCAAAAGAAGCAAAAGAGCTTGGTGACCCCTGCCCAGTACTCTGGAGGCAGAGGCAGGTGGGTCTCTGAGACTGAGGCTGGCTTGGCCTCCATAGTCTAGGACAGTTGGGGCTACAGGGAGATCCTGTCTCAAGACAAGATAAAAGGGACTGGAGAGATGGCTCAGCAGTTAAGAGCACTGGTTGCTCTTGCAGAGGAACTGTGTTCAATTCCCAGCACCCAGCGGCTAAAAACCATCTGTAACTCCAGTTCCAGGGGATCTGACGCCCTCTTCTGACCTCTGCAGGCATTGCATGACACGGTTGCACTCACACACATATATACATACAGGCAATACACTCATACACACAAAATAATAATAATAATAATTTTTTTTAATTGGAAAAGAAAGAAAAGAAAAGAGAGGAGCTGGCAAGAAGGCGGGTCCGCTAAGTGCACCTGCTGCCCAGCCCCGAGAGCTACTCACAAACACCTGCAACTCCAGCTCCTGAGGACCCAACATCCCTTCCGGCCTGGGTGGGCACTGCTTCATATGTGTTTATACACTCAGACCCAAGCACATACACATATAAATAAAATAAACATTTATTAAATGGCAAGAGAAATGGGGACTGTACTTTTAACTTTGTCAGGACGGACCCTCTGGAGAAGCCAGTGTCACGCACACTCACAGGCCGGGGAGAGCAGCAGGGTACACTGGTCTCTTGTCTCCGACCAGACAGCCACACACACATACACACATGTACACATGTGCACACACCCACCGTTCACACACACGCATGATGCTTGGCTTGGAGTCCCCGCCGCCTTGCGGTGGTTTGCGGGTCCCGGGACCTGCCTTCCCGCTGCTCCCCTCCAAGAGCCCAGCCTTCTCCACAGGCTTCCTAGATTCATCCTGCAACAGAGATGGCGCCCCTTCTCTCCCACGCCGCGGGCCTCGTTGATTATTCGGTGGTGCGCATGCGTGTGTGCCTTTCATGTGTATAGGCTCACGGACATGCGCACATGTGGTGGGCGCACATGGAAGCCTATTTGTCTTCCTTGATGGCTCTCCACCATATTTATTGATTGATTGATATTTTCTTATTCACTTATTTTTATCTTTTGTGTTTGAGGGTTTTGCCTGCATGTGTGTAACTCACCACATTTGTGTAATGTCCTCAGAGGTCAGAAGACGGAATCACATCACCTAGAACTGGAGTTATAGATGGTTGTTAGCCACCATGTAGGTGCTGGGAATTGAAGCCAGGTCCTCCAAGAGCAGTCAGTGCTCTTAACGGCTGAACCATCTTACTTTTTTGTGACAAGTTCTCTCACTGAACTTGGAACTTTCTGGCTAGCCAGGGAATCCACCTGCCTCTGCCTCGATAGCACTGTAATTACTGGTTTACGCTTCCACACCTGGCTTTTTAAGTGGGTTCTGGTGATCCAAGCCAAGCTCAGGTTCTCACGCTCGTGTGGCAAGCACTTTACCGACTGAGCCATCTTAACCCTTTATGAAGACTCCCAGTAGGTATCTAACTCCTCCAGAAAGTCTTTCTTTTTCATTGGAAAGTGCCTCTCCCCTGCCTTACGGTGATCAGTGATTGGGTAATTTGTCTTCTTATTCTCAACCCTATCTGGAAAGAACCCCAGGGTTGTTCTTACAAATTGGGATTACTAAAGACTGTCTCCCTGAGCTTCTGTGTATTCACAGCATAAAGTCTTGGTGTTAATGTGGCTGTCCCCTCTCCAGATGTCAAACTTCTTGAGACAGGAGCCGCTGTGGCAGGTTCACACCCCCAGCACTATGCTTAGAGCCCAGCATGGAGTTCCATGGGATCAGGGAGGCCAGGAAAGCTGGGCCTGCAGTGAGCGACCCTGGGCGCCTAGTCTGATGTCTGTTGTCAGGTGTGAGCTGGCTATGAAGCTTCCAGAACTCAGGGTCAGCGGGTCAGCCCAGTCTTCTTCCATCCATTGTGGCATTTATTCCTTCGACCTTATCCATCCATCCCTCCAGCCACCTGCACCTCAGGTGAACAAGCACTTCCCTCGTGGCCCCTCCTCCCCATCCCTGGGACAGCTGACTATGGTGGCTCTGTGCCCTCAGGACCTCACCTGCCATGGTGAGGTGCAGACACCATCAACCAGACCGCAGACTAGCTAAGGAGGGACATGAGCCTGTGGTCAGGGTGAGTGGTACTCCAGCCTGGAGGGGGCCTTGGTGCCTGGACAGGAGGTACACAAGAACAGAGGAACCGCAGCACCACAGAGCAGACACACCCTGATGGCCGGCAGGGTGCCTGGGGCAGCTCTCCCTGCCAGGAGAATCAATGGCTTTGGCTTTAAAGGTTAGGGTGAGCCACTGGCTGCTAAGTCCAGGCCCAGCCATCTTGGCAAGGCTGGTTCTATTTGCCTCCTCCACAGATCTGGCTCAGAGCCATCAGGTGACCCTCTGGAGGTCACCTAGCTAGAGAGGTACCAACAGGCAGAATCCCAGGCACTCTGATGGAGCCGGGTATGTCCTGTGTCTACCTCAATTCAAACCAGTTGAGGCTGGCCCTGAGCCCCCTTTTGAGATTCACCAGGACAGAGACACACAGAAGCACTGTCTCTGCTGTCTGCACCTCCCAGCAGCAGCCTGGGAAGCAGAGGCCCTGTCCCTCCATCTGTCTAGACCCAGCTATTTCTCACGTGTCTCAGGGCTCTCAGCTGCGGGGCTGTCCACCTGTTCCCTCCGACGCACAGAGGCAGACCCCACCAGGCTCTGCATCTGTGTGCTGGGTCAGCAAGGGTGCAGTGGACCTTGGGGTGCAGCACCTCTGAAGCTGCCACCCACTGCTAAGCCTCTGGGAAGGGGCCACACCTGCTTCTTGGGGGCTAGCGTGACATATGCAAAGAATGGGCGGCTTTCCCCATTTTGTCTCCCCTACCTAGGGGGTCCTTCACCCCCCTTCCTGAGCCCTTAATGACCTTTAAACTAAGAACCCAGAGTCTCCCAGTTTCCTTGTTGGGGTTACTCCAGTCCAGAAGGCTCAGTCTGGGGGAGGACTGGGGACACAGGATGGTTGTAGTTACATGTGCGGAGGAACAGAGCCCTGAAAAGGTGCTTCCTCTTGGTTGGGGCTGCAAGTAGGCTTTTCTTCCTGTTAAATTCTATGTATTTATTTACTTATTTATTTATTTATTTGAATGCGTGTTCTGCCTGCATATATGCAAGTGCTCCATGTGCGTATAATGCCCATAGAGGCCAAAAGAGGGTGTCGAGTCCCCTGGAACTGGATTTAAGGATGGTTGTGGGTGCTGGGAACTGACCTGAATCCCCTGCAAGAGCAGCCAGTGGTCTTAACTCCTGAGCCATCTCTCTAGCCCACTTCCTCCCCATTTGTAACATTGTCTAAAGTCCCTAGAGTTGAGTGACAGGTTACATATCTAATGGAAAATACAACTTTACCCAGCAGTCTGCAGGTCACCGTACCGGGTCTCACGTAGACTGGAAAGAGTGTATTTATTTTGGTTTTAAAAAGTGGGGTCTAGAGAGATAGCTCAGTTGGTAAAGTGCTTGCTGTGCAAGGATCTGAATTTGATCCCCAGAACGCAAGTAAAAGCCAGGCGTGGTGGCACACACCCACAACCGGGGTGGGCAGGGAGACAGGAGGACCCCGGGGCTCGCTGGCCGGCCAGCCGTGCCTGGGCAGCAAGAGACCCTGCCTCAAACATGTGGGTGGCTCATTACCGACCACGCCTGAGCCTGACCTCTGACCTCCGCACATGTGCACCTAGATCCGCACACTCACACCCGTCTGTTCACCTACACACCCGACCTCTCCACACACACAAAATGGAGGGATTCTCCTAGGGCATCCATCAGAAGGAAGCGCCAGTGGGGGAACTGTCACTGAAGATGTCTCTGAGTGGAAAGCGTTCGTGACTTGTTTTCCTGGTATTTTTGGCAGGACTTGAATGTTTTAACAATAGCAATGAAGGTAGTTTTTAAAAAAAAATATATCTTTTTAATCATCTGAAAACATACAAAATATTGTGCACTTTGGAGACTTGGCTCCCTGCCCCCTTTTCTCAAACTGTGGGTGAAATGGCTGGCTGGTGGGTCCTGGTGGAGTCGCACACAGGTCACGAAGAGGAGGCACAGGAGGGGTCCAGATAGGAACCAGGGGTGCCCTGCGATAGCAGGAAGACCCCTGGGGTACCTGAGAGGCAACAGGTGGGTGGCCAGAAGGGGACAATGGGGCGGGTGGTGAGGACACACTAAATCCGTTTAGTGGTAAAACAGCACCACCTGGTGGCCTCTGCTGGTGACATTAGCTGGAGGTGGCCCAGTGTGGTCGCCTGGGGTGCAAGTAGCGCTCTGGATGACGGCTATTTGGGGTATGTGGGGATGAAGGATGGAGAAACATCAGCTCAACTGAGACCCTTTACTGGAAGCATTGAACACGAGGCCTCTGGGACAGGATGGAAAGGCCAGTAACCCACAAGAGCAGGAATGCTGCCTGCGGTGGTGGCAAGGCTCCTGTGGTGGCCCACGAGGTCTGGGGAAGCCGAGGCCCCCACAGCTGAGGGCAGGGGCGTTCCGACATCCGGCCCACTGGGGGTGGCGGGGCAGGATGACGGGGCGGCGTGCACAGGGCACCGTGACCTTGGGGCCCTCCTTCCTCCACCCTCCCCCTGACTGCCCTTTCCCCTGTGAATGCTCGCTCCAAGTCCAGCCCCTTTCCCTGCTCCCCTGCTGTGCGAGTCCTGAATTCCCTAGGGCAAGAACAGGGTTTGGGTAAGGCTGGGGATTCCCTGGCAGCCATGAGTACCAGGCAGGTAGTGTCTATAGGCTAGACACTCCCTATACTTGGCTCATAGGCAGGGACAGCCCCCCAAGGCTTAACTGGGTCTCCTCTCCTAGGGCCCTGTTCAGGACTACTCGCAATGGCTCCCGCTTCCCGAACTGCCGGCCCTCCAAGTAGTACAAGAAGGGCTTGGAGCTGCTGTCGATGCAGGCCAGGAGGACAGCCAGGGCCTGGAAGATGGGGAGCAGGAAGTTCAGAACCGGCCTTAGGCTCCAGTAGAAGACCAGGGGCAAACGGAAGAGGAAGAGCAGGATCCCTGAGCATCGGACCACTCTGTAGAATTTGGGGGGCTGCTGCAAGAAGCAGCAGGTTACGTGAACAAAGAGAACTGCGCTGGCCCCACAGGCCACACTCCCCAGCACCACCAGCCAGGTGACGCTGGTCCAGTGGTAGCTGAGGCAGGTCAGTGGGCGCATACTGATGTACAACAGTCCACAGGAGTTGGCCGGCAGCAGCACGGCTGGCATAGTCAGCACCCAGATCAGGATGCAGACGGCAACTGAGGCGTACCTGGGGCAACAGCCGGAACGGCAACAGGACGGCAGCAGATGGCTGAGGCAGCGGTCCAGGCTGAAGGCGGCCAGCAGCCAGAGCCCCACGGCAAACCACAGGAAGGTGATCGGGAAGTGGAGCGTGTGCTTGGAGCCCACCACCAGCTGCACGATGGAGAAACCCACCTGACAGGCCAGGAAGAGGAAGTCTGCGGCCGCCAGGTGCAGCAGGTAGGTGTTGAAGGGGCCCTTCCTGATGTGGAGTCCGAGGTGCCAGAGCAGAAGCGCATTGCCCACCAATCCTGCCAGGCTGACCGCCAGGCTCAGGTAGAAGATCACACTGCTGAAGGTGCTCCAGATGCTGAATATCCCGAACATCCTGTCTGGCCCCTCGGCCTCTCTGCAAAGGAGCGACAACGCTCACAACCGCACCTTTGTGCTCAGAGCACTGAAGGCAAGAGATCACCGGCCTCCAGGTTCCAAAGCCCTAGCCATCTTGGCAAGTCTCCAGGTCCCCTTGCTAGCCACATGTGACCTCAGTCAGCCACCTGCCCTCTAGGCTTCCCTAACACCTGCCCCACGTGGCCACAGTGCTCCCTGCCCTCCTACTGGTTGGGCAGCCCTTCCTGGTGAGGCACCCCTGCAGAGGTCCACTGTGTTCAGGCCAAGGGGCCACCCAGGGGTCACAGGTGGAGGGATTCCTGTTTCTCTTCCCCTGGTGTGGACCTTCTCCTCTAAGACCCAGATCATGTCCACCCAAGGGTCTCTGATGGTGCCCTGCTGTGGGCCCAGGACACTGTATTCCATGCTGGATGGAAGCTTCAGGGGGCTCAGGAGCAAGATGTCTTGCCTCCCTCCACACCTTCCAGCAGAGATAATAAACCCCCAGGTTCCTGAAGGGCTGTGGCAGGCGGCTTTTCTCGAGCCTCTCATCAGGGACTTTGGTGAGAGGTCTCAGGGTTCTGGGTCCTCTGAGGGAGTAGCTAGCAGCAGGGAGACCTGCCCATGCCCCTTCCTGGAGCTGTCTCAGAGCAGCACCCCTTCCCACGGACCCATGCTGGGGAGCCCTGGGGAGATGTGCTGGGTTTCAGGACCTGAGCTTTGGGAGAGAGATGGAGAAAGGGACAGGGAGAGACAGAGACCTGGCAGAGATCGTGGAAGAAATAGAGATGCAGAGACAGAGAGAAGTCGGCAGAGAGACAAAGAGACAGGGATATAGAGACAGAGACAGAGAGAGACAAGGAGATAGAGACAAAGAGACAGGGAAATAGAGACAGAGACAGAGAGAGAGACAAGGAGATAGAGACAAAGAGACAGGGAAATAGAGACAGAGACAGACAAGGAGATAGAGACAAAGAGACAGGGAAATAGAGACAGAGACAGAGAGAGAGACAAGGAGATAGAGACAAAGAGACAGAGATAAGGAGACAGAGATAAAGAGACAGAGATAAGGAGACAGAGACAGAGAGACAGAGCTGCAAGAGTCAGAGAGACCAATGGGGAGATAAAGACAAGGACAGAGAGATGGAGAGACAGAGACAGAGAACTTCCCGCATGCTTTGTGTCCTTCCCTCACTCCAGACCTGGGCCGTGTCCCCCACCTGACCACCCTCTGTCTCCCCATTCACCCAGACGCCCTCTCAGGCTCTGCTTCCTCTCACAGATCTCACTCACTCTGACCTCCTGCCTCACACCCAAGCATCCTTCCTGACTCTTCAAGGAGATGGCGGCTCGACCCGACTCCACCCACAAGACCAGTCACCAGGATCAGAGTGTGAGTCCTCAGGACCTCCAAGTTAGAGAGCTTGGCTGGACCCTCCTGTCGTCAAACTCATGACAAGGGCAAGACCCTTCCACTGTGTGGGCCTGTTTCACCTTGGGACCCCCAAGGCTAGCCCAGGCTTCTACTCCTGCGTGGTTCTGGCTGACAGAAGCAAGAATGATTCAGGATGGGGCTTTGGTGGGAATGAGTTGGCCTGGGATCTAGTGGATCCAAGAGTGGGGCATCTTGTTCTCCGATGGACCTGCTGGTACAGCCAACAGACCTAGAGCTGTGCCTCCCAAACCCTCGCCATGGAGGCCCCCTCAATTGCCTTAGCTATGGAACCCCTCCCAGAGGACAACCCCAGAGCCACCAGCGCCCTCTAAAAGCCAGGCAGAGAGCAGGAGGCTGCAGAGGGCAGGGGAGCCCAGGCTCCTTGCTCATGGGAGCAGATAGAGGCACAGGGATGGATCCCCTCACCTGCCGGTCACCTGTTGACAGTGGCTGTCCCCAGCTCTCAGCCCACACTTGCTGTCTGGGGCACTGGGTTTTAAATCCCCTGCTGTCCTCTAGGGCCCAGTTGGTTGGCTGGACCAGGGCTTGGGTCAGTTCTCTAGAAGTGGGAGGGTGTGGTGCCTTTTCACAGGAATCAGGAGAATGAGCTCAAACTGAGCTGTCAGTGTGGGCGGTCCTTCTCCTCCTCCCCTGAGAGCCATACAGGAGACTGGGTCTGGAATAATCCAGTCCTAGTGTCTGAGGACTGGCCCTAGGTGCTTGGGATCAAAGAGATGCAGGGTGCTATTGAATGGTTCTGTTGGTAGAGTGCTTGCTGTCCAAGCAGGTGGGCTTGAGTTCGGATCCCCTGCATCCGGGATAAGCACTGGGCGTGGTGGTGCACGCCTGTAATCCCAGCGCAGGGGAAGCAGGGTGAGGCAGCCTAGACAGTCAGTGAGTTTCATGTTCAGTGAAAGACCGCGTCTCAAAAATAAGGTGGTGGGCTGGGCGTGGTGGTGCACATCTTTAGTACCAGCACCCAGGAGGCAGAGGCAGATGGATCTCTGTGAGATCTAGGTCTAGATCACCCTGGTCTATAGAGTGAGTGCTGGACCAGCTGGGGCTACAGGGGGACTCTGTCTCAAAAAGATCCCCTTTCCCCGCCAAATGGGGTGGGCTGGTGAGATACCTCATAAAACCGCTTGCCACCAAGGCTGCTGACCTGAGTCCAGTCTTAGGGACTTACATGCAAAGAGAGGACCGACTCCTGAAAGTTCTCCTCTGACCTTCACATGCATGCTGTGACACATGTGCACAAACACACACGCACACACACACACACACACACACACACATGAATGAATGAAAATGTAATTCCAGAAGTCTTCTTAGAGAGTGGAACATGATTGAGGCAGATACCTGATGCTGACCTCTAGCTTCCACGTGCATGTGCACCTACACATGCACAGACATGTATATGAAGGGGCGGGGATACAGACAGAGCTAGGATTGCACAGAATGTGATTTATTGGGGAACTTGCTGATGGGTGGGGGGGACCTGCGCAGCTGCAGTACCAAGTGATCCATCCCTGCATCTGGTCAGAAGATGGTGTCTTTATGGGTTAAAAGAAAAAATGTACTGGAATGTCTCTGGTTCATCCTCAGATACTATCAGGAGCCAGGGGCACCCGTCCAAGTCACCGGCTCCTACACATGCTGTCATGGCTCTGTGTTATAGTTTGCTGGGAAGATATGCAGCGCAACCCAAGTGTGGTGACTCAGTCAGTGCCTGGGGCTTAAAGTGACTGCCATTAGGCCAAGTGGAGTCCACATGCTCCATCCCATGGGATGGGTCCTTGTAATTCACACATGCCCTGTCCCTGTGGTGTGCCCTGAGCTCTGTTTAAGAGGGTGTCCTGGGAGAGGACCTGCCTACCTTTTAAGCACAGTTCACAGAGGCAGAAACATCCTGGCGGAATGAGGCACAGGACTGTTAGAACAATACCAGGTCTCCCCACTGGGAGCCTGGGAGTTAAACCAAGGACTCGGACTCGGCATCTCTCCTATTTTTAGAAGTGGTTCTAGGTCACAAGAAAATGGCCACATAATCCAAAGCATTGCAGCAAGGCAAAAAGCTTGACTTCTGCAGAAGGACGTGGAACCACTTTGAATGCGGCAAACACCCCGTTAAGGTGGTCTCTCCCTTTCATACCTAACATGACAGAGGGCTTGGCTGTCTCTCATTAGTGGAGGTTCAACCACAAAATCTAATCCAGGTTGGCTAATTGAATGGGGAAGGAGGCATTTTAGTAAGAATCTTTAAAATTTAGGAACATGGGGTTCCAGCACAGAGCCAGAGTCATGAACGTCATTAAACTGGAGTGTGTGAGGCCCCTGGCACAAAGCCAGAGCCGTGAGAGTAAGCAGGGCATCGTGGGTAGCAAAACAAACTATAAAGCTGCAAGTTACAACTGGCAAGTTAAGAAGCAAGTGATGGGGCTGGAGAGATGGCTCAGTGGTTAGAGCACCGGCTACCCTTGCAGAGGACCTGGCTGCAGTTCCTAGCACTCACGTGCCAGCTAACAGCCATCTGAAACTCCAGTTCCAGGGTATCTGACACCCTTTTCTGACCTCCTGGGAGAATGCACACCCTGGGTGCACTGACATACAGGCAAGCACTCATACCCTAAAGTAAACATTAACTAATTTAAAAAGAAAAAATTGCTTTAAGGTAGCCCTTAGCTCTAGAAGCAAGGCACTGAGGAAGCAAACCAGCATATAGTTTAAAAATATTCTTTCCAGAAAGATTATCTTTTAAAATATTTTATATATTATTTTAACTTGATGTGTATGAGTGTATGACCTGCATGTATGTAAGTGCAACTGTGTCAATGCAACGCCTACAGAGGTCAGAAGAGAGCATCAGATTTCCCTGAAACTGGAGTTAGGACAGTTGTCAGCCATCATGAGGGTGCTGGGAATTGAACCCAGGTCCTCTGCAAGAGCAGCCAGTGTTCTAACCACTGTGCCACTTCTCCAGCCCCATAAGATTCCATTTCTTACATTTATGTTATTATATGTTGGCTTTAAAAAGTGGTGCAGGAAATGAGCACAAGGTAGCTAGCAAAGCAGGGTACGGTCTTTTAAAAAGTTTATTTTTAAAATTTTCACATCATATTTTTGTATATATTTACTGGAGTATTGTGTGTTCGATGCACATTTAACCATCTTTATCCCCATCTTTATCCCCGCTCCCTGTCCATACTGTCCCCACCCTCTCCCATCCCATGCATTCTGTATTTATGTTAAGGCTTTTCAACTCAAGTTAGTGTCCCCAGACGTCCCACAGTGCAAGTTCATCCACTGAGGTCTAGTCAGCTATCTAGTCTTTCCCTTAAAGAAGATCAGCTCTTCCTCACCCAGCAGTAATCAGTTGCCAATAGTTCTTCGGCCAAGATTGGGGTTTGCTGCCCATTTCCCCAGTTCTGTGCCGGGTTTTTGTCTGCTTGAGTTTGCGTGGGCCTTGTGTGTGTTGTCTCCACTGCTGTAGGTTCATATGAGCAAGGTTCCAGAAGCCCGTAGGACTCTTCTTCCATATGGTCATGCACCTCCTCCCTGGCTCTTACAAGCTTTCCACCTCCTCTTCCACAATGGTCCCTGAGCCCTGGGTGGTGGAGTTTAATACAGGAGTCCTCTCTAGAGCTGCACACTCCGCAGACTCTTACTCTCCACACTTTGGGCATTTGTGACTTTTGTGTTTGTGGCCCTCTGTTGCATGACGGAGCTTCGTTGGTGGGAGTTGAGAGACACATTAGTGTTCTCTCTGCCTCTAATTCCACTATGTTCCCCGAGCCTTAGGTGTAGAGGTTCCATTGTAGATGTGTCACTTAGGGTTGGGTATCTCATAGACACTTATTCTTTCTGTGTGACCAGTTGTGGAAATCTGTAATAGTCTCTCTGTCTGTTGCAAAAGAAGCTTCTTTGATGAGTGGTGACTGGCACCTGTCTGTAAATATAAGGATCCATATTTAGCACATAGTAATAAATTACATTTGTCTAGGGACTTGAACTCCTTAGGGTTTTCTCTGAGATCTATGACGTCTCCAGGCATGTGGATTTGGCTGTGTTTACAGCACCACACATGAGTTCCCTCCCACTGAGTTGACTCTAAGTCCAATTAAGTAGCTGTTGATTACCTTCAAGATAAAAGTGCCACTACTGTGTTGGTCATTGTGGTTACTAGGCTGGTGTTGAACCATTGACCTTAGCAGTCTACATAGTGTTCTCCAAAACTATGAGAGCTAGTCTCCAGGTCAGTTCTAGCTCCACTGCTCCAAGTCCTGTGTCCAAAGTATGTTCTGTCTTCAGCAGTAGGATCTTACTTTCAAGGTCTGGGAGACCATCAAGGGCTGTGGAAATAGCCTGTGTAATTTGGGGAGTCTTTTGGACTGCCATGGCCAATGACTTAAAGGCAGGTTTCTCCTGCCTGGCACTACTTCCTGCTGTGTAGCCTTCAGCTATACACATGGACTCATGTAGACATATTGTATGTGGAATTTTTCAGTAGTTTTGCAACTAATATGCTTCCCTCTAGTTTTTTACACCAGCTGGGCATTATTTATCTCTCCTCTCTCACAAGTTTTTGTTTATTTTAATTTTTGTGTATGAATATTTTGCTTTCACACATGTAAGGGCACCACATGTGTGCAATGCCCATGAAGATCAGAGGAGGACGTCAGATCCCCAATCCTGGGGACACAGGATTGTGGTTGACTCTTGAACTCCCTATTCTATGATGTATGGTAAAACTCCTTTGAAAGAAAAGACAGGACCTTTCATCTATATTTCCTACCTGGGAATGGTCTGTCATTGATCTTGGTTTTCACGTGTGATACAGGTAGAATTGGAGAAGGTGGCCTCGATTTCTGTTTTGAGACTGGTGCAAGTTGCCTGTGGGACATGGTTGTTCTACCAGAGCCATGAGGTTTTGTAAGTGCTTGATTCAGCTCATCATTAAACAGACATGTCACCGGTTGGCTGCCATTCAGAGCTTGCTGGATGAATGAAGTCACAAGTGCAATGTGGGATTTACCATCTCAAGCCCTGGGGATAGACAGATGGCTCAGTGGTTATGAGGGTTTACTGTTCCTCTAGAGGACCCGAGTTTGGTTTCCAGCACCAATGCTGGGTGATTGCACCATTAAAGAAAGAACAGACCCACATTGGGTGTTAGAAAGGAGAAAATCGTTCTTCGCACCTTGTAAGCCCCAGGGTGGCTGACCCAACTTCTCTGGGCTCCTTAGAACCACCTGTTTGTTTCATGAGGCCATTAGGTCCCATAGGTGGTAAACTGATGCAGCCTCTGAGGCCCCTCAGGAGGTCCCAGGAGGTCCCACAAGTCAATGTCCTCCTGTGACGAGCCTCCCCGCCAGACTGCTGCCCGCTAACCAGAGTGAACCTGCCTGGAGTCGTCTATTAGTCTTTCCCAAATCTCTCCCTCTCTCAATTTTAAATTGCATTTATTCATCCTGTGTTAGTGCGCCTGTGTGTGTGTGTCTGTGTGTGTGTGTGCACATACCATGGGGAGTATGTGGAGGTCAGAGGACAATTTGTGATTCTTTCCTTCCACCGTGTATGTTCCCAGGATCAAACTCAAGTCATCAGGTTTGGCAGCAAGCTCCTTCACCTGCTGAGCCTTCTCACCAGCCCCTATTGTACAGGACTGTCAGAGTCAAACAGCCGCCATCTTTATGAGGTCAGTGGCACCTGCTTGCAAAAGATCTGTCTGCTGGACTTATTGACTGTTGATTGTACTTCACTGAAGGAGAGAGCAAGGAGGGTCATAGGCTCCAACCAGTCCCCCTAGCCAGTTGTATGCAATTTGGCCCTAATTGCACCTGGCCTCCCGGTCTTGGGGAGAAGCTAGAGAGTATCAGCTGAGGAAGGCTGGGGGAGAGGGCTCCTTTTACGCAGCCGTCCAGTCAGCACTCATGCTGGGAGCACAGCTTCCAGTGGGGCTTCTTTGGGATCACCCACACTCCTGCCACACATCTCCTGGCAGATGCTGGCCTTTGGCCATGGCGCTCTCAAGGCTGTGATGATCAGCCTTGATTTCCTCAGATCTGATGGGTAGGGCTTATCAGCCATGTCTAGTCAACTGACACTTTACATGATATCAACACAAAGTTGATACTGCTCAAGAACTCTGCAATCCAGTCCCAAATGCAAAAATAAATCTCATAAGGTTTTAAGTAAGTTCACAGTTTAGTGTGGGTGGCAACTCTGTAGCGGTCCTCAGCTGTGTGTGTCTCTTAGGCCACAGGGCGGGAACACCTGAGAGCCATCTGAGTGATTACTTTATGCATTTGTTTCCCGCCAGATAAATGCGACCCTCTTTAGTCCCTAAATGTGACCATCTGGGCCACCAGCCCCTCACAGGGCTCCTGGTTCAAGGTGCTTTCTGTATCCAGGCTTCCTGAGCAGTCCTGAGCAGTCATGGTTATGGGGAGTCCGCCACCCCCCAGTTTCCCATAGAGGGAAGAGGGAGGCTCTCAGGCAGACACCCCTCCTCCTCACTTAATCTTGGGCTTTCCTGGATGCACTCTTTGCAGGGAGCTCAGTCCTCTCCACCCCATTCTGTTTGTGAGATAATCGCTTACCCCCGTCTTCTCTTGCCTCCCTTCTCCAAGGCTGCAAGCTCGAGTGCTTAACCCAGCCCTCAGCTGCTGCTTCTCAGTGAGGTGGAGAAGGAGCTAGAGAGATGATAGAGAGATGATAATTCTGTTTGACCCTCCTGTGTGCGGCCAGCGGGGCATCAGTGGCCAGCCAAACTGCCTGAAGCAGTTGCCACCTCCTCTGTGGGCATCTTACCTTCCTTAGTGCCCACAGCATGAGGGGCATTCAGCCAACAGCTGCCCTATACCTGGTGATTTCAAGGCCTCCGCTTACGCAGCAGACCGCGTGTGGTCTGCTTGTGGCCCAGTGTGCCACGTGTGGGGTTCGACAGCCAGACAGGGACTTTGCCCGAGAAGCTTCCTTTTCTCTCTCTTCTTCCCCAGCCTTCTTCCTGGTTCTCCAGCTCTTTGGGAACAGCCCAGACCTAGTGTCTGGGGACCCACAGGGGAGAGAGGCAAACAGAGGCAGTACCGCACAGCGTTCACCTGAATGGGAAAGTTGACAGACGTGAGGCCTAGAGAGCACCTCAATAGTCAGATTCCCATTTGGGCAGAAAGGGGAACTCTCAGCAAGGGTTGAAGCACACCTCAGAGCTGCTGCACTGATGTGAGAGGCTCCTGGTATCCTCGGGGTACTGGGGAGGCACTCATGAGCCTGAAGCTTCAGGCCCAGGCCTGGAAGTGGCTGCTGGCTGGCCCTTTCTGGCTGTGTGGCTTTGGGAGAGTGATCTGACCTCTCTGTGCCTCAGCTTCCCCTTCTCACTGGACTGATCTCGAATGGACAGCTGGGTTCTCAGTGTACTTGGCTTTCGAATGCAAAGTGTGCATGGCCCCCTCAGGAAGTGTGGCAACATTTCTGTGGCAGCCACCCTCCCAGGGGAGATGCCTCCAGACCCTGGGTCCCCTCACCCATCAGCTTGTATATGATGGCATTTGGGGACACCTCTCCTGTCTCTGGCCAAAGCACACATCATAAGATGGGGTATTAGATGTCTGGTTGTTGTGGAAGCACAAGGGCCCAGTGGGACCCTATGACCCCAGGTGTTTCCGTGGCCTTTCTGGGGCTGACCCTGCAGGTTCCAAGGGGCAGGATACTGGGACTATGGGTCAGAGCAGCAAAACTCTGGACTGTGGAGGACATAACCCTGGAGACCGAGACTGGCTGAATTTCCTAACCTCTTAAATGGAGAACTGAGGGAGGAGCGAGCGAACGAGCAGGGCACAGAGGGCACCGAGCAGAGTGGAGTGGGGAGTGGGGGCATCGTCCCAGGCCCCTGGCTGCCAGGCAGCCATCTTGCTCAGTGTGTCCTTGTCAACACAGGCTGGGCTGCACAGGACTCCCAGTGGACCCTGGGAGGGACCAGGCTTACAGTGGCTCCCAGGAATGTCCGGAATGTCTTAGCAGTGACATTGCAGTGAAGTCTTGTTTCTGGGAACTGTTATCAGAACAACCCCTGAGATTGCAGGTTCTGAGACAGACAGGCCATGGTGGACACTGACCTGGCGTCCTTCGGCTGCGTCCTTCTGGAACCTGAGCCACCCTAGGTCTGACTCTGCCTGGATGCCCAGGAAGGGGCAGCTTGGAGCAGTTGGTCTCAGAGTCACCTGGGGGAAGTGTTAAGGATGGAAGCGTTGAGGATGGCTAGAGGTCCCTTGGTGAAATTTTCTTGCTCTGGAGGCAGAAGGGGGTTTTGATGAGGATGGGGATGACTGAGAGGACAGGAAGATCTCTTGGGCCACAGGAAGGGGACCTGATAAACAGACCCGAGCCCAGTGAACAGCCATCCAGCCCAGGCCTTTGAACCAACCCCTACCATGCAACTACTGCCATAGCCAGGCCCAGGTGTTTCCATGGAGACCTCAGAGAAGGCTTCATTTTGGAGAATCCTCAGGAAGAGTCCTCTGTTCTGTGAAGCCCAATCAGGAGAAATTGAGGTGTTCCAAGCCGGTCTGGGAGGAAGTGAGCACCCTGAGGACTCCTATCTGCCCCCAGGATGACTAAGGTCTGGGTGGGTGAGAGGCTTGGGCAGTCAGGATGGAGCATGATACTACAGTCAGCTCTGGTCCAGCAAGGTAGAGGGTGTGGTAGAGCGTAGTGGTTGGCCCTCCTGGTATCACTGAGCAGGCTCTGTGCTCACTTATAGTCGGGTAGATACTGGCGAGGCTGGTTTGTGCCTTCTCCCTGGTCGTTTCTAAGCTGGGGAAAGTGGGTGTCCTCTGGACTTGTGGACAGGCCGATTCCCACTCTCATTTCCCCAAACTGAGGAACTGAAGCTGCGAATCTTGTCCTGGAGGCGGACAGATGGCCACACTGGCTCCTAAGCCGTATGAGGAGGAGGGAAGGCCTTTGTGGGGACTGGGAGAGACTCAGAGGGAAACCAGACACCCCTGGGCCACAGCCCCCCTGGAATCTCTGCATCTAGACCAGTCAGAGATGTCTGAGGATTTGAGGCACTGGGGTCCAGGATGGCAGTCAGCCAGACTCAGGGACAAGTTTAATCACGACAGAGGCCAAATGCTCTGCCATCTAGGGGCTCAAGTCAAAATTAAGCTCTTACAACCATCAAAGGAGACCAGCACAGCTCCAGCGGTCTGTAGTAAGCATCATACAGAGGACATGGGCCTGGAGTATCAGCGATATAATAAAATCCTCTCAGGACTTACTGACATGCCTCAGAGCATGGTGCCCACGTAACTCCATCAACTCAACTCATTGAGGAAGCAGGGGTGTGTGGGCTGAGTCAGTAGGAGACACACTGGGTGGTGGTGAGCCCGCTCCAGCCGGGTGGGTGAGTTCCCAGACACCTGAACGGGCAGTTTCCTGTTCATCTCTGCGTCCCCTCCCGAGTGGCTGGATCAGAAAACTGAACTGTCGAGTGCAGCCAGGTTGTTCCCTCCCCTCGCAGGGACCTACTGGGTAAGGGCCGGCCCCGGGGCAGCAGGAGCTGTCCAGGTGCTGAAGTCCTGGTTCCGTCCTGGAGATGGAGCTGCCTTGCATCTGAGCAGGGCTGAGAGGGGCCTCCCTGGCCATGCAGAGTCCCGTGAGCACCAGCTTTTCTGAAGCTCTGGGTGAGGTTTGCAGCACTTGGTGTATCTCTCTCTCTCTGTCTGTCTCTCTCTCACACACACACATACCCACATTCCTCTCTGGTTTTGAGATAGAGTCTTGCATAGCTTAGGCTGACCTTGAACTATTTTATTTTTGCTTTATGTATATGAGTGTTTTGCCTGCATGTATGTAGGTGCAGTACATGCATGCAGTACCTGTGGAGGTCAGAATAGGGTGACGGATCCCCTGGAACTGGAGCTAGGGATGGTTGTGAGTTAGCATGTGGGTGCTGGGAACTGAACCCTGGTTCCTTGCAAGAGCAGTCAGTGCTCTTAACCACTGAGCCACCTCTCCAGCCCCTCACCTTGGACTGGGTCTTTCTGCCTCCACCTCCCAGCTGGTGATTCATACCACCATGCCTGGCTGTGGGCCAGGACTCCTCATCAGCCCTGTGAACTCCCAGCAGCCACCTGTGTTCTCACATGTTCTCCTCTGGAGGACAAAGCATAAAGGAGTCTCTACAACCATGTGGAGCCTTGTTCTGAGAGGTCCCTGTGCTTGAGAGACCCCCATTTTCCTGCTCAACTGGTGACAGCGGAATACATCGATCAGTGGACTGTGTAGGCATGAGCTCGGGCAGGACAGCGCTAGTGATATCTGGAAAGGCCATTCTCAGTGGAGCCCAGCCTATGATCAGGAGCTGCACTGAGGCCATCTATGTGGCCACTTGGGAGCGGGGACTGCAGCATCCTGATACAGATTCCTAGCAGGTCTCACCTGGTTTCTGTCACCTTGGCTCTGGGAACAGCTTTGAGTTCTTCCTTCGCTCCCTCCTCTATCCCACTCTCTGCCTCTGCTTTCTGCGCTCAGGGTATTCAGTCTAGGGCTCCCAGGTGCTCTGCTGCCGAGCTTCATCCCTGGCCTGATTTTATTTATTTGAGACAGGGTCTTACTAAGTTGCCATTCTAGTTTGCTTCGTGTCGCTGTGATAAACACCAGGACCAAAGGCAACTTGGGGAGGAAAGGGTTTATTTCATTTTATAAGTTACAGTCCATCACTGAGGGAAGTCAGGGCAGGAACCTGGAGCAGAAACCAGAGGAGCGCTGCTGACTGACTTGCACCCTGGCTGGCTCAGCTGCCTCTCTTGCACAGCCCAGGCCCACCTGCCCAGGGATGGCACTGCCCACAGTGGGCTGGGCCCTCCTACACCAATTAGCCATCGAGGAAACACCCAGCAGAAATGCCCAGAGATCAGTCTGATGGAGACAATTCTTCATTTGAGGTTCCCTCTTTCTAGGTGGGTCAAACTGACTACCAAGATCAGCCAACAACTACCCAGGCAGGTCTTGATTCTGCAGTCATGTGGCTGAGATGGCAGGCCTGTCCTTGCTCAGTGCTTGGTGCCCGACAGGAGCCATCTTGGCTCTGCTCTCTGGCTGTGGCGTGGGGTCAGGAGGATGTCTTCCACTGTAGTTCAGCTGTCGAGGACTCTGAGCCTCCCATTTCCTTCCACGTAATTGAACCTCCAATTTCAGTGTCATTTTGGCTTGCACTAAAGAGAGGGGCATGGGTAACTGAAGAGGCTCACCCCTCATTCTACAGCTAGGAGGATGCTGATGGTGTGAGGGGAGGACAGGCTTGGAGACACAGTTGCCTGCCCCTGGTCAGTGTCTGGCCGGCCTTATTCCTGCCCTCAATGTAACCATGGGGAGTGGCTTTGGCAGTGGTTGTCATGAGGTCCTGTACCTGGGAAAGGTTCTCCACAAGACGCACATTCCCAGGCCTCCTCCAGAGGCACAGGTCGCCCTTCCCAGCATCCTTGCAGAAGCCAGGTGACTGAGTTGTCAGCAAAGACCTCCCTCCAGGGGCTTACTGCTCCAGCTCTGATCCAACCCTTCCTTACAAAGGGAACGCCCTGGGTCCCACAAGCTGCAGTTGTGACCCACACAGCTTACACAGTCATGTCCACCAGGCCTCCCTGCGAAGCCTCCCTCACAGCCCCCAGCTCAGCCTCGTCCCCCAGCGCCCGCTGGAGCACCAGCCGGAAGGGCTCCTGCAGCCTCCGGCCGGGGGTGCTGCCCAAGAAGAAGTAGATAGCTGGTTTGGCCGCACTGTGCACCCCGGCCATGAAGAAACTGAAGTGGTAGAAATCGCGGGGGATGTGCCAGCGCAGGTTCTTGGACAGCCAGAAGATGCCGAAGGGCAAGCCACAGAAGAGGAAGAGGAGGACGGCCAGTAAGACCAGGGCCGGAAAGCCCTGGGGCTGGTGCCTCTGGGGGTTGTGTTCCACTCTCAGCAGCAGCAGCAGGCTGGTCACACACAGGACGCAGCACAGGGCCGCCAGCAGGGCTGCCACCACCAGCCACAGTGTCCTGCACAGGTGATGACTAGGTGCCCCAAAGAACTGGGTGCAGGCGCCGCTGAGCAGCAGCTCCAGCAGGAGGCAGAGCACCCAGGTGAGCGCGCACACGCAGGTGGTCAGGTAGCGTGGACGGCGGCACAGGTGCCAGGCGGGGAAGAGGGTGGCCAGGCACTGCTCTGTGCTGATGGCCGCCAAGAGGCTGAGGCCCACAATGTAGCAGAAGAATCTCAGCATGGCCAGGCTGATGTGTACGAACTCCGGGAAGTTCAGCTGGTTGTGAAGCAGGTCGGGGATGACAGCCACCATGTGGCAGCTGAGGAAGATGAGGTCGGCACAGGCTACGTCCAGGAGGTAGATGGAGAAGGGGTTCCTGTAGACGTTCTGGCTGAGCAGCCAGAGGACCACCCCGTTGCCCAGCAACCCGCCCAGGCCGAGGAGCTCAGTGAGGGACAGGATGGTCAGGTCGAATGCCATATCCTCCTGGGAGCTGTCTCTGCTGTCTCTCAGCTCCATCCTGGGCCGAGTGAGGGCGGAGGCTGTGAATGGACAGCTGAGCTGTACTTTCTTGTCCCTGACACTCCTGTGGCCACAAAGACACCAGCTCAGGATCCTGTGCTCCACCCTGCCCACTTTGGAGGACAAAGGTAGCCAGGGGTTGGTGGGTGACAGGAACAGGGATCCACTGAATGAGGTGCCCACCACCCTCCCATTTCTGCTCTGTTATCTGACCTAACCCTTCCTCCCTCCCTAAGGCACTGGGTAGGAACTTTCCACTAGAGTCTCTTGAGTCAGTCCCAAAGGCTAATGCTGGGGCTGCTAATGGTGTCTGCAGTGCTGGGCAGGGCTGGGATACAGGACACGGAGAGGGGCTGTAGTAGCTCCTTTTCCTGAGACAGAATCTCCCTGTAGCCCAGGCTGGCTTGGAACGCACTATGTAGCCCAGGCTGGCTTGGAACGCACTATGTAGCCCAGGCTGGCTTGGAACGCACTATGTAGCCCAGGCTGGCTTTGGTGGGCCTTGAGCTCACAGAGATCTGTCTGCCTCTGCCTCCTGGGTGCTTGGATTAAAGATGTGTGCACCATACCTGGCCCCTCCTTTTTAAAGATTCTTATTTTCATGTATCTACATGTACGTAAGTTTGCCAGGGGCAGACATGCCCAGTGCTCATGGAGGCCAGAAGAGGGTGTTGGGTCCCCTGGAGCTGGATGGGTGTTAGCTGCCAACCAAACCCAGATCCTCTGCTCTTAAGCTGGGTCATCTCTCAGCCCCCTGACCCCATTGGCTCCCTTTGAGCCCAAAAATAGCCTTACTTTAAAAGCCAAGACAGTGCTTGTGTATACAGAGCAGAGGACCTGCAGATGTCCCCTGTGTTTGTCATCAGCATAAAGGAGCTCTTAAACCTCCCAGGCCTTTCTGGAACATTCCATGATATGTCACAGGTGGGATCTGGGGTGTCTAGCTTGGCTATACCTTGCAGGCCCAGGACTCCTCCGTCTCCCCTTCTCTGTGTTGTGACAGGACTCCAGCCCTCTAGGGACATAGGAGGCCATTCCTTCTCACATGTCACTCACCTGTCCCTCTGCTTCCCTCGAGGCAAAGAGGCATCTGTGTGAAGGTGATGCTGGGCGGGGCTCTCACTGCCCGCCTGGCCTGAGGCAGTAGTTCATTGGGGCACGCCCTGATGCTAGAGGTACAGCCTAAGAGGCAGCAGAGCCCTGAACTAAGGCCCTGGGGCTGTGCCACAGAGCCAGCTGACCACCAGACCTCACTGGAGGTCCCAGATCTCAACAAGAGGTCAGTTGTCATCTGATCTCATCCTGGGCTGGCAAGGTTCCCTGTCCCAATCTACCACTTGTGGTCCTCTGTCCTCTCCCTCCGCCTGTGGTCCGTGTCCCCATCAGAGCTCTCAGCTCTCTTTCATGCTTTGGAGAGGTGGGGCAGGGCCTTTCCTTTCCCCAGAGACTGGCTGGGTCTTCCTCCTGCCTCTGTGTGGCAGGCCTCTAGTTTCCTGGAGGGAGGTGGTGCTAAACCCTGGATGGAGATGAAGTGCTCCTCTCCCAGCCGTGAGCTCCATCTTTGCTCTTGCAAGGCTGTGGGGAGTGGGCCTAGGTGCTGATGCTGGGTCCTCTTAGTACTGTCGTCCTATGTGGCTCCTGGGATCACACTCAACAGGAGACTGTGGGCTCTGGGGCAACCCTGCTGTCGCAGGTGGGATGGGCCAATGCTTCCACATCTAGTTAGCTCTGGCAGTGGCCACAGCGCTGGTGGGGGGAGAACAGCTAGAGATGAGTACCACCCTGCTGCTCAGGCCGCTCACCCAAGCATTGAGCTGCTTCCAGGACCCCAGGGAGGCTCTGAGGCTCCCACATGCAGGTCTGCAACTCCCTTCCTCTCCTCCCCTAGCTCGGCGTCCTCAATCTCCTCAGCACTGAGAGGGCCAGTGTACCAAGGGCCCCACTGCCAGCTGGGGACCGGAGATGGGGAAGACACAGTCCCACATACCCCCGGGAAAGTCTGGAACAGAAGAGAATGGGCAGGGAGGGGAGGAGGACGGGGCGGGGGTGGGCAGGGGTGACAGCTACGGCCAAACAGGACGACTAGAGGGCTAGGGGGGCCAGTGGTGTGCAGGGGGAGGCTGAGCCAGGCCTGGCGGGTGCCTCTCTCCCACTAATGCCCTAGCTTACCCTAGCGTACCTGCCGGCCAGTCAGTGGTTGGGAGGGGCTCAGCGGGATTCCGAGGCTGCGGAAGAGCTGAGTGGCATGCTCTGGGAAGGGGAGGGGGAGGGGGACGGGAAGGAGGAGGAGGACGATGGAGAGCTGGGAAATTGCCTCTGCATTCTTCCACCACCCAGAAACTCAGGCATAGATGCGGCTCAGCCATCTGCAGATGGGCTTTGGGCACGCCCAGCCCTGGCTCTGCCCCTGCCAGGGGCAGTGAGGACTGAGGATCGGTGCCCAGGCAGCCATCTCCTTAGAACAGTGCCCATCCCCCTCCTCCTCACCAGACACAATAGCTCAGGGGTTTTAGTGGTGGAACAGGAGACCCACCAGGGGTGGGGGAAGTGTCATTCAACTAAGCTGCTCTCAGCCCAAGCCTGAGAGTGGAGGATGGGCCAGCCAGTCTGGGGCAGCTGCACCTACCCTACCTAGCCGCCCAGAGGACACCAAGCTATGGGACTGCCCCAAAGCCCCGCCCTGACCAGTGTCCCGCCACCTCACCCCCCATTACTCACCGTTCTGGTCGTGTCTGTTCCACGCTGGGACTCAGAGATACTGTCCTGGCCAGAGGAGGCTGCTGCAGCTGCTGCTGGAGCAGCGGGCACTGCGACTCAGCGTCAGCGGGCTCAGCTGTGTCACATGGTGTCGGCTAGAATGGGGCTGATCAGGAAGGAGCCTCTCTGGGGATCTTGTTCCCCTGCTGGGCTCGGCTCCTACCCAGGTGTGGGCAGCCAGAGAAAGCTGCTTCTCCCGGCAGCTTTCCTGACAGTGGAAATCAGGATAGCCCAGGGGCGCCAACTGAGCAGTGGCCTGCCCAGCAGTGACCTCACGGGCACTCTGGTCTAGACATGCACTCCTCCCCCCTCACCAGGAGCCTTTTAGATACCACTTTTCTCTACTGCAGAGTGGCCATCATGTATGGCCAGGCTACCAGAAGCACTTAAAGCAGAGGATACTTATTTCTACAGAGCATGGAGGCTGCTGGCCAGAGGCCAGGAGGATGGCTGGTGTCAAAGGACTACTGTACAGTCTCAAGCAGAGATGGGGCCAGAGACTTCCTCATAAGGAAGGACCCATGAGAATTCAGGGCCCTTTGTTTGTCTGAAAAGGGTGGGATCCCTTAAAACTGCAGCCTCTGGTACCCAGTGCTCAGGCAGGTCCCGGCAGTGTGCAACGAGAGAGCACATGCGTATGTTCTGGAAATCATGGAGCCTCCTGTCTGCCGGCGTCTGATTCCCAATGGCGCCACCTGTTGGAATGCAGTCTCTAGGTTTCCTTCTCATTCTGCCTTACCTGGCAAACTGGGTCTTCTACATTCCTACGAACCACCTCCACTCCCTGGGAGGCTGTGCCAGCAGGGACTCTAGAGAGGTGCAGGGAGGAGAGGACAAGAGTCCTCCCTACCGCTCCAGTTGTCTGTGTGCACATGTTTTGTTTTGTTCGTTGAGATAAGGACTCATTTAGCCAAGCGTCCTTGTATGCTTCTCTTGCTGTGAAAACATGGATGGGAAGGCAGGGAAGGGTTGATTTCACTTTAAAGATCTCAGCCTATCACCAAGGGAGGCCAGGGCTGGAGCTCAAGGCAGGAGCCTGGAGGCAGGAAATGGAGCAGAGACCGTGGAGGGGCGCTGACTGTCTTCCCCTGGCTGGCTCAGCTGCATTTCTTACGCAGTCCAGGCCTCCCTGCCTAGGGATGGCATCACTCACAGTGGGCTGGACCCTCCCCCACATCAATTAGCCATCCAGGAAATGCCCCATGGCCGTGCTCCCAGGCAGGTCTGATGGAGGGAATGCCTCAGCTGACGCTCCCTTTCCCTGTCTATAGTTTGTGTCAAGTTGACAAAAACTAACCAGCATACCCAAAACTTTTTTTGTGGCCAAAGGTAAGCGTCCTGATCCTGGCTTCCATCTCCTGAGTGCTGGGATGACAGGCATGTGCCACCACACTCTGTGTGTTTCTGGGGATGGAAGCTTGGCACACGCCAAGCACTCCCCAGCCTGCCTCAGGTTTGCAACTCGGCTCTTACTTCTTCTTCTGTTTATGGTCCATGCTGCCCAGCAAATTTCCAGGCCTGGTGGCAGCAGCTGATTTCAGTTTGTGTTTTTTTCTAACACTGAAGAAACAGCTTCTTGTTCTACGGCTGAGAGGCCAGCTGGCTGGCTGCTTCCTCAGAGGTCTGAGCTCTGACTCTGGCCTCAGGCTTCGAATACTAGAGTGCCAGCTCCTGCTCTCCACCCCCTGGCCTGGGGTGGGAAGCACCTTCAGTTGGTATCTCCCACAGCCCTAGGGAGGGGACTTCTGGCAGTTGCTACCTCTACTGTGTCCCAAGGCTCCCTTTGGGGTTCTTCAGTGATTTTCGGTTCTTGCCTCTGACTGCTGCTGTTGGGGTGTAATTGTCCTGGAATCTCACACAAACTTGGTAAGTGGCGGAGTCTGTGCTGTCGGATTTGACCCGAGTGACGGGTTCTTGGAGTGGTTAAAGAGGATGCCAGCAGCCCAGAGCATCTGTGGCCTGTGGTTGATGTGTGTGACACTCTTCCCCGGGGGGTGGGGGGACATGAACAAACATGCACTCATCCCAGGCAGGGAACCAATGAGAGGCCAAAGTAAGGAGACCACCCAAGTCCAACTTGGCGAACCAATGAGCGTCACTGGGGTGACTTACAGGAGCAGAAATGACTCAAAGACAGCTGCACCCCCAAAGCCCTCCCCAGCACGGGTGATGGCTCACGGGAAGGCAGGAAACCTGGAACAAACTGCATAAACTACAGGCAGGTCAACAGACTGGAGGGTCTGAGAGTCTCAGCAGATCTCACTCCTTATATCCCCTTGGGGAGGAAGGGGGCTAGAGAATCTGTTATGGCGTTCAGGCCTCTGGGAAGGACCACTTTCTCAGACTCCAGATGTTCCAGATCAGCCAGATTTATTTAACTGGGCCTGTGAGTGCAGTCTCTGGGCCGAGAATTAGAGAGCCCAGCACCAGAAGGGATTTCGGGATTAAAAACTTGCTACCTCATTAACATGTTAAGTGTTCTTCCATCTATTTAGCATAATTTAAGGTGAACCTGCCTCCCTGGGGGAGGGGGAGGGAGTCTCAACAGACACCCTGGAGATTGTTTAGTCTATCCCAGTTAACTTCCTGGGGCTATCTGCCACTCTAACAAATCTGTCCAACCTTGGAGACCTTCAGGAAGCTACTGAGTCCTTTGCTTCCTGAGCTCAGGGACTTCTCAACTGGATGGATGCTTTCATCTCCCTTTAGAACATCCTATGTCTGAGTGTGCTCCCTCCAGGATGGAAGGTTTTTAAAAAATATTTTATTTTTATGTGCATGAGTATGTTGCCTACATGTATGTAAGTGTACCTGTGCTGTGCAATGCCCGTGGAGGTCAGAAGAGGGCGTTGGATCCCCTGGAACTGGGGTTATGGACGTTGTTAACTGCCATGTGGGTGCTGGGAGCTGAACCTGGGTCCAATGCGAGAGCAACCAGTGCTGTTGCTCCAACCCCACAAGATGGAAGGTCTTATCTAAGAGCAAAAGGCTCCACAACAGGGCTCTCCTGATGGGCTGCGCATGAACCACGTGTCATGGGGACCATTTGGGGATGAGACATTCCACGGCAGCCAAAGATGACCTACCACAGCTGAGATGGGTCTTCTGAGGGCCTGGAAGGGAGAGAGGGAGAAGTGGCCTCCACTGCTTGTGTGAGGGAGGAGTAGGAGCCATCATGGAAACCAGAGACTCAAAGTGCTGGTGGGTGACATGACCAAGCGGTGCAAGACAAGGCTCCCAGGAGAACACACAAGGCACAGGCTTCACTCACCGTGCTGTCTGGAGGTGGTTCCCAGCTGTGGCCTGGGAAGAGCTGCAGGGGTTCAGCCAGGGGAAGACCAGTGAGGAGACCACAGGAAGTCATGAAGACAGAATGTTACCCCTCCTGAAATGGATCAGAAGTAGAGGAAACCAATGACATAAAAATGGTCTTATTAAAAGATTAAGAGATTGAAAAGTTTGTGCAGACTGTCGTAGTTGGTTTTTGTGACTAGGTCATAAACCTTGACACACCTGGGAAGAGGCCTCAGCTGAGGAATTCCCCCATCAGATGGGCCGGTGGCCATGGCCATGTCTCTGGGGCATTTTCTTGATGACTGACCAATGTAGGAGGGTCCAGCCCGCTGTGGGTGGTGCCACCCCTGGGCAGGTGGGCCTGGGCTGTGTAAGAAGGTGGCTGAGCCGGTAAGCTACATTCCTCCATATCTGCTCCAGTTCCTGCCCTGAGCTCCTGCTCCAACTTCCTTCCGATGGACTGTAAGTGACAACGTGATGTAAACCCTTTCCTCCCTAAGTTGGTTTGGTCAGTGTTTATCAAAGCAACAAAAACCGAACTAGGGACACTAACTCAGAAAACAGAAAGAAAATAAAAATTACCAAGATGGCTCCTGCTCCTCCTGTTCCTCTCTCTCTCTCTCTCTCTCTCTTTCTCTCTCAGGGGCTTGCTATGTAGCCCTGGCACTTGCAATGTAGTTCAGGTGGCCTGTCACACAAAGCAAGGCTCTTGCCTCAACCTCCCATGTGTTGGGATTACAGGACTGTATCACCACACCCAGATCCAAGTTAATTTCCTTACAGTGCTGGGGATGGACCCAGGGCCTGTGCTTTCTAGGTGAATGCTCTACCACTGGGCTACCTCATGCTCTTCCCAGATGTGTAATGGTCAAGAGACACCCACAGAGTCCAGACTCTCAGAGGGCACGGCAGGACGTAAACACAAGCTAAATGCATACACATCTGACAGTCTGAGGGAAAACGCCAACCCTTTCGAAGAATTCTCAAAGAAGCTGGGCTTCTAACTAACCACTATTTTCTAAACTCTGCTTTCCCAGTGGTATAGCTAGGTAGTCTGGTGAGTTCGTAAGGCAATTATGAACCAAATCATCCTGGGGCTGAGGAGACAGCTCAGTCTGTCAGATGCGTGCAAGCCCGACCACCTGAGTTTGAATCCTCAGCACCCACCTGAAAGCCAGGTTTTTGTAAGCTCAGCCCTGGGAGCAGAGACCGATGAATTCCTGGAGCTCGATGGCCGGCTGGTCCGTGGAGGCTTCAGGTTCAGGGGGAGACCCTGTCTCAAAAAATTAGGTGGACAGCAACTGATGAAGACACCGTTGGCCTCCACACACATGCACACACATGTGCATGTACAGACACATGTGTACACACATATTCACACACATACAGACACACACAAGTGAATCATGCTAACTTTAGAAGGTAGTAGGAAGAAACACTTCTCATCTACTCCTGGAGGCAAGATTATTCCTATACCTAAGCTGGTCACGGGCATTAACAGCACAGAAGGCGTCCGACCCACACCCTCTTGACCCGCATCTTCGTCCTCCCTGCTGCCGTCCACCAGCCTCTTTGGGGCTGGCCCTGCAGGTATCAGGGGGCTGGACACTGGGACTGTGGGTCAGAGAACCAAAGAGCTGGGCTGCGAAAACAGCCTTGGAAACGGCAGGAGGCCGGAGTCCAGCTGCACATTTCCAACCTCTGAGATAAGAAAACAGCTACGGAGTCAAGTCTCCACAGGTCTCGGGAGAAGCAGTTCATGGCCAGGCATGGAGCGGGTGGAGCTGGCAACGGGGCAGTCAACCCAGGTCACTGCTCTCACGCGCTGTCCCTTCTCAGTCTGCCCTTGCCAACACAGGTTGGGCTCCTCCGTGCTGCCTGAGGGCCCTGGGAGGGACCAGGCTTACAGCAGCTCCCAGGAATGTATGACCACCCCAGTGGTGATGTCCTGTTCCTGGGAACTCGGTGTTGACAGAGCAGCCTCATGATCCTGGGTCCTGAGGGACGCTGACCTGGATGGACACATCCTCCCGAAGTTTGAGCTTTCACAGCCCTGGTTTCCCATGAAGGCCTGAGAAGTGGCAGTTGGGGTCAGGGTCCCCTAGGGGAAGGCTAACTGGTGGGGAGAGGAGGGCCAGGCCAGCTCCAGCGACTCTGTGTCCTAAGAGGAAGTGCAATGGGCTCCTGGAAGAGGAGGTAGGGCTGGGGGAGGGCAGACCAGAGGTCAAAGCTGCTGCTGCCTGGTCAAGCCTGGAGGCTGAACTGCTCCTGCTTGGAGGAGGCCCTGCCTAGCCCCACTATCCTCTTAGTGAAAGCCAGTACCAACGGCCTGAGACCCCGAGGTCAGAACCCCAGCGTAGAGAGGGGCTGGGGTGAGCTGGAGCTTGAGTGACGGCGATTGAGAAGGTGACAGGGAGGGGTACAGACGAGGGAGGCAGGACACAGGGAGCACCGTAGGCCCACCATCTCAACATGTTCAGAAACGTTCAGAAAGCTCGGCTTGTGAGGCCGCCTGCACGAGTATGCCTCCAGTGGGAACAGGGAAGGGTTCTTGGAGTCTTCAGAGCCCCCAGGAAACAGGATGGAATTGCTCGAGCAGGAGGTGAGAAGGGCCCAGTCTGCCACACTCAGGAGGGGACTTGGGTCGGGAATGGAAGGCTGGTTGTCCGTTTGCAGAGAGGGGCCTCTGCCTGGGGCGGTGCCTCTCATCCGAAGCTCCAGACGTTGAGGGGACTCTGGCAGTGCACAAGCCTCTCCTAACCTGTCTGTGTGCTAAGCACTCTAGAGCGGGAGGCAGTCCGGTAACAAGGCTCGGCCTGAGGGCACCTGAGCTGGCCCGGTCCAGTGAGGTAGAGGCTGTAACGCAGGCAGTGGGTCAGGGGGCTCTGTGCAACTCTGCAGAGGGCTTCGTCCTGCCCTGTCGAGCCGTCTGAGGCTTGCTGTTCTCAACTGTAAAATAGACACTTCAGAACCCTTAGTCCTGAGGTCGTCCAAATCTGGGGAAGCTCAAGCCCAGTGTAGCTGGTAAAGTACCGCCCTGTGAGCACCCTCCTGAATGTCTGCAACACACCTGGAGTACTCACCTCTGATATCGAGCTGTGCTCCAGCCCCTCCCGTGGATTACATATCCTACCTGTATATAGAAAACTCAAACTTGACTTTCTGGAACTTTCTAAAAAGTTTTCTTTAAAACATTTATTTTTTAATTTTAAAAATTTTTATGTGTTTGTCAGTATTGCCTGTGTGCGTGTAAGTGCACCCATGTTGTGGAATGCCCATGGAGATCAGAAGAGGATGTCGGAGCCCCTGAAATTGGAATTATGGACGGCTGTTAGCTGCCATGTGGGTGCTGGAAATTGAACTGGAGTCCTCTGAAAGAACAGCTGGTGCTCTTAACCACTGAGCTGCCTCTCCAGCCCTTAAAGTTTCTTTTCTCAGTGTTTTCTGTTTGACAGTGCTTGCTTTTGTGGATGGAGAATCCAGAGAATGGGTTCTGTTTTGTGGTGAATGAACCTGATGCAGAAGCAACATCTTTCTCCTTCAAGACTGCCTTGCCTGGGTCACTCTGAGAGTCTGGGGCAGACGTGTGGCCCCTTTGCACACCTGGGCACTGACTTACAGAGACATCAGGTGCTAGCTTCTTAGAAGCTCTGGGGGTGTCTTCAAGGAGCAGAGACAGAGCCCAGCTGGGCTGGCTGGGGAAGTATATGAACAGATTTCCCAGTGTGAAATGGCTCCTTCGTTCCTGGGGAGAAGGATCTCAGTGAACCTTTAAAAATTATTCTAAAACAATTTACTCCTGTTTTAATTTTTGCTGCATTTAAAATTTTATTGTTTGAGAATTTCCTATACACAGAGAATGCATTTTGATCAAATCCACCCCCTTCTCTCCTGTTCAGTTCTCCTCCAGGGTTGGAAATGTCTCAGCGGTTAAAAGCACTGGCTGCTCTTTCAGGGGACCCCAGAGAGGGGACGATACTAGACACAGGGGAGACTGAACTTCGGTGAACGTGGCCAGTGAGGAACTCGGGGCAGGGAAATGCCCCTGGGAATGAAAACCCCTGTTCTGTACCAAGTTGGCAGGTGGCCATTAGCCTTTTCTCTTGGCTGATGCCCGACTTCGCAGGGTCAAAAACTAAGCTTTCACTTTCACTACTGGGTCTCCAAGACTCTTATTATGAGGCAGGGATCATGGCTTCTCACAGTAGGGGACGGAAGGCCTATGTGGGTGCAGTTCTGCTGGAGCGGAACCTGTCCCTGGATGGTGCCCTGGTTCAGTCTCTTCCTTCTAGACCACAGAAGTACTCACAGTCACCATTAGAGCCCTGTGCTGGCCACACTGAGCTACAGCTGTTTCGATACTCCTCACATCTAGATACTAAGTGTGTCCCCCCGCCCCCTCGAGTCTGTCAGTTCTGACAACAGCTCGCAATCTGGAGGCAGGGAGTCTGGAAGGACGTGTTGGTGTCAGCCCGGCTGCTGACAGGAGGCTGGTGTGCAGAATCACAGGGCAGGCAGCCTGTGTGTGAGACACGGAGACCTCACCCATCATCAGTTCCATGTCTCGGCCGTCACCCAGTCCTGAGAGAGCAAGTACTCACGTGCTCACCCAGTACCTCAATAAAAACATGAACCCAGGCTGGGGCTGCAGCTGGGTTGGTAGAGCTCTTGCCCAACATGCTTGAAGCCCTGGGTTTCATTCCCAGCACCACATAAACCCACGGTGATGGGGCAGATCTGTCATTCCAGCACCGGAGAGATGGAGAAGGGGCATTAGAAGTTCAAAGTCACCCTCCTCTGTGTAGTGAGTTCAAGGGCAGGTTGAATGCATGAGACCTTGCCAAACAGAAAGAAGGAAAAGAAAGGAGGGAAGGGGGGAAGAAGGAAGGGAAGGAGGAAGGGATGGAGGGAGGAAGGGAGGGAGGGAGGAAGGGAGGGAGGAAGGAAGAGAAAAGCATGAATCTGTCTAAATATAGAATACTAGTGTGTCATTGGTATTTTTTATTATTTTTATTTGTCTGCATGTATATAAATTCACCTGTGTCATACAATGTCTGCGGAGGTCAGAAGAGGGTGTTGGACCCCCTGGAACTGGAGTTAAG
Source organism: Eospalax fontanierii (assembly GCA_035773235.1). Classification (NCBI taxonomy): domain Eukaryota; kingdom Metazoa; phylum Chordata; class Mammalia; order Rodentia; family Spalacidae; genus Eospalax; species Eospalax fontanierii. Next base: position 2,897,306 of record CM069526.1, read on the forward strand.
GATGATTGTTAGCCACCATGTGGGTGCTGGCAATCAAACCCAGGTCTTCTGCAAGAACAACCAGTGTTTTTAACCACTGAGCCTTCTCTCCAGGCCCCATATCTGTTGTGAGGGTATGTGTATGTGAATTCAGTTCCTGTGGAGGCCAGAAGGAGCTGGAGTTACAGGTGGCTATGTACTGCCCAATGTGGGTGCTGGGAACTGAGTTTGAGTCTTCTGCAGGAGTAGTAGGAACTCTTAACTGCTGAGCCGTCTCTCCAGCCCGTCATACAGACAATGAAAGTGTCTCTGCTCCGCTTCCTGACTTCCTTGGCTTCCCTAACTGTTGATTCTGTAAGGGACAAATCCGGGTAAGCACGCGGGGTCATTAAAGCATAATAAAGATGGTAAGCTTCTACTTCCTGGTCTGGTGGCATGGCCTTATTTTTAACTCCAACAGGACTCCTTCAGCTGACCTGCTTATAGTCTCATAGCCCAGGATATCTCAGTTTGGGGCTGTGACCTATCAGCACCCACTTCTTTAAGTTGACCAATCCAAACTTAGGGGTATTTCTTTTTCAAATGTTTTTTATTTCATGTGTATGAGTGCATTGCCTGCATGTGTATAATGCATGTGTGTCATGCGATGCCCACAGAGAACAGAAGAGGACATTGCATTCCCTGGAACTGGAGTTACAACAGTTGTTAGCCACCATGTGGGTGCTGGGAATCAATCCCCTGTCCTCTGCAAGAGCAGCCAGTATTCTTGAACACTGGGCCATCTCTCTAGTCCTAGAATATTTCTAAGCGTCGAACACGGCAGGTTTCCTGGATGAGGACCCTCATCCCCTGTGGACTCAGAGATCCATAGGAAGCCGAGTGTAGCTAGCTGTGCTGTGTTCAGCCCGACCTTGTACCTCACAGCCCAAGAGAAACGGTAGGAACAGATCGTGCCTCGACTGTGGTGCAATGACTCATCACAACATGCAAGGCCCAACTGCCCTAAGCAGAAGGCGAGAACTTGTTGCAAACAGAAACATCGTGCAGGCTTTGGAAGCATCCCCAAACCCTTGTTTGAGCTCCTGGAAGACATGAACTCGATGTGTTAGGAAAGATTCCATCTCTGATGCATTAGGAAATTCTTGGTATGAACAGCAGGCGTCTTTTGAGGCACTTGGCTGTGCTTCCTGCAGCGCTGGGGCACTCCCAGGAAGTAGGAGCTGGGCCAGGGATGACGGCCTCTGCCAGGTCAGGGCTCGGGACATGAGGGTGAAGCTGGGTCGCTGGTGTCCCAAAGCGAAAAGGTCCCCTGTATTGGTGACAGAGGTGGCAGTGACCCGTGTCTCTTCCCCAGGAAGAACTCACCACCATGTGTCACACGAGTGAGGAGGGTGGGTTTTAGTTTTAATTTAATTTAATTGTGTGTGTGCAAGTGTATTGCCTGCTTATACATAAGTGCACCTGTGTCATGCAAGCCCATGAAGGTCTGAAGAGGGCGTTTGATTCCCCTGAAACTGCAGTTACAGACAGTTGTTTTCTGCCGCGTGGGTGCTAGGGATTAAATCCCAGTCTTCTGCAAGAGCAACCAGTGCTTTTAACTGCTTAGCCATCGCCCAGGTCCTTTTTTTTTTTTTTAAGACAGGGTCTTCTGTAGTCTTTGCTGGCCTGGAACTCACTATGTAGACCAAGTTGGTCTCAATCTCACAGACTCACAGAGATCCGTCTGGCTCTGCCTCCCAAGTGTTGGGATTAAAGGTATGAGCCACCATTAACTGGTGTAAACTTTAATCTATCTATCAGTCATCTATCTACCTAGCTATCTATCATCTATCAATCATCTATCATTTATCCATCTACCATCTATCATCTATCCTTCATCTATCTATCTGTCCTTCTATCACCTATCATCTATCTAGGTACCTGGTACATGGTGGAAGGCTCGTGCCATAGTGCAAGTTTGGAGTTCAGAGGGCAGTTCTTGGGTATAACTTCTTTCCTTTTACCATTTGGGTTGGATTTTATTTTATTAATTATTTTAAAGATTAAAAAAAAATTCTGGGTATAGTGCTGCAGGCCTTTAATACCAGCACTGGGAGGCAGAGTCAGGCAGATCTCTGTGAGTCTGGGGCCAGCCTGGCCTACATAGGAAGTTCCAGGCCAACTGGAACTACATAGTGAGACTCTGTTTCAAAATAAATTACGTGAATGCATTAGTGTCTGTGTGTTTGTGCATGTGAGCATAGTTGTCTGTGGAGGCTTAGCAGGTGTTGGGTCCCCTGGAGCTGGAGTTGTGAGGGCTGTGAGCCTTCTGACATAGGTGCTGGGAACTGAACACTGTTCATGCTGTTTCTTAAGGGTGCTATGCAAGTTGCTGCTGGGTTTATCACACCCCTGGCCCCATGCTTCCCCTCACCAGGCTCGGTTCCCACCTCCCAGATCTCCAGACCCTGCCTGACAGCACCTCTGGTTCTTGTCCTGTGTCCCTGATCTTCCAGGAGCATATGACCCTCAAGATCAGGGGTAGATATAGTAATAAAGTATTAAACCACGAATGGGCTGGAGAGACGGCTCAGTGGTTAAGAGCACTGGTTGCTCTTGCCGAGGACCTGGGTTCAATTCCCAGCACCCACATGGTGGCTAACAACTCCAGTTCCAGGGGTTCTGATGCCCTCTTCTGACCTTCCCAGGCATGGCACAACATGCAGGCAATACACTCATAGACATAAAATAAAAATAATAAGTAAAACATTTAACCAACCGAGAGATCAGAGCCTGCAGACCTCTGGAGAAGTCAGCTATCAGTGAGATCAGCCATGGAGAAAAGTAGGAAAGACTGAGAAAGCATCAACAGGCCACAGAAGGGGCTACAGGACCCCAAGGAGAATGATCACTGATGAAGTGGGGGGCAGCCTGGTGCTAAGTCCCTGGCTCAGGCAATAACAGACGCCTGCCACAAGAGAGCACTGCTCCCGCACCAGAGCAGGGCCATCCGGGACTACAGCTGCAGTGCTCTGGCCGCTCCTAAAGGTACCTGCTAGAGAAAAGGCACCAGAAATGCTCAGTCTATGGCAAGAGCGAGGCCCAAGGGTGGCTGTCGGGGTGGGTGCCGGGTGCAAGGTAGCACAGGCATGCGGTAAGCATGAGAGGAGGAGTGGGAACAGAAGGAGCTGGGCACCACGTCAGGGTGGAGCAGAGCATGCAGAACTACAGGCTTCCAGGCTCAGGCAGCAGGGGACACGGCCCTCCCTCTGCGCTGAAAGTCAGGTCTTTAACTTGAACCCAAACACAGCTGGGCTAACAGTCCTGACCCCTGAGCTCCTGGGTGTCCATCTAGGAGCACAGGTCCCCTGCTCCAGCCTCTCCTATTGTCCCCTACGTCCCTGCAGTTCTGAGGACCCAGGTGACCCTCTGAAGAAATCTCCACCAGAATGCTAGGACTGGGTGTCCTCAGCCTGTCTGTAAGGGACACTGAGACTTCCCAGGCTCAGTCCGGTTGGTCTGAGCGATGATGGCTTCCTTCACACTGGACTTGGGACCCTTTCTTTTTTTACCAGACACAGCCAACTGGGATGGAGGAAGTGGCCAGAATCTACCCTGGGTTCCTGGCTTAAATGCTCAGAGCCTCGCTCTTCCTCCATGGGAAGCAAGAGAGTGTGGATGAGGCTTGGGGGTCCTCAGGGCTATGGAGTGAGGCAGAGGAGAAGTTGAGGCAAGAGCAGGAATTGATGTTCACACGCACCAGAGCAAGGACCTCCGAAGAGGCTCCTCCGAAGTCCCTCCCTCTAGGGGAAGCTCACCCCTGGAGGCAGCCGGTCTGGAGGGAGGACCTCAGTTGTTTGGTTGACTGGTTCATTGCCTGGCTGACAGGAGGCAGGCCCGTGAGCCAGGCGGAAGGACCAACTCTGGCTGGGCAAAGGGTGCAGACACAGGATAGAGGGGATGCAGAGGAGGGGATGTCAGATCTCATCCCACACCAGCTGCCTAACCAGAGCAGACAGGTTCCCAGAGCATAAGGTAGGGATGGCTGGCTCCCAGACTCCAAACAAGAAATCTAGGCAGGACCAACCAGGAACCCCAGGAACCCAGGACAGGGAGGCAAGTATGGGTGGGAGGGAAGGGGATCTCACCTGCTTCATACCCAGGATGCCTTTCCCTGGCTGGAAGCCAATGTCCTGGTTCTGGAGGCAGAGACCTAGCCCTGCACAGAATCATGTCCTAATCCAAGATGGCTGCATTCACAGTGGAAGCTACTGCAGAAAGAGCTGCTTCTTTGCAGTTAAGGAGCATGTGCTGAGGCCGTTAAGAGCACACCCTGCTCACCCAGAGGACTAGAGTGAGTTCTCAGTGCACACATCAGGTCCTGCCTCTATTTTCAGCTCTAGGGACTCCAATGCCCTCTTCTGGCTTCTGTGAGCACCAACACACACGTGCAAACACACACACACACACACACACACACACAGATACGCACATAAGTAAACAAATTCTTATGATATTAAACATTTAAAAAGATATTTTTATTGAATAATTCTGTTTCATAGAGAACATCTCAATCAGTCTGAATCGTCTGTGTGTCCCTTCCCACCAGCACCCCCACAGCCCCCAACTGGAATCCATACAGTCTTTCATCTGTGTTAAGGTCCTTGTGTCAAGTTAGTGTTCCCAAGTGACCTCGGTGCAGGTTCATCCACTGAGGTCCAGTCAGCATACCCAGAGTCCCTCACTTTAGGAAGACCAGCTCATCCTCACCCAACAGTAATCAGTTGCCAATATTTCTTAAGCAAAGGTTGTGGCCTGCTACCCATCTCCCCAGGCCCATTCTGGGTTTTTGTCTGCTTGAGCTTGCCTGGATCTTGAGCATGTTGAGCTTGCCTGGGTCTGAGCTTGCCTGGGTCTGAGCATGACGACACCATTGCTGTAGGTTCGTATGAGCAGGGTCCCGGAGCTTGTTGGAGTCCATTTCCATGTGGTCACGAACCTCCTCACTGGCTTTTACAATCTTTCCATTCCCTCTTCCACAATGGTCCCTGAGCCCCGGGTGAGTGAAACTGAATATAAGAGTCCTGTCTAGGGACCCACACTGTGAAGATTCCTAATCTCCATAATTGAGCCATTTGTGACCTTTTGTGTTTTGGCCCTTTGTTACATGAGCGAGCTTCACTAATGAGTTGAGAGATTCATTAGTGACCTCTTTACTCCTTGTTCTATATTGCGTGAGCCTTGGGTGTAGAGGCTGCACTGTAGATGTGCTGCTTAGGCACAGGCAATTCACAGACAATGTCTGTGTGTGACCAGCTGTGATACTCTGTATTAATCTCCATCTGGTGCAAAAGAAGCTTGTTTGATGAGTGGTGACTGGGATACCTGACTGTAAATATATAAGGATATATATTTTGTACTCAGTAAGAAGTTATGTTAGCCTAGAGATGTGACAGCCCTAGGGATCTTTGTAAGATTTTCAGACCTCTTCAGCCATGTTTATTTGGCTATGATTACAGTACCACACACGAGTTTAGAGAGTGGGGCTCTAAGACCAATTAAGTAGCTGTTGATTGACCCAGGATAAAGGTGAGGCTGCTGGCCCAGGCGTGGTGGCACGCCTTCAATCCCAGCACCCAAGAGGCAGAGGCAGGCGAATCTCTAAGTTTAAGGCCAGCCTGGTCTGCAATGAGTTCCAGGCCAGCTGAGGATACAGGGAGACCTTGTCTCAAAAAGACCTGTGGGGTAAGCAGGCCTCCCAACGCAACCCCCTGAGTTAGTTTGCTGCTTTGCAATCAGCCTTGCGATTGCAGATAATCCCGTGATCTAGAGCATGGTATTTTCCCTGAAGCTGTTTATGAGAATTGCCTGTTTCTACAGATCTAGCCATCAGGAATTTGTGGTTATCTAGTGCTACCACCTGTGACTCCACCCGCACCTGGGGCCCGGTTTATGAGTTCCTCCTTCCTTGAGACAATTTGACCTTCAGAGGCCTAACCCCCCAATTGACCTGAACCAGGTGTGGCCTGAACCAGGTGTGGCCACATACTCAGATGTTCCCTGAACTTTTGCCCCCTACCAAATCCTCTGTGACGTGAGGCCCGAGTGAGGGAGGATATATATATACTGGTGGGGGAGAATAAAGTTTGCTTGCTTGTGCCACCACAAGATCTGAGTGCTGTGTCTTTTTCAATCCTGACGTCCCTCGCAGAGACTCGGACCCAAGGTCGTGCAGGCGCGACAAGACCGAAAAAAAAAGTGCCACTATGCACCAGTGTCAAATGCTGTGCCAGTCATCGATGTGGTTATTTGGTCATGAGCTGGTGTTGGGCCATCAGTTGATGTTCTCCCTTAGCTGCTTGCATAGTGCTCTCCAGAGTGATGGGTGCTAGCCTTCAGGGGAAGGGCCTTCCAGGTCAGGTCCAGCTCCATTGCTCCAAGTCCTGTCTCTGAAGTATGTCCCGTCTTCAGCCATAGGGTATTACCTTCAGATTCTGAGAGGGAGTCAAGGGCTGTGGGAATAGACTGTGTAGTTTAGGGAGTCTCGTGGACCACCCTGGCCAACAACTCAAAGAAAGGTTTCTCCTGCCTGGCACTGTTTCTTGTTATATGACCAGCTATGCACAGGGGCGCATGTAGAGATACTGTATGTAGAATTTGTCATTAGGTTCTTAGAATAATATGATTCCCTCTGGTGTTTTACACTACATAAGCATTTTAAGTTTCTCATCTCTCTCTCCTTGTCTCACCCTTCCTCCATGCCGTCCCCATTTAAACTGTTCCCATTTCCCCGTTTCTCCTTGATAGCACCAGTCTCCTGAGGCCCTGCCTCTCTTGAGCTCCTTCTTCCCCTTTATCCCCACAGTTCCTTGTAGAACCCTCCGCCTTCCATTTAAACATGCTCCTTTTATCTAGTTCTCTCTTGGTAACACCTGTCTCCTATTCGTCTTCATTCTTAGGTTCCTTCTCGCCAGTTACCTCCCTGGTTCCTTTCCATTTTCCTGGGTCCTGCAGTCACATCAGGATACACACTCACATACAAGGGTTTGGGGCTGGGATCCACATGTGAAGGAGAACATATATTGTTTTTCTGACTCTGTGTTACTTCACTTACCATAACAGTTTCTAGTTACACCCATTTACCTGAAAATGTCGTGATTTCTTCTTTCTCTATCACTGAGCAGAACTCCACTGTGTAAATGTCCCACATTTTCATTTTCCTTGAAATGAAGACCCTTAGTTTGCTTCCATCCCTTAGCTATTGTGAAAACAGCAACAACAAACATGGATGTACAAGTATCTCTTCAGTAGGATGAGTCCTTTGGGTATATGCCAAGGAGTGGTACAACAGGGTCAAATGGTAGGTTAATTTTTAGTTTTTAAAGAGTTCTCCACGCTGCTTTCCATAGTGGTTGCACAAGTTTACACTCCCACCAGCAGTGAGTGAGCGTTCCCCTTCCCCACAGCCTCTCCAGCATTTGGTATCATTTGTTCTTTTGATCTTAGCCAGACTGACTGAGGTAAGATTAAATCTAAAAGTGGTTTTAATTTGAATTTTTCTAATTATTAATGATGTTGAACACTTTTAAAGATGTTTCTCAACCATCTTTATTTCTTCTTTTGAGAACTCTCTGCTCAGATCCTTAGCCCAGCTATTAATTGGGTCACTGGCTTTCCTGATTCTTTGTTTTTTGAGTTCTTTATAGATTCTGGATGTTAAACCTCTGTCAGATCTGTCACTGGTAAAGACTTTCTCCCATTCTGTGGATTTTCTGTTCACTTCCTTGATTGTTTCTTGTGCTGTACAGAAGCTTATTAGTTTAATGAGTCCCATTGCTGGTCTTTGAGCTATTTGGAGTTGACTTTTGCCAAGGTGAAAGGTAAGGGTCTAGTTTCATTCTACATATGGAGATCCAGCTTTGCCAGCACCATTTGCTGAAGATGCTGTGTTTTTTCCATTGAGTGTTCTTGGCCCCTTTGTCAAATATCAGGAGGCTGAAGTTGCAAGTACTCATGTTTGAGTCCTCAATTATATTCCACAGGTCTATTTTAGTGTCAGTACCACGCTGTTTTTATGACTATAGCCCTGTAGCATAGTTTGAAATCTGGTATAGTAATCCCCTGGCATTGTTATTTGTGCTCAGGGATGCTTTTGTTATCTGGGGTGTTTTGTGCTTCTAAATAAATTTTAAAATGTTTTTTTCTAATGCTGTGAAGAATGTCATAGGGATTTTTATTGGGATTGCATTGAATCTACATTTATTTTTGGCAGGATGGTCTTTTTCACAGTATTAATTCTTTGATCCATGAACATGGGAGGTCTTCCATCTTCTGGTGTCATCAGTCTCTTTCTTTAAAGTTCTAAATTTTTCATTGTAGAGATCTTTAATGTTTTTCGTTAAGTGTACGCTGAGATTGCTTTTTGAGGCTGTTGTGAATGGACGGGTCTTGTTCTTCTCCAGTTGCTTGTTATTGGTGTCTGGAAAGGCTACTGATTTTTGTAATTATTTTTGTAACCTGCCACTTTATGTTAATCATTTCTAGGAGTTTTCAGGTGGAATTTTTGGCATCTCTTAGGTGTACTATCTTGTCATCTACAAAAAGGGATTATTTGACCTCTTCATTTCCAATTAGTACTGCTTTAACTTCCTTATCCTGTCTCATTGCTCTAGCCAAGAGTTTCACGTACTCTATTGGAAAGGAGTGGAGATAGTGGGCAGCCTCGTCCAGTTCCTGATTTGAATGGGAATGCTTCAGTTTTTCTCCATTTAGAGTGATGTTGACTGAGGGGTTTTGTATATAGATTTAATTATGTTGAAGTTTGTTCCTTTCCATCCAATTCCCTCGAGAACTTTTAACATAAATGCATGAAGGATTTTGTCAAAGGCCTTTTCTGCATCTAGTGAGATGACCATGTGATTTTTGTCTTTGAGTCCACTCATGTACTTTATGACATTTATCGACTGATGTATACTGAGTCATCCCTGCATCACTGGAATAAAGCCAACTTGATCACGGTGGATGATTTTTTTGATGTGTGTCTGTATATGGTTTGCAAGTATTTTGTTGAGAAATTTTGCATCAATGTTCATTAAGGATACGGGGCTAAGTTTTCTTTTATGGTTGTATCTTTACCTGGTTTTGGTACTAGAGTGATGCTGGATTCATGGAAGGAATTTGGGATTTCTCCCTCTGTTTCTGTCTTTTTGAATAATTTAAGTAGTATTGGATATAGATCTTCTTTAAATGTCTGGTAGAATTCTGCTGTGAATCCATCTGGGTCTGGTTTTTTTTTTTTGTCAGGAGGTTTTGTATTACTATTTCAATTTCCTTATGTGTTATGGGTCTGTTTAAGCTGTTGATATCTTCTTGGTTTAGCTTTGGTAATTCCCATCATTTTAGATATACACCCATTTCTTTAAGGTGTTCAAATTTAATAGGTTTTTAAAATATTGTCTTATAATGTTCTGGATCTTTTTGTTGTCTGTTGTGAAGTTTCCCCCTTTCATCTCTGATTTTGTTGATTTGGAGTTGCTCTTTCTTTCTTTTGGTTAACCGGGCCAAGGGTATGTCCATCTTGCTTATCTTTCCAAAGAACCAGCTCTTGTACTCATTGATTCTTTGTTTCCATTTCATTAATTTCTGCTCTGATTTTTGTTATTTCTTCTTGTCTGCTGGGTTTAGGTTTCATCTGTTGTTGCCTTGCAAAATTCTGGAGCTGTATGTTAAATCATTTATTTGTGCTTTTCTGATTTTTTAACATAGGCAATTAGAGCTATCAACATCTCTCTTTGGACTGCTTTTAAAGTATCCCAGAGGTTTTGTTGGGTTATACTGTCCTTTTCTTTTATTTCTAGGACTACTTTGATTTCTTTCTTAATTTCTCTTTTGACTCATCCATCTTCAGGAGTGGTTTAGTTTCCATGAGTTTGTGAAGTTACTAGGGCTTCTTCTGGTGTTGATTTTAAGCTTTATTGCATTGTGGTCTGATGGAATGCATTCAATTATTTCAGTTGTTTTTGTATTTATTGAGTTTTATTTTGTGCCCTAGTATGTGGTTGATTTTGGAGAAAGTTCCATGGGATGCTGAATAGAATGTTAATTCTTTGGTGCTTGGGTGGAATATTTGGTAGATGTCTGTTAGGTCCATTTGATGTATGATATTAATTCAGATGTCTCTATGTTTATTCTCTGTCTGGTTGACCAGTCTAATGGAGACAGTGGGGTATTAAAGTCCCTTACGATTAGTGAGTTGGGATTAATCTGTGTCTTAAAGTCCTGTAGTACTGCTTTTATGAATTTGGGTGCACCAGAGTTTGGTGCATATATGTTCATGATTGCAGTATCTTCTTGGTTAATTGTTCCTTATCTCTTCTGATTAATTTGAATTTGATTTTAACTCAAGTCTATTTTGTCAGATATTAGAATGGCAACTCCTGCTTGTTTCTTAGTGCTATTTGCTTGGAATATTTTTTCCATCCTTTCACCTTAAGGTAGTGCCTGTCCTTGAAGGTGAGATGCACTTCTTGCAGACTACAAAAGGATGGATTTTTGTTTCTTGATCCATTCAACTAGCCTGTGTCTTTTGAGTGATGAATTCGGTCCATTGAAAGTTATTATAGAATAACGTGTATTGGTTCCCATCATTTTAATTTCTGTTTGAGTTCTTGGTCTAACTTTGTGGTTCCCCAGTTATATCTTTATTTAGTTTCTTTTTGATGCCCCTTGGGTTTAGTCGTTCCTTTCTTTAGCCCCTTCAGGTATTCTCTGAGGGGCTGATTTTCTGGACATGAATTCTTTCAGGCTATTCATGTTGTGGAAGATTGTTCTTTCCCCTTCAACTATAATAGACATTTTTCAGGGTAAAGTATTCTGGGTTGGCATCTATGATCATTTAGAACTGGGACCACTTTGGTCCAGGCTCTTCTGGATTTCATAGTTTGCACTGAAAAGTCAGCTGTAATTCTGATGGGTCTTCCTATGTGAGTTGTTTTTCCTTTGCAGCTTTCAGTATTCTCTCTTTGTTCTGTAGTTTGGTGTTTTTCACTATGATATGCAGTGGGGAGTTTCTGTTTTGGTCCTGTCTATTTGGTGATCTGTGTACTTCTTGTATTTGTGTGGGAATGTCTTTCCTTAATTTGGGGAAATTTTCTTCCACATGGTTGACGATCTGGTCAATAACATTATCCTGAGATTCTTCTCCTTTCTCTGTGCCCATGATGTATAAACTTAGTCTTTTTATAGTGCCCCACATTTCCTGCGGGTTTTTTTTTTTTTTTCACATTTTTCATAATCTTTGCTTGAGTGCTCCGAGTCTTCAACTTGATCGTCCAAACTTGACGTTCTGTTTTCCGATTAGTTCATTCTGTTGGTAAGGCTTTCTCCCGTTGTTTCAGAATGACGTACTGAGTTCTTCACTCCCTCTTCATCTCAGCCTGAGTTTCCTTCAATATTTCTATCTCTTTGTGAATTCAGTCAGAATCTTCTTTTAGTTCTTTGATTTGTTTGTTTGTGTATTCTTATTGAATTCTTTGATCATGTTTATGATTGTTCTTTTAAACTCTGTGTCCTGGGTTATCTCTATGGGGCTCTCATTGCAGAATTCTTCTATAGGACTGGTGCTATTTGGTGGGGACATATAATTTGGGTTTTTCATATTATTAATTTTTAGTTGTGATCTTGGCATATGGATTTCTTTTGTTATTTGTGATTCTGATGTGAGACTCAAGCCTTCCTTTGTTAAGCTGAAGTCTGATTCTGCTTCTATACTTGATGTGACTTGGTTGTTTTCTTATTGGGTATGAAAAGCTGGTTCGTCAAGGCTTCAGAGTCTCCTTTCATTTTATATTGGAGGGATCAGATGACTCTAGTGCAGCTGCTCCGGAGTTCCTTCAGAGGCACAGATTAAGTTAGATCAGGTACTCTCAGGCTCTCTTAAGGTCTGCATCCCTGTAGTCACCAGGCACAGCACAATTTGGGAAAATTGCTAGGCAGAGGCTGAATTCAGGCTTTCTCAGGCAGGCTGCAAAGGTCTGGGCCCCAGTGAAGCCCCAGGCTGCTCACAGAAATGCAAGACAGATGGAAGGAAAGGACAGCCAAGGTGGCTGAGAGGTCATAGGAATGCAATGGCAAGTTGGGAGTGTGGACCATCTGTGAAGGCTCTAATAACCTAGACTGAAAAATTGAGCTGGTCTGAGTACCGGATTCAGGACCCAGTAGGTGGGTCTGGACTACGAGATTAGTCTCAGGATCTGGGGTTCTGAGAGCAAGCATGGGCCTGTGCCCGAGGCTAGAAGAAGAGCAGGACACTGGGTGTGGAGAGATTGGAGCTCTACTTTTTCCATTTTTAAAAAACTTTATTTAAATGTTTGTATAACTACAATAAGGTATTCAATTTTAAGGAATACATTCACATACATTTAACCCATTGCTGTTCATAAAAGTGCGTATTCAGAAAATAAATGTCCATCAATGAAAAAATAGTTCCTTTCATGAAGTTGGAGTAAAGTTCCACAATAACTGGAAATTATAAAAATCTGTCTCTTTACACAATCAGGTGTGTGTGCGCCTCTGTGTTCCTGGTGCATGTGTTGGGATATACCTAGCTATACAAACTATGAGGCCGGTTTTTAAATGGATGTGCCCCTTTTTAAAAAAATAATGCTTTATACAAAGTCTAAGAAAGTGTACAAAGAGACATGTCAAATGTCAAAATCAGGTATTTGGCAGCCGGCCAGGATCACAGGTGCCTTCTACTTTACAGCTTACATCACAATTTTAGTAAGCATGTTTATTTTTCATAGCTCTTAATGACAGAAAGTACTTTTTTTATCAGAATGTTGTTTTCTTCAAGTAAAACTTCTAAAGTGAGGGGGGGAAATTCTATGGACAAAATGCAGTTAATTTTGATGATAATGATGAAGGAAGGAAGTGTTTGAGTCAGCTGGGAGTGTGCGCAGTGCGTGTGTGCACAGGGCAGCACGTGTGTGCACAGGACAAGGGCATATCAAAGGGCGCTGAAAGGGAGGCCTTCATCCAGACCTTTAAGACTTTTCTTTCTTTATTATTCTATTTTTATTTCATGTGTATGAGTTTTACGCCTGCATGTGTGTAAGTGCACCTGTGTCATGCAATGCTCGTGGAGGTCAGAAGAGGGCGTTGGATCACCTGAAACTGGAGTTACTGATAGTCAGTAGCCATCATGTGGGTGCTAGGATTTGAACCCAGGTCCTCTTCAGTAACAGCCAGTGCTCTTAACCACTGAGTCAGCTCTCCAGCCCCAAGCAAGACCTTTTTTAAATGATTGAGCCAAAGCCTAAAATAGGCACCTCAATGCAGCACAGTAGTCACTAGCCCACAGTGCTTGGCTGTAAACATATCCAGTCCTCTCCATTCTATCTACAGACTCTTGCTTGTGAAAATGACTTGAAGGATTCACAGATAGATAATAGAGGGAATGAAAGATCAGAGAGCTATTGATATGCACAGATGGATAGATAGATGATAAATGATAGATGATGGATAGATGGTAGATGGATAGATGATAGATGGATAGTTACAGACGATACATGGATAGATGATAGATACATGATCGCTAATTAGCTAGCTAGATAGATGCTAGATGACATAAAAAAAGAGACACTCCATTTTACAAAGTGTTCACCAGGAGAGACATTCAAGGATCAGAAATCTGTTACTGACTCTTGTTCTGTCGTGGTTCTTATTTTTTTTATTATGACATTTCTATTTATTTATTTTGTGTGGATGTGTGTGTGTGTGTGTGTGTGTGTGTATCAGATAACAACTTGAAGGAACCAGTTCTCTCCTGCCATCATTGAACTTTGGTTGTCATATTTGGTGTTTTGAATGAGAATGTCCCCATAGGCTCCAAGTATTGGGACATTTTGTCCCCAGTTGGTGACAGTGCTTTGGGAGGTCTTAGAAGGTGTGGCCATGCTGGAGGAAGCACGTCACTGGGGCCGGGCTTAGAGAGTTCTCAAGCCTTGCCTGATCTCCAGTGACTCTGCCTCCTGTGCCTGCTTGAAGATGTGAATACTTAGCTTCTGCGTCTACTCCAGCCACCTCTGCCGCCACGCCTCCCCGCCATGATGGACTCTTGCCCCTTTGGAACTGTAAGCTAAATAAACTCTTCCTTTTATAAGTTCTCTTGGTCAGTGTTTCTATCAGAGCCACAGAATACAATTGGCAACTTTACCCACTGAGTCGTCGTGCTGGACCTCTTATTTAATGGCGCCATGCAGGGTCTTCCCCAAGAGCAACCTCTAGAAGACAAACAGAAGACCAGAGCTAACCAAGAACAATGTCTGTGTCTCACATCCAAACTATTCTTTCTCTGCCCAATGAGCACATGAGTCTGCCAAGGAATTGAATTTTAAATTGTTTTCAAATAACCTCAAAGGCTCCAATAGCATGAAACGTTGGAAGGTGACGAGTTGGCCTCGGAGTTTTGGGAGTGTTAGAAGGTTTGCTCTGACGGTCATGGGGATTTATCGTGCTCTCTACTCTAATTGTTTCTAAAAGCACCGACCGTGCTTCCCTGTGCAAGAAAATTCATCTGGGGATTCTTGCCAACTCTGCCTGCCTGACACCCCAATGTCTCAAGCCTTGTATGCCTAGAAACTTCTCAAACATTCATTTCTGGAGTTGTCCTCAAATCTCTGTTTTCTGGGTACACGCACCAAGGGCAACTATTGGTCAAGGTCACCCAGGGGGTCAGCGGCAAAGTTGGGAATACAACCCAGACTTTCTGACTCCCTGGTCTGTCCCTATCGATAGCTGTGTGCTCTTGACCAGGAGGAAACAATCTCTCTCCCAGCATTTCCTCAGAGGGAACGAAACTTTAATCTATTTCCTTTTTCAGCCTTCATAAGTCACTTCTAGCATCTGCCCATAGGCAAACTTCTCTAGACCATTCTTTATACTGAAAAAAGCTGATTTTTTTTTAATTAAAGAAAGGTTATTTTAATTTGGAAGAGGAAGAAAGCCACTTCTCATTGTGTAACGCAGGAGCCATGCAGCCAAGGTAAAGACCTGCTTCCCGCACTCTGCCTACAGCGGGGTCCCTCACTAGCCTTTCAGGTCTGCCTTCCCTGCACTGGAGTCAGGTGACCCGTGGTTCTGGCCAGGGAAGAAGGTCCTGTGTACACACCAGGCCTTGACGTGGCTGCTCCTCCAGCTCTTTTGAATCCTCCCTGACCACAAGAGAAGCCAGGTCCCCTGCCAGCCTAGCTCACAGGCTACTTGAGAGGGAATCAGCAGTCCAATAAGACTTCAGCCCAAGGCCGGGACTAGGAAAGCAATCCAGTGCCTCCTGCCAGAACCACAAGGCAGGAGAAAGGCGTGTAATCTTGAGCAACAAGACAACGGCTAAACTGTCCCACTTTTTCTCAGAGCCATAACGTTGTTTTTCTGTGTTTTATACCAGTGCTTGATCGTAAATACTTCTTCAAATGAGCTGATCTGTTTACTCCCAAAGGCCTGTTCCCACTGCAGAGACAACCCTACAAACCTGGGTTAGGGCTTTCAACCATCCCGTTCCAACTCTCCCCAGGGTTAGCAAATGGTTGTGATGTCGGTCCTAGAACCCAGGGGCAGGCGCAGGGAGGGGATGGGACAGAGAGTGCGGGCAGGCGCAGGGAGGGGATGGGACAGAGAGTGTGGGCAGGCGCAGGGAGGCGATGGGACAGAGAGTGCGGGCAGGCGCAGGGAGGCGATGGGACAGAGAGTGCGTTTCTGCACTGCTGTGCCTCCTCCCCACCCTGGCCTCAAGTCTCAGTCCAGACCAACTGAGGCCCCTCAGGGGGTCAGAGCTCTTGGTCATCTCACATCTTCACTCAGCCCCTGGAGCTTGGTCATATCAGCGCCTCCTCCGATGTCTGTCCTCTCCCGAGTCTGAGGCCAAGTCCATCCAATCAACATTTCAGAATAAAGTCCTCACTGACATGTGGGTGGCTCCACATCAGTTTTCCTACAGTTCCTAAAATTACAAACACTTAGAGAAGATGACCCTGGGGGTTGGAGAAGATGGCTCAGAGGTTAAGAGCACTGGCTGCTCTTGCAGAGAGAACCCAGGTTTGATTCCCAGCACCCACGTGGTGGCTGACAACTGTCCTTAACTGCGGTTCCAGGGCATCCGACGCCCTCTTCTGACCTCCGTGGGCATCGTACAACATGGGTGCACTTACATACATGCAGGCGATACACTCACACATAAAAAATTAAAACTTTTAAAAAGTGGCTTCAAATGCACCGTGTTGTTCTTGCCTTCTGAGCTTTCTGCCAGCATGAGCCATCAAGTGCTGTGCTCCCGAGAGAAGAAATGTTTGCTTAATATGCCAATGTTGGCTGGTCCTGATCACCCCGCTCCAGGATCTCCTACCCTCAGCTCCTATGAACACAACCTCTTCTTATAAATAAGGTTTGTTCTTTGACGATTTCATACATGTGTGTAATAATGCGTTCTGGTTACCGTCCCCCTGGCTCCGGGGAGAGTGACAACATAATCCTGTTCACTACCCACTCCAACTTCTAAAAATATAAACATCATTAACTTTCTGATAAAACACAAAGACTATTATTTACCTTATCCATAAAATAAAAACAGAAAAACCCCACAACTTTGATGTTCTCATGAGGGCAGGGTTTTTTTTTTTAAGTTTCTGTTGTTCTACCTGGGGGATCAGGAGGTTGGTAAAGCTGCTCTTGATCTCTGAGCTGGGATGGAAGTACTCAAGTTGAGGTTCGGGGTGATACTCGGCACAGATCTGTTTGCCTATCCAAGTATACTGAATGGTCTAGATCAGCTATCAGAACAGAGGGTTAGGGCTCTCGCTAACATTGCAGTGGGACACAATGTCATTCAGAGAGTAACTAAACTTTGAGACAGACACTTCATCCCAAGCAGTCTCTCAACCAAAAAACAAGACACCTAATATGCATGACCCCTCGCAGCCCTGACTTCTGGCTGGAGACAGGGCTGGAGAGGCGGCTGCCACGGCGAGAGGCAGGCAAGGTAAAGGACACGGTGGGACAATGAGCCACCCTGGCTGTCCACGTCGGGTAGATCTACTTGACGCTGACTTCTGGATTCACTTTGTGCATGGTGAGAGGGTTCCTGAGGAACCAGAGTCCATCACGGTGTTGGCATGGTGCAAAGGGAGTCTGAGCAGAAAGGGAGCACTCACATCGTGAAGCAGGCACAGAGGGCAATACATCATTATTTTAAAAGACCGTATCTTTGCTTTATTTCAGGTTATTTTTACAGAATCAAAATGAAACGCACCTCTCTCCCTTGAAAGGAGAAACCAAATCTGGCTGCGCTGTGCGCTGGCTGCTGGGAGTGGCAGGCTGCTAGCTTTGGCTGCCAGGATCCCCGGGGGTAAGCAGCTTCCAGGTAGGTAATGACAGAGCCTGCTGGTCCTGGATGCGGTCTGCCAGACTCTGGTATTCTTTCTTCTCAAGCTGCTGAACCTGGACAGAGAAGGCCCATCAGAACGGTCTCCATCACCCTTCCGTAATCCAGCCACTGAAGTCCAGACCCCACAGTGAGGCAGGCCCACTCAGGGAAAGAGTGCAGAGGCTGAGGGGGAAGGCTTGCCACAGGGCTCATGATGGCCACTGTGGATGGCAAGACTGCGAGTGTTTCCACCTCTGGCCTGCCTCGAGGCGACCACTATTCTCTGCCACAGAGCATCAAAATCCTTTGCCAATCTGTGGGAACTGATGGGTCTGTGGGGGGGGGGGGGCAGGCCCTGGTCACCATGGAAGAAGCCATTCCAGTGCTTTTGCAGAGAACCTGAGTTTGGTCCCAGACCTACATGATAGTTATCAACCATCCATCACTCTGGTTCCAGGGGCTCTGACGCCCTCTTCTGGCCTCTGTGGGCACTGCATGACAGGGGTACACTTACATGCATGGCAGGCAAAACACTTAGACACAAAAAATAAGATAAATTAAGAAGAAAAAAAAACTCTGGTAACTAAACAAAGAATTAAAAATAGAGGACAGGGATTTGAAAGAAGGAAGTGGGGCTGGCTAGAAAGAAGAGATGGGGGACGGCAACCAGAACACATTATTACACACATGTATGAAATCATCAAAGAACAAACCTTATTTATAAGAAGAGGTTGTGTTCACAGGAGCTGAGGGTGGGAGATCCTGGAGCGGGTGGGGACGAGGAAGGCGGAGGGGGTAAGGGCCACAGAACACAAAGTGTCTGTCAGGCAGGAGGAACGTTCAACAGTACACATACCGCTGGCTCCTGGCCGGTAATGTGCTGTGTGAAAAGACTCGCTAAGAGCTGATTTGACCTCTTCTTCTTTTTCTTTCTGAGACAGGCTCTCTCTGCAGCCCCAGCTGGCCTGGAACTCACTATGTAAACAGGTGGGCCTCGATTCACAGAGATCAGCCTGCCTCTGCCTCCTGAGCGCTGGGGTTAAAAGTGAGGACTGCCACGCCTGGCCTTTTAAAAATACTTTATGTTTAAACTGTGCGCATGTGCTTGTGTTTACTGATGGATGTGCGCACACATGTAGTACTCATGAGGTCAGAAGAGGGCCTCAGATTCCTGGAACTGGAGTTACAGGCAGCTGTGCGCTGTCAAGTAGGTGCCGGTAAGGAACTCGGGTCCTCTGCATGAGCAGCCAGTGCTCTTAACCACGGAGCCATCTCCCCAGCCTGATTTTTTTTTTTTTTTTTTTTTTGCTTTTTACAAATTCTTTTTAAGTTCATCCCAATTTAACTTTTCTTACCATAAACCACACAAAAGTGAGGTAATGAGCACGTTCAGTAGCTTGACTCATTATGCAGTGTATTCACACTGTTTACCAGGAATACATATATATGATTGTGTCAATAAAAAAACCCCGAGGGCTAGGGATGTCACTCGGTAGATATTTGCCTAGCTCTGCTCCTGGCACCACATAAAATGGGTGCAGCGTGCACTCCTATCAACCCAGCACTTAGGATCAGGAGTTCAAGGTCAGCCTCAGCTACACAGTGAGTGTTTAAGGCCAGCCTGGGCTACATGAGGCCCTGATTAAAAACAAAAGTTTTTAAAGGAATAAAACCTTAAACCTTTTAAACACACCTGCCCCTTTGCTGAAGTAAGCACCAGAACATGCCACTGGGCTCATGTTTTTCTCCTGGGGGAGGGGGAGGGGGACGACCCCTCGTGTGCTCTCTACAGACTCACACATCTGTCGATGCAGCGGAACTGCCAGGGCCAGCTTGTGTTGTAAAGAAAGGGTCGCAGGTCAAACCGATTGTCGTCGGGACTGTAGCTTTCGGCGTGATACGCGGGCGTTAGCGTGGTCATCTTGTGTCGGTTTATGGAGTACTTGGAGAAAAATCTCTTCACCTTCTCGGCCACCTGGTGAATAAGGGGCTTCAAGTTAGGAGCGGAGGAGAGGCTCAAGGCCAGAATTCCTCCTCTGGAGACCAGCAAATGGCCAGGAGGTGCTGGCCCTGCCCACAGCCTTTGCTGAGGACAGTGTGGAGCCCACCAGGGAGCCCATGGCTGGCAGAAGCCAGTTCTATTCTGACTACCCTCGCACACGCAGGCCCGTGGAAGCCATGGGATCCGTGTGGCTGGCTCACAGGCGGTTAACTTAGGGCAGCCAGGATCCTCAAGTGTAGTTGAGGCCTGGAAGGCATTGCTGTGTGGGAAACAGGTTTATCACTTTAGGGTGGCTTAACTCAGCTGACCTCCTGTGTCTGAGACGTCACATGTAATCATACCTGTTGTGGGGAGCAGATGTCTTTCCACATGCTGAGCAGTTTGCAGAACATGCTGTAGGGCCCGGTCTTGGCTATCTTCCGGAGCCTTCCATAGACTGACAGCTCTGCGTACGTCATCCCCATGTCTTCCTGTAGGGTCAGGGTGTGTTCAGAGCACAGGGGATAGAGAGGGGCTCAGAGTCTCTTGTGGTTGGGGACCAGCAGTCCAGGGAGGCAAGACTCCCCCCAGGGGCCAGGAGTTGGGTGCTCAGTCCGGCTTCTCCACACCCGCTGGCCAACAGGAGATGAGATTTAGGAAAATGACCAAGAATCAGAGAGCCGGGTGTGGGGACTGAGGGGCGAACGAGGGTGCACTGTGCTCATGTCCTAAGAACTGGTTCCTGGGATAGAGACCTTATTTGGAAGAAGGGTATTTATGGGGGCAACCAAGTTAAAGGATCCTGAGGTGGTGTGGCCCTGAATTTGGGGGTAGCCCTAAAAACCAAGGACAGGAGAGGGAGAGGAGGTCAAATGGAGGCAGAGGCAGGTCTGGGGGTGACATGGTCACAGGCCAAGAGATACCTGGAACCTCTAAGCTGGAGGCAGGAGACCTTCCCCTGGAGCCAGAATGGGGACCTCAGCTCTGAGCACACCTTGATGGCAGCCTCATGGCCTCCTGGCTGGGGGGAGAAGGCACCATCTGCTCCTAGCAACTGGTATATGGTCATTTGTTATGCTGGCCATGAAAGACTAATCCAGGTCACTGAGGGCATAGAGAGAGCCCAGCACATCCCCAGACGGAACCTGCCTCCTGCCCTCCTGAGCACACTCTCCTTAAAGTATGAGGAGCCTAGAGATAAGGGAACAGCTTTCAGGAACCTGAATTGCGTTAGAGGCCACAGGAGCCAGTCTTGTGGAACCAGGCCATGAGTATGTCCAGCCGCACTCATATCCAATCAATAAAGTGGGTTCTATACCAGGACCAAGAGGGATTCATCCCTGGGAGGCAAAGGTGGCTGATTACTGAACAGAAAGAGCACTTGGCAAGATGTAATACCTTTTTATGATTAAAAAAAAACTGGGGTTGGAGAGATGTTCAGATGTCAGAACACTGGTTTTTTCATGCAGAGAACCTGTGTTCGGTTCCCAGCAGTCACAGGGTAGCATCCACCTGTAACCCCAGTTCCAGGGGAACCAACACCCTCTTCTGGCCTCTGTGGGCACGGCATCATATGGGTACACTTACATGCATGCAGGCAAAACACTCATACACATAAAAGAAAAATAAATAAATCCATAAAAAAATTAATTCCAGGAGCTGGAGAGATGGCTCAGTGGTTAAGAGCAACGACTGCTCTTGCAGAGGACCCAGGCTCAGTTCCCGCACCCACAGGGCAGCTAACAGCCCTCTGTAACTCCAGTTCCAAGGGATCTAATGCCTTCTGCTGGCCTCTCTGAGCACCGCATGAACTTGATCCACATACTATACATATAGGCAAACACTCATACATATAAAATAATAAAATATTTTAAAAGTCCTAAACCCTTAGAAATAGGGAAAACTTCATAAATATGATGAAGACACACAGAAATCTAGAGCCATAGACAGCACGAGCGGGAAGACTGTAAGTTCCTCAAAGTTGACTACAGCTGGAGAGGCGGGGCAGCCATTGAAGGCTAAGGACCAAAATGTCAAATAAAGACTAAGACAGGGTCTCTGCTCTCTGGTGTTCAGTGAAGGTTCTGAAGGTTCTTCCCAGGGAGACTGGGCAAGGTTGGAAACAGAGGCATTCAGATGGGAAAGGAAGAGAGACAGCAGGAACTCATAAATGAGGATCTTATGAAACCCACTGAAAGCCAATCAGTAAGTGCCGCACGGCTGTGATCAGCACATAAAGGTCAGTTTTCTCTCTGAACTGGAGATGAATTTAAGGACAATAATTCTGATTACAATAGTATCAAGAATAAAATGCTTTGACATCATTTTTATAAATACTTTATTATTTTATTTTATGCATACGAGTGCATTGCCTGCATGTCGGTGTGTGTGCCTATGTTGTACAATGCCCAAGGGGAGGGAGTCAGATCCCCTGGAACTGGAGTTATGGACGGTTGTTAGCTGCCACGTGGGTGCTGGGAATCAATACACTCATACACAGAAAATAAAAGTAATAAAATATTTCTTAAAAAATCAAGCTGGAATTTTCTGCAGGTATGGGTTTTTGTTTGTTTATAAGGAACTGACTGATCTAAAAAAATTCCTATGAAAATTGAAAATTAAAAGAGCCTAGGGTAGCCAAATTACTACTGCTTATTTATTTACTTTTGAGACAGGGTCTTGCCATGCAGCTCGGGCTGGCCTAGAACCCACTATGTAGCCCAGACTGGCTTCAGACTTACCATCGTCCTGCCTCGGCCTCCTGAATGCTGCGATTAAAGGCTGTGACACCACACTAAAACATCTTTAAAAAAACAAAGGACTCACACCTCCTGATTTGTTTGTTTGTTTGAGACAGGGTCTCCCTGTATCCCAGGTTGGCCTGGAACTTGCCATGTAAGCCCAGCTGGCCTCTATCTCAGAGATCCACTTGCTTTTGCCTCTGAGTGCTGGGATTAAAGGAGTGTACTAACGTGCCTGGCATGTGCCTCCTGATTTTAAAACTCACTACATAGCTATAGTCAAGTGTGGGGCTGACTATGGATGGTCTGGAGATCAACGGGATATGAAGCCATTTACAGAGGCAGAAACCAGGAAGGCCAGGGTGAGTGGGGAGCGGCTCTTACAGCAGATGGTGGACGAAGCTGGACCTTTCCTCATACTGTACATTCATAGTAACTCGACAGGGCCACAGACACAGCCAATGCCTGATGGGAAGGCTGGCAGCCCGATGGAGGGTGCTGAGCCTACCTCAAGGTCTCCCCGAGGTACAGGGAAGGACAGTCTGCTTTGAGGACCCTGCATTCCTCAGTTTGCTGTCCTGTTCTCCCTGACCCACCTCATCACCCACTTTTCCTGGCCCCAGCCACAAGGAGAACCAAGTCAAAGTGAGGCAGGCCAGTGTACCACTGACCAAGGGCCCATGGTGGAAATGCTTCGTCTGGGCACAAGGACGCTGTAGAGGGACCCAGCCCTACCACACGGGGGGCAGGGAGAAGAGGACACGTCGTACCTCGTCTGTCTGGGACACCTGTCCGTTGGTTAAGGGCTCCAGCTCTGCAGTGGCCGGTGCTGACAGGATGCTGTGGTCAAGACACAGGTCAGTCACCAATGGGCTGGCGAGCCTCGGTAGGAAGTGGCAGCTGGCCCTCACTAGTAGCGTCAGGCCCCAAGCATGCAGTACGGGCACCCTGGGCGTCCTGTCCTGAAGGGTGGTGGACCAGGGATGGAGAGGGCAGAGCAGGGTCCCTTCACTGCAAGGCTCCTGGTGGGATGGGCGGAGTGGGGCAGTGTCCCATACACTGCAGGGCACCTGAGAGGATGCCCAGCTTCCAGGAATAAACACCTTTTCAAGCTAATATGTCTCCATACACGGCCTGAGGCCCTCAAGGGGGGGAGGAGGGTGACATCGCAGTCACCCAGTGAAGACAGATTTTTCTGGGTGCCAGGAAGGATGTTGCACTGGCCTGACAGGCTACAGGTGTCCTCAACACGTCTGCCAGGTAATGTACCTGTCCCCCTGGCCTTGAAATGTGGCCAAGATGGAAGAGAGTATAGGCTGGCTGGTGTCTCGGGCCTGAGAAGCGCCTATAGAAGGGGGGCCAGGTCACAGCACCCTGAGAACCCGGAGGAAGGGTGGACCGCTTCCATCAGGCCACGGGGAGCTAGCGAGGGTGACTGAGTCGGGGTGAGGGCGATCCTGTCGGCCCCGCAGGAGCACTAACCTCCGCAGGGCGGTAAGCTGGAAACGCTCAGCGCAGAACTGGACGAAGGCTCTCAGGTCGGTCTTGCTGATGCCACCTATGGGGTTGATGTCTGCGCTGGAGCAGTCGTACTTGGTTAGGTAGCCCAGGAGACTGTGAAGGAGAAAGGAGTGTTTCCATGGTCCCCAGGATTATTGAAGGCCACAAGATCCACCCACACTGGTGAAGGACTCCTTTGAATGAGAATGTCCCTGACAAGCTCTAAGCATTGGGACATTTTGTCCCCAGTTGGTGACGCTGTTTTGGGAGGTCTTGGAAGGTGTGGCCATGTTGGAGGAAGCACGTCACTAGGGGCGGGCCTAGAGAGTTCTTAAGCCTTGCTGGATCTCCAGTCACTCTCTGTTTCCTGTGTCTGCCTGAAGATGTGAGTGCTTAGCTTCTGCATCTACTCCAGTCACCTCTGCCGCCACGCCTTCCCGCCATGACGGACTCTTGACCCGTTGGAACTGTAAGCTAAATAAACTCTTCCTTTTATAAGTTCCCTTGGTCAGTGTTTCTATCACAGCAACAGGAAATTGAACCAATACAACTCCTTCTTTACAGAGCCCATAAGCTAGATGCCTGGCACACGTCAGAGCCCTGGAGGTGGCAGGCAGGGCTGGGCAGATTGCAAAGGGGGCCGGTGTAACAGGGGTCTGAGGGCGACCTTGGGACACCAGACATCTGGGCTGGGGACACTTGGATACCATCAACCCACCAAGAGCAGCCTGTCTGGAAGGGCCAGGGCTGGCAGGGCAGATCAGAGGGACAGAGGCCCCAGAAGGGGAGAGGGGACTTTGCACACGTGGACACCCTGCCTGGCATGGAGGTCTGATCTGGCGCCTGTGGATTCGTGACCTCACACAGCACAAAGGGTCCTGTGGATAGACTGAAGACTCAAGACTGACAGGGCTCGATTACAGGGTCACCTCAATGCAGTCACAGGTAGAGAGGACAGCAGACAGTCAGAGCTCTGCGACCAGAGGATGTCATGGAGACGCTGACGGCTGTGAGGGTGCAGAAAGAGTGGGGGCCGGTGGTGGGCACGGGAACCCTGGTGGCTGGAGGAGGACAAACAGCCCTGGCCCTGCAGGGGCTCAAACCAGCTGCATGGGGAGGAACCACTCTCGGACCCACACGCTTCTACACCCCACCACCTGCCATGGCTTGGCCACAGGCCATTGTTTCCTAGTGGGACCATTGACTCCCAGTCACACAGGAATTTCTGTTGACCCAGTGGCCCAGGAGCAAAACAGGGAGTTGCAAATGAGGACAAATTTACTGCCCTCAGGTAAATACATCCTCCTGGGACAGAGGGACAGAGAGAGGGAGGCCTGACGTTGTGAGACCCTGTCAGCAGAGAGGTGTTCCATGAGGCGGCCTGCATTCCACACCCTCAGTGACGCTGGTGGCACTCTGGTCCCCCGTCCTCCACCTCCTGCTCAGTCAACATCAATCATCAGTCATTGCTGCCTATAGAGTGCTCCTGGTCATTGCCCTGGCCTCATCCTGACCTTCCGTTACTAAGGACAACTGTCTGACCCTCACTCATCCTGGTGGAGAAGGTGGTACCTGCAGGCCTGGGACAGTGATCCTTCAGGAGGCAGTAACCAAATGGCCCAGCCAACGTTGGGAACCTCGGCTTGTAGGATCCCCACCCCACCCAGACGGAGGCTCGGGGCCCAATCTGTGTGCACACAGTTGGTGCTGAAGTCTTGAGCCCTTCCTGGAAGGCAGGACTTTAAAAAAATTATTTGTTATTTTTATTTTGTATGTATGAGTATATTGCCTGCATGTAAGTAAGTGCACCTGTGTTGTACAATGCCTGCAGAGGTCAGAAGAGGGCTTCAGATCACCTGGAACTCAAGTTACAGATGGTTGTTAGCTGCCATGTAGGTGCTGGGAACTGAACACAGATCATCTGCAAGAGCAGCCAGTTCTCTTAACCACTGAGCCATCTCTCCAGCCCCCAAGGGGCAGGACTTCTGGCAGGTGCCTGTAGAAGGGCCTGTCAGACGGGCTCCACCCGCATCCTGAGCACGGAGGCGAGCTGCCCAGATGAGCTTTCGCACCTGCTGTGTCGGGCCCGGGCCCTCTGCCTGACCTGCAGCTGGTCTGTCTGCAGAATACGCCACAGCCCAGTGGGACAAGACCCAAGTCCACCCAGCCTGTCATCAAACTCATCACAGCACGGATTCAACCCCAGCAACTCACAGGACTGGAGACCGCCCCCGGGGACCCTGCCCATCAGCCCCCAGGCCGGACCTCAGGCCCCTCAAGTGTTCCTCACTTGCTTCTGCCAGTGATCCCTGACTGCAGCTCAGTGCGGCACGGCTCTCAGCGCCTGTCTTCTCAGTTCCCCAGCAGCACTCCCCCTTCATCCAGGAGGGAAAGGCGACCAGGAAGGAGCAATCTTGGGCTGCAGAGGCGGCTCATTGGGAAGTGTGGAGGACATGAGTGCGGAACCCCAGCACCCAGGTGAAGCTGGAGCAGGGTCACCCTTGTAATCCCAGCGCTCCCATAGTTACAGGGGAGGTGGGTGGAGACAGGGGAATTCCCCTGGAGGGGGAGCTACAAAGAAAGCAGGCCTCAAACAAGGTGAAAGGTGAGGACAGACTGAGGTGTCCTCTGACCTCCACAACTGCATTGTGGCACAGGTGTGCCTGTGTGCTTTTACACACACAGCCACAAACAGACAGACACGCCCACACAGAAAACAGAAACCTGCTGGGCACACTCCTATTATCCCAGTACTCAGGAGGCAGACGCAGGATGATTTGCTTTTAATGGAGGGCAGTCTGGGGCACAGGATGAGAAGCCTGTCTCAGAAACAGAAAGGAAAGAAAGAAAAGAAAATCAGAGTCTTGAGATTCTAGGCCAGAATTTAGAGGAAAAGGCAAGGCTGTGTGAGCCAGATGGGGAGCTGGGGCTCAGCAAATGCAAACTGATCCAGTGGAAATAAAAAGCAAGGGGGACAGACGTACTAGAAGAAAAGTTTCCCCAACTACAGCATCTTGGATCTACCTGCTCAGGAGATGGGCTCGCTGCAGAAGAGCCTGAAGGATGAGGTCTGCAGATCTGTGAGATGTGTGTTTTCTAACAGACACCTCAACCTGTGACATCTCCACCTCTGGGAAGATATGTGACTTTCAATTTACATAACACTATGCTAGGCTGTGTGTGAACACACCTGGCCCTAGAAAAACAAAGTCCTCCCACAAGTAGGGGCAGCAAGCAGAGAAGCGGGCAGAGATAGAGCAAAGAACAGGGTGGGGGAGGGGAGAGCTCTCCCTAGGTGGGGAGTGTCAATTTCAAGTTGTAACCAGAGAAATAAACAGGATTCAACGTAAAAAAAAAGATTTAAAAGAACACATTTGAAGACTTGCAAGGTCATAAAAAGATGAAGACAGTGCAGAAACGGTGAGCAGTAGATGGATGGACGAATGGGTGGGTGGATGGGCGAGTGGATGGGTGGGTGGGTGGGTGGATGGATGGATGGATGGGTGGGTGGACGGGCGGGCGGGCGGGTGGGTGGATGGATGGATGGGTGGGTGGTTTTTTAAAATCCCTCAGCTAGTAAGGAGCCAATGAGAAAGCAGAGAGTTGGGGGCTCACCTAAGGAAAGTGGGGAAATTGAGTCTGGGACAGAGGGTCCAGCAGCCTCCACTGCTGGGTCCGAGGTCAGCATGGATTTCCCCTGGAAACACAGGGGTCTCTATTTCTTAAACAGTGGAATAGTGTGAGAAATGGAGTTATCTTCGGTCCACACAGAAGATGAACCTTTGAAGAGTAATGACCCGGACAGCTGGGGAGGAGGAGGAGGAGCAGGAGAAGCCCAGGCTGATGGCCCTGAGGACGAGGGGATGGACAGAAGTTGGCTTGATCTGACCCTCCACTGTCCCGATTTCTGGAGAGAGCGTGTAGTGCGGGGACAAAATTTCCATCCCAGATCTGGGATGCCCAGAGCTTACCATGGCACGTCCCCAGCCACACCTACCTCTCATCCACGTTGGCAGATCCGAGCACCAGAAGGCTCCCTCGAGCACCCCGGGACCAGAGGCTCAGCTGTGCAAACAGGTAGGCAAGGACCATCCTGATCCGAGCCTGATGAGGGAAGAAGACAGTTAGCCCAGGAGGACCAGGAGGCGGCCGCAGTGCCGTTCACAGAAGTCAGAAGGCGAAACAAGTGGTACAGAAGCGGGGACCTTCCCCAACCCCCAGCCCCCCAACATCTCCACGGTACAGTCTTCAAACTGTGGAGTCCTGAGAGGGCTGAGCAGCTGTGGCCTGGAAAGGCTGCCTCGCAGCAAGTGGGGGGTGGGAGGGGTGGAGGGGCCAACCAAAGTAGCTCAGGGGTCGGCAGAGCCAGGGCTGGAGGAAGCGTACATGCACATATGCACGCACATGCACACACACACACACACACACACACACACACACACCCCACATGCCTGTGTGCAGTCGTGTTCCACAGTCTCACACTGAGGTCACATGGGCACACTCCCTCACACACTGGCGCACACACTCCCACGTGCACAGACTTGAACCTGGTGTATGGCTACCTGCCCGCATAGTGAGGAGCATGGGGTGACCTCTCTGGCCCCCGGGCTCCTGCCTCCCCCTCCGTGTCCCCACTGGGACCTGGCCGGGCTCAGACACCTGCACATTCTGTAAGGCCAGGTTCTCCCTGCTGCTCCCGCCGTGCGCTGCAAACCGAGGGTGCTTCCCCGTCACGAGGCTGAAGATGCCCAGAACGGCCTTCACGGCCGGGTCGATGCTGAGACCGACGTGGTGGCTGGAAAGGCGGTGAGGACGGTTAGTGCTCGATGCTAAGACACACTGCGATGGCGTGATTACCTTTTAATGTACATTTTCTCCTTTTTAAGACAGGGTCTCACTATGTAGCCCAGGCTGGCTTCACACTCAGAGATGTACCTGCCTCTGCCTCCTGAGCACTGGAGTTAAAGGCATGCGCCACCACACCCGGCCAAATTCACTTTTTTGCAGTATTCATTTATTTAGTGTGTGTCTGTGTATGGCACGTGTGTGGCACATGTGTGGGGGTCAGAAGACAACCGGTGGGATTGGCTCTCTCCCCCGACCATGTGAGACCCAGGGACTGAACTCAGGCTGTCAGACTTGGTAGTAAGCACCTTCAACCTCAGAGCATCTCGCTGGCCCTCTACATCATCTTATTGCATGCAATTCAACCATATTTAGCGTGTACACATTGCTGCACAACTGTGATTCTGGCTATCTAGTTCCAGAAGGCCACCACCCCAAAAGGAAACCCTTCTGGGTAACACCCACTCCCCACTCCGGCTGCCTTCGCTTGACAACTACCAGTTTACCATTTCGCTGGGTAAATCCACTATGGATGGACCCAGCAACACAAACAAAACTGTGCACTTTGTGGCCTTTGGCATCTGGTGTGTTGTTTTCCACATACCTTTTCCTGTCCTTGCAACTTCTCTGACAGTATGCCGAGGAACAGAGCTGCTGCAGGGCACCTTTTAGCTGTGCCCAGCAAATGCAACAGGCAGGCTTTTCCGTGCTGGGAAGGCCCCTTCTGAGTGAAGGGTCCAGACCAGTCTGTGTGGGGACTGGGTCTACAGTTAAAAGGTATTGAACAAAGCAAGCAACCCTGGATACCCTGAAGGGATGATAGGAGTCTGGCCTGCTCTTCCTGGCCCCAGGAAGCCACTGTAGATACAAATCTTCTTTTTCCCCACAAAGAAAAAGACCAGACCAGAACCAGGTTTCTGGGTTTCATTTCCTTGTTCCTAATTTCCATGTCAGCCCTACAACCTTCCCACCTTTACCTAAAGACCCCACCTTTAACTTTCCTGCCTTCTGTAACAGCCAGAAGGGCCTCCCTATATAAAACCCTGCCGTGGTTTTGATAACCAAAGTACTAATTGATGTAGTATCCTGGGAGCTCCTCCTCCCGCCGCACTCTGAGACACCTGAGGCCCTGTTTGATCGTCCTCCATTCTCTGGCATGGCTGGAGCACAACAGCCATGCTGGAGATGAAGACCCACCCACAAGTCTGGACAGGTTCAAGGCCAGCTGTAGACACAGCTCAGCTTGGTCTATCAGCCCTTTCTTCTTTAACGAGGTAGAATGAACAGAACGTTGTAGACGAGGCAGAGGCTCACCTCTTGGAAAAGTCTCCTTGCCCCTCCTCACAGAGAACTGTGGCAATGACAGAGGGGGCGTGAGTGGACTCCAAGTCACTCTGACAGCCTGCTGGGCCAGATCCGCAGGGTGCCACTGATGTGCACCTCTGACCTGCAGCTGCACCTGGGTATAGTCTGAGTGGTGCATGTGTGCATGTGTGTGTGTGCATGTATGTGTGTGCATGTGTACATGTGTGTGCATATACTGTACAGTCTGGGACTGGGATGCTGAGGAGGCCATGTAGTCTCCTTAAATTCTGGCTAGACCCATCACAGTAACCCGCGGGGTGGCCTCAGGCTCCTTAAGACCACGCAGCCACGGGCGGTCACCGGCTCTGGTCTCTCACCTCACCTGCCCAAGCTCAGCTCAGGAGAGGTCCTACCTTCCGATCTGCCCAGTCAGCTCGGTGGCCCTGCTTCGGGTCTCCTGGGAGGAGTTCTCGCTGGCCATGTAGCACGTGGTGAGGACACGCCCGCAGAGCTCCCGGGGGTCCTTAGGAGTGTAGCTGCTCTCATTTACTAGGGCTCGAACATCCGCCAGCACCTGGGAATCTGACACCATCACAGAAAGGTGAAAGTCAGTGAAGTCATGGCCACCTCCCAAGTGCCCTAGCAGCTAGCCCCGGCTATCTCCCAAGTCCTTGTGTATCTAGCTCTGGTTGGTCACTCTAGAGACCACAAAGTTAGTCCAGTCTATTTCCCAGAGTCCTAAATAAATAGTCCCAGCTCCTCTCCCCAGTAACTGTACCCAGACCCAGGTGACTACACATTGGACTGATGTGCACAAGGCACGCTAACTCCCCGCTCTAGCTGCGCTAAACCGCGGCTCTATGCTGAGCAAACCTGCTGCTCTGTGACACTAAGACTGTTTAGAGTTATGGCACTTGTGGTGGGTTGAGGATCTGAAAGAGGCTGTCCAACCCCACAGCCTGTGTACTCCCCCAGGCCACACTGTTTACAGATGGTGGCAGGCCCAGAAGGTCAGTTGAGGCCAGGCCAGGCTGTTATGGATCTGTAGATGGCTGTATCCAGCCAGGAAGCCTCCCTCACCCACAGTCCCACAACCTGGGTCTGTCCTCTGCCCCCTGCCCACCTCCTCACCCACCATGACCCTCAGATCCACGGACGCGCGTCACATACTTCCCCCTCTCACTGCCTCGCAGACCTGGCGACACATGGAGTAGACAAGGCAGGCAGTGGCTGCACTGTCCACACCGCCACTCAAAGGCAGGAAAAACCCGGCCTGGAAGGAGGCAACCAAGTTCCGTGTGAGCTGAACTGCCAAGCAGGGCATATCGCACCAGACCCCAGCCCGGCACCACCCTGTAGGTCCCAGAGCCCCACAGAACTGCCGGGAGCCAGTGCTACCCCAAGGCTGAGAAATGACACACATATGCCAGCCATTTCCTGGAGGAAGCGAGACCTCTGCTCAGGCCAAAGGCCGTCTCTCCACCACCAAGACCTCAGGATAAGAGGTGTGAGCAGGGGGCTCTGCCTGGCCTAGACAGTGCCAGAGTCGGGGGAGGGGTAGAGCAGGCCATACCCATCTGGCCTCTGGCCAGCTCAGATGCGCTCCCCCAAAAGAAAAAGTGCCAGCTGGTTTTGGACTCACATACACACACCAACCAGAGAACACGCAAGGGAGCCGGCTAGGAAGGGGACACCCTACCTGTCCGCTGCGTCGCAAGAAGTCCCAGAGCCAGCAAGCAGGTCCGAGGCTGCAGGGAAAAGACGGCTGAGTCTGCAGCCTGGAGCCTGTTACATACACACTCATAGATACACACACTCACAGACACACATGCATACTCATAGATACAAACACACATATTCATAGAGCCACACACACATCCACAGACACACTGACACACCTATATACAAACACGCACACCCACACACTCAGACACACATGCACATACTCATAGATACACACACTCACAGACACAGTCATAGATACACACACATACAGAGACACACAGACACAGATATATATATATATATATATAGACATATATACACACATGGACACACATATATACACACAGACACATAGACATACACATGGACAGACACATACACACAGACACTCACGCAGGCACACATACATACATGTACACCCACAGACACAGAAAAACATACATATGCACATACAGACATGAACACACATAGATACTCATACAAACACTCATACACACATATACATACAAATATATATACACATACAGACACACATACGTTACACATACACACACAGACACACATGCACACACGGCAGATACACACAGACCCTCTGACACACGTGTGCAGTCATCCTGCATGGGGTCCTGGGAAGACACAGCAGAGATGCAGACACCTCCCTGTCCCCCTCCCCCGCATCTCTGCTATCAACACTCTCTTAACCTGGGCTCTCTGATCAGAAACAAGCCGGGGGTGGGGCTAGCCCCTTCTAAGGGCCAGGACACTTCCTCTGCACCCAAGACTACAGCACCGGAAACGGGCCTGGACAGAGCCAGGCAGACTGGCTATCATGTCTTTAACACCACCAGAGCAGAGAAGTCCGCCCCAGCGTATTCTAGAAGCCTCTGCTGCCCACACCTTAGGTCAAATCATGGCAGCCACTGGGTGGTAGTGGCCACAAGGATCTGGACCACACACCAACCTTATCTCCTCCTCAGGACTATAGTACATCCACTTCACAGGCTCGGACACAGGCTTCAGCAAGTCTTTGCGGTGGGAAAGGGCAAAGTCCACCTTCACCCGGGGGTACGGGCTCACTCTGCTGGCCTGTCGGGAGACGGAAGGCTGCATTGTGTTCTCACAGGGCTGGACGTACCAAGAAACAGGACTCCATCGGCCAGTGGGAGACACAGACAAACCGGTGGGAAAATAAGCCAGCTATAGTGGACTGGTGCCAACAGGCAGGCAGAGAAGTTATGAGGCTTCCCTCACCGTGGGCGCCGCAAATGGCATGGCCACTCGGAGCAGCAGTCTGACAGCTCCGGAAAAGCCTGAAGCCAAGGACACCACGTGAGCCGGGGCCACTCCTGGACAGACACACCCAGGGGAAAGGAACCTGTCATCAGAGCAGTGGCAGTGCAAAGTGGCACAGCCACTTGGTGGAGACCCCACCCCCCAAAGGGGAGCCTTGGCATGCCTCCACAGGGTGGCCCCAAGGACACCGCACTCCATAAAGGGAGCCGAGCACACGTTTCTTAAAATGTCCCTGTAGGCAGGAAGCAGACAGAGGTAGTCAGTGAGCAGGAGAAGGCTACAGGGTATTCCTCAGGGTACAACCTCTGCTCGGGGATCTGGGGTCACACCACATGGATGGTGTTGATGGTTACATAACCACGAATGTTCTGGAAGCTGGCGGCAATTGAGTTGACATGGCTACCTGAGTGGTCCTGGAGTTCTAGTTCAAAAAAGTGACTAGGAAAATAGTCCGGTGGTTCTGAATGTGAGATCATGGGTCAGTGCTCGCAGTCAACAGGTCCTGGGTCACAGGACCAAGGCTCTGCCCACACTCAGGCCTCTCTGATGCACCAGCTCAGGCTGTCAGGACTTACAAAGGGCCAGCCTCAGCTACATGTTGCCTGCTGGTGCCATCTGCCCCGGCTGCCACTCTGTCTCAGTGCCTGGTGGGCCACACTCCCTCATGGTAGCTTTTCCCACCCAGGTAGCCACGCAGCCTTGTGACCTGCTGTCCCTATCTCACACGGTGATTCATGCCTCGAGTCTTGGTTGGGCTCCAGCAGGTGTCACAGAGGGCAGTGGAGCTGGAACCTCTCTGAGATGCCGCCACGCGCCCCCTGCCTGAGTGTCTCTGAGCTATTCCACAGAGTAACCCAGCGACTGAGGCAAGCACCCAGGCAGGTGTCCCCTCGGGGCTCTTACCGCCAGGTTCCGAGAGGAAATCTCTGCCCTGTAGCTCCGGACATCCTCCAGGTCCAGGGTGGCAGTGAGGACCTCCTGGGTATGGACAGCGGAGAGAAGATCTCACCATTCCTGGGCTGGTCTTATCCCACATCTTACAAGATTGCTGTTTACATGCGTAGGTCAAAGCTACAGCGAGGGGTAGCTTTGCTGCCCCCTAAGGGTTCGGGGAGGGGGGATCAAATCGCTGCCAATATGAATTCTTTTCCTTGTTTTTATATCAATCTTTCCATCTATCTATTTTTGGTCTTTTTGAGACAGGGTCTCTCTGTAGCCCCAGTTGGCCTGGAACTTGCTATGTAGACTGTGCTGGCCTTGAACTCATAGAAATCCACCTGTCTCTGCCACCTGGCATTTTTACTTATTTTTAAAAGATGCACTTTATTTCATTAAAATTTTTTTTGATTGATTGATTTTATGTGTATGAGTGTATTGCTTGCACATATGTAAGTGTGCCTGTGTCATGCAGTGCCCACGAAGGACGGAAGAGAGCATCAGATCCTGTGGAACTGGAGTTATGGACAGGTGTTAGCTGGCATGTGGGAACAGGGATTCAAACCTGGGTCCTCTGCAAGAACAGCCAGTGCTCTTGATTGCTGAGCCATCGCTCCAGCCCCTGTATTTTCTTTTAAATATGGTTATGTATGTCTGTGTATACATATCCATGTCATGCAATGCCCTTGGAGGTCAGAAGAGGGTGTTGGATCCCCTGGAACTGGAGTTACAGGCAGTTGTGAGCAGCCTTGTGGGTGCTGGAAATCAAACCCAGGTCCCCTGCAAGAGCAGCCAGTGCTCTTAACCCCTGAGCCATCTCTCCAGCCCCGCATCTTTCCCTGGCTGACCTCAGAACCCCTCACTGCATTCAGGTACTTTTCAATTAAAGTAGAGGGTGCAACTCCTTCAGGAGCTGAGGGCTTTTCTTTCTTATTAAAAGTCACAGCCTGGCTCCACTTCCTGTCTGCTCTCCGGCTTCCTGTGGCCAGACGCCTAGCACTCTGCAGCCACACCTTTCCCACCATGGGGGCTGTACTGAACTGTGAGCCAGAATAAACCCCTCTTCTCCCAAGCTGCTCCTCGTCAGGTGTCTGGTCACAGCAACAAGAGTAACAAGCCAGGTGTGGTGGCACAGACCTTTAACCCCAGCACTCCGGAGGCAGAGGCAGGTAGGTCTCTGGGAGTTTGAGGCCAGCCTGGTCTACATAGTGAGTTTCAGGCCAGTCAGGGCTACACAGTGAGACTTTGCCTCAAAAAGGAAAAAGAAAACTAACAGGGGGCCAGAGGGTAATAGCTGGCTCAGGGGGTAAAGGCCTCACCACCAAGCCTGACAACCCAAGTTCAACCTCTAGGATGCCGGGAAGGAAGAAGGCCACGGTCCACCCCCACCCAGGGTACATTACCACGTCGTCCAGTGAGAACTGCGCGCCCTGAGCGAAGACGCTTCCGTTCACGGCAATCATGGCGCAGCCGTCGTAGTATAGACGGTCACCGTCACAGCCCTTCTGGTTGGCCAGCAGGTAGATGCCACCATTCTGAAAGAGGCACATGTGAGAGTGGGGTTGTCAGTGCTGGGGTGTCACCCCTGCCAACCAGCAGCCCTGTGTGAACACAGACTGCCCTGCCCCACATGGTCCCAGCACATGGTCATTGGCATCCAACTCTGAAAGACGTGGTGGGTGCAAGTGGGGTCACAAAGTCCACACGAGGACTTACAGTCCTCACAAGGTCTTGTGTAGCAAATTTCCTCTGAGTTGAAACGTTCCATGCTGGAGGGACATTCCTTAAGACGCAGGAAGTTCTAAACAACTCAGAATTCTCAGGAAGTCCCTGAAACTGACAGGTACACAGGGCCCCTGCCTTCCTGAGTGTATTTAAGTCCCAAGGACTGCCTAGGAGACTCAGCCCAGCCCAGCTGCCTGCAGGTTGTGCAGTGAGCTCGTTTCCAGCTGGAGCCGTCTTTGCTGCCACGGCTGTCTTTGAATCATTTCTGCTCCTGTAAGTCACCCCTCACCTCACTCCTGTCAGCAACCCCAATAATCTTGATTCACCAAGTTTGACTCTGGCAGTCTCCCGTCTTTGGCTTGTCGTTGGTTCCCTGTCTGGGGTGAGTAGACCTTTGTTCACGTCTCCCACAGCACCAGGTGTGAGGAGTCCCAGAGAATATCATGTTCCCTTCGCTACAGGCAGAACCTGGGCACAGAAGCCAGGGTTCTGGGTGGAACAGCACAGAGCTTCTGAGCCACCAGAAGCACCAGAGACCTCCAGCAACCTCTGTGAGGGCCGAATACTGTTCCAAACCCCAACTGTGTCTTTCCTCAAACGGGTGTCTCCCTGCTTCAAGAAGGACACATAGATTGTCCCACTGTGTCCACATGGCTGGCAAGTGGCAGGTACACGCAAGTTCCTATGTGTCCCCCTGACAACCACGGACAGGACCACATTCTGGTGCCCTGTCTCACAGCAGTGTCAACAGTCTGCTCCACAGGGTGGCTGTTAGGGCCGCTGATGGGCAATGATGAAGAATGTCCAGATCCTTCCAGACAAGACCGGGCAGGCTTTTCCCTGCTGGAAAGACCCCTTCTGGGACTAATCTGGATAGCTTCAAGCTTGGAGTTGTGGCCTATCAGCCCTTTCTTCTTTAAGATGAGCAATTCAAAATTAGGGGAGAGAGACCTGCCTTATACTAGCAAGAACACTTAAAAGACCCAGGCCCCGGTAGAGGCTTTGGATTTCGGCTACCAAGCCCCTCCCTCAAATAAGGGGAGTCTTTCTCTGCGAGTGTGTGTGTAATCTTTACTTTTAATAAAGTTTGTTGCTTGCTACTATATCTGAGATTCTTCCTACCTGTAAATTTTCTAATTTGATGAGAAACGAAACAATCAAGTCCCCTAGACAGTAACAATGCCTGGGAAAGGTGGGCTGTGGCCATGGGACACCGGTATGCACTGTGGGTGGCCCGGTCCTGCTCCAGGCTCCTGACTGAGGCCTGACTTGGGACTCTGCTCCAGCCACCCCTACCCAGTGCCCACCTTGGTGGTGGCCATGGTCACCAGATCCACCCTGGCGTGGGCTTTACGCAGCACATGGTGGCTGCCTGAGGCGTTGGTGATGATCTCCACACCGTCCAGGCCCATGTCGATGTGGGGGCTGTGGGCAGAGGCAGATGGAGAGATCAATGGACTCCTGTGCCCTTCCGGCAACCCTGGGGATCTCCACAGCTCAGGCTGTGACCCCAGGATATTACAAAGCCAGTGTCCTCCCAACAGCCCAGGTAGAGGGCAGGGATTGGATGACACAGAGCTGGCTGACCTGTGTGGTGTCCAGAGCTCCTCACAGACCTCGCTCCCAATGCAGGTATCCAAGGTGGCCAGCACCGCATCTCCAAAGGGTACAGTTTCCTGCAGTGGAAAGAAAAGAGCCCAGGGAATCACGAGCTGCCCATGGGGCTACACACTGGCCTCCCTAGACATCGGGATACTTCCACGAGAGCCTGCCATACTGTTCCAAGTCTTCTCTGGGTCCTTCCTCCACTGGGATGTGCCCAGCCCACTTCTGCTGATCTCCTATCTTCCCATTCATGACCACAAGCCACACAGCTCACTCTGCTACAACGTGAGCTACAAGTTTCCAGGGGTACAAGCCACCATCTTCATCTCTGTGAGAGGTAGCACTGTGTGTTTACTGGGTGCTATTCCTCACAACCTACAGCAACCAGGACTTCCTCTGCTCTCTAGACAGTCACACCAGGTGGCCTTCTCACCCACAGTGCAGAAATGAACTTAGTGATGAAGTTGTCCAGCTACCAAATGGCAGGACCAGAAGCAGGCACAGAGTGGTGGGTCATGGTGGCGCACACTTTAATCCCAGCACTCAGGAGGCAGAGGCAGGCAGGTCTCTGTGAGTTCAAGGCCAGCCTAGTCTATATAGTGGGTTCCAGACCAGGGCTACATAGTAAGACGCTGGTTCACAGACGGAAAAAAAAATGTCCAAAGAGAGGCAGGGCTTCCCAGGCAGGCACAGAGTCCCCCTGCGGATGCTACCCTTCTTCAATAGGGCCCTGAATCCAAGGTGTACTACAATTAGCTACATTAGTAAAATTAATGATGGGCAACATTTAAGACACAGGACATCTCTATCACGGGCTGGATTTCATCAACCAGGATCACTTGCCACCTGACTTCCTGGAGAGACCTAAAATAATTCTGTTCACCCCACATAAAGACAGACCAAAGAAAGGATTCCCTCCAAGCCCCACCAGGGAAGCCAATGAGTTTATTGGGCTTGCTAATAGGACCATGAGAGACCTGAAGGAAGATACACTTCCAGGAAGTTCCCTGGGCAACTTAGAGGTAGTGAGGCCATCAAAGAGTCACACCGTGGGACGGATGACACGTGGAAGCCACACCACCGAAGGGCCCCTTTGGGCAGCTCACAGGCTCCGCCAGAGTCCTGCCCCAGTCGACTCTTTCTCTTGTACAACCTTAGTGAGGGAGGGGTATCGTGGGGAATCCTCTGATGGTTTCGGGGAGCCTCCACTTCCTCCACACGGGTCTGCTGACAAACCCAGTCTCATGATGGGTGATCACAGTGCCCTGACCCAACATGACTGTGGTCATGTCCAACCCGGGGAAATATAGCTGTTCTGCACCATCTCTTAAGGGCAAGGGCATAGTGTTCAGCTGGGAGGTCATCACAGGGCATAGCCTAAGGCCCTTGGTGGGGGTTCCCTGACACACACGAATTCAACTGTCACCAACAGTGGGGTGGCAGGACAAACCCAGGCCCTTTCCTCTACTCCATCCCCTGCCACCAACAATGAAACATATACCAAGGCTTCAAGAAGAGCCTGAAGCCCCAGGTCCACAGAGCAACAGGACAAAGCTCAGAGATGTGCCTGCCACCAGCAGGCTGTCTAGGCTGGAGCCAGACTGGGCTGTTTTGTAAAATTCCCTGAATCCAAGTCCACTTCTGTCCAGGGCCAACTCCTGCAGCCTGGTCTGCAGTCAGCCAGACTGAGCAGGGCCTCGCAGCTGTAATCTGTACCCGACTCTGCTCAGAATGGAGACATGGCACACCCCAGGCAGGGGGAACCATGGACGTGTCACTCACACATGTACAGTCCCTGGGTCAGGAAGGCAAGATGCACCTACCATCGTGGCTTCTTGTCACAACAGCCCGTATCCCTTGGGAGGGGATCACATCAAGCTGAGTCTTTTTCCCAAATGCCACTGGGTCACCCCTGAGTGTCACTGAAAAGGTGCCAGGCTGCTCTGGCCTTCTCCACTCTCTATGGACATCCCTCTTTGAGCTTCCTACCTACCCAACTATGCAGTGCTCTGTGACTTGACCCTCTTGGTCCAGCCTGGACTAGCAGTGAGGGACTGGGAGGACGCATCTACCTGCTTTGTCAGGTCCTGTAACATCCGTGGGAGGAAATACTCTTCCGTCTGTCTGGAAGGAAAGAACAACAGAAAACATGGGTCCCACCACAACCTGCTCCTGATGCCGTCCCCAGAGGCCAGCTGCCCGTCCACACAAAGGCTGGTTGACAAAGACAAAGCGCTCATGCATAGAGGGTCCTGGCTTCCCAGTGTTTTCTGAGAGCTGGGTGGGAGTCAGCTGAAGACAGGTCACAGCTCCCAGAGAGAAACTAGGTGGAATTCCCAGCCTAGAACAACGCAGGCATGTATCCCACAGACATGCGCACATGCCCATCGTCCGAAGACAATGGAGCTGTGGTCCACAGTGTGCGGGACAAGCGGAGCACTTGCCACACTGCTCAGTATGCGAAGGTGCAGAGATGTACTCGTGGCTTAAATGTAAAAACACTAACAACTAACAAGCCATCCGTGGTGCGAGGCTTAGACATTTAAGGAGTGCTATTTCTGTCCTGCTTCCTCAGGATTCATAGGCGCCTGTGGGCCACAGTGCCACTGACTCTTTTACTTAAGCCACATGGTAGAAGTTGAGGAGTTTAGGGGACGAGCCCTCCTTTTCCTGCAATGCAGGGAATGGGAACACGATGCCTCCCGCTCCCCCTCCCGGGCTTCCGTACTCCACGGGAGCCCTCCATCCCGGTTCCTCAGGGCGCAGGAAAGTGAGGACGCTGAGCCAAAAGTCACTTGGAGGTTAAGAGTCATCAGGACAAGACGTTCACCTTGCCTTCCTCAACTCTGGTAAAGATCTATTGGTACCAAGCCTTCGCCCCAGCACTTGGAAGGTCGAGGCAAGAGGACTGTTAATGAGTTTGGTTTGGTTTTTATTTTTATTTTTTGGACTGTTTAAAAAAAACTTTTTATTTGTATGAATGTTTGCTTGATGTATTTAAGTCTTGTGTCCAATGCCTGCAGAGGCCAGAAGAGGGTGTTGGATCCCATGGAATTGGAGTGGTGAATGGTTGTCAGCGGCCATGTGGGTGCTGGGAACTGAACCCAATTCCTCTGTAAGAGCAGCCAGTGCTCTTAACTGCTGAGCCATCTCTCCAGCCCTGACTGACATAGATTTGGCTACATACAGTGTAAGATCCTGTCTTGACAAACCAAAATTATAAAAACAAAAGATATCAACAAAATACCCATATCATTATATAAAATGACAAACTTGGATAAAGTGCAAAGTTCTTAAGTCAAAGGTACATTACAGGGGCCTGGAGGGATGGCTCAGTGGTTAAGAGCATTGGCTGCTCTTACAGGGACCTAGGTTTGATTCCCAGCACCCACATGGCAGTTAACAACTGTAACTCCAGTTCAAGGGGATCTGATGCCCTCTGTGGGCATTTCAAAA
Source organism: Eospalax fontanierii (assembly GCA_035773235.1). Lineage (NCBI taxonomy): Eukaryota > Metazoa > Chordata > Mammalia > Rodentia > Spalacidae > Eospalax > Eospalax fontanierii. Next base: position 2,937,792 of record CM069526.1, read on the forward strand.
CATGGGTGAATCTATCTACATAGAAACAATTTTGTGTGAATGAACACATAAAATAAAAATAATAAATAGAATTATTAAATAAAGTATGTTACAGAAGAACATAGGCTCTGCACTGTGTCCCACCTGTGTGTAATATTTTTAAAGTCTGTGCATATGTGTGTATCTGTACGAGCATATGTGCGTGGGGGTAAAGTACCCTCAGGGGCCAGAGGAGGGGGTTGACGCCTCTCGAGCTGCAGTCACAGGTGACTGAGCTGCCTGACACAGGTTCTACATCATTCTTACATTTTAAATCATCTTATAATCTGACACATACAACTGCTATCAAAACACACCCAGAGCATGTAGAAAAAACCCGTAATAATAAAAACCAAACCAAAACATAATAATAACAGTAAAAGCAATAATAAATCCTAGCATCACGCTGGCATCTAATTCCAGAAGAGAGAGCAGAGTTCTGAATAAACATTAATGAACTGACTCCCAGGTGTAATACTGCACACCCACTTCGGGTCTAAGTGGGACACAGAGATTTGCCCTCTCTAGTCATTATGACAAACATGGAAAAGACACCTGAATTAAACACTCATTCTCAGATTTAAAAACTCACAGGAAAGATAACCAATAGGTCTGGAAAGCTGGCTCTGTGGTTAAGAGCCCATGCTGCTCCTGCCCAGGACCCGAGTTTGGGTCCCAGCACTCACACTGGGCAGCCCAGAACTGTCTGTAACTCCAGTTCTAGGGGATGGGGTGCCCCTTCCGGTCTCCAAGGGCACCTGCACTCAAGTGAGCGCTCACACACATATACATATCATCAAAAATAGCAGGAACAAGTCTTTCAGAAAAAGCAAAATTAAAGAGTGAAAGACCTAATGCTGATGCAGAATTCAGCCACTCAAAGAGCTTTGCGATCAGTCGGGAGAAAGGCAAAAATGGCCAGTATTCAAGACCTTTGTTCTGGAAATGATCTATAATGTTACTGAGGAAATATTGGCCAATAAGAGTGAAGATGAGCTGAGAGGCGTCAGGCTCGCATCATGAAATATCTACCTGATGGAAAACGTAGAGAACCAGCACAGTAACACGAGACAGAATTCACTGGAGCTGTCAGACACGGGAGCAGCACAGAAGACCCTGAAGCTTTCCTCCGTCAACCATTCACCTCAGTGTGCAGTGTCTAAGACCCCATTCCAACCGCCGTGCGCAAATGGGGGTCACCTGCACAGAGCAGGCTCTCCCACTCGGGCGCGGCTCTGCCCCCAGGGGAACATTTGGCCATGTCTGGGGTTATTAATTTTTTTATTTTATTTATCTAATTATTTATTCATTCATTTTCTTGAAACAGGGTCTCAATTATGTAGTCCCAGCTGCCCTGGAACTCAATATACAGACCAGGCTGGCCTCCAACTCACAGAGATATCTCCTGCCTTGACCTCTCGAGTGGGATTAGAGGCGTGCACCACAACTGGGTTTTGTTTCATTTTCACGTTCGTTTTGTGATAGGGTCTCATGTAGCCCAGGTCGGCCTGGAACTCAATACATAGCTGAGGATGACCTTAAATTCCCAAGCTTCCCAAGTGCTAGAATGACAGTGTAAGCCACCACACCTGGCTTAGGAGTAAGCTTCATTAACAAACTAGTTAGAAGGATGCTTCTGGCCACCATATCCTACACAGGACCATTTGAGATACAGTGTCCCCCACCGAGTGACCAATAACTACTGACTGGCAATTGAAAGCTGATGATGGGCATCGGTGGGACTGAGCAGCGGCTGAGTGGCCAGGACAGGCCCCCCACGCTCTGTGGCTCGCCTCCCCCAACAGGGCCTGCACATGGCAAGGTCATTTAGTGAATGCCCGGCGCGTGGTGACGTATCCACACTGCAGCCGAGCCACCTGCCACTCACCGGCTCCTGGACCAGGGGGTGAACCATCGCAGCTCCCGGTAGTTGCCTTCGTTAGCCAAAGCCATCTTGGGCCTGATGAGCAGGATCCGCCTGCAGCCGGGGAAAGGGCAGCTCACACCAAGCTCTGGGACAGGCATGGCTTGTGCTAAGCCACACTCCACAGACAATGAGGCCCCAGAGCCGCCTCAGGACCAGCGCTCTGGGCAAACCTACTTTTTTCCTTTAGGCTTTGCTTGCAGTCTGCAAAAAAGGGGTCCCCATGGCTCCATCCACCCTGACAGCTGACTGTGAGGGAAAGTCTGAGACCCTACGGGTGCACGTGCTGCCAGCCGGTGCCTGGAGGCAGCGAGGGCACCTCCCTCACGGAGTCCATCCTTCAGCTGACAAGGATGTGTCCCCAAACCCCACCCCTGGGCCTCTTTCTACCGCTGCCATGCGAGGGGGGCTGAGACCCCGAGGAGACTCACAGGAATTGCTGTGTTGTGTCACGCTCCCTGAGGGCTCCTCCTGGGGGGGCTCTAGCACCCCATCCACCCACCCCGCCCCCCGTGCCAGGTAGAGGCATGCCGGCCACCCTCCAGCGTCACCCACCGGTTGAGAAAGATGACTCTGCAGTTGTAGCGAACATTCCGGTGCATTACAGGCCTGCGGGGGGCGGGGAGAGGAGAAAGGTGTCCGTCCATCCTCGTACAAAAGCACTCAGCAGCAGGAGGCGGCTCTGGCTACGGAACCAGGTGTTCATTGGTTGGTGCGCGTGCGTGCGTGCGTGCGTGCGTGCGTGCGTGCGTGCGTGTGAGCCTGCAGGTACACGGCCGTGGACACATGTTTGACATCAGGAGTCTTCCCTCTTTGCCCTACATCTTAGATTCTGAGGAGCGGTCTCTCACCGAAGCTGGAGCTCCCCGTTTCAGCTAGACTGGCTGGTCAGCAAAACAAACCCCCTACCCCCAAAACCAAAGATCCTTGTTTCGAACTCCGAGAGCTGGGGTTTCAGATGCATATTGCAACACACACCTGGCTTTTACATGGGTCCCGAGGATCCAAACTCAGGTCCTGAAGCTTGCACAGCAAGCCCTTTACCCTCGGAGCCGGCTCCCCAGCCTCCAGAGCTCAGTTTTGATGTGAAGCTTCTCAGGTCACTGGAGGGAATCACAAGGTTCTTCTGTAGCTTCCAAATCAAACTAAAAAATGAGCCAGTGGCTCAGTGGTTAAGAGCACTGGCTGCTCTGGCAGAGGACTGAGGTTCAGTTCCCAGCACCCACATGGTGACTAACAATCATCCTTAACTCTAGTTCTAGGGGATCTGACATCCTCTTCAGGCCTCCAGGGGCATTGCATGTCACAGGTGTACACACATGTAGGAAAAACACTCATACACATAAAATAAAAATAAATAATTTTAAAGCAAACAGAAAAAGAACCAAACCAGGTCAGTGTGATGGTTCAGTGTGTTGAGCAACCTGACACCAAGCCTGATGGCGAATTTGATCCCTGCAACCCACGTAGTGGAAGGAGAGAACAGACGCCCATAAATTATCCTCTGGCTCTCACATATGGTGTGCCATGCACACACAAAAATAAGTAAGTAAATGTAATACAAAATTTAAATCAAAACAAAAAAAGTCAAAACTAACTAAACAAAAGTAACTAGAGATGTCTAACTAGAACGGGCCCTTCAACCAAACAGAAGCCACCAGGGAATGAGGCAGAAGCCGTCACTAGAGGGAAGTGTCAGTTTAACATGTAAGCAGAATTAACAAGGCGACATTCTTCTCCATGGAACAGGTTGAGACCTTTTGTATACAAAGGAACTCCCCAAATAAGTAAGATGCAGTACATGTAGATGAAATCCCAAACCAGGCCACCCTAAGACAGAATTACGAGTGACCAAGCAGCAAAAATGCCCAACCTGGGGGAGATGGCTCAGTGGTGAAGAGCACTGGCTGCTCTTCCAGAAGTTCCTAGCATGACCGGGTGACTAACAACTGTCTGTAACCCCAGGTCCAGGGGATCCGACACTTTCTTCTGACCTCTGTGTGCACCAGGCACGCGCAGGGCATACTTAGGTGTATGCAGGTAAGACACTCATACACATAGAGTTGAGTTGAAAAAAAAAAAAAGCCAAACTCCGTATGTAATGAAAGCCATACAGGGGCTGGAGGGACAGTGTAGCCGTTAAGAACCCTGGCTGCTTTTGCAGAGGGTCAGTTTGATCTCAGCACCTACACGGCAGCCCACAACTGCTTTTAACTCCAGTTCCAAGGATTCTGAAACCCCCCTCTGTCCTCCACAGGCATTGCAGGTACGTGTGAGCATGCACACACACAAATATCCATGTAAATAAAGTGATCATTAATTAAAAAAAAAATAAAAGCAGCCTAGGTGTGGTAGCACACACCTTTAATCCCATTACTCTGGAGGGGTGTTTTTTTGGTTATCCACCACGCTGAGATCTTTATGTTGTTTAGAGAGCCAGATAATGCTAGATTTCCAAGGAGAAGCATCATCAGATGTGACCCTAAGCCTTTCAGACACATTCCAGTAGGATTACAAATTCTAAGTCCGCAGAGAAAAGTTGGAGAAATGTAAGGAAAGGAGGGGCTGGAGAGATGGCTCGGTGGGTAAAGGGCTCATCAGGCAACCCTGAAGACCGAGTTCCAGCCTTCAAACTTACAAAGACGCAGAAAGAGAGAACCGGCTCCACGAAGTTGTCCTCTGTCCTATACATAAGACAGCATGCACACTCCCACCTCTCCCCCACTCCCCCACTCCTAATAAAGAAAGTGAAAATCCTGAGCTTGCCTTTCCTCTGAGATTCCCTGTCCATACCTCATGCTGGCACTTACATCCCCACATCACAGATGATGTCCGTGGTGATCGGAGAGTCCAGAAGGGCTGCCAGGACTTGGATGGAATGCAGGAGGGTATCTGACTCGTGATAATGATCCCAACAGCCATAGCCACTGCAGAAAGAAGAAGCAGGCCAGTGAGCGGACGGAGCCCAGGGCCAGCCAGTCAAAGCATGCCCTAATGGGCCCAGGTACCATGGTTTTCTACAGCCTCCCAGGCAAGGGTCTGGTGGCTTTGCTGTCAGAAGGCGTGCTCTAGCAACGGACCATTTTACAGGGGTGCCAGGCCCGACTGCGCTGAGTCCTCCATTATCCCATTATTTTATTTTTCTGCTTTTAATATGGCCCAAGTTCAAAGTGATCTACGAGAAAAAGACCCCAAAGAAACAAACCTGGGCCTATAGGAAGCAACCCTTTACCCAAGAAAGGCCACAGTGGGCCTTTGGAATGCCTGCCCACAGCCAGCTCTGAATTCCTTGCTATACTTGTGGGCTGAATGGTGCCCCCACCATCTGCTGAGGGTACCTCCATGCCCTGACCTTATCACATTTCTTTCTATGGTGCCAGGGCCTGAAACCACAACCTGGCACGTGCTAAGTCTGTTCTTCCACTGAGCCATACCCCCTCAGTGAATATGGCCGTATATTAGGACAAGACCCTGCTGATGTTATGAAGGACCTCAGACAAGGCCACCCTGGACAGAGACAAGAGAAGGAGAAGCTGGAAGCACGCAGAGATGGAGACAGGGCCTGGAGTGATGTGGCCACAAGTTAAGGAAGGTAGGGGTGCAGGTCGGGGTCCCAGAAGATTCCAGAGCCTTCAGATGGATGCAGTGTAGCCCTAACACACTCAGTTTGGACCGTTGGTCCCTAAACTCTAAGAGACTAGACATGTGTTTCTATAAAGAACTTAAGTGTGTGGTCCTCTGTGGCAGCACCAGGAATTGCCATAACGCTCTAAGGTGGTTTGGTCTGAGCGGGGGTGGGGAGAGTGTGGGGGTAGAGAGGAGGATGGCTCCATGGCTGCCGGACTGTGGGCTGCTCACCCACATCTCGGTGGGACCAAGAACCCAAGGCAGGACAGTAAGTAGAGCTGGGCCGTAACCCTCAAGGCCTGTCCACAGAGATCTACTTCCTGCAGTGAGGCCTCACCTCCCAGAGATGCTAGAACCTCTCCAAACAGTATCACCCGCTGGGGTCAAAGTGTTCAAATGCATGAGTGTGGGAACGTGTCTCATCAAAGCTATAACACCAAGCAAACACTGGCCTCAACAAGTCTTTGCCATTTTTAGGGCCTGGAAAAACATCATAGGGTCTAGAGAGATGGCTCAACAGTTAAGAACACTGGCTGCGCTTGCAGAGGATCTGGCTTTGAATCCCAGCACCCACATGGCAGCTCACAACCATTTGTAACTCCAGTTCTAGGGTATCCCAAGGCCTTCTTCTGGCTTCTGCCCACAGTGCATGCATGTGGCACACATACATACATGCAGGCACACACTCATACAGATAAAATAAAATTCTTTTAAAAATAAATACGAATAAAATAGTTTTTAAAAAAAGCATTCCACGAGCTGGAGAGACAGCTCAGCAGTTAAAAGCAGTGGCTGCTCTTGCAGATGCCCCTTGTTCATTCCCAGCACCCACGTGGTAGCTAACAGCCATCGTCAGCTACAGTTCCAGGGTATCTTATGCCCTCTTCTGACCTTCATGGGCACTGCACGACACAGGTGCATTTACACATAAGCAGACAATACACTCATACACATTAAAAATAAAAATAAAATATTTTCTAAAAAAGGCATTCTGCCATTGGTTCTGGGAGACCTTTTCTTCCCTATACTCTCGAGTCTTGTTCCTTGTTAACTCTAGGGCTGCAAGTGGTAACAGCTACAGTTGTGATGTCAATGGTCGAGTCACCAGATGCAGAGGACTGGGTGTCTGTATTTCAGGCAATCAGGTAAGTGATTCGTTAAAGTTCAAGGAGGGCACAGATGCCCTTAGATGGCCTGGGAGATGGTGCCCTGGTGGAGTCAGGGTCTATGGGGGACACTAGCTTACCGACAGAGATCAATTTGAAGAACAGAGAGGAAGATGCTTTGGGACTAATATAAAAGTGCAGGCCAGGCCAAGCACGGTGGCGCATGCCTTTGATCCCAGTCCTTGGGAGGCAGAGGCAGGCGGATCTCTGTGAACTCAAGGCTAGCCTGCTCTACCTGGCTAGTTCCAGGACAGCTGAGCCTACAGGGAGACCAAAAAAGTACAGAAGAGTCTCTACTTCCTTTGTCCAGAAAAGAGAGCAAAGTGGGGAGGGAGAAAAGACAGAGACAGCTGTCAGCACAGACAGACAAGCTGGCAAGACATAGCAGGTGGTGTTGGAGATGGCTCAGCAGTCACAGGCACTGGTTGCTCTTCCAGAGGACCAGGGTTCGTTTCCCAGCACCCACACAGCAGCTAACCACTGCCTGTAACTCCAAGATCAGGGGATCTGATACCGTCATCTGGCCTCTGCAGGCATTGCATATATGTGGGGCAGTTACATACATGCAAGTAAAATACTCATACACAGCCAATTAAAACTGACAAAATCTTAATAGAGACACAGGAGGAGGCGAATGGGCAAGGGACCAGAAGAGAATCAAGGCATCGCTTTCTTGATTCTCACAAAAGGCAGCCAGACTGCTGAAATATCCTGAGGTTACGGAACAAAACCTCTTCACGGCCAAGTACGAAAATCAAAGCCGGAAGCCAGCAAGAGGGTCTGGTGCGTAAAGGTGCCTGCCGCTAATATGACGGCCTGAGTCTGAGTCCCCAGACCCACATGGAGAAGGAAAGGACTGACTCCTCCTGCAAGTGGTCCTCTGACTTCCACACATGCACGAAGGCATGGATCCACCCCCCGCCACAAATATAACAAAAATATATTTTTTAAAGAAAATGAAAACCCGAGGAGGCACCTTGGTCTGCTGGACCTGCCTTGACTAACACGACAGGAGCCGATTTCATGCGGTCCTGGGGGCTGGTACTACAAGGTCAAGGCACCAGTGGACTCAGAGCCCAGTGAGAACTCCTCTCTATCTCAAACATGGCATCTTCAAAGACACCTCCCAGCCTTTGGCCAAGACCGGGTACAAAGATCCCCTTCCCGGTGGCCTCATGTGAAAGCAGTACAGATTCCCGTCGGGCCTCTTTATAAGACACCGTTCAGGGTGACCTACTCCCCTCCCCCCACCTCAGTGCCCAAACCCTGGGGACCAGGTCTTAGACCCCGCCTGTGCAAACCCTGCTCCTCTCTTCCCCCAGCAGGAGACCTGGAGTCACCCAGCCTCCCCAGCCTGCCTCGACCCGGAGATCCACGGCAATACCCAGACCCATTCTCAGTTGCTGACACCCCTAAATGGGATTTGCCTTTCTTCAGTGCTCAGTAACAGTCCCCTTCTTTCTGCCTTTTGACACCACCTTTTGACCCACCCTGGGGTGGGTGCTTAACATTTACCATATTTCCAGTTCTGGTCCAAGCCTGTAACGTGCACCTTCCTCTTTGGCAATTTGAATACCTATATGAAAAAAGAGAGAGGGCCAATTTCAGCACCTAGGACGTGCTCAAAGGCAGAAGACACAGCAGATGAGGCTGAGGAGAGGCTCTGCGGGGTCCCTGGCCCACTGCAGCCTGTCTGTTAACAGCAGAGAGCAGCCGACACCTGCTGGCACTGTGTACACCTGCAGAATGAGAAACAAAAGGGTATTTGGGTGACCTTAGCACCAAGGACCGGCAGGGCACACCTTGATGGGTTATCAATAAGCAGATACCAAGACCAGCAGTAAGAAAGACCTGTTCACAGGTGAGAAGGCACACAACATGGGTTGTGCCAGCACGCAGCACCCAGCACCCAGCACGCAGCACCCAGCACCCTGCACCCAGATCAGGTTTAAACAGCAGCTGCCAACAGGGCAGCAGAGTGAGATATGCCGATGGTGGAAGCAGGCTGGTATTACATTTTTAAAAGCTGTGCTGGGGCTGGAAAGATGGCTCAGTGGTTAAGAACCCTGGCCGCTCTTGCAGAGGACCCAGGTTTGACTCCCAGCATCCCAGTGGTAGCCATCAACTGTCTAGAGCTCCAGTTCCAGGGGCATCCGCCGCCCTCTTGTGACCTCCACAGGCACTGCATGACACTGATGCACTGACACATATGCAGGCAATACACTCATACACATAAAGTAAAAATAATAAATAACAATTTTTTAAAAATTAAAAAAAATTTTAAAGCTGTTCTGGGCATGGTGGCACACACCTTTAATGCCAGCACTCAGGAAGGGAGGCAGAGGCAGTCAGATCTCTGTGAGATTGAGGCCAGCCTGGTCTACACAGTGAGTGCCTGGCCCTGTTTAAAAAAAAAAAAAAAAAAAAAAAAAAATATATATATATATATATATGTATATATATATAAAATGTCTTATTTTCATTTTAGGTGTATGAGTGTTTTCCCGACACGTATATAAGTGTGCAGCATCTGTGGTGGGCAGATCCCTGGAGCTGGGGTTGCAGACAGACATTACTTCCGATGGGTGCTGGGAACTGAACCAGGGTCCATCCACAAGAGCAGCCAGTGAGCCATCCCTCCAGTCCCGGCTAAGCACCTTTGAGGAAGCAGCTGGGCACAGAGTTGGCAGAAGTGACACACCCATAGGTGCCCAGGGCCACCTCAGTTTGTGTTTATGAACAGCCGGGTCTTCTGTCACCAGAGGCCACCTCACAGCCATACTCAGAGGCCAAAGTCTGCACGGAGCTGCCAGCTCAGCCTTTACCCTCCGCTGTTAAGAACATGGCTTCTCCCAATGCCCACCCACCTGAGAAGGTCCTCAGGGACCCCAGACCCCGGGATCTGTTATCTGCAGACACCCATACATCCTCAGCCACGGCTGACACCTCATCCCTCTGCTCCAAGGAAGAGCAGCTCTGTCCCAACCTCACCCCTGAGGCTCTCAGGACGGTACATGCCCAGGCAGGGGACCCTGCTCATCTCCATCTCCAAGCCAGGCCTGTCTCCACTCCAGCCTTGCTACCCCACGTGTCCCAGAAATAAAGTCTTCTTTACACCTGGAGGCCCTGAATGCTTCCCAGCGCCAGGCCACTATCTTTTAAATCTGTTCCCACGCCCACCTTGGCGAGTTTCCCTCCAGGGCAAAACTGAGCCCGGGTCTAGACTAGCCACAGTCAGATCCACGTGGACTTTCGCTTCTGTCCCCCTCCACCCCCAGACTCACTCTTTAAAATCCTTTGGAAATTGCCCTCGAAGTCCAGAGCCCACTGGTTGAGCGCGCACGTGGCCACGGTCACCTTCCGGCCCATCCTGGCTGCAGGCCGAGGCTGGACGTAAAGTGCTGGGTGCAGAAGTCCCCACGCGGGACCACCGGGGCCGATGCCCACTCCGCCCAGTGCTAGCCCCAAGCGCCCTTCCGGGTCACCCAGCTCCGCCCTCGCCCCGCCCACCCGATGAGTGACATGTCTTCCTGTCTCAGCTGGTTCGGCGCCTGCGCAGGGAGGCTGGAGGCACAGCTCCGATGCAGACTGGCTGCGCCAGTTCGGCCTTGCCACGTTCCCTCTCCACGGCCACCAGAGCGTGGGCATGGTAAACCTCTCACGTGCACCTGCCGGCCCGGAGGCCGTGACCAGGCCGCCCCGGGCCGTGCAGCCCTCCTCCCATGGCCCACTGCAGCCTGGATCCCGTGTGCCCCGCCCTGAGCCCTTTCGCCTCCGGGCAGCGTTGGATAACTTACCCCAAGCCAGGCAGTGCTCGGTTCTGCATCTTGCAAACTGCTCTGACCACACTTTAAACTTTTATTACCTTTATTTGGGGGGCTGAAGGGGCGGGGTTCTGTGCCTCCGTGCACAGGTTGGGGTCAGAGGACAGCTTGCAGAGGGGTCGGGTCTCTCCTTACACCACGTGGTCCGGAGGATTGAACTCAGGTCATCAGGCTTGCAGCAAGTGCCCGGACCGGCTTGAGCCATTTTATAGGCCCTCGAACTGCACTGTAATGTGCTTTTGAAATTTAATTCCCCCCAGCCCTCCTCCGGTCTCCGACATATTATCGGCCTTCCCCTGGGGTCCTCCACAGCCACATGCCTGGTTTTCCTGCACCCGGCTTCTGCAGGGCCTCTCTTTGGACCCGGAGCCTTCGGTCCACCAGGAACAGGAATGTCTGTTTCCCATGGGAAGGGTGTGGGGACACTCCTGTCCTCCCTCCACTGGTTTTCACATCTCACCCTTTATTTTCCATTTAAAAAGTAATGTCTGCTCAGAACAGACAATTCAGAAACCCCAGAAAAAGCAAGAGAACTCTGTGTGTTTTGTGTTTTTAATCCCAGTACCTTCAGCTTGGGCTGATTTCATCCCAGAGTCCAAATGATCTGCTCTTTACTGAGACCTAGAGATCCAGACCCTGGCTTCCTCCTACAGGCCCAGGGTTCTAGACTCCCAGACCCGGTCCTCCAGACCCATGTGTCCAGGCCCTGTTCTTCTTCCCACAGATAAGAGCCAATCCGAACCTGAGTCAGAGCAGGTCTTTCTGGCTATCGCTGGAGAGAAGGAAGTTCTTAGATTGCAGTCTTGATGGATTGATCACAGCCTCTGCTGGATATTTGTCAAAGGAAGGGCCTGAGACTGTACATGTCGATCTTTGGCAGCTCAGGAGCAACTCTTGGGGGCCTGGAACCCATTCTCAAAGAGGAAGACCCGTATTTCTATGGGAGGCCAGACTCCCAACTCTGGTCACTAATAGCCAAGAAGCCCCACTGGCCTAGACTGTTAGGCAAGCTGACTCTAATCCCCGTACTCCCTCTGTGACTTGCTAGGAACTGATTTTAAGTGTGATGAATTCTGGGGGTCACATATCTGTTAGTGCAGCTGTAGATGGCACCTCTGACATGTGAGGTATGAGGATAGTAGTTGCTAGGTTACTTATGAAACATTAGCTCTTGGGCTGGGGAGATGGCTCAGTTGGTAAAATGCATGCTTTGCAAGCCAGAAGGCATGAATTCCATCCCCAGAACCCAAGTCCGAAAAGATGGGCTTAAGTGGGCGTGTTTGGCATGTCTTTATTATCAGCACTAGGGAGGCAGAGGCAGGTAGATCTGTGTGAGATCTAGGCTGACATGGTCTACATAGTAAGTTCCAGGCCAGCTGGAGCTACAGGAAAACCTGCAACTGTGGGGAGGCAAAGGCAGACAGAATCCTGGGGTTTGCAGGTGGTCCAGCCTAGCCTAGTTGGCTCACATTCCAGGCCAGTGAGGAACTCTGTCACAAAAAACAACAAAACAAAACAAAAACATTTCTAGGTGTGGCGATGCATGTCTTTAACCCTAACGCTCCGGAGACAGAGACAGGCAGGGCATCTAGGGCAGCCTGGTCTACATAGTGAGTTCTAGGTCAGCTGGGCTACTGAAGACCCTGTCTCAAACACAAACCAAGAGACAAACAAAACAAAAACAGGTGGATAGGCCAAAGGAAGGGCTCCAGAGGCTGTCTTCTGGCTTGTACACGCCCATAGCCCAGCTCTTACCTGGGCCCAGTAAGCTGCCCACAGGTAACCTCTCGATGCTAGGGGGCTCATCAGAGTCGTGTACTTTATTATGCAGATGTAGGGCACCAGTCGCCTCACAGGCACTTCTTCCCATGCCTTACACCACCCTAACCCTAACCCATAAACATCCCCAAACTCTGCCCTCTGGGAAGTGGATATAAGTTTTCCATCTCCACCCCACATCATCTTGCAAAACCCTTGCAAAACTTGTTTCAGTGACTGGCACGCTGAATGGTAGGCAGTGTGGGCCTAGTCTGGTACTGTTCTCAAGGAAGGCTAAGGTGTGTCATTCAAAATTAGGAGCCCACTGGCCAGTTAGTCTAGCCAAAGGTGAGCTCCAGGCTCAGTGAGAGTCTCTATTTCAAAATAAATGAAGAGAAGAGAACTGGAGGAAGGAGGGTCTGATGTGGACTTCCGCCTCACACACTCACGCAAAGGCAAATACACGTGTGCCCACATACACACAGACAGAAACAGCAGATACACGGACACAGACACACAGACACAGACATACATATATACAGACAGATATAGACACAAACACACACACACAGTTACAGACAGACCCACGGACACAGACGTACACATATAGACCCACAGAAGACAGACACACAGGGAACCAGTTTGAAAGGGCTACACCAGCCAAATATAGGACCCAAAGAGGGGTGACTCAGTGGGTAAAATGCGTACTTTCCAAGTCTGGCAACCAGTGTTCAGTCCCTGCAACTCTCGTAAACATGGATGGAGAATAACAACTCCATAAACTTGTCCTCTGACTTCCACATATGGGCTGTAATGTGTGTATACTGAATTCACATACACACGTTGGGGGTTCCAGCACTCAGGGCCAAAGGGTCTTTGCCGTAGGGTGAGCAGGCAAGTAGGTGCAGAGTCAACACACAGACTCAGGGAGTTGAGCGGAAAGTCAGCAGTGGTGGTCTGCTGCAAACTTATTTATTTAAGAAAGAGCAGAGAGTCTTATACGTCTTGTTAGCCAATAGCCTTATGGGGTGGGGTCCTGACTACAGCCAATCACAATTTGTTTCCTGGGTGGATCAGGTTCCCTCCAGGTGTTGGGCAGAAACTGGCTCCACAACCAACCGGTGTGGAGCACCACACGCACGAGAGCCATTCCTCCATTCCTCCTGGCAGGTGGCCTAGCTAGGCCTACCCTGCATTATGCCTAACACACACTATAGTAATAAAGTTTTAAAAATTTTGAAGGTGGCAGTCCGTGCCTTTAATCCCAGCACTTGGAGGCAGAGGCAAAGAGAATCTCTGGGTTACAAGTCAGCCTGGTCTACATAGCAAGTTTTAGGCCAGCCAGGGCTACAGCATGAGAACCTGCCTCATCCCCCGCAAAAATAAATTAAAAAGCAAATTAAAGAGGCACATTGTTGAATGAAAACTCCCTGGCAAGGAATAGTACCTTAGATGTAATACTGAGGGAACGCTGGCAGTGGGTCAGTTCTTTGCACTAAGAAGCAGTGCCAGCCGTCCATCGAATGTTGTCACTGGGGTGAAAGGTTGTTTGGAAACATGTTTTTACCAGTCTCAAAGTATCATTTCACTCATTTATTTATTAATCAGGAAAGAAAGATGACTGGAGAGATATCTCAGTGTTTAAGAGCACTGGCTGCTCTTGCAGAGGACCCGGCACCTTCATCAGGTATCTCACAACCACCAGCTCCAGCTCCAGGCATGAAGTACACATAGAATCATACAGGCACACACACAGAGTGAAAAGGAAATCTTAGGTAGCTGGAGAGATGGCTCAGTGACTGAGAACACTGGCTGCTCTTGCAAAGTGCCTGGGTTGGATTTCCAGCACCCACATGGTGGCTACCAATCATTCCAGTTCCAAGGGAATTCAACACCCTCTTCTAACTCCTTTGGCCTTGCATGATACAGGTGTGTTTGCGCACATGCAGATAATACACTCATACACATAAAATGAAAATAATAAATAAAATATTAAAATAAATAAATAAAATAAATCTTGGGGCTGGAGAGATGGCCCAGCAGTTAAGAGCACTGGCTGCTTTTGCAGAGGACCTGGGTTTGGTTCCCAGCATCCACATGGCAGCTCACACCCACTTGCCTTTAACTCCAGTTCTAGGGGATACTATGCCCTCTTCTGGTCTCTGAGGGTACTGAGTACACGAAGTGCACTTGCATGCATGTAGGCAAAACACTCATACATGTAAAATTTTAAAAAGTTAAGATGGAGACACCTCACAATTAAGCCTATCCTCAACCCTGGGGCAGAGTGACATCTGTGCCTCAGCCAGTACTCTAGACACCCCATACTCTGCATATCCATCATCCTGACAAAAAACGTGGTCAGTGACTCATAGCACCGAATTCACATTGTGTTTCCCAGGGAGGCTGTTTCATTGTGACAGCAGAGGGGAATGAACCTGGGGGCGTGTGTGTGGGCTTTAGGAGGTGGTGTCACAGTCCCCACAGTCTCAGCCAACTAGTGCCTAGTGGCCTGGAGGACAGAGAGAGAGCTGAAATCTGGAGAGCTGCGGTGTGAGGCTCCGGGTGGGTTGTGCTTGTTTGAATGGCTCCTTCCCAGTCCCTTCGGAAACGAGTCTCTGTACAGAGCACACCGCTGTGACTGAGGTCTGTCCCACTGAGGCCTTGTTCCGGGCGGTCAGGTCTCCGGAAGCAGAAGTTCGCCCCCTGGTCACTGCTTCCCCCTCGCAAGGCTGTTCCAAGGACTTTTGAACAGACTAGCCGTCGTAGTTTGGTTTCTGTTACTGTGATAAACTCCATAACCCCTTCCTTAGGGAGGGAAGGGTAGATTTGGCTCCTAGATTCTAGTCCATCATGGAGGATGAGGGCAGGGCAGGAACTCAAGGCAGGAACCTGGGCTAGAGAGACCATGGAGAAACGCTGCTTTATTGCCTGCAAGTATTTAAGTGCATCCGGTCGTGAAATGCCTGCGGAAGACAGAAGAGTCAGAGCCCCGGAAACTGGAGTTAGGCCATGTGGGTGCTGGGATTTGAACCCAGGTCCCCTGCGAGAGCAGAGCTATCTCTCCAGCCCCTCAGCCACCTTTCTAGGACGGCTCAGGCCCACCTGCGCAGGGGTGACACCACCCAAAGTGGACCGGACCCTCCTACATCAGCTAGCTATCAAGAAAATGCCCCACAGACATGGCCACCGGCCCATCAGATGGAGGACGGTCCTCCAATGAGGTTCCCTCGCCTCCCCTGCAGCTGGCAGGATTCTGCGCCCGGATCTTTCCCAGGGGTTGGCCCACGTGATCTGCCTTGCGCACCCGGCCTGGGAAAGCCTTCGCTCCACCGCCTCCAGCTAGAGACACATCCCACTGGGAGGGCCGGGCCCCGCTAACACCTGGCTCCCTTTCTCGCCCCGCCTAGTCACGTGTTTACAGAGTAGTTTCCCGCCCCCCCCAACCCGCCCCCAACCCCCGCATCCGGAACGTGGGCCCAGGATAGCTCATCAGATGCACCGCGGACGTGAAACCCCGTGCAGGGAAGTAAACTGAGGCACCAGGAGGCTCATGCCCTCAGCCTGCCTGGCGGGGTCCCAGGTATCCCGAGTCCTTCCACCCGCAGGGGAAGCCCAGTGGCCACGCCCCAGTGTCCTCGGTCTTGAGCAGTCGCCGGGCTCCCCGCTCCCGGGGGCGTGGCCAGGGGCGTGGCCAGGCCTGCTTTCGAGCTCGAGCCCACCGCCTCGGAGTGGCGCGAATGGTGGGCCCGGAATCAGCTCACCGCCTCGGCCAATCGCACGGCGCGGGGCACAGGACCCGCTTCTGATTGGCCGTCTGTCCCGTACGTCAACTGAGGGCGTTTGGGGGCGGAGCCTCTCGACGGAGGGGTTGGCTTTAGGCCTGGAGTGCGCGGGCTGTCCAACGCAGAGCCGGCGCGCAGGTGAAGTGGACGTGTGCAGATCCGGGCGGCGCGTGTGCAGGTGAGGGAGGACATTTGTGCAGATAGAGACAATGTGTGTGTGCAGATGGGGCGATGTGTGTGCACATGGGGGTGAGGTGTGTGCAGATGGGGCGATGTCTGTGCGGATGGAGGGCGGGTGTACAGGAGAGGGGCCGTTGGGGCCGAGGGGGGTGAGGTGTGTGCAGATGGGGGTGAGGTGTGTGCAGATGGGGCGATGTTTGTGCGGATGGAGAGCGGGTGTATAGGAGAGAGGACGTGTGTGCCGATGGGGGTGAGGTGTGTGCAGATGGGGGTGATGTGTGTGCAGATGGGGGGGTGAGTGTACAGGAGAAGGAGACATATGTGCCGGAGAGGGGCCATGTATCCAGATTGAGGGGCGTGTGTGTCTGCTGATGAGGGGGACTGTGTGCTCTGGTTGGGGGCAATCTGTGCTTAGGAGAGGGTGATCATTTGTCTTAGGTAGGCGTGCAGATGTACAAGCTCCAGGTGAACCCAGGCATCATCCCTGGGAGGGGTGGGGGACGCATGAATTCACCGAGGCCTGTGGGGGCAAAGTGTATTTTTTGATGATATCAGTACGTGTCCATTAGAAAGAAGGAGGGAACTAAAACATAACTGCCGCGCCTGGGAACTTGCTAACTAATCTTTTAAGCAGACAGGGCTGGGCATGCTGTCAAGCCCAGAGCCACCCCTGCGTTCCAAAGTATTTAACTGTCGTTTGGTGTCTCATGATTTTCCATATATACAGAGGATGTTACAGGAAATTCTGCATCTGCCTGTTAACGTGGCACCTTGAGTATTTGTCCCAGGATGAATTCCCACTGGTACACACGGGGTTGAAGTGAGGGTCTCCGTAAGGAGCGTCCCACCCCTCCCCCGACTCCCAGAATGTCCTACTTCATCTTAAAATTCAGTACCATGTCTGGGACTCACAAATCTCCAAATTGAATGCCCTAACTGCTTCTGGAATGTTCCAGCTACATAGATTCCCTCCCACATGGAAGGTCCTTAGAATCTGATACTCAGAGATAACCATCACATCACTCCAAGGCCTCCTGGTGTGTCACCAAAAGTGGAGTGCCAGACCCAGTTCTGTCTCCACAGGTCTTCGCCTTGTCAGCAGTCAAGAAGCCTCCCTGCTCCACTTTCTTCTCCATTGTCCTTCTCTGTAAAATGGGTGGGTGTAACAATGTTTATTCCTCAGGTGGGCTCGGCACCTGACAGGTTCTGAATGAACAGTGGCCATTGGTCACAGACAGTGTCATCCAGCACCCCCAGCAGCTCATGTCCTTGTGACTTCCCTGTCAGTCCACCCAGTCTGATTCCCTTCTGATGAGTGACAGTAAGCTGTGGCCCCTGGGACCTGATGATGTCTTATATCCTCCAAGACCAGGTCTGAAAAAGCCTTGGGTGTGGAACCCACCCTCCCCAGCACTGCCCTGTGAATGCTTACTGCCTTGAAGTATCTGCTGATTGGGTGGCTGCTTCAGCCAGTCTGATGGGATGGGCTTTTACCCACCCACTGGCGCTGTGATCCCATGAGAGGCCCTGGGCCTTGGCACCCAGGTCTCTCTTGCTGTGAGGATGGAAGTGTCAGTAGCAGCCGTGGGTCACACTTACTAAATTTTCAGTCCCATTAGGGCCATGTCAGCAGCAGGAGTGAGTCTACCCCAAATCTGCAGGTTCTGATGGGGATACCATCGGGCCAGCGCGTCCCCCTTACCAGAGTACTGGGTATCTCCTACGTCCCTAGTTCCTAAACCCTCAAGATTCCAAAAGCTGTGGCTGTGGGCTGAGTCCCTTGGGCTCTTGGGGATGGAGTCCCCTTAGGGTGTCTTGTGTCCAGGGGTCCAAGTGGGTTTCCCGAGCTTTCCATCTGTCCCTGGCTCAAGCATGTGGTAAGAGAATCCTAGAGTTACAAGCAGGAGAACGGGATGGGGGATAAGAGGTGGCCATTTTACTCACACAATTTCAAGCTGAATCAACAGATAAATAAAGAGGTAGGAAGCCTGGGGGTCCAGCTCAGTTGCTAGAATGATTGACTTGAATCTATGAAGTCCCAAGTTTGGTCCCTAATGCCACCTCAAAAACTGTGTGTGTGGGGATGAGATGGCTCAGTGGGTAAGAGTGCTTGCTGTCAGGCTTGACCACTTGAATTGGATCCCCAGAACCCATGTGGTGGAAGGAGAGAACTAGCTCCTGCAAGCTGTCCTCTGACCTCCATGCAGGAGCCCCTCTGCTCAGTCAGTCAGTGTAATGCTAATTTTGAAATGGGCGTGGCGGTATATCCCCATAATCCTGCTGCTAAGGAGGTCAAGGCAGGGGGTCAGGAAAACTCATGTTTGGTGACATAGCAAGTTTGAGGCCACAGGTAGTCTGCTTTTGGAACCTACCAGCCAGGTAGAAGCAAGTGCCTTTGCAGTCTAAGGTCTCATCTGCGGCATTGCACCCCTCACTGCCCCTTGCCTCATCTCTACAGCCTGGTAGGTTCTGTGGAAGCAACTTCTATACCCTCTTCCTGTAATTTCATTGAAAAACATCCTTGAGTCTGGTCGGCATTCCCTTGCTCTGTGGCTGTGTCTCTGCTGGTGGGCTAGTGTGTCCCAGGACCGGTGTGTCACCTACTGTCTAGCTCAGCAAAGCTTTGGTTTTATAGACCTCTGAGTCCCAGCGGTTTCATTTACCATGTGGGACACTAAATCTCCTTTAACTTTCTTTTGTACTGATGACCACTGTAAACCCTTAGGAACGGAGACTTCCATGCTACGGGGCGCTCAGGATGGTTTCTGGGTCTGGTGGGTCCCCACAAGGCCTGGTTTCCAGTCCAGGCTGGTCTCTGTGATGCTCCTGGGTGGCTGACATCACCAAGGAGTCCTGGGAGGCTGTCACATTGGCCTGTCACCTCGCACTGAAAACGTCAGTCCTCCAGTGCAGCCCTTCGTGTTCCTGGTGTGGAGGTCTGTGCCAACCCGGCTCAACCCCTTAGGTGGGCCTTCCCAAGTCCACAGCCCGAGTCCTGAGTGTGTCCCTTGCTCCATACCAGCAGTGGCCTTGACACGTGTGGTGTGTGGATCCTTCTCTGCCTTCCTTCAGTTGTGATTTCCCTGGGTGACTTTGGTGCCTTTGTGGCTTCCTCAGGGTGTTGCTTATGAACAAGAATCTACAGGCTTTGGGGAACTTCTAGGTGTTTTCCAGAGCCAGTTCTAAGTAGGAAAACATCATTCTGTTCTGAAACCTCTAGCCCAGAGGTCAAAGGTGAGGACTGCTGACAGTGCCCTTTGAGCAGCCACACAGGCGGTGACTCTGCTCTTTCTAAAAACTAAGAGCAAGTTCAGGTACTGGCCAAGTATCAGCTGTGCTGCGAGTCTTAGAATCTACACAGAGCATGGCTTCCCTCTGCCCAGCTGCCTGGTGCAAGGCTCTGACTTAGGTCTTTTCCTAGAATCTGGTATCTGACACAGTAGGACCGGATGTAGGATTTTCAAATAATGTAAGATATTTGCTTATTAATGTTTTTTCAAACAGTGTCATGTACCCTAGGATGGCTTTGAACTCCTGATCCTCCTGCCTCTACCTCCCAAGTGCTTGAATGGCAGATGTGCACCTCCACGTCCAGTCTACGCCCGTGCTGGGGAGCGATCCTGTGCTTTGTGTGTGCTGAGCAAGCGCTGAACGAGCATTCTCCCAACCGAGCAGCTTCCTCAGCCACTCTTGTTTCCTTCTATTTTCTTTTTATTTATTTTTTTGAGACAGGGTCTCCCTGTAGCCCCAGCTGGCCTGGAACTCACTATGTAGACCAGGCTGCCCTCAAACTCACAGAGATCTGCCTGCCTCTGCCTCCCAAGTGCTGGGATTAAAGGCGTGCATCACCATGCCTGGCTACTTTATTACTTTTTTTTTTAATATAATTTTATTTACTTACTTGTGGGGAGGGCCTAGTGCTGTGGTATAGCAGTGGAGGTCAGAGGACAACTTTCAGGAATTGGTTCTCTCCCTCCTCCATGTGGGTCCTGGGGATTGAACGTAGGTCATCAGTCTTAGCGCAAGCACATTTACCCACAGAGCTATGCTGCCTGCCTTTGTCTTTTTTTAAATATCTAAAAGGTACATTTTCTCACCAGGCATGGTGACTTATAGCAATAAGCCCAGCAATTGGCTGAGGCAGGAGGATTGCTGTAAGTTCCAGGCCAGTGTAGGCCACAGAATGAGACCCTGTCTCAAAAAGGAAAAAGGTGGAAGTTCTCCCATCTGCGCTTCTTAGCCGCCCCGGGACTTGGCTCCAAGGGTTTCTGCTCACTGGCTTTCGCAATCTTCTGACCTGCTGGATTATCAGAAGGTAGGGTTGGTGCCAAGCCCTTTCTCCTTGGAGCTTATCTGTGAGTCAGGACTAGGAGAACGCCAGTCCTTTCTACTCGGCCTCCCCTACAGCAGGTGGGCACGTGGCATCCAGCTGTGATTAACGTGAGGACTTGAGATACACAAGATAGGTGCAGGGTTGGTAAATGTGGAGGAGTTGCAGAGCGAACATACCCCAAGGTGAAGTGTTGGTCCTGCTGTGAGGAGCAGTGTGGCAACTTCCCGAGAGGGGTGGGCGTAGGGGGCAGCTGTCGAAAGCAGGTTGGCACTGGTCCTGAGACCAGAGTTACTAGAGAGTGAACACTTCTGAGAGGCAGATCTCATTCCTTTTTCTTCTTTCCTCTGTATGTGTGTGGTATGAGTGTTTGCAGGCATGTGCATACACTTGTGTGTAGGTGCATGTGTGTGCATGCATGTGGAGACCTAAAGTTTACGTCAGGAGTCGTCCTCCATAGCTCTGTCTTCTGGGAGGCGGGATCTCTCCGTCAATCCCTGAGCTCTCTGATACAGCCAGAGCTAGCTTGCTCTGGAGATCGCGTCCCCGTCTTGCAAGGCTGGAGTAACAGACTGACCACTGTACCCATTTACATGACTGACCACTGTACCCATTTACATGGATTCTGGGGAGTCTGAACTCTAGTCCTGTTGCGTGAGCAGCAAGTTCTTCAAGCTCTGAGCTCTCCCCGTGGCCTGAGACAGGTGTTTTTGTTTGTTTTTTGGGTTGACATCAGTTCTGTTAATTTACACTTGGGACCCTCACGAGCCAGGCTTTGGGTGCAGTTTGTTGGATCTGCACAGAGAGGTCTGCACGCCTGACCCATTGAGAGCGTGGCACCTTACCTTTGACAGTGCAGTCACAGCCTCCTGTTTGGCTGAGTAATTGTAGCTGGAGTTCTCAGCTGTGTAACAAATGCCTTTCACCACTGCAGTAATCATGATGTCCACCTTTATTTATTTTATGTGCGTGAGTGTTTTGCCTGCATGTATGTATGTAAGTGTACCTGTGTGCAATACCCACAGAGGTCAGAAGAGGGCATCAGATACCTTAGAACTGGAGTTATGGATGACTATTAGCTGCCATGTGGGTGCTGAGAACTGAACCTGAGAGTCCTCTGCCCTTAACCACTGGATCATCTCCCCAGTCCCTCATGTTTTTCTTTTTGGTCTTTTATTTTGAGACAGGGTCTTCCTGTGGCCCCAGCTGGCCTGGAACTCACTATATAGACCAGACTGGCCTTGATCTCACAGAGAGCTGTCTGCCTCTGCCTCCCCAGTGCTGGGACTGAAGGTGTATACCACCATGCCTGGCTCTTTTAGAAAATAAAATAAATCAGTCCTAGGGGCTAGGGAGATGGCTCAGTGGGTGCTGCTGTGCAGGTATGAAGAGCCAAGTTCAAATCCCTGGAGCCCATGTAAAAGCTGGGGATAGCCACATGGGCTTGTAATCCAATGTTGGGGGTGGAGTCAGGCGGGTCTGGGAGCTCACTGGCCAGCCAGCCTAACCGAAAGCTCAAGCTTCGGGTTCAGCAAGAGACCTTGCCTCGAAAGATAAGGCAGAGAGTGATAAAGCCACACCAGCACCGTCCTCTAGCCTCTGCACACGTGTGTGCCCACTGCTGCACTCACACACCCACCCGTGCCATCTTCTTGCCTCTCCTCCCTGTGCAAGCCCTTTCCGTCTCTTATGGCTCTGTGGTTTTCGTCTGAACCAGCTTATCTCTCAAGAATTTGCTTTGACCATTCCCACGTGTGCATTTGTTCCAACCTCCCAGTTATAATTGACAGAGTTCACATTGTTAGGGCAAATCACTCTTACTTCTGAGCCAGGTGATGTGCTGCCTCGGCATTTTCTGTTGCTATAACAGACTACCAGAGGCCAGTCATTTATAAAGAATGAAGGTTTGGACTGGGAAGATGCTCAGAAAGGTGCCTGCTTCGCAAGCATGAGAACCTGAGTTTGGATCCCCAGCACCAGTGTAAAACCTAGGTGCAACTGTGAACACCTGTGATCCCTATACCAGGGTGAGGGGCAGGTTCGCTGGTCATCCAGCCTAGCCAAAACGGTGAGTGCCAAGTTCACTGAGAAACACTGTCTCAAAAAATAAAGTGGGGAAGTGGTTGAGAGAAATATCCCAGTGTCAGCCTCTGGCCTCCATGTGTCCTGCACACATGTGCATTCATGGCAAGCCCTCCACTGACTGAACCATCTCCCAGCCCCTCTGCTGGCTTTTGAGATGCCTTTTAAAAATCCCTGGTGTGGGGCAGGAGAGATGGCTCAGTGGTTAAGAACACTGGCTGCTCTTGCAGAGGACCTGGGTTCAGTTCCCAGCGCAGTTCCAGGGGATCCCATCTGACTAAGAAGGAGGTTTTGGTGAGGGGTGGGTGTAGACAGTAGGGAGCATTGGGTCTGATCTGGACGGAGCTAAAACACATCTTTACTTCCCTCAGGGTCTGATGGCCATGAAATCCCAGCCCAACGCTCCCAAAACCAAGAGTCCTGACTCTGGCAGCCACAGCAAGGCCGAATCTCAAGGGCAGTGGGGCCGTGCCTGGTAAGGAGCTCACCCCTCTTCCTAGCTAGAAAGGGAGTTGGGGTCTCAGGGTTTCAGTCTTGGATTTGCTATGGACCTAGAGAAAGCGATTTTGTATTAGGGTGGATAGAAGTTAAGCAGTTTCCCATTTTACAAAATAAAGAATTGTGAAGATGCTGGAAACTGTTTCGGATAGACTTGCCCCTTCTTGAAATGCTGGTGGCCAGAGGGGTTCTACATTTATGATTTTTCTTTCTGGTTATTGAGATGTTTGTATGTATATCATGGGCTCTCTTGGGGCAGGGAGCCCCAAGGTTAAGTACAGAATTTCTGCGTGTTCGATAGACAGCCCATACACTGGGCCTGCAGGAAACTCGATGCCCAGTTTTCAGCGTAGCAATGTCTCCAGTACAGCCTGTCACCCGAGGTTGGTTGTAGGGTCTTTGTGCTGCAGTGTCATGCTGGGACTGTGAAAGCTGCAGGTGACCCGAGGGTCGGTCTGAAGCCATCCCAGGTGTCTTCTGTCTGTTCCGGGCATCGTTCTGCCTTTGAGCAGTGCTGGCACTTTGTGGACTGAGTGTCCACCCTGGCTGGTAACTGAGGAAGCTGTGGGCCTTGAGTGTCATGAGGAGCACTGTGTTCATGTCCTGGGCTCTGGGCTTTCTGTGGACGGCCACAGATGGGGACACCAGCTTGTGATCGCATAAGATCAGCATGGGTGGCCTGGGCCTGGAGGGCTTTTCACTGAACTGATGCCAGTTGCTGACTGGTGTGAAGGATGGGTCCCACGCATGGGGGTGTCTCAGAGCCCCCTGTGAGGGATCAGGGGGCATCCCAGAGTTCCCTATGGGGGATGGGAGGGCATCCCAGAGTTCCCTGTGAGGGATGGGAGGGCATCCCAGAGTTCCCTGTGGACATGAGAGGGTGTCTCAGAGCCCCCTGTAGGGGATGGGAGGGCATCCCAGAGTTCCCTGTCGGGGATAGGAGGGCATCCCAGAGTTCCCTGTCGGGGATAGGAGGGCATCCCAGAGTTCCCTGTCGGGGATAGGAGGGTGTCCCAGAGTTCCCTGTGAGGGATGGGAGGGCGTCCCAGAGTTCCCTGTGGACATGAGAGGGTGTCTCAGAGCCCCCTGTAGGGGATGGGAGGGCATCCCAGAGTTCCCTGTCGGGGATAGGAGGGCATCCCAGAGTTCCCTGTCGGGGATAGGAGGGCGTCCCAGAGTTCCCTGTCGGGGATAGGAGGGCGTCCCAGAGTTCCCTGTGGGGGATCAGGGGGCATCCCAGAGTTCCCTATGGGGGATGGAAGGGCATCCCAGAGTTCCCTGTGAGGGATGGGAGGGCGTCCCAGAGTTCCCTGTGGACATGAGAGGGTGTCTCAGAGCCCCCTGTAGGGGATGGGAGGGCATCCCAGAGTTCCCTGTCGGGGATAGGAGGGCAACCCAGAGTTCCCTGTGAGGGATGGGAGGGCGTCCCAGAGTTCCCTGTGGGGGATGGGAGGGTGTCTCAGGCCTGTGTGGGCCCGAGGGACGGGAGGCCCTGCGCTGACACCGGCTGTGCCTTGCAGGGAGGTGGACTACTTCTCCCTGGCCTCTGTCATCTTCCTCCTGTTCTTTGCGCCCTTCATCGTCTATTACTTCATCATGGCGTGTGAGCAGTACAGCTGCTCGCTGATGGCTCCCTTGGTGGACATCGCTACTGGGCACACCAGTCTCGCAGACATCTGGGCCAAGACACCACCTGTGACAGCTAAAGCTGCTCAGCTCTATGCCTCGTGGGTTGGCTTCCAGGTCAGCCCCTAGCCTGGGGATCCTGGCTCAGTCCGGGAGCGGGGAGGGGTCCGGTATGGGATGCAGGGTACTGACCCAGATGATGCTCCCGTTTGCAGGATGCAGATAGATGGAACCGGAAGCCTCTGTCTGTGTCCCACAGAGTTTCAGGCCCCTCACAGCTGGGAAAATGGCCTGCGAGGCACAATGAACAGGGCTCAGTGGAAAGACGTGGGCTAGCCCAGGGAAGCCCCACACAGTGGAATCCTACTCACATGAGCCCTTGGGAAGGTGCACCCTAAACTCCCAGAACGCTCTGGTATAGCGAACACTGCTCTGCAAAGCCAGAGGGTGTCTGTGCAGACACCCTGATAGAGGATATGCACATCTCTGTCGTAACATTAGGAAGGAGAAGCTTTTGCAGTGGGCCAGTTGACAGGGCATGTTGCCCCACGTCTACATCCAGGACAGGGTTGCTAGGGAGACTGCACGGGAAGGGTCATCTTGCTTTTCCCTGGGGAGTTTTACATTGTGCTCTCTCTCCCAGGGTCCAAACCTTTGCACTTCAGAACCTCTCTCTTTTTGATCTCCTGACCTCTTGGGTGAGAAGGGGCATGTATCGTGGTAGTCAGAAACACAGAAACAGCCCAATTGAGTCCCAGCCCTCGGGAGGCAGAGGCAGGAGAATCTCTGTGAGATCAAGGCCAGTCTGGTCTACATAGCGAGTTCCAGTCCTGCTGGGGCTACAGGGAGACCCTGTCTCAAAACCAAAACCAATGAAAAGAATGCAATTAGGCCACGAAAAGGAAGGAGGAAGCCCAAGACCACTGGGGTGATTCCATTTCCGTGAAGTATGTTGAGAAGCCACATTCACAAGGACAGAAAGATCAGTGTTTGCCATTGGCTTGTGGGGGAGTTGGGGGTCGAGTGGGAACCTATGAGGAACGGCTGCCAGTGGGTGGGAAGAGTTCTGGAATCTGGCCGTGGTGATGATTGACCGGCCTTGTGAGTATAGTACATGCCACAGAATTGTCACATTGAAGGGGAGGGCTTCCCTGAGTGTGGATTTCATTCCAGTGTTTTTAAATTCCACTCCAAGAGGGGGTTAGGGAGGGACCTATGTGTTCTACTTGGGGGTTACGAGGACACAGGCTTTCTTGTGTTCAGTTGCTAACCTGCCAGGCTCTCAGGAGCTAAGAATTTCTGGAATAATAATCAGTGTTTTGCATTTGTATTTGTCCAATAAATCAAGGCTGGCAACCATCCGGGCCGGCTGCCAGTCTTCCAGCTAAAGTTCTGTTTTAGGTGGTGCTATACACCTGGCTCCCTGACTTCTGCCACAGATTCCTACCAGGCTACGTGGGAGGGGTTCAGGAAGGAGCCGTGACCCCAGCAGGTATGGTTGCCGCAGCCTAAGCCTTACTCTCAAGCTAAGTAGGCAGGTGCCTCGATTGCCCTGTGCCCTTGGCTCCCAGAGCTGTGTCTTTCACTGTGTCCCAGGTTAAAAGAAGTTTATCTTGGATACTGTCCACAGGATGGGCCTCAAGGTTCTGGAAGGTAGTTCTACTGTCCTGGGCATGGCAAGCTAGCCTCCTGTCCTCACATGGGAAGAAGCTCCCTGACCCTGCTGTCTCCCCGGCCCCACTGCTCCGTGGGTCATCCCTGAGAACCGCAGGGAGCCCAGCTTCAGGATGTTCTGGGTGGTGTGAATTGGAATCCCACCCATTTCTGCCAGCCTGGGAGACCACGGCACCCTTGCTCTACTCCCGCCACTTGATGACCTTGCCGACACTTAGACCCATCCCTCAGACTGAGCTGGTTAGAGAGGGCTGCGAAGCAGTGATCAGAGCCCCCTCCTTTCCTTCCTCTCCCTCCCAGGACTTGGCGGGAGCAGTGGCTTTTTCAGCCTCTGACCTGTAAGCTGGGGTGCATATGCTGCGGATGCCCCCACTTCTGGGATGGTACTGGGGTTCCCAGTCAGGAGTCTGTAGCAGGGAGCAAGTAGGGGCCCGAGCCAGGGGCTCAGTCGTCCAAGTAGCCTGACAGGGGCATTAGGAACAGGCTGTGTTTGAATCCCTCTGCAGGGATTGTGAACAAGTACCAGGTCAACGGGCTTCAAGCTTGGCTCGTCACTCACTCCCTCTGGTTTGCAAATGCTTACTTCCTGGCCTGGTTCTCCCCGACTATCATCTTTGACAACTGGATCCCGCTGCTCTGGTGCGCCAACATCCTCGGCTATGCCGTGTCCACGTTCGCCATGATCAAGGGCTATCTCTTTCCCACCAATGCTGAAGACTGGTATGTTCCTTAGGCTGCTTGAGCCTAGAATGGAAGGTGGAGGCCTCTCTCCAGGGCTCTCTGCTTCCTGCACAGGAGGCTGTGGAGCCCTGAGGAGTGAGGCCTGGAGGGAGGAGGCAGATGCAACTTGCTCAGCCCTGGGGAGCAGCCCTTCCAATGTCTGGTGGTTTTTCCTTCCTTGAAAGAATGCAGCAGTCTGTGACCAAGTGAACCTTGAGTGTGACATGAGTGCGGTTAAACCAGAAAGTTGACTTCAGGCTGAGGGCAGAGCAGTCCATGCCTCTGTCTTTGGATCGTCTCTTGGGGCATCAGTCTTCAGGAAGAGCCATATCTCATTAGCTTTGCCATAACTGCTTCCCAGGAGACCCCTGCTTGCTACAACCGCTCTCATGGACACCTGAGGTTGGAGGCTAACCATCCAGTCCCATCCCATCCACTCATACATACATACATACACACATGCATCTATCCATTCATTCATACATCTGTACATCCACACATGCATCTATTCTTCCATCCATCTGTACATACATACACTCATGTATTCATCCACTCATCCCTATATACATAAATATCTACTGGTCCATCAATCCATCCGTACATACATACATATATATATATATATATATATATTGTATATAAATCCACCCACCCACCTACCATCCACCTACTCATCAATCTACAAAGTCATTCATCTACTTATGTACCCACCACCTGCTCACCCATACTCTCATCCTTCTGTCTACCCACCCGTACCCGTCCATCCATCTTCCATCCTCCATCCATCCATCCATCCATCTTCTGTCCTCCATCCATCCATCTTCCGTCCTCCATCCATCCTCCATCCTCCATCCATCCATCTTCTGTCCTCCATCCATCCATCTTCTGTCCTCCATCCATCCATCCATCTTCCATCCTCCATCCATCCATCCATCCATCTTCCATCCTCCATCCATCCATCCATCTTCCATCCTCCATCCATCCATCCATCTTCCGTCCTCCATCCATCCATCCATCTTCCGTCCTCCATCCATCCATCTTCCATCCTCCATCCATCCATCTTCCATCCTCCATCCATCCACTCGCCTATCCAGCCATCTATCCATTTCACTCCTCCATCTGCCCACACAGCCACCCCTCTACCAACCACCCATCAGCCATCCATGAACCCGGAACCTATGTACCCACCTATCTATCTACCCACAGTGGGGACTCAGCTGTCCATCTACCTACAGATCCACCCACCCATCCATCCACCCACACATCTCTCCATCTACCCACCCACTCAGCCATCCATCTACCCACAGAGTCACTCTTCCACCCATCAGTACTTGGTAGGTTTTTAGGGGCTCTTTGATTTTGTCTGGAGACTCTAATGAAAACAAGTCCATTTCCCTTAACTGTTGGCCTAAACTTTTGCGAAACAGCCTGGGAAGAGGACGCTTTGTGGCTTGTGTTAATCAAGTCCTGAGGATTCCCTACCCTGCAGATTCCCAGCGCAGCTGCCTTTTGCAGCTCCTAGAGCTCTCTGCTGGCTGTTGTAGACATTCTTCATTCTTTCCACTTTATTCTGGCTGAAAGGACTGAACACAGGAACGTGCTTCTCCAGTGAGTGTGTGCACACAGTAGTCTGGACCTAACAAGGGTCTCCACGTAGGTTATCTGGACTGATTCTTGGTCTCTGTCTGAGGTGGGGCACTGCTCTGGCTGGTGAGACTGAGATCATGGGTGGTCACCTACCTGGTAGAGGAGGGAGAGGTGGGCCCAGTGTCCTGCCATTCCGTCCTGTGCGCCCAGTGTCCTGCCATTCCGTCCTGTGGGCCCAGTGTCCTGCCATTCTGTCCTGTGGGCCCAGTGTCCTGCCATTCCGTCCTGTGGGCCCAGTGTCCTGCCATTCCGTCCTGTGGGCCCAGTGTCCTGCCATTCCGTCCTGTGCGCCCAGTGTCCGGCCATTCCGTCCTGTGGGCCCAGTGTCCGGCCATTCCGTCCTGTGGGCCCAGTGTCCTGCCATTCCGTCCTGTGGGCCCAGTGTCCGGCCATTCCGTCCTGTGGGCCCAGTGTCCTGCCATTCCGTCCTGTGGGCCCAGTGTCCGGCCATTCCGTCCTGTGGGCCCAGTGTCCTGCCATTCCGTCCTGTGCGCCCAGTGTCCTGCCATTCCGTCCTGTGGGCCCAGTGTCCTGCCATTCCGTCCTGTGCGCCCAGTGTCCGGCCATTCCGTCCTGTGGGCCCAGTGTCCTGCCATTCCGTCCTGTGCGCCCAGTGTCCTGCCATTCCGTCCTGTGGGCCCAGTGTCCTGCCATTCCGTCCTGTGCGCCCAGTGTCCTGCCATTCCGTCCTGTGAGCCCAGTGTCCTGCCATTCCGTCCTGTGGGCCCAGTGTCCGGCCATTCCGTCCTGTGGGCCCAGTGCCCTGCCATTCCGTCCTGTGGGCCCAGTGTCCTGCCATTCCGTCCTGTGGGCCCAGTGTCCGGCCATTCCGTCCTGTGGGCCCAGTGTCCTGCCATTCCATCCTGTGGGCCCAGTGTCCTGCCATTCCGTCCTGTGGGCCCAGTGTCCTGCCATTCCGTCCTGTGGGCCCAGTGTCCTGCCATTCTGTCCTGTGGGCCCAGTGTCCTGCCATTCCGTCCTGTGGGCCCAGTGTCCTGCCATTCCGTCCTGTGGACCCAGTGTCCTGCCATTCCGTCCTGTGGGCCCAGTGTCCTGCCATTCCGTCCTGTGCACCCAGTGCTCGGCCATTGTGTCCTATGACAGTGTCATTTTGCTTGCTGCTGACGGTGCACTGCTGATGCAGCTTTGACTGAGTGCATGGGGTGTAGGCTGTGCACACAGGGCTGACCTGCCTCCATTGTGGGGACCTTTGTTGCCACAGCCAGCTGCACCTGGCCACCTTTGTCACCTTGGTGCCCAAGCACCAAGTCCACAAAGCAGGGAAGTTGTCTATGGTGAGATGTGCTGCCCGTTGATTAAATGTCTCTTTTGTTTGGGTGCATTTTTAAGTAAATTCACAGGCAATTTCTTCTACAACTACATGATGGGCATTGAGTTTAACCCGCGGATTGGAAAGTGGTTTGACTTCAAGCTGTTCTTCAACGGACGCCCGGGAATCGTTGCCTGGACCCTCATCAACTTGTCCTTTGCTGCCAAGCAGCAGGAGCTTTATGGCCATGTGACCAACTCCATGGTTTTGGTCAATGTCCTGCAGGTAGGTGACTTACCTGTATCTGCAGCCAGAGTGAGCTCCTGCCTGCCAGGCTCTGGGAGCATGCCAAAGCTGGAGGGCTCCCGGCGTGCTGGCCTCTGCTCCCAGTCCATCCTTCAGGTCTCACAGTGGTGTGCATGCTGAGAGTCTCGCAGTACATGTGCACCATTCTGCGGGTCCCTAGGAGGGCCATGGCGGATGCCGTGCAACCTGGCCTGGTTTAGAGAAGGCTCTTCTGGGGATTGTGCTCAGTTGGGATCTGGGAGTATGTAGGCTTTTGTTAGCCAGCTAGAGAAGAGACAGGGTGCTCCAGGCACGGGGAGTGAGCTGTACAGTCCCCATAGTGGGAGAGGCTGGGATGCTGTAGTTGGTCCTGTGCCTTGAGTAGAGAGAACTGGAGATCAATAGGGGTCATATTATGCTGGAAGCCCATAGGTCTTTTGGAAGTTTCCATCTGTGAGTAAAAAGCAGTTAGCCCTCTTGGGAGACTGAGGCAGGAGGACTGCTAGGAGTTCAAGGCTTAGCATAGGCTACATAGTGAGTTCCACAGCAGCCTGGGCTTGGAGTAAGATCCTGTCTCAACCGACAGAAGACAGCTCAGCAGTTACAGTGTTTTCACAAAAACATAAAGACTGGAGCTTGGATCCCCAGCACCCTATGTGTCTTGGTCCGAGGGGTGCTTGATTGGCCAGTGCTGGATGGGTGTGGTGGACCTGAAATCTGAGCCTCAGAAAGTGGAGATCGGGGAGCCCAGGGCAAGCTGTCTGATCAGACAGCCATGCCAGTGACTCTGGGTTTGACTGAGACCCTACCTCGATGAATCAGGTGGAAAGGGATGGAGGGTGACCCTGGCGTCCGCCCTGGGCCTCCACATGCAGACGTGCCCAGGTGCACACTGCCCCCACACCATACCGCTCCCCCACGAGGAAGAGCGCAGAGTGGCTTCGACATGGCCTGAGTGAGGCCTGTCCAGAAGGGGTCTGGCTGCCCAGGGGAGCAGCTGGTAGGCCCTGAGGAGGAGGAGGGAGGACATGGCACAGCCTGGGCTGGTTGACATGTGCTGGGGTGGGGCCAGACCACAGGGGTGAGGCTGGATGGGTGGGTACCTGCCTCCCACCAACTCTGGTTATGTGCCTGTGGCAAGTGTTGCCGAGGATCTGGTGACACAGCCAGGGCTGTGGCCCTGGGGAGGAGTCTTCTCTGGGGTAGCTGCTGTGTGGCCTTCTACTGCCCTCAGTGAGGCTCCTGTGCTTGTGGATGTGATGAGTGGGATGGAGGTCCGCTCTTCCGCAGGAACTCCAGGCTCTTGGCCTATCAGGGTGGCTTCCTGGAATAGCTGAGGGTTAGGAGCAGGGACTGTGTGTGTTGTGGGCAGATCCCAGCATGTCTGTGCAAGGTGCCTCTCCCTCTTTTGAGAAACTGCCACAGGCAGGGTGCTTAGACAAGGCTGCCAGGCAACTGTGATTTGCACCCCTCACCCTGTTCTGATGGGTCGTGATTGTTCTGCTCTGGTCTCTGAAAGGCTCTGCATGTGTCCAAGCCATAGTTCCAGCTGATGGCCTTTGCATCTTCCCCACAAGTTCCCCGTGGGTCTCAGGTGGTCCCCTTGGGGTAGGAAGTGACGAGCAGGATCTTTGGCTTTCTGTCCATCTCTGGGAATGTCATCTCAGTCTCCTTGGGCCCCTTGTATGCGTCATGCTGCTGGGGGGCTGTTGACAGGGGCCAGTGCTGGGACACGCACCCATGGGAGTGTGTGCTGGTATCTCCTGTGGTGCTGGCAGATAACTTCCCAGGGACTATTCCTGAGCTCTCCTGTCACAAGGCACCTCTGCTGAGTTCCACACTATGCCTGTCACCTCATGGGAGTGTGGCTGGGAGCCCTCCCTGCTGATAGACCATTGTCCCTCCTTGTCCTCTCCTGAATTTAGACTCTGAAGCCAGGATTCCCATCCCCATCCACCTTTTGGATGTCCCCAACCCTGCAGTGATACCTATTAAGAAAGTTTCCCAGTGGTACCCTGTGGGCCACATGCAGGGGGCATGGCTCCTCCAGAATGCCCCTGTGCTGGGGAGGGAAGCCATGTTGGTCATGGTGGCTCTGTCTCCCAAGACATGTGCAGGGGACCTGGTTCCCCATTCCACTTTTGTCTGGGGACTTCTTGGTAACAAGGACTCAATCTCCCAGGGCACATGCAGGGACTGTGGACCCCCATCCCATTGTGCGGGTGGCTGTGTTGATAACAGGGACCCTGACTCCCAGGGCATGTGCGGGAGCTTGATCACCTATTCCACCCATGTCTGGGGGCTGTGTTGGTAACAGGGCCTCTGTCTCCTAGGCCATCTATGTACTAGACTTCTTCTGGAACGAGACCTGGTACCTGAAGACCATTGACATCTGCCATGACCACTTTGGCTGGTACCTAGGCTGGGGTGACTGTGTCTGGCTGCCCTACCTTTACACGCTGCAGGTGAGGAGGGGCTGGGGTACAGTGGGACACAGTGACTGGCACCACAGACTCTGACTGTGTAAATCTTTGGGTGTCTTGCTGACACTGAGTGGACATGACATAGATACTGAGTTTTTTTGCTCCTTGCCAAGGCGTTGCTCTTTGGGTCTCACTGCGTGTTGTGTGTGTGTGTGTGTGTGTGTGTGTGTGTGTGTGTGTACGCAGCATCTGCTCTCAGTCCGTTGTCGCTCTTTGGGTCTCACTGCGTGTTTGTGTGTGTGTGTGTGTGTACACGGCATCTGCTCTCCGTCCGTTGATTAAGGGTTCATCTCAGCCGGAGAGATCCATCAGAGGTTCAGAGCGCTTACGGTGCGATCACGAGGACCTGAGTTCAGATCCCAAGACCCAGGTTACAAGCTGGTGTCCTGTAATGTCTGTAACCGCAGCTCTGCAAGTGGCAGAGATGGGAGGCTTGCTGAGGCTCACTGTCTTCCAGGCTAGCCAAGAAAAGTCCCAGGTTCAGGGAGAGACCCTGCCTCAAAGGAACAGGTGGAGAGTGACAGAGAAGGGCACCTGATGCCCTCTTCTGGCCTCTACGTGTGTGCATGAGTGTGTGGACATGTGCCCCACCTGCACATGCCAGGTTAATATGTACAGCCTGTGTTGCCATACACTTTTAGTGTATTTTCTACTGGCAGGGGGGTGTCATTAGGTCTGCCCCACTCTGTAGTCCAGGCTAGCTCTGAGCTCATGCCTGTTCTCTTGCCTCAGCTTCTTGCATGCTGGGATTACAGGCATGTACCACCACACCTAGCCACATGGATCTTGTTTGATAGAAAAGGACACTGAGGCCTGAGCGTCTGGGCAGGACCAGGGTCTGTCCTCCTGACCCCCTCCCTGTCCGCTCTGCTTGGTGATGAAGCCACCCTCACCTCTCCCCTCTTGCCCTCCCCCTCCACAGGGCCTGTACTTGGTCTATCACCCTGTGCAGCTCTCTACCCCCCACGCCATGGGAACCCTGCTGCTCGGCCTGCTGGGTTACTATATCTTTCGGATGACCAACCATCAGAAGGACCTATTCCGTAGGACGGACGGGCGCTGCATCATCTGGGGCAAGAAACCCAAGGCCATCGAATGTTCTTACATGTCTGCCGACGGGCAGAGACACCACAGCAAGCTGCTGGTTTCGGGCTTCTGGGGTGTGGCCCGGCACTTCAACTACACAGGTGACCTGATGGGCAGCCTGGCCTACTGCCTGGCCTGTGGCGGCGGTCACCTCCTCCCTTACTTCTACATCATCTACATGACCATCTTGCTTACCCACCGCTGCCTCCGTGACGAACACCGCTGTGCCAACAAGTATGGCCGGGACTGGGAACGCTATACCACCACTGTGCCGTACCGTCTGCTGCCCGGCATCTTCTGAGGGCCTCCCCAGGGAGCATAGGGAGGCTTTAGCAAGCATGTGGAGCTGACCATGGGGACCTCGGTTTCCACACCTAGAGAATGGGCAGCCTGGTGTTGTGCAGGAGTCTAGCCTGTAGTAAAGTTGTTTCCCCTCATCCCAAGGGGAAAGCTGAGCTTGCACCTTCCCACCAGCAGAAATGGCTAGCTTCCTCTCCAGTGTCCCGAGGATGGGCACTTTAGCTGTTCCCTAATGGTGGCTCTGCTGTGGAAGCCCAGATAACTGGTATCTGAGGCTCCCCAGGCTCCTCCCAGTCCCCTGTAGGTAGTATTGTACCAGTTCCTGCTAACCCAGAGCGGAAGTAGTATTTACAAAGAGTGCTAGTTGACAGAGCTGCCTGTCCCCGCCTGCCTTGTGGTGGGGCCGGGCATCCGGATCCTTTCTCCTAGGCAGCATCTGGGTGTTGACGGACTGCTAGAGGGCGCCTCCCCACGTTGCAGGAGGCGAGCATTTCTGTTTAAGTGATGTGTGAGGTTTCAGTTTGTTTCTTTCTTGTTCCTACCCCATAGCTGCCAGCTGTTTGTCCTGGGATGCCCACTGCATAGACCCTAGCTAACTTCTCGCCCAACTCTCTCTGACATAAGATAGGGTTCCCACTCCTTGTGAATCCCCAGCAACTTGCCCTCTTCCAGAAGGTGCCTCTTGCTTACCCCAGAGAACACACCCAGACTTGATTCAGATAACCCAGGATGCGTCACCAGCCAGGGGCCTCAGCCACACCTTCCCCAACTGGAGTTCCAGTGTTGGAGAGGGGGGTTCTTCTCGTCAGGGACACTGTCCCCAAACCTCAGGATATTCTGTAAAATCTAGATGGGATTGTCCCAGCCTCATTGATAATTCTTTATAGTAAATTTCCCTTGCTCAGTAAGTCGCACCGTACTGTTTCCTGAATGGGCCTGACCATGGGCGGGGAGGCTGGGTTTTGGATGTGCAGGGTGGAAATCCAGTCAAAAGAGGGGTCCTGCCCTTACCCTCCCTGGGGGAGAAGCCCTGGGTCTTTGAAGAGGTGGGAAATTTGACATCTTATCGGTGGCCCCGTCTGCTTGTCCATGGCCCTCCTATTCCCACACCAGCACTTCGCTGACGTTGTTACCAGGGTCAGGAAGCCCAGCTTCCCCCACCCCCAAGTAATGCAGAAAGCTCAGCCTGACGTATCTTGTCCATGGGGATGAGGATGGACCAGAGGAGTAGCGTCCATAGTTTGGGCAAACTGGCCTGCTTCCGGTTAGAGCTGGTTAAACAAATGTCAGATCCTGGAGAACCGTCGGCCCCACCCAGCTGAGCCACACCCAGCTGAGCCACACCTTGACGTTCAGTGCTCTCTACCTTGTCCTTCTGAGAGTGTGGACCTGGGGGGTGGCAGGGCTGGGACCGCCCCACTCCAGCACCTTCCTCCCCATTCACTGAAGGATGTTCTTTGGGCTTGTTTTTTATGTTGCTTGTTTTGAGACAGGGTCTCCCTGTAGCCCCAGTTGGTCTGGAAGTCTATAAACCAGGCTGGCTTGATCTCATACAGAGCCCCCTTCCTCTCTCCTGAGTGCTTTAAGGAGATTAAAGGAATTAAGGGGATCAAGGGCCTGTGCCTCCTGAATGGATGAAGCCCTTTTAAGGAGGCTGGGTGTGGTGGTTGTGAGCTTAGATCCTGAGTGCTCCTGCCCACGAGTGAACTCTGCCTTCGTGCGGCCTTGAGCAGGTGACCCACCCTCTCTGGGCCTGAGCTTCCTCATTTGCCCAGAGTGAGGGTCACAGTTGCTGGGGAAGGACTTCCCAAGCTAAATTAGAGAATGGGTTCATGTGGTCATTTGCTAAGCCGTGGAGCCAGAATGTGGTTTGGGCTTCTCTGGACTGTGCACTCACACCTGATGCTCAGTGAATGTCAAGGCTGCTCAGGGAATCCACAGGCTGCTGCTGCCTCTTGCCACTGTGGACCCATCCACCTGGTCTTCGGAAGAAGCCCACCCCTCCCGCTGCCCTCTCTGTCGCAAGGACAGGGTGAAGCACAGAGCCGGAGATGCTAGACTGCTCCGGCTTCTGCTAGTTGCCAGCTGCAGGAAACATACAGTCAGTTCTGTGCAGCCCCAGAGTGAGTGGCTGCTGCTGGGATAGTGGCTGGCTAGACTGTGCTGTGGACGGTCCTGCCAGTTCCCTGGCGTTCCCTGGTCCTGGTGTTTTACCACCAGGCATCAGACAGCCCCAGGTCAGGCTGAGTGTGGCAGATTGCAGTGCACCCTCAGGGTGGATGGAGGGGCCTGGGAGGTACCGTTGTCCAGAGTCCCTTAAGATAAAAACAGGATCCAGCCTTCTCTTGCTCAACCTTACACACACACACACACACACACACACACACACACACTCTCCAACTGTTGGCTCCAGCAACAGGGCCCAGAGGTCTCCTCCAAACCTGTTTTCCAGCCCACCCTTAGATCAGGTTTCCCAGTCAGTGTAACATACACCATCTGTGACAAGACTGAGTCTCTCAGGGGAGTGGAAATGGGGTGGAGGCTTAAAGTGACTCACCCCGATGAATGGCCCCAGCAATAGCAGAGACCAGTTTTAAACATGGGTGTCTTCGTTCCAGTCCCACTGTAAGTGATGGGTCTAGGGACCCGAGACTGAGGGCACAAAGTTCTTGGACACGGGATTCTGATTTTGAAGTCTGTCCCAGAGCCCAGGGGCTGCCATTAATGATATACTATATAGTTTTCTTTTTTAGGATTTTTTTAAAGATGAACTCTCACTATATAGCCTAGGTTAGTCTAGAACCTCACTGTGTAGCCCAGACTGCCCTTGAATGTTCAGTGATCCTCAGCCTCCCAAGTACTGAGATCACAGATATGCACCGCCACACACACCTGCCTTCTGTGTTGAAAATATTTTATATAGAATTGCATCTGGTGGTTAGGGAGATGGCTCAGTTGTTAAAGTGCTTGCTGCGTAAGCATGAGGACCTGAGTTTGATCCCTAGCACCCATGTAAAAAAGCTGGGCACTGGAGAGGCAGAGACAGGTGGAGCCTGTCTAGTCGACCTTGAACTGGTGAGCTCCGGGTTCAGAGAGACGCCCTGTCCCCTGAGACAAGGTGGGGAGTGATTGAGGAAGACATCTCATAGTGATCTCTGGCCTCCACACACACACATTTTTAATGCCGCATCTCTCCTGAACGTGTACAGATTGTTTTCTTGTGGTTGTTCCCTAAACAGTGCAGTACCACAGCTGTGCACATGATGGTTTAAGACCTCGGGAGGCCACGTGACACACCGAGCTCTGTCACATAAGTGCCTGAGCATCTTTGGACTTTGGTATCTGTGGGGATCCTCAGAGCCCATCTCCCGTAAAATCCACAGGTGACCATGGTATTATTTATCATTTAAAAATAAATTTTAGGGACTGGTAAGACGACTCGGCCATTAAGAGCATTGTGCTGCTCTAGCGGAGGATCTGGGTTTGAATCCCAGCACCCTTGTCAGGTGGCTCATAACCACCTGTAAATCTAGCTCTGGGGGAGCCAACACCTCTGGCCTCTGAGCACACTGCACTCACGGCCGTGTTGAAACACCATGACCAAGTCAACTTGGGAAACTTTATTGGGCTTATGATTCCAGAAAAATAAGAGCCCATCATGGCGCGGAGGCTGCCGAAGCGGAGCGCTCACATCTTCCAGTAGGACCAGAAAGCACAGGGGAACCGGAAATGGGCTGGGGCTGTCTGCTCTCAAAGCCAGTGAGGCCTGCCCCCGCCCCTGCCAGCAAGGCCGCACCTTTATACCTCCCCAAACAGAGCTAGCACCGGGAACTAAGTGCTCAAACACCTGGGGCCTGTGGGGACCCTCATTCATCCCCCTTCCCACAACTGCATACTTTAAAAAATAATAAAAACAAATCTTGTTTTAAAATCAGGGGCTGGAGAGTGGCTCAGTGGTTAGGAGTGTATACTGCTCTCTCAGAGGCACAAAGTTCAGTTCCCAGCACCCAATGGGCAGCTTGGAAATGCCTGTAACTCCAGCGCCAAGGGACCCAATGCCCTCTTCTGGCCTCCATGGACACCTGCCCGCATGCACACACACACGTACACACACACACACACAGATAAAAGGCCGTGTAAAGGACACCTAAGGAACCCATCTCTCCTGCTCCTAGAGGGTCAGCTTTCTTCAGTTCCCCTTCAGCCTCCTCTCCAAACCTTAGCATAGAGCTCCCTTGTTCCTGGCTTGGGTTTGCTTACTTTGCTGTGGTTGTGTTCCTCACAGCCCAGGCTTCTCTGCCTTCCCAGGCAGACTGACAGGGAGGCAGGGGTGAGCTGGGGAAGTTAGACGCCATCTCTAAGAGACAGAGCCTCTCCATGGCCTTCCCACTCCCTCCACAGCTGTTTCACAGCCACTCTATTGGCTCTAGCCAGGAGCCTGGTCAGGCCAGGAACCAGGAAGGAAAAACGAGGAAGTGCTGACAAGGATCCTACACCCTCAGTCTGTGGAGGGTAGTCAGGCTGCAGCTCCTGAAACTCTGCCTGGTGGTCAGATGTAGTGGTTGAGTGGACAGAGACTTGAAAGGACAGGAAGACACAGGTGAAGCTTTAGGCAGAAGATCCGCAGATCTTCCTCAGATCATGGTCCACAGATGCAGATCCTTCTCAGTCCTGAGCTTTCATGCAGTACTGAGATAATGGATGAGTCGAGTTTACAGGAAGTACTGTGCCAAGAACATGCAGGACATACGATAACAAGTTACATACAATATCATATTAAGGAATACAATGTATAGATGTTATTGTTGTGCCCAGGTTATAGAATCATCTCAAAAGACCACCAGGGAGGTCAAATCTGATGCAAGCACAAAGGGTCTTTATTTACAAGCTCGAGCTCAGTCCACAGTCTGACACACTGACGCAGCGGGTGATAAGACAGTGGCCCTGAGTGGAGGGTGAGGTGATCTTTTATAGGGTTAAAACAAAGAGAGGAGGGACAAGGGTTGGGATTGGTTAAGGAAGTCCACTGGCGGGAAAAGCATCTTACTCATATTAAGGTTACAGGGCCTGTGGAATGTGCTGACCAAATGATGTTACAAGTTCTGTCTGCTTATGTCTCTGATTTTAGTCTTGGTCAACCTGACCAGATCTCATGTAGTCCTAAGTAGGGTGTTTTTACAAAACCATCTGGTATTTGAAGGCTACGTCCTTGCAGGTGTTTTCCTATGAGTGTGGGAAAGACTGTTTGTGGTCTTTCCTGGAGCTGGGAAATCAAGCTTACATAGCAGAGGTTTTTCTCTAACAAAATGGAGTCAGGTTTGCTGCAGCCTTCACTTTTCATTTCTGGGGGGTCCTTACATTATCAGACAAAGCAACTGTTATGGCGTTCAGGCCTCTTGGAAGGACCACTCAGACTCCAGATGTTTCAAATCAGGCAAATTTTTTACTTGGGCAGTGATGGCACTCTCTGGGCTGAGAATTAGAGAATACAGCACTGGAAGATGAGATTTTGGGGAATGAAAATTCACTACCTCATTAACATACTGAGTATCCCACCCACCCTATCCAGTATAACTTAAGGTGAACCTGCCTCCCTAAGGGTGGTCCTGGAGCGAGTGATTGACTAGCGAAGCTGGAGAGGTGGTGGGTCTTCTCCAGGATACCCTGGAGATGATTTAGTCTATTGGAATATTTGCCACTTTAACACAACCTTGAAAATAAACTTTTGTGTCAGAGCAACCAGTGTGCTTTCAGGAACTTAAGAACGCATGTTTGCTCAGAGGTGTGCCTTCTGGGTGCACTGTTCACATTGATCACATAGTTCTTTTGTCCTTTCATTGAACATTAACTTGACATATGCCACAAGCCATCAAATCGCAAGATGTATTAACGCTTCATGAAGAGGCTTGCTACAGCAAGCTTTCCTTCTCCTGGGCCTTCATGTCTTCTCTAGAGGATCCCTTGATGTCAGCCTCCAAGACCCACTGCAGGAATTTCTGTGGTCTGTGGTAATCTCTAGCAGGAAGAGTGCTGACCTGTGGAACCAAAAGGCTAGGGCAATGGAGATCAAGCTGGACTGTCAGGATCAGCAAGAAAGTCCCTGAACTCCAGCCCGTGCTCTCTGGGTCCCTGTGGTCTGGCAGAAGCTGCCACCATGTCCTGAGGACACAGACAAGGCAGAGGTCTCCATGGGATGAACTGAGGCCTCCTGCTGCGCCCCAAACTCAAGGAGCTGCATTGGTAGGGCGTCTCCCACCCCTGGAGCTTTCAGTGAGAAGACAACCCCCAAGTGTCACCATCTACAGCCCCACAGGGCTGTCGAGGCTGGGACCATCCAGCTCAGTGATTCTGGACTCCTAAATCCAGATGCTGAGACATACTCTAAGAGACACAGCAGAAATGGACCAGAGACTCCACTGGGAGTTAACAGGACTGGGCATGGGACTGGTTTCCCAAGTTGGGGAAAGAGAGAAGACCAGCTGGGACTAGCTTCCTCTGCACTCGGGAGTGGAGAAAATGCTAGCCCCCTCATCTTGGAGGCTGGGGCTGTGGGACCAGGCTGGTGTGCCTGGCTTAACTTCTCCAGATTGGGATAGAGAAGCTCACTCAGGGAGAGAGCAAGAGACTAACTTCCTGGGAGAATGAGAGATAAGCTCCGCCTAGCTGGTCAGTAGGCCTTTTTATGGGGAGTGAGGTCCCCATGACATCTGATTGATGTTTAAGGGGAGATTGTAAACTTTTGACCAGGAAGCAATCCCCTTTCAGGAATCTTATTTGACCAGGAATCTGTAAAAGTCAGTCCCTTTTTGCAGGAATTTGTAGACCCTGGGTTCAGAGGCCTTATCTAATCAAGAAACTGTAAAAGTCAGTCCCTTTTTACATGAATCTGCACACCCCAGATTCATCATGGAGAAGTTGTAAAAGTCAGCCTCTTCTTATGAATGTTTGAAAATTCTGGTCCCAGGTTTCTGTCAGTCTTCCTAAGTCCTGAATTGCTGGGGGCCGGGCGGGGGGGTTTCTTTCAGTCACATCTTACACATACCACAAGGTTATGCTTGGGTGTGAGCTTACACTGTAGGGTTACTCAAGGGCTAAGGGAGGTAAAAGGCAACCCCACCCTTCTATAAATGTCTTTGTGGGCCATGAACCATAGTCTGGAAAGCTCCGTTGGAAAACTTTCCATCCGGCTCGTCTTGCTTTATACTGTGACTTCTACTGTCTGACAAATGTGTCCCCTTGGCCAGGAGCTAGTTCATGGGCACTGTGGGGGTGAGGACGGGAGTTGGGCAACAATTGAATCATGGTCCTGTGTCTGTGGTCTCTCTCAGTCATCACCTTGAACGGGATCCACTGTGGGTTTCTGTTGTGAAATAGGGCTGTAAGAAATAAAAAATAATAGTCCATTTTCAAAAGTACATCAAGCCAACTCAGGTCTGCTTGCAGAGGAACTGAACCACGGCTAGAACGATGTCCCGCGGCTGGAATGATGCCCGGCTGGAATGATGCCCGGCTGGAATGATGCCCGCGGCTAGAATGATGTCCCGCGACTAGAATGTGGCTATCCTCCCTCCTCTATACATGAAGTTTAAAGCAGAAAATTACTAACAGCCAGGCTTGCCTAATGGCCTGCTGATGTAACAAGGTCATGTGCCTGATTAGCTTTGAAATAAACAGGATGGGGCTGGAGAGATGGTTTCTTTGTTTAAAGAATACACTGCTCTTTCTGAGGACTGGGGTCCAATTCCTGCACCCACATCTGGGATCCCCCAACCACCTGTAACTTCAGCTCTGGAGGACCCAGTGCCACCTTCTGCAGGCAGCTGCACTTGTATGCAGCCCCCACCCCAAGTCAGACATACCTACATACCCATAAGTAAAAATATGAATAAAATCTTAAGGTCTGATGAGATAGCTCAGCAGTTAAAAGCACTTGCTCTCGCAGAGGACCGGCATCCAGCTCCCAGCACCCATATCAGATGACTCACAACTCCTGTAACTCTAATTACAGAGGATCCAGGTCCTTCTCTGTCCTCTTCAAGCACTGCATGTATGTGGTATACATATATGCCAGCCCTCACACATATACATAAAATATAAATATATAGGCATTTTATATTAAGATAGCAACGCACTGGGCTTAGGGCCTCGTGGATAAAATACCTTGGGTAGGATATTGCGATGGTTAGCGTTTTAAATGTTTTTATTATTTTATGTGTATGAATGTATTGCCTGCATGTAGGTAGGTGCAACTGTGTCGTGGTCAGAAGAGGGCATCAGATCCCCTGGAACTGGAGTTACAGATGGTTGTTAGTCGCCAGGTAGGTGCTGGGATTCGAACCTGGGTCCTCTGCAAAAGCAGCCCCGTGTTCTTAACTGCTGAGCCATCTCTCCAGCCCCTGCTGGTTAGTTTAACTGTTGACACACTCTAGAATCATTTGAGAAGGGCGTCTCAACTGAGAGATTTCCCAACTCAGAGTGGTTTGTGCGCATGTCTGTGGGAGACTGTCTTGATTGTTACTGGATGTAGGAGGGCCCAGCCCATGGCAGGGGCATCGCTGGCTTGGCCCTGTCCTGTGGGCAGCACGGGCACTGGTCTCTCTGCTTTCAATGGTGGGTGTGAGGCTACCTGGCCTTCACATGACCTGGAGGCAGGCCAGGTTCACCTGCCCTCCTTTCAGCTGTGTTGGTCAATGTGTCTGATCACAGGACAGAAGGGAAATTAGACTAGGTCTAACTATTGTCCCAGATGTTTTCTGAAACTCTCACAAGCAAGCTCCTGTTGTTGACAGTGGAGACGCTTATCTTCCTTCATCCCTGTGGTGTAGAATTCACCTTTCCGAGTGTAATCCTGGAAGGTGACACTCAGGAGCTGCCCTGTCATGTCCCTTTGGTCCCTTAGCCACCCTTTGAGGATAATTTTACCGTCCCCCAAACTTGTATGCTTGGCTATCACAGGACAATGAGGTATGTCTCTTTCTGAGAGGCCCTCAGCCATGCTCTGGGTCTGCCTCAGTGCTTAAATTTATTTTAAAATCTGGGGCCAGAGAGCACATTGCCTGTTCTTGGTGAGGACCCAGGTTTGGTTTCTAGCACCTTCCTGGTGGCTAACAACCACCTGTAACTCCAGTTCCAGGGGATCCAACACCCTTTTCTGACCACCACAAGCATTGCATGACATGGGTGCACTTACATACATGCAGACAATACACTCATACACACAAAATAAAAATAATAAAAATTTAATATTTAATAAGATATTTTTAAATTATATTAAAATCCATTTTAAGAAATTCCAACTCTGCTTCATCCTGATTCCTCCCAAAATTCTTTTCTGCATTG
Organism: Eospalax fontanierii; assembly: GCA_035773235.1. NCBI lineage: Eukaryota > Metazoa > Chordata > Mammalia > Rodentia > Spalacidae > Eospalax > Eospalax fontanierii. The sequence continues at coordinate 2,981,414 of CM069526.1, forward strand.
AAGCCAAAAATCCCAGGCTTGCTTGAGTAGAGGTCTGGAAAAGAACTCCTCACGTTACTGTGGGTGACAGCATGGAGCTACTGTGGGTGACAGCATGGAGCTGTGCCCGCCCCTGCCCCTGCTGACACAAGAAACAAGAAATGAAGGACAGGGGAAGGAGCTCAGTCTCTAGAGTGCTTGCCAAGCATGCATGAAACCCTGGACTCAACCTCTAACCCTGTAGAAACTCGGGAGTTGGAGGCAGGAGGATCAGAAGTTCAAGGTCATTCTATATGAAATCCTGCTTTGAAAACCACAAAACATTTATTATTGTTATTACATTTATTACGTATGTATATATGTAAGGGTGTGGGTAGGGGTGAGAGAGAGAGAGAGAGAGAGAGAGAGAGAGAGTGTATGTGTCAGAGAACAGTAAGTTCTCTCCTTCCATCATGTGGATGTGGACCTTGAACTCAGGTTGTCAATCTTGTAGGTAAGTTTCGAAGCCTGACGCTTGGCCTTGGTGTTAAGGCCATGTGTGGACCCAAACTCTTGAGTCCCTGCTCCTTCTGATGGTTCCCAGAGCTGCTGAGCTGTCGAGCCTCCTGCCCTGGTGCCCGATTCTTGTCTAAGGAATTTTTCTTTAGTAAATGAGGTCATGAGGCATTTTTGGACATGCACTGCACAGATTCCTGGTTGATGAAATAGAAACATAGATCAGAACAGGTCAGCTCAGGCTATGGGGCGGCGGAGTCCTGGCATGTGTTTTTACTGTAAGCCTTGCTCACGATCTTGCTCCAGAGATTTCTCTGATTCTCAGGAAGCCAGGAGCTGACCTGGCAGGAATGAAGGCGGTTGGAGGAGACAGTCGCGTCCCCTCCCTTTGACCAGTAAACACAGTCTCTGTTGAGGTGAGAAGTTACCTCATTCTTTCTCTCCTCCTGTCTTAGTGCTCTGTTCTCCGGAATCTAGCGAGTAGTGTAATCAAAGAATTAGTTCTCCTACTCTTGGGGTGAGTGCTTTATTTCTCAGCTGCCTGATTCAGAGAGGGAACCCAGGAACTGAAAAATCCAGCCCCCAGGAGGGCTTGGGCCTTTTAAGTGTTCTTGCTGGTATGGAGTATGTTCCTCTCCCCTTATTTTGGATTGGTCAACTTAAACCAAGAAGTGGGTGTTGATAGATCACAGCTCCAAGCTGAGACACATCCAAGGCTATGTGGCTCTAAGCAGGGCGACCAAAGCGGGGAGAGGGTTAAAGATAAAACCTGCAAAGCTTCTCGTCATCCTGTCCTGTATCTCTGGCTGGTAGGGAAAGATATATTCTTATCTTTCTGTATTCATGTGTAATCTTTTAAAATCTTAGACTACTTTGAAGTTTCCTGTGTTTCACTTACTGGGTTAATACCTTGAAATATAACTGGGATGCTCTAGATGTTTTACCGAGATGAGCTGCTGCTCTGTGGTGTTCTACCCTGAGATGTGCTGTCACTCTGTGACATCTTGAAACTCTGTGACACTTTCCACTGCCATGTCTAACCACTGATTAAAGAGTTGAAACTAAGAAACTGGAAAGTTCATCAAAGGTTCAATGAGGCTCCTGGTCCAGTTAGTCCAAAGAAAGTGTGGATCAGATGTGTAAGAAGTCTAAACTTTTGCTGGTGATAGCTGGTTTTTTTGTTGTTGATTTTTTTTTTTTTATCTTTTTTGAGACAGGGTCTTCCTGTAGTTCCATGCTGGTCTGGAATGCCCTATGTAGACCAGGCTGGCCTTGAACTCACAGAGACTCGCCTGCCTCTGCTTACTCTGTGCTGGAATTAAAGGTGTGAGCCACCATGCCCAGCATCTTTTAAAAAATTTTTTTTATTTATTATTTTTATTTTGTATGTATATATCACCTGCATATGTATACCCGTGTCATACAGTGCCTGTGGAGGTCAGAAGAGAGTATCAGATCCCCTGGAACTGGAATTGTGGATGGTTATCAGCTGCCATGTAGGTGCTGGGAATTGAACCAGGGTCCTCTGCAAGAGCAGACAGTGCTCTTAACTGAGGAGCCATCTCTCCAGTCCCAGATATTAAACTGTAATGACTGACTCCTTGCCCAATTAACCTGACCTAGCTATAGATCAGAAGGTGGTAGATGTCCTAACCACACCTGGGACCTCTACTTTGTAAGCAATGATGACCAAGTGAACTCAGGAAAAGAAACCTAGAGCCCAGGTGTCAGCCATAAAATGATGACATGAATTTATTCCCGTTTGTATTTCTGTTCAGGGTCCTGAAAATCTAACAGCCTTAGTTGCTGATTCTGGAAACTCCTGCTTGGGAAGGAATGAATGAGCGTTCCAACTCTCCTGGGAAAATGCTTGGTCTCTTAGCTGTTTGAAGAATTTTTCCATAACATTTTAGAGGCTCTAGAAAGATCTGAGATGTATCTCTTCACAGTGGTGGTTCAAGTAAGGTGTTGGCCCTCTGTGCTGGCTCGGGCTGGGAAGGACATGAGACTTTTAAGCGGAGGTGCACAACCTGATGGTCCAAGTCCCTGAGGACGCAATGCGTTACTTCCTGGCCAGACCCAAAACATGGGACAAATCAAGAACTAAAAAAGCCTGGTCATGAGATAAAAGAAGAAGAAGAAGAAGAAAAAAAAGAGGTAAGGTGCAGGGACCCAGTCCTTTCCGTGGGACAGGAGGAGAGGCTGATCCCCTCTCTGTAGGAAGAGCAGTTCGGATTAGCTCCAGGCAGTGTGGAGCAGCTGCAGGGATCTCTCCCGGAGAGTTTGGAGCAGAGAAACGCTGCCCTCAACTCGAGGGAGGTAAGGAGCAGGAGTCCTCTGGAGGGGCCAGTAGATGGAGAGATGCAGGGATCTCCGCCAGGATAGTTAGACCTGGCTACCCTCAGCTCTAGGAAGTGCTGAGCAAGGAGCTGCATAGGAGAGGCCAGCAGTTGCAGGGATCTTCCACGGGGCTGAGGGGATCGTTGATTAAGCTCTGTGTTGGATGTGGATGACTGACAGATCGGATTTGCAGGCTTTGGCTGAGTTTGCGGACTCATAGCTGGATGTGGTAAGATCTCTTTTAAGGTCTAGGATTCTGGTATGTCCAGAAGGCCCCTCAGCACATGGAAGCCCTCACTCTCAGACCAGAGGGGTGGCGCACAGGTCCCTGAGTGCTGTTCCCTGTGGCCTAACTATAACCCCTGGCACCTTCTACTGGCTCTGACTTGACTATCAGGCTGGTGGGCAGGGCTGGGCTGGCCTGAGGGATGCAGGACTTGTGGGCACCCAAGCTCCAGGTAGCCCAAGGGGTGCATGGGCAGCCTCAGACCTCCTGGAACTTGTGGGGTCTCATTAAATGCCTGGTAACAATAGACAGACAGCCAAGATGGCGCTTAGAGGAAGTGAAACCTGACCACCCTGGCCGGAGAGACAAACAAGTAGTTCCAAGAAGTTGAGTGAGCCTTGGAGAAATTAAAACCTAACCCCCCAGGTATGATAATTGAGCTTATGCTTGCTGTCTGCTGATTGGACTATTGATGCCTTTTATAATCACCCTTTGCAACCCCCTCCTTATGCTGGAGAAGCAAGGCTTGAAAATATACAAATATGAAAGGACAATAAGAAATGGGGAACTATGCTTTGATTGGGGGAGGGGGGCATAAAAGGGCATGCTTGAGCTTTGCAAAGTGGAACCTGCGCTTGGGGAGAGAGCTGTATCATCTGTTCGAACTGCAACATAATAAAGAGTTAAGACTTCTGCTGAAGACCCCAGCTGCTGTCTCTCCCTGGGTTGACGGGACCCCGGCTTTGCCTGAGGAGTGTTCTGGCCATCAGCACACTCTGGGTCCGTGCTGTATCTTAGCATAGCAAGCACGGGCTTGCTGGGCAGGCTGCACGCCTGACATCTCCTGGCTCCTGTCCGGCCGGCTGATCACCGGTCTGAGGACAGGAAATCTCAAGGGAGGAAAGGACACACCTCTGATTCCCTGTGGGGGCGTTCTGTGGAGCCATCAGCCATCAGGGAGGGTCCTCTGCAGGAACTTGCCTGCCTGGAATGCTGGCACAGCTGCGGCCATGGTTGCCACCATGACTGGTAGTGACAGCGTGTGGGTCCCTGGGAGTTTTTGGCCTCTGCTGCCAGAAGCTGTAATTTAGGCAGCTGTAAAGGAGTGGGCCAAAATGGGTCCCACTGGGTACTAGAACCTGGTCCTCTGCCTCCCCCATCCTCTCAGGCCAGGGGAACAACGCTAACTGTTGACCTATGGCAGGTGAAGGACCACCCATCTGGGACTCTAATGCTTCGTCCTACTGTGAGACGGCCCTTCCCTGAAGCACAGCTTGCTTTCCTCTCTGGGCACTGGCTTTGCTTACAGGCTTGCTAGTTGGTCCTAAATGCTAAAGCCTACACAAGGTAACTAATTATGGGTTCTACCATCTGGCCAGCTGTTCTGGTCTGCTTTCAATGGCTGTGATAAAACACTCTGACCAATACCAACGTGGAAAGGAAAGATTTTATTTGGCTCACTTCTTCCAGGTCATAGTTCATCACTGAGGGAGTCCAAGGTAGGAACTCAGGGCAGGAATCTGTAGGCAGGCGCTGAAGCCCAGGCCACAGAGGAGCGCTGCTTACTGGCTTGCTTCCCTGGCCCAGGCTCATCCTGTTTTCCTGTATAATACAGAACAACCTATCCAGGTTCCCCAACCCACAGTTCCCCTCCCACATCACTCATCAAGAAAATGCCTCACAGACATGGCCACAACTGCATTCTACAGATCAGCCAGGTCCACTTGCAAGAACATCACAATTGGGCTTGTTAAGTAGGGGTGTCCCTTCAAATAAGGAGGGATGAACAAGGTCATTGGACTCTCACCTGAGTATGCAGCTACCCCTCCAGCCAGTTACAAGCAATGTCCTAACAGCGTGTGATCCTGTGATCTTTGGGAAGAGCTCTAGTATATACTGGGGAAGGCTACGGTGGGCGTGGGTACCTGTGAGGCGATGGGAAAAGTGTAGACTGTCTAGTGTGACTGTGTGAGGGTCCTTCACAATCCTGTCAGTCCCTACTCATGCTCTGAAGTTAAACACAGGCTTGACGCTAAGATCTTATGAGAAAGGGGTAATGTGGTAAGAAAATTCCCACAACGAATGTTAATTTTGTTAATGTTATTACGTCTCTTGATACGAAAAAGAAAGTGAGTAGGTAACTTATTCAAAGGATATAAAAATAAAAACATTTTTAATAAAAAGGACTTTGTGCATAGAGATTAAGATGACTGAATGTTTCTAGAATGGAAAAACCAGGAAGTTTTTGCAAGTTGTTAGGATGGTATAAGTCTCTTAAGATATGTAGAAAATAAGACTTAAAAATAAAATCTAAGTGATCTTAAAATTTCTAAGGTCACATTTCAGTCAAACTTTGACTTAAACTAATGAAACTATTGATCTAGTCTTGTTAACAAAAGGCTAGTTTAAAAAAATCAAATATATGTTGTCGGGAGCCATTTGCCTGCCTTGATATGTCCTAGTTTTGGGTTAGGCAGAAGTCAATCTCATGCACAGAAGTGCTATTGGAAGCAGGAATTTTCATTATGCAAATGATTTACACCTAAGGAGAAGTTTATTTTACACCCAAGACTGAGGTCACATGAAGATCTTTGAAGGAAGCCAATCACATCTTAAATTATTTTGCCTGTGTTAGTATTGTTTTTGTGTTGAACTTTTCACCCATTGTTTTGCTCATTTCATAGTATAAATAGGGAGGACTTAATAAAGGCAAGCTGCTTCAGTGTGACTGACAACCCTCCTGAGTCTGTCCTATTCTCTCTCTCTCTCTCTCTCTCTCTCTCTCTCTCTCTCTCTCTCTCATTTTCTCATCCTCACTCCCTGCTTCGGGTACAGTCCGATTTCTGCCGGCGGGCTCCGGCAGTATGTCTAATAAAAGTTTATCTAGAATGTTTGGTTTTTATTCAAGCTTTATCTTTCCGTAGTTAGAATGCTAGATTACAATGGGAGTTGATACACTGGGAGGCGGAGGCAGAGGCAGGTGGATATCTGTGAAATCAAGACCAGCCTGGTGAATGTATGAGTTCCAGGCCGGCTATGGCTACAGGGAGACCTTGTCTCAAAAAGACGAAAAAAGCTAGACTAACATCGCTTGCCTTTTGGGTGCCTAATCAGAGGCATTTAAAGAAACAATATTTGCCCCTTGCCCTCCAAAGTCAACAGGTCCAAGGGGACTATGGATCATCACTCAAGATATCCTTTAACTATGGTGAGTCACCTATCCTCTGGTTCAGGGAGGCCATTGAGACCCCACCAGGTGAACTTGTGTTGGGGTCCCTCTGCTGTGTGCCGGCCTGAGGGGAATGCAGGGTCTCTGCTGAAAGGGGGTGAGTAGGTGAGGAATTAACACACAGACTCTGGGAGCTGAGTGAGAAGTGTGCCATGGACAAGCCGCAGGAAACTCATTTATTCAAGGCGGCGCAGGGGGTTTTATGTTTGCTTAGCTAGCCCCCTATGGGGTGGTTCATCTTCATGCAGGCTCTCTCCAGACACAGGGCAGAAGCTAGTGTCACCCCTGGCTGGAGCAGAGCATCACTCCCTTAATCCTCATAGCAGGTGACCTGGCTAAGGTCCATCCTGTGTTGTGCCCTGCAAACTTGAACCAGTGTCCAGTATACTACAAAGAGGGTCAGCATAGAGGAAAATTCCCTCAGTACTTCAAAGCGAAGCTACGGTCAAGCAAGGCCCATGACTTACCCTCACATAGATAGAACTGAGGAAAGGAATGGCCAAAGCAGCCAGAGGCACTGTCCAGGCCCAAGTGACCCCCAAGGACCAGACCCTAAATGGACCTTAAGAAGTAAAAAAAAAATGGTTGGATTAAGCTAATGACGTGGTCTTAACCACAGAACAGAAAAGTGTCATAAAAATTGATGTATTTTGTTAAGAGTCTAAGGGATTACACCTTCCAGACACTGGGCTTGAGCATAAACCACTGAAACAATGTTCATTTTTAAAAGTCTAAGATTAGACTTTACTAAGCTGTCACCTTACAGATGTTTACACCTATACAGATGTTTAAGACCAAAACTGACCATTCAGAGCTTCTGCATCTACTCCAGTCACCTCTGCCGCCATGTCTCCCTGCCATGATGGGCTCTTCTGACTAGTCCCCTTTTGAGATCATATTCAGGAAACTGCCCCCAATAATAGAAAAGCTAAAAGTGAACTCCCTTACAAATAGATGATCTCAAAATATCCAGACATTTCCTGGTTTTGGAAGAGACCCAACGTCATCTCAATAGAAGGGGACTGGACTTGCTAACTTCAGAGAAGGTGCAGATTATTGGCTGTTCTTGCTGGGAAAATGCTGTTTCTATGTTAAGCAGTCTGGAATAATACAAGGGCTGATAAAAGACATCCAAGATAAGATTCAAAGGCAGAGAGGAGCCTTGGCCACATCCTGGTCATTCTGGTCTTCCCTCATCCTGTGGCTTGTGCCAATTGTGGGTCCAATTTCAATTATTATGATGACTTCTATAGGGACCTTGTATCCTCTAAAGGTAACTTCATCTCTTCTTGCCTGGATGCAATGAAACTCAAACGATCCTCATATCTGGGCCTATATATTATGCTTTGTTTATGATTTCTTCTACGACTTTTTCCATATCATTTATCTCCACATACATATCAAGAGGAAACCTGAAGGGACTGGGTGAGGTGATGGTAGCTGCCAAGGCCAGAAACAGGCTTCTTGCTGAGGTGGAGATAGGAGGCAGGCTGCTTTCTATTCTTCATGGAAGGAATGAAAGACCTCGTGAGGCTTGGTGGGAGACTCTGACCCTTTGAAATACAATGTGGTACCTGGGTCAGAGCCTCCCCTGGTACGATTCATCAGGCCAAGCTGGGAGATCTGAAGAGGGCTGAGCCCCTTGGTGCTGATCACGCAAGGGATTTCAGAATCACAGCAACAGAAAAGTGACTAATATAGTATGGCAATGTTAGGAGAAATTCTCAAACAACAGAAACCAAGCCTTCACTTCAGAGAGAGCTCATTTATTCCTTATGCATGCATGAGGACCCCATGTTGGGAGCCATTTGTCTGCCTTGAACTATGCCCTAGTTTAGGGTTAGGCAGAGGTCAGTCTTGTTGTTCACAGAAGTTCGGCAGGAGCAGGATGTTTTGCTATGCAAATAATTTCCACCTTAGGGGAGGTTTATCTTAAGCCCAAGGCTGATGACCCTTGAAGACTCTTGAAGGAAGATGTGATTGGCTTAAGTTATTTTGCCTGTGTTAACATTGTTTTGTGTTGAACTTTTGAGCTGTTGTTTTGCTCCTCATTTCATAGAGTATAAATAGTCTGTACTTAATAAAGTCAAGGCTGCTTTGGTATTGACTGACAGCCTCCCGATTCTATCCTTTCTCTCTATTTCTCCATCCTCACTCGCCGCTTCAGGTACGGTTCGATTTCTGCTGATGGACTCTGGCAAGTGGCGCCTGAACAAGGGACCTTGAAGACTGGGGGTACAGTGAAGGACACCGCAGGGTGACTGAGCTCAAGTAAAAGGAAAAGGGGTGTGGTGAGAAACCTCGGGAGTAAAACAAGTCCCTGCCTTCCCTTCGTTTCTCTCTTTCACCTGTGATCTTCCTTCTCTCATTTTCTTCTTAGTCTTAATTGTGTCTTTCTTACCTAATGTGATGACCTAATGGAAGGATACGGATAAGATCTTTCCTAGCACTGGCAGCAGGAAGTTGGTTCCCTGAAGTAGGGATCATGAATTAAAAAAATAAAATAAATGAAGAGAGTAGGAGAAAAACTTCAGGATTATTATGATGTTCACGGGCTGAGCAAGGTCCCAGTGGACATTTTCAGTTTGTGGACTCTAATTAGAGACAGTTTAGATTCCAGACATGAGATAGAAAAGATTTGAGTCTAAAAAAAAAAAAAAAAAGCAAATGGAAATGGGATTGAGCCACAAGAGGCTCAAGCCACTTTGCTCCAGGAGTCAGCTTTTGTGGAACCTGAAGTAATCGAGCAACTATTCAAGAGCCATTAGATCCCAAAGAAAAAGAGGAGAGGGAGGAGGAAGTGGCTAGATGTCTGAGAGAGGAGGATTTTCCAACATTTATTGCCTGGGCAAAGCCCAAGGCTGAGCTGAAGAGAGAATATTTAGAAGAAATGTGGCATTTATAGGGCGTAGTCGAATCTCTACCTTTACAAACGCACCCTCCTACAGCAGCTCATGGTCACGAGGGCTAGAGTCTCCAAAATCAAAGGACCATGGTTGCAGACTTTTGTTAATTACGCTGGGTTTTCTGTTCCTTAATTACCAGGTGAATCATATAAATTCCACCAGCTCCACACCTTGCTCTGGGGTGCTTTGCTTTCCGAAACAACTACTAAATAGGATTTCAGCCTTTTTTCACTTTACAGTTTGCTGGGTTGAGAAAATAGCTCAGTGGTAGGATGCTTGCCTAGCATACATAAGGCTGTGAGTTCAATTCTCACCCACATCTTATTTGAACACTGCAAGCACAACTGATCTTTTCCCAATCAGACAGCTGTGTCCTGTCCTAACAGCACCTGGTATTAGCTGTGCTATTGTGTTTTGCTACTCAGCAGAGGTGATGGCAACTGAAATAGGACAGGTGTTTTCATTCCTGCTGGTAGTTACTGAACTCAACAGTTCTTCTATCCCATGTAAACTCTGAGTTAAAGAGAAACAAATGTTTTGTGTGTGTGTGTGATAACACTGAGAAAATGACTCTGGAGCTGGATTGACCATCTTACTTCAGACTCAATCCTCTTGTCTCAGGATGTTCTTCAAGACTTGTACAGGCTCAGGCTGGCTACCTGACCCTGTGACAAGCAAAAAGGAGAACAAAACAGCCTTGGAGTAAGGACATCATGCTGTTGAAAATAACTGGGGAATAAACTAATTTCAACAGAGGTTATTATTATTCATTTTATGGTGTAACATTTCTATAGCAAAAGTAGCTCATGGAATTTTCTATTTTCTCACACCAATGAATAAGTCACTAATTAACAGTTTTTGGAGAAGATAGATAGCAACCTCAGCCTAAATTCCTCAGCTAGTGATTATGCTAAAGAAAGATTGTAGACTTCAATCTGATAATGTGTTTCCAGGAAGCTGTTTTGGGCATGGACAACTGGGACATCAAGTGAAGCAATGTCCTAAGAAACAAAATGCCAACACTCCTAAAAAGGAGCCAGGCTTGTGTCCCAGATGTAAAAGGGGAAAACATTGGACCTTCACCTGAGTATCCAGGCAATCCTCCTAGTCAGCTGTGTGCAATTTTTCCAAAATTAATTTTTGAATGTTATTACATCTCATGGCACTAAGAAAATGAAAAGGTGAAAGATGTTAAAAAGATAATGGGAATGGAGATATTTTTAAAATGAGAAAATCTATAAAAGTGATTGAAGATCTGAGTCTATATGTTATGGTATATGAAAAATAAAAGAAAACTATGTATATGTAATCTTAAAATTTCTGAGGTAATAGTTCAAATAGAACAAAATATATGTCTAGTCAAGGTTTATTTAAACGTGTTTGGTGTTTGCCCACGGGGACGGCAGGACTATTGTCAGGAAGAAGCAGTGCTACATTGAAAGGGATTATGGTGGCCCCAGGGAGAATCGATGCAGATTTTGAAGGAGAGCTAAAGATCATGACTCATTCTCCTGGCGGGATATCAGTGATTAGGAAGGTCAAAGACTCGCTCAATTAATATTACTCCCTCGGGATACAAAGTATACAGTAAAAAACCCTAAAAGAGGTGATGCAGGGTTCGGATCCTCAGATGCTTATTGGATACAAGCTATAGGTGCCAAAAGGCCTGAGCTGACACTGTCCATCAATGGGAAAAATTTTCAAGGCCTATTAGATACTGGAGCTGATGTTTCAGTGCTCACTGCTGATCAGTGGCCCTCACATTGGCCAAAACAGTCATCTATGACACAGTTACAAAGAATTGGTCAAAGTAAGAGTCCGGAGCAGAGTAGCAATATACTAATTTGGAGAGATGAGGAAGGACATGAGGGAACTTTTCAACCATACATCATTCCAGGACTGCCAGTTAATCTGTGGGGAAGAGATGTGATGAATCACATGGGAGTATACATCTATAGTCCTAGTGATGTAGTTACTAATCAAATGCTCAATCAGAGACTCTTGCCAGATCAGGGATTGGGAGAGAATAGTCAGGGATGGCAAAAGCTGTTGTTACCTGTTTCTAGACCTTCCAGGACAGGACTAGGGTATTTTTAGAGGGGGTCACTGGACAACCTGTACTCCATGCAGATCCAATAACCTGGAAAAATGAGGAACCTGTGTGGGTGGATCAGTGGCCTCTTACTGCAGACAAAATACAGGCTGTGGAGCAGTTAGTACAGGAACAGCTGGAGAGCAGCCATATAGAGCCTTCTAATTCACCTTGGAATTCACCAATTTTCGTCATAAAAAAGAAGTCAGGAAAATGGAGATTACTACAAGATCTTAGAAAGGTTAATAAAACAATGGAGCTGATGGGAGCTCTGCAACCTGGAATACCCATTCCTTCTGCTATTCCTAAAGATACTTATATGATTATTTTAGATTTAAGAGATTGTTTTTATAGTATCCTCTTGCACCTCAAGATTGTAAAAGAGTTGCATTTAGTGTGCCTTCAGTAAATTTTAAGGAGCCTCTGAAAAGATTTCAATGGAAGGTATTGCCTCAGAGTATGGCAAACAGCCCCACCCTGTGTCAAAAATTTGTAGTTCAAGCAGTTGCAAAGACTAGACAGGTTTATTTTCAAATATATATAATTCACTATATGGATGACATACTTTTGGCTCATAAACAGGAGGGAATTTTGCTTGCAGCCTATGCTCATTTACAGCAGGCTCTGAAAGAACAAGGGCTAATTGTAGCTCCTGAGAAAGTACAAACCGAATCTCCTTATTCATATTTGGGTCATAAATTATATCCTAAAACAATTTTGCCTCAAAAAATTCAGATTAGGAAAGATGGGTCGAAAACTTTGAATGATTTCCAAAAATTGTTGGGAGATATTAATTGGCTTACACCTCACTTAAAAATTGCTACAGGAGAATTGAAGCCTCTTTTTGACATTTTAAAAGGTGATCCAGATCCTAAATCGTCCAGAGGCTTGATGGAGGAGGCCATAAAGGCATTGTCTCAGGTAGAACAAGCTATTGAGAATCAGCAAATACAATATATAGACTACAACCAGGGATGGGCAGCATATATTTTAACTACCATTCATACTCCAACTGCAGTTTTATGGCAGGAAGGGCCTTTGCTTTGGTTGCATTTACCTGCATTGCCTGCTAGAGTGTTGACTCCCTATTATGAAGCTGTGGCATGTTTAGTTCAAATAGCTAGAGCTGAATCTCAAAAGTTTTTTGGAAAGGAATTTATTATAATAGGACTTCCATTTACAAAACAACAGATAGCTTGGTTATTTCAAAATGTGGATTCCTGGGCCATAGCTTTTGCCCATTATTCTGGCATTATAGATAATCATTATCCAAAAAGCAAGTTATTACAATTTGCAAATAGTCATGCTTTTATTTTTCCAAAAATTATGAAACAGGAACCTATTAAGGTCGCTTCAGTGATACTTACAGATGGGTCTTCTAATGGCAGGGCTACTTATTGCTACAAGGGCAATCCTATGTTTTTCAAACTTCTCTGGCCTCAGATCAAGTAGTAGAACTTCGAGCTGTGGCTGCTGTATTTCAGTTTATGACCTCTGCTCCTTTTAACTTGTATACTGATAGTCATTATATTGCTAGAGCCTTACAGGTGCTTGAAACTGTGTCTTACATTGAGGCAACTAACACACAAATTCAGGAATTATTTGGTCAGATACAAAAGTGTTTACATGCCCATTCTCAGCCCTGTTTTGTAGGGCATATTAGGGCCCATACTGGGCTTCCAGGTCCTTTGGCTTTAGGGAATGATTTAGCAGATAAGGCCATGTATCTCATAGGTTTATCTCAATTGAAATTAGCACGAAAATATGCTCCTCATGACCAAAATAGCCAAAGTTTACAGAAGCAGTTTCACCTTACCAAGGAGGCTGCTAGACAAATTATTAAACAATGTCACTCTTGTGCTGAACATCATTTGGTACCTCATTATGGAGTAAACCCTAGGGGATTAAAGCCTAATCAACTATGGCAAGTGGATGTAACTCACATCCCTGAGTTTGGAAAGCTAAAATATGTTCATGTGTCCATTGATATTTATTCAGGAATTCTTATGGCCACTGCTCAAAATGGAGAAGCTACTAAACATGTTATAGCACACTGCATTAAATGTTTTGCTATAGCAGGCTTACCATCGGTCATAAAAACAGACAATGGCACAGGCTGCACTAGTCAAACTTTCCAACATTTCTGTGCTCAGTTATCCATTGCACATAAAACCATACACTGGTTTTGGCAAGGGATTGTTGAACGTGCCCATGGAGCTTTAAAAAAATCAATTACAAAAAATAAAAAAGGGGGAGTTATATCCCAGATCCACATAGAAGTCCTTAAATCATGTTCTTTTCATTTTAAATTTAAGTCTGGATAAGCAAGGCTACTCTGCAGCAGACAGAATGTGGCATCCCAAGACTTTAGATACCTATGCACAAGTCAGATGGAAGGATCCGATTGATGGGAAATGGCATGGCCCAGACCCGGTATTAATATGGGGAAGAGGGCATGTTTGTGTTTTTCCACAGGACGCTGAGAATGCCAGGTGGCTGCCAGAAAGGCTGGCCCAGTTCTCGGGCACTGAACGAGGGAAGAGTGACACTGACATTGCTGTTGCTGTGGAATAAGTTCCTGAGGACACACGGAGAACTGTATTAGGCTCATGTACCAGATCCACGTATGCTGCATCCAGCCATATGGAAAGAAAAGCAGAGTGTAGTGATAGTGAATGATACTTGCCTGTCGGGACATCCTTACATGGGAAGAATGACAGTACAGCGAAAGCCTGACTTTAATTACTCAGATATATTGTGGATTGATTAGGGAATCAGGACTCTACTACAGGGAATGCTGATAAATGAGAAAAAGGACTAAGTGCAGGACTTTGGTGATCAGGTGACAGTTTCCCGCAGACCTGTGTTTGGAAACTGGCAGCAGCCATGGACAAAGTTAAGGATGAGTGATAGCTTGTGTGAATCAACTCTATGTACTTTTGGTTGGACAGTTAAATATCTCCCATAATGGTACCAGGTTTAATGTTTCCTGTGTTCAATGTAACCTGACAAATTTGTATTTCAGCAACTTCCATTTATTATGATTCCTGTAAATGTTAAAAAACCTTAGTATGTGGATCGAGGATTACAAATGTTACAAGGTTGGCATAATGAAAATATATACTTAGATTTGATCCATTTACACTAAATATTAAATGTAAAAAATACAGAGCCACTTAACTTTGACACAGCAAAAACTGCTGCTGATTTATTAGAGAAGCTAAGAGCCTCTTTGCCTTCATGGTCTTCTTTAACCTCATGGTTGGGAAGTGTTGTAGCTTTGGGTCTATGTGTTCTCCTTAGAATTTGCATACTCCTTCTGTAGGTGAAGTATATCCTCAGCACATTCTGGGATATTAAGGCTGATGTGCACAATGTTCAGCTCTGAACTCTTTCTTGAGTAGAGTTGCCCCTTGCAGGGGCTGGTAGTCAGAGACAGGTAAGATTCTCTCGAACTAAGTCGACCTAAGACAGGGCGTGAATGATACGCATTCATGTGCCAATGACCGGTAAGTCTTATGCTTTGGAGAGAACGACCTAAGGCACAGTCTTTCTGTCCATAGCAGGGAAGGCTATGGTTCTTTAAAAAATAAAAAAGAGGGGAGATGTCGGAAGCCATTTGTCTTTCTTGAACTATGCCCATTTTAGGGTTAAGCAGAGGTCAATCTTGTTCACAGAAGTGCTCTGGGAGCAGAATGTTTTGCTATGCAAATAATTTCCACCTGAGGGGAGGTTTATCTTAAGCCCAAGGCTGAGGACCCCTGAAGACCCTTGAAGGAAGATGTGATTGGCTTAAGTTATTTTGCCTGTGTTAACATTGTTTTTGTGTTGAACTTTTGAACTGTTTTGTTCCTCATTTCATAGAGTATAAATAGGTGGTACTTTAAATAAAGTCGAGCTGCTTCGGTATTGACTGACAGCCTCCCGATTCTATCCTTTCTCTCTATATTTCTCAATCCTCACTCTCCTCTTCAGCTACAGTTCGATTTCTGCCGGTAGGCTCCGGCAACCCCAGAGGCAACAAAGCCTTTCCAGATTCCCTGGGGCTCAGATGGTCATTTCAGTTTACAAAGTCAGCTATCATCAGCAGAAGTTCACATTTCTGACATGTGTGAGGCACAGAGGCAGAATGTGGTAGAATCACGAATCCTTTAATAATTAGTCACTGAGAGTGGGGCTAATGCCCAAAATAACCCTCAGCCTGGAGGAGAGACAGAGCAGGGTTTATAGAGCTTAAAACCACAATAACATCATTCCAGGTGCGAGGGCAATTACCATAGTTACATCAGATCACCCTGGTTACAACAGACCAGGGCAGATCAGTTAACAAAGAGACTTTCAGTCAACAAAAATTTCTGTTTCAATTAAAAACAAGTTTCTCAGAATTGCAGAAACCATGGGCTCTCTCTCCCTCTCCTTCTCTCTCTCCCTCCTTCTCTCTCTCTCTCTCTCTCTCTCTCTCTCTCTCTCTCTCTCTCCTATACTCAGGATCAAGCCCAGAGCCTTGCACATGCTGGGCAAGCGCTCTACCACTGGGCCACAACTGGCCTTGAACTCCCTCTGTAGTCCAGATGGGACTTGAACTTTGGGACCCTTCTAATAGTTGGGATTATTAACCTGTTCCAGGTACATCCTTAACTTCATTTTTTAAAATATTTATGTGTATGAATGTGGGGATGCATGAATGAGAATGTCCTGATAGGTTCCGAGGATTTGGACACTTTGTCCCCAGTTGGTGATGCTGTTTGGGGAAGCTTTGAGAGTTGCACAGCCTTGCCAGCTTTCCGGTGGCTCTCTGCTTCCTGTGCCTGCTTGAGGATGTGAGCACTCCGTCTTCTGCTCTGGCCGCCTCTTGCCACCATGCCTCCCTGCCATGACGGACTCTGATCCCTCTGGATCCGTAAACCAAATAAATTTCCTTCTATGTGAGTTGCTTTGGTCAGAACACAGGAAAGAACTAGCACAGAATGCTCTACCCACATGTCTGTAACTGTGCCAGGTGCGTGTGATGCCCTCAGATGCCAGAAGGGGGCATCAGATCCCCTGGAACTGGGATTTCAGATGGTTATGAGCTGCCGCGTGGGTACTGGGAACCGAACCCCCGTCCTCTGCAAGAGCAGCCAGTGCCTTAACCCCTGAGCCATCTCTCCAGCCCCATAACTCGTTTTTAAAAGGACTATCAAATTCACTGTCTCACCAGATCTGAACATCAATCACCCCGCTTTGGGCTGGCATCTGGTTCTGCAGAAACAGAAATTGAAACTGTCTTGCTTCCCTTCCCTCTCTCTTGAATTAGTCATTATGAAGCAATGGTCTCGTTTTTCACATTAAAAACCATGGTAGAGCCAGGCCTTTAATCCCTTGGGAGGCAGAGGCAGGTGGATCTCTGTAAGTTCAAGGCCAGCCTGGTCTACACAACAAGTTCCAGGCCAGCTGGGACTACAGGGAGACCCTGTCTCAAAAAGACCAAACACCCACCCCCCAAAACCAAGGTAGACAGTGTCCTGAGGACTGACACTTAAGGACCATGTCTGATCTCCACACATACAAGGGACATGCATGCACCCACCCCTGCACAGACACAGACATATAGACACGTACAGGGAAGAAGGCAGACTCACACAGGCACACCAGCAGAGGAAGAAGCTGAAGGACTGACTGAAGATGGAAGCCCAGGCCTGCACACAAGGGGGCAGTGACACAGGTCTGGCAGTGAGGCCCTGCGGGGGCGTCCCCATGCTGCAGCTTTTGCAGAGATCTCCGGGAACACTGACATTGTGCTGCCTCCCGGCCACCAGCACACAGTTGTTGGCCACTGGCTCGCTCCTCACCCTTCCTCATGAAGCGGGCCTCATCCCCTCTTCTCCTGGGAAGGCGTGGCAGTCTACATCCTCCCAAGTGCAGAGTCATGAGGCCCTCTGCACACCCGACTGCAGCACCCTGATGCTGGCCTGAGACACACAGAGTCGTGCACAGCCCTCCTTGTTATCTCAATAGAATCGCAGTAGTCCAGGGTCTGGGTGTTCCAGGGTATCAGTACTTAGAGTGGCAACATGGAAGGTTCTGGAGTGAGGTTCCCGGCCCAGAGAGCCAGGGTGAGGTGAAGAGGCTGCCACGCAGTTCGCAGGGGTAGTGTCAGTGAGTGGGTCACGTGGGTCACGTGGGTCACGGAAAGTGAGGCCGCTCCATGGTGGCCCCCCACGGCCACATTCTGGCACACTGAGGTAATGCCACAGGGCCTCTGGGAACTCCCCAGGACTCCCCATTCTCTCTTTAGTTTTTGAGACAGACTCCCATGTAGCCCAGACTGGCCTCAAACTTGCTATGTTATCGCCAGCCTTCGCCTTCCCAGTGCTGGGATCACAGGCGTGCACTACATCGATGCCTGTGTATGTGGTGCTGGGGATGCAATCCGGGGTCTTGTGCACACTAGGCACGTCTCCCAACTGAGCCACACCTGTCTGGATTCCCTTTGCCTGCCTGGCCGCAGCCCTCTGGAATGATATCTGTACAGTGTTTTCACATGGTGTTTCTAGCCAAGAGCCTGGGATGAGCTCCCACGTGGACAAACCGGGTCCCTCCTCTGACTTAGTCTTGGTCCCGCCTGAGGCCCCCAGCTTCTTTCCTTGTGATCTCCCATCATGCCCCGGCCTAGGGCTGAAGTGCCTCTCTTACTTTCAGATGCCTTGCCATTCCAGTGGAGGTGTCAGTTTCCCCCACGGTCCTCCAGAAGGACAGACCTCTGCAGGGCCACACATGCCCAAGAGTGGACCCAGGGATGGTGATCCACAGGTATAAAACTCAGAAGATTCTCTTTGAGGGTCATTTCAGCCAGGATCTGAGGTCTCCCCCCGGGTGAGGCTGAGGTCACAACTGTGTCACAATGATCAAATGATGCCCCAGCCACAAGGAAAGGCACCCAGCACCCAGCACTTAGTCACCTTGTCCTCGCAGAAGGGGGGCAGGAAGGTCTGTGGTCTCCCGCAGGGACATCAGTGGGCTTAAGAACTTTGTGTTCTAGTTTTTATTAACACCGTGGCCGGGTTATCGGAAGGGAGGCATCTCTCTGACAGAGGGCAGGCTAGAACATGCCTGCCTCAGAGTTGGTTTCTCTTGGCTCTGTCGGGGGCCCGTGGGTTGGGCCTAGATGTCTCCACTGCCTAATTTAGTCCTTTGGAATCTTTCTCTTTTCTTTTCAACAAGAAAGGGACATGTCCACAAGCAAGAGCAGTCATCTCTGAAAAACCACGCACAGAATCAGCCGCAGATGTCCTGGCTGTCCCTAGGAGCCCAGAGACCAAGAGACCCCGCCTCCTTCCAGGCAGTTCCAGGATCCTGAGGGAGGTGAGCTCAGAGAGTTTCTGGTTTCTCAGTAAAGTTAATGGTTTTTGCACGTCTTACGTCTCCTTCCCGCTGTGGAGAAGAAGCATTTTCTGGGTGGAAATGGAAACAAATGAGCTATGTGATCTGTTTAATTAATTCTTTAGAAAAAGATTGATTTTATTATCATGTTTTTATTTTATGTGTACGATTGTTTTGCCTGCATGCATGTAAGTGCACCACATATGTGTAATGCTCCCAGAGGCCAGAAGAGGCTGTCAGATTTCCTGGATTCCTGGACCTGGAGTTATAGGTGGTTGTGAGCTACCGTTTGGGTGTAGGGAACTGAATCCAGGTCTTCTGGAAGAGCAGTAAGTGCTTTTAACCCCTGAGCAATCTCTCCGGCCCTTATTTGTTAGAAAATATTTTATGTGTATGAGTGTATTGCCTGCATGTAAACTCACCTGTGTTGTGCAATGCCCTTGGAGGTCAGAAGGTATTGGATCCCCTGGAACTAGAGCTATAGATGGTTGTTAGCTGCCATGTGGGTGCTGGGAATCGAACCTAGATCCTCTGTAAGAGGAGTCGGTGCACTTAGCTGCTTGAGCCATCTCTCCATCCCCTTATTTGGTTATTTTTAATTATAGGTATGTGTGTCTGTGTGTGTGTGTGTGTGCACACATGAGTACAGGTGCCCTTGGAGGCCAGAGGCATCGACAGCCCCATGGAGCTGGAGTTACAGGTGGTAGTCACTTGTAGTCACTCATCACTTGGGTGCTGAGAACAGAATTCTGGGTCCTCTGCCAGAGCAGCAAGTGCCCTTAACCACTGAGATCTTTCTAGCTCTGACGTTGGTCAGTTTCTACAGGCATGGCTATCCTGCGGTTTCCATGGCTGCGTGCTGATGCCAGCGTCCAGCATCGGCTTTCTGGTGGGGGCACCACGGGCCTGCAATCAATGGGTCCATGTTTAAGCCCTGGCCAGTCTGTAGAATGGAAGCTCAGTCTTGTACCATGCACATAAGCACTAGAGGCCGCTGATGGCATACCTAAACCTGGCAAATGGTTGTCTTTTTCACCAGGCACAGCCAGGCCCCTGAGCTTGAGGAGGCCCCAGAGGAGGCTGCAGTCAGGCTGAGAGGACTCAGGTGTGACGGGCAGGTGCAGCTGGGTACTCTTCCTCCTCACTGGTGTTATGGGCCAGGCTGTAAATCTGCATCCTACACAGAGCACAGATGTGGCCCAACACTGTCAGGAGACATGGGTGAAGGTACCAACAGGCCTGAAGTAAATGTGCTCTGTGCTTCACATGCACACTGAACATGCACACTGAACATGCACACTGAACATGCACACTGAACATGCACACTGAACATGCACACTGAACGCACACCCGCCCTTCCTTGTCTCTTCTGGCTAGAGATAATGTCTAGCACACAGCAGCTAGACATTTATCTTTTTAAAATTATTTTTACTTATTTTTATTTCACGTATATGAATGTATCACCTACATTGATGCAGGTACACCCGAGTCCTGCAAGCTCGAGGCGATCAGAGAGCGCAGCGTATCCCCTGACTCCGGAGTTATGAACAGTTGTTAGCCACCATGTGGGTGCTGGAAATCAAACCCAGGTCCTCTGCAAGAGCAGCCAGTGTTCTTAACCTTCAAGTCATCTCTCCAGTCCCCTTTGTCATATTTTTGAGACAGGGTCTCACTATATAGACCAGGTTGGCCTGGAGCTCAGAGATCTGCCTGCCTCTGCTCCCGAGTGTTGGGATTAAAGGTGTGTACTGCAAACATTTTTAAAATGACTGACTGACTGGATAGGCAAGCCAGGCCAAGCTTCCTCCCACACTAACCCCTGCCACGAAGGGCTCAGCTGGTCCATTCAGCCCGCAGCGGGCAACTCTGGAATAGCCAATTGATCAGCTCTGTGGGTGGAACAATAAGCTCCATAGATGACATGACAGGCCAACAGCCCACACAGCACTGCTCACTAAAGCAGAATCAGGCTAGGCTGCAGCATATGCCAAGGGACTCTGCTCCCACAGGACCCATGTTGTATTTAGCCACACATGTCCTAACCTGCCCTTCGTTTTCTGCATGCTGCTAAGTTACCATATGCTAAGGCTAAGTTTAAAGGTGGTGGTGGGGTCAGATTTGTTGCAGGAGGAAGCGTTCTGGGCCCCAGTTTCCTTCCCAAAACTTGGGGACTTTGCTCTAACACTCAACAACCAGGGGGCAGCAGACTGTGCGTGAAGTCACTGGAGGGTATGGTTCCCAGGTGTGTGCGGGTCTCACAGGAAGATATGGCCCCCAGGTGTGTAGACTGAGACATCGCCCCAGACATATGAGTGTCGAAGGCTAAGAATCATGACCTCAGATTTCCCCAATACATGTTCCAGTGGAGAAACAGCTTCAGGAAGCTTTTACCGTTATAAAACAAAGAAAATCATAAACCTGGTCATGGTGGAAGCATCAGGCGGGTTATAGCAGAGTGGAGAAATCTGCTCTGGGTGTCAGATGCTTTCCAATAACATCCTTATTTGGGGGATGGTGGAAGCCAGCTAAGTTAATGTTTTCCAGAGTATTTCACCTGATCGTCACAAGGATATTCTGTTAGACACACAGGCACAGGTATTGCTAACAATAGTCTAGGATGATTTGACTTTGGATCTGCAGCATTCCAACTCTCCATAACCACAACGTTCTAGTTGTCGATCAGTCTTGTACAACCTTTAACACGGTTGTGGCTTTTCTTTTCTTGAAATTTCAGGCACACTGGAGAGGAGGGGCCACACCTGGCTTTTAAGCCCAGGCGGCCTCCCTGTTGGGACCACTGTAGCCGGTGGTCTTAGGTGGAAATTCCTAGGTCCTGGAGGGTGAAGTTAGGTCCCTCTGTGCTCTGTAAGGGTTCCACAGGACCTGAGGGACATCTCCTCTCTGGATGGTGCATCATGAATTTCTCACAGTGAGGCCCGGCATTCAGCCCTACCGGACCCCCAGGTTTGAACCGATTGAATGGACAGAGAATGCTCTTTTAGAGAAGCTAATTTATTCCAGGTTACTTACAAAGGATTCATGCCCAGGGAGAGAGACGGAGGCTTGTACGACAGAGACTGCATTTTGATCATAAGCGCCCCCCCCAACACGCACGAGAATGGCACCCAGGAGCTGTGAAGCCTCTCCCTTCCCATCCTTCCACGTGTTTCCACTAGACCTCCCCCCTTACGTCATTGGTTAGTTGGCTGTCAATCACATTTGGAAGCCTATCCCTTGCAGAGAGAGAGAGAGAAAACTGCTTATCTATGCAACAGATGGGCATTGAGTCTTTACAGTCCACTGTTGAGACCAGTGGCTGCTCAGGTGTAGACGTGTGGGGGACTGGTGGTGTCATGCTCCACAATCCAACTCTCCATGTAGCCATGGGTCAGAGATGACTGTCAAATCTCCTTATTAAGGCTGCAGTTACCATGGTGATTCCTTGGCGGACCTGGGCAAAGTAAATAGAAACCCTTGGAAAGGACTCAGTATTCTAGGTGACTAGAAATGTTCCTGTCTCCGGGAGGCCCTAGTGTCCAGTGCTAACGAGTCTAGAGGGCCCCAGCCTTCAGGTCTGCTTTGAAGGGACCTGAAGGAGTGAGTCACAAGCAAGCCAGAGACTGCAACGGGGCCAGGCGTGGTGGCGCACACCTTTAGATCCCAGCACTTGGGAGGCAGAAGCAGGTGGATCTCTGTGAGACTGAGGCCAGCTTGGTCTACATGGGGAGTTCTAGGCTAGCCAGGGCTACATAATGAGACCTGTCTCAAAAAATAACACCCATTGAGTCCAGTTTGTGCTGCCCATTTAAATGGACAAATGGCTGAGCCCAGCTTGCTAGGTTTCCAGGGTCCAAGAGCGTGGAGCTCACCTCCCTCTGCAGCCACAGCTCCTGCTCTGGTGTCCGGAACACTAGGATGCACAGCCCAGCCCAGCTTTGCTCAGGGAAGCCTGGCCCTGTCCAGACCGCAGAGCCTGGCCAAGATTGTCCACAATAAAGGATTCTTCAGCTGTGATATTATACTCTGACAAAAGCAGTTTAGGGGAGAGAGCATTTATTTGAGTTCTGGGTCACAGTCCATCATTATGCAGAAGTCAAGGCAGGAACCCGAGGTGACCAATCATATCACCTTCTCAATAAAGAGCAGAGAGAACTGACTGCAGGCTTGTGCTCGGGCTCCTCTCCACACTTCCACAGTCCAGGGCCCCCTGTCTAGGGAATGGACAGGGGCCCACAGTAGGCGGGGTCTTCTGCATCAATTAAGGTGACAGAGACATCACCCCAGACATGCCCACCAGCCGCCTGATCTAGACGATCTCCCACCGAGACTCTCTGCCCAGGTGATTCTAGACGGTGTCAAGTTGACAAACTAGACATCCCAGAGGGGTTCAGAGACATGATGTCTTTAGTGTTAAGATGAGGAGAAAGCAGGCAGCTCTGAGATAAACTGGTCATCAAGGCAGAGGCTCACCATTGCGCATGCACAGCTTGTCGTGCTGTGATTGATTTGTGTCTCTGTGAGATGCTGCCTCACACACCTGTAACCACTCAGCTGGTCTTAGAGGGCACTAGCAGCAGGTGGGACACGAGCGCAGAGCAACCCGTGGCCCACATTCCACAGGACAGCTGTGTGCCCCTGACTGTCTAAAGCACTGCTTCCTGAGACGACCCACAGCACCCCCAGAGTGGCTCCCACTGGGGCAGGCCCAGCTCTGGGTGCACAGAGCCACTGTGCCACCCTGTAAGCGTGGACCAGGAGCTCATATCCTCCTGTGCCTGCCCGGGACCAGGGCTTTGCAGATGGTGCAAGTAAGTGATGGTGCGGTCTCTCCCGGCAGGCGTGACCGGGTCACCCGCGGCATCATGGACCATGTGCCCCTCATCTGTGACTACGGCTCGGGCTTCAGCAAGGTGGGCTTTGCGGGAACAGAGGCCCCCCTGGCTGTCTTCCCCACCATCCTCGGGAAACTGCGGCATAACGTGAGTGATGCTCCAACCTCACCCTCCACTCTCCTGAGCCACTCAGGGACACGGCGGCAGTTCCAGGAGCACTGACTCCCATACGGACCACTGACTCCCATACGGACCACTTCCTGGTAGATTTTTCTAATTGGAGGCTCCCGCAGGAAGGCGACTGAGCACCTCCCTTCCCGCTAGGCTCCTCCATACCCACCTGCATCGACAGCTGCTCTGGGTGAACTTCCCTCCGCCCTAGAACCCCTCCTCCAACACTGCTGCTGGGGGCCCCTCCTCCTGCTGAGGGGCCCCTCTCCTGAGCTGGGGGTCCCTCACCACAGCCATTCCCTGATTCTCTGATTTGCTCAGTACTGTGTGTTCCTGCGTGGAATACCCCTAAATTTGGCCTCTCTTTTCCCTCGCTACAATCGCCTGCAATGTGAGGACTGGCCGTGGGTTGTACCAGGAAGCACCCCATAGCTCCCGGGGAGGGGAAAGCACACTAATGTGTGATGGAGCCTCTCATTTGTGGGGTGCATACTGACCTCCCCAGTAGACACCAGGGCTTGTGGAGAGTCCTGAACCCGAATGCACTGGTTCCTTCCCAGACAGACCTATGTGACATTTGAGTCATAAACTAGGTAAGACACGTACAAGATGCTGTACGGAAGCTGATGAAAGTGTGTTGGAGACAGGGCCAAAGACGTTTGCAGAATGTGGGTACCGGCCCCCCGAGGCAGCGGCACTGTGCAGAGAGCATCCAGAGGGGATAGGGCGGCCACAGGCGCGTGCGTCACATGGCCTGAAGGGCAGGGCCAGGGCATGGAGAGTCAGACTCCACCGAGAGACCGGAAGCCGGGCCTGCCGCGTCACATGGCCTGAAGGGCAGGGCCATAGCATGGAGAGTCAGACTCCACCCAGAGACCGGAAGCCGGGCCTGCCAGGCCTTGTTGACGGGGCTTGCTCCTCCCTCTTCTCCAGGCCCTCCATCCGCGCTGTCCCTGGTTAGCCTTGGCCGCAGCTGGGCAGCAGACATGGCTGCTGTCTCCAGGAGAGTCAGGCTCCTTCCTTCCTTTCTTCCCGAGGCATGAGACTCAGGCATAGATGCCGTGTGTTCCTGGCTCCATGACCTGATCATCCTGCAGACTGGCAGCCAAGAGGGCAGCCATGAAGGCAGCTGGGTCCCTCTGGTGGGAGGCCTGGTGGGAGCAGAACAAGAACAC
Source organism: Eospalax fontanierii (assembly GCA_035773235.1). Taxonomy (NCBI): domain Eukaryota; kingdom Metazoa; phylum Chordata; class Mammalia; order Rodentia; family Spalacidae; genus Eospalax; species Eospalax fontanierii. Next base: position 3,006,221 of record CM069526.1, read on the forward strand.
TTTGCGGACAGTCGGCCGCACAGCCCAGTAGGCCACCCAGAAAGAGGACGCCAGGCTGAGCCTATCCACCTCGTTACAGCACAGGGCTCAAACCCGGCTAACCAGGCTGTGGCCCATAGTACATGCCCAGATGTGCATCAGAGGTGCATAGCACTGGCAATCCTGTGTCTCCCGGAGCCTTTCGATCTGTGGGGTTTCAGTCCACCTGCTCCCGAAGCAGCAGCAGGGCTATACTAGGCATGGAGGGAACTGCTCCTGCTTGACGGAGAAGGAGCCACGGGTTCGGGGATGTGAGCAGTCCTGCTCACTTGGGGTTTCAGCTGGTGGTCCTAACCCCAAGGACAAGGTGGCCAGGGACACCAAGCCCTGTGCAGCTGGGCTGTGCCTGCCTTAAGCATGAGTTTGTCTCTGAAACCCACTGAAGCGTGGCCGCCGTGGCAGTCCAGTGTCACTCCCCTGCATGAGGCACCCGTGTATCAGGTGACACCGATATCACACCGGGCACTTCGGCTCTGCAGCACCAGGCCACTGTGTGGTGGCATTACCGTGGCACCACAGTGTGGCACTGTGCACCACTGTAGTGCAGCCACACCACACAGGGCTGTTGTAGCCATGTGTTGCTCTACGCACCTGTGTGACCCTGCAGCGTCCAGAGCTGCCACGCCGTCTGGTCACATCCCTGCCCTGGGGCACCGTGCGCCCCTGCACCCTGCCTCGTTGTCCTGCTGTCACAGTCGCGATCGAAGCTCTGCCGCTCTGAGGCCCTGCTCCCCCGCCGGCTCCCTGGACTTGAGCCATTCCTGAGAGGCCCAGGACTCCTCTGATGAGCCCGTGTGCTCGGCTCTCCCAGCGCTCGGCCCGGCTAGCCTTCCACATAGTGGTGCAGCGTGCCCACTTGCCCTGCCTCCCTTTCTTTCAAGCCCAGTCTCAGGCCTGACCATCAGCCCACTGGCTCTTCTGGCATGGCTCCCTCCCATTCTCATCCACACAGGCAGGTTCCCTGGTGAATTCCCACAGCTTTGATCCCAATGTCTGCTTCTAGGTGGACCAAGATAGACGCCCCCAAGGCCAGCTCGCAAATCTGAGAGCAGGGGAAGTTCAGTCTGCCTTGAAAGAGCTAGTCACCGTCCTAAAACTGGGAACTGAGTCACGATGCAGGGCCTTTCCCTGCCAGCCTTCCAGAGCAAGTGTGTAAGACGTGCCCCCACGCATGCCCTCCAACCACTTCTCTGCTGCCCTCAGTTTCCACACCTGCAGAGCGGTGAGGTGCATGTCCTCGCAGCAATCCTCAGCAGCCCTGGGCCTTGCCGGCACCCCTGTCCCCTGGCAGTCGGTGCCGAAAGTGCACGTACAGTGTTGGGCATCTTTGCCCGTGCTGGCGATGGAAGTCAGCCTCCAGCAGCACTTCGGATCCACTCTTCCTGTGCCCACAGATGAAAGCTAGGTGAAGGTGGATCCAGACCCCAGCCAGCCACCCTTAGGGCTGACCCACCTGGCCCTCGTTTTCAGAACCCATTGGTAGGAATGGAGGAGAAAGATTGGTTCATTGGAAACGAGGCCCAGAATAATCGGGAGCGACTGAACCTGCAATACCCCATCTCCCGGGGAGCCATTGCCAACTGGGACAACGTGGAGAAGGTAGGTCACAACTTCCAGAGGAAGGGCTGGTCACAGGTCCTCTCGCTGCCCTGGCACTGAGGAAGGGATCTGCACTTAGTTGCAGTATATCGGTGTCAGTGCTAAGTCTCAGTACCTCAGAGTTAGTACTAAGTCTCAGTACCTCAGAGTTAGTGCTAAGTCTCAGTACCTCAGAGTTAGTGCTAAGTCTCAGTACCTCAGAGTTAGTGCTAAGTCACAGTACCTCAGAGTTAGTGCTAAGTCTCAGTACCTCAGAGTTAGTGCTAAGTCACAGTACCTCAGTGTCAGTTCCGAGTCTCAAGACCTCAGTATTAGTACTAAATTGTAGTACTTTGTTATCAGTGCCAAGTCACAGTGTCTCAGTGTGAGCACATGTAAATGGCTGGGCGCAGCATCACTTAAAGAACTATAAGGAAAGAAGTTTGACCGTGCCTAATGCAGGCTCAGGGGCTTGTAGCCTTGTTTGGCCTCCAGCTTGATGTGTAGCCCAGGATGACCTTGAAATCCTGCATCGAGTGCTGGGATCACAGGCACTGCCACCATACCTGGCTTCTGCAGTACCGGGGGTGGAGCCCAGGGCTTCATGCGTGCTGGGCAAGCACTCTACCAATTGGGCTGCAGCCCCAGCCCCCTCTTTTTTTCAAACATTTTTTGACTTCCTGATTTTTAAAATTTATTTTATGTGTATCAGTGTTTTGCCTGAATGTATGTAAGGGCACACATGTATGCAATGCCTGTGGAGTCCAGAAAAGGGCATCAGATTCCCCAGAACTAGAGTTATGTGTGGTAGTTAGCCCCCTTGTACCAGCAGGTACTGAACGCAGGTTCTCTACAAGAGCAGCTGCTGCTCTCAATCGCTGAGCCATCTCTCCAGCTCCTTTCAAATATTTTTGGTCCTTGGTTGGCTGAATCTTTGGATGTAGCCTAGAGGCTGGGTTAGGAGCCCAGGTGTACTGCTTTGTCAGCTGGACGGAGAGATAGATGGCAGAGATGATAGGTAAATAGACAATGGGTGACAGAGTACAGATAATGGTAGGTGATAGGTAGGTGATTGATAGACGATGATGGGCAGATGATACGTAGGCAATAAATGGTATATGGCATGTTGGATAGACGATAGAGATAAAGGGATAGACGGCAGATGGTTGAGGATAGGGAGCTGACAGAGATGGTGATGGATAAAGCTGGTTTGTAGATAAGCAGACGGATGATGACGTGTGAGTGGGCGGCAGCATGTCGTCTGGCGTGGGCTGGCGTGGGCTGGGCTCTGCCCCTCCCGGAAGCTGCAGCTTCTGGTTCCTCTCCTGCAGATTTGGCACCACTCCTTCTATCAGGTCCTCCACATCGCCCCCGAGGAACATCCTCTGATGGTGACAGAGCCACCACTAAACGACATAGCGGTTAAACAGAGAGTGTCCCAGGTAACGGGCCAGGGGCTTGGGTAGGGCAGCGTCTGATTCCACCTTAAAAGCCCCCAGCCTCTGCTCTGGGCCTCATCCTAGCTGTCTGCCATGGAGAAGTTGGTGGTGAGCTGATGGGATGGCCTGCATTGACCGCAGCTTGAGAGTGGACCCAGCCTGAGAATGGACCCATTCTGAGAAGCCCCAGCTCCAGCCCCAGCCCAGACTGCAGAGCCTCCTCAGGGCTGCAGCAGCCAGGTGCAGAGCTTGCAGGAAATGCCGCCAGCTGTGCCCAAGTTCCACCCAGACACTCAGCTTCTCCTAATGAGGACACAGGCAGCCAAGCTTGTCCATCTGGCCAGTATCCCTGGAACCCAAGTGGCCTCTTGCAGTGAGCAGCCCCAAGCCCAGGAAAAGCCTGGGGCTGAGGCATCATCTGCAAACAACAGAGGCCCACCTATGACCTAGAAACAACAGTTCCACCTGTCATGTCAGGTGTGAACGGCTGTCATGCCCGATAAGCCTGAACTGGGCCACTGACCACCCCTCCACCACACGTGGATGGTCACATCCTGGAAAATGACTGCAGCTGGCTCCCCCTCAAGGACTGGGCATGGCTGGGGTCACCTGGAATATCCAGTGTCCATGAAGGATTTGATGAGCTGGAGGAGGACGAGAGAGGCACAGCTGGTGGTGCATCCAGTCCCCATCCTAAGGGAGCAAGAGGGTGCATGTGCACCCAGGAGGAGGTCTGTGTTAGGAGCTGAGGTCAGCCACTTCCTCTGAGCCCGGAAGGGGTGGCAACTCATCACAGCTGAAGGTTCCGGTCTAGCCCAAGGGTAGAAAATCAGATGATCTGTTCCCACGAGCAGGCATGTGTTCCCCTCCCGTCCTCTCAGACAAGCCCACCGACACTGGGGAGGCCCTCTGCTCTTCTCAGCCCCTGACTCCATGTCACTTGTCTAGAGATATCCCCACAGGGAAAGCCACTGCACAATGTCCTCTATAAAGAGTCTCAAGCTACCTTACCTCGGGCCGTGCCTTCAGCCATGAAGACAATCAGCTGTGGTTGTCTTACAGTTACAGTTGTAACAGGGTGTCTGTGGAGTGTTCAACACATTGGAGCCGGCGTGAGCATGGTGAAATAGCCATTTGACAAACAGTCCTTTTGTTCAAGCAGGTAAGGCAGCAGGATAGTCTGGGGAGCTGCTGATTTAGGGGGTCAGATCGCTGCGTGCGCAGCGCCTCTGCCCAGCTACAGGAGGGTGAGCATCAGAAGGTGCATCTACAGCATAACCTCAAACTTACTGTCAACAGGAACCGTGCTTTTGAAGATTTTCACAATGCTAGGGAGAGCTGGGACCCTCTGTAAGACTCACCATTATGACCAGATCTAACCAGTCATCTCACCATCCATTATTGTCGAGAAAGAGGCACGAGCCATTGTCCTGTCAGCATTAACCATCAACTTGACACAGCTTAGAAACACCTGAGAAAGGAATCTCAGTTGAGTGTCTTTATCAGGTCGGTCTGTGGACATGTCTGAGAGGAATGGTCTTCATTGCTGGAGGACCCCGCCCACCGTGGGCAGCACCATCCCTGGGCAGGTGGCTGGTCCTGGGCTGTTTAAAAAAGGTAGCTGAGCTTGACTGTGAGCTGGTAAGCAGCATCCGCCACGGATCCTGTACTTCCTTGGTTGTGCCTTCCCGGTCAGAGGTGACATGGTGTTGGAATAGCGAGTAGGTCTGCCTTTGAGTTCTTGCCCCGACGTCCCTCAATGATGGATTGTGACTTGGAAGTGTAAAGTGAAACAAACCCTGTCCTCCCAAGTTGCTGTTGTTGGTCAGTGTTTTGTCACAGCAACAGAGTGAAGCTTCGACAGCGGCTTCACACCATGGAAAGCCGGAGCCCACAGCACTGGTGGGCAGAGTCAGCTGTCGTGGGGTGCCGGTTGCCTGGGCTTAGTCTCCCTGGAGCCACAGCCCACTGCAATATGCACTTGTGGCATCCAGGGCAGTGTGCTGCCCAGCTGGCCAGCCTGCTAATCTTCCTTCCTAGATTCTATTCGAGACCTTCAATGTCCCAGCCCTGTACTTAGCTAACCAAGGAGTCCTGTCCCTGTATGCTGCTGGCAAAACCTCCGGTGAGTTACCATGGAAGCCCCATCCTTCCTAGCTCACAGCATTCCCATCCTTGGGGATGCAGACACTCACCATAGCACACAGCCACCCCCTAAGAAATAATAAGAGCAAATGGGGGTGGCTGGCGAGATGGCTTAGTGGGTAAAGGCACTTGCTGCCAAGCCTGACAACCAGGGTTGGATCCCAGGGACCCACGTGATGGAAGGAGAGAACTGACTCCCAAAGATTGTCCACGAACCTCCATGAATTACAGCCCCCCTGCACTTATCTAGCATAGTCCCCACCCCAAACTCCCCATCCTCCAGAGTCCCTCCTTTCCTAACACATGGGCTCAGGCATAGAGCAGATTGCTGTAAAATTTCAACCCTAGGATGCACTCAGGGCATCTAGACCAGCAGGTACCAGCTGCACCTGGGGAAGACAGGCGCCCAGGTCTGTCCAGGTGTTTGCCAGTTTCTGGTGGAGCTGCTCACTCGTTTTGACAATTCTGTTTTATCCTGGGCACAAGCCTTTGGTCAACGGCATGTTCCGCAGATGTGTCCCACCTGTAGCTCCAAGTGCTGCTCTCCTCCCAGAGTCTTCAAGAACAGGTTTTAATTTCTAGAGTCCAATTTTTGGGTGTCATAGCAAAAAAGTCATTAGCTGAATCCAAAAGCTTTGTGCTGGGTTTCCTCCTAGAAGTTTTACAGATCTTAATTTTATTCTCAATTCTGTAGCCTACTTTGAACAAATATTTATATGGAGTAAGATATGAAATCTAAGTGTGTGTGTGTGTGTGTGTGTGTGTGTGTGTATTACTATCCCTTGGTGTTTACTGAAGGGACGGTATTGAGACAGGGTCTCACTGTGTAACCCTGGCCGGCCTGGAACTTACTATGTAGACTAGGCTAACCTTCACTTCACAGAGATCAGCCTGCCTCTGACTTCCAAGTGCTGGGGTTCAAGACGTACCCCACCATGCCCGGCCCTCACAGTATTTATTGAAAACACTGCCGTTAGCTGCTGGCAGGGTGGCTCTGAGGGAAAGTCCCCTTTCTTTGGGGACCTGGTTGCTGGTAGGTTTCTCATGCCTCAGTGGATGAGACGTAGCCATGCATGTATGGCAGCAGTCACTGGAATCCTGGGGTGACCACAAATAACGAAGGGTCTACAGTTGTGGGGTGATGAGATGGAGCCCTGAAGGGGTTGGAGGGAGGTGGATGGATGGTATGATTGAAATACATTGTATAAATGTACAAGATTTTTGAAGAATAGATGAAGATACTGCTAGACCAAACTGTGTTAACTGTGTGGGTGAAACGTCGAGAGAAAACCCATTATCCTCTGCAGTCGTTCTACACTGAAAAGAAACGGGGCACTTCACAAAATGAAAGAGAAGGAGAAGAGACGCTCTTTTTCGGGGGTGCCCTCGCCATTTCTGGGGGAGGCAGTTCTCCGGGGGTGCCCTCGCTCCTGAGCTTGCTGTCCTGTCCTGGGTTTGCAGCCTCTTCCCTTTAGGTCAGCAGTATGTGGTCTGAATGACAGCAGCTGTAGCAAGCCCCCAAAATGAGAAGGCTTTGTTCTACCCTTAGGGTCTCCTGTTTTAGAACATGCATCCTGTATGGATTTTAGAATCAGATTATCAGTTTCCAAACACAAACAGAAAAAGGAAAGACACAAGGAAAAATGAACAAAACTCCACCTCTGGGGCCGTCTTGATGGAGTGGATGGATTTGGGAAGAGCTTGCATCTTATAGACATCTAATCTGGCAACAACAAGCATGGTGTGTCTGTGGGGTCTACCAGGCTCCTTTGGGCACACTGGAGGGGCTCATGGGGTCCAGGCCATGCCTGTCAGGTGTTTGCTGTACCCCTGAGCGTCTCGTGCATCCTGGTGCTGTCGTAAATGTGGTATTTTCTATAGGTTGAACATGAGATATACCCACAGGCTCACGTCATGACTCAGCTGTCGGCTGATGGGGCTTTGGGGGTAGTGATTGGATCTTGAGGGCTCTGAGTCCAGGAAAAGATTACCTATTGATGGCCTCATAATTGGATGGTAGTATTGTTATTTTGGGGGGATAGTTTTCCTGGTAGGGATGGGGTTCTGGAAGGAGTAGGTCACTGGGGTACGCCTTTGAAGGGCGAGTCCCGCTAGTATTTGTCATAAGAATGAAAAGTTTGACTCAGTGTCTGTGTGTGTGATGTGAACATATGTGTGTGTGTGGCACTAGAGTCAACGTCAGGAGTTGTCCTCAGCTATCTTCTGTTTTATCTTTTGAGACAGGGTCTTTCCTTGAATCCAGAACTCACCAGTTGGCTAGACTGGTGGGCTAATGAGCTCTGCCTGGCTCTGTGGCCCCTTTTCTTGGGCTGGGGTTACAGATTCAACTCCTGTTCCCAGCACTGACAGGGTGCTGGGATGTGAACTCAGTCCTCCCAGCATTGACAGGGTGCTGGGATGTGAACTCAGTCCTCCCAGCATTGACAGGGTGCTGGGATGTGAACTCAGTCCTCCTGCTGTGCTGAAGGTGCTTTGATGACTGAGCTGGCTCCAAAGTCCATGCATCTTAACTGCTTTTCTGATTGCTCATTGCTGCTATATAGATTGCATCCTAATTTGCATATTGATTTGCTTCAATCCCAATACCTCAATTAAACTCATTTTTGTAGACTTTATAGGATTTATTACATAGGTAAGCATATTTTCTTAATTACATTTCAAAATTGTAAACAGATGTGTGCCCACATACAGGTGTGGTATGGCATATGTGAAAGTCAGAGGGCAACCTGTGGGAGTGGGTTCTCTCCTTCTACCATTATGTCCAGGGTTTGAACTCAGGTCATCAGTCTTGGTGGCTAAGCGCCTTAAAACCTGCTAAGCCAACTTGCTGGTCCTACTGCTTGTGTGAGTGTGAGTGTGAGTGTGAGAGTGTGTGTGTGTGTGTGTGTTCAGATATACATACACATAATATATATAATATATAATAATATTATAATTATATATAATTTATATAATATATAATGTATATATAACACATATATATATATATATATATTCTGTTCTCCCTGAAGCCCCAACTGGTCTGGGACTCATTTTGTACACGGGGCTGGCCTCAATCTCACAGACATCCATCTGCCTCTGCCTCCTGAGTGCTGGGATTAAAGGTTTATACCACCACAGCCCGCTGCAAATATATTTTTGACAAAATTTACTTCATCTTTCCAAATCACATGCCTGTTTTCAAAACTTTTTTCTTGACTGTTGACTGGTTAGGCTTCCCTGTTTCATACTGAGTAGAGGTGGGGACAGTAATCTTTGTCTTGTTCCTGGTCTTGGAGGAAGGTTGCTTCCCCTCACAGCGTGCAGTAGTGTCTCTAAGCAAGTTCCCTTGTACTTTTAGTTTGCCGAGGACTGCTTTCCTTTAATCTAAAATATACAAATTACAATTTGTCAAAATGTAATTTATGCATCGTGATGGTCAGCTTTGTCAACGGGACACACCCTGGAATCACCTGGGAGGAGAATCTCAGTGAAGGGTCATCTGCGTTAGGTTGGCCTGTGGCCATGTCTCTGGGGGACTGTCTTAATTCATGTGGGAAGACACCGCCCACTGTGGGCAGTGCCCCTCCCTGGCAGGGGCTCCCAGGCCATATCAGAATGGAGAAATGTGTTCACTTCTCTGTTCTCAACTCTGAATACGATGTGACCAACGTTCAAGGTTCCTGCCTTGACCTCCTTTACAGTGATGGACTGTGACCTGGGATTGCAAGCTGAAATAACCCCTAAATCGCTTTTGTCAGGGTATTTTGTTGCTGCCACAGAAATGAAATGGGACCATGCATCTCCTGCATCTGGGTTTTCCCGCCTCTTCCTTAGGATTGCGGTGTGCACTGGTTTTGACAGCAGGACTGCTTTGTGTTTCTGGAACTAAGCTGATTTTGTCATGATGGGGCATCTTTTTAAACCTACATTGTTGATCTCGATTTGCCAAAATTTCATTCTGGGGTTCTGTGTCTGTGCTCATGAGTGATAACAGCCTACAGTGTTCTCCCACCTCCCAGGGACCTCAGTGCGTGGGGAAGAGACTCTGTGCTCTTTTCCAGCTGTTGTAGGTGGGAGGTGGCCCACTCTCCACCTTCCTTCCCAGCTAGAAGTGGGGGTCCTCTGGACCTAACTGTTCCATTGAAACTTGTAATTCTCGATTCCCAGTCTCAGTAAGGAAAAGGAGGGGACCACTGGGCTCCCAGTCAGCCCCCAAGCCACTGTATCACATACAGCGAGGACCCTTACCATGCATTCTTCAACTTTTCTAAGCCAACACACTGGGGGCCTTGCTAGCTAAGGCATACGCCTCCTGCTGTCCTCACGCGGCACCTCTCAGCCATCCCAAGACCCTGCAAAGCATGGCGACCCTTCCTCCTTTCTCTCTTCGCTAATAATCGCATGTCTGGTCTAACAAAGACATCCGCTGGTTGTGTCCAAACCGCGTGATCTGTTCCTGCTTCTAGTGCATGCTTTTTTGGAAGGAGTGGGCTCCTGCGCCCCTGGGCCTCTCTTCTGTTATCTCCCCTTCAACTGCCCTTCCTGCAGATGTAACAATTGACAAGGGACGCCAGAGGCCCTCCATCATGATGCCGGCCTGTTCTCTTTCTAGGGACAACTATTGAATCTGGAGAAGGGATGACATACTTTGTGCCCATCATCAATGGCTGCCCTTTGCAACAGTCGACCACCAAGCTGGACATAGCTGGTCAAGATCTGACTGTGTATCTCCTGAAACTGCTGACCAACAGTGGGAACTTGTTAGTGGGCACAGGTAGGAACCTATATTTTTAAACAAGTAAAACAGTGCTTGGGGTATAAAGGCCTTCTTTTTTTTTCAATGTGTGTGTGTGCATCTATGGACATCTCTGTGTATCCAGGTACACATTTGTGTATACATGCAAGTGTGTACATATATGTATAGTTACATGTATTTATGCATGCAAGTATGTGTGGGAGTGTATATTTAAGAATGTCCATGTGGAAGACAACCTCTGGTGTCATCCTCAAGAACACCATCCACCTCCTTTGAAATAGCATCTCTCATTGGCCTAAAGATCACAGATTAGGCTAGACAGGCCGGCCAGTGAGCCCCAGGGACCCTCCTGTGTCCGCCTCCCGAAGGTTACAGTGCGAAGATTACAGTGTGTACCGCCATACACGGCATTTGCACATGGATTCTGGGGACTGAACTCAAGTCCTCATGCTTGCAAGACAAGCACTTTACCTCCAGCCTTGTAAGGTCCTTCCTCGGCAGCTCCACTTACAGCCTCGATTTGTAAAGCTGAGGCCACTGCACCGTCACCCAAGTTCTGAAAACAACCCAGTCTTTATTTATCAACACCGAGTGACTTAAAAGTGATGAGGCGGGCATCGATGATGGTGTGACGCTGATGGTGGCGAGGAGGGTAATGATGCTGTTGACGGCGGTGAGGAGGTGATGGTGATGGTGGTCGTAATGAAGTTAGTGGTGATGGTGAAGATCATGATAGTTAGAAGGCAAGTGGGACGGATGGGTCAGGTCAAGGTCAGAGCATGCTCTGAGCAGTTCACACTTAGCAAGATCCCCGTGTACACTGACTCCTGCATGCAGAGTCAACTCACCACGTAGGTGAAGAAGGGAGGGAAAGGGGATAATGAACTCGCCTAAACCGGTACACAGCAGAGGTGGGATGGGAGCCCAGACTTGTCTCATGAAAGCCCAAACCTGGTGAAGGAGGGAGATATCAGGACCTGACAGTGTCCCAGAGGCCAGAGGGAGAAGGGAGTGGTGAGGGGTGGTCATGGGAGGAAAGGACGGAAGAGCCTCAGGGGCTTTGGAATAGGACGTGAGAGACAGGATGCACCTGTAATCACAGCACCTGGAGGTGGAGGCAGGAGGAGTTCAAGGTCATTCTCAGCTGCAAGTAAGTTTGAGACCAGCATGTGCTACATGAGACCCGATCTGAAGAGGAAGAGGAGAAACAGGAGGAGGAGGAAGAGGAGTCGGAGGAGGAGTTGGAGTCGGAGGAGGAGTTGGAGGAGGAGGTGGAGAAGGAGGAGGAGGAGGAGGAGGAGGAGGTAGAGGTGGAGGAGGAGGAGAAGGAGGAGTTGGAGCAGGAGGAGGAGTTGAAAGAGGAGGAGGTGGAGGAGGAGAAGGAGGAGTTGGAGCAGGAGGAGGAGTTGAAAGAGGAGGAGTTGGAGGAGGAGAAGGAGGAGTTGGAGCAGGAGGAGGAGTTGAAAGAGGAGGAGGAGGAGGAGTTGGAGGAGGAGGAGGAGGAGGAGGTAGAGGTGGAGGAGGAGGAGAAGGAGGAGTTGGAGCAGGAGAAGGAGTTGAAAGAGGAGGAGTTGGAGGAGGAGGAGGAGGAGGAGGAGGAGTTGGAGGAGAAGGTGGAGGAGGAGGAGGTGGAGGTGGAGGAGTCGGAGGAGGAGGTAGAGGAGTTGGAGGAGGAGGAGGAGGTGGAGGAAGAGGACGAGGTGGAGGAGGAGGTGGAGCAAATGGAGGTGGTGGTCCACAGGCTGAAGAGCAGGTGGGGTCTCCAGAGGAGCAACTCGGAGACTTCCTTGTTGGTTAAAGCTCAAAGACAGCTGCAGATAAGATGTAAAACCCTACTAACATCAATAGGGATGTCTGGGTTTCAGACCTATGTCAGCCACCGGGGAAAGGAAGGGGCATCCCTTGGCAAGGGGCCTCTCCGGCTGAGACCAGTGTTCCAGAGGGTGGGCAGGTCTGAGTGATATGTAACACCTAGGTAGAAAATATGAGTTGGATTTTCTGGGCCTGCCCGAACGCAGATATATACGGCAGGGTTGCACCTTAGGAGAGGCTGAAGCTGTTCAGCACGCTCCACTGGGCCGTGACCCTGCAGAGGTGTTTGAGTCGAGTCACAGTGCTTGTCGGAGGGTGGCTGCATCCTCCTCTCCACGTTCACTCCCATCCTACATCTGGCCTTGTCTTGCAGCCGACAGGGAGTATATCAGGGACCTGAAGGAGAAACACTGCTACGTGGCGTTGGACTACGACATGGAAATGGAGAAGACACACGCGACTTCCAGCCAGAAGAAATTCCAGCTGCCGGATGGCAAGGAAATCAACATAGGACCTGAGGTTTTCATGTGCTCGGAGGGCCTTTTCCACACCAGCCTGCTAGGTGAGCCCAGGGCCAGGCGCAGGAGCGCAGATCCCTGCAGAGGGAAGGTGCTGGGCAGGGCAGACTGCGGGGATTCTGGCTTCAGTAGGAGGAGGTTTCTGCTCTCGTGGGGTCCTCTAGGATCTACTGACACTTCTTACCCGCCCCCTTCAGGGGAGGAAGCTCTCTGGACTCTTAGACCAATTGTAAGTGGACCATTGAAAACAGATGACTCTTCTCTTTCAAAATCTGTTGTTTCGAACTCTGCTGATGCGGCAGCATTTGAACTACAGTGCAGACCGCAGGGCAGAGGAAGCCGGACCAGTAGGTTTGGAGAGAGCTGTAAAAACTGGCCCAAAGGTTTTTAGTGCTGAACTGACTGTTGTTGCAGTTACTTTTCTCCTTGTGACAACATACCGGACAAAAGCGACTTAAAGAGTTTCCACTCAGTTTGGGGGTCACTGTCTGAGGACACAGTCCATCATGTGCCCACAGTTTGGTGGTGAAATCCATCATGGAGGGCAAGGCACTGCCCCAGTGTGAGGCGGCTGGTCACATTGCAGCTGCAGTCAGGAAGCAGGGAAAGATGCGTGCTGGTAATCAGACGGCTTCCTCCTCCAGGACCCCAGTTCGTGGGGTGATGCCCCCACATTCAGGCTGGGTCCTCTCTCCTCAATTCAAACTAGAAGCTTCCTCATAGATACATTCAGAGGCTTGTTTGCTAGATGATTCTAGATACTGTTGAGTTATTAATATTAACTATTATAATTTATCAGGAGAGTAAACAGGAAAGACAGTGCTTGGCCGGTGGGAGGGTTCACCACTGTCTTCCCAGCACTTGGCTGCAGAGGAAGGAGGATTACCATGAATTGAAGGTCAGCTTGTGCTACGTCATGAGACTTTTCCTTAACAAACTAACAAACAGAAAACCGATGGACTATGAAATTTGTAGAACAGGAGAATGACCTCTCGGGGAGTCTTGGAAAGCCAACATTACCTGCAATAATTTCTCAAAGTCATTTGCTCTGGTCCTCGGCACACAGCTTCCAACGTAACCGGCTTAGCTCCGTTCTTCCTGCTGTACTGAGCAAAGTGTGTGTCTCTTTCTGTTGATTTTTTGTTTTTGAGACAGGTTGTCTATAGTCCAGGCTGGCCTGGAATTCACTATGTAGCCTACGTTGGTCTCACATTTGTGGGCAAACCTTCTGCCTCAGTTTTCCAAGAGCTGGGATTATAGGCATGGGCCACCACACCTGATGGAGTACACGGTCTTGAAAACACAGCATCTGTGGCCACCGTGTGGCTGAACATGGTGCAGGCATCATTAAGGTCCTTTGTCCAGCCGTCCAGGTCTTCCTCAGGGGCCGGGTGGACCCCAGGGAACAAATCTCAGCCATAGGCTCCCAATGTTGGCAGAGCCCTCTGCCAGGTTCCAGGCGCACACCAAGCCACTCTTGTTAATCCTTGGCCCTTAGCCCAGTGAGGAGAGGCGTGGACAGACGTGCCCTGTCCCGGATGACGGGAGTTGCAGTGAAGTGTCCCATCTTTCACAGGTCCTGTGCAGCCAATGGCGAGTTAACACAGTTACTCAGTAGCACTTTCCAAGGCTGCCTGAACTGGGATTCTGCCCTGCAGAATCCACAAAACAGGCAGCACCCGTCCAAGCACTGGAAATCAATGCTATCAGTGGTGGTGTCAACAGGCCACGTCCATGACCCACTTGAAACCTATGGGACCTCATTGTTCTCTGTGGCCGCTGGGGTTATCCAGGACCCCCATTCCTTTCACTGGAAGAGGGGAGCCAAGTGGGTAGAGCCTCTGTCCCCACAATCCTCCTGTACATATCCCCCAGGGAGGAACAACTTGGGGATCCACATGGGGGCTGTACAGAGCATCACCTCCTGCGATCGCTCCTTCTGGAAGGCACTGTTTGGTCACATCATGCTGTCGGGTGGCACTGGCGTCTGCTCGGGTCTGCGCTTCCGGATGCAGAGAGAGATAGCCACGCTGATCTCCCCAGAGCTCACGGTGAAGGTATCGCCCCCTATCCTGGACCGGGGCCTCCCGGATCATTCCAAAGATAGTTCTAGAGTGTGTCAAGGCACCAGGCACGGGTCGTACTGGGCATGGGTCATTCTGGCATAAAATGCTTTGCTGTTTGCGTCTTGGTGATGAGAGGCTAGGCTGATGCAGGAGAGGCAGAGGAGGGGACTCGGGACCTCAGGGTGGGCAGTGGGCAGGCTTAGGGTTACTGGGTGAATAGTGGCGGGCAGGGCCAGGGTGCTGGAACACAGTGAGCATCTACTCAGAAGGTAACATCAGAGCAGACACTCCAGAGGGGATGGAGGGGCCTCCGCGGAGGAGCATGTGGGCTCTTTTGTGTTTTACGCTCACGTGTATGCACATGTGGACTTAAAGTCCATGCCCAGTGTTTTGTGTGGGTTCTGGGGATGGAGCTGAGCTCAGGTCTTCAGGTTTGCGGGCCTGTGCTTTACCTGCTGAGCTCTCTCCCTAGTCTTCTCTTAACAAGTGGAAATCTCCTCAGACCCCAAGACTGCACATCTTCCTTGCCGGTCCCTTGGTGGCATGCCTGTCTTCCTGTCTTAGGGTAACAAACTTGCTCTCTTAATCTAATTTAATCAGTGAGCTAGTGATTTGTTTGAAAGGAGGTCTCACGTAGCCCAGGTTGGCTCAGAGCTTAACTGTGTAGCGAGGACATCCTTGAACTGCTGATCCTCCTGCCTCGACCTCCCTAGTGATGGGATGACAGGTGTGTGTCACCAAGTCTGTGTGAGTCTGTTTAGGCACTCAAAGTTAGCAAGAAGGATGAGCAGTCTGACCTCGAGCAAGTGATATCCACCTTCCTGTGTCCCAGGGGTTCCACCTGGGCGGTTTTCTCCCAGGATGTGAAGGTCTGTGGAAGGGGAAGGGAGAAGCCCCAGGACAGGCCTCAGCAGCTCACACCATGGGGCAGAGGGGTGTTACTGGGGGTTCAGTGGAAGGGGAAGGGAGAAGCCCCAGGACAGGCCTCAGCAGCTCACACCATGGGGCAGAGGGGTGTTACTGGGGGTTCAGTGCTTGCTGGTGGATTGATAGATTTTGCTGAACTGAATTTTCTAATTTTTATATAAAATACACTTGCTGTACCCATGAGCTCTGTCAAGTACAAACTGTGTTCTGTGTTTAGGGGCCAAGGGTACAAGTCTCTGTGGCTCTTGCTCATTCCACACAGGAAGTAGGTATGAACTGTCCAACACTGTTTATGTTTAATTTTTGAGACTGGGCCTCACTGTGTAGCCCAGGTTGGCCTCGAACTCAAGACCCTTCCGCCTCTGCCTCCTGAGCATTGCAGTCACAGGTGTGTGACCCCTTTCTTCATTAGTAAGTCATGCTTTCTACCAGGTTCTTCCAAGGGCAGACATCTGTGGGTCCCATTCAGAGCAGTACTTTTAAAACAAATCTTTAAAGATTGTATTTATTTATTTGCCTCTCTGTGTCTGTGTCTGTGTGTGCATGCGGGTGTAGGTATCTGTGTGTGTGCATCTGTGTGTGTGCACATGCATGCACATGTGAGTGTAGGTGCTTGTGGAGGGTAGAGGTACCAGACCCCTCCCGGAGCAGGTGTTACAGTGTGAACTGCCTGACATGGATGCTGGGAACTGCACTTGGGTCCTCTGCAAGAGCAGTGTGCACTCTTAACAGCTGAGCCATCTCTCCAGCCCAGCCATATTTTTGGAGTTTTTTAAACAAATATTTATTTACGTGTACATGCTCGGCCCCCTGTGGGAGGTCAAAGAGCAGCTTGAGACAGTCACCTCCCTCTTATTACCATGAGTCCCGGGGCTTGAACCCAAGTCATCAAGCTTAGCAGCAAGTGCCTTCACCCACTGAGCCGTCTGGCTGGCCCAGCGCAGCGTTTTGACGTGGGTCTCCTCCTCCCTGCAGGTGGCCACCTCCCCATATGCCAAGTACGGAGCCTGGGTTGGTGGCTCCATCCTGTGTTCCCTCTCTACCTTCAAGGACATGTGGGTGACGAGCCAGGAGTACAGAGACATTGGCTCCTCCATCATGGGCAGAAGAAGCTTCTGATCCTTGGCTTTGACCATTCCACCTCTCAGGCCATAAACACCACACCCAGGCCCAGGCTGAGCCTCCCCCTCTGACCAGGATGAGCTCACAGCAAGGCCCTTCCTCCCCTGCGGGCAGTAAAAGAGTACAACTGCCTCTGCCTTGTGTCTTGGCGACCCCACAGTGACTCAGTGCAGGCTGATCCTCCGTGTGCATCAGTCAGGATGGTGCGGTGATGCTGGGTAGTAAGCACCCCCAGTTCCCAGGACCAAAAAGTGAGGGCTGTCTGTGACCTAGCTGCCTGTGCCATGAAGGTCAGTAGAGGTCATTGCCGCATCCATGGCAACGCCTGCATGACAACATGTCTCCAAGATGATGGGTGCTGTAGGATGGGGGGACGTGTGCTTTTCGGAGCTTTGCCCCCAGCGGTTCCCTGGCAATCAGCCCGACTCCTGATACCTGAACGAGCACTCTATAAACACCCATGGTGTTCCTGGTCACGGCTCGCAGCACTGGCTTTCTTATCTGGATTTCTCATAAATCTTACTTTCATGCCCATACATGCTTTCTTTCTCTAAAGCAAAAAAAAAATATTTTTTTATGAATCAGTGAGTTCCAAAGAATTGGCATAGATGTTTCCTCCCCTGATTTAGGCTTTTAATTTAGCAGTTTATGATCTATATAATGATTTAAAAAATAGTTTTGGGATCTTTATGAATTCCCTTGAGCGAAAAGAGTTAATGATACAAAAAATAAATACTGACCCTGAGAAAGTACAACTAGAAAGATTAATAGGAAATAGTTACAATAAATCTAACTCTTCAAGTAAAGAATTGCAGAATCTGGCAATTCCCAATAGGTACTGAAGTATATCTTAAAGGTCGTTTTGACCCAGGGCCATAAGAAACTTTAAAAATGTGTTTAATGGTGTCAGTCCAGTTTCCAAGAGACCAGTACTGTTGTGCCCATCTGGCTATGACAACAAGATATACTGAAAAACCGCAAGACGTGCTGAAAAAGACAAAATAAGTATAATGATTAAATGTGTATCTCTTCCTTGTCAAAACTTGTAAAACTTGCCAATTTCCTCCTGTAACTGTATAAAACCTCAGTAGAAACTTTAGTAAATTGCAGCAGATTCAAACCTCAACCTGAGTTGTGTCTGTCTGTCATTCGCCGAATCCTAATTCTCCTAAGCCTTCACCCCTGCTCTCCCTCGGTGTCCGGTCTCCAAGAGGGACGGTCCGCGGCAGGTCATGACTGTCACTCAAGACCTGCTGATGAGGCTGATGCCACCCAGAGCGGCAACACTGGTGCTGGGTTTCTTAGTGCATTTTCTGACGCTGTAACAAAACACTCGAGATCTGGTAATTTACAAAGAACAGGGGTTTACTTAGCCCACAGGTACAAATCATAACCACCAGCCTCTGTGAGGGTCTTGTGCCTTGTTAGAACATGGTGTATGTAGGGCACAATGCAGGATGGACCTTAGCCAGGTCACCTGCTATGAGGATTAAGGGAGTGGCTCCTGTGGGATGTACTTCACTCCAGCCAGGGGTGACAACAGCTTCAGCCCTACGTCTGGAGAGAACCTGCACTGAGATGATCCATCCGGAGACAAAATACTATTGGCCGCAGTTGGGAACCACCCCATAGGGGGTTGGCTAGCCAAATTCATAAAATCCCCTGCACTTCCTTGAATAAATGAGTTTTGCTGCTCCTCGCCCTCGGCACGCTTCTCACCCAGCTCCCGGGTCTGCGTGTGTTGACTCCGCGCCTCTCACGCCCTCACAGCGGAGACCCTGCATCCCATTCAGGCCCGCACCAAGCAGAGGGACCCCAACAGGTGTAGAGTATTATGGGTTGAGACAGCAGGATACAAGTTTAAGTCTCTTTCTTCTAATTAAAGCCACAAATGACATCAGGGGGCACTACCTATGTGACCACAAACCCCGATCACCCCACAAAGTCTGAACCTCCAAACACCAGTGACATACAGATTTGGGGTCTGGGGTGGAGCTCGTGAGTCTCGTGGTGGGTTTGCACTGTCAAGGAAGGCACACTGGGCTTATCTCGCAGTTAACGACACAAGTCACAGCCCCACCTTAACACAAGAGGCCTGGAAGTGGCGCCATAGATGGCACAGGCACCTGGGAGGGACTCGCTTTGTCCTGTGCAAGGGGCCTCCATCCTTAGTGGATTCTGTCCTCACGAGGTTCGTGAGAGCTGACTGCAGGAGCTGCAGCTGAGGAGGGCTGTGAGGCTACGGAGGCTGGAGTGTAAATCTTCAAATGAGTAGAGCGTGGTGGAAAAATTCTTCAAACAGCAAAGGGCCCAAGCCTTCAGCAGGAGAGCGTCAGAGAGCCTGCTTATTCCTCACGCACGAGGACCCTGACTTCGACTTTCTCTGGGTTTTCGTCCAGCCATCCCCACTGCAGCCAGCCAGGCAGAACGTCTCATGTGGCAGCTTCAGGGAGCACATTGTTTCCACCATCCTGGGAGACTTACAAGCATCCAGGTAGCCCATCCTCCCACCCAGCTACACCCGCATCTCCGTGGAACCTATTGATTCTGCATTCTGAGAAACTTGTTTTCCTAACCAAGGCTTTTATTAACGGAAAACCTCTTTGTTAGCTGAACTGCCCCTGGTCTGGTGTAACTCTGGTTATTGGCTTTGCTCTTGGCATGAAGTAATTGGTTTTAAGTGTTATAAATGCTGCCCTGCTTCTCCTCAGGGTCCAGAGTTCTCTTGGGCATGAGCCCCCTCTTTGACCACTGCCTTGCTAGCTAACAAATAAAGGACTCCTAATTTGATCATTATGTGGTGGTCCTCTGTGCCTTCTTGCTCGGTATTACATTTGGAATCCCACTCAGGGGCTCAGCCCCACTCCAGATTTCCCTGGCCTGATGAATTGTTACAAGGGAGGCACCCCTGAGACATTCCAGAGCCTCAGAACTCTCATTAGAGCTGTGGAGTCCCAGGATGTCTGCTGTGTGACCCTTAAACCAAAACTGACTGAGTCCTCTGGTCCTCCTGGGAGATAAGTGTTGTTATTTCCGGTTTGGAGCTCCATTCTGGCCTGGTCCGGTCTGGTATCAGGAATGTGATAGTGGCCTTCCAAAGGTCTCCTCCAAAATAGCCAAGATGTTGGCCGAGGAGGTATCTGGTAAACTGGAGCACCACTGAGACCTGATTTCTCTGATCTCTCTTCATGTCTGCTTTATATGTATGAATAATTGTATGACTGAGTGAGTGATTGGGCAGTTGGACGAAGTGAGTTTTGTGTCACGAGGGCCCTGTCGTTTGCCTTGTTTATTATGGAACGAGAGTACATCCTTGCCTGTTTCACCTGCTGCCTGTGCCTTCCCTTCCTTCTTGACACCCCCAGGTACTCTGCGCATACGGTGCACCAGTGTGGTGTGCCCCTTGGCGGTTCTCTTTGCCTGCCTGTGGAGATGGGCAGGCTGGTAAACTCCCAGGGCTGTAAACTCTGCGTCTCTGCCTCCGGTCATGCTTTACAACTCTCCGTTCTGACAGGCTTGTGGCTGCCTTGCAACTCTCTGCTCTCTCTCTCCTGCTGAGCACCCTCCGGTGCCCAGGCCGTCCCTTTCCCCTCACCCAGGCCTGTCCGGTGGCCCGTCCTCTCTCCCGCATCCAGGGCTCTTCTCTGAGGTGTTCCTCTGCGAGATCCACAGGTCTTTCCTGTGTCTCCAGTTGCAGCCGCCTTGTCCCGCAGATGCTTCTGATTCCTTGCCTGTCTCCCCAGGCCCTCAGCTACAGGGAAAAGGAGAGGGAATGGAGTGGAGCTCAGGACTTGCCAGGAGGCGGCTGCCCACAGAAGCCTGTCATCTGCCTCTTCTCTGCTGGTCACTGAAAGAAAAAGAAAGGTGGGCGGGTTTCAGCCAGGCTGGACTGCTCTCCTCTGGGATCATTTCTCTTCTCTCTGAGAGTAGGGTTCCTGGATGTCTGCACAGGTGATGACATCATCTCTACGACCTCTTCCTCGAGCCCCTTCTCCACCCTTCTGAGGGCGTGGGTTGACATTTACCTCTAGACAACTGTTCCTAAGGAAATACTGTTTTACTCTGCCTTACTACTAAAAAAAAAAAAAAAAAAAAGGCCACTTACTTTTTGTCAGTTCAGAATATCTGCTGATCCTCCCCAACCCCAGATGACGCTCGAAGGAAAGCGGGAAGAGTGAGCCCGGTGTGTTTGGGACTAACATGTAAACAGAGGGATGGACTGTGTTATGAGAAAGGCCTCAAATTTTAAAGTTTTAATATTGTCTAAAAAATGGTTTTGTCTGAAACTAAAATGCCTAATTATACCATGTCGGGAGCCATTTGCCTGCCTTGAACGATGCCCTAGTTTTGGGTTAGGCAGAAGTCAATCTCGTGCACGGAAGTGCCGATTGGAAGCAGGAGTTTTCATTATGCAAATGATTTATACCTAAGGAGAAGTTTATTTTGCACCTAAGACTGAGGTCACATGAAGATCTTTGAAGGAAGCCAATCATGTCTTAGGTTAGTTTGCCTGTGTTAATATTGTTTTGCTCACCTCACAGTATAAATAGGGGGGACTTAATAAAGGCAAGCTGCTTCAGTGTGACTGACAGCCCTCCTGAGTCTGTCCTATTTTTTCTATCTCTCTCCCTCTCTCTATCTCTACATTTTCGCATCCTCACTCCCTGCTTCGGGTACAGTACGCAGAATATAAAAGAAGACAGGAAAAGTCCAACCTGAGGGTATATCGTAAATTATATAAGAACAGAAAAACCATAAACTGTGGTTTAATGTGGTTGGATTTATTCATAAGAAAAAAGGATACTGATTCTTCACTGCAGAATGTTTCTGTTTAGAATGCAATTATACTGGTTCTGCTGGGTTATACTCTTTAAAGGAGGAGGCCTATGCCCTGCACTGTCCCAGGTTTATAATAATGACTAATTCAAGTCAGCCTTATCATCACATAAAGTATCTGACAGTAAAAAGAAAAATGTGAAAAGGCTGTAAATAAATCTCCTTACTAGGTGAGGCAGGGGACAGTGCCGTCTCTGCCTTCTGTGGCCCCCCCATCTTCTGATCTGGGAGGCTGGATGCTTCCATCACCTCTTTGTCAGAAACTTTCTTGCCTTGTAGTCCTGCTGGCCTGATCAGGACTGACGGCTTACCAATGACGACGGCAGACCTCGGCGCACCCTTCCCTTCGGTCCTCACACCCCCTGTAAGTGGATCTGGGGTATGAAGATTAAAAACCTGAGTAATTACCAATGCTGATGGGACACTAGGTCCTTCCTCCTGTGTTCTGCGGCCGCTCAAAAGCTGCTCCCACTGCATCTCCATTGACTGGGGCGCTTGTCCCTTGGGTCCTGGCTGAAGGCTGCTGTTCCATGGGCTCCTGTATGTCCTGGCAGCACCCTAAACTCCAAGACACTGCCCATAGTCATCCTCCATGGGGCCAGGTTTCATGTCAGCCTTGTCTATAGTCAGTGCCCGGCCACCCTCGGACTCCCTCAGTGCCAGTTATTTAAAATACTTTATTTGTGTGAAAGAGGGTCCAGGGCTATCTCTCTCAGTGCTAGTTATTTAAAATACTTTATTTGTGTGTGTATTGCCTGCATGTGTGTAAGTGCGCCCCTGTTGCACAGTGCCTGTAGGGGTCAGAAGAGGGCATCAAATTCCCCAGGAAATGGAGTTATAGATGGTTGTTTAGTAGCCATTTGGGTGCTGGGAATTGAACCAAGGTCCTCTGCAAGAACAGCCAGTGCTCTTAAATGCTGAGCCATCTCTCCAGTTCCAGTGTGCCAATCATTCAATGCTTCGTTACCCAAGATGCTATGGATGTGTACAGGTGTCCTGTCAAACTCCAGCCCTCCTCTCCACCTGCTTCTGCCCTGAGCCCCAGTCCTGTCAGGGCTCCAGGGGAGGACACGCAGGACCCGTGGCTGGGGCGCTGGCAGGGGAGGACACCAGGACCCGTGGCTGGGGCGCTGGCAGGGGAGGACACCAGGACCCGTGGCTGGGGCGCTGGCAGGGGAGGACACCAGGACCCGTGGCTGGGGCGCTGGCAGGGGAGGACACGCAGGACCCGTGGCTGGGGCGCTGGCGGGGGAGGACACCAGGACCCGTGGCTGGGGCGCTGGCAGGGGAGGACACCAGGACCCGTGGCTGGGGCGCTGGCGGGGGAGGACACCAGGACCCGTGGCTGGGGCGCTGGCGGGGGAGGACACCAGGACCCGTGGCTGGGGCGCTGGCGGGGGAGGACACCAGGACCCGTGGCTGGGGCGCTGGCGGGGGAGGACACCAGGACCCGTGGCTGGGGCGCTGGCGGGGGAGGACACCAGGACCCGTGGCTGGGGCGCTGGCGGGGGAGGACACGCAGGACCCGTGGCTGGGGCGCTGGCGGGGGAGGACACGCAGGACCCGTGGCTGGGGCGCTGGCGGGGGAGGACACGCAGGACCCGTGGCTGGGGCGCTGGCAGGGGAGGACACGCAGGACCCGTGGCTGGGGCGCTGGCGGGGGAGGACACCAGGACCCGTGGCTGGGGCGCTGGCGGGGGAGGACACGCAGGACCCGTGGCTGGGGCGCTGGCGGGGGAGGACACCAGGACCCGTGGCTGGGGCGCTGGCAGGGGAGGACACGCAGGACCCGTGGCTGGGGCGCTGGCAGGGGCGGCTCCGCTGCCACCTCTAGGTACCTTGAAAAGATGCCCACCACGCACCTTTCTGGAATGAGGGCTCCGCTGTCTGTCTCCCACCCCGCTATGCTGCACTGGGTTTCTCTCTTCTCTCCCCTCCCAAGGGCTCCCTGCCCCTATTGCCCCTGGCTGCAGTCAGTGACCAGAGGATCCAGAACCTGAGATCCAGTGCCCCAGTCTGGCCCTCAGGACGGGTGCAGGGCCATAGGGTCCTGCATCTGGTCACTCCCCTGTTTTCTGAAAAGCCTCAGGTCCTGACTTCTCCCAAGCATGGACACTTTTCACAGGACTCTTCTAGCTGGACTCAGTGGGCAGTCCAAAGTCCACAAATCTACCCCAAACCACCGAGGTTCGTCTGGGGCCTAAGGGATCTTTTGGATCGTCTGGCCCCAGAGAACATGTGAGCCCTTAACTTGGCCTTTGTTCAGAATCCCTCTATGCTTTGTTTGGAGAAGCCTTTCCAAAGGACTCCACAAGCCTGAGTCCCTCACCCTGACTCGACCCTGTTCTAGTAGATGGATGACCTCCCGTTAGCTGCTGCCAACCTAGACACCAGCCTGCAGGAGAAGGAGGGGAAGGACGAGGAGGAGGAGGAGGAGGAGGAGAAAGGAGGACAAGGATGAGGAGGACGAGGAGCCAGGCAGTCCCTTACAGCTCAGGCACTTTCCGGCCTAGTTTGCTTTATACATTTATCACATGTGCGCCTGATGTGTGTACATGCGCACCACCACACGTATATGGCGATCAGAGGACAACTCTGTGGTGTTGGTTCACTCCCTTCGACTTAAACAATTTTTAATTACATTTTATTTATTGTGTGTGACTATGTGTGTGCCACGGCACACGGGTGGAGGTCAGAGCACAGGCTGCAGGCTGTTTCTTTCCTGCGACCAAGTCAGTCTTGAAGACAGAATGAGGTCTTCGGGCTTGGCTGCAAGTACCTTTACCTGCTGAGTCTCCTCTCCTGCACCCAGACTAGTTGTTTTTTGATTTTTGTTTTTTGAGACAGGGTCTCCCTGTAACCCCAACTGGCTTGGAACTCGCTATGTAGACCAGGCTGGCCTCTATTTCACAGAGCTCTACCTGCCTCTGCCTCCCAAGTGCTGGAGTGAAGGCGTGTGTTACTACTCCTGACATCCCAGTCTAGTTTTTGACCCTGTTTTTCTGTTCTGGCCCAATTTTACTTTTGAGTTCTGCTATGAACGTATGAACTGTTTATTATATTTCTCAATCTCCCTGTTTAAAAAATTTTAAATCACAGTTAATATGTTTTGTGTATGTGTGGTATGTATGTGGGGGCGGGGCACACCTGGCACAGTGCCTGTGTGGAGGTCAGAAGACAACTTGTGGGCGTGCGTTCTCTGTCCACCACATGGGTCCTGTGGTTTGAGCTCAGGTGGTCAGGCTTGACAGTCAGCGCCTTTATCCGCTGAGCCATTGTGACAGCCCGGTCTTCCTGCTTTTAACCTGTAGCATTAGGTTGTGTGGCCCACAATGTTCCTCAACACAGCTCGTACCCCTGCAGCTTAACTGGGCACTGTAGCCTTCGCAGGGTGCCTGGGCCGGGAGAGGAAGGCGAGGCAGGCCTCCCGGTCAAAGGCATTGGTCATTAACCTGTTCCCTTTAGCCTTCACGCTGCCCTTTCCTTCTCTGCAGTGATGTTTGTGGCAGAGGCAGCTGTGGCTCTGGACACCTGTCTGTCACGGCTGGCCCAGCCCGCCCTGCTCCCCAGTTTCCTTTGTCCCCTTGTCTCTACCTGCTGGTTCCCATAGATGTGCACCCAGAAGCATGCCCCTGTCAGTCAGGTGGGGAGACAGGTGGCTGGACGTGGGGGTCTGGGTATTGAGCAAGGCAAGCAACTCCGGATACCCTGAAGGGACAGCAGGTGTCTGGCTTGCTCTGCCTGATGTGATAACCTGGCCCCAGGAAATCACTGTAGATATGAATCTTCTTTTCCCCAACCCCAGACCAGAACCAGGTTTTTGGGTTTCGTTTCCTGGTTCCTGAACTTCTATGTCAGCCCTACAATCTTCCCGCCTTTACCCCAAAACCCCACCTTTAACTTTCCCGCCTTCTGTAACGGTCAGAAAGGCCTCCCTCTATAAACCTCTGCCTTGGTTTTGATAACCGAACTACCCACCTACGTAGTATCCCAGGAGCTCCTCCTCCCGCCGCACTCTGAGCCACCTGAGGACATGTTCAGTCGTCCTCCATTCTCTGGCATGGCTGGAGTACAACAGCCGTGCTGGAGTGGAGGCCCACCCACAGCTGGAAGGCTCCTGGGGTCCCGTAGGAAGCGTAAATGTTGGAATTAAGGACTGTCTGTGGGACATTTCCTGTGGTCACAAAGTCACAGAGAACCAGTCCTGTGACAGAGTGGATACAAGGACCCTGTCCCCACAGGTGCCTGTGTTTGAATTCTTGCTCCTCAGGTCGCACCACTGTCTCAGGAGGAACCTTCAGGAGGTGGGGGAAGTGGTCACTGGAGGTGGGACTTGAGTTTTTAGAGCCACCTGCACTTCCTGTCTGCTCTCTGATGTGTCCCCTCCAACTGTGAGTCCAGATGAACCCTCCTTTCTTTCTTTTTTGGTCTTTTGAGACAGGGTCTTCCTGTAGTCCCAGCTGGCCTGGAATTCACCTGGTAGACCAGGCTGGCCTTGAACTCACAGAGATCTGCCTGCCTGTGCCTCCCGAGTGCTGGGATTAAAGGCGGGCCCCACCATGCGTGGCTACCCCGGCCTTTCTTAACTTGTATCCTCTCAGGTGCGTGGTCATTGCCACAAGCAACAGATCATTGGCTCTTTCACAGAGAGTTGGCAGATCCTCTTTACTAGAACATTTTGCTTCTTTAAACTGTGTGCCTAGAGCTGCAATGGAAATATAAATAATGAAATTAAAGAAATTTAACAGACACCAAAGTCTAAATGATTGTAGGGTGTTTTGTTTTTCAGATTGATCTTGTTATATAGCCCAGACTAGCCTCGAATTCACAGTGATCTTCCTGCCTCAGCCTCCCAGTCTGAGATTGATGGTTTGTTTTTCATACACACCTGACTTGATAGCTGAATTGTTTTTAAGACACGTTTCTTGATAATTGTCATCCTTCAGTTGTCAACTTGACACACCTGGGAGGAAGGAGCCTCAACTGGGGAATTTCCTCCATCAGGCTGGCCTGTGGCCATGTCTGTGGGGCATTTTCTTGATGGCTAGTTGATACAGGAGGGCCCAGTACTTTGTGGGCGGTGCCACCCCTGGGCAGGTGGGCCTGGGCTGTGTAAGAACGGGAGCTGAGCCGGCCAGGGGAGGTAAGCCACGCTCCTCCGTGGTCTCTGCTTCAGTTCCTGCCTTGAGCTCCTGCTCTGGCCTCCCTCTGTGATGGGCTGTGCGGTAAGCCAAATATACTAAACCCTTTCCTCCCCGAGTTGGTTTTGGTCAGTGCGTTTCATAGCAGCGGAAAGCAACGAATGCAGGAAGTGCCGGGCTAAGGCTGGACACCTAGAGGAAGAGTGTAAGAGCCTCAGCCCGCGAGGTAGGCGGGGCGTCAGCCGGCGAGGTAGGCGGGGCGTCAGCCGGCGAGGTAGGCGGGGCGTCAGCCGGCGAGGTAGGCGGGGCGTCAGCCGGCGAGGTAGGCGGGGCGGGAGGCCCTGAGACCCAGCCCTTCTCCCGGCCCCCCAGGCCTTCGCAGTCTGGTCTGGTCGAGGCTCTGACATGAATGTCTCCACTTTGGTGACTTAGATGTGTCTACACAAGAGCTTAAATACACGGGCAGTAATGGGTGTTGGCTGCCGCCGCCACCGTCACCACCCCGAGGGCCATCCACCAGGACTGGCTGCGGGTAAGGGGAGAGCTCCGGGGCTGAGAGCAGCAATGGTAATGCTCTGTGGTGCTGTGGCCGGGGTGGGGGTGGGGTGGGCACAGGCTTTTGAAGCTTGCTCAGATTTCAGCAGAAGACAGAGAAGCCAGGGAACTTCATGATTGTCCTGGGGCGCCTTTAAGATCCGTCTTTGCAATCAGGATTATGCTGGGGCCTATTCATGTGCTTGGCTCTTGTTAAAGGTGGCACCAAGACGGTAATTTTGTCTTAAACAAAATATGAGGGTATTACAGGGATCTCAGGCAGGAAGGCTGGCTTACCACACTGAAAGGAGCGTTCAGTGTCCTGAAATTTATCGAAGTAAGCTACTCTCAACGTCTAAACTTCCAGAAAGCAGCAGGCCAGCTGGCCCGGAAGGCCTGCCTCCCGCCCCACCCCGTGTGCCCATCCCTCCACCCAGCAGGCTCTCAGAGGACTATGGGATCTGGGCCAATCATCCATCATCACCCTACAGAAAGATGGCGAACAAGTGGATGGGAAAGGGATCATTTCAAAGTAACAAGCACCTGGTGTGGGCCTGCACAGACCCGTCGGCCCATGGTCCAGGCCTGGAACTCACAGCACAGGGATCCTTGGCCCCGGCAGAGGCAGCCTTAGCTGGTCCCATTTGCACCGGGCCTGGGTGCTGCCTGGAGACGGCCTCTTCCCCTGTCCCCTCCCCTCCCTCCCCTCCCTGCCTCCACCCTCCTCTCTCCCTCCTCTTCCCCCTCTCTTTCTTCCCCTCTCCCATCACTGTACCTGTTCCTCCCTCCTCCCACCCCTTCCTCTGTCTTTCCGTTCTTTGCCCCCTTTTCCCCTCCCCTCCCCTCCTCTCCTTCCTCTCCCTCCTCCCTCCTTTCTTCCCCCTTTCCCTCCCTCTCCTGCCACTGTTCCTCTCTCTTCCGTTCCCTCCTCCCCACCCTCCTCCCTCTCCTCCTCTTCTTTCAATTCTTTGCTCCCCCTCCCTCCTCCCCTCCCTCCTCCCCTCCCTCCTTCCCAGAGACTCTGGATGAAAGGCCACCTTTACTCCTTGTGCGGAGTTCTGTGGCAAGGCTGGGAGCAGGAGCTGAACCCAGAGAAACTCCACAGAGACCAGAACCCTCAAAGTGTGGACCCTGACCGGCCGTCCCAGGCACTGGGAGACTCAGAACAGAGATCCCGTGTTCCTGTGTAACTGCTTTGCCTTCACGAAAACATCCCTTCAACACGCTAAGCCACGTTGTCTACAGAGTTCCTGGACAAGAACCACACGGTCAGCTTACAAAAAATCACAGAAAACCCTATAATGGGGCTGAGCTTGTGGCTCAGTTGGCAGAAAGCTCTCCCAGCATGCACTAGGCCTCGGGTTCCATCCCCAGCACCGCGTAAACCGACATCTTGGCACAGACCTGTAACCTCAGCACTTGGGAGACAGAAGCAGTTCAGGGACAGCCTTGGCTTGATGGTGGTTTTGAGGTCAGCCTGGGCTACATGAGACCTCATTTCCCCCAGATCTCATGTAAGTTACAGTTTACATTGGCCAGGTTTGTAGTCTTCACGAGTGGCCCGTGGGCTGCAGGTTGAACAGGCCTACAAGACAATTTATTTTTTTTTTTTTGTGACAGGGCCTTACTGTGTAGACCAGGCTGGCCTGGCCTCCCAAGTGTTGGGATTAAAGCTGAAGACAACTACATGGGGCTGTCTTCACTAATTTTTGGCTCAAAGAACCATCAAAGTGATTGATGTGAAGAAACATGTGCACATCTCTGTTCACTGCAGACAAGACACGGAGGAAGATACCACCAGGAGATGGGAGAATGGGTGCAAACAGGGGGCGCTATGGAGCGGGAGAATGGGTGCAAACAGGGGGCGCTATGGAGCGGGAGAATGGGTGCAAACAGGGGGAACACTATTGAGCGGGAGAATGGGTGCAAACAGGGGGCGCTATGGAGCGGGAGAATGGGTGCAAACGGGGCGCTATGGAGCGGGAGAATGGGTGCAAACAGGGGGAACACTATTGAGCGGGAGAATGGGTGCAAACAGGGGGCGCTATGGAGCGGGAGAATGGGTGCAAACAGGGGGAACACTATTGAGCGGGAGAATGGGTGCAAACAGGGGGCGCTATGGAGCGGGAGAATGGGTGCAAACAGGGGGAACACTATTGAGCGGGAGAATGGGTGCAAACAGGGGGCGCTATGGAGCGGGAGAATGGGTGCAAACAGGGGGCGCTATGGAGCGGGAGAATGGGTGCAAACGGGGCGCTATGGAGCGGGAGAATGGGTGCAAACGGGGCACTATGGAGCGGGAGAATGGGTGCAAACAGGGGGAACACTATTGAGCGGGAGAATGGGTGCAAACAGGGGGCGCTATGGAGCGGGAGAATGGGTGCAAACAGGGGGCGCTATGGAGCGGGAGAATGGGTGCAAACAGGGGGATCACTATTGAGCGGGAGAATGGGTGCAAACAGGGGGAACACTATTGAGCCTGCAAAAAGGCAAGCCCAAGGTTTGGGACATAGAATAACAGACAGGAGGAGGAAGAGCAAGAGATCAGTTATAGAGCACAGCACCTCCGGCTAACGAGAGGCCTTGCGAGGCTGGAGAGGGGCTCCGTGGTTAAGAGCATTGGCGTCCTTGCAGAAGACCTGGATTCAGTTCCCAGCAGACACCTGGTGGTTCATAACCTTCTGACACCCTCCTCTGGCCTCTGTGGGCATTGTTCACACATGGACACACAGACACCCTTAATTCAAAAATAAAATCTTTAAGAATATATTGTGTATCGGACAGCTGCTAAGAGCCAAGGTTTTCAGACACAGAAATGGGGACGATTAGCTATTGTCAGCCACGTGTCTCAGAATGAACCCGAGGAAATGTTGACTCAAGGGAGGATCCTGGCCTGACTGGTGGTTTGGGAAGGGGAAGGAGAGGAGGTGGGGAGGATGTTGGGACAGCAGTCATGGCTCACCCCCCACCCCCAATTCTCTCTCTAGTGTCTTCTGCCTTGCAGCTCTCAGAATTCCTTCTTGCTGCCTCTTGCACAGGACTGTCCTGCAGTTCCGACAACACCCTCCTCCGAAATTCAGCTGTGCCGGCTTGCAGAAGACCGTGCCAGTGGAGCTCGTGGGCAGCTAGTGAACTGTGGTGGAATGGTGCGGTGCCCAGATTGTTGTTGGGACCAAGGGAGTTGGAGTGCACGCTGCGTACATCTCCCCTTGTGACAGAAGGAGTTTTAGCAACAGGCTCACGTGTTTACCGCTCCTAGTGACCACACATGCAACTAACTGGACACGCATGGGCTCTGCCCCTCTCACTGGCATCCCCGCAGTTGAGCACTGCACATCCATGCCTGGTTTCCCGCAGCTGACCTGCGGGAGCCCTTTCACACCCTGATTTCTGATGGCGGTGGAGGCCGCTGACTCTGCAGCTGGAGTGGGGCCCTGGCTTCCCTGCCGAGCAAGCGTCTTCTAGTTGGTGTAGAGGAGGCAGTGACTGGCTGGCCCAGCTTGGCTTCCAGTCACTCCTGGTGCTCAGCGTGGGTTTCCTCAGGCCCTGCAATGCTGCTGAGGCTGCAGGCCCATCCTGGACCATGGTGAGGTCTCGTGTGCTCAGAGCAGCTGGTGGTGCTTGCTTTCTGCCCCTGAGCTCTGCTTAAGAGGAGAGAGGCATACATTTCCATCGGCCTCACCCAAGGCTGAAACCCGAGGCAGGCTTGCAGCCTCACTCACTTGGGATTTCTGAGTCTCACTGAGCCCCGGAAAATACCCCAAAGCTTTTGGGGGTGATCCAGTACCACTGAACACGTGGCTTAAGATGACTTTCAAAGCTCTGCAGATCTGTGTTCTGCCATCTGGAGTTTTGGATCCTGTGCCTAATTAACACATTTACCTGAAGTCATATTCACTTCCCATTCATCTCAACAAATCTGGTGACTTGTTTAATGAACAGCCACTGACGCACACCTCAGAGCCTGTGCTGGGAACCAGGAAGCAGGCAGGGCTGCGTAGTGTCTCTGCAGAGCATGCTGCTGTGTAGAGACATCAGACCATTGCTCTGTGGCCCGTTAATGTCACCACCAGGACTGAGCATAGATGGGGAGAGGGCGTGTCAGTCAGCTTTGCAGTCCTGTGACAGCACTCTTGAGGTAATCAACTTAAAAAGAGAAAAGGGTTCTTCTGTTCTGGAGGGTTCGGGTCACAGTGGCTTGGTCCTGCTGCCTTCGGCAAGGATGGTGGCGGACTGCTGCACTATCCCTCTCACCCGCGCAGCCCAGAGGCTGGTGGCTCTGAAAGGACGTCGGATTCTTGTGAACATTCTTGTGGTGTCAATTCCAGCTTTGCCCCTTGACATGGTCGTGATGTTGGACAAGGTGTTTGACATTGATAGCTTGGTTCTCCTTGGCTAAGTGGGCTGCTGACAGCAACAGTCAGGTTGTGGAGTTGAAGGACGAGCAGACGATCTGCACATGTGAGGGGCTTGGTACCCACAGGCAGCCTCTCTGCTCTGGGTTGGGCCCTGTCCATGAAACATTAGAGGCAAATGAGAAGAGTTTCAGAGTCCTGAGCTCTCCCTGTGCTCGCCTGGGCTGGACTGGGCTCTCCTGGGCTCTCCTGGGCTGGCCTGCTCTGTTAGCCTGCGATGCTCGGCCAGCTGGGTGGTAGGAAGGCTGTGGGTGGACCCTTAGCCCCTGCCTGGGACTGCTCCACATCAGGCTCAGCTCCAGCCTCTGTGTGCTCTGTCTAGACCACCTTCTCCTTCCTCCAGTTGGGCATGTCTGCATGCTTTTGGGGTGTGTCTTGTTGGTCTGGGGTCTTTCTGCTGCATTCCACCCTAAGCCCAATCCCCACTGGGTCTGGCTGGGCCCCTTTGGCAGAATCTGGAGAGAAGCTGGTTAGTGTAGCCAGACGAGGCCTCAGCCTCTCACCAGAAGCCTTCCTCTCCGTGGGTTGGCGGCTGGAGCTCGACCTGTGGACAGCAGCTTCTGCCGGTGGAGGACAAACTGGGGAGTCTCTGTAAAGCTACCCAGAGAGGGTAGTGGGGTGGGACCAAGTTAAGTAGGAAGGCACGGGAGGCCTCACTTCTGTACTGCCCTGGCTGCTCTGGGCCACTCCAAAGCCCACAACCACTCTGGTTTCTGTTTCCTGCAGTTGAGGGATCTTCCTAAGGGGTGGACACACAGGGAACGGGGGATCTGCACGCAGAGAGCACAAGGCAGCCGCCAGGACATAGGAGCATCTCTGATGCCTGGGCAGGCGAGTCCCCGTCTGGGGCCGTCAGGCAGAGTGACTCCCTGTGGCATCCGGCACATGGTGCTGACCGAGTCAGCCTGAGGCCCCGTGGCTGTGTCCCAGAGCCCGAGCAGGCAGAGGCTCGGCACTGCTGGGTTACCGGAGGTGGGTGATGTGAGTTGGAGCTGGAGCTTCCAAGGGGCTCCAGGGCAGAGGCCTGCCTGTCTGACGGCTGGGAGAGTCGGTTGTGGCTGGGATGGCGTGTCCTAGTTCCCCTTCTTGTCTGAATGAGGACGGGTTCATTTCTCAAGGCACGTTTTGTGTAGACCCGCTTACTCCAACTGTCATGGCTGTGTCCCTCCAAAGGGCCAAAGGGCAGTTCAGAGACCCATGTGCTGGACCCTGTTGACAGCTGGTACCTGTCTGGAGCGCCCCCTGCAGGCCAGATGGAGCCTTTCCGTCACAAGGAACTAACTAGGCCCAGGGAGAGGTAATCCAGAATCCAGAGGCACTTTCCATTCCGGGGAATAATCACTGGGTCAGTGTGTTCCTTCTCAGCACTCTCAGTGTTCTGTGGGATGGAAGCTGCTCTTCCCCCAGTCGGGACACAGCTATGCAGGTCGGGGCAGGGTATTGAGTCCTCCTCCGTGCCTACAAGTAGATCTGGGGACTTAGTGAGGAGAATGTCAGATGGGGAGCCTCAGTGGGTGAGTGCAGGCAACCGGGCAGCCCAAGCAGGAGTACTGAGCAAAAAGCACTGGGTGGGGAGTACTGGGTGGAGCACCAAGTGGGGAGCATTGGAACTCAGGTCTGCTGTGCCAGGTTCTCCCCGTGAATTCTGATAGGATTCGTCAGCTATCTCACCTCAGTCCTCTGCTCAGGCCCGAGTCCACCTTCAGGGGCCAAGTGAGCCAGCCTGAAGAGCCTGGACAAAGTAGCAGCTCGGACTGACAGCTGGCTTCACACACCGTTAGTGGATGAACACTGGAAATCAGTGGGTTCAGCCCCGGCCTTGCGAGCCCCGGCGTACAGGACAGCACAGCTCCGCGTGGCACTGGTGTGCGCTGCCGCTCTGGGGCGTGGCGTCTATGGGAGGAACCGAGTCTTGGTCCCTTCCGTCCGGTCTGAGCTTGCTAAGGGGACTGAGCAGCAATGCAGATCAGAACGCGAGCTCTCCCGCGCTGCACCAGAGGCGGGGCGTTTTTAGCTGGGTTTCTTTCTTTTTTCAACACATATTTTTAATGGAATTTTGTACGTCTGAATCATCTTTCTACCCCTCTCCCATCTGAGCCCCACATATCCCCCCTCCGCTGGATTTCATGCATTCTGTCATTTATGTTAAGACCTATCAGGTCAGTGTCCTCAGATGACCCCAGTGTCCATCCACTGGGGTCTAGTCAGCCTATCTAGCATCACTCCCTTAAACAAGACCTCCCTCAGCCAGCAGTAATCAGCTGCCAGTAGTTCTTTGGTTAAGGTTGGGGCCTGCTGCCCATTTCTCTAGTTCTATGCTGGGTTTTGTCTGCTTGAGTTTGCTTGGTTGTAAATGCTGACACTGTAGGTAGGTTAGTATGAGCAGAGTTCCAGGAGCCTGTAAGACTCTGTTTCCATATGGGCATGCACCTCCTTGCCTGGCTCTTACAGTCTTTCTGCACCCTCGTCCGCAATGGTCCTTGAGCCCTGGGTGGGTGGAGTTTAATACAGGAGTCCTGTCCAGGGACCCGCACCCTGAACACTCTCTTTCTCTACACTTTGTGTTCTTTTGTGTTTGACGAGGTTTCTTGAGGGGCATCTGGACCCTGGAGACTGGAGGGACCACGGGAGAGTATACAGTCACCCGGGAGGTAGCGGGTTGGCACTTGAGCAGGAAACAGAGCTGAGGGGAGGTTGGGGAGTCATGTGCTCCACCCCTCAATGTCTAGACTTCCAGACCTGTCTGAGCTAGCTCTGACCCCTAGAAAGTCTGAGGTCAGCCCACACAGTGGGAAGGATCAGAGGCTGTCTAGTCTTTTGTACGCAGAGATGGTGCCAGTGGTCCCTTCCTGCATGTGGTCCCTCTGTCGTCCCCCTGAGGGGCAGCTCTACAGGCTGCAGCTGTGTTTGTACCTGGTGGTCTCATGTTCATCCTTTGAGCCTGTTTTCCTATTTGTGAAATGGGGATGAAGGTCCTCTGGGGAGGGTCCATGCAGTGGCAGATGGAGAGAAATGTACCTGCAGAGTACCGTGTGCGAGGATGTGAGAGCAGAGTGCGCCCCTGGCTCCTTCCCAGATGCTGGGATGTGCTGTTTAAACCCCTGAAGAGAGTGTAAGGCTGTCAGTCCTTCCACTCTGGCCAAGTGCCCACACTCTGCCACTCGCTGGTCTAGTGTGGGGACACTGGCCATGGGTCTGTCTGTGCTGATGACTGAGGGACCCCACCCGGCCAGGGTGTGCACCAAGAGCAGTGTTTGACCCATTTGCTGACAGTGCTTGTTCCCCAGATTCCGTTAACGTGGACAGTCAGACGCCCCCTAACCCTTACAACCACATACTTTTATAACCTTGATGTCTAGACATTCCTTTAAACTTTTATAATCAGAGGGCCCCTTTAGCCCTGACAGATGTCGTGGGGAGCCACAGGCCACTTAGTTCCCCCACAAACGATGTCAGTAAGCCACAAGGGGGCTCAGGGCTGCCGTGGAGAGTTCACACGTTACAGTGTTCCTGCCCAGATCTGGATGACCAGGGAAGGCCGACAGAGCACAGGTGTCCATGGCCCAGTTCTGAACTCTGAGTTTCCTCCTCTTTTAGAGATTAAGACAATGGTCCACACCTCCCAAACCTCAGGTCCAAATTGTGCACCCTGGGGGTCACCGGCACCAATCACCAGCAGGCCTTCACACTGAACCCTGTCTAAGACGCACCGCCAGCAGCAGGCCCTGTCTGTGTGGCCCCTTGGCGTGTTCTGGGTCTCTGACCAGGCCGGTGCTGATGGAGTCCCTGGTAATATCTGGATTTCCACAGAGACAGGCTCTGTGCTTCTGGGACCTCCGAACCTGCAGCTTCTTTCTGGATCCCTGAAACTCTATTTTGTTTTTTTTGTTTTTTTAAAGAAATGCAGAACCCCATCCACCCTGCCCCACTCAGGGCTTCTGGGGAGAGGCCAGGACCTGAGAGTTCTGACTCCAGGGTGCCCCTAGGGGAACCTGGGTTGTTAGCTTATCCAAGTTGCTAATTTGGGCGGGAGTCTCTGTGTTTCACAGATGACCAGTAGATGGCACCCCAACACAGCTTGTCAGGTCTCTCCTGAAGTCCTGACTGTGAAGGCTCAGAGGCAACTGTCAGGAACAATGAGGCTGTCCCTGCCTCTGGGTGGTCAGCCTGTCTTAAGCAGGGGTGGGGGGACAGGGGGATGGGACGGTGAGGGGGATCGGGAGTGGGGGTGGGATCGGGTGTGATGGCATAGGCTTTTAATCCCAGTACACCCAGAGGCAGAGACAGACCAATCTGTGTGTTTGAGGGTAGCCAGGGCTACATAGTGAGACTCTGCCAGGAGGGAGGTCTGGGAGAGGAGCGAAGGAGGGAGGGGCTGGTTTTGATGGTTAAGGAGGAACCAAGGCTAGGAAAGCTTATTGTTGACACCTGTCTTAGGTCAGGGGCAACAGGAAGGGGCTGAGTTGGGAGTCTGGACTGGGGGTGGAGGGGAAAAGGGGTAGAGTGGTTGAGGAAGAAAGCATCAAGCAACTCTGACCTCCGCATGTGCATGTGTATGCGTATCCACATGTATATGTACATACAAAGAATGTCAGGACAAATCAGAGCAAAGCTAAATTAGACTGAGAATCTAGACAGAGGGCTGGAGAGATGTTCAGCAGTTAAAAGCCCTGGCTGCTCTTGCAGTGGACCTGGGTTTGGTTCCCAGCACCCACATGGTGGCTGACCACCATCCGTAACTCCAGTTCGGAGGATCTGACACCCTCCTCTGACAGGAGCAGCCACTGCACACACGTGGTACATTTGCATACATGCAAGCAGAACACTCATAAACACATAAAAATAAAATTTTAATTGAAAATGGAATCTAGACAGAATAGCATGTGGGAGAAAGACAGAGCACCGCAATACATGGGTGCGACTTCTTGAGACAGCCTCCTCAGGGGTCTCTACAAAAGCTCTGCGTGACCCTTTGGCTTTCTGTGTGACATTTCCCAAAGTATGTGATTTGTATCAAAGTTTAAATACTAGGCAAAGTTTTAACATTTAAGTTTAAATTTTAAGTAAAAGCATGTGAGCTGGTTTATTTTTCTTAAAGAATTTCCTTCCATACACGAAATGGTCAGGTGGTTTTAGATTTAGAGGGAAGGCGTTCAGGGTCATACCCGTCCTGTTTCTAAGCAAGCACACCTCATCTGCTGTTTTGAGCACCTTATCTGAGATAGCTGTAGGAAAACACACATTGCTATCTGTGGATAATTCTGCCTTTATCAGCTGTGTTGTAGTTTCATGATCTTCAAGTCAGTCTAGACCCAGCTTCAGCTCTGGGGCTGTAGGCAGTAAGACCCACCGCAGGGCCAGGGCCAGGCTCAGGTAGGGAATCACCTAGGTGAGGGTCCCCCAGCTGTCTGTGACTTCTTACTAGAGCGTGAATTTCATGGGGTGCTCATGGAGACAGCAGCTATCTTCTGCTAGTCTCAAAGTATCTTACCAAGCCTTAGGATTCCACAGGGCAGTGGAATTGTCAAACTTAGGTGTTCTTGAATGTTTATCTCATCCACAAAGTGGGGTGAACTCACTGGGGGGGCTTGCACCCAGGCTCACCCTGCTGGCGCTCAGGAGCACTGGACAGCGCATACCCAGGCTCACCCTGCTGGTGCTCAGTTCAGTGTCTCTTCTGGCCCCTCATCCTGGCCTATTGCTTCCCCCCGCTGGCTCAACCCAACTTACCTCCAAACTGTTGCTGGTGTGAAAGTTATTGCAAAATACAGATATTGAGTGTAAGGGTCACTACCGCCAACCAGACAGGACCCAGAAGCACCCAGGAGACCAACCTCTACCCGTGACTGGAGAAATTTTCTGGCTAAGGTTAGTTGACGTGGAAAGACCCACCTGAACCACGAATGGCAACATCCCACGGGCTGGGGGTCCCAGACCAAATAAAGCGGAGGAAGCGAGTTGAACACCAGTCTCTCTCCGTGTCCTGACTGTGGACGCAATGTGACCAGCTGCCTCCCACTCCCGCCGCCTTGCCTTCCCTGTGACGATGGACTGCAAAACCTACCTTCCTTAAACAGCAAAAACAGAAGTAGTTAACATATTGAGGAAAGTGATTCCCTCTCAGCCTGACATGACCACCAGTCACCAGGGAGCAGAGGTGACTGGTCATGGCAACCAAGCAAGTAAGCCAATACTGACAGCAGGGTCTGTGGTGACAGTTGCACAGTGAGCACTTCTAAGAAGGAGGGAGAGAGGGAGGGAGGGAGGAAGGGAGGGAGGGAGGGTTTCTAGACCTGCACCTGGGCTTCCAGCCACCACTCCCTTCCGCCCCTCAGCCATATGTATTCTTGGAAGGTTCACTGAAATCAGGATTCTATGATGCAGCTTCCTCAAAGTCTTGACGTCATATGAGGTCATGGCCTATGCTGGCTGTTTTTGAATCAACTACCCACATTCTCTTAAATATCCAAATGAACTCACTGCTTCACAGAGATGGACTTGGGTCTGTCTGTGGGGCATTATCTGGAGTGAACAGACGTGTGCTCATGTCTCCCCAGGGAAGTCACACACCAGCAGGCTTGACCCATCTGGGTTCTCACAGGAAACAGAATTGACCCTGAAATGGCTCAAGGGAGGCTTACAGTGAGGGTTCTGTGTAGAAGTCTGGACACCTACAAGAAGGCAGCTCAGGTCCACAGCCAGACCGGGCTGAGTCAGCAGAGCCCCAAGAGTTCTCAGAAAAGCCATCAGGAGAATGGCGAGAGCCTCGGCCTTCTCACAGCCACCTCTCAAGTCGTCATTCACATCCCAAGCGGTTTCCCGATGAAACTGAACTCAGCAGAGGGCCACCGTGTCTCCAACTCCAGCCTGAGCAGGGCACCTAGCACTTAGTGGGTGCACAGTGAGGCTGGCTGGTGAGGGGGCACACCACCTCAGCACCAACAGTCACAGCAGGTGACACTGACCAAGGTGTGATGCTCCCGGACCGCTAGCACACCCCACTGAGACAGGGGCCCGCCTCTGCCTGAAGAAGCGCGGTGTGAGTCGTTCTGTCAGCTGGACCCTCTAGAGTCTCCTGGGAAGAGGCTCATTGAGGGGTAGATCAGGTTGGCCTGTGGGTGTGTCTATAGGGAACTGTCTTGACTGCCTTAGCTGACGTGGGAAGGCCTGGTAGAGGCGCTCTTCCCTTGGTCGGGGGTTCTGAACTGCATGGGTAGAGAATGCCCCTGGGCGCTGACTGCCTGTGTACTCGTTCTGTCTGCTCTTGACTGCGGATGCGGCTCCTGCCTTGACTTCCCCACGGTGATGGACTGTAACCTGAATCGTAAGGCAAATAAACATACTCTCTTCCCTAGGCTGCTTGTCAGGGAATTTCATCATAGCAACAAATACTAGAGCACTTCATAGCTCCAGCTGGCCCAGAACTCTCTATAGAGACCAGGCTGGCCTTAGTCTCACAGCGCTCTGCTTGCCTCTGCCTCCTGACTGCTGGGATTGAAGGCCTGCACCACCATGCCCACAATCTTCTGCCTTATTTTCTGAGAGTCACTGATCTGTCACGCATCAAGTCCTCTAGCCTGGCTGACCAGCAAGCTCTGGGGATCCTCCCGTCTCTGCCTCCCCAGCGCTGAGAGCCTTGGTTCAAGGCCATGCACAGGCCTCATGGCTAACTTGGAGTGGACAGTCTGCTCTGGTGGATAGACCACTGGTCTCCAAGTTGGTGTCCAGATGGAGCTGGAACCCCAACCCACAGCTCTTGAGCTGCTGAAGGAAGAGCCACAGTCCCACCCCTGGGACACAGAAGTCACCCCACTGTAGCCTGAAGTCTGCCTGTGGGCAGAAGCCTCATGGTGGTTGCACAACACAGATTTCCAGCTTGGTGGGAGGCTGCAGGCCTTCCTCTGGGAGTTCGGGAACCCTATGCCACCCTCCGGGTGCCTGAGGGACCTGCGATCCTAGGATGCAGAGCAAGACTCGGGACTGGGAGACCCGACAGCTCCAGGTCAGATTCCAGCTCTGAAACTAATGCTCTGCAGGGACAAATTCCCCCAGGAGAGCACAGTCTCCCATCTGCATCTGGGACAATAGCTGTGAGTGGGTGCAGCAGGGTAGGACGGGACAGCAGGCTCAGTGCTGCGTCCCCCAGCACAGCATCGCCATCAAGCGAGAGAACACACCGGTTCACCTCCTTCCACGCCGGCATCACCACAGCTCTAGCAACTGGTCCTGGGAGGAGAGGCTGTCGCCGAACGTGGGAGAATGACAATATATCTCTTATTTTGCCAATCCCTGTAAACCTGTGTAGCACACGGCTCTGTTTACTGGGTGACGCAGCCAGGAGGCCCAGTGAGGTAGCTCAAGCATTCAGACGCATGGCTGAGGTTGAGAGGTCGGACCTTGGTCATAGTTCGTGGCCAGTCTGCAGCAGAGGCAGGACCATGGCAGCCTCAGCTACTGGTCCTACCTGACAGGCTATGACCTCAGCCCCGGTCCACCTGGACCCTGCAGAACAGCAGCTGCTGAGAACTTCCTGGCAGTGGGACCCATCTGCTCTACTCCCAGCGTGGGCGTGAGGAAGTGCTTCAGTCACCAGTTAGTAAGCTACCCTGTTATTAGCATTATTAGGCCACCAAGGTGCCCCATCATCACAACAGCAAAGAGGAACTGTGCGCTGGGGACACGGAACATCTGAGTCTGCAGAAAAGAGGGGCAGGAGGATTGGATGCCCCATCTCAGCTCCATGTGCGCAGATCTCCAGGCTGTCTCATCTGCCACCTATCTACCATCTATCAATCATCTATCCATAATCAGCTACCTATCCACCTACCCATTCATCTTTTAGCTAGTGGCACCTAACACCCATCTGTCCATCCATCATCTACTTCTTCATCCATTTCTCATGTGTCAATTCGTGTATCCTTCTATCAACCTTCCAGGCATATATCCATCCACCAGCTGTCTACCCATCCATCCAGTCCATTGATTTCAACTCTTGAATGTTGTGCCTGTCAATCATCTCTCCCAACCTCAACTCTTCCTTGTTCTGAGAGGTGTGGGGAGGCTGTGCACTAGCATAGACCCCCTGCAGCCAGCCTTGGTCTGCAGGCCAGGCTCTGTGGAAAACGGTGCCATTCCTCCTGGGTGAAGGTGCTGACCAGGTGAGCACTCCAGTAATGCACACTCCGGTGATAGCGTTACAAGTCCTGAGCCCTGAAACCAGATTCTCACTGCTCCTGGCCTGGGTGACTTCAGGGGCCCCTTCTGTGTTCTGACCTGAGCAATCCCACTTCTAGGATGGCTGTGGAAAATTGGTCAGTCGCCCCCGGCTCTGAAGAACAGCGGCCCCAAGTCAGGTGCCGTCCAGCACCGTGGCAGGTTCACCAGATCTGGCCGTCAGCAAGCGGCACTCTGACAGTGACTCTAAACGTGACTCTGGGAGGCACACCGTTCCCTGTACCCGCTGCCTGTAGCTGAACCTTCTCAGCGGCTCCTTCTCGCAGAGATGTCTGTGTTCTGCTTTCCCTATCAGAGGCCAGCTGAGTGGAGTGGGGCTGTGGTGCTGAGGAGTCTTTCTGGGGCACTGAGCCCTGGAGCGCTGAGGGTGGGCCTCGGGCAGTCTGGGCCTGAGGTTCAGAAGCCCTTGTGGAGGGTATTCAGGGTCCCATTACAAAAACAGGTAAGGATTCAAGGGCTTTGGAGAGACATCTTCCGAGACCGCAGCGTGGCCGGTCCCATCCACGGTCTCCTGAAAAGTCTTATCAAGGGCTGGGTGTGGTGGTGCCTCCAGTACGAGCACCTGGGAAGCAGAGGCAATTAGCTCTAGGAGCTCTAGGAGTTCAAGGTCAGGAAGAGGCTGGTGGAGCTCTGTGGCCTACATAGTGAGTTCCAGGTCAGCCGGAGCTACAAGGAGACCTTGTCTCAAAAAGACCAAAAAAAAGTCTTATAGCAACCCCTCGTAGCATTTTCTTTAAGTTAAAAGCAAGCCTGGGATGGCAGCTCCTGCCTATAATCCTAGTACTTCAGGGACTGAGGTAAGAGGCTTAGGAATTCAAAGCTAGCCTCGGCTACGGAGCTAAGTTGAGACCAGTTTGGGTTACAAGACACCCTGGCTCCAGAAACTAAAACCAAAATCAAACAAACTGGAGCTGGTTCCATGGAAACACATTTGCTGTTCTTCTGGAGGACCAGAGTTCAAATCCCAGCACCCACATCAGGTGGCTCACAACAGCCTGTAACTCCCACTCAGGGGATTCAACAGCCTTTTCTGGCCCTGATAGGCACATGTTCATAAACATACACACTTATAATTTAAAAAATAAATCTAAACCCAATAAACTCCAAAGAGAATGGGTCTTACAAGGATGGAATCAGGGGGAACCCCGGCTTTAGAATGGGTTATTGTCTCAGTGAGAACCTGGGCTCCACAGCTGTGTGACCTTGGGCAAGTTGAGATCTTTGGATCTCAGGGGAAGTAACATACCTGCATGAGATATCACAATGTTGACATAGATTAAAAGAGATGATATAGGACAAGTACTCAGAGCAGCACCTGATACGAAACTACCGTTGATGCCAGCTGATGTTTCACATAGGATAAACTTTGACTTCATAAATGGTAGTTAAGTGGGGCTGGGGAGACGGCTCTGTGGGTGAAGGTGCCCACCGCCAAACCTGCTGTTCCAGTTTGCTTTTCTGTTGCTGTGATAAATACCATGGCCAAAGCAACCTGGGGGAGAAAAGGGTTTATTCCAGCTTCTAGGTCACAGCCTGTCACAGAGAGGGGGCCAGGGCAGGAGCCCCAGGTCACAGTCCTTCATGGAGGAGGCCAGGGCAGGAGCCCCAGGTCACAGCCTGTCACTGAGGGGGGCCAGGGCAGGAGCCCCAGGTCACAGCCTGTCACTGAGGGGAGCCAGGGCAGGAGCCCTAGGTCACAGCCTGTCACGGGGGGGGGGGCAGGGGGGCGGGGGGGCAGGGCAGGAGCTCAAGGCAGAACCTGGAGGCAGGATCTGTGTGGAGATCACGGTGGAACGCTGACACTGGCTGGCTGCCCCTGGCTGTCTCAGCTGCCTTTCTAGGCAGCCAGGCCCTGGTGGCTCTGTCCACAACAGGCTGGGGCCTCCTCCAGCAATCAGGAAAACGCCTCACAGGTCAGTCGATGGAGGAATTCCTCAGTTGAGGTTCCCTCTTCCCAGATGACTCCAGTGTTGAGGGGACAGAAACTAACGGGCATGCCTGATGACCTGAGCTTGATCCTGGGGTCCAAGGAAGGAAGAACGGACTCCCACACATTGCCCTCTGACCTCCAAACATGCTGTGGCACCTGCACACCCACACACACTCAATGCAATACAATTTTAAAATAATAATGCAGTGTCTTGAGTCTCATGAGACTGTACTGCTCTGTCATGAGAACTAAACTGCAGGTCGCAAGTCCAGGGTGAGACGGGTGTCCCCTGTCACTGGGGAGGCTTTCTCCCTCTTCCTCTCAGTATCAGCTTCCACCTCACTGTCACATGGGGCTCCTGAAGCACCAGCTGTCACATCTGTATTCCAGGTCTGAGACCAAAAGAAAGGGGGATGGATAAGAAGGTGGGCCTGTGGCTTTTTAAAGGGGGCAGAGGGCAATTGAAATACAGTTGTCATCAGTCCATCCACAGATCTGTGAGGCCATCGCCATGGTCTGTTAGAATACGCACTCACGGCCCTCAGCAAGCTCTCATCTGCCATCTGCCTCCACAGACCCCTTTTCCTGGCAACCCTGGGGTACCCCCTTCTGCCCCCTAGCTGCCTGGCTGCTCCCCCGCCATTCTGCCTGAAGTCGAGGGCAGGAGCGGTCACCTGACTGCATCCGTGCTGCAAAGGATGTCGAGGAGCTAACGGCCAAAGTCTGCCTGGTGCTGAATCCCGTGAGGGTCTGGATTCAAGTCCCCTCCACCCCGACCCCCACCCCCACCCCCATCGCAGGGTCCAGCCGCTCCTGGGCTCCCTCATACCTTGTCATTCTTGGGAAGAT
The DNA here is from genome assembly GCA_035773235.1 of Eospalax fontanierii. Lineage (NCBI taxonomy): Eukaryota > Metazoa > Chordata > Mammalia > Rodentia > Spalacidae > Eospalax > Eospalax fontanierii. The sequence goes on from CM069526.1 coordinate 3,049,565, forward strand.
CTAGGCTGGCCTCGGGGGACAGGTCACTCCTTACTGGAGCATGTGGTCTCGTGTGCATGGTTGGCTGTGCCCCGGAGAGCTTACCGCCCTAGGTGCCTTCCTCACTCCCTCTCCCAGTCATGGCACCCAGAATCCCCACACACTGCGCACCGTCTCCTGGGCAGGGGACAGGGAACTGGCTCGGCCGGTACTCTGTGCTTGCACGGGACTGAGAGTTCCCCTGTGACACAGGGCTTCCAGGGTCCCTCTGTGTGCAGAAGAAGAGGCTGCTGGCCGGGGGCTCCAGGAGAAACACTGACCAGGCCTAGCAGGGAGAGGGTGGCAGCACAGCACGGGGCCATGGGACGGTGAGGTGGCAGAAAGGCTTGGCACACAGTGGCAATGGAAGGACTTCCTCCAGCCCAGGAAGAGGCTTCCAGGGGTGACGGAGTGGAGTGCGGCACAGGTGGAAACAGGAGGAGGAGCGCTGTGTGGCCGTGCACAGCCCTGGGACGGTGTCTTCCCTCCTCTCCTCCGGGAAAAGCTTGTGCCCCTGCATAACCAGTTGTCCCCAAGACCCTGCTCCTGCATTTGGTCTCAGCATGCTTCTGGAGGGGTTTGGGGCTTGCACCTGCCCCTCTGCCCCTCCTCCTCATATTCTGTCGGTGGTGTCACCGTGTCACGCACGGCCCGTCTGTGGAACGGGCCGCACTTCCACCTGGCTGATGGTGCAGTCTCACGGACTGTGGCATTCAGCCTTGGACCCGGCTTGGCCAGAAGCTGCCCCCAGGCATGGCTCTGCCCATGGAGACTGGCTGGAGGGCGGTGGAGTACATCCCTTTTCTGTTTAAAGCAGAGTTCAGATGGGCAGAAGCCTGCAGGGCCCCAGAGGCCCCATTGCAGCCATGGGAAGCAGCTTTCCAGGCTGATGTTGGGCCATCTCCTGAGAGGGACACAGCTGGGCATCCCGCCTGGCTGCTCCGAAGCTTCCCCTGGACACGGAGGGACAGATGGTGGCCGTCCACTCACCTCCCTCTCCAGGCTCCCAAGGCCACTTAGCTCTGCAGAAGCAGAAGGCTGCAGATGGCCAGGGCTGGCGGGGCTCTGGCTTCCTCCACAGCCTGAGAGGCTGCAAGGTCCTGGAGACCCTGAGCCCGGATCCACTGGGGCTGGGGCTGAGTGTCTGAAAAGCTTTGCTCTAGTTTGGTTTTGTAAGCCCTGGGGTGGAGTCCCAGGGAGGTCCCGGCTGGGAGGGGGCAGAGGGCAGGAGAGCTGGCTTTAACCTGGGCTTTGGAATGATCTGGCCACCACTGGGAACAGGTGGAGCCGTCACCAAGTCCCTGGCCCATGTTCTGCAGCAACCAGAGCCACCACAGGCCACGGTACAGTTCCGATGTGGCCCTCACTCAGAACAGTCAGGTGGTTCCACTGTCCCCTACTCACCAGCGAGGTCACAGGCAGAGAAGCTGGGCTCAAGGCCACATACAGACCCTCATGGCTAGCTAAGAGTGGACAGTCTGGCTGCCCAGGTGTAAGGTGTCTGCAGAAAGGGGTTTAGAGGGGCTGCTAGACGTGGGGCATCAGGATGCTTGCTACACGACACCTCAGCTGTCTGGGTCAGTTTGTCTTGGGGCTGTGAGCGACCGATGCTGAGTCCTGAGTGGGACTGTCCTCAGTTCTTCACAGCAACTTTTCTTTCTCAGGGACTGGCTCTGTTGGCTGCTCCGCCTGCTGTGGTGGGCAGGTCAAAGCCTGCACCTTGAGGGAGGCACTTTCCTGCCCCTTCCATCCAACACCCCTGCTGACATCTGAGCTTGGGGATGTCATTACAGAAGACCACAAACTCAGAGGTCAGGTCCATCAGTCCTTTTACAGGGGGAAACTGAGGTCTAGAGAGGCCCAGGAGTCAGAGAGGCCCGTGAAGCCCAAAGGATGGCCACCTTGCGCGCCATCCCCTGTGGCACCTCTCATTTTTGAAATCTTTGTGTGTGTGTTCGTGAGTGTGCTGTGGAACCTCAGAGCAGACAGACCTGTGGGAGAGCAGGGGACAGTCACCAGTGGGACCATGGAGGAAGGGGCCTGTGCGGGAGCACCTGCCCACGGAAAGCGGGCAGGAGGGACCCTAGCACCAGTCATCCTTCTTGGCATTCTTGGGACTTGGCTCTAACCACAACACCAGAGTCTATTTCTCCACCAAACTTCTGGTTTTTGGGGTACCTGAAGGAGTCTTCCCTTTGGCCAGTGAGTCTAAGAATCGGCCATTGCTGGAGCCTCACATAGAAAGCTGCCTGCAGTCACTGCTGTCTCCTGACATAATCACCTTTGGTCTGGGTGGCCACATGGGTCCCTGGAGAGCCCTGGGCCTGGGATGCTGCAGTGAACCCCACTGGGGACCGGACTGGGTGGGCCATTCTGACCCAGAGATACGGGGCCTGGGGGAAGGGGTGGGCTGGTAGCCTGACCCTGGGCCCCCCCCTTAGCTCCCTCTGGACCACACTTCCCCAGGGGGGCAGCTCTGAGTCTGGGGCATTTGCTGGTTACCTCCTAGCTGTCCTCCCCATCTGGATCCAGGGGTGGCGGCTGCAGGACAGGCCCCACAATTCCTGGGGTGCCTTTCATTTGATTGCCAGATACTGTGGGTCCTGGAGACCTGCCATTCCAGTCCAAGCCACAGGAGTTGCCTCTGAGAGTTGCCTGACTCCTAGTACCCCAGGCCATTTCTGCCGGGATGTCTCCAGTCTTGGAATGTGGCCCCACCCTCCCCACTATGTAAGTGAGATTGCAGGTGACTGGGATGCCCAGTTGCGCAGCCTGGGCTCTCCTCCAGGAACGGAGGAGAGCAGGAGAGCAAGACGCAGGAGACAATCAGCCAACAAGATTAACTGGTGAGCACTGCTTGTCCCAGAACTGGAGAGGAAGTGGGTCACTCTTGGAGGCCCTGATCAAGAGTAGGCATGTGACACTTAAGAGTATGCACGTGTCTCCAGACAATGGGGAGAAGCTTCCAGAAGGGGCCGGGAAGCAAGTTTGTGGTGGATGGTAGACAAAGGAGCTGTGCATCAGAAGAGGGTTAAGATGTCCTCATAGGTAGGTAGATAGAAGGTAGGTGTTAGATGATAGACAGCAGGGTAGACAGACAATATAGATGTAAAATAGACAATGATGGATAGAAGGTGATGGATGGTTAATGATAGAAGCTCGATAGACAGATGATAGATGATATGGATGGTATATTGATAGACGATAGATAAATGATAGGTGATAGATGATAGACCACTGTCTATCATAGACAGATAATATAGATAGATGTTAAATATATAATGATAGAAGATGATGAGTGGATAATGATAGATGCTTCACAGATTGATAGATGATAGATAGATAGATGGTAGATAGATGATTGATAGATAGATGACCAATAGATGATAGATAGATATGAATGGCAAACTGACAGATGATAGAGGATAGATGATAGATAGATGATAGAGTGATAGATGATATGGATGGTAGATTGATAGATGATAGACAGACAGACAGGCAGATGAGAAATGACAAATTGCTTACGAGCCCCTTGGACGTTTACCGGGACAACATGGAAGAGTTGAGAGAGTCCAAACTTTTAGTTTTTATTTTAAAAACAGAAATCCAACCAAGCCAAGCTCACGCCACAGGACGCTGTGCATCCTGCTGTACTGAAAGTCCAAGGGTTGCTGTCTTGTGCCAGCTGGAGCAGACCACCCTCAGCAGTGACTTACACCACTGTGGCAGAATTGCGTGTGTGTGGGGCTGTGAGTGAATGGCAGTTTGCTGTCAACCAGCCACCCATCTGGGGTCAGCGTCTAAGGTGTTCCTCACACGACGGCCCTTTGGCTCTGATTGGTGGATGCTAGAGGTCGATGGGAGATGGGGTACCTGGGCCATGTGTGTCTCATTGGAGAAAAGGCAGCATTGGAGGTGTATTGGCTGGGATTCTCTAGAGAGACAGCACTCACAGACTCTCTGTGTGTCAGTTTTCAAGTTGGCTTGCTCTGGAGTGCAGTGAGCTTCTCACCCTTGGCCCCCCGACTCTGGCCACCCAGCTCAGGCCCAGTGAGATGAAAATTTCTCTCTCCCTCTATACTGAAGGAAGGCCTGAATTGCCTCCATCTGACTCTGGATTAGTCTCCTATTGTTGTTGAACTGACTGTATTAGAGGCCGTGGTCTATGGGCTCAGTATTGGTGGAAGGCAGCTTGCTGATGACCCCTGGGACACAGAAAGGAGAGAGGCCCCCAGAACTATGTGGATGGACAAGAAGTTGGGGCGGGGTGGCTGGGGAAGGAAGGGGCCAACCAGAAGCCAGCGGATGCTCCGGGCCACAGAAGCTGGTGTCCACCCAGTGTCCATGGTTGATTGGGAGTGTGTCCTCTGAGCTCTGCCACCAGTTACTGGGGTCTTGTACCAGGGGTTTTGAGGGGGACAGAACAGACACGATGACTCTTTACCAAAGTGGGCTCACAGCAGGTGCTGGGCAGGCCCGGTAGCTGCTCTGCCCACAAAAGCCCCAGTCTGACTGAAAGGCCTGGAGGGTTCCTGGGGAACTGCTGGTCTTCGGTCCGTTTCGGAACCATAACTGGAGTGCGATGTCAACTAAGGAGGGCGGGGCCACAGCGGCAATGAGGGAACAGTTACACTCACCGCGAGAAGCGAGGCAGGCCCGCGAGACCTCTTTTTATCTGGGCTGCTGCAGGAAGGCGCCAGCCACTCTGGAAGAGGGTCTTGTTAGGAATTAGGACTTTTAACTGAAAACTCTCTCCAAAATGATAGGATTAGGAGTTGAAAGAGTCTTGGGGTGGAAGAGAAAAGCAGCCAATCGCTGACCTTTATTAGTCAAGGAGGGGTGGGTGCTCACCCTCAGGAGTCTGCAGGAGCCACTAGGGCCAAACAGCAGGGAGCTTAGAATCTATGTAAACAGAGTCATGACAGTCAGGTGGAGGGTTTAGGGCTCGACCCCCCCCCCCATAAAGGTCTTGGAAGGACTTGTTTGCTGAGAAGGACCTGTTTGCAGAGCAGAAACAGCTTTTATGATTGGGGTTTAAGGGGGTCCTGGATAGACTTGGTTGCAGAGCAAGAATTGCTTTATGGTTTGGAGTTTGTAGGGGTTTGCCTTTAGGTTTTATCCCTTCAGTTATTCCTTTCTGGAAGCACCCCCAGACCTGCCCAGACACGAGTCTCTAAGTTGACTTCACATCCTGGATAGACAGTATTACAGGTTGTTCCTGTCTTAATACTGAGTCATGGGAGTTCTTCAGAGGGGCTGACACAAGTCTGTTGTCAGGTGCATATTTTGTGGATGATTTTCCCAGTCTGTAGCTGTCCCTTTGAGAAGTGGGCCATTTAAATAGAAAGGCCCTGAATGCTCAGTTTGGAACTCATGAAGTCATAAGCTAAGACAACAACTCCCAGCCTTTGCACTTTTCACAATGGAATCTTTTCTTTAGTGCTTCAAAATCATTGAGGAGAAAAAGTACCAATCGACTTGTCTTTAAAGACAGAGCAGTCTTGGGACGGAATGCTGGGGCTCAGCCTGAAAGATGGTCTTGTTTACAAGCACAGCCTGTACTTAGGGGCCAGGGAGGGCTGTGTCCTGGTTTGATGCTCAGAGGCCCATAAAACTGTGAAGAAGAAAGAGAAGCCATTTGGGAGAAGGTTCTGGTAGAAACAAGTGAAATTAAATGTCTCTATAAGAGCTTGGTCAGTCGAACTCCAAAGCAAGGCAAAGTCTCTTGCTGAAAATAAGCAATAAATATCTAAAAACCAGTAGGCCCTTGGGTCTGTCACTACTTGCTGTGAGCATTTCCTGGGAGACCTGGCTTCAGTCTCTGCTAAACACACACAGAATTAACTGGTCAAATAAAGACATTTGCCCAAATCTGCGAGAACCATAGCCTCCTGTCCCTTTCTTTCTCCTGATTTCCATAGGACCATGAGGGGATTTGGGAACTACGACAGGGGAGATTGATTCTCAAATAGCCTCATGTGCCTGAGGCACCATGGTAGGATGCCCATCACTCCTCATGAAAGGTTTATCAGTTCCTGGAGAGAATGGAGAATGGGGGAGGTGATCCCGGCTTCTTATTCCAGAAAGAAGGTAAAACTGTACTGGGGTGCAGAGGTGGGAAGCAGCAGAGACGTCTGTCTACAGTGACGGGCAGCGAGGGTGGGGGTGGGAGGGACGGGTGGAGGGGCCACACTGGCGGGCGGCAGAGGGAAGGGGACAGGTGTGAATCAGGCGCTACGATTGCAAGAAGCACGCGGTTCCCCCAGATGACTCAGAAGCAAGTCCACAGGGCCAGAGCCGGCTTGGCCTGGGTACAATGCTGAAGTGGAGGCGAGGGGTGCTCTGGCTGGAGGACTGGACCTGAGTGGGGAGCACCCCGTGCCTGAGCCTTCCTGAGTGGGGACCTCCCCGTGCCTGAGCCTTGCTCCATCTGGTGCAGAGCCAGCTTCTCCGGCTTATGAGGATCCAGAGGAAGGAAATGGATATAGTGATCCTGGAGGGAATGTTGCAGGGAGAGCGGAGCAGGGTGAGCCTGGTGCATCTGGCTCTGGGGAACACTACACAGCAAGGCCTCTGGAAGTCAGGGGAGAAACGCCTGCCAGCGCAAAAGCGCTAAACAGCGGCTGTTTTTTGAGGCAGGATCTCGGGTATCCTAGATCACTAAGTGGCAGGGACGACCTCGAACCTTGGTCCTTCTGCTCTACCTCCTGAGTTCTGGCATCATAGGTTCACAGCGCCACACAGTTTGGTGCTGGGGATCTAGCCCGTAACTTCATGCACTCTGCTAACTGAGCTACATTCCCAACTCCAGCTTGAAAAACAAGGCCACTACTAATTCTAGGAAAAACAAAAGGTTATATAAAAGGGAAAAAAAAAGCCTTATCATGCCTGACTCTAAACCAATTTACCTTAAGTGAAAATGCTGAACAAGGATTTGTCAGAGTTCAGGGAGCTGCTTCTTTGATGGGTGAGGAAGAGATGCTGATTCAAAATGAGGTACTTACTCTGTACGTATCATCGAAAAATCATGAATCAAGAGATCATAGTAAAATCAATATGCTGTTTAAAAACAAAGATAAGGCAAATGTTTAAAGACTGAAACGAGGCCCTGGAGAGACGGCTTGGTGGTTAAGAGCAGTTGTTGCTCTTAATGAGGATCCAATTGGATTTCTAACACAGCCTCTTATAGCTTCAGCTCCAGGGGTCCAACAGTGCCTTCTTCTGGCCTCTACTGGCATTGCAATCATGCACACCCCCGTGTGTGTGTGTGTGTGTGTGTGTGTGTGTGTGTGTGTGTGTGTATAATTAAAAATGAAAGTCTTTAAAAGAGACTTATGGGCTGGAGAGATGGCTCAGTGCTTAAGAGCACTGGCTGCTCTTGCAGAGGACTTGGGTTCAGTTCCCAGCACCCACATGGCAGCTAATCCCCATTCGATGGGATGCAACACCCTCTTCTGACCTCCACGGGCACAGCATGCACATGATGCACTTACATGCAGGCAAAACACTCATGCACATAAAAGAAATACATGGATAGATACATAAATAAATTAATTAAAAGACTATAAGAACTGAAGAAACTAGGGAGGGGAAGGAGGAAGTCTGCTGTTGCAGACCCGGTGAGCTCCCAGCGCTATTAGACACATGCGTGTAGGCATAGACACATGCATATGTTCACATCCCACTTTACCATGTGAGATGCTGCGGTTAAAGGGTGTTCCACGGTGACAAGGAGGTGGGGCGCTGCTGGGTGTCTCCGCGTGCCGGCCACACGTCCATTTTTCTTCAAGTATTCAAAGAACGCCCAGTGACCCAGGGCAGCGGCTGGGGCCCTGGAGTAGCTGAGGACTTGTTCACGCACTCTGTCACACAGTTGGGGTCCAGCCACGGGCTCGTGGCTCTTGCTGCCTCTGATGCTGGGATGGGAGAGTCTCCACCCATCACAGCATATGGCTGGCATCTCTGCCGCTGATCACACAGCACCAGCACGCTCTGGCCCCATCATGACTTTGCATCAGGAGGAATCTAGCCTCATCTGACACTTGGCCCTTGTCTGAGTCCACCTGACATCAGCCTTCTTTACCTACTTCCAGGACTGGCAGCCGTGGCAGCTGTGGGCATACCGCACATTACTCAGGCCAGGGAGAGTAGCACCCTTTTGCCATCATCTGGCTCCTGATAGCCTCTGAGGCTCCCCGCTTTCTCGGAGCACAAAGTCTGCTTGACTTAGACAGTGGGTCTGGATACCTCTGAGTGACCAGCTTCATTCCAGCTCAGCCTTGTATTCTGGGAAGGAACCTCGAGGTCTCCAGGCCTGTGGGGCACCCTGGAGTCACCGAAGGAGAACGAGGAGGGCCAGAGGGCTATCAGCAGCCATCCCTGTATGTCCTCATTAACTGTGGCGGGCAGCTGGGGTTCCTGTGGTGGGGTGTGCTGGACAGCTTCCGGCTGTATCTGTGAGGCCTTTTTGTGACTGTTAATTGACGTGGGAAGTGCTTCCCCCATCAGGTGGTCCTGGGTCATATAAGAAAGCAAGCTGAGCTTAGGGCAGAGGAAGCAAACCAAGAGGAGCAAGCCAGTAAGTGGATCCTCCACGGCCTGCGCTTCGGCTCTGCCTCCAGGCTCCTGCCCTGAGTTCCTGTCTGGTGTCCTTCAGTGACAGACTGTGATCCAGGTGCATGAGCCAAATAAACCTTTCCTCTCTAAGCTGCTTTTGGTTCGAGAGTTCTATCACAGCATTAGAAATCTACTTAGGACACGTGTGGGGTGTCCTCTCTGGTCAAAGCCTTTTGTTCTTTTAAACAGGTCTAGTTCCCACTGGGCCTCAGCTGCGCACGAAAGGCAACACCAATCAGTCAGCCCTGGCAGCTGCAGCTCGCAGGGCTCTGGAGTTCGTGTCCGCTGGGCAGAGCTCCAGCCCAGGGTCTCACATCCTCCTGCTCTGGCCTCCTCTGTGCAGTGGCGATGGAGTCTGCCGCCCCAGGCTTGCTGGTAAGAGGTCTGAAATGGGGCTGGGGCAGTGCCGGGATCCAGGTGACCCTCCTCACCCACCACCTCCCCACTCGCCCCGTCTGTCTCTTCCCTTGACACATTTTTCTCTCAGTTTTCTCTCTTCTCACTGAGGAAGTCCTGGGCGTCGTAGTTAATTTTCGAAGGTAAGTGCGTAGGCAAGAATAACGCATTTACAGAGCTGAAGCTTTGCCCGGGGGAGCGGGGCTGTGCCTCTTCTACCTCTCTGGTGGTGGCCGAGGCACTGCGGGGGGCCAGACGTGGAAGCTCAGACTGTGGCCAGACCTGCTGTGCCTCTTAATAGCTGTCAGCCTCAGAGGCCAGCTCTGGGGAGGGGTGGGCAGGGCAGCAGAGGGTGAAGGGCCTGCGGGGCAGGGGGACTCTGGCCAGTGTTCAGAAACTGAGGCAGCTGTTGGGGTGAGCACTGGTATCCTGAATTCGTGTGTGTGTCACACACACACACACACACACACACACACACACACACACACACACATTCATCCTTTCCATGGCGAAAGATCCTAAGACTGGCTGGCCTGCAGCCCAGCTAAAAGTCTGACTTTGCCAGCTACTGCCTCTGTGAGGCCCAGCCCCGCACAGCCACAACAATGAAATCTCAGATGACTGGATTCAGGTGGGTGGGGCTTCTGGGAAACTGGAGGCAAAGAATGGCCCCAGTCGTCAGTCTCACTTCCTCCTGCCTGGAAGGTGTGTCTGCTCTGGAGGTGACTTGTCCCCAAGAAGCAGCCACTGCGGGTGTGACGGGGACACTACCCCTTTGCACAATAAGCGGGTCACAGGAAAGCCCAGGGACCGTTGTGCGTCTCACTCTGTTTTCTGCTGCTACAATAGAACTCCATAGGTTGGGTACTTTTAAGGAAAGGAGTTATTTAAATCACAACCCTGAAGCTTTCGAAGGCCAAGGCCAAGTGGTGGCACTTGGTGGCTTTGTGCTGTGTCATAAATGGCAGCACATAGCTGGGGATGTGACTCAGCTGGTAGAATGCAGGCCTGCCACAAGAAGCCTTGGGTTCAACCCCAACACCGCATAAAATGGGCATGTGGGGCCCGTTTACAATTCCACCAGGTGGAGGTGGGAGACTCAGAAGTTCAAGGTCATCCTCACATTGCACATTTGAGGCTAGCCTGAGCTACATGAGACCCAGACCCCTGTCCTCCCTCTCCAGATTCCCAGTCCTCCCTTCCGGCCCTCCAGCCTTCCCTCCCCAGGCCGCCAGTGCCCCCTCCTGTACTAGATGCTCATTCCTGGGTGGCTTGAGTCCAGAATTGTGTCCTCCTGTAAGCCCAGGGGAGACTGCGGACTACAGAGCCGCGGACACGGATGGGGTTAGAGGAAGAAGAAGGGGGGGGGAGGGGGAGAGAGAGAGAAAGAACCCTATGGTGTGGGAGTCATGAGACTGCGGGCTCCCCACAAGCTCTCCCCGCAAGGCTGATGTTCCCCGGCAAGCTCACCACACTGTCACCTCTCCGTGATGTCTCATAGCTGCCTCATGCTCAAGTCCATGCAAATACCCACTGTCTACGAGCCTCGGCCTCACTCACACCCTTGCCCACGCACTGACCACTTTTAGGACAATGGTACCATGGGGTTCCCGCTCACCCTGAGAACCTGGGGCCTTCGGCCCCTGAAAACCCTTCCCAGCACACACTGTGTCCCTAGCTCTAGTGACTCAGAGAAGTTTCTGGAACTGACACCCCTCCTTCCTCACCTCACAACCTCCCTGTACTCTGGGTGCTGGAGAGGTCAGCTGGGCTCAGCTTCCTGACTGAGAAACAGTCATTCTCTGTCCCCCAGGGCTGGGAGTTCTGGACCCTGGAAGTTCACGGAAATGTGGTCAGAGATGCCATTTGAGGGGAGAGCTTGCCTGGAGAGCTTTGTGTTCTTCAGGCATGGGTGGGGTTAAGGTACCTGCCAGAGGAGGGGTATCCAGGAGCAGGCTAGGGATAGGTGAAGGGTGAGAAGATTAGGACTCTGTCTCCGGGCAGAATCTGGAACCACAGTGCACCCCCAGTGCAGGTGGGGCTGGATGCATGTCCTCCCTGGGCTCCTTGAGCAGACTATGACAAACAGGGATGGGGGAGGGGGGTCCCTTGAAGCCTTCTCCTGTGTCATGGGGGAGACCCTGAAGCAAATTGACCAAAGAATGGAAGCTTCTAGCTCACAAGACCATTCCAGTCCAGCCTGCAGTGGACAGCCCACGACCTTGCTATACCCTGGTCCCTCGACGTGCCAACTGTGTCTTTAAAAGTGGCCTCAGTGGGAAGCTGTTTATGGAATGGACATCTACATATTTTATGATGCCATGAAAAACCAGAAACCAGCCACAGGAGCCTAGTGAACAGTGACCACAATTAATCCAATGTTCCTGGGGACAGTGTGTCCAGCTGTGTTTGGTTTAAGACAGCTCAGCAACTATGAAGTTCCCAGAGGAGAGTGGGGATGAGGAATTAGAGGCCTTAGACACTCCTGATGCTGTGCTCAGCTAACTATGTTCACAGTGGTAAGGTCACAGGGTCTGACGGAGCTCCACAGTGGTAAGGTCACAGGTCTGGATCCCTGTCAGTCTCAGCTAAGGAGGCAGAGCACGTGGGTGGAGTTTGGTTCACCCGGGCCCAGGACATCCCCATAGCTGTCATCAGTCCTGACCCCTTGTTATCCTGTAGTTGAGGTCTGGATCGTGTGTTTCCAGGTTCTTGGCATCTTATTCAAGAAGTGAAATTCGTGCACGCAAATTGCCAGGTAGAGAGGAGGCTTTATTCAACAGTTAGCACAGATAAACAAGAAATACTCTGGCAAGACAGTTCAATGAGTAAAGGTACCTGCCACCAAGCCTGACAATCTGAGTTCGATCCCCAGAATCCACATAGTGGGAGAAGAGAACCCACTCCTGAAGATTGTCCTCAGACCTCCACACACACACCGTGGTACAAGTAAATCAATAATGTAGGGCTTGAGAGATGGCTCAGCGGTTAAGAGCACTGGCTGCTCTTGCAAAGGACCAGGCTCCATTCCCAGCACCCAGGCAGTTAACAACCATCTATAACTGTAGTTCCAGGGGCTCTGACACCCTCTTCTGGCCTCCTTGTGCACACACACACACACACACACACGTACGTACATATGCACACACCACATACATTAAACAAAAAAAGAGGGGATTGAAAAATATTTTATTTTTATTTATGTGTATGAGTGTACTACCTGCATCTATGTGACACCTGTGTGTGCAGTGCCCGTGGAGGTCAAAAGAAGGTGTCAGATCCCGTGGAACTGTAGTTATGGATGATTGTTAGCCACCATGTGGATGCTGGGAATTGAACCTGTGTCCTCTCCTGTTAACCACTGAGCCATCTCTCCAGCCCCAAGAGGTATTGATATGAGGAGCAATGTATCTTCATTGTTTAGAACACATTCGCATGCAGCCTGATGCAGGCAGGGATCCTAGGTTGCTAACGGGTTGCCAGATGTGTTGTTAGGTGAGAGGTGTGTGCAAGCCTGAGCAGTTCAGGGTCCCAGACTGCCAAGTGCATTATGAGAAGAGGACCCATGCCAAATGGAGTCCGGGTTACTAGGCTATCTTTCTACCCTCCTAGGGCAGTGCATTAGAACGAGTAAGAAGCTCCAGTGTTCTCAGGTGGGGGACTGGGATGCTAAAGCTTGTTCAGTGAATGTCTTTCCTTTTGGAAAATGACTTGGCAGAGTAGAGCATATAATGGACGGGGGCTGGTGTGAGTGACAGAAGGGACTGTGAAGCACACGCTTCTGAACAGGAAAATGGCCCGTAATGATCCAGGAAGGCATTTGCACTTCATACCTGCCAGACTCTGGGTGATGGGGTGCGTGAGGACGCTTTTGATTCTGTTATTTCAACACTGAGCATTCTGGAATGTGGCTGTGGGTGTGCCTTTTACCACTGCAGAAATGGTCCGTCTTAACAAGCTCTGGAGCAGGTGCAACATGCTTTCACAGAGCACCACCCAAGAGCCAGCCCAGCCCCTCAAAGAGAAGTAAATGAGGACCAGGACGTGGTGCTGTGGGGTAGTTATTTCTTTAAAAATTGTTTGCATGTATTTATTTTGTGCGTGTATGTGCAGGCATACACACGCCATGGTACAGCTGTGGAGGCTGAAGGACAACACCCAGAGTCGGTTCTCTCCTCCCACCATGTCGGTTCTGGGGATCGAACTCAGGTCTCAGGCTGCGGGGGCGGCTGTCTTTATCTCTGCGCTAATTCTTCCAGATTGAGACATTCCTTCCTGGAGACAAGGGATGAAGCTCCCAAGAAACTCACAGGACTCAAGGGTCCCGCCTCCTGGTGACAGCAGGAGAGTTGCTGGAACAGGGACCCTGGCGGAGCTGCTGGAGAGAGGTACAGAGCTGCAGTGCCAGGGGCGGGCTTCCCCAGGGTGCAGCTGGCTTGATTCTCTCCTGACCCTGTAGGTGGCCCCCTTAGTCTCACCAGTTTACCAAGTCGGATTTGGGTGGAATTGTTTCTTTGATCTGACATTTGTGCTGTGTCTGGGGTGATATCGTTTGACAGACAAACTGAAAGAAACCAAGACCTGTTACCTATCCGAGGTGCCTGTGCAAAGGGTCAGCTTGCTTTGTATGGGAAACCTCCCCATAGCAAAGCTCTTTGTGCAAAATCCTGCTTTGTTTTCTGGTATATCATCTGACTCTCAAATTTACTCTCAAAATATTCAGAGTTCTAGGGTTGTAGGGCTGTGCCACCACTGTGCAAAGTCTTTTAAAAATCCTTTATTGTTTTTATTTGTGTGTGTATGAATATATTGCCTACAGGTATGTATGTATACCCATGTTGTGCAATGCCCAGGGAGGTCAGAAGGGGTACTGGATTCCCAGGAACTGGAGTTACAGACAGCTGTTGGCCACCATGTAGGTGCTGGGAATCAAATCCAGGTCCTCTGGAAGAGCAGCAAGTGTTTGTAACTGCTAAGCCATCTCTCCAGCTTGTGTGTGTGTGTGTGTGTGTGTGTGTGTGTGTGTGTGTATGAGTGTGTGTGTGTGTGAATGCCACATATATGCAGGTGCCTGCAGAGGCCAGAAGAGACTGTCAGATCCCCTGGAGCTGGAGTTACAGGTGCTTTGGAACCATGCAGTGAAGGTACTGGAAACAGAACTCTGCAAGAGCAGCGTCTGTGTTCTGCTAATATTTGCGACAGGGATCAAGGTAAACCCATGGGGCCCTCATCTGTTCTTCCCTCTCTCTGGCTGTCCCTCTGCAAACTAGTTCTATGGTAGGCTTCGAGCCACAGAGCACACCTCCCTGTGTGTATGATCAAAGTTCAACTGCAGAGTGCATGGGAGCACTCCTCCCTCCACGGCATGGCCAGACCATATATGTGTGGAACACATCGACCACATGGCATCATCTGTGATGACAAGTTCCGAGGCCTGACATGGGCAGCTTCAGGTAACAGGACCTCTGTAATCCACCATCTCGTCCCTGCAAATATGCTGATTACACAGATAAGCCGGCCGCTGTATGTCCCGTCTGCCAGGACATCCCATCTCACACCTGTCGCTGTGGTGTCGTTTTTATTTATGTTGCGGTGCTAAGCATGGGATCCAGGGCCTCACACAGGTTAGACAGGAGGAACCACACTCAGTTCCTTTGCAGGAATTACTGATGGGTGTTTCCCTCAATTCCAGAACCCGGTGTAGAATGCTCATGCTCCAGAGGAGACCGTCGCCAGACTGAAAGCGGTTTTGCCACTCAGAATTTTCTCTTCTGTTTATATGTCAGTGTTTCCTGTTGGTGATTCTAAGAGCCATGCTGGCCTCCGGCCCTCACGATCCCCTCCTCGGTGGTCTTCTGGAACTTCTGCCTCTGTTGGGGGAATGGTTCTGCAAGTTTCCCTACACAGCCACATTTTCTGCTTTCCAGTCGAAGGCATTAAGCTAAAAGTACCAGGATGTAGCTCCATCATTAGGATGGCCAGAGCCTCCCTCCTTTGGAGGCGCGGGAAAGACAGGGCCACATCTGAACCCAGAAGTTTCTGGAACAGTGCTCCAAGCTCCAAGTTCTGTTGAGGGCCAGAGGCGTGGAGACTGCAGCATCTCCTTGGTTAGAATCAAACCCCTCCCACCCTGTGATGGCTGGTTTCAATGTCAACTTTGTCACAAATTAGAGTCATCCTTGTAGGGAGCCTCAACTGAGGAACCATCCCGATTGCTTTCCCGCTGAGGAGGACCCACCCCAATGCGGGTGGCACTGGCTGGGAGCGGTCTAGGTTAAAAGGTGCACAGCACAGGGAAGATCATTCTCCTTTTCTGTTTGGTCTTCCCTCTCCCTGCTGCGCTGATTTATCCGTTGCCACTGCCCCTTCCCTCCATGACATGGGACCCAGTGTTGTTAGGCTTCTACCATTGACTGAAGACCAGCGGCTCCTCTGGAACCTTCCAGGTCATCAACCCCAGAGTGGGATTGCTGAGGCCCCCCGCCTTGTGGACTGAGCACCTTCCAAGTTCTCAACCTCTCCTGTGTGAGACAGCCCCTGAGGACCACTGAGGCACCCACCCGACCTCAAGGTCTGAGCAGGCCAGTGAGCGGCGTCCCTTCGTGGTCTCTGCTCAGCTCCTGCCTCCAGGACCTGCCTGACTTCCGTCAGCGAGGAGCTGTGATGTGGGGTGTAAGCTGAATAGACTCTCTTCCTCCTCGGGTGGTCTTGGTCATCTGTTTCTTACAGCAGCAAAAGGAAGCAAAGTGGAGCATTCCTGAGGCCTTGGTGGCTGCTTAGCAGGTGAACCCACCATCACTCTGCTTTCTGGGCCATTCCCAGAGGGTCGCCACAAGGCTGGTTTGTCCCCGACCTGCCTCAGATCCCTGCCCTGTACCAGGCCCGAAGCCCCTGCTCGGTCAGGGCCGTGCCCAGGTTATACAGGAGAGTCAGATGATGGAGGCACGACCTTCAGCCAGCCTGAGCCTTGGCTCAGAAGAACCGTGGGGTGGCAGCATAGGTGCACGTCCAGAAGACAGCTGGCTGAAGCTGGGGCCTGGCGGAGCCTCCTGATGCCTATCCACAGCGCAGGCTGACCATCCCCTTCTCTCTGTGCCTGACGGACGGTAAGCTCTGAGCCATCAGTCCCAGACTGCATTATCAAGAGCCACCATGAGGGCCTCATAGGCTAGAACAGAGGGATTCATGGGAGATGTGAGCTTATCTCTGCTCACAGCCAGTACATCCATCCTGAACACCTCAAGGGTTGAGCCTCGGGCTGAAGGCCATTTCAGAGGAAGAACTGTATGTCAGGCACCCACCATGTGCACTCTGAGGCAGGCAACCTTCTGGTGCCCCATGGGAACCTTGTGGGTGGGCTGTAACTTGCCCATACCCTACAGCCACTCTGGTTTCCCCCTGACACCCCTGGCTCTGTCTCCCCCAGGGATGGAACCTGAGTGCCTCAGTGGCTGCCCCTCTCCGAAGCAGCCAGCAGGTCCTCAGTGCTCACTAGCCAAGAGCCTACAGTCATATAGTCCTTGGGGTGAAGTTGATGGGGGTGGGAGGCAACCTAGGAAACCAGCCCTGCCTGTCCCTACTTCACAGAGGTTCTAGACTGACGTCAACTCCAAGACACAGTTTCCACCTCTGCCAACACACTAGCACAATCCTCTCCTCGAAGGAAGCAAGAGAATTTCTTCACAGTCGAATATGTCTCGAAGGGAGCAAGAGACAGCTAGTAGCAGCCAGACCGAAGGGACTGCGGCCCAGAGGTCAAGGTTGTTTTGAAAACCTGCCCCACGGTGAAAGGGGTTCTATGAGATTTTATTAGTTTTGAACAAAGAAAGGCACTTACCAGCTGCACTGGCCTCCATGGGGAAGGCTCCCTCAAGGGGGCACTCACTGTAGATCCCACGCTCTCAGCTTTGGGGCTGGTGGAAGTTGGTGGTCTGCAAGGAGCACCTTTTAAAGGCTTTGATAGTCACAAAGATGTCGGGTCAGACAGCAGTGGGCAATGGGTGGCTTCCAAAGGATTAAAAATAGCCTGAAATAATTTGACTCTAGTCTGTTGCATTTTTAACACTCTGTAATCACGAAACTCAAATCTGGCTTTGTTTTTCCTGAGAACTTCCGTTTACACTGGCCACGGGGTTGGCTGGGCAGTCTTGGGAAGGAGGCGGTGGGTCCCCAGTGGTGTAGGTGCAGGGCCCCAGTCATTTTCTGTGAGAAGCTTCCAAAGGGCTCCAGTCCCAGTGTGGGAGAGCAGAGTGCAGAGAAGGTGACAGGAACTTGGGGGAGTCCGGCTGATGAGAGGGCAGAGGGGGACCCCCACCGTGTTGGGGTCCTGGGCTCTGCAGGTGGTGCCTATCAGTGCTCATCTTCCCTCTAAGCTTTCTACCCACCTCTGAAGAGTCCAAATCTGTCTTCCTGGGCAGGCTTTCAGCAGACGCAGGGGCCCGGCTAATTCACTCCATCAGGACACGGAGCTGCCTGGCGTCCCTCCTGGTCCGTGGCCAGTGCCACTGTGCTCTCACCCTGTCCTCAGGTCGCTCTGGAGCCACCAGGGCTGGTTTTATTCAGCAGACCCTATGGCTTGTGACCTTTACTCTTCCAAATCACCTCGTGACTCTTCTACATTTTTAGTTTTGAGACAGTCTTAGCATTGACCACGCAAACAGCATTCTGGTGGTTCTCAAGTCACACACAGACAGCAGTGGGCAATGGGTGGCTTCCAAAGGACTAAAAATAGCCTGAAATAATTTGACTGCTAAAGCCCTCCCCTCTGCTCTCTCCTGATAAGCGAGATTCTAGGGCAGCTCTGGAACTGGGATGGGATTGTGGCCTCATGGGACAGAACCAGGAGTCCCGGGGTGCACAAGGTGTAGCGTGGGCCCTATCCTATCAGCGGGGTTTCCAGTGAGATTCCTAGAAAATGCAGGTGCACAGTTGGGAGGGGAGAAGGGCCTGGAGCAGTTGGTGTTCACTGCTTATGAGAGCGTCAGCAGGACTCTGGGGGCTCCCCTCCCTCTCCCTCTCCCCTCTCCCACCCTCACAGATCCCTCTTCTTCCTATCCGGCCCCATCCCCTACCCCAATGAGCTGGGCGTTGCTCTGAGCTTGCCTGCTGGTGTGAAGATGATGGGGGCACGTCTCCTCCCCTGGAGATACATGTGCATGGCTCTTTCCCTGTGGAGCTCATGGACTGGGGAGCTGGGCTCACCACCACAGCCCAGCAGCCCTTCCTCCCTCCCCTGAGGGCCTGGTGTCCATCTTTAAAAAAAAATACTGTATGTGTTTCTCCTACAAGTACATAAGTACACCCATGCATGCAGTGCCTACACAGGCAGAAAAGGGTGTCAGATCTCCTGGAACTGTAGTTACAGATAGTTGTTAGCACGGTCTGGGTGCTGGGAACTGAACCCTGGTCCTCTGCAAGAGCAGGCAGTGCTCTTAACTGCTGAGCTGTCTCTACCTCATTGTCCCATTTTTTTCTCAGTTGTACCTGCTGACAGGCCTCTGGTGTGACCCGGGCCCTGTGTCTCTCCACGAGCCATGGTCCTCTTCTGTCCTAGGACTGACCTCACTGTGGCTCTCCAGTCTCTGGTCTTGGCTCTGGTGCCCTAGCACTCGCCTTCCATGACTTGAGCTCCAGCTGTATGCAGTAGCAGTCTTCCTTAGGACACCTAGGACCCAGAGTCCCAGGCAGTGTGGGGCAATCTCCCCAAGGACACTGAGGTATGCCAGCAACAGGGGGTCTGGTTCTGTGTTACTTATTCTTCCCATTGCTGTGACAAAAATACCAGACAGAAACCGCTTCCTGGGGAAGGATGCATTTTAGCTCATGGCTTCAGGGGTTTCAGTCCATCAGGCATGGCCGAGCTCTGTCCCAGTTTTATTTCTGTTGCTGTGACAAATTAATATGGTGTGTGAGGCAAAGAGGAACAACACATAGTGATGGTTGTATCAGGAGTCTTTTATTAGCAGGTGGTCAGAGAGAGGTCTAATACCCAAAAGAACTCTCAACCCCAAAGGAGGCAGGGTGGGGTTCACAAATCTTACAATCATAATTACGTCATGCCAGGGCAAAGCCAATAACCACAGTTATACCAGACCAGAGGCAGGTCAGCTAACAAAGAGATTTTCCATTAACAAAAGCTTTGGTTAGGAAAGCAAGTTTCTCAGAATGCAGAAACAATAGGCTCCAAGGAGATGCGGGTGTAGCTGGGTGGGGGGACGGGCTACCTGGATGCTTGTAAGTCTCCCAGGCTGGTGGAAACAATGTGCTCCCTGAAACTGCCTGCGTGGAACGTTCTGCCTGGCTGGCTGCAGTGGGAACGGCTGGATGAAAACCCAGGGTAAAGCAAAGTCAGCTAGAGCAAAATGGAGTCACTTTTGTCATTTCAGTAAAATACTCTGACAAAGAGCAAGTTCGGGATTGGGACCTTCCATCTTGATTGTCAGCTTGACGCACCCGGGAGGAAGTCTTAATGCAGGAGTTTCCTCCCTCGGATCGGCCCCTGGGGCATTTTCTTCATTCTCTTTTTCTTTCTTTCTTTTTTTTTTA
Organism: Eospalax fontanierii; assembly: GCA_035773235.1. NCBI lineage: Eukaryota > Metazoa > Chordata > Mammalia > Rodentia > Spalacidae > Eospalax > Eospalax fontanierii. The sequence goes on from CM069526.1 coordinate 3,069,140, forward strand.
AAGATTTATTATTTTTATTTTTATGCGTATGGGTGTAAGGATGCGTGCATGTGTGTGCACCACATGCATGCCTGGCCAGAAGAGGGTGTTGGATCCTTGGAACTGGAGTTACGGTCAGTTGTGAGCTGCCATGTGGGTGCTGGGGACTGAACCCAAGTCCTCCACCAGAGCAGCCAGTAGTCTTCACTGCTGAGCCATCTCTGCAGCCTGTGTGGGGCCTTTTCCTGAGGGCTGATTGGCGTAGGAGGGCCCAGCCCGCTGTGGGTGGTGCTATCCTTGGGAAGGTGGGCCTGGGCTGCATAAGGAAGGAAGCTGAGCCAACCAGGAAGCATTGATCCTCTGCTGTAGCTGCTTCAGCTCCTGCCTGAGCTCCTGCCCGACTCCCCTCGGTGATGGATGGTGATGGACGGTGATGGACCGTAGCTTGTAAGCCAAAGAAAGCCCTTCCTTCCCAGCTGGCTTTTTTTTTTTTTTTCCGGACAGGGTCTTCCTGAAGCCCCAGCTGACCTGGAACTCCCTGTGTGGACCAAGCTTACCAAGCTTCCGCAGAGGCCCACCTGTTTCTGCCTCTGGAATGCAGGGGTTAAAGGCATGTGCCGCCACACCTGCCCCAAACTGTTTCTGATCTGAGTTGACAGAAAGCAGATTAGGGCCATGGAGAAAGAATTCATGGCGTTTACAGTTCCAGGCCAGAGTTCATCACTGAGGGGACTTGAGGCCGCTGGCCACATCCACAGTCAAGAGCAGAGAGAGTGAATACACACAGGCCTCTGCTCAGCTGGCTTTCTTCTTTTGAACACTCTAGGACCTTCGGCCTAGGGAATGGCTCTGCTCACAGCAGGCTGGTCTTCCCACATCAATTAACAATCAAGACAATGTCCCTCAGGCTTGCCAAGGCCAATCTGATCTAGATAATGCCTGATTGTGACTCTCTTTCCTGGTGATTCTAGACTCTTGGGTTGACAACAACCAATCAGAGGCTCCAGGATGGAGGTGGAGTATACCCATCTGCCACTGTAACAGCTCATGAGGAAGCAGAGCTCAGGCCGGAACTGGAAGCAGGCGTAACCCAAAGCCTGCCTCCAGTAACTCAGCTCTACCAGTCAGGACCGCCCCAGAGGTTCCACAGCCCCCCGGACAGGGCCACCTTTTGAGAACCAAGAATTCAAACACAGGAACCTGAAGGTGATTTTCACATCCAAAACACAGCAGGTTTAAGCAAGCAGGATGATTCATGCCCACAGGACACTTCCCAGCTACACAGGACAGTCGCTGGGCTCTGCTGACCTCCGTCTGATCTTAGCATCCGTTCCCAGGCCCAGGCCAGTCAGGAGCACTGGGAATGCAGGGAAAGCTGCTTAGAGATAAAAAGATGGAAGGAGTGGAGAGAACGGTCCAGGGGCTGCACAGACACAGAGGCTGGGGGAATGGAGATGACCAGTTGGCAGGCCCAGAGTGATTGAACTCTCTGTTCTGGACCTCCTAAAAGGAGGTCCTAAAAAAGGAGAACCCCAACCCCTGACACAGCATCTCAAGAACACAAGGGGGTCCTGGACTGGCCGGGAGCTGGCAGATGGGACAGGACCAAAGCTGTGCCCTAGCTCTTTGGACGTGAGGTTGGGCTGGATTCTGGGTTGTAACTGAGATCTGCTGAACAAGATGGGATGGGCAAAAGCAGAAAGACACCTGTAATCTCAGCACTTGGGAGACTGAGACAGGAGGAATGCCATGAATTTGAGGCCAGCCTGGGCTAAATAGCAAGATCCTGCTGCCACCTACCCCAGAAGAAAAAAACCAAACAACAACCTGTCTCCACCCCGTTTCCCTCCCCCAAAAGAAATGGCTTCTGCTGTTGACCTGCCGGGGTCTGACAAACAAGCCAGACTCAGAAGGTAAAATTCCTTCAAAGCATCCAACAGGATGGTCCAAGTTCACGCGTGGTTCTTAGGCCTCGGGGCACCGGATCTTTCCGTGGGAGGCGGTGGGTTTGGATGGTCCTGACACCAGGAGGGACTGTGCTGGGGAGATGGGAACTGCCATCTTCTCCCAGGTGGGACCCCGACCTCCAGCCTGGCATTGGGCCTCTGTATGAGTCCAGCTCTGTGTCAGGCGAGGGTGTTGGGGCACAGGCACCGCCAGGAGAGCTGTGGGTGGCCACCCCTCTCTGCTTGGAACTGAAACTGTCCCTTTCAGGCTGGCAGACTGGGGTGTACTGCACAAAGGAGCTAATTACCCTCAGAGGTAATGTGTCATCCAGCATCGATTGCCTAATTGGACAGCTGTCATCCTCCTCAGACACATCCATCTGTGCTAAGGCTCACACAAAGGCCAATTAAAATCCAGTGACCTGAGGCAAACTTCCTGTGTCCAGCCCTGTCACTTCAACAACTTTGTGCATAGGACTCAAGATGTCTTCCAGAGCACTTACAGTGGGATATGCAGACGAGAAGAGGCAAACTACCTTCTACAGGGCGTTAGGGCCAAAGACACCCCAGAAATCGCCAACACGAAGTACAGAGATCTAGCTCAGGCCACCACACTCTGACACCCTGGATCACCCTAGTGAAAGCCACTGTGACTTTGACTTCCCAGACACTCTTACTCCCAGAGGGTTCCAAGCCCCAGGTATTGGTCCAGAAGTACACCAGCCATTCTGAGTGTCACATATGAAGCACACCTGGCTGACACACGGCCTGGTTGACAATGCTGCATAAGCAGGAGACAGAAACATAAGCAGGGGAGACGGAAACAGAGGCAAAGATGGGAAGTGACCTTTCCAGTCATGTGGAAAGAGATGGATCCTGACCTCGGGGGCCCACCTCCCTGTGACACCTGTACTTGAACCTGCCAGTACACTAATTGAGAGTCATTGCCCCATCTGCCTGTGAAACCACAGCCCAAGGTCTCAGTTCCAGTAGGAGACACTGAGGGCCCCTGCCCCCTGGAGCTCAAAGAGCAAGGGATGGACAGGGGCAGGTGGCAGTGTCTTATACATCACAAAACAGGTCTTAAATTTGTCCCATTTATGACCCATTTTTGCCCAAGAATTTTTACATGACTCCCAATATATAGTATATGGAATATGCACAAACCACGCATGACTGGTGATAAGTTACCCAGAAATGTATTTTGAACACCTCTCTGGGGCACAGGCCTGCCAGTTATTCAAGACGAAAGCACACGTGGGTGAGACGAACTGGCTTCTTTGCCTAACTAAACTTGGTGAAGATCCAATCCTGTGGGACTCAGAGCATCTTCTATGCTTCCCAATGCAGACCAATGCTTTGATTTTTTAATTGTCATTGCTGAGTATATCACTTCATGTAAATATGTAGCAAAACAGGCAAAAGTATGTGTATTAGTCATGTTCCTGTGGGTGTGATAGAAACACTGACCAAGGGAACTTATAAAAGGAAGAGTTTATTTAGCTTACAGTTCCAAAGGGGCAAGAGTCCATCATGGCGGGGAGGCGTGGCGGCAGAGGTGCCTGGAGTAGACGCAGAAGCTAAGCACTCACATCTTCAAGCAGGCACAGGAAGCAGAGAGTGACTGGAAATCAGGCAAGGCTGAAGAACTCTCTAAGCCTGCTCCCAGTGACGTGCTTCCTCCAGCATGGCCACACCTTCCAAGACCTCCCAAAACAGTATCACCAACTGGGGACAAAATGTCCCAATACTCTGGGGGACATTCTCATTCAAACCATCACAGTATGTTTAGGAATATTTCAGAAATTTGTGGGAATTCTGTCTTAATTCTGAGCCAAAATTCACTGAATAATTTTTATCAAGTCAGCAACTCAGACAGCAATTTTTGAAATCAAACATTCTAAAACAATACAACCCCAAATTGTACTACTTTGACACAGGATAGGGAAGGGTGGTAAAATTAAGTCTGTGGCTGGAGAGATGATTCAGTGGTTAAGAACACCTGCTGCTCTGGGAGAGGACTGGAGTTCGGTTCCCAGCTCCCATATCAGGTGGCTAACAACCTCCTGTAACTCCAGCTCCAGAGGATCTGACGCCTTCTGCTGTCCTCCTCAGGTACTGCACTCACGTGTGCATACATGTAATTAAAAATAGAAATAAAATCTTTTTAAAAAGAAAAATGAAATCTTTGCATAATTCAGCCATTATGTTTCTATAAAACCAGAAAACTTTGTGTGCACAAAGTCACCACAATTCATAGTATACAATAGTCTGGGATCTGAGCTGAGCTGTTTCAGGGGCATTCATGGGGTTACATGGTATGCCTCATGCTTAATACAGAGAGCACATGCTATGTGTTCAGAACCCAGGTAGTGGGGAAGTCAAATGACACCACACAGGTGGATACTCCCAGAAAACCCTGGGTCCTTTGCTTATTTGATTTTGAATTTACTTTTGGTTATTTTGTGTGCAGAAACCTTTTGTGGTGGTCAAAGCTCCACAGTTTAAGATGCCACGCTGTGGATGATCAGCGCACTTGCTGGATTGAACTGGGCACCGTGGTCTACAATTACCAGCATTAGCGTTTATCTTAATGTATCTGGAGGAACGTTTTGTGCGCAGCTATATTTATTGAACACTGGTGTGCTCAAATCCAGGCTCAGGGGGTCTCTCCTGAAGCCGGTTTCTTCTGGCAGTGACAGTCCCCCATGGAGTATGCAGTGCAGCTGTGCTAATCAATAGCTGATTGATGTTCATGGATTTCTTCCTGGGGAGAGGGTAGGGCTGGACTGAAGTGTGGGGCTTGCAGGAGACGACGCTGCAGGGGCAGGGTGCTGGACAGCAGAGTCCTGGCTCCATGCTGCGCCCTTCTCACAGGTGTGAGGGGTAAGTCATTAGGGTCCATTTTCAGTATGAGGCGGTTTAGAGCTCATCAGAGAATCACAAATGAACAGGAGGCACTGGGCCCCGCCTTCCCTCGCTGGCAGCTGGACCTGCTTGTCTGGGCATCTTTTAGCTTATCTTAGGGCTGAAAAGTTATAGTTTGCTACATGACAAAACCCACGTATCAGAAAAGGGAGGATAGTCAAGCCCCAGAGGATGGGGGAGTTTGGAGTGGGGATTATGCTAGACAAGTGGGAAAGACTGAATCTCCCTGAGGAACTCAGCCAGTAGGGAATGCGATGAGGAATATACAACCCACAGTTTAGCTTTAAACTGGTGTGCCGGCCATTTTTGCCTGTCTGTGTGACTAGTGAGCCCCTGCTTGGCTGGTGAGCCCAGGATTCTACCAGTATCAGGTCCCTAGCACCATGCCTGGCCTTTACATTTGCACTAGGGATGCAAACACAGGTCCTCATGCCTGCACAGCAAGCTCCTTACACCCTGAGCCATCCTGCCAGCCCCTTTTCCATTACCCTTATTTAATATCATTTTGGATCTCCACCATAAAAAATAAAAGAAGGAAAGGAATACAGAGATGTGAAAGTTAGAAAAACCTAGAAACATGACTGACTGTACATCACACCCCGTCTCCTCCTAGAAACATGACTGACGGTACATCACACCCCAAGAAATCTGCGAACAGTTAATAACTCCCGGACTGAGAAAGCCAGGTCTCAGGAGAGCAGACAAAGGAATTAATGGCTATTGATTTCCTACAAAGAAGCATCACTGAGAACCTTGAAGGACTTCAGGTAAGGCCACACAGCAAACGCGGGGTCTGAACAGAGGCGTTAGGGAGCAATCCAAGGCAGTGGCCTGGAGGCAGGGACTGAAGCAGAGACCGAGGAGGAACAGAGGAATGCTGCTTACTGGCTCACTTCCTCGGGCTTGACCACCCACAGTGGGCTGGATCCTCCCACACCATAGAGCCCGGTCAGACAGAGGAAATTCCTCAGTTGAGAATCTCTCTCTCCTGGTGTGTTAAGTTGACAAGCAAGATTATCCAGCACAATAACCTATACAAACCATTACAAATCCATTGCAAAGTTCCAGAAACATGCATGAGATCCTGCCTTCAGATTCTGAGTGCTGAACTTAATCCCTGGTTCTCAGTGGGGTGGACCCTGCCCGTCTTGGGGCATTTGGCAGTATGTACAACATGAGCCCTTATCACCATGTGGGCAAGCTAGCTGCTGCTCAGAGGCTCCAGGTCAGAGATTCTGCTGAGGTCCCCACGATGCCTTGGAAATCCACTATTACACAGACTTTCCAGGAGCACAGAGCTGGGAAACTACTTTTTTGAGCTTGCTTCTACTGGGCAGCCAGTTTAGCATCCACCGGCGTCGACCTCGAGGGAAAGGGAACACAGGAGAGGCCCAAGACTAGGCAGTCAGCTTTGGGAGAGCTGTGCCCGCAGAGTCACCGGACAATGCCCAGACACAGGACCTGCATAGCTGTTCCTGACGTTGTTCAAGTCTGTCCTACAAGTACACAGTGTGGCTAGGTAAGACCAGTCACTGGGCAAGATTGGGTGTTGAGTGAGGAAGTCACGTCCTCCCAACTGGAAGGACTGATCACCGATTGTTCTAGGCTGAACACTGATCCCTGAGGAACGTTCCTGTGTCCTGAGATGCAGAAGCTGTGATGGGATCTTATTTGGGGAAGGGATAGAGGCATTAATCAATTAAAATAAAAGGTAGAGAAAGCGCAGGCCCCGATCCGAGTGCTGTCTGTGCTGGTCTCGGGGCCCCGAGGGTCACCTATGAGAGTTCGGTAGCATTCTCCTCTGGATCCCTGTGAAGAAGCTACCCCTTGTTTTGGCCTAGCAGTCTCCAGGACTCTCGGAGGATACACACATGCTGTTTACAGATACCTGGCTTGAGCCTCCAAGCCCCAGAACACAAGAACAACGGCCCTGGCTTGTATTTCAGGCCTTCTGCGGGAGGCCGTCCAGGGTGCCATGAATCTAGAAAATTAATGAGAATGTCTGACTTGGGGCCCCAGGCCTGAAATCACAGTGTTTTGGCTGGTGCTGGGTGTGCGGGGGCTGGAAGACTCCAGGTCCACCGAGAAGGGCAATCAAAGCTCAGGCTCAGCCGGCCCTGGGAGTTGCAGAAGCAAACTAACCGCTTTATAGTTGGAAAGGACTGTTCGTAGTATGAGAAAAGTTGTTTTCTTTCAAAACATTTTAAATTACACTATTTATTTATTTATTTATTTATGTGTGCCCACAATATGCATGTGGAAGGCAGGGGACAACATACAGGAGTGGGTTCTCCTTCCATCATGTGGGTCCGAGGGACTGAACTCAGGTCATCAGGCTTGACAGCAAGTGCCTTTACCCAATGAAACATCTCACCAGTCTCAGAAAGGTGGTTTTCTGAAGTGCCCATCCCTGAGAATCTGGACCTTGATAACACAGGCCACGAGACAGAGACACGCCCTCATCCTACACACACATGCACAGGGACTCCTGGCTTTTCACTTGTGTTTTGGCTTTTCCTCAAATCATTCTGATGCTGTCAGGCAGAGAGAACAGCAGCTTGACCATTTCACACACAGATGGGGAAACTGAGGCCCCCGAACCAGGTCCATCCTTTGGACTCTTCTTCTATAGGAAGTGGAAGACAGAATGCAAAGCCCTGTGTGAAAAGTGGGTTTTCCAGCTAGATGCACAGAATGCACCTGAGATCCCCAGCTCTGCCCTGGAGCTCGGGGCTTACCTTCCTGAGCAGGTGTGGTCAGGCTCCTGTGCGCCTGTCCCACATGAGGCTGCCTCGCCGAGATAAAATGGCCATCATTCCCTGTCCTAGCTACTCTCCTTTGCTCTGATGAAAACACTGACCAAACCAACTTGGGCAGGGAAGGGCTTATTTGGTTCACATCTCCCGAGTCACACAGTTTGTGAGGGAGCCAAGGTAGGAATGCAGAGCCAGAACCTGGAGGCAGGAGTTGGAGCCCAGACCATGGCGGAACGCTGCTTACTGGCTTGCTCCCTGGGTCTGTGCTCAGCCTGCTTTATTATACAGCCCACAACTACCTGCCCCAGGGTGGCACCGCCCACAGTGGGCTCAGCTCTGACCACAGCACTCAACAATCAAGAAAATGCCCCACCGACATGGTCACACGTCAGTCCGGTGGGGAAATTCCTCAGTCGAGGCTCCTTCTCTCAGGTGTGTCCAATTGACACCTGACGCTATCCAGCCCCTCTCCCCTCAAGAGTTTTTGACTACAAGAGGAGCCCTAGAGACCACTAGGGAGCACTATTAGGGCCCAGTTGATGTCAACTATAACCCTTTGTTGTAAGCAGCCCTGTAATGCTTGGATTTCCTTTAACTAAGCTAAGAGATTGGGGATCAGAGTGATTTGACTCTCTGGTTAACAGCTGGTGAACTCTCGACTGGTAACCAGCAACTGCCTGACTGGAAGATGGTCAGCCACACGGCCCCTCTTCCTGACAGCCTTGGCTGCTTTGGACACACCACAGACACCACGAGGCAGCTTCACTGCCACCGAGGCAGCTGCAGGAGGCATATTTGAGCTGCAAGTGTTTCACACCACTAACATCAGCCCTTTTTCTCTGGCAAGACTTTAAATGCTGGCAGCTGTTTCCACCCAAGCCGGAGCAGAACTGCTTCCCCCGGTGGCCCAGCAGAAGGCTTGTAAATGGATGCAAACCCCCTCCTTCTGGCTCCTGAGCAGGCGGCTCAGTCTACCTTCTGCGTGGGCTGGGAGACCCCTCTGTGCTGCCTGCAGGGGTGAGGCAGAGGCAGCAGAGACAACGAAGGCTGTAAGGAGCTGGAGAAGAACTGTGGCCTGTGTGGGAACTCACTGGTGGATTTCCAGCAAGACATCAAGCCCAAAGGGCCCAGGGCCCTGGCATTCTAGGCCTAAGAGCTACATAGATATTGTCCATGGCCGAGGGCCCCATTGCCACAGGCCTGTTACGCTAATAGGCGCTGCCTGCTGCCCTGCCGCCACTCATGACCACTGGAAGCTGAGCATCCTAGGAAATGCTGAGTGTTGGGGCTGCTGGTGGTTAGAGCCCAGAGCAATGAGCTTCCAACCTCACTACCTAGAGGTACCTACAGGTAAGTCTTTGGCTGCCAAAGCCACACTGGGCCCTGTGTCTGTTTGAATGACAAATGTGTTCAGGTGTTTGAATACTTGATTTCCAGATGGTGGTGCATTGGGGAGGTGCAGGAGGTGTGGCTTTGCTGGAGGAAGCATGTCACTGGGGATGGTCTTGTTGGTTTAAGTCCTTGCCCCAGTTTGCTCCCTCTGCTTGACGCTTGGGGTTGAAGTATGATAGAAGATAAAGGCCTGGAGGAGCTGTTAAAATTCTTTCTAGGTGATGGTCACTAAGAACTTTGGATCCTTAAAGGTCCCAGAATACGAGAACTTAGAATGGGAAAGTAAACAGGGTTCTTCCCCCGCCCCTGTGGTTACCCAGGATGGAAGTCTTTATTTTCCCAAACTGCAGCATTCTTACAACCTTGGCAAGGATAGAAGTCATTGGTTTCCGAGTCTACCATGTCCTTGTCACCGTGTGACCATATGTTACCTGTAAACCACGTACTTAATTTCCACATATGTGTTATTTGCCCTTTGCTTGCATTCCTCACATGTGTACAAAGGTCCCAAGAACTTGAGCGAGTAGCTGACACTTTACAGAATGAGTCCAGGGCCAGCCTGCCTTAATGATGTTCACTCTCTTTCACCCGACTTGGCAGTGGGTCTGAGCACTCAGTTCCTGCAAGCCGGCCTCTCCCCACCCTGATGGACTCTCCCCCTGGAACCACAAGCCCACAAGTTCTCTCACCTATGGAGGCTGCAGGTGTTATGGGCCTGGCTCCTCCTGAGGCACCTCCTCACCTGGCCCTCCTGTGTGTGTGGCTGTACCCTGGGACTGGGGACGACACTGAAGTCTTCATTCTAAGCCCTCAAAACAGAAACAACAGAAACAGAAACAAAAGACTTCATTTAACTTGATGACTTCTTTAAAGACCCACTTCCAAGTGTAGTTAGCCCCATGTAACCACAGGTTCCTTATTTGCGGATTCAACAAACTGTCTATTGAGAATATTGGCAGGGGGGTCAGAAATTGTGCTGGCCACACACAGACTTCTTTTTCTTCACCGATGCCCAAATGAGACCAGATTAGTGACTACTTACATCGCATTCGGAATTACAAGTCATTTAGAAATGACTTAAAGTACATAGCTCATTCTAAGTGTGCAGAAGCAAACTGAGATGTGTGAAGTTTGGCTCTGGACCAGTGTTTGTTCCAGTGGTCACCTTAATCTAGCCACATGATGTTTTTATTTGTGAATTCATTACAGTAAAGTGGTTTTCATTTTTATTTTTTGGTCTCCCTGCAGCCCCAGGTGACCTGGCACTTGCTGTGTAGACCAGGCTGACTTTGATCTCACAGAAATCCATCTGCTTCTGCCTCCTGAGTGCTGGGACTAAAGGCAGCTGTGAGCCACCATGCCTGGTGATTTTTTTTTTTTTTTTTTAAGTATACAGGACACCGTCAGCTGTAATCTCAGCACTTGGGAGGTAAAGGCAGGAAGACTGCTACAAATTCAAGGCTAGTCTGGGCCACAGTGTGAGACTTTGTCTTAAAATAACAACAAAAACCCACACAAAAATAAAAACATACATTGGGTGCTGGGGGCTCAGTAGGTGAAGTGCTTGTCTTCTAAACATGAAAGCCGGAACTCAGTCCCCAGAACCTACATTAAAATGCCTGGCACGGTGGGATGTGTTTGTAATCCCATCAATGGGGGCTGGAGATGGGGATTCCTGGACCTCTGTCTAGCCAACCTACCTGAATTGGAGGGCTGCAGGCCAGTGAGAGACCCTGCCTCAGAAAACAAGGTGGATTGTGTCCGAGGAATACTCAGGGCTGTCTTCTGGCCTCTGCACACACCCCCACACATGCACATTCACTCTCATGCGGATACACACAAAAGTCTGTGGGTCAGTATGTGTGATTTCTGTGCAAACAGGAGACTATTTATTTAAGGGACTTCAATATCACAGACTTTGGTACCCCAGAGGGTCCTGGAACCCCCACCCCGTGTCTAATGAGGGGTGCTGGTATGGCCATATTTGACCGTGGGCATCAGAGCTCCTCCATGTGGGTGTTGGGGGTGTAGTCCCATCGGGAAACTATAACATTCCCTCCTGTGCATGCAACGTACTCACAGTGACATCGTGGAAGGAAGGAAGTGGTCTTCCTCACTTCAGGTTTCTGCACTGTCAGCAGCCCAAGGCAGAGGCGTGTGCCCACACTCGGGTGCCTGCCTTCAGCCCTCAGAAACAGAGGTATGCGTGAGTCAATCGATGCTTCTCTCTGCACTTAAAACCAATATCACATGATGGCCTGGCGAGGTGACTCAGTGGGTAAAGATGCCAGTCACCAAGCCTGAAACCCTGGGACTCGGGACCCGCATGATGGAAGGAGAGAACTGACTCCCTAAAGTTGTCCTCTGACCTCCACATGAGTGGTGTCACATGCCCCCTGCCCCAGATAGATAAATGTAATTTAAAAAATTAAAAACACCACTATCGCACAATATGAAGCCACATGCTAAAGGCAGCTTGAGAGACGGCCCAGCAGTCAAGAGCTGCTCTTGCAAAGGACAAATTTCAGATCCCAGCACTCATGTTAGGTGGCTCACAGCCACCTGTAACTCCAGCTCCAGAAGATCTAGTGCCCTCTTCTGGTCTCCATGGGCAACTGCACTCACATGCACAGACTCACACTCTCACACACACATACTCTTACATACGTAGTCACATCATTAAAAATGAGTCTTTAAAGCCAGGTATGGTGGTGCACGCCTTTAACCCTAGCACCCAAGAGGCAGAGGCAGGTGGATCTCTATGAATTCAAGCCAGCCTTGTCTATATAGTGAGTTCCAGGCTAGCTGGGGCTACAGGGAAACCCCATCTCAAAAAGACATATATATCTCATAAGCCAAGTGGGAAACAGTGGTGTGAGACTTTTCCCCCCAGGGCGATGGTTGGGCAAACTCAATCCTATTTCTTCTAAGGTCTCGATGGCAAACTAAAATTTGATTCCACTGAAATTCACCTGGGGAACCGATAGTTTATTAAGGCTACTCACAGAGCATGGGCAAGAGGTTGGGGGAGGAGGTAGCTGACCCCAAAGCAGCCACTCCAGAAGGTCTGCACCCCCATTGATGATGTCCTTCCCCTGGTCCTTCCTAGTCTATGTACTCTGTCCACAAGTGATTAGGGCAGAAACTGGTTGAACGGAGAGGCCAGATACTCAGGTGAGGGGCTGTGACACTCCTCAGTCCTCCTGTGAGGGAGCGTCAACAACCAACAGGCCCAGCTAGGACCACTTTTGGGGAGTGGGTCTAACTGATCTGATGAGGATGGTGGCAATTTGATTGGGAGGATGCTCATTTTGGCTGGGAAGACAGTCAGTGTGGCTGGGGGGATGGTCAGTTTGCCTGGCGGGGGATGGTCGGCTTGGCTGAGGGGATGGTCAGTTTGCCTGTGAGGATGCTCAGTTTGCCTAAGGGGATAGTCGGTTTGGCTGGGATCCTGGACTGTGTTGTACAACCCAGGGGGAAGAGGGAAAAGCCTTTACTGGCTCCTTGCCTCATTGCTGCTTTGTGAACAAGAGCTTGAGGGTGGTGGAAGAATTCGCCCCAGACGGACTGGACTAGGAAAAGGAATTTATTCAGCACATTGCAGGAGTCAGCAGGGAAGGGCAGTGCCAGAGCCAGAGGTGTGCTGCGCTGAGGGTGCAAGCTGGGCCTTTCCTGGTTGGCTGATGTTTGATGGGAGGCTGGGTTTACAGGGCAGCTGCTCCATGGTACCACTACCAGACTTTTGAGTTGGCTGGGAAGGAGCTATCATTTTCTTCTATGGAGTTATTAGGGACCAGCCTGGCTTTGTGGAAGTCCCCAAGGGACTCCCTCACTTTCTGGTCTCTCAGTCACAGTCTTTTTCCACACATTGTATCTACACTTGCATTTTGAACTGTGAAGTTTTTAGTTTTTACAGTGACTCGTGTAGCTGAGTCTGGCCACAGACCCTCATTCGGTCCACTCTCTGAACTATTCTCCAGATCAGTTATTCCAGCACAGAGGTGTTGCCTGTTGCTGACTGGCTCAGACAGGGCCAGTGCCCTCCACTAACTGATCATAGTGGTCAACCCCATCAGAACTGGGCCAAGGCCATTCCCTACCCCCAGTCTGCCTCATGGAAGGGGGAATCTCTAGGACTGTGCTGTCAGGAAGAAGGAAATTGACTCTGGCTTCTGGGCGGACCATCACCGGTCCTTCTCTGGACCTGCTGTTACCACTGAGGATCTACTACCCTTCAGGTAGATCAGGGGTCTAATTCTTTATTGATTACCTGGTTCCCTGGAGAGACTCTGAGCTCCACGAGGGCAGAGAGAACTTGTCTGATTGCAGTGCCCATAGATAGGCCATAATATATCACATAATCAACGACATTGTAAGACAGGCCAGGCCATGCTGCAGAAGTTCCAAGCCAGGACTTCTGCCAGGAGTCTGACTCTTTCCTTCTGGACTACCTCGCCACTCATGGGTCAAGTTCAAGACTGATCTTGAATCCGTGTTCAGGAAGAGGGGCCATCAGGGAACCCCAGACACCTTCTGTCCCCTTGGCATTGCCCTGTGGATGGGCGTGTGAGTGACTGTCCATCGTGGGCTTGCTGCCAATGAGAGGCTCCTACTTATGGGATGTCCTCCCCTCTGCGTTTCCTCCTATGGAACCTCCTTCTCATTCCAAATAGGCACGTCAGTTCACCTGAGCAGGTGAGAGGGGCGGGGAGGAGGTGTGCACTGAGACTGGGCTTCTAGAAGATGTTTCTAGGTCCCTTAATGCTCGGTGGGATGGTCAACCTGACTGGACTTGGAATCACTGGGAGACACACCTCTGGGCATGTCTGAGGGCATTTCCCGAGAGACTTAGCTGAGGAGGGAAGACCCACCCTGAATGGAGACAGCACCATCCTGCAGACTGGGGTTCCTAGAACAAGCAGAGAGCCGGCTAAATGCCAGCTCCTCTCTGTGCGTCCCGGTGTGTCTGGATTTGGGGAGTTCCAGCCACATACTTGTACTACCATGTGCCCTGCTGTGCCTCCCCGACCCTGACGGGCTGTGTGCTCTTAAACCATGAGCCCAAATGAGTCTTTTCTTCCTTAAGTTGCTTACCTTGCGTTTTTAAGTTGGACATTTCAGGTGCAGCAGAGACAAAAGTGAGAAACACAAAGGAACTGCTGTTGAGTCACAGACCGACAGATCGGTTCGTTAAAGCCCAGAATAACACTGCCTAGAAATTAGTCAATAATGGTAAGAAATTACTCATTCACCAGCTAATGGGCCGGGACAAAGTGGGAATGGGACTGCCTTCCAGCAAGTGGCTCAGGAGCTGGGGTGGTGGTCTGAGGCGGCCTCCATCCCTGGCCAGGATTGCTCACATGCAGGTGCAGGGAGGCCAGAGAGGGTCTGCTTCCAAGCTCCCCCGGACCCCCTCCCTCACCCCCGTCTCTTGTCAGAGTTCTCTGGGATATCTCAGAGCTGGAGACCCTGACCCACTGGCCCCTTTACTTGTGCTTTCAGAATACAGCAGGGACGGAAGAAGATTCAAGGCATGCAGATCTCTAGCTTGCCATGCCCCAGGCAGAAGAGTGATGGGTAATTTCAACTGTCAGCATTTTGACTGTGATCTAGAATCACCATGGAAACCTCTAGGCCTGTCTGTGAGAAATTAGATTAAGTGAGGAGGGAAGACCCACCCTAAATGTGGGGGCGCCATCCTATGGCCTGGGGTCCCGGGCTGAGTAAGAAGGGGAAGCGAGCCCACGAGGCACCAGCATAAACTGTCTTTAAAAATGATTTATTTATTTATTTATTTTTATTTTATGTGTATGAGCGTTTTGCCCATATATATCCAAGTGCACCTGTGCATGCAATGCCTGGGGAGGCCAGAAGAGGGTGTCAGAAACCCTGGAACTGGAGTTATGGATGGTGGATTAGCTGGCATGTGGGTGCTGGGAATCAAACCCAGGTCCTCTGCTCCTCACCACTGAGCATCTCTCCAGTCCCTCTCCCTTCCTGACCGCGGGTGCGCTGTGCCCAGCTGCCTCGAGCTCCTGCCGCCCTGCCTTCCCGCAGATGGACTGTGTCCTCAGACTGTGTCAGGTGTTTTGTCAGAGCAAGGAGAAAGTCACTGACACACTTTGTAGGGAGCCTGTGGGAAGGGGCGCAGGGGAGAGCAGCCCCCGCAGAGGGGACCCGCAGGCCCCTTTCTGCTGCTCCCGGCATTCCGAGGCCTCTTTTGGGCTCAGCAACCTGCCACCACTGGCAAGTTCACATACATAATTGCTGCCTGGTCCCTGTTTGCAGTGGGCTGGATGCCATTAAGCTGCCTCCTGCGCTGTGTCTCTGGAGCCGAGGTGCGTTCTCCTTCTCCTGGAATGGCTTTGGGCGGGGTCTTCTCTGCACACCTCCATTGTCTTAGATGGTCAGGGACTGTTGGCTTGTCACTCCTCTGCCCCCTCCACCTGGCGTTACCTTTACCTCTTGCACTGGAAGAACATCACCAGTCAGGGCCCCAGTGTTTCGTAAAACCACTTCCATTTTGGTTGACTTGAGAATTTCAGAACTACAGCAACTCGTTTCTCTAGATTCTTGACTGCCCAGCCCTAGGGATGGCCACTGATGGCCAGCCAGGAGAGATGCTTATCAGCCACCCGACATTCTTTAACTGACCACTCGCTGGTTACCCCCAGCGATGGCTAACTTCAGGCCTACAAAGGAGATTTTTCAACCTTCTTTACAGCCCTTTACTGTCTGCCTTTATAAAAACTACCTGAGCCGGTGAGCAGGCCACAGGCTGACTCTTACAGGGACCCCTCTGTGCCTTTTTTCCACATAAAGGGCTGCACTGTCTTAGGTTGTTTGTTCCCTTGTCTTTCCTCTCCAGGTGGTAAGTTCCTCGTGGAACCCGCTTGCTTGAAGTCTTCTCTGATGCAGTTTCTTAATTTGCTTTTCTGTTGCTGTGATAAAACACTGGTCAAAACTAGCTTGGGGGGAAAGGCTTATTCCTTGTGATGTTATTGGAATTCCTTATTCCAGGTGACAGTCCGTCACCAAGGGCAGTGAGGCAGGAGCTGAAGCAGAGATGGGGAGGGACATGGCTCACTGACTGGCTTGCCCTGGTTGGCTCAGCTGCCTTTTAGACAGCCTAGGCCCACCCACCTAGGGATCGCACCACCCACAGTAGGCTGGACCCGCCTCCATCAATTAGCAATCAAGAAAGTGCCCCACAGACAGGGTTACAGAACAGTCTGATGGAGGAAATCCCCCTACTGGGGTTCTTCAGTTCGTGTCAAGTTGACAAACACCAGCCCAGGCAGGGAGCAGCTGGCCCTGGGGTCTGAGCCCTCATTCCTGACTTCCAAACTGCGGCCCTGGGGTCTCCCCTTGCAGCCTGGTTCCACTTTGACTTCTCCGTACCTGCTGCCCCCCTGTGGAGGTGCCTGCCTGCAACCCATCAGGGAGGGCGCGTCCTGCCTCCCTTCCCAGTGCCTTCTGGCGCCCCTTTCTGCAGGCTGGTGACTTCAGAGGGTGCATCCTGTACCACCCATCTGGTCCAATCTCCTCTGAGCGTGTGTCTGAGCTTCACCTGGCTCAGTAGTAAATCACAGCAAATTGTGACTCATCTGACAGGCGAGGAATGGTCTAAAGACACACGTGTGCCTCTCCTCTGGTGGTCCAGCAATTGAAACAATGAACCCCAGGAACTGGACTGTCCCCAGATCTCATGCTGGGGAGGGAAAGGCTGAGGTTGGGTGCCAGCCAGAGGGAAACTGGTCCCCCAGGAAGAGACTTCACACAGTTCTCACCCCCGTCAGGCCCCCTTGCAGGAGAGACAGGAGCTGAGACAGTGACAGTCAGGGATGGGGACCACCGTGAGCAGGACTCTTAGCTGTGCAGACCTCCTGCCTCTGTTTACACCTGAGCCTCCTGTAAGGACCAGAGATGGACTGGGGGGGGGGGTGGTCACCAGACCTTGGTTCGTTCCTCTTCCCAATGTGGCCACATTGAGTGAATCTTTCTCTGTTTTTCACTGTTTCTTGTCTGGTTAATTGGCTTGTTGAGGACAGGTGGCTGAGTCTGACCTCTTAGGGGTGACAGTGCCTAGACCTGTACCTTAAAATTTCTGATAACAAGCTGGGCATCTAAGAGCAACAGAAGTTTGGCCTCTTGTAGCTCTAGAGGCTGAAGTCAAGGTGAGCAGGGCTGGGCCCCTTCTGGGAGGCTGGCAGAGTCCTATGCCACCTGCAGCTCCTGGGGAGGCCAGCAGACATGGGCTCTCAGATGGGACAGTGCTCCCACCTCAGTCCTCCTTGGCCTCTTCCCCTGAGTCAAGGCTGGTCGTGAATGCATGTTTCTCCTGCCTCTACCTCCCGAGTGCTGGGATTCCAGGTGTGGCCCGCCACTCCCAACTCCTTTGGACCTTTTGTTAGAGAGGTAATTAGTAAATTACTGATTTAGTGATAGCTAATGAATTATTGAGTGGAACATTGCTTGACAAAAGGGAAGAGGTATTAATATTCTGACGTTAGCAGAGAAATCTAACCCAACTGAAGAATCTGTTTCAGTTTGTACATTCTAGCTTCCGGGCACACGAATCTTACAGTGCTGAGATCTCAGCTGGGAACCCCTGGAGAGGCTCCTGGCACTCTGGCTTGTGGCATCCTGGGAAAGGAGACTGTGACAACCACACTGAGAAAAGTCTAAGGACTTGTGTCCCCGGGTGTCTTGCTGAACTGGAGCCTGGACAGCACCTTGGGGATCAGATGACCCTTGGGCTACAGCTGGTCCCAAATCCTCACACGCGTGGAGGCCACACTGGACTGGACTGTTAGAATCCAGATAGTGCTGCCGCTCAGGCCACGCCCACCTGCAGCCTCTCTCTCCTGTAAGGAAATGGCTAGCTCCTACCCAGAGCCTGTCTGTGAATCTCTCACCCTCATCCGGCTCCCCAGTGCCCAGATCCCAAGACACTGGCAGGGTCAAGTCCCCAAGGAACTTTCAGGTTGCCAGAATCAAGATCAGCAGAGGGTGACGCATCCTCCGCTGGATCACGATATGCTCAACTAGATGCGCCCCTCCTCCGTGGCCTCCACCCCGCTGTCCATCCTGGCAATGCACGGCTCCCCTTCCCGCTGCCCACGGGGGAATCGGGGTCAGCCTGACGCTGTGCACACTCTGTTGGATTTTAGGAGAGAAAAGAGGGGTGGGGTTTAGAGTAAAGAAATAAGAACCAGAGCCAGACCTGCAGCAGGCAGGAAATGTGTCCTTTATTAGTCCACGGTGAGGGCAGAGATCCTGCTTCTTTCCTTGGAGAAGTCTGCTACCAGGGAAGGGGCCTTGCGCTTTTCTATGAGCGCTCCTAATCACAGCTGCAGGTGTTAACTCTGTGCCAGGGTTTGATGTCCTTGGGGGTGACTGAAGACCTTCTTTAAGATCATCTTCTCAGGCAGGGTAGCAAATATGTCAAGGCCCTAAAGGAGGCAGGTGGGCTCCACAAACAGTCTCCCTTAGTGACAGGCTGAGAAGGCTTTGAGTGAGGCTAGGCTGCCAATTTAGGGCCAGTTGGATTTCAATGGATTTGTAATTTTACGTCCTCCTCTAACGTGGCCTATAACTCTTCCACAATGTACACATTCTCTCAGACTCCCCTTCCTCTGAGACTTATAAGAAAGGATCCCCAGTCTTCTTCATGGGCCTGAGCTCTCATCAGAACACCCGCACACTCTTTGTCGATGGTGTTGGGGTCTGAACTCTTCCGAGTCCCCGCCAACACTGCTACTGTAGCAATAAAGGCCTGTGCAGAGACGACTCCTGGTCAGGAGGAGAGTCTCCGTCCTGGGTGCAGACCTAACATGCCGGTTGGTTCAGGTCAGTCACTTGGCCAAGGGATCACCCCTAGGAAGGTGGGCTCAGCTTCCGTCCTACTGAAGAGGCAGGTGAATAATTGGCCCTTTAAGGAGATAACATACTCTTCCTTCCCAGAGTCCTGCCCTGCCCAGTAGCTAACCTAGACGCTTCCTAGGTCAGCTTGCCCTCCTAAATTCTCTGAGAAGTGTAACCTCTGCTTTCTGTGTCTTTTCTGAGCAGGCTTCCCTAATACTGATTATGCTCCAGCACTGGGGGTCCCAAGCCCCTCTCTGTGCCACGTGGCTTCTAGTCTGCCTTGAGTCTGACTTCCAGGCTGCCTCAAATGGCAGGCGTGGTCCTCCCCTTACTCCTTCTCCTCCTCTGAGCCGCTGAGATTTGCAGTTTGTCCATTCCAAGGGTTTTTCTTTTAAACTCTGGTAAGATGGAGGTTGAGCTTCTGTGTGAGTCCATTTTAAAACTTTTCTGTTAGTGAGACTAGGAGCCCGAATCCCCGATGTCCTCCACACTGGTGCTGCTTCCTGCCTGTCCGGATGAATAGACTTCCTGCCCCAAAGGAGAGCGCTCCTGGGTGTCCTCCTCGGTCCTCTGGGGTTGACAGAGGATGTTCCTGAAGAGGATATGGTAATAATGCTGCTTCCTGCCTGTCCGGATGAATAGACTTCCTGCCCCAAAGGAGAGCGCTCCTGGGTGTCCTCCTCGGTCCTCTGGGGTTGACAGAGGATGTTCCTGAAGAGGATATGGTAATAATGCTGCTTCCTGCCTGTCCGGATGAATAGACTTCCTGCCCCAAAGGAGAGCGCTCCTGGGTGTCCTCCTCGGTCCTCTGGGGTTGACAGAGGGTGTTCCTGAAGAGGATATGGTAATAATGCTGCTTCCTGCCTGTCTGGATGAATAGACTTCCTGCCCCAAAGGAGAGCGCTCCTGGGTGTCCTCCTCGGTCCTCTGGGGTTGACAGAGGGTGTTCCTGAAGAGGATATGGTAATAATGCTGCTTCCTGCCTGTCCGGATGAATAGACTTCCTGCCCCAAAGGAGAGCGCTCCTGGGTGTCCTCCTCGGTCCTCTGGGGTTGACAGAGGATGTTCCTGAAGAGGATATGGTAATAATGCTGCTTCCTGCCTGTCCGGATGAATAGACTTCCTGCCCCAAAGGAGAGCGCTCCTGGGTGTCCTCCTCGGTCCTCTGGGGTTGACAGAGGATGTTCCTGAAGAGGATATGGTAATAATGCTGCTTCCTGCCTGTCCGGATGAATAGACTTCCTGCCCCAAAGGAGAGCGCTCCTGGGTGTCCTCCTCGGTCCTCTGGGGTTGACAGAGGGTGTTCCTGAAGAGGATATGGTAATAATGCTGCTTCCTGCCTGTCTGGATGAATAGACTTCCTGCCCCAAAGGAGAGCGCTCCTGGGTGTCCTCCTCGGTCCTCTGGGGTTGACAGAGGGTGTTCCTGAAGAGGATATGGTAATAATGCTGCTTCCTGCCTGTCCGGATGAATAGACTTCCTGCCCCAAAGGAGAGCGCTCCTGGGTGTCCTCCTCGGTCCTCTGGGGTTGACAGAGGATGTTCCTGAAGAGGATATGGTAATAATGCTGCTTCCTGCCTGTCCGGATGAATAGACTTCCTGCCCCAAAGGAGAGCGCTCCTGGGTGTCCTCCTCGGTCCTCTGGGGTTGACAGAGGATGTTCCTGAAGAGGATATGGTAATAATGCTGCTTCCTGCCTGTCCGGATGAATAGACTTCCTGCCCCAAAGGAGAGCGCTCCTGGGTGTCCTCCTCGGTCCTCTGGGGTTGACAGAGGGTGTTCCTGAAGAGGATATGGTAATAATGCTGCTTCCTGCCTGTCCGGATGAATAGACTTCCTGCCCCAAAGGAGAGCGCTCCTGGGTGTCCTCCTCGGTCCTCTGGGGTTGACAGAGGGTGTTCCTGAAGAGGATATGGTAATAATGCTGCTTCCTGCCTGTCTGGATGAATAGACTTCCTGCCCCAAAGGAGAGCGCTCCTGGGTGTCCTCCTCGGTCCTCTGGGGTTGACAGAGGGTGTTCCTGAAGAGGATATGGTAATAATGCTGACAGACTGGAAGACTGTGACTGTACGGCAAAGAAGGGGGCTGCTTTAACTGGCTGGTACAGGTTTCCCAGGGGAGCTGGCACAGCTACCCAGTGGGGTGGGGACTGTTCCTAGAATCCATGACATCCTAGGAGGATGCCTTTCTGGCCCTCCAGAACTATGTCCCAAGAAGACAGAGAACTGTTCCCCAACAGTCAGAGCAGTGAGGAGACTGGCCCTGCAGCTCTGGGGGCTCAGTCTATCCTGCTAGGCCAGGAGACATGCTCTACCAGCCACAGTCCAGGGAGCACGGAGCGGGCTGCATCAGAGGCCCGTGACCAGCCCCAGCGGCTACAGAAACATGAACAGGTGGGGACAGGCGAGTTACTAGCTTCGAATGTTATTGTAATATGAACCTGTATGTTTATGTGTGTGTATATTATATACATGAGTGTATGTCAGTGTTTGCACATGTGCATATGTGTATGAGTCTGTGTCTGTGCACATTTGTGTATATGCGTGTATATGAGTGTGTTCATGTATATATGTGTGTATGTCTATATTTGTGTGTGTTTATGTGCATATGAGTGTATGTTTATATGTTGTTGCATAAATTTATTCTCCACGCCTTATCGGGTGGAATCTGGTTCATCCAGCTGGGTAAAACGGAAACTGATCTTCCATTTAGAAAGATTTATTTATTTACAAAGTTACAAAGTCTCTGGGTACACGCGGCCCGCGAAGTCTGCATCAGCTGGGCGCTTGGCTCAGTCCTTTCCCTGGTTACTGGCAGCCAGCTCACAAAGCCCGTGACAGCTGCACGCAGGTCTCAGTCCGTCCCCAGGAATTGCGCTTCCACTCACATGATCCTTAAGACCGCCAGGACTTGGCACACTGGCTTCTGGGTTCTGGCCTTCTGCGTGGGCCTGGGGGCCGGGGCATTTTTCTTCCCTTGTGAGTACAGTCTCTCCCTGGACCCTGGGACTCTCCGCCATGTCTCTCCTCCTTCCTCCCTGCCTCTCTCCTCCCTTATTGGTCAGAGGGCAGGACTGGCCACAGAATGAACCAATAGGAAACAAAAACTTCAGAGAGGATTCCGTTCCCCCTACATATGTGTATGCATATGTATGTGTGTATGTGTACATGTGAGTGTGTATATATATAGATGTGTGTGTATGTGTGTATGCATATATGTGTATGTGTGTATGTGTACATGTGAGTGTGTATATATATAGATGTGTGTATATGTGTGTATGCATATATGTATCTGTGTGTATGTGTACATGTGAGTGTGTATATATAGATGTGTGTGAGTGTATATGTGTGTATGCATATATGTGTACGTGTGTATATGTACGTGTGAGTGTGTATATATATAGATGTATGTGAGTGTGTGTATATGTGTGTATGCATATATGTGTACGTGTGTATATGTACGTGTGAGTGTGTATATATATAGATGTGTGTGAGTGTGTGTATATGTGTGTGTGCATATATGTGTACGTGTGTATATGTACGTGTGAGTGTGTATATATATAGATGTGTGTGAGTGTGTGTATATGTGTATATGCATATATGTGTACATGTTCATATGTACATGTGAGTGTATATATATAGATGTGTGTGTATATGTGTGTATGCATATATGTGTACATGTGTATATGTACGTGTGAGTGTATATATAGATGTGTGTATATGTTTGTATGCATATATGTGTATACATGTGCATATGTACATGTGAGTGTATATATAGATGTGTGTGTGTATATGTGCATATGCATATATGTGTACGTGTGTATATGTACATGTGAGTGTGTATATATAGATGTGTGTATGCGTATATGTGTACATGTGAGTGTATATATAGATGTGTGTATATGTGTGTATGCATATATGTGTACGTGTGTATGTGTACACGTGAGTGTGTATATATATAGATGTGTGTGAGTGTGTGTGTATATGTGTGTATGCATATATGTGTATGTGTGTATATGTATAGATGTGTACATGTATGTTTGTGTGTGTGCTAAATTCTTTTCTCATTGCTATAATCAAGTACCCGACAAGAAGCAACTGGAGGGCTTATTTGGACTCAGAGCTAGGAAGGGACAGAGTCCACTATAGTGAGGAAGGCATAGCAGGACCCGGAGGAGGCTGGTCACGTTCACCCAGAGTCCAGAAGCAGAGAACAGACAGACAGTGGTGCTGGACTATAAAGCCCCAAGTCCTGTCCCCTAGTGACCACTCTTCCACCCAGGCTCCACCTCTTAAAAACCTTCCAGAACAGCGCCACCTGCTCGGAGCCAGGGTTTCAGACTCATGAGCCCGCGGTGCATTCTCTTCTTGGAGCCAGCAGTGTGCTGGCTGCTCTGTGCTTTCTCCTCTCTCCTCCTCCTCTAGACAGTGTTGTGGGGGAGTCATTGTGATGTGGCCTAAGTTAGTGATGGGACTCTGCTGTAAGTGCCACAGTGGACCCTTAAAGATGGCTCTGGAGCCTGTGACCTTACCTGACAGGAAAAGCCTTGAAGGGTGCCACTGTTCCTTCCTGCTTGGGTGTGAGTGTCGCCATCTTGAATCAGAGCAGTTGTGATGACCAGGTGAAACTCCCACAAGACTGGGCCACTAACACTTCCTCCTGGGCCGAGAGGGAAGCTCACGAGGCCGGTCCCTCCTTAAGGATATGGTTAGCAGTCTCTGGGAAGAGGACGCTCCTCTGGGTGTAGCCTCCTGTAAGTTTCACACACTCCTGTTAGCTGCCCCAGTACACTCACAGGTTTACCAAGATGGTCTTGGATGAAATGGTTTCTTTGCTTTGTCATTGTTCTCTCTCTCTGGGGTGCATAGAAAGAGACTCCACAGGAAGAGATGTAACAAGCTCAGCTAAAGGTCCAGTGTGCCAAGTACTGTACAGGTCAATGCTGTGTGTCTCAGCACCCCCAATCTGGCCTTGAAGGCCTGGATGATTGCTGGAGAGCTTCTGGTCTTCAGTCTATGCCAGAAGCCTAAAGAAGCTGGTTCAGAAGGTGCCATTAACGTTTAAGGTAGGCCTTCCACCTCAAATAATCTGGTCAAGAAACTTCCTCACAGGAGCACCCGGTGACTTGATTTAGTCCAGATTCCAGTGATTTAGTTGATTCCAGATCCAGTGAGGTTGACGACCAAGAAGAACCATCAGTGTTCTAGGATTCTGGGAGAACTGTAGCAGAAACCATGCATTCGAACAGAGATGAGAAGGGCGTTTCATTTGGAACCAGGGGTCGGAGGGCTGTGTGAAGTGGGCACTGTGTCCTGGTACCCCAGTAGGCAGACCAGCAATGCCCCCCACATTCAGGTTGCCACAAAGCTTCCCAGTTAGGACCACTATTGGGAAAATGCAAGGGGCATGGCAGAGGGAGAGAGTAGCCTGGGACAGATGTCTAGTCACCCAGGATCCCCAAAGTAAACTGGGTCCAATCACATGAATTTTTAAAGGCGAAGAGCCTCCCTGGACTTGTTTGGGTTGAGATGTGGCTGTGCAGAATGGAAGGAAAGTTGCAGCCTTCTGGCTTTGGACTTTGGGGAGGAGCTGAGGCATCAAGAGAGCTGGAAATGGATTCTCCCTGAGAGCCCCCCAGAGAAACAGCACCCTGACTGTAGGCCACTGTAACCTCTGTCTGAAGTTGTGGCTCTGCATTACACCTGTCACGGACAGCTGACGTACATTATTGGTGTGAAGGCGTGTTTGGTGTGACCCCGGGAGGCCACGGAACATAGGAGCAAAGCTGTGCTGTTGTGGGAGAGAAATTCCACAGGCGGGGAGGACTGGCTACGATAGGGGTTGTGTGGCCAAGCGGTGGACAGTGTCCACTGTGAAGAGGTGAGTCTCTCAGCCTCTCCTGTAGAGGGCTCTGTGACCCTGCCAAGCTGTGCCCACAGAGGGTGCCAGAAGGTGCTGTGGGAGGGGAAAATCCGGTCTGATGCCCGTTCTATCCCTGGAAGCTTCCAAACCCTGATCTGTCCCTGTGGCTTCAGACACACACCCTTCCCGCTCTCCGTGCCGTGAGCTCTCTCATCATCAGACTGTAAGGTTTGGGTTTGGGTTTGGTTCAGAGTAAGACCCTGAGAACCGGCAGAAACAAACAAGAGACTCCGGCATGGGTGTTAACAGGGCCAGTTTATTAAGGGCACAGGGCTAGTTCTCCAAACTCCGTGGCTGCTTGGTGGGCTTTTTAAAGGGGGAGGGGAGGTTATTAACAAAAACCAGCCTATAATTTGTGTCAGGAAGCTTATCTTCTTGGTGTTAAGGAGCTGCAGTCAGTCCCTTTTCACCGATGCTTGTGAATTCTGGAAGTTAAGCTGGAGTCACCGAGGTGTCTATCAGTGCCCCCGAGTCCTGGAACTGCTGGGGGTTCTCTTCAGTCACACCTTACACGGATGAGCCCTTCGGCAGAGATCTAGAACAGCTCTTTTGTTTATTTGTCTGTTGGTTGGTTGGCAGTGCTGGGAATTGAACCCAGAGCCTTGCGCATGCTAATCAAACACTCTACCATGGAGTCCTCCTGTGGTTTTGGACGAGGTGTAGAGCCGCTTCCTCCGTGGGGGTCTGTCTGTCTTGCTCCTTGGCTCTTCCAGCTCCTGGGGTTGCTGGCCTCAGTGGAGACCCTCTGTCTCCATCCCCCACTGAGCCGTCACCTGCCCTGCCTCCTCTCCTTTCTTCTGTCGGGAGCACACTTGTCAGAGGGGTCAAGGCTGCCTTTGTCCAGGATACTCTCATCATTGCGTGTGTGTATATATGTTCATGTGGGCGTGGGGGGCGTGCATGTAGGCATGCATGTGGAGGCCAGACGACAACCTTGGACGTTGTTGTTCAGGCCTGTCCAGCCTGGTTTTGGATTTTGTGTTTTTCTGGGTTTTGAGACAGTCTGGAGACAACCTGGAGCTCATCATGCAGCAAGGATGATTGACCACTGAGTCAGGGTTGTCTCCACTGCTGTTGGGATTGCAAGTGTGGGCCACTACTTCCTGCTTTGTGCGTGACTTCTGGGGATCAAACTCAGATCTTCGTTTCTGTGGCGAGCACTGTACCCACTGAAGTTTCTCCCCCCAAACCTCTATTCTCATTCTGATTGGTTAACATTAGCCAAGACCCCTCTTTCAAATAGCACCACAGGAACTGGTTTTGGGTGACTGACATGCCCTTTGATGAGCCCACCTTCCTCGACCCAGTGGGTGACAAACCAAGTCCAACACATTTACAGTGTGGGAGGCACTGGCTGATGGGTGACCAGCTTGGGCTCCTCAAGGCTGACCCTTCCTCCTCCAGCAACCCCGTGCTCTCTCCTGCTGGGCCCCCATATCTCCTTCCCGTGTCACCGTGAGAGCTGGGTGAGGCTGGCAGCCGTGGCGGGGGGGCCAGCCTACTGAAGGTACACTCCCACCCTGCCCTTTCCCCGCCCCTCAGACCCTGTGTATCTCCAGTATCACAGTCTTCAACACGTGATTGGCTCTAGATAGCAAAGACCAGAAGGCACAAGTCCCGTCTGTGAAAGGTGTATGTGTACATGATCTGCACGCCTCCTTCCGTGTTAAGCTTTACATCCTCTTTAGATAAGTCTTGACATCTTATATGTTGGGGACAATGAGGAAATGCTGGCCATTTTGTGTTGTCTTGGAAATAATAGCAAGGGCCTGGGGAGATGGCTCAGTGGGGAAGAGCACTTGCTCTGCAAACATGAGTCCTGAGTTTGAATCCCCAGCACCCATGCAAAAAGCCAGGTATGGCTGCCCGTGTCTGTAACCCCAGGATGGGAGGGGGGCGGGGGCGGGTAAGAGGAGATGGGTAGATCCTGAGAGCTGGCTCTGGCCAGTCAGCCTAGCTGAAATGTCCAGTTCAGCGAGAGACCGTGTCTCAAGGTAACAAGGCAGAGAGGGATACAGAAAGGCACCCAGTGTCCTGCTCTGGCCTCCGCATGCACATGCATGGGTGCATGTACCCGCACACTCGCATGCATGTACCGTATACACTGTAATGATGTTTCTGTTGCTGTGGTGAAACTCCCCAACAGATAGCCAGGGAGGATGGGGTTTATTTGGTTCACGATTCCAGGCACAGTCCATTGTTTTGGGGGAGTGGAGACAGGACTCAAGTAACCAATCATGTTACATCCACAGTCAAGAGCAGGGTGAAGGCACTGACCCTTGCTCACTGCTCTCGCCTTGGGGTCCTCTGCCTGGGGACTGGCACTGCCCATGGCGGTCTGGGCTTCCTGCGCGAACAGTCAAACAACCCCTCCCTCACCCTCCGCGCATGCCCCTAGCCCACCTGATCTGGACAGTCCTCAACCGGGGCTCTCTTCCCAGGTGGCTAAGTTGTGTCAGGGTGGCAATTACAAACCAAGCAGTGCACACATGAAAGAAAGGGGGAGAGAGAGGGGAGAGGAGGGAGAGGGAGAGAAGGGAGAAAGAGAGAGAGAGAGAAAGGAGAGAGGGAAAGAAAGAAAAAGAAAGAGGAGAGAGAACGAAGAGGGGGCACGCGCGTGTGAGTGTGTGTGTGCATGTGTGTGTGTGTGTGTATGTGTGTGTTCAGGACAGACTTGACCATCAAAGGCTCCACCTTCCATCCACCATTGATTGAAATCACAGATGTAGAACCACAGACTCTGAGCCAACTCTACCTCTCAGGGTCGTCTCCTGAAGACCCCTACTTTCTAACTCCCACGACCCCTAAGCCTAGTCCACATGTCACAATCATCAGCCCCAACAAAGTGGCTGATGTGTGCTCCCCACGGGCGCCTTCTCCTCTCACTGTCCAGGATCCCACAGCACTGCCTACCCGTCCCACAGTCCCACGCCTCAGCGCCAAGCTTGCCGGTCTCTCCTCCTGGCCCCTCCTCCTGGCCTCCTGCAGCACATGTGCATTAGCAGAGCTGGAAGCCTCCTGCAGCCCGGGGCCAGCCCCTTCTCCCCATCCCCTTCATCTCCAAGCTCCCTCTGACCCTCCAACCCTCAGATAAAGTCTAGCACCCAGGCCTGGGTCCTGCTACCCCTGGGCCTGGGTAAGCTGTCCTGAAGGCTCATTTCACCCAGTGCCTAGCTGCCTAGCTGAACTGGTGAGCTCTGGGCTAGAGAGAAACTATAGCTCAAAAAAAGCAAGGTGTGGGGCCAGCAAGTAAAGGTTCCTGCTCTGAAGGCTGATGACCTGAGGGCCCGACTCCCACTGTAGAGGAAGAGAACCAATTCCTGCACATTGTCAGTCCGACTGCCACATGTGTGCTATGGTGTGCACACTCCCACCATAAATAAATTAAAAGCCAATCAAATTGGGGGGGCAGAGGTGGCTCAGGGGTTAAGACCACTGGCTGCCCTTGCAGAGGACCTGGGTTTGATTCCCAGCACCCACACAGAAAGTAACAACTGCCTGTAACTCCAGTTCCAGCTGAATCCAGCGCCCTCGTCTGACCTCTGTGGGCATTGCATGATGCATGTACACTCACACACATGCAGGCAATAGGCTCATACACATAAAAATAATAAAGTATTACAAAACAAAGCAAAACCCAACCAAACTGGAAGGGCTGTGAGGAATGACAGCCAAAGATGCCCTCTGGCCTCCACAGACACCTACATGGGCTTGTGTCATGCCATTCACTGCGGGTTTCCTATTTCCTCTTTTAAACCCAGTGCATCTGGACTCAGCTATCTCATGACATTTTAAAGACTTCTCTGCAGGCGTTAGACCTGTAGACAAAAGGCCCATGAAATGCCACAGTCCTAGTAGGTGTTCCACAGAGCCTGACCCTCAGGGCTGCCTCACCCCAGCCCCCTGGCAGGTAGTGTCTATGCCAGACCCAGGATGCTGTCTGTCGCTCTGGGGCCCTCTCCAGGAAGCAAGGATGCGCTGGGGTCCTTGGGGAAAATGTGATGCGCAGCCTGCTTCCCAAGTGCTAGATTTGATCTCAGAGCGGAGATCTGCTGCTTCCCTCAGGACTAAGAAGGCTCTGAATTAGCCATGTCCGACCTAGCAGAAGGGGAGCCATTGACCTCTCTGGCTGCTGGTCCAGCCTCTGCCCCGGTCTAAGTAGCCACTCTCATTCTCTCTGAAAAGAAAGGAGAAAGAATAAGGGATATATTATAGATTGCTCTTTCAATGCTCAATGCACAAATATGCATTCCAGAGATAGAGAGATGACAGATGATTGATAGATAGATGATAGAGTTTTGCTATATAGCCCAGGCTGGAAGTTCAAACTGGTCACAAACTCATGGCAATCCTCCTGCCTCAGCCTCCCTAGTGCTGGGTTTACAGATACAGGTCACTATACTCTTCTTTTTTAAAGAACAGTTTTAGGTTCGTAGTACATTACAGGTGTCCACACAGGGAATGGCTTACCAGTGTCCCCCACCAGGGCTAAGGAGCCCACACCACTGTCTCATTCCCACCTACAGCCCACAGCCTCAGGGCCCGCAGTGGCAGAGGCAGGATCTGAGTCTCCTGTTCCGCTGAGTTCCCACTGGAGGCTGGGAACACCCAGTGGGCAGCAGGTAGCCGTTGGCTTGGGCTGTCTGGTCCTGGTCTGCCTGCCCTAGGCAAACCCTCTCCTCTGCTCTAGAGCTCTAGACATTCACACCTCTCCACCCCCACCCCCTGCTCCCCCAGCCAGCTTATGCCCGGCCTCTCCCTGGCAGCAGAAGTTGCCCAGGTCAGTCCACCACCACTGTGACTATGGAGTCAGTCGCAATCAAGGGCACAAGCAGCTGCTCCTGCAGGACTTGTGCAGAGCCTTCTTTCATGACCTCACTGGGAAGTGAGGCCAAAGGTTCGAGGAGACCCATGCATCCCAACCTACAGAGGGGTGGGGGGGGGAGAGAGAGAGAGAGAGAGAGGCCTAAGGGAGGAGAAGTTCATTCTGGCTCAGGGTTTGAGGGGTAGACCATCACCTTGGAGGAGGTGCGGCTGTGGCAGCAGGAGTGGTAGGCTGCTCTGTCACACCTCAGTGGATCAGGAACAGAGATGGGACAGGAAGTAGAGTGGGACTGTCAAGCTCAAGGCCCACCTTCCACTGACTCACTTTATCTCACAAGGCCCCACGCCCTAAAGATTCCACAACCTTCCAAAAGTCGTGCCACCATCTGGGAACCAAGTGTTGAAGCACAGTGTCGGGTTCTGGGTTCGAGGAACCTGTGGGGGCCAGTTCAGTTGGAGCCTTTGCAGACAGCGTGAGGTCACCTCCACTGGGGAGGATGCTCTGTGCTGGTCCAGAGCTCCCAACATTCGTGTCACCCAGGAACACCGTCCAGCCCATGTAGATCGGTGTTTGAGCGCATCCCAGGCATCCTGGACTCGATCCGGGGACATAAACTCAGTCACACACAATGACACTGCATGGTTGGAAAGAAAGTCTCCAACAGGCCCTAGGTTGGGGACTGCTCTGGCTCCAGCGTGCCTCAGCAGGGTGTTTCCCAGGCATTCCTGGGCAGACCTCTTGGGTCCAGGGGGGTCTTTCTCATGGATTCCCGCAGTTCAGAACAATCCTGCCTCTGTTTCATTGTTTATTGGATAAACAAGCTGAAATGGGCCGGGGAGCCTTTCTCTTCCTCCCTCTTCCCCCTCAACCAACCGAACCAGCCTGTCCTGTTCTGAGTCCAGGAGGCTGGCATGTCACTAGACCTTCAGGCCTGTCCCCTGCTGGGGGCAGGGGAGGCTCTGGGAAGTCCTCTCTCCCAGCAGGCTGACTCTTCCAGGCTTGACGTGGTGTAATGGCTCACACCTGTAATCTCAGCACTCGAGAGGCTGAGGCAGGAGGACCATCATGAGTTCAAGGCCAGCCTGTCTCAAAACAAAATAATCCCCTACATAAAAAATGAACAACAAAAAAAGGAAGAAAGAAGTAAAAGAAAAAGTAGCTAGTTGGACCTAATCTGGGAGAGCGTGTGTTCCCTGCCTACGGGTCATGCTAGGTGCAGAGGATCCCAAAATGATATGACGTGTTCAGCCATCTCACAGTCTGATGGGGGAGGCACTTTCTGCTAGACAAAGCCATCTCTCAAAGTTAATGCTAAGTTGGGAGGGTTTGAGGTATGTGGAGCCCCAGGGATGAAGATGCCACCCAACCTCAGACTCCTGAGAGCCTGTGTATGTGTGGTGGACCAGTCTAGAAGGGGCCCCCAACTCTAGCACTGGTGCAGCCCACACTGCGGGACCTGGTTCAGTTCTCAGCAGGGCGAGCACCATTGGCAGAGGCAGGGGGAGTCTCCAGGGTGGGCTGCAGCTCCTCTGGACCTGGGGGAGGCTGGGGAGCCTGGGCATGTGTGAGCCCCACAGGGCCATACCCTTTACAGATGGTGGAAGGTCCTTGTCGGGTGAGGGCTTGGCCAGAGGTGAGACTTTCTGTAGCTATACACCCAAGCAGTCCGGAGTCCCGGAACTCTCTGGAACCCTCTCCTACCCTCTCTGGCCTTTCCGGATGTTCTCAAGCACTCCCTCTGCCACGTGGGGACAGGAGCGAATGAGGGACCAGGCTGTGCGTCTGTTCCCTGTCCTGTCCTACTCTGCTGTCACTGGAACAATGACCTTTAGCAACCCCAGTGCAGGCAGATTCTGGGCCTGGATTCCAACAAACCCAGAGGCACCTGTGTCAGGCAGAAGCACCTGTTCTGTCTGCCCCAACTGCGTTGTCCTTCCTGCTCAGCCTTTGAGGGACCCTCCCTCCCACGTCCTGGACCTCCCCTCCCCAGCTGATTGGAAATGGAAGGGTGGAATTCCTGCTCCAACCCTAGCCCCTGCTGTTTACCAGGCTCAAGGTGAACCGGAATCGCTGTGGGAGGCCCTGTGGAGATAATGTACAACTGGATCCGGGCTCACCACAAGAATGTACACCTTAGTACCTCTGAAATCTTCCAAAAGGCTTTGAGGGACGCAGCCCCAGTGCCCAGGGTGGGTGGCAAGGGAGAGGGGCTTCAAGCCCCTCAAGTTTCATGAGAGTTTTTGTGGCTGAACTCCAGAGACGGAGACCTTGAG
Source organism: Eospalax fontanierii (assembly GCA_035773235.1). Classification (NCBI taxonomy): domain Eukaryota; kingdom Metazoa; phylum Chordata; class Mammalia; order Rodentia; family Spalacidae; genus Eospalax; species Eospalax fontanierii. The sequence goes on from CM069526.1 coordinate 3,101,028, forward strand.
GTGATAGTAATGACAGGAACCAGAGATTTATTTATTTAACTGTTTATTTATTTATTTAGGTTTATTGAGACAGGGTCTCACTACATAGCTCTGGCTGGCCTGGAACTCGCTAATGTAGACCAGGCTGGCTTTGGTCTCACAGAGATCCACCTGCCTCTGCCTCCTGAGTGCTGGGATAAAAGGTGTGTGCCAGCACACCTGACCTAGCTCACAAGTTTTGTTGTTTTTTCTTTTCTTTTGGAGGCAGGGTCTGAATTTGTAGCACAGGCTGGCCTAGAACATACTATGTAAACCATGCTGATTGTGAACAGAGAATAATCCTCCTTCCTATAGTTCCCCAGCACTGGGATTGGATTCCAGGCTTGAGCAGCTCACAGATCTAAAGGCTAAACATCCAGGATCAGACGGCTCCATCCATTTGGCCTCTGGTCACATCCATGACCTCCATCACCCACTTGTCCACCCCTAGTTTCACCTTCCCGGCAATGTGGTTCCTGGGCTGCTGTGGCCTGTGCTCTGTCACCATGGATTCTGCATTCTCCAGACTTTTGTATTAATGGGCTCTCGTGTGTCCATGTTGAGCATGGAGTGGTGCACCACAGAACATGGGGGTGGACTCTCATGACTTTCAGTGGGGTCTTGAGTGACCCGGACTGGGTGGACAGCAGTCTGTGTCTCTGATAAGCTGCTGGCGTCCTCTTGGGTTGTTTCCAGTTTGGAGTAGTAGAAGACTTGTTCTAAGTATTCCTGCCTAGGATACTCTGGAATGTGCTCGTGTTTCTCATGATCGATACCCATTGTGGAGGGGCTGTGAGGCACTGTGTGACTTACCTGTTCGAGACTGCCAGCTTGGAGCTGGGCCTGCTGGTGCAGGCTGTGACTCCAGCTGCTCTGGAGGCAGGAAGATCATAGATTCAAGGCCTGTCTAGACCACAAAGTGAGTTCAAGACCAGCCTGGGCAACACAGTGAGACCCTGTTTTGTTTATCCTCAGTGATTCCTGTGCTGCAAACTCTATCCTTGGTGCACACAAAGCTTTGGGGAGGGTGACCAGGTCGTGATGGTGCTGCCCTCAGGAGGGATTCACGCTGGCCTCGGAGAGAGAGTCCGTTCTCATGGGAGCATGCTGTTACAGACTAAGGTCTCCACACGTTTGTTTCTTTCTGAGAGAGAGAGAGAGAGAGAGAGAGAGAGAGAGAGAGAGAGAGAGATGTATGTATGTAAGGCCTGGTGATGGACCTCAGCAAGGCTCCAGATTCAATTCCCAGTTCTGCAAAAGAAAACAAAATAAAACAAAAGGAGAAAGGGAAGGAAGAGAAGAGGAGGGCGGGGCGGGGCGGGGCCGGGCGGGGCAGGCCAAGACACTGGCTTCTACACTGACTGTGGGTAATGACTTTGCTTTCTGTCCTTCCTCATTGCTGGTTTCACAGACTCAGAGACCTAGAGGAGGAGAACACCAAGCAGGTGGTGAGGTTTGGGCTCATTGGCAAAGCATCAAGAACAGGGCTCTGAGTAGCCTGATGAGAGGTCAGAGATGCCACCGGACAGGGCCTGAGGGGCCTGTCGTTGCGCGCCTTCCTCCCGCACCCCGGACCCTCTACCCTCACTCAACCGTTCCAAAGAGTCAGCTACCTCCAAACAGGAGTGACGCCCTTCCATCATACCTGACCCCACATGTCAGAGTCCACGTGCTGTTTCCCGCCTGTATGTGCGCTTGGGAGACAAGGCCAGAGACCGACCTCTGGTGGCGTTCCCCAGGCTCGGTCATGTTGTTCTTTGAGATAAGGTCTTTCACTGGCATGGAACTCACTGATTCAGCTAGGCCGGCAGGGCAGGGAGTCCTCCCCAGAGCTGGAATTACAGGCACATCACAGCACTTGGCTTTTATTTTTGTTTTTTATTTCTGTTATTCTGTTTTTATTTTATTTATTTTTGAGACAGGGTCTCCCTGTAGCTCCAGCTGGCCTGGACTCACTGCATAGACCAGGCTGGCCTTGAACTCATAGAGCTCCACCTGCCTCTGCCTCCCCAGTGCTGGGATTAAAGGTGTGCTTTTTTTATGTGGGTTCTTGGCACTGAACTCAGGTCCTCACGCTTTTGAGGCCAACACTTTACTGACTGAGTCATCTTCCCAGTCCACGCGGTTGTTTCATAATCTGGTGGTTTCAGTTCAAAGCCTCCTCCCCTGATTGCTCCTATGTGTCACATTTAGATTCTAGCTGTGACCCACTGTGAACCCCTGGAAGCCCAACATGAGGGTTTACCTGTTGCATCCTTCCTTCCCGTGGCCTCACACCACACCTGCCCATTCCACGAAGTGGGAGACTGAAGCCAGAGGCCAGCTGAGGAACACAGGGAGCAGACTCCAGTCTCTGTTACCTTTTTTCCTTTCTTTAAGACCCTTAATAAAGTGCTCCGTGACATAATGCATAACCTTGGATTCTCGTATTCAGCAAGATTTCTTTCTCAAAGGCAAATCTAAACCTTTCAAGTAGGTAAACAAATCAGTACAGAGACTTTGTTTTTCATATTTCTGGAAATGTGAGGATTAAATTTTAATCCATCACTTTAATAAGAAACCGATTAGGTTCATATAAAACATTGAGAATTAGTCCGAGGTTTCTGAATATTCACATAAACGCTCATGTCATTTTGCTCAGAGGTTAAACCTGAAGTTTTTGCCTGTTGATGACTGGTGGGAATGGGGAAAGGACCACTTGGAAAATGTTCCAGGAGAGGATTTTAGACCAATAACAAGACCCTGGCTCTGGTATATGAATGGGTTAAGAAGGCTAGAAGACATTTTTATTGAAAATCTGTTTCATAGTGTTTGGACCTTTTTAGTTTTTCATTTTTAAGAGTCATTGTTGGGGGGTGAGAGCTGGACATTGTGGCACACACCATTAATCCTGGTCCTCAGAAAGCAGCGGCAGGCAGAACTCTGTAAGATCAGATAGTGAGTTCCAGGCCAATGGGAAGACCCTGTAGAAAGCCCCCAAATATTTTTAAGATTATGTATGTGCATGTGTGTGTGCTTATGTATATGTGCCATGTGAGCGCAGCACCATCGGAGCCTGAAGAGGGTGTTGGGTCCCCTGGAGCTAAACAAGCAGTTGTGAGCCACCTGACTTGGGTGCTGGGAACTGGACTTGGTCCCCTGCAGAAGCAGCAAGTGCTCTTAATCACAAAGCCATCTCTGCAGCCCATTGGGTCATTTTTTAAAACCACACATGTAATAATATTATCATTGAAGAAGACTGCGAAGCATGATTTGTGAAATAAGCTATAATTAATTCTCAAAACCAAGGGTGTCATTGTTCACCCATTAATATGAACAATCACTGGTAATTCTCAGTATTCAGAGGCAAGTATTTTTAACTTGTTATGCACTTGCACAGGTGAGTTTTCATGTATTTATATACCTATGCATGCCCGTGAAATTGTGGGTAAATATAGATTAGCAAACATGTTTTCAAGCTGGCTCCTCTGCAGAATACCACACTCCAGATGCACCTGTGTGTGCTTTCATAGACTTTCCATTTGCTGCTGAGGTGGAGGGCAGTTGGCAGAGTCTGTGACCCCAGGAAAGCCTCCTGCATTCCAAGCGTAGTAGTCAGCTTTGCCATGGTAACAAACATCCCCCCCTCTGAAATCTTAGCACGTGTTTCCTCCTCACAGGACTAGAGGGTGCTGGGCACCTGTGCCTAGCTCCACATGGGGGTGGGGGCGGGGTCCCATCAGGTTCCACCACCTGAAGAGAGTCCTGTTTGCAAGCCGACATTTCCAGTGGGGAGCACTGAACAGACGTGGCGGGAAGGCTAGGTAGCCTCTGTGCACCAGTGCAGACCAGTGAGGACCAGTGCGGACCAGTGCGGCGCAGGAAGGGGACTTGGGACCTGTCCAGCAAGGGACTGGTGGGTACTTTACAAACCAGTAGTTCTTTGTAAGCATGCTTCTTTAAACAGGGTCTTGCTGTGCGGCCCTGGCTGGTCTGGAATCTACGATGTAGGGCAGTCTGGCCTCAGACTCTATTTCTGTTGTTTAATTTTATGTGCCTTTCTGTGTAGGGATATGTACACACGAGTGTGCTGCATGAGGAGGTCAGGAGAGGGCGTCAGATCCCCTGGAGTTGGTGTTATGGGTGGTTGTGAGCCAGTAGATGTGGGTGCTGGGATTTGAACCTGGGTCTGTTGCAAGAGCAGCCGGTGCTCTTAACTGCTGAGCCATCTCTCCAATCCCAACAGAAACCCATGAGTTGTTCACCATGACTCTCCTCTGATGGACTGTTCACCATGACTCTCATTTTGAAGATGAGGAGACAGAGGCTTAGAATATTCAACTGCTCCTCAAAAATCTGGCAGTGCTGGGCCACAGGCAGCTCTGGGCAGGATATTCTCTGTGCAGGCAGTGTTGGCACTACAGGCTCCAGGTTGGCACTTCAGGAGCAGGGGGTGATAGCCCCCACCCTTAAAAAAAATCACTTATTTATTTTGTGTGTGTGAGAGAGCATATGTGTGTCATAGCATACCTGTGGAGGTCAGAAGATGCTGTGTGGGAGCTGGTTCTCTTCTTCCATCATGTGTGTCCCAGGGATGGAATTCAGGTTGTGAGGCTTGCCGATAAGCACCTTTACCCACTGAACCCTTGCCAGCCAGGCTCCATCTTGCTGCTGTAGGCGGACAGTGCACTGTGTCTTCAGAAGGCGGACCACCTGTCAGGATGATCATCTGAAGGTGGAGCCAACAGGAAGGTCCTCCTGAAAGTTGTTTCTGTGCTTCTGAATGGACCCTGGCCTTGTCAAGAACATTCCCCAGGCCACTCAGTCGGTTTCTGGTCCTCCTTCCCACCTTGAACATGGAAGGAATTTCACACTCCCTGCCCCCTTGAGGTTAGGAAAGTCATATGACTTTCCCCATCCAATGAGACCTGGGTGAAGCTCAGCATGAAGTCAGGCGGAGGTTTTAAGAACCAGTGAGTGATTGTCTGCACTCTTCTTTACATAAACTGTTTGGAGGCTCACTGAGGACAGCTCACTCACATCTACACAGTCAGTGACAGACTATGTCAGAAGTGAACCATTGTTGGAATTGGGGGATGTTCGTCACAGCAGCATAACTCAGTCTGCACTAGCTGATATAAGTTCTTTCTAGATCTATCCTTGCTCCTCTTCCAAAGGTGGCTCTCCGGCTAGGCTGCAAGACTCCATTCTACCTGTAATCTGCCTTGCCTCTCTGGGAAGCCCAGGAGGCCTCCTGCAGCAGCTTAGGAAGAATCTATCTTGGAAGAAGCCCTTGAGAACTCCTTAAGAACCTATCATCCCCAGACAGGACCAACAGCTCCTTGTTGTTGCCCAACCCAACAGGTGAGGCCTTCCTTCAGGCAACAAGCTCTGGCTCACATTGCTAGCCACAGGTAGCATTTGTGCAGCCTTCCAGGTATCTGGCTTTTACCGCTCGCTGCCTCCCTGTCAAGCAGCTGTGATCTAGCTGGGTGCCCTGGTGTCCTGGGCAGTTTTTGCAGTGCTCCCACCAGGATGGGCTTTGCTGGGGTATCACACCAAGTGGGTAATTGATCCCATGACTCTGAGAGGTCACATTCAAAGCAAGGCAGTCAAAGTGCTGAAATGAACTCTTGTGTAGCAAGTTTGAGCTCCCAGTGTGGAGCTATTCCAGTTCTGACCTCAGCGTGCTCCAGTGCATGGGAGGGAGGAGCCCCGCGCTCAGAGAGGAGTCACATCTGCCTCCTGTTGTTTGGCATGGAGGTTCGCAGTTCAGGAACGGACTTTACCGGCTCTTTGCAGTTCTCAGCTGCTGTTTCTCCCAGTTTCCTATTTTTGTGAACACATGTGGCAACCAAGATACTACGCACATGATGCGCACGCAGCCTCCAGAGTGTTCAAGCTCTTGTCACAGAATCAAAAATAAAACAGCGACACACATCCAGGTAGGCAGGCCATCATACAGAGCTGTCACAGTTATGGCTGGGCCACTCATGATGGTCTGTTTATTTTATTTTAAAGAATATATTGTATTTATTTTTTATTTTTATGTGTATGAGTATATTGCCTGTATGTATGTAAGTGCACTCATGTTGTGCAATGCCCATGGAGGTCAAAAGAGGGTGTCAGATTCCCCTGGCACTGGGGTTATAGATGGTTGTTAGCCACCACATGGTTGCTGGGAATTGAACCCAGGTCCTCTGCAAGAACAGACAGTGCTCTTAAACAATGAGCCACTCTCCAGCCCCACATGATGGTTCTTTAAGAAATAGATTTATTTTTAATTGTGTGTGTGTGTGTGTGTGTGTGTGTGTGTGTGGCCAGAAGCACTGGATTTCCTGGAGGTGGAGCTCCTGGTGGTTGTGAGCTGCCAGACACGGGTGTTGGGAAGTTAATTTGGGTCCTCTGCAAGAACAAGTGCCCCTACCTCAGGAGTATCTACCATTAACTTGACAATGGAATTTCACCATCACAGTTCCCAAGTGTGATCCCAAGGTGACCTATGGGGCAGGCTGACACCTCCCCAGGGGTGGCACCTCCCATTTTCTTTCTTCTACCCAGGAAATTGTCAAAGCACCAGCTCAGGCTTCAGGTAGAATTTGGGTGGGAAGGGATCCCCATATGAGAACTGGTCTCAGCCAGCAATGGATCAGTCCCCCAGGTTCTGAAAAAGGCCCATGCCCCAGAGTATGAAGCAGTGCTTTCCTGGGGTCCCAGGCTGTGGGCTCAGGGAAGGTACCTGCATCATCCAGGAGTGACCTCAGTACCCAGCACAGGGATCTGGCACTGTTCTTGAGTTCCAGAAACTTCTCTTACAACTGGTCTTCCGTGTTTTCACCCTTTCACTCCTTACTAGGAGTTCCTGAGTTCGGAAGTGTGCCTGGGCGCCATGCAGAATCCGGAGCTCGAGTTGCTAGAAGCCCCTTGTCCTGAACCTGTCACACTGTAAAGCCCCATGCCGCTCATGTCTGTCAGCAGGTGCCGATTTGACCCCTGCCAGAGGCTGCTCTGGTGACCCCCTGGCAGTCCTGATGTCCCCTCCAGTCTTCTGTTTCAATTCTGTGTCTTCAGTTAGCCCACCCCATCTTGGTGACAGGTATCCTGACATGTCCCCAGTTTCAGCTCTGTGGTCGGCTCTGGCTCAGCCCCTCTGCACATGATTTCTCTGAAACCCTCATGAAACCCAATGATTTCCACTCTGGGACCATTCTTATTTGACACACAAGGAGTCCAAACTTCAGAGTGCCCATAAGGACTAAGGTCAGAGAGCCAAACAGTTGTTCTGGGTGGCTTCTTCACCACTGTGACAAAACACTCTGACCAATACCAACTTGCAGAGGAAAGGGTTTACTTGGCTCACAGCACAGTTCATCATCAAGGGAAGCCAAGACAGGAGCTGAAGCCCAGGCCATGGAGGAACACTGCCCACTGGCTTGCTCCCATGGCCGGTGCTCAGCCTGCTTTCTTGTACAATTCAGGACCACCTGCCCAGGGGTGGTACCGTCCACAGTATCTGGACCCTCCCACGTCACTCAGCAATCAAGAAAATGTCCCACGGACATGCCACAGGCCAGTCCAATGGAGGAGAGTTTTCAGTTGAGAGTCCCTCTACCTAGGTGTGTCAAGTTGAGAGCTAAAGCTGTCCAGCACAGCGACAGATACGGAAGCTTGGCTCCATGTGGCAGAGTACAAGGTGGGTACCAACTCCGAGCCCCCTCAGCCCTCTGTAGCAGCTGGCCGTCCTTGCATGTTGGTTTTTGTTCTGGGTGCTTTGGGTGTTTTTGAGACAGGGATTCATTCTGCCTAGGGTTAGCCCAGGCTGGTCTCAAACTCAGAGATTCCCCTGCCTCAGCCTCTCAAGCACTGGGATCATAGGCATGAGCCAGCATACTGGGCTTCTGGATGTGTGATGAGTTTTCTCTCCTGGCTTGACCTGTGGCACATACAAGGACACCCGCTCATTGGGTTAAGGGCATGTGTGTGAGTGTGTGTGTGTGAAGGCTTCCAAAGTTACAGGGGTGCAATTAATCAGCCAACCCTGTGTATAACACAAATCAGAGGTCTGAAACCAAAAGTGTGAGTGCTCCCCTGCCCTCCCTTGCTCTCCTCCTCTAGACCCAGGCCTGTACCTTCAGCATTCAGAACTGAGCCCTGAACAGAACTTGAGAGCTCTGTTACACTGAGGGGTTCCTACCCAAGACATAAGGCCAACACTTTGCCTCGAAAAGCCATTGTGGGGCCAGTCAGACTGTGAGCACTGTAGCACATGAGCCCCTGCCCCCCCAATATATAAATAGAAAAATCTTTAAAATTATATATAAGGAAGAACTATTGTGACCCTGCTAAATCATAAGTTGAATACTATTTTAACAACTACTTGATAATTAATAAATAAGTAAAGTGATTATAAGAATAAAGATGGGCTGGAGACACAGCTCAGCGGTTAAGAGCACTGGCTGCTCTTGCAGAGGACCTGGATTCAGTTCCCAGCACCCACAGGGTGGCTAACAACTATCTGTAACTCCAGTTCCAGGGGATCCAACACCCTCTTCTGACCTCTGCAGGAGTTGCATGACACTTCTGCAAGCAATACACTCATACACATAAAATAAAAAATATAAGTAAAATATTCTTTAAAGGAGAGTTGACATGGAACCATCCACCCAGCAATGTCTGTGTAGCCCTGTATTATTTAATTTCTGACACTTAAGCATCCTCCCAGGATACTTGGTCAGTGTTGGAAGCATGCATCGGGTTAAGCAGCGTCACCAGATGATGAGGAGACCCTCTTACACACCCGTCCTGGTTTCCCAGTGTGTGCTGTCACGGAAATGGTGACTGGCTCGTCCAATCTCCACTTGTTCCGGGAATACAGCAGATGGAATAGGGGGCTCAGAGCGGTGCACACCGAGGCTCCTGGCGCTCCAGGGGAGGGTTCTGACACTGCCCGGGCGGGGGAGGGTGAGAGGGAACTCAGGAGCGACGCGGCACAGTCTTGGTGACTCCTGACGCTTGGATGTCCCTTTTTGGTCAAACGTCCTTGAAACTGAAGAAAGGTTTTTCCTAGGATCGGAAAGGCAGGCACAAGAGCGCTTTCCCAGTTGTCACACACGCACACTAGTGAAGGGTCTCCTCCTCAGAAGACCCCGAGGTCATTATAACATAATCTGAATTGTGATTTTCAACACTTCTTGCCCACACATGGGCTTGTCTAGAGGATCGTGGGAAGAAATATCCTAAGAGAGAGACCCGGTGCATGATGATTTGAGAGGGAAATAGCATCGCCTCCCCCACGAATATGCCACTCATAAAAATCCATAAAACTCTGAAGTGCATGATGCAGAACCCTCTAAGGGGCATCCCGCCTGGGACAGCCCACTCCAGTCTCTTTGGAGTGTTCTGGTTTGTTAAGCTTTGCTTAATAAACTTCTGCTCAAACTGCCTGTATCACTGACTGAATTCTTTCCTTCAAGACAAGAACAGGGATGGAAAGATGGCTCAGCGGTTAAGAGCACTGGTTGCTCTTGCAGAGGGTCTAGGTTCGATTCCCAGCACACACACAGGGCAGCTAACAACCATCTGTAACTCCAGTTCTGACGTCCTCTTCTGACCTCCATGGGCACTGCATGACATAGGTGCACTAACATACATGCAGGCAATACACTCATATGCATAACATGAGAGATAGGTATATTAAAAAGGAGACAAATGGAGAGATTCTGGAATGGTTCCAGAGGAGCCCAGGCCACCCACCTAGCTCTTAATGGGCCAGTGCACCACGCCAGGTGGCAGAAGGAACAGGCAGCGAGGGGTCTGTGCGCAGCAGTTTGCAAGTGGCTCCAGCCTGGAGCGCATTCACCTGTTAGGGCTGGCTGAGCAGCAGGCTTCCCACACAGTGTGGGGTGCTTCTGCTCTGCCCAGACACCTCCAGTCCTGTGCCTCAACTGGCCCTGCTTTATTCACTAGAGCAGCTTGGGACAGCCCCTGGGAGACAGACCCCCAGAAAGAGGCCCAGCAGGAGTCCAGCCTAAGAAAGAATCTGCTGAACCAAGTGTGGTGTCAGCACGAGGCACCTGGGGAGGTACAGGCAGGAGGATCAGGAGTTCAGTGCCATCCTTAGCTACATAGTGACGTCAAGGCCAGCCTGGGCTACGTGAATCTCTGTGTCACAAACAAACAAAACAACAGAACTGAAGGAAGGAAAGAAAGGAAGGAGAGGAAGGGAGAGAGAGAAGGAGGGAGGGAGGAGGGAGGGAGGGAGGGAGAGAAAGGAGGGAGAGGTGGGGGGAGGGGGGAAGGAGGGAGGGAAAGAAGGATGGAGGGAAAACACAAAAGGGTTCCTTAATAATACGGAAGGGATGGTGATACCCCAGGATACCCCAGGATACCCCAGTGTGAGATGCTCACGTTCCTTCTACAAACTGCAGTGTGTTTGCATAAGTCCTCCTGCATCTCTTCCATCATCTCTAGCTGAGCCCTCACCCAGCTAAATGCTGCTCAGACAGTGTTCAGTCAGACTGTTTAGGGGTGACAGCAAGGAGAAAAGATGGTACTCATTCAACAAATGTGCATTTCCCCCAAAACAGTTTTTAAAAATATTTTTAATTATTTTTATTTTATGTGTATGAGTGCATTGCCTGCATGTAAGTGCACTGTGTCGTGTAGGTGTCGGAAGGGGGTGTCAGATTCCATAAGAATTGGAGTTGCAGGCTATTAGTCATCACGTGGGTGCTGGGAACTGAACCCAGGTCTTCTGCAAGAGTAGCCAGTGCTCTCTCCAGCTCCAGCCAAAATATTTTTAATATTAAATTTTAAATTTTATGTGTGCTCACACATGCACATGTTCACGTGTGGAGGACATGCATTCACATGTGTATGTGCATGGAGGTCAGAGGTCAACCTCTTCTGTCATTTTTCAGACTCCATCCACCTTGTTTTTTGAGACAGGGTCTCTCCCTGGGCTGTAGGTCACCAAGCCTCGGGGATTGGCTTATTTCTGTGCCTGGTGCTGGAATCACAAGCACACATCACACGCCCATTTGTGTCTGCTTTGTACATGAGTTCTGAAGACTGAACCCAGTCCCTCCTGCTTGCAAGGCAAGTGCTTTATCAACTGAACTGTTATCCCAGCCCTTTACCAGAATATTTTGATATGTGAAAGCTTGAATCCCCGGCAGGAAGGACCATAGGGTTCAGTGCTGGCTTCTTTGTGGGCGAGGTGTGCATCCAGTTTACACTTCTTCCGCATCGACCAGGCTGCACTTGGCTTGTCCACTGTCCTCGGTTAGTGCGCTTGGGCTGCGGGCCTCAGAAGCGGCTCACACAGGCTTCTTGCATTCCATTGACTTGGAAACCTGGATCCACGTATTTCACATATTACTGACTCCACTCTGCAAACCTGACGGGCAACTGGGGACAGCAAATGTCAGGTTAGGGGATCAGAGGGGCTTACAGACCCGGCAGTGGGAGCTGACTGCTGGTTCCACAGTGGGGGGGACAGGGCGTGGAGAGTGGAGCTGGAATGCGGCCTCCCAGAGGGGCTCCTGAGCCAGTGTACAGAGCAGAGGACGAGGAGTTTGAATCTCATTCAAGAAGAAAACAAACCTGCTGGAAGCTGCAGCCAAGGATGAGGGTGAGAGCCCAGACCAAGGCCTCTGAGGAGTGGGCGGAGAGGGGGAAGCTGGGAGGGTGGGGGGGTGGCACACTCGTGCCAGCATCTACTCCACAGATTTATCTTCTTTTGCGTGTTCGCATATGTGAATGCATCCCCGTTTTTACCAGATGCATAACACTTGGTTGTACGCTGGGTTGTATATTTGTACCAAAATTTATCTGTGAAGTTTGTTTCTGTGTGAGATTCCTCCATTTGGGGATTGTTTCCAGGTTTTGACCATCATGACTGAAGCTGTCAGAAACATTCACACAGGTGTTAGGTAAACACAAGCTTTTCATATCTCAGGCAAAAATCTGCATATGGTAAGTATACACGTAGCTCAGCGAGGAAAAGTGCTCCAGAGAGGCCACCAGCAGTAATCAGGGATTCTAGAAGCTCCAGTCTCTGCCAGGACTTGCTTTTACACAGCTACTCTGATAGGCAGTGTCAGTCTGGGGTCCTGGACTGGATGATGAAGAGGAGGTGAGCTGAGCACCAGCCTGTATCTCTCTGCGTCCTGACAGTGGATGTCATGTGACCAGTGGCCTCCCGCTCCTGCCACCATGCCTTCCTGTTCTGGATGGACTGTGTCCTCGAACTGTGAGCCAGATAAACCTTCCTTCCTTAAGTTCCTGTTGTCTAGTGTTTTGACATAGCTACAAGAAAAGGGTTTCAATTCAGTCCCTCCCAGTCTGTTCCTGCTCCTGTGACATTCCTGCTGGTGGGCACGTGAGCATTGGGTCCTGTGGGGAGGGTCTTCTCTGTCTCTGTGCTTAGCAGTCCCACAATCCCATGACAGTTTGTCCTTTGCTCTACTTTTAAAACCTTTCCTCAGCAGTGTTTAGATTTTTCTCCATTGTAGGGTGGGGGAGGCCCTCAGCACACATGCCTTGGCATTTCCTGTTGGTCCCATTGATCTGGGGAACGTTTTCTTTTCCTTGGTTTTTCTGGATCAGGACTGTTCATGAGTGGATAAGCCCATAGCTGTTCTTGTCGTGTCCTTGCTCTTTCTGAACTGTCACCTCCAGTTCTGGATATTTCCTTAGACTGTGGACTGTGATGCCCCCAGTGGTGAGCCAGCCTTTTTATTTCTAGTGCTTATGTTTCTTAATTAGTTTCTCTTGTTCGATTGCATTGGCTGGTATTTTACATTTAGTGTGTGTGTGCTTATGCTTGTAGAAGTCAAAGGACAACTTAAAAGAACTATGTAGGCTCTGGGAATTAGAACTCAGGTCTTCAGGCTTAGTGGCAAGTACCTTTACCTACTGAGCCATCTTGCTGGGCCTTTTCTGGTAGTGTGTATTATTGAGTAACTGTGACACAACTTTTCATATATAAACATAAGGTGTGCCTTGGTGCTGTGTAAAACTGAGCAAGATTAGAACGTCTTCAAAGTATTCTTTTTGTTTGTTTTTTTTGTTTGTTTGTTTTTTGAGACAGGGTCTCCCTGTAGCCCCAGCTGGTAACTTGGAACTCATTACGTAGACCAGGCTGGACTCCATCGCGGATCTGCCTGCCTCTGTCTCCCAGAGTGCTGGCTAAATGATTCATCTTTTACTAAAGACATTTTCTCTTGATTAAACCTATTTTCTTACTTTTGTTGCTAATACTGAAATATTTTAGCCTTATTGGCGTAAACCCCCATCATTGGTCATGGTTTTTGTCTGTAAGGCACTGGAGTATTCAGTCTGTCGATCATTTATGTAGAGGTTTGTTTTTTTTATTTGCTTGCCATGGAATCTTCTAATATATGTCACTTTCCATAAGAGTGCCAAATGCCAGCCTGGCTTCACCCTCCTGGGTGATGCGGTGTCTGGATCCATGGCTTGCAGAGAAATCTAAGACAATTTTAGAATTTATTTTGGGTTTCCTCCCAAAGCTTTGCCTGAAGCCAGGGTGTGAGTTCATGCTGCTGTATTTGAGAGTGACCCCAGGAACGAGGAACGAGGGAGCAGGTGCACGGCCGACCAGGTTCCCAGGAAAGCTGTCGTGCTGGAGTCTCTGCTATCAACAAGGAAAACACCAAAGGCACTTCTCGGAGGCCATAGGCAGCCCCACTGCAGGCCGCTCTTCTGCTAGTGGAGGCTGGCAGGGGCTGGTAGAGGCTGGGCACCTCTTGCCTACCCACCTGTTCTGCCTCTACCCAACCTAGAGAGGCCCTGGGGCATCTGCTCTGCATTCTGTCTGTTTATTTAAGGTAGGATTTCACTACAAGCTCAGGTTCTCCTTGAACTTGCTATGCAACCCATGTTGGCCTCGAACTTGAGGCCTTCCTGCTTCTCAAGTGGTGAGCTGTAACAGCCTATTTGGCTGACTCCATTCTTCAGGCTGGGGAGAAATCTCTGTGGGGAGGCAAGGTCATGAGAGTGTGGAGGTGGAGAGAAGAGCCTGTAATGGCTCCCCTGGCCACTGCTCTACCCTGGCTACTCGATCCCTGGACAGACATGCTTGTTGCAGAAGCTGCTTTTACCTGGGCACGTCTGCCTTCACCTGGGCGCACATGGGCTTATTGTCTACCTTCACCCTGCACACCTACCTTCCCCTGTATATACCTGACCTTGCCATCTCTGACTCTGTGTCTTTGGATAAGTCCCCCTCCTCCCACAGCCCATATGCCTCTCTCTCCCCTAAGAGTTCTGGGTCAGGACTCTGGTAGCCTGAAGAAGTCTGGCCTCCATGGCCTGAGCCCCCAGCAGCCCAGGCTCCTCAGGGGCTGCTGAGCCCAGTGACTGCAAGGTATCCACAATGTTATTTCCCAGGCTGGAAAGGCAGCTGATTGGAATCTCCACAGCACCATGTCCTGGTTTCTGGTTCTCTGTGTCACACTTCGTTTCTGAGGAGTCCTACTGTGCAGGGCGAGAGTGTTGTGATGGACAGCTGTTCCAAGGTTTGCAAGAAAAAAGGACCAGCTCCGTGAAGGGAGGCAGGGCCTCTTTCTGCAGGCTCATCTAAGCCCTCCTTCCACACCATGACACACGCAGCCAGCACACTGCACCAAGCCAAGGGCTTCAGAAACAGCAGTTCAAAGAGTGGTTTTCCCTTTTCCTGAGATAAGGCTCCAGGTCATGTGTGTAGCTGTGGGCCCTTCAGAAACAAAAACACCAGAGGAGGTTCTGCCTTGAATGAGCAGTGGCTTGGGGACCTTTAAACGCTCTCTGGGCTTGGGGACAGACAGGGTTAGTATGAGTTTGGGGTGGGGTGAGATGCTCAGGCCCTTGCTGGTGTTTCTGGAGGAGGAATTTAGACGAAGGATGTGGCTTGAGCTGAGGACAAGGCTGCACTGGATTCAGGGACACAAAGAAACTGGGGCATAGGCAGGAGCCTGTCCTTAAAATGCCAAACCGCAGGCTCCTGGGCAGCAAACAGAGCGAAGGACTGGAGGAGGGGACCAGGGCGCACACTGGGGTGACAGGCTGGTGAAAGTCGGGGTCCCCAGGGAAGCCTTTCTTGAAGATAAAAATGGTGTTGGCACTTGAGCCTTCCGCAGGGACCGAAGTGTTCACGGCTGACCTGCTCGGCCTCCTGTGCTGTCTGTGGTCCTCATTCTGGAAGTGAGGCAATGGGGACAGGCCTTGGGGGAGGGGGCTGGCAGGAGCAGGGCGGCGTCTTGACGTGGGTCTTCCAGCTGGGCTCCTGGGGCCAACATTTCATTTTGCTTTCATTTATGTGATGTGCCCTCTTGGGGGATCAGGACTGATAGAGCTGGAGGAGGTTGGGCCAGGGCTTTTTGCTCTGCAGTGAACCCCAAGAACACCAAAAGGTTCTGAGGCCCACACAGGGATGATGACCTCCGCCCCCTCATGTCAAATATATTGGCTTATTGAATGTGGCTAGAGTGCTTCTCTGAGGAATTACTTGATACACGGCCACCTTTGCTCACTGGGCAAATATTTTTACCAGGTCTCACACTGAAGGGAGCAGAGGACGGAAGTTCGAAGCCGCAGCTCCCTTGGAAAGATACAACTTACTTGGTGTGTGTCCTGAAACAGGCCCCAGACACAACTTTTAAAAAACCTCCTAAGCGTTTAAAGACTTCTTTGAAATGTGGGCCAATTATGCAAGGACGGAAAAGAAAGTATCTAGAGCAAATATTTAACTTTGCCTTTGGTATGTTGAACTCACCTGCCCTCAGGAGTCTCTCAAGCGTATCCTATAAGACTTTGTACATGTATACACACACACACACACACACACACACACACATATATATATATATATATATATATATATATATATATATATATATATAAATGTATTTATTCATTTTTCCTGAGGAGGGTACAGATTGGGGCCTGCCTAATGTCAGGATGTTGAATCAAAGCTGGGACCCAGAGACTGGACCTCAGCCCCTTTGGACTGCAGATTTTAGGGTCCCAGACGCCCTTTCACATACTGAAGCACACAGGCTTCAATAGCTTGTCCACAAACACACATCTACAGGGTGGAGTTATCGGTGAATTATTAAGGTCTTGGGGAATTATTAGCCATGGTCCATCCAGCAGACTGACCACGGATGTGGGGACCCAGGCTCCTGGCAGGCCCCTCTAGGCTTAGGCAAACCCTACTGTCCTGAGTAATAAGATCCGGGTGTTTCTGGGGCACCCGGGGAGGAGGGGGCGTGGGTGACTTTCACTTGTAGGATTCTCCTGGCCCTTCTGCCCCAGGCCACCCGGGCCCTCTCTGGGAGTCCCACGCAGAGGCTGGAGACCGTTTCCCTCCCCTGAGCGGAAGGTGCCTCAGCCTCGGCGGCCTGGGAGGCCGACGCCAGCGTGCTGTCCAGGTACAAAGTTTTCCAGCAGCTCACATTCCTGGGCCACTGGGGGCCTCAGTTTCGGAATCCTATTAACGTACTCCGGGGTGGAGCGGGCCTCGATCAGGATAATCTTGCGGAATGGGGCCGGGCTCTACCCCCGGACGACTTTGTGGTCCGGGAGGGGGTGGCGCGCGAGCCACGCAGCCCAGGGCGGGGCGGGAGCGGCTCCGGGCACCCGGCGTCTCCCGGGGTTGCTACAACAGACCCCGCTAGCTGCGCCACGGTCGCCGCCACAGGAGACCCGAGAGAGCCGGGCAGGGGCGGCGGGGACCGGAGAGCCTTCCGCCCGCAGAGGCCCCCTCCCCCACGTGCCCGAGTCCGCTGCCGCACCGCGCCCGGGAGCTCCCGGGTCGCAGGCAGCGCGCGGGGCTGGGCTGGGCGGGGCTGGGCGCTGCGCCCCCCAACCCCAGAGCAGCCGCGGCTTGCGCGCTGCCCGGCCGGGTGCGGGGCCTCGGTGTCCGCGTGCGGGGCCCAGCAGGTGCGCGCGATCGCCCGTCCTCTCCCGGGGCTGCGGCCCGGGCCGACGCGGGAGCGGCTGCCGAGCCAGGTGAGGCGGCGGCGGGGGGTGGGGGCGCCGCGGGCGCGCGCCGGGAAGGGCAGCAGGCGGCCTCTGGGCGCCCTGCCGGGTCTCCCCGAAACGTGGGGGTGTATCCGTATTCCTAAACCACAACGACGGGTCAGCGGGGTGCCGGCCCCTGAGGGGCGGGGGTAGGGGGTAGGGGAGAGGGGTCCGCGCGTCTCTCCAGGGACACCCCTTACCCCAGGTGTCCTCCTGGGCAGGGGCCGGTCGTCAGCGCCGGACGCGGCCTGGGCGCAGCGCGCACCGGCCTGTGCCGGGTCCAGCGCTTCTGGCTCTGCCTCGGGGACAGGACAGGGGGGCCGACCTCAGGTCCACGTCCAGCTCTCGAGTCCTGAAGGTCGTCTCTGGGGACCCGCCAGCGAAGCCGCGCGGAGGAGCTTCGGCAGGGCCGCCAGAGGGCGCGCCGGGGGCGGGGACCCGCGGCAGGATGGCGAGGTCCCCGGAGACCCCCGCGCGCTCACTCGCCGCCCGGAGTCCGGAGCGCGACTGCGGCGGAGCCGGCTGGGGAGCCCGGCCCGCGCGCGCGGGGCAGGCCCGAGGGTGGCGGGCCGGGCGCTCAGGTCTCGGGGGCCGCGCGGAGCCCCCCTCGGGGGCCCGAGCCCTGCGCGCCACGCTCCCCAGCCGGGGCGTGGACCCGGCGGGCGCAGGGGAGCGGCCCCCCGCGTCCGCCCGCCGCTGCGGGTGAATTATGCAGGAGGCTGGCACCGGCGCGCTCGAGTTGCTCAAGTTTCCCTGGCAACTTTAGCCCGGGCGTCCCTCCTCCCTCGCAGCCCGCAGCTCCGCCGGCGCTCCCGCGCCCCAGGCGCCTTCTTGGGGCGGCCCGGGCACTGGGCTCCCGTCTCCCCGCGGCGATCGGGAAGGGAAGACCCACACACGGACCGCTGCGCCAGGGCCACCGTGGGAACCCGCAGGTGCGACCCCCAGGACGCCACCCGGATAGACTTCGCTTCTCGGGGGCAGAGGGTGCGGGAGTCCTGGTGGGCTTGGTTGCCAGGGAGCTGCAGCTGCTGGGCCTGGCCTGCCCGGCCCGAAGGATGCCTGACACCTGCTGGACCTCGCCGTAGGGGTGTGTGGGTCACTGTTAACCTCGCCCCTCTGGCGCAGAGGTCTGGGGTGGTCTGGTTTCCGCGGGCGGACAGTGCTGGAATCGCGGAGCGCAGTCCCAGGGCATAGGTTGTGGGTTCCGGGGCACCTCGCCGCCCCAGGGCTGCGGTCTCCAGGGTGTGCCGCGCGGGCCCCTCCCACCGGTCGACTCTGAGTGTGTGGAGATGTGGTGCGTTTCTGTGAGGTTAAGGACGCCCAGTCGGGTAGCGGCTGGTTCTAATAATGAGTGTGATTTTTGACCGCCGAGATTTTAAAGAGACCGTGGGCTGTTGGATCACAGAAGGCACTTTGGACCGGTGGGTGCGGCCTCAGGTCAAAAAGAAAGCGTAGGCCTCGGGAGCCCTCCCGGTGGCTTGCAGGCACAGTCCGGGAGCTTTCAGAGGACATCCCAAAATAGTGGTTTTTGCCTGGAAATTCGAGGTAAATTGGATAGGTATGTGACCTCTTTTTCTTCTGAAACTCGAGTTTGAACGTTAATGAGGTCAACCAGCTAATTAAGCTGAGCGTCAGGACGCAGAGAGGTAATTTTGGAAGTCCTAGTTGGAGGGCGAAGTGTGACCTCTAACCGATTGAACCCTTGGCCCCTCACCGACCTGGCGAGTGGAGGCTGGGCAGGTGGGATTCCTGAAGCAGGCTCAGCCTTGACCCCCTCCTCTGCTGGTGGCGTTTAATAATAGCGCCCCACTGCTGGGCTGGCACCCTGCAGATCGGACCGTGGGGCACATTCACCTGCAGGTGCATTGGGGTTCTGGAGCTTTCCACCCACTTGTAGGTGTCACCCGGGCTGAGTCTGGTGGAGACTGGAGCCTTCTGTTGCTGTGGTTGAAGTGAGCAGCGGCAGCCCTGTCACACTGGTGAATGGGGGCCAGAGTAGAGGTGCCCCCTCCCCCAAAGCAGGGTGGACAGGGGGCAGCTGTGGGTTTTTATCCCGGAAGTCACCTGTCTTAAAGCCAGCCTGAGGGAGGCCGGAACTCCTTATGGAATAAGGCTGTCTTCCTGGTGGCTGGGTGTTCAAACTCCCTGGGGAGCAATGTTCTCAAGGAAACGGATCCCATTGTTTGTATCAGGAATTCTTCCAAGAAGGAGGAGCCAGCGGCAAGCTTGGCTCACGCAGTGCTTCTTTGGGGCCCTGTGGCCAGAGGCTGGAATGCAGGTGGAGGAGGATCTCAAGAGCCCTGCCCACAGCCCTCCCCATACTTGTAACAGGTTGTATTTTGAGGAATTGTGAATGGGAGGGTAGAACCTCATTCATTTATTCCCATTCATTTATTCCACTGAGGCTGTGTGCACAGTCCCCTACTAGCATCTCTGGGCAGCCATGATCATGGGCAGGCTGCTTGGTCCAGGCCTGGGGGCTGGGGTGCTATCTAGGACACTGGATTCTTGAGTGGGGAACTCAGATGGAGTTATCACTGGACGGAAAAGGCATTGGGCCTTACATCCGGTCATAAAGAAGAGCATGAGCAGTAGGTCATGCTGGGAGTCATCCAATTGGCAGAATCTCCCACCTGCAAAGAATCTTACAAAGCTGAGGGCGGTGGGGGTGGTGGGGGCGGTGGGCGCCATGGCGGTGGCCCAAGCCTTTAGTCACCGCACTTGGAAAGCAGAGGCTGTCAGATCTCTGTGAGATCGAGGCCAGCCTGGTCTATGTAGCAAGTGCCAGGCCAGCTGGGGTTACAGGGAGACCCTGTCTCAAAAAGACAAAACAAAATTTAAAAAGGCACCTCTAAAGTATGTTTGCTTTATTTCTAAATGATAGGATTCTGGGGTCTCTATAGGCTCCAAGGAGTAATGGACTGGACCAAGATGGGCTCCATGTGGGAGTTGTTGTAGGACTGAGGAACTTTGGTGACGCCCACCCCCTCCCGGTGACTGAATCTCTTCCGAGGGCCACAGGACCTGCAATGGCTCCCCAGCTGGAGCAGCCTGTCTGAATTGGCATTATGGTCTCTTCAGGAGCCCTTTGTCCTGTGACTCTGTGGGCGGTAACACTGAGAAGGCTCATCCAGGGGAACTTGAACCTCTTACTAATTTCCAGGTTGGAAGTGAGGTGCATGCACAGGTCTTCTTCCTCTTTGGAACCCCTAAGGGCACTGGTGTGTGAATATTGGAAGAGTGTGAACCCACTGAATGCATCCTTTCCCTCCTCCAAAACCTTGTGACATCCTTGTCTGGACACAGCATAGCTAACTGCCCACTCCAACGAGAGGCCTGCTATTCTCTGCCAGGCAGAGGTGAGCTGGGCATTTGGACCCTGTTCTCTGTGTATTGTGTTAAAACAAGCTCAATAGATTATTCAGGGGTTTGCTGCTGTGTCAGACATCCAGATAGGTGTATGTTGGGGGCGGGGTTAGGGCCAGTTAGTGCATGTAACATAAGAGCTGATGAGTGTAGTGACCACTGGGTGTTATAGGGCACAGAGAGATCCCCCGTGTGTCATGAAGGGAGCCATACAAACCACCTGGAGAGATCTGAGCGGGCTGACTGCACTCCCAGACTGAGCAGTGCCTTTACGCAGCAGATGTCCTGAGCTCTGGATGTCCAGTGTCACTGGCAGATACTCTGCACATTGCCCTTTGGGGTGCATCTTCATTCTGGATTTGCTGTCTTGGGTCTCAGAGCCCCTGGAGGAGAGGGATGGAAGGAGGGAGGAGAGAAGGGAAAGAGAGAGAGAGAGAGAAGAGAGAGAGAGAAATGCCAGAGCCTTGATTTCTGCTCCTTTTTCTAGTTCAGCAGCCTGAGATTCCAGAGTGGAGCCACTTGCCATGGATCCCAGAGCTAGTGAGTGAGGAGCTCCAGGCAGCCCCAGGAGCACAGCCCACATTCCCTGTCAGGCCTAAACACACATCACCAGCAGGAAGGGCCACCAGAAGGCAGCAGAAAATTAGTTGTCTTGTTCCCGTGGTGTGAAATTGAGTTAATGGTAAAAAACTGAAGTTTCTGAGCAGACTACTTGATGGGATATGCATTTTTATTACTGTTGGAAACAGATTCATAGAGCTGTTTGACACGGTTCCTGGGGTTAGCTTGGTTGGCTCTGGTGGGAACACCCAAGTTGTCTGGGGCATGGGACACTTCTGGCTTCTGACTTCCTCCCTTCAAGGGAGCATCCTAGTCCTAATCAGGAAACGGAAAGACTTGTCCATCTTGGTACCCAGAGCCTGCACAAAGCCAGCAACCCGAGTCACTCTGATGCCTGGTTCTGGCAGTGGGCCAATGGCACATCGTACTTTTGGTACATTAAGCTTTTAGAAGCCTTTGGGGTAGTGGGGTCTATGGGCCACAGGAATAAGCAGGGAGCCTTGGATTGACCGCCAGACAGTGCTGCCAACCAAGTTGAGGACCAGCACAGAAGATGGTGATGGTGTCTGAAAACTGGGGTCCTGGGATTGACAGATCCGAGAGGCCAAGGATGGGGCCCATGTGATGGGCCACCAAGGTGCAGAAGGCGCCTGTTCCCTGTTTCTGCTGAGGACGACAGTATTCTGCCTGTAGGAGTTCTGGGCAAATCCACTTTGAGAAACTTCAAGTTTTAGTAGCAAAGACAGTTAATATAAGCCCTGAGTTACTTGGCTTAAAAGTCTGCCCTGGAGAGATATCCCTCCCCCCGCCGCCGCCCCCAGGACACATCCACTAGGTGTGTAATCTTGGCACACTGCTGGGCTGGGGCCACACTGCTCAAAAAGAGTGTCTTTCCATCCTCTTTCTCTCTAAAAGCATCACCTTTGAGACTAGATGTTGTCTGTCTTCCATAGTTCCTGGAATCTGGAATATCTTCTTTTTAAACATTCACATTTCCAGCAAAGCTGGAGGCAATTGGATGTTAAACCGTTCATCCCTGCTCAGATTCTGCAGCTAACCCTTTGATTAGACTTCTCAATTAATACTGAGCCTGTGTCTACAATGTTCTTTACAGGCTTAAGTATCTGCAGTGGATACAGTGTGTCTTCTGTTCTATGAATCTTGATCGTTGGAAATGTTTGGTGCCCACAGTACTGTAAACCCTATAGACCACCCCACCTCTGTCCCCATCACTCTTAGATAAATGAACAAGCTTTAGGGAGTTATTGGTGTTCCTTAAAAAAATGATTTTTGGGGTGTTCAGGGTTGTACCAGGGACCTTGCTGTTGCTAGGCAAGTTTTCACAGAGCCACACCCCAGCCCCTCACTGGGGTATTCTAGACAAGGGCTTTCCTGCTGAGCCAAGCCCACAGCCCGCAGCCTGCAGCCCTGTTCCCTTTATTCTTTATTTTATTATTTTATTTATTTATTTTATTTCCTCCAAATAATTTTCTTCTAATTTTAATAGATTTTTTTTAATGCTCCTGGGTCTTTTATTAATTAAGCTCACATAATCCTCAGCAAGAAAAAGTATATAAATTGATTTTTTAAAGCTTCTCTGTGACCTAAGTCTCAGAGTCTGTGAAATCACTCATGGATTGAAACGGGGTGGGGGACAGTGTCTGTTGGAACATGGCTGCCCAGATATCATAAACACAAACTTCTGTTTAGACAGGGGACGGGGAACTATGAGTCAAGACGCTCTTCTGAGAGGCAGTTTGGTGTTTTGGTGAGAGTCATAACTGAATCAACCACTTTGATATCTCCAGAAGCCCCAGCCGCTGGGTGTGACCCTCCCAAGGGCCAGTAAAATAACGAGGCTTTTGGGAAAGAGCCACCAAAGGCCTTTCTCTCTGCGAACCATTTCTAGACAGACTTTTGTCACTGTAGACAGCCTAGATCCCAGACCACCAGCAGGGAGGACGAGCTAAATTTTCTAGATTTTTAAAATATACATGTTATACATATGTGTGAGTGTACATGTGTGTAGAGGCCAGAGGGTGTCACCCTCAGGAACACTGTTCACCTCTTTTGAGACTAGGTCTTTCATTGGCCGTGTAGCCCCAGGGAACCCCCATATCTCTCCCTTTCCAGGGCTGGAATTAAAAGCATGTGCCACCATGCATGACACTTTGATGTAAGTTCTGGGGATTGCACTTAGTTCCCTGCTCTTTTGAGGCAAAGGCTTTACAGACTGAGTTGTTTCCCCTAGGCTTGCAAGATTTTACCTGTGTTCAAGGTCCACCTGGGGAGGGTGACACCTAGGTGAAGGTGGTGACATGTTTTCTGTGAGGTCTGCACTGGCCGGGTTTCTCAGCCTGGAGCCTCATTGCTGCTTGTGGATTTGAGGGTGCTCTGCCCCCAACTTTGCAGGAAGGATGATGAATTGCCAGAAGGCTGCAACCTGCCTGACCCTTTCCTAGGCCTCTGCTGGCTGTATGATAGTTGAACCTGAGGGACAGAGGCCAGCTGGGTCCTGGGGAGTAAGAGTGCACACTATTCTGTGTGATGGTTTGAATGAGAATGTCTCCCAGAGGCTCCAAGTATTTGAACACTTTGTCCCCAACTGGTTGCGTTGTTTGGGGAGGGCCGTGGAGTCCCTTGGAGGTGAGGCCATGCTGGAGGAAGCACGTCACTGGGGTGGGCTTTCAGAGTGCATAGCCTGGCCCATTTCCAGCTTTCTCTGCTTCTTGTGTCTGCTCAGCCGCCTCCCCTGTCATGATGGACTCTAATCTGATGGAAATGTAAGCCCAATAAACTCTTCCTTTTGTATGTAGCCTTGGTCACGGTGTTTCATCTCAGCAACAGAACAGTAACTAATACACGCTCTTGGAACTAAACTCTGAGGTCTAAGGACCAGTACTGCACGGAGATCACATGGGCAAATCAAAAGTAACTCAGACTCACTTTTGCAAAAGGGTGTGTGTGTCAGTGGGATCTCTTCCCAGCTGGAAGTTTGATAGGTTTTCATCACAGTCCACAGATGACTAATTTAGGAAGAGGGGTGGCTACCAGCCCTGGGCTGTCAAGTTTAGGTTCCCAGGATGTAGTAGGGCCTTTGTACAAGCAAAAGTTTTACCAGGTGGAGGATATGAAAAGACTTCAATTCCTTGTCATAAACAAAAGTTCTACAAGGTAGGGGAGGTTAAATATTTTAATTCCTTGTCATAAACAAAAGTTCTACAGCATGTGTGAGGGATTGCATGCAAAATAGCATTAGAAAGGCTACAGTCCTGTGATCATGCTTTTGAGAGAAAAGATTTGAATTCTTTGTAGTTACTTCCCTCCAACCTTAGCAGAACTCAGACTGGGAGCCCACACAGGCTTCCTGGCCAAGAGTCCCCAGAGTTCCTGCTTGTCCTGGAAGGCCTGAGAGGTAGGATGTGAGCCTCAGCTTTGCTGTGAGTCGAGCCCTGGGTCGCTTCTGTAGAGAGAGGGATGCTCACCGGGAACACAGGGGTCTTCTGCCTAGCCATGCAGGATGCAGGCTCTTGGTCTCAGGGAGGGTCTCGTCTGTAGACTGAGGAGGAGTAACAGAGGGGCGCTTCATCGACCTGACTACGGGGACACATCGGCCATGCTAGGTGAACACTTTCCGATGCAGCTGCTTTGGGGCCACCCACACTCCTGGCACACCCCTTACATGCTCGGTAAGTAACCCAACAGACTCACTGGTTCCCCAGGGGGATTGTGGTAGACCTGAACTTCGGCTTGGTTGTTGAGACTGTAGGAAGAGGGGGCAGATAGTGTTCACACATTCTCCAGAGAAGGAATGCCAGCAATTCGTGTTTCCCTCGAAGGCCTCCAGGGCTGCCTGTGACTGCATTTGGTCCAGCCTGAGCCTAAGGGCAACAGGTTACCTGGCAGGAGGCACAGACCTTGTGCCCCAGCAGGTTGGCATTCCCAGCATGTTTACTGAAGTTGGGTGCAGGAGGGCAGGGGGTGAATGGCCGTGGGTAAACAGCAAGCCTCCTATGAAAAACAGAGCCCACATAAACCGAGAGGAGCGTTCCTGCAGTCCCAGCCAGGCCTGGCTTTGCTGTTAATAATTCTCTATGTACAAGGACGAGAAACGCCTGGCTTTTGGGGCTCCCTGGAGGGGGAGGAGGAGACCCCACCAATAGCTGGAATTTGAGTCAACCTGTTGCCGAAGTGACAGAGACACCTGCCTTTTGTTTGAGTCTTTGGAGGTCCCTGTGAGGGCTGCCCCAGCCCACTGGCTTGAAGTGGCTCATGCTCTAGGTTTTCTGTCTGGCCTGGGCAGGAGTCTCCCAGGGAGGGTTCTGTCCCTTCTGAGTTGATCTGCTCTTTTCTTTTAAAAAAAAAAAAAAAAAAAAAAATTATACAAGGTCTCACTCTGTGGTGCTTCCTGGCCTGGAACTCACTGTGTAGACCAGGCTGGTCTGAAACTCACAGAGATCCACCTGCCTCAGCTGAGATTAAAGGCATGCACCGCCATACCTGGTCTTTGACTTGCTTTTGATAAGGTTTTAGGATTGTGGGAGAGAGGCGCTCACTTGAGGTAAAGGGGCGGAGATAATGCCTTTCAGGACACCAGACCTCTCAGCCCGAAGCTGTAACACATTTAGTGGCTTGGGGCCCAAGGCTCCCGGCCTGGCCACCGTGATAGGAGGTAGGAGATGGCTTCCTGCAGACGCAGCCTCACCCTCAGCCTGACTTGGGTGTGTATAGTGGTGTGTCAGAGGCAGATGCGACCCTGTACTAATACTGTCGTTGCTGTGACAAACACCTGAGAACAGGAACTTGAGGGAGGTTTATCTGGCTCACAGTCCAGGAACACAGTCCGTCATGACGGGAAGGCATGGCAGAGGAGGTCACGTGGCATCCATAGTCAGGAAGCAGAGAGATGCGGCCTGGTGCTCAGCTTGCTCCCTCTTTTCTCTGTCTGGGACCCCATTTCATGGGATGCCCTCCCTCACATTCAGGGTGGGTTTTTCTCCACTTCAGTTACCCTAATCTGGACACTCCCTTTAGACACACCAGGTGATTGCAGGTCCTGCTGCCCTTCTTAGCACAAGCAGGGTCACCTCAGCTCAGATGAGCCCCTGAGTTGTCTCCCTCTGTTTCTCCTTCATAGGCCTTTGTAGTGACCATATTGGGTTAGCACCAGAGACCCCTGTGTGGAGGCTTCATGACACCTTCCCGTCCAGGGGAAGAGCCGAAGCAGAGGATGCTGACTGAACTGTCTCCCTCCCTTCCTCCGCTAGCGCCGGGCTGTAAGCTGGGCACGCTCTCGGCCCCGGGCTGTAAGCCGGGCACGCTCTCGGCCCCTGAGTTCCATCCTCAGCCCCAGATAACTTTATTTCTTCCTTTATAAATTTATTTCCATGTTCATTTTTGTCTCCAACATTGCTACAGATGCAGAGTTTTAAAACATAGTTTTTTGGGGGCTGGAGAGATGGTTCAGTGGTTAAGAGCACTGACTGCTCTTGCAGAGGACCTGGGTTCGGTTCCTAGAACCCACATGGCAGCTTACAACCTTCCATAACTCCAGTTTCAGAGGATCTGATGCCCTCTTCTGGCCTCCATGGGGCACCAGGCATGCATATGGTGCACTTACACACATGCAGGCGAAACACTCATACACATAAAATAAAAACAAACAAACAAAAAAACTCCCTAGGAACATCTGGGGCTGGAGCGATGGCTCAGTGGTTAAGACACTGGCTGCTTCTGCAGAGGAACCGGGTTAGCTTCTCAGCACCCACATGGCAGCTAAAAACCGTCTGTAACTCCAGTTCCAGGGGATCTGATGCTCTCTTCTGACCTCTGAGGGCATTGCTCGACACAGATGCACTTGCACGCAGGCAATACATTCATACACATAAAATAGAGTAAAATATTTAAACTATTAGAAACATGTTTATTTATTCTCCAAGAACTTCCTACACGTATACAATGTACTTGGTTCACATCCACCCCCAAGTCCTTCCAGATCCTCTATGCCCACCTCCAGTTCATGTACTCTTTTTTTTTTTTTTTTTTTTAATCCACGAAGTCCAAAATTCATGCTATTCATGCGTCGTGGGTGTGACGCTATCCCCTGGAGCATGGGCTCCAGGACCACACCCCTGAAGAAAATGGATTCTCTTCCCTTAGAAGCTGTCAACTGTCCCTAAGTCCTCAGTTAGGGTGGGCTCCCAAGCCTCTGGAATGTGGGCATGCTGGACTGTTGACTAGCTTGATCTTGTGTAGATCTTGTGAAGGCAGCCACAGCTGCTGGGGGTTCATGGGTGCAACCGGCCTGTCTTGTCCAGGAGACACTTTCTATACACTCCTTCCCAGCCTCTGGCTCTTACAGTCTTCCTGGCCTTCTTCAGTGATGGGGGCAGGGATATGATACAGTCCACAAACATTTGTTTTCTGCAAAAAGAGTCTTCTCTGATGGGGTCTGAGAGCTGGTTGAATCTATTGGTGCAGAGATAAGCAGGGGGTAGTTTGATACTGTGTCCCTTTAGGAGAGCAACAGTGGGCTCTCTTCTCTCTTAGTGCCACAGGTTCGTAGCCAGATTTACAGTACGAGGCATGCATTTACTCCTAAATCCAATTAGGAAGTGGCTGGTTACCCCCGTAACTTACACGCCACTGTTGTACCCATGGGACTATTTTTGTTTTTTAAATGGGGTCTCCCTGTAGCACCAGCTGTCCTGAAACTCGCTAGGTAGGTAGACTAGGCTAGCCTCAGTCTCACAGAGATCCACCTGCCTCCTCCCTGAGAGTGCTGGGAGTAAGGTGTGCACTACCACGCCCAGCTCCACCAAACATCTTATCAGGCCAGCTGTTATTACAGTTCACAGCTGGGTAAGACGTTGACGACTCCCCTAACCCCAGGTCTGCCCAGCACCTTCCAGCACTTTGGAAGCTACCAGGAGGGAAGAGGCTTCCCAGTCAGCCACGGTTTGATACTGCCCTGTTCTGTGACCAAAGTGTTCGGTGTCTTACTGTCACATTTTGGTGGACCACTAAGATGAACGGCAGCACCTGCGCTGCTTGGCAGGTGTGCGTGTGTGTGTGTGTGTGTGTGTGTGTGTGTGTGTGTGTCTGGGGCACCCCTGATCAACAGCTTGGAGGTACCTTGTACTTAGTGTGAGGTGTTTCGTTTGACAACCTGTGGCTTCTGGGAGGAGCATAGGGTAACACTAGTTAAACCACATGCACACACACACACACACACACACACACACACTGCTATATTTGGAAGCTTATAACATGGTAGTTTCCGTGTGACTTTTTCAAACACCCTCAGTGTTAATAGGTTTTTGTGTAGGCATGGGAAAATGGGGTCTTAACTATCCATTTTTTTAAGAAGTTCAGTGTACTCTTGCCAGTTTCATACATGAGCACAGCACATCTGGTCGCCCCCCTCCCCCCTCCCTCTCTTTCCCCCCTCCCGTAGCCCCCCCTTTCCCCACAAGCTCTCACCCCCTTTCATGTTATTTTTGTCTTTTGACCTGCTGTGTTTAACAGGGCCACCCGTGTAGACGTGGGTGTGGAACGGTCCACTGGAGCCCCGTGGACTCCTTCCTAAGAAGCCTTCAACTGCCAGCAGCAGGGATCCATGGGCCCTCTCATCTGTGAAACAATGATCTTCACTTCATAATAAGAGTCCTGGAGACTCAGTAGCGAAAGTGAAACAGTTTATTTTATAACCTTGCAAAGTTGGGCATCTGGCATGCTAATTTGGCTCAGAACAGTGGTTTTTATATTTCCAATCCTATTCCCTATCCTCCGAATTCCCTTCTGGCTGAATTCTTCAGGGAGGTCCAATCTTGTCTGTTATTACCCCCTCCCCAGATTCTCCATCTTCTGCACTCAGCAAAGCCTCATCTGATGTGTGTCCCAAGGTCCAGATTCCCTCTGCTTCTGACACAGGCTCAGTCATGCAGCGGACTGCTGTAACTTCTCAACCCTGGGATGAACCAAGAGCATCCAGATAAGCTGGTCCAGCTGCCAGTGAGGGAAGACGGGGCCCAGGGTCCCTGTGACTCTCTGTGAGCTCTAACTCATGCTGGAAGTGGCCATATGATTGAATTCTTACAGCTCTTTCTAATATTTCATCTCATTGCTTGCCACATCATCTGGCTCAGACCTCGGGACAGGCCTGGACTGCAGTGGAAAGAGTGCACACCATACCTCTGCCCCAGGGCCGGCCATCCATCTCTTGCCCCAGGGGTTGGGTATCGTGAGCTACCCTTTCCTGAGCTGCGGAAGTTCACCTGCACTCCTGGGTGCCGAGTGTTTTTATGACAAAGGGCATTGGATTCTGTCAGACAAGAGCTTCCCTTTGCCCTTTATTTCGTTGGCATGGAATGCGAGATTGATTGGATTTTGGACATCGGCCCAGTTCACCCCCAGGACTGGCTTCACTCCCTCACCCTTCGCCGTCCTCCTTGCTGGCTCCTCAGCCTGCTGTGATTTCTTTAGCTTCAGATCAACCTTTGTGAGATCCTTGGCCCTGTGGTTTTCTTGTGACATCTAGGTTTAGTATGAGGATGACACTCCTCTGTTAAGACGGCTGGGCTGGGTTGGCTTCTGTTTTGGGGGGCGGAGCTTGTGAAGAATCTGGAGTTACTCCTTAATGCTTAGCATTAACCACTTGACTTTTTGGATGTTTTCAAATGATTGAATTTCTGCTCACTCGAGGTCTCTTCAGGTGGTCTGTGATTTTGTTTCTCACCTGGAAGTACAGTACATGGCAGTGTACAGCTCTCTGCTGTGTGAGTGATCAGGGGCTCTCCCCATCCTTTCTGGTTCCAAAGGTAACAGAACCCTTCTTCTGGGTCTTTAGACGCCCCCTTGGCTCACTCCGTCTCTTCGTCCACAATATGTAACACGCTTGTTCTCTTTGTTCTCTCTGTTGTTTTTCTAATTGGGATGTGATGGATTTCCACTTGAACTACTCTATTCCAGTTCCCTTCTTCCCACTCAGTCTCTCTCCCTTTTCCACTTCCAGGGTTAGGTCATGGATCTGAGACGGTCCCGCTTCTCCGTATGGTGTTGGGCATTGAACCCAGGACCTCGCACTTGCTAGGCGGTCACTCTGGTAGGCGGTCACTCTTGCTAGGCGGTCACTCTGCGGTCACTGAGCTGTCCCTCCAGCCCATTCCTTCCTTTGAATGCAGACCGGCACAGATCCTGGGCTCCTTCTGAGCACGGCTGTAATGGAAACCCATGTGTTTTGACGAGCCGTTGTCTTCCCTCACGTCAGTGTGTCCAGGCTGGCGCTGATCTTTGCTTACGTAGAGGCCTGACTGACTTTAGTCTGTGCCTTTGTAAAATGCGCTTTTGCTACAGGTGTCCTCTTCTGCACTCTCTTGTGCTTAGGTGGCTGCTGCAGTCCGGGCTGTGAGCACTGCCAGAGGGGTCTGCGGCCACCTGAGGGTGTGCGGCTGTCACCTGCGGACTCTGTTAGAGTGGACATCAGTGTCCCACGGGGACAGAGATCTGCCCTTGGGGCTGAGTTCCTGGCCTGGCTGAGGAGGCAGATGGTAACTATGACAGTGCTGAGGCGGTGGCTCAGGAGGAAGGGAGGTCTCAGGGGCGAGCCTGATAGTTGGGGTGAACCTCAGCCAGGAAGTCCTGGAGTGGGCTGGAGCGGAGACGCAGAGAAGGGAGGGAGCAGTGTAGCGCCAGCTGGAACTTGACGTAGACCAGACAGACCTCTGTCTCGAAGAGATCCACCTGCCTCTGCCGCCCGAGGGCTGGCATTCATGGTGTGCACCACTGTGTCTGACAGTAGAATGAGAGAGAGACCTCCCTCCTCCCTCTCTCCTCCCTCTTCCCTCCTCCCTCTTTCTCTTTCCTCTTCCCCCTCCGCCTCCCTCCTCTCTCCTCCTCCCTCTTCCCTCCTCCCTCCCTCCCTCCTCCCTCGTCTCTCCTCTTCCCTCCTTCCCTCCTTCCTCCTCCTTCTTCCCTCCTCTCTCCTCCTCCCTCCCTCTCTCCTTCCTTCCTTCCTTCCCTCCTTCCCCTCTCCCTCCTTTTCCTTGTCTTTTGTTCTTTCCTTGTCTATTTTTGCTGTGTGTGTGGTGTGGGGTGTGGCCCTACTCAAGGCTGGGTCTTGCTACGCTGCCCAGGATGGTCTCAGATTCCTGAGATAAGTGAACACAGAAATTCTGACATGCAGGCCCCAAGCCTCTCTGATCTTAGCTTCTCACAGCTGAGGCCTCCTTCCTCCCCATCACAACTGCTTTCCTATGAAAGGAGGGACCCTCCTTTGATCTTGAGCCTCACGACAAATCAGGTTCGTTCCACATGTGGGAGAAACTAAGGGGCATACCCCCCACCCCCGTCCTCCAGGGAGGCAAGGCTCTGTCCTGTGGGGTTTCCTCCCTTTGGTGGGTTAAGCCTAGTTCAGGCAAAGGGTGTACCAAGAGGGTCAGAAGCAGAGCAGAGGAGTGGGGACTGCCATGTGGGCCAGTAACTACTGAGGCCTTTGGGATTGCTGCATTTGAACTTGGGCTGGCTGTGCCATTCTTCTTTTACCAAGTCCCTGCTGCTCTGTGGGAGTGAGTTTGTTTGTTGGCCTGTGGGAGGAATGGGCATGTGGTGGTTTACCTAAAAAATGTCCCCCTAGGCTCAGGCATTTGAGCTCCTGGACCCTGGTTAGTGGTGCTGTCGGGGAGGTTATGGAACTTTTGGGTGGTACACCCTTGCTGGAGGAAGTACGTCATTGGAGGGTGGGCTTGGAGGGTCCACAGATTTCTGGTTTGTTCTTGTTGCTTTTGCATGTGGCTGGAGATGAGAGCTTCCAGCTTCCTGCTCCCATCACCTGCCACGGCACCTCGCCCTCCACTATGGACTCTTCCTCCGGAACCAGATTCAGAGTAAACTCTCTCCTCCCTTTTGCTTTGTCTCATCACAGCGACAGGAAATAAGGAACCCAGAGGAATGGGCACCTCGGCCTGGAGGTGAGGTCTCGATGGCCCTCTGATTCGTAACTCTGAGAAGACCATGCCACTCATGCTTGGTGATTAGGAAACTCAAGTCCAGACATTTGGGATAGGGTCTCGTGTTCCCCATGTACTTGAAGCCACTTCTTAGCCAAGGGTGACCTTGAGCTCCTTAGTCTCCTGTCTCTGCCTCCTGAGTACAGGCCTCGTGCAAGCTGTTGCGTGGGACTTCATGGGATGGCAACTGTCATCTTCTCTCCTGTTGACGTGGACTCCGTTTGGGGGTGGTCCTGTCTGGTGTCTGTCCATCTGAGGGGAGAGGTCTTGTTCTGGCTTGATGCTGTACCATGTCTGCCCTTGTGCTGACCCCCTTATATCAGTTACTTTTCTGTTGCTAAGACACCATGACCAAGGAAACTTACAGAAGGCTTTATCTGGACTCATGGTGCTCCCCCTGTGGGCTGGGCCCATCTGGACTCATTGTGCCCCCCCTGTGGGCTGGGCCCACCTACGTCCACTCACAATCAAGACAGTCCCCGACAGACATGCCCACAGGTGAATCTGGCCTGGGCAATCCCGCAGTTGAGACTCCCTTCTCAGGTGACACTAGGCTGTGTCAAGTTGATGGTTAGAGCTGACTAGGACATGCGGGTTCTGGGAATTGAACTCAGATTGCCAGGCCTTTATCACTGAACCGTCTAACTGACCCTATTTTGACGATTCTTTTTAAAAAATTTATTTTATTCTTTTATTTTTCTTGGGCAATAGTCGACTTTTACCTTGGGGGTAATCAACCGCTACCTGATTGGACTTAAAGCCCACTCAATGGGAAGTAACTCATGTGTGGTACTGTAAACACAGCCAAATGCACATGCCTGGAGTGGTCATAGATTTTAGAGAAAACCACAAGGCTGTCACATCCCTAGACTAATGTGATTTCTTACAATGTGCAAAATATGTGTCCTTGTATTTACAGACAGGTATCCTAGTCACCATTCATCAAAGAAGCTTCTTTTGTACCAGATGAAGACTAATACAGAGGACCACAACTGGTCACAAGGACAGTGTCTGTGAATTGCCTATTCCTAAGCACATCTACAATGCAACCTCTACACCTAAGACCCACAGAACATAGAACAAGGGGTAAAGAGGACACTAATGAATCTCTCAGCTCTCATTAACGAAGCTCCCTCATGCCACAGAGGGCCAGGAACACAAAAGGTCACGATCGGCCAAAGCGTAGAGTGAGAGTCTGCGGAGTGTGGGTCCTTGGACAGGACTCCTCCATATTTTTTAAATTTTCATTACTTTAAAATATTTTATTTATTTTATTTTATGTGTATGAGTGTATTGTCTTCATGTGTGTAAGTGCACTCGTCATGCAATTCCCGTGGAGGTCAGAAGAAGGCATTGGATCCCCTGGAACTGCAGTAACAGATGGTAATTAACTGCCATGTGGGTGCTGGGAATTAAACCCGGGTCCTCTGCAAGGGCGGCCAGTGCTCCTAACCGCTGAGCCACCTCTCCAGCCCTGCTTTGACCATCCTTGACAGCACATCTGCTGATGGCAGAGTCTCTGGGTCCCTCCAGGTGACTGCTCTGCTTGCTAGCTCTCTCTTCCTTCTAAGCTCTATGCTGCCTTCTTCTGACTCCAGTTTCCTGAGGAGAAGCAGCGTCTTCTCGTGGTCCTCGGCTGTATTTAAGGCATTGTTCTCCTCCACCTGTTTCCTTCTCTAGCACTGGCTCTCACATACCTAACAATGACACAGCTTGGCCTGAGTTTTCCTGGGGTTTCCTGTTTGAGAATATTGCTCCCTTCCTCCCCCTCCCCTTCTTCCTCCTCCTCCTCCTCCTCCTCCTCTTCCTCCTCTTCCTCTACCTCTTCCTCCTCCACTTCCTCCTCCACCTCTTCCTCTCCCTCCTCCTCCTCCTCCTCTTCCTCCTCCTCCTCTTCCTCCTCTTCCTCCTCCTCCTCCTCTTCCTCCTCCTCCTCTTCCTCCTCCTCCTCCCTTTTCCTCCTCCTCCTTCTCCTCCTCCTCTTCCTCCTCCTCTTCTTGCTCCTCCTCCTCTTCCTTTTTCTTTCCTCTTCTTCACTTTTGAGATAGGATCTCATGTAGCCCAGGCTGGCCTTAAACTCTGTATAGTTGAGGCTGACCTTGAACTTCTGATCCTCCAGCTGGGATTAGAGGCCTGGGCTGCCATCTCCAGCTCCTTCAGCTCCTTGAATCTCTGGGTCTGTGTCATTTGCCTCATTTGTGGAGTTTTGAGCACTTTTCCAGACCCACTCTGTTCCCTCTGTCCTTCCAGGATCCCAATGAGGCGAGCACTGTGTGTCTCCCACAGCTCCTGGGGCTCCACGGCCTTGGCTCCCCCTCTCTGCTGCTCAGCTGGATGTGCGTTTCCGGGCTAACTCCTCTGTTGACCCGTCTGCCGATCTTTTGTTTCAGTCACAGTATTTTCCAGTTCTGACATTCCCCCTTGCCTCTTCCTGTCTTCTGCCACATTGCTCCGGGTGGAGTTCAAGTTCCCCTGCTGGCCTCTCTCAGTCCCCACCTGGGGAGGTCCCGTGTTACTGCAGAAGATTGGGGTGGGGAGTGTTCTGGCCCTTTATGGTTGCCATTGACATTGTGACAGGGTAGCCTTGTTGTCCTTGGGCAGTGCTGACAACCTGGCTCTCTCCTTGTCTTCTGATGCCAGCCTGTGAGGCAGGTCTGCCTTGACTGCCTGGTGACTGGAGGCCCAGGCTGCCCGGGACGGCCACACCAGCAATTGGGGTGAGGGGAGGACCCTGTACTGCCAGTGGCGAGGACCTGGTTCCCTGCCTCCTGCCCGACAAGGGTCAGGTGCCCTGCTATGACCACACAGGTGGTGGTCTTGTTGCCAGGGCAGGGAGAACCTCAGTGTTGGGAGCTGTGGCAGCAGAACAGTCATTGCCTACATGCCTTTGACTGAAGAGAGTGTGCCTGGCTGGTGGGGTTTGGTCTGCCCTGAGGGGTTTTTGGGTTGTAGGATTATTCAGTTCCATGATGTGACTTTCCCTAAGGAGAGGTGAACAGATGTTTACGTACCCTGGGCAGGGTCTGATGACAGATCAAAGAACGAGTCCACTCAAGTCTCGATGAATGAGTCAGTGAGTCAGTCAGAGGAGTGTGGTGAGGAGTCTCAGGAGCGTGGTGAGGTCACTCAGGAGCGTGGTGAGGTCACTCAGGAGCGTGGTGAGGTCACTCAGGAGCGTGGTGAGGTCACTTAGGAGCGTGGTGAGGTCACTCAGGAGTGTGGTGAGACAAGGGCAGCTCTGTCATGGACAGCACACCCCAGCGTAGATGACAACTCAGCAGGCTGTGTCCCTGGAACTTCTCACACAGTCCGAAGGCAGGATCCCCTCCTGTCCTTACGGCTCACGTGACCGTGGGGAGGGCTTGAGAGTCTTGTAACCATCACAGTCTTGCATGTTTCCTCGGATCTAGGCGTCTCAGGCGCTTCCCTCTTCCCTTTGAGAGGTCATGTTTGTGGGGAAAATCACTCCACCATAAACATGTGCGTGGGACAGAGACATGCCAGGCCAGGACACCCACAGGGGTCCCCACTGGCCTGCCTTCTCCCCACATCCAGAGGCCCATTAGCTCTGCACCTGGCATTCAGGGCCCAGCTGCACTGTGGCGGGGGGAGCCAGCATGTCGGCTACATTTCCCCGAAGCAGAAGTTTAGTCATTGGCTTGAGAAGCTCAGGAAAATTAGGATCTGCACCTATCTGCAGCCTAGACTCCTGATGTTCTGGCCTCTTGTCTTCACAGGTCTGGGCACTTCTCCAGTCTCCTCACCTTGGCCATCTGGAGCGCAGGCTGTGACTGCCCTAGGGAGCACTCCCCTGGGACTCAGTGTGCCGACAGCTGTGGTGAGTGAGGACCTGGCCCCCGTGTGCTGCCGTGAGTGCGGCCTGATGGAAAATTGTGAACGTGCTTAAAGCTTTCTCAGATTATTTCTGAGATATTTTGTAACCCTTGTGTGGCCCTGTCTCATTAAAAAAGACTGTGTGTGTGTGTGTGTGTGTGTGTGTGTGTGTTTGTATGTGTGTGTGCGCATGTGCCTGTGCCTGTATGTGCACACATGAAGGCCGGAGGTTCATGTTGGGTGTTCCCTCTATTGTTCGCATTTTCCTTTCTGAGACAGAGCTTCTCTGAACCTGTAGCTTGCCGTATTAGCTGGATGCCTCACCAGCCTGCCCCTGGGATCTGCCGTCTCAGCCTCCAGCACTGCGGTTGTGCGCTGCCATGCCCAGCTTTTTATGTGTGTGCTGGGGATCTGAACTCAGGTCCTCCTTCTTGCCCAGCACTTTATCTTCTCATCCTTCCCCCAACCCCAACCGCGTGGCTTTCAAGTGTCCTTTGTAGGTGACAGTGTTGTGTCATGATGTAGAAAGATTGGACATGCCTCTGAGAACTGATCTTGAAAATTTCCTTCTCCTAAAGGATTCTGTGTTGTCTCAAATCATCTTGTTCACCTTGGGTATCTCAGAACCGACCTGAGTGTCACCAGCCTAGAGGCCCTTCAAAATGGATGTTGAGGGGTAGGGACGGCAGTGCTTCCTGGGGAGAAGATGGCGGTGCTGATGTTGCTCCCTTTTGGGGGCAGATGTGGGTCTAGGGGTTAGGAACCTACTCACTGCTTGTTCTGTAAATAAAATTTTAGTTTGTTGATTGTTATAAAATACACATAACCTATTACTGAAAAACAGCACAACTGAAGAGATTGGGGTGGGGTGGAAAAGGTTTACTTGCCTTATACAGCCTCATCATAATTCGTCTCTGAGGGAAGTCAGGCAGGAACTCTGGGCAGGAACCTCGAGGCAGACCCTGAAGCACAGACCATATGGCTTCCTGTCTTGACCTCTGACTTGTACTCAGCCTGCTTTTGTAAACAACTCAGGACCACCTGCCTAGGGTTGACACCACCCACAGAGTGTTGGGCCCTCCCATGTCACTCACAGTCAAGAAAAAGCCTTATAGACATATGTGCCCAGAGGCCAGTCCAGTGTGGGAAGTTCCTCAACTGAGGCTCCTCCTTCCCAGGTGTGTCACGTTGACAACTGATGCTACCCAGCACTTCACCCAAAATTTCCTGACTTAACCAGATTTTGCCGCACAGTTTAGGGGCATTCACCTGCTCATGTGACCATCACCAGCACCTCTCCAGGAGGAAGCTCTGGCCAGTTAAATCCCTGCCCCCCCACTAGCTTTCTGTGTGTAAGGATTTGACTGGGAACCTCATGCAGTGGACTCACCCAGCTCCTGTCCTGGATGGACATCCATCCTTGGTGTGACACCCTCTCCCACATCGTAGTGTGTGTCAGAGCCTCCTTCTGTCTTATGGGTGTCTGGCTGTGTCATGAGCATGAGTGTTCTCCGTTTTTGTGGGTAGATACCCAACAGTGAGTACCCCGAGACTCCCCCCCTTAGCCTGGGGGGACCTGTTCCCCATGGCCGTTGCAGTTTTCCATCCCATCTGCAGGGGAATAGGGCTGTGTTTCCCCACGCATGCCCGAGGACTGCCATCCTCATGGGTGGGAAGCACCGCTGTGTGGTTTGGAAGGATTTTCTTTGAGCAACAGGCCTGCTGTGGCGTCGGAGCTGAGGGAATGACTTTTATGGGAAAGACTTTCTGTGACAAGCCTTTAGGAATCAAAATTCTACATAGCCTTATACAGCAAGTTAATCATGTGTTTTGAGAACATTTAGAACCATGTGCTTCTAAGAAAGACAAAGTAATCAATTCTACAGCGATTGGGAATTCGCTAATTCTTACCAGCTGAGCTGAACGCATAACTTTAATCTTACACCCCGTTCCCCAGTTGTGACTCGCTTACACCTCTGACTCAGAACAACGTATGTGTGTATATGATGTCACAATGATGACATTGAAAACAGCAAGCAACACATGGGCATAGATTGATGACATCAATCTGTGCAGTCCTGAGTCAGTAGGGTCAGAAAAACAAGTTCTTCCTTTTTAAAACTGTCATCAAAAGTGGTTCATATTGTAAGGTCTGGGTTCGAGGGATGCAGCAGACAAAGGGAGACCAGCCCCCTCATCTTGGGGCTCGGGCTCCAAGGAACCAGGCTGTCGTGCCTGGCTCTGGATTGGGACGGACAAACTCCCTCGGGGAGAATGCAAGAGGCTAACTCCTCAGGAGAGTGAGATCAGACAAAAGGCTCTAGCCTCTTAGCCCCCTCTTAGCTGGTCAGTAAGTCCTTTATAGGGAGGGGGTTGGGGTTCCCATGACATCTGATTGATGTTTAAGGTAAACTTCTGGCCAGGAAGCAGTCCCTTTTTTCAGCTGTTTGTGAATCCTGGGTTGGGAATCTTATCTGTTCAAGAAGTTGTAAAAGTCAGTTCCTTTCTCAGATCTCAGTGGGCTCCGAGAGTCTGGCTGGAGTCACCAAGGTGTCTGTCCTGGAGCTGCTGGGGAGGGGAGGTTGGGGCCTCCAGTCACATCTTACACATATCATCCTCAATATACTGTTTGTCCATTTGAGGAGCCCTTTGTTAGGAAGAACAGAATAGAGTTCTGAGAGAAATCACATGACCCCAGAACAAGCTCAGGCCTACTCTCAGTTAACTACCCCTAGACTGAAATCTTTCATTGATAGGGGCCATCACAGGCTCTGTGGTGTGCTGCCCCCACTTTGTCCCTTTGAAGCTTGTGGTCTGGCTGTCTGGCTGTGGTGTGGGAGCAGGCGAGGCTGGGATGCACATACGGAGATGGCTGTCTAGGTACCAGTGCTGTCCCAGTCAGGGCCCTGGGTTCTGGGTCTCCTTGCTGGGGGCAGAAGGAGCCATTTTACCCTCCCTGGGCTGTAACCCAGTGCTAGGTACTTCCTCACCTGTAAGTCAGGGAGGGCCTGTGCTTGGGATATCTGTCCAGACACCCCGTTTGGAGCCCCTCTGATGCCTCAACTTCTCTCCATGTGGCATGTGAGCGGCCCAGGTGTTCAGGGAGGAACCCTCTAGAGGCTCCATGGTTGGCTCAAACACCTCAAGTAGCCAGAGCAGAGCACTGAGACAGGGTGAGGGGCTCCCCAAAGGCCCTGGGGTCATAGACTATGGAACCGGAGGTGGCCAAGGGTCACTAGGTAGTCATTAACCACACAGACAAGGTGACCCGTGTCAGCTGCCTGCCTGCCTGCACTGTATGTGGGATGTTACATGCTTAGATGTAACCCATATCATAGCTGGGAGAGCTCTGCTCTGCCTGTGAAGTCACAGGAGAAGCACTGAGAAGATGGGGACCAGTCTGTGTCCATCCATGCGTATGTGTCTGCGTGTTCATGGGTGTGTAAGAGACAAGAGGGTGACCTGAGGACCCTCCCCAGTGAAGCCGTCTCCACAGCCTCCTGTTAGCTGGTGGAGAGATTTTGGCCCTCGGAGTGGCCTCTTCTGGAATCTTGGGTCGGGAATGGCTTGGGGTGTCAGAGCCTGTGAGGACTTCAGTGGGAAGGTGTTTGAGATGGAGCAGGTGTGAGCAGCCACACAGAACTGGCCTTTGGAGGCCACTGTCCGACATGCTGGTCCCCAGGCCTGTGGTCAGAGGTGGCAGCTGTCAGATGAAGCCTGGGTCTGGGTGTGGACAGTAAATGCCGTTCTTTCTTCCTCGGGGCCTAACTCAAGTCAAGAGGGCTGTTTCTTCTGTCTTCCTGCAATAGCAGGCATCGTGTGGGCAAAACCAGGTGTCCCTGTCCCCTCCCTCCCAGACCTCCGACCTGGGCCTGGTCCATTGTTTGGTACCACGGGAACCAATGAGCATCTCTTCTGGTGATTGTTAGTCAGCTGGAAGGCAGTGGCTGAACTCGGGGCCCTGCTGAAGGTCAATCCATCTTGCCCTCTCTGGAGGAGCCTGAGGGTGACCTAAGATGCATGTGGCCCCCAGAGCAGAGCGGCTGACTTCTAGCTGAGGACCTTATCAAGGAGATGGCCCGGCCACTTCTCCCCATCCCTCTGCCCTCGGTGCCCTTGCGTAGGGGCTGGGGCGGCTTGGTGATGGTAGAGGAGCCACGTGAGGCCAAGGTAGAGCTGGCAGAGATGCAGCCACCAGGGCAGGTGAGATGGCTCAGCGGACAAAGCACTTGCTATACAACCCATTTGGTCCCCAGAACCCTCGTAGAGGCGGAAGGAGAGAATCAATTCCACAGAGTTGTCCTCTGACCTCCACATCTGCACCATGGCACATGCGATTCCCAAAAAATAATAGTAATAATAATAGTAATAATAATTAATAATAAAACATAAGCCACAGATCATGGAGTCCTTGGGCCATAGGAGCTGGGGTTGCAGAAAGGCCTCAAAGGGCTGAGGGGGTGCAGTCCTGCCACACTGGGATCCAGCTGGAAGTCCTGAGTTCTAATATTGGCCTGAGGGATGTGTGAGGTCTTGTGCTACACGAGGCCCACTGTGGTATTTGGTGGCATGGCTGCAGGAGCCCCATACAGGACTGTAGTTCAGCCCCAGCCTTGTCAGCAAGCCTGTTGCTCAGCAGGGAGGCACATGTGGGCTTCGGTGTGGGGCTCCCGTGTGAAGGCTCAGGTTCTCTTGACGGCAGGCTGGTTACTGTGGGAATTTCCCGATGGCGGTTTCCTAGGTGGGCAGTGTAGATGATGGTGGACTCCCTCGTGTGATCTTTGGGAAACAGAGGCTGAGGGGTGGGTTAGCTTTTGTATGTAGAGTGCCTGAGGTGGGAAGGTGGGTCCTGAGGGCTGCTCCCCACTAGGTGCACGGAGGGGAGGCCTAATGCCCCTTGTTTTCTGTGTAGAACAGACAGACTGTGGTCTCCATGAGGAGGTGACCGCCTCATCTCCCACGGGAATGGCCAGGGTTGGACTGGGGAGATTGCTCACTGAGTAAGGGCACTTCCTATACAGGATGAAGTCTGAATCCTCAGCACCCTCGGCTGATCACTGCTGGGTGAGGCACAATTGATCTTTGAAGGAGAGACTCTGGATAGACTGACTTGACCCCAGTGGATGAACTTGCACTGGGTGCACTAGCTTGACTCCGTAGGACTTAACATATATGACAGAATGTGTGAAGTCCAGTGCGGCAGTCTATGGGTCCTGGATGGGGGAGGGAGTGTATAAAGACGATTAAGATGTTTTGTATGGAATGCACAATAATTTAATAAAAAGCTGGGCATGGCTTTTACAGAGTGTGCCTGTAACCCCAGCAGTGGGGTTGGGGACAGATTCTGCGAGCTCGCCGGCCAGCCAGCCTAGCTGAAACGGTGAGCTTCCGGTCCAGTGAGAGATCCTGTCTCCACAAGGTGGAGAGCGTAGAGGGACACCTGATACTGTGCTCGGCATGTGCACACTACTGTGTGTTCCTGCACGTGCATGTAACATACCGCTCCCCCCCCCCCACACACAGGGGAAATGCACTGTGGTCTTAAGCCAGTGGGGTGAGAGAACTGTCAGGCCACAGGTGTAAGGGACCCTCAGAAAAGGTGCCAGAAGCCAGAGGGGGAAGGTCATCCCTGAGGGACGACCAGAGGCCATCCGGGACGTCACCCACTCTCTGCCACTGTGTGGTTGTTCAGAAGCTCCCGATCTCACCGGACCTCAGCCCCCTATCTGTGCAACAGAACTTCAGTTTACACCTTACAGAGTAAACCCAGCCAAAGAGAAAACCTGGGCTTTGTAAACTTAGCTGAGAGAGAGTTCTTTGTTTCTGGAACGCATGTAAAATTACAGGTGGAGATGAGTGTGAGGAAAGCAGCAGCTGCGATGTGTGAGACCCTGAAAAAGGCACTTCTAGAAGTGGGGAGCCCGACTGGGAAAGCAGCGTGGGGCCCTCAGCTAGGGGAGACTGAGTCACCAAGGTGGCATGCACAGCCAACGCGTCACCAACCCTGCCCAGTGAGTGCACAGCCGCTGTCTCAGGAGCCCTGCCCTGACACACGGCACAGATTGGGCAGGACCTGACAGCCAAGGTGGCCTGGCCCTCAGAGCCTTTGCGAGTGATGCACGCTGCCCAGCAGCCGAGGCCCCACCTTGGACTGGCTGACAGAAGATGCCACTGAGGCAGGGCAGTTTGCTACTTGATTGGATCTGGAATCAACTAAGACAGCAGTCTCTGGGCACTCCTTTGAGGGCCTTAATGATCCAATTATTTGAAGCAGAAAGACCCGGCCTAAATGTGGGCGGCACTTCTGGTGGCCACCAGATAAAGGCCACGGCAGAAGGAAGCTTTCCTTTTTGCCTGCTCACCTCCAGGCTCACTGGCGAGTTCATCTGTCCTGTTGCTGTGAGTTCCTTCTCTAATGCTGCCAACTTCTTCAGGTTCCAGTGTAGACTGAACAGCTCTCCGGGATTCCTCCAGGCCTTCAGCGTCAGACAGGGACTGCTGAGCCACACAGCCTTGAGGACTGAGCAGTTAACTGGATTCACAGCCCGTGTGAGGTGGACGTTGTTGGGTTATTCTGACTATATCTAACTATAGTTAGATTGACTATCCTGCAGCCAATCTAATGACTCCCCTCCGTATATGTATGTGATTCCATCAGTTCGGTTCCCCTATAGAACCTTGAGGAACAAACCATTGGAAAGTGTCTAAGTCGGTGTTTCTTAGCTACATTATACAATTATCACATTATCTATTCTAGAACATTCTTATTGCCCCACAGAGAAACCCCTCAGTCCAACAGCAGCCACTTCTTACCACCTCCTCTCCCTGAGCAACGACAGACCTCCTTCCTTTCTGGGATTCTGGATGCTGCACAGCGAGGCGGGAGCATGTGCTGGCTGCTCTTACTTGGCACAGTGTCCTCAAGGCTTGGCCTCACTGTAGCCTGTGATGTGTCTTGTTCTTTGTCATGGCTGAATAATACTCCATTGCTGGATATGTGTGCATTCCTCATCTGATTCTATATCTTGGTGATTATTAGTGATGCTCCAGTGAGCCAAAAGGTGGGAGGTCTCATGCAGACAAATGTTTCACTGTTCTTGAATTTGGAGCGAGAAGAGGTACTGTTCTGTCTCTTTTTCTTTTAAGACAGGGTCTCACCATGTAGCCCTGGCTGGCCTGGAACTTGCTATGTAGACCAGGTTGGCCTCCAACTCACAGAGATCTGCCTGGGGCTGCCACAGTTTCTCTGTGGTGGGCAGCCATGTTTAAGCCCCTATTGCAGGTGTGGCCCTCAATACACAGCAAGTCCTCCCTTGGCTGGCTGACTGACTGTGTGTGGTGGACAGCTCCTTACTGTGTCCTGATAACTGTTTACTGTGGCTCTTGGGGTGCACAAGCCACCCTTCCCTCCCTGGGACTTCAAGTGCTGAGTGGCCACTTTCTGGCAGGGAGAATAGATTTTCCCCTGACCGTGACCAGCCCCACTCCAGGCCATGCTGTGGGAGATGCTCCTGAGACCAGGGCCCTGTTGAGGGATGCTGGGCAGGCAGTCCCAACATGGCTACACTCAGATCACCCGCAGAATTCACAGCTTGCCAAGGCAAAGATTCAAACTTGAGCCCCCATTCCCAAAGGCTTGGTAGCAGGTGGGCTGAGTTGGCAGGCCTGGCTCTGTGGGGAGCTGCACCTTCTCTGTGTCGTTAGCAGATACTGTACTGCTTTTGGACCCAGCCTCCTCTGTGTGGGGGCTCCCAGTCGGGGGCTGGACCCGACCTTCCTCTGCCTCAGGTGACAAGTGGGTTGAGTGGACCTGCTTGGTCCTTTCTTCAGCTTAACTAGCAGCTGCTTCATCAAGCGCTCTGCAGTCTGGGGCTGATGGGTCCTGGACCAGGTGGCTGAGCAGAAAGAGGCCCTTGGGCTGAAGTTGGCCC
This sequence comes from Eospalax fontanierii, assembly GCA_035773235.1. Classification (NCBI taxonomy): domain Eukaryota; kingdom Metazoa; phylum Chordata; class Mammalia; order Rodentia; family Spalacidae; genus Eospalax; species Eospalax fontanierii. The sequence continues at coordinate 3,144,748 of CM069526.1, forward strand.
AGGTTACAACAACCCTACAGAATCTCAGAACCAGTCCCCATCCTATTCTGTGCCTCCTGGGAAATCAGGCATTTTGTTGGGGAGGGACAGCCTGGGGTTATAGTGACCAGGAGGCTGAGAATGAGGCATCGGGCAACATTAGGAACTGTGCTTCAGTTTTGCGGTTGGTCTTCTGCGGTTAGTGCAATGTCATTCAGTCCTTTCTCAGGTCCCTGGGCTGGACACTAAGCTACAGCTCCCAGATGGCACTGCGGTCCTGACAGGGAACAGCCTAGACTATACCTTGGGTACAGAGTAGTCAGTGATGTTATGGTTGGGATGTGAAATATCTCACACAGGCTCATGTGTTTGGACAGATGGTTCCCAACAGGTGGTGCTGTTTGGGGAAGCTGTGGAACCCCTCTGAGATGTGCCCTGGCTGGGGGAAGTACGTCACTGAGGATCTGGCTTTGGGGGGTCTAGCCTCACCTTGCTCCTGCTTCAGCTCTATTGGCATCCTTGTTGGCTAAGACTCGAGTCCTGCCACAGGTTCTGGCCATAGCGAAACCCACCTTGTGGTCACACTAGGATAGAATGTGTCCCTCCAAGAGTGAGCCAAAACAAACCCTTCTTCCTTTAAGCTGTTTCTGTCAGGTGTTTGATCCCAGCCAGCAAATATAAAGTAATGACAGCAATACCATTTTATGGTATTAAATGTTTAAAAATGTATTTATTTATGGTGGGCAGCTTGCAGAAGTCAGTTCTCTCCTTCCACCACGTGAGCGGGTCTGGGGCTCAAACTCAAGTTGTCAGATTTGGTAGTAAGCATCTTTATCCCCTGGGCCATCTGGCCAATCCTATTCTATCCTGTTTCTGACTTACAGTGGGTTTTTCACGTCTAAACCCCACTGTGGATTGAGGAACATCTGTGTGGGAAAGTGGGGCACAGGAGAGTGCTGGTTTGTGCAGGGGCTCCCGGATCTCTGGGTCTACTAACTGCCCTTCCCAGAAGGAGAGTGGGGTGGATGGGAATGCTGGACCAGCGGCAGGACCTCAGTGTAGTTCCTGGCTATCTCTTCTGAAAGCTGGCTGCGCACCACGCCTGTCCTGGGGTCTCCAGGCAAGACTTCTCCGCAACAAAAATATTTTCAGTTACTCGTGATTTTAAAACTCGAATTCTAGCATTCTAACTTCAGAGGCCTGTTTCACTCAGTTTACCACTATGTTCTATTTATATGTCTAGGTGAGTTTTTGATCCCTGAACAGGGAGCCTTTGGTTCAGTGCAATCTTGTGACTTAAAGTCCCTTGAATTCTAAGACATTCTGTCTTGAGTCTTTATTGTCAACCTCATTGTATTGAAGGTAGGGAGAGTCTTAAATTTTATGGAATATTCTAGAAGAATTTTCTTTTTTTTTTTCTCCTTTTTCCCATTTTTGGTGTGTACATGCTTTGCATGTGTGTGGTCACATGTATGAGTACATATGCATGTGGAGGCCTGAGGTTGATGTCAGGCTGACCTCGCCCACTCATCGAGACAGGGTCTCTCAGTCAAACCCAGAGCTTGCCGATAAGGCTAGTCTGGCTAGCTGGGTTACTCTGGGGACCCTCTGTCCCCACCATTTGAGGCTGGAATTGCAGACTGGCTTCTACATTCACCTGACGTTTCCATGGTTCCAGGGATCTGAACTCAGGCCCTCATACTTGCATAGCAAATGCTTTAATAATTGAGCTAGCTCCCAGTCATGGGTTTCAGTTCTCCTCTTTTATAATTAAAAATTAAAAAGATTTATTTTTATTTCCTGTGTATGAATATTTGCCTGTGTGAACATATGTGCACCTAGTGTATGTAATGCCCATGGAGGCCAGATGGGGGTTACCAGCAGTTGTTAGTCACCATGTGAGTGCTGGGAACTGAACTCAGGTCCTCTATAAGAGCACTAAAAACCTTTATTCACTGCACCATCTCCACAGCCAGGTTTTTGGTGTTTGTAACACTATCTTTTAGGGTCAAGTCTCTGCTGTACCAGTCCCTCAGGTACATATTTGGCTGGATTGACAAGATTTCCTGCTTAGCCCTCAACACCAAATCCAAGCAGGTGTGGGGGCTGCGTAGAGCAGAGCCACCTTCTGGGTTTAATGGATGGGTTGTACCATTCGTCACTCCTAACCTTAGGCCTGTGACTCCACAGTGGCACTGAATAGTGTACCCCCAGGGAGGTGGCAAGGTTACCCAGTCTGGACCCTCCGCCAGGGAAGTGGCCACTCCACTGGGACTCAAGGTTTCTCTGCTTCAGGATCCTTACCCCACGCAGGACTCCAATAGCCTTACGTGTTTCCTGCTGTCCAGTGCTGGGCCCTGCTGCCCACCCCACTGGGGGCCCCTGCCCAGGTCACAGAGGCTGGCCTATTCTATAGCACGCTTTGGTAGGAAGTGTGCCCAGTGCATATAGTACCTGAGAGCCACGGGGGTGCCATCTCAAATGGCTCTGCGGACTGCAGGTGTCCAGGGCATGGATGCCTCCAGCCAGCAATCATATTCCTTTGCATGTGACACTACTGGAGGCTGTGCTGAGGGACTTGGAAGGATCAGGGCACAGACACAGAGGACAGCCATTTGGGGACACAGGAAGAAGACACCAAGGACAGAGACCTCGGGAGGAGCCTCCATCTAGACCTTCCAGCCTCTAAGACAGGGCATGATGATGCCTTCTGTGCAGCTCTGGGTTGGAGTCTCAGGGGTCTGTGATGCAGTCACCCAGGCCCTGAGAGGTCTGACATATCCAGTGTGCCGTCCCCTGGGGGTCATAAGTTTGTCACTGTGACGTGACTAAAGAAGCATTAGTGTGCGTCCAGCTTGCTGAGTAAGCCTTCTGCAATTGTCTCCCATTTCATCCTCACAGAAGACTGGTCCAGGGCTGGAGGCTGAGCATCAACCTCCTGATGGAGAAGTGAGATGGAGACAGAAAGCACATGGTCCTTTGAGCTCACCCGGCTCAGAGGTGCTGTAGCACTGGGACTCAGCTTGGCTGAATCCACACACGTACTCCCGACGCCTTTATGTCCCTCTGTCTTTGCATTTTGCAGAGCTTACCTTGATGCTGCATGGCTGTCACAGTCTCTGGGTACCCCTGGGCCTCAGCAACCCACTGTGAGTCAGGACCCCGATAAGCCACTGATACCCCTTCAAATGATGGGTGGGAGGACTGAGCTTCCCACCCGGAGAAACAGCACATACTGGTTCTTCCCTATGCTGCCCTCTACAAAGGTTTCAAGGAGGAGATGGGATTGGGGGGAGACCTGGGGGTCTTCCCCTCCCTGGCTGTATTCACTGCCCCTAAGTAAATGCTCTAGGACTACACTTTGAAATGACAGCACCATTTATTTGATGATGTCTCAGAACTTATTTACTTATTTATGTGTGTGTCTATATGAATTTACATGTGCTGTGTGCATGCCTTACTCTGAGAGACCAGAAGAGGGTGTTGGATCCTGCAGCTGGTGTTATATGCAGTTGTGAGTCTCCATATGGGTGCTGGGAACCAAATCTAGGTCCTCTGCAAGAGGCTCTTAACTGCTGAGCCATCTGCCCACTGTTTAGAAGTGATACTGAGGGGCTGGAGAGACGGCTCTGTGGCTAAGTGCACTGGCTGCTCTTGCAGCAGACTCTGGTTCAATTCCTGGCACCCACATGGCGGCCCAACCGTCTGTAATTCCAGTTCCAAGGAATCTGACTCCCTCTTTTGACCTCTGAGGGCATTGCACAATATGGGTGCAATTACATACATGTAGGCAATATGCTCCTAAACATACAATAATAATTAATAATAATAATAAAATATATTTTTTAAAGTAAGACCAAATCTTTTCTGTCAGGCAAAAGTTTGTACATTTCCTAAGGTACATTAACAATGCGTTGACGGATGCGTTGATGGAGTGGATGGAGTCTCTCCTCCATTTGATACCCTCTCTTAGCTTCTTTTGCTGTTGCTGTTATCAATTGCTCTTCTAAGAGTAACTTAAAGGGAAAAAGGTGACCTCAGCTCAGGGTTCGGGAGCCCCTGAGGCAGGGACGTCATGGCATCAGGGGTTGGAAGCAGAGGGTCACATGGTATCCAGTCAGGAAGCAGAGAGTAGTGTGTGCTGGCACTCTATGCCAGGGTGGATCTCAACCTGAAGAAGGCAGAAACTGGGGAGGACGCGGTCTGCTGGCTCACCCGCTGGCCCGCTTAGCCAGCTTTCTTATACAGCCCGAGACCCCAGTGGTGGGTGGGCTGCGACTGGGAGGTGTCAGCCCGAGACCCCAGTGGCCGGCTGCGACCGGGAGGTGTCAGCCCGAGACCCCAGTGGCCGCCTGCAACCGGGAGGTGTCAACCAAATAAATCTTCTCCCCTCTAAGCTGCTATTGACCTTTCCATCAGAGGGTTTTATCATGACAGAAAGGAAACCAGAATCCAGAGTCTGGAACTTGCCAAGAAGTCTGGGCTGGTTGACCAGTGAGCCCCATGAATCACCCATCTCCACCTCTCCTGTGCTGGGATTGTAGCATGGTTGCCTGGCTTTTGAAAATGGCTTCTGGGCATTGAACTCAGGTCTTCTTGCCCCCTTATTGACTGAGCCATCTCCTTGGCCTTTAAAACTTTTAGTGTATTATTTAATTATTTATTTATGTATGTGTCTTGGGGCACGTCATGTGGAAGTCAGAGCACAACTTGTGGGAGTTGATTCTCTCCCTCCACCATGTGGTCTCAGCGATTGACCTTAGGTCATCAGCTTTGGTGGCAAGTGCTTTTACTGGCTGAACCATCTGGCCAGCCCCTTCCAGCCCTTTAACATTTTTTATTTATGTATTTACTTATTGTGACAGTGGTTACAGGTGGTGGCTGAGACCGTGCCAGCATCCTTGGGTTGTACTGCCAGCACTTTGTACAAAGTTTGTGTTCTTAGGCTGAAATGAAATCGATCTACGTTGACATGTGGGCAAGTGAGGTGTGGCTTCCAGCTTGTGAATTGACGGTTGTTTCTTCAAACCTGCCATCTGTTGGCATTGTATAGAAGCCTGCATCTGTAATAAGCAATTGAATGTGTGTGTGTGTGTGTGTGTGTGTGTGTGTGTGAGAGAGAGAGAGAGAGAGAGAGAGAGAGAGAGAGAGAGAGATCTGGACTTCATTTTTGAACCTCCAGAGCATCATCGGATGGGTTGGCACGGGGGTGTTTCCACCCTCTTTTTTAAAAAAAGGAAGTTATTTTAATTGTCCAGACCATAAATTAACAGAGCTCACCACCACCTCCTCCACAGCCTTCTGTGGGCACCGCATCCTGTGTCCTCCTGGAATCTACCCTGCTCCGCTGGTGAATACCGTCAGCAGGTAGCGTCTCTTAAATAAGGAAATGTACACATTGCAGGTCCCGTGGTTTGTTCTTATAAGTACCTCTGTGCCAGTGAGGCTGAGTCATGTGCAGTCACTGAATACCTGGGATAAGACCCAGGGACCTCGGTCACGCAGTCATTGCACACTGGGGACGCAGAGACCTCCGCCGCTGAGTTTTCTTTTTCAAGTGCAGATGGATGACCTCCATGCCCAGGACGGTCAGCAGATGCTGTGTCATCCCCACAGGGCAAGCAGGCCACAGTGTGGACACCTGTGCTTAACTCTGGGGAAACTCTGTGCCCAGTGGGTCCCCACGTGGCTGATAAGAGTTTATATGAATATGTACGGTCCTTGAGATGACCCCCCATGTGTGAATGTGGACTGTCCCCGAGGTGACCTGTGCTGGACAGCTTTAGTGTCAACTTGACACACCTGTGTTGAGGAGCCTCAGTTGGAGAATTGCCTCCATTGGATGGGCCTATAGCCATGTCTGTGGGGGCATTTTCTTGATTGTTGAGTGATGCAGGACGGCCCAGCCCACCGTAGGGCGGTGCCACCTCTGGGCAGGTGTCCTGTCCTGTGTATAAGAAAGCAGGCTGAGCACAGACCAGGGGGAGCAAGCCGGTGAGCAGCGTTCCTTCAAGGCCTGTGCTCCAGGTCTCCACCCTGAGTTCCTGCCTTGGCTTCCCTTGGTGACGGACTGTGCTTGTAAGCCACATAAAATCCCTTTCTCCACAAGTTGGTATTGGTCAGAATGTTTGTCATAGCAACAGGGAAGCTAAGATGTGGCCCCTCTTTGTGTGAATGTGGACTCTCCTGGAGGTGACCTATGTGTGTAAACGTGGACCGTAATAGAGGTGACCCCTTTCTGTGTGGGCGTGGACCATCATGGAGGTAGCTCTCTGTGTGTGGATATGGCTGTCACGGAGGTGACCCCTCTCTGTGGACGTGGACTGTCACGGAGGTGACCCCTCTCTGTGGACGTGGACTGTCACGGAGGTGACCCCTCTCTGTGGACGTGGACTGTCACGGAGGTGACCCCTCTCTGTGGACGTGGGCTGTCACGGAGGTGACCCCTCTCTGTGGACGTGGGCTGTCACGGAGGTGACCCCTCTCTGTGGACGTGGACTGTCACGGAGGTGACCCCTCTCTGTGGACGTGGGCTGTCACGGAGGTGACCCCTCTCTGTGGACATGGACTGTCATGGAGGTGACCCCTCTCTGTGGACGTGGACTGTCACGGAGGTGACCCCTCTCTGTGGACGTGGGCTGTCATGGAGGTGACCCCTCTCTGTGGACGTGGGCTGTCACAGAGGTGACCCCTCTCTGTGGACGTGGGCTGTCACGGAGGTGACCCCTCTCTGTGGACGTGGGCTGTCACGGAGGTGACCCCTCTTTGTGGACGTGGACTGTCATGGAGGTGACACTCTGTCCCTGAAGTCACCTGTAATTTCTCTCAGTAGTAAAGGGGGCATTTTCTTTTTTAATGCATATTAAATCAATCTGTTCTTTACATTTTCATACATGGCCACAATGCCTCTGCCTTCTCTCCCACCCGCCCTCTCCTCTGCCCGCCCTCTTCCCTACTAGTCTCTCCCCGAATCATGTCTTTTCGCTTTTTTTGTGTCCCGCTGGGTTTGACCAGAGCTGTGTATGGGGTCATGAGACTGGAATTGTGTGGCCACTGGAGCCCGGTGGTTCACCCGAGGGTACTCAGCGGAAGACGATAGCTCCCCCTTTCAAGACCCCCTGGAGCCTATCATCACCAGTAAGAGGTGGGGCCTGTGAGCCTCTCCCCATCAGGACCGACTGACTGGGCCTACGGTGAGTCGGTGACTTGTTGGCTGTGTCGTGTTCAGAGGGTGGGACTTGGCTGCCCTTCTCCCCACTTCTGGCTCGTCTTTTCTCTGATAATCCCTGGCCTCAGAGAGGCTGGCCCAGAGGCCTTGCTTAGGGCTGAGCCCCGTCTGTGATCCTTGCCATTGTTGGCAGCGTGGGTCTCTGCCTTCCCCACTTACTTGTCTGCTGCCTGGAGGAGAGGTGGGAGAGGTCCACACAGAAGTAGAGGGCAGGATGGGGCTGTTCCAGCGTGTCTGGTCTCGTCCTGTGCAGGCCATGTAGAGTGGAGGTGAGGCGTCCCTGGCCATTTTTCTCTGTCAGTCTTGTGCGTGTCTTGCCAGTTTTCCCCGGCATACTCCATATCACATTTCTATTGGTTTTTATCAATGGTTTTGCTTTAAAATGTCAACTTTTAATTGTTCATTGCAACCATCAGCCGAGCTTCCCTCAGGGCTGGAAGTGTTCAGGGGTTGAGGACTTTTTATTTTGAATTTATTATTTTAGTTTGAGATAATTGCAAAGGCTTTATTCGTTGAGCTTTCCTGGTTCAAACATCTGACGTCCAAAACATCACCAGTTCTGAATGATTTGGGGCCCTGGTACTTGGGTGTAGATATTCAGATTAGGGGTACTCAAGGAGTGAAATGCAGTTGATGTTGGGATCCCAGTTTTCAGGAGGCTAGGGCAGGAGGATTACTGTGAATTTGAAACCTGCCCGGGCTATGGAGTGAGGGTCTGTCTCTGGACAATAAAGCACTACTCTTGGTAGGTCGGTTCCCAACCCCGTCTCATTTTCTTCAGTCTCGCTAGAGTCACTTGGATGGCTAGTTTAACTGTTGACCTGAAGCAACCTCAGGGAGGGATTGTCTGGAGCAGCTGTGCGCACAGCTGTGGGGGATTGTCTCGATGACATTAGTTAAGGTGGGAAGGCCCTTGTGGGAGGTGCCAGCCCTTGGGTTTGGGTCCTGGACTGTATTAGAGGAAGCGAGTTGAGTCCAGCTATGCATTCACTCTGCTTTTTAAAAAATATTTATTGCTTTTATGTGTGTGACCTGCATGTGTGTAAGTGCATCTGTGCTGTGCAATGTGTGTGGAGGTCAGAAGAGGGCGTCGGATTCCCCTGGAACTGGTTACAGATGGTTGTTAGCTGCCATGTGGGTGCTGGGAATCAAACCTGGGTTTGCAAGAGCAGCCGGTGCTCTTAATGGCTGGGCCATCTCTCCAGCCTTTCATTCTCCCAGCCCTGGACTGTGGGTGTGACCAACTGTTTCAGAGTTGCCTCCTCTGCTTCTTGCAGTGAGAGACTTCAACCTGGAGTTGTGAGTTAGACCCTTTCCCTCCTAAGTGTGCCAAGAAGCATAACCAAATTAGGAAGAAGCCAAGCACCTTTGACCGGCGGACTGGCTGGTTCTTGCAGTCAGATGTGTACCCTGGACTCCTCGAAAGCGAGCAGAGCCAATGCGGGATTGTCTCCGCCCCGTTTCTGCCGTCCCTGCCTCTCTCTTTCTCCAGCCTTCCTCCCCATCCCCTTCCTTCTTCCTTCCCCCACCCCCACCGCTGCTTTCTGTGGCCCCCGAGTCCTGCTGCTGTGGATGGAGAACTCGGTTCCCCTTCCACTGCCTCTGTGGCCAAGCCCTGTGGGTCCCTGCCCACGGGCGCGCTTACACACATGCGGGCTGTACACTCATATGCATAAAAGCCTGCCCTGCCTAAGTGTTCATATGCCTGCCCTGACTGTTGCCTCCTCTGCTTTTCAAAGCCCATGGAGGTGGATGCTCTGCCTGGAGAGCTCTAGTGGTGATCCAGGTCTTGTCCCTGCCCTTCAGAGGGCGGCGAAGGAAGCACAGAACACACAGATGTAACACAACCCTTCACAGAGTCCTGTGTGGGGCCCTGTGGCTGCAGAGGGGCAGGGAAGGCATGGTCGGAGATCTGTGTGATGAGAGGGGAGGACTCAGGAAGGAACAGCCCGCCTAAGGCGTGGGCAGACATCGAGTCCTCAAGGCTCTGGGTTGCTGCAGCATCGATACCATGTATGTGGCCCCAAAGCCTGCTCCATGGCCTAATGAGTCGGTAACCTCCCTGGGTTTATCTAGCAATCCACATGATGGGTGGTCTGTCCGCTTTCACTCTGAGGAGAGCGTGGGCATGAGGGTGTGCTTACTTGCTGTTAAGGAGAAATGAGATTTTTTTTCATGGGCTGAGGTGTGAAGTGCGTCCATGGGCTTTAGTTTCCTATGGCCACCAAACCAGATCAGGGGATTAAAAACATGGAGACCTTTCTTTTTATAGGTCCAGAAGTAAGAGGCTTGAAATAAAGATATCAGATGCAGGCTCATCTTCCTTTGAGGCTCTGGGGAACAGTGGTTCCTGTCCCCTCCAGGCCTGGGTCCCTCTGAGGCTCAGTGTTTTCTAGAACGATCCTTTCTTGGGACAAAAGTTTAACAACTGCATTGGTGGCCCCTCAGTCATGGGTATGAAGGGACATTTCTTTGGTGGGGGGGCCTGACTGGTTATAGGAAGGAGAATCGTGCACCTTCTCCTGTGGGTAGCTCGAGGGGCTCCCGGAGGAGGGGCTCACACTGGAGGTACATGAAGTGGTATAGATCCTGGGGTCAGGGCCACAGAGACCTCACCTTTCACGTTGGTCCCCACAGCCCTGCCACTCCCTCGCCCCTGCAGTCATAGCCAAGAGGACCCTGCTCTGGGGTCGGAGCCCTCCCCATCTTCGTCTTGTTTTCCGCTGGAGTTGAAAGGTTTTCCTTTCCGGTCACGGAAGGCTGTAATGACCAGCCTTCCCAAAACAGACCCGGTAGCTTGATGAACCCTTTCCAAAGCAAGCCAAGGAATCAGGGGTCTCCAGGTTAGAGGAGGGCTTTCCCAGGACGAGGTGCCCTCTGACGGAGGCATCAGGGGGCCTGGGCTGCAGACATGACGCTCACCTCTCAGCCCCCACCCACCATGCCCTTGGGGGCCAGGGCACTTGGGAATAAGCATGGGCAGGTGTCTTTGAAGGATTCTGAGTTTGTGCTGATGGGTGGCTTGGTCTCTTTCCCTGAAGCCCAGGGCTCTGGCAGAGGTGGGATGATTGCTGTGTGTGTGGGTGCACTACCTCCCCGGGCCCTGCTGGTAGCATGCATTGCGGAGGTCTGGGCAGCCATGGGAGGCTCTGCCCAGAGGTAAGCCTGTGGAAACACATTGGCTGCCTCAGTTTCCCCAGTGTCTGGGGGCTTTTCCTGAGGGGAGCTGCTCTTGCAAGCTGGGGTCCCTGGGACTCCTCGCCTGCCATGTAGACTCCCTGGGCGAGGTTGGGAAGGAAAGGACACTTCAGTAGTGACAGGGAGGGAGTGGCTCCTTTGAGCCGGAGTGTGTGGGCCTGAGATCCTGATGGTCATTCACCCACTCGGGTCACATACTCAGCAGGACACAGGATGGTGCTGGACTGAGAAGCTTCTGTCTGCTGAGCCCTCAGGCAGACATAACCCATCACACCCGCCACACCCCACTGCAGCCCTGGAGGAGGCCTCCCAGGTAGGGCAGGCTGTCCTGAGGGAGCTCAGGATCAGAGGTGGGCCTTCCTGGAACTGGAGGCATGTTACCTTAAAATCGCCATTTAAAATCCTAATTACATGTGTAGTTATGTTATATGTAGTTATATGTGGCGATAGGACCTCAAATGAAGAAGGAAATTTCGATGAGCTCATGATGATGGGGCTCTGACCCACAGCCATTAGTGCCCTCATAATGAGAGAGAGTGCTCATGGGGATGGGGCCCTGAGCCAGTGGGATTAGCCCTCAGAGAGAGGGAGAGAGAGCGAGAGCTCATGGGGATGTGTTTTAAACATAAAATGAATGTGTTCCTCCACTCAGATAGACAGAGAGTCTGTGGTGGTTTGAGTGAAGCTGTCCCCGACAGGCTCCAAGTATTTGAACACTTTGTCCCCAGTTGGTGGCCCAGTCGTGGAATCCCTGGGAGTGCATCCTTGCTGGTGGTGGGCTTTGATCACAAGCCTCATTCCCACTCCTAGTTTCCCTCTCTGCTTCCAATGCCAGCTTGAAGATGTGAGTGCTCAGCATTCCGTTCCAGCTGACTCCTGCCACTGCCCCCCACCTGCCACCATGGACTCTGACCCCTTTAAATCTGTCAGCCCAAAGAACTCCCCTCCCTTAACTTGCTTTGGCCACAGAAAAGTAACTAATGCACAGTCCTGTCTGGGTTCATACGCACTCTACCAGGTGGGTACATGCACGTTTTAGCGTCCCGTGGATTGTTTCATACTGAGAGTAAATGTGAATCCAGTTAAAATGCACACAGATGTGATAACAAGTCCTGTGAGGCCTGTGGGGATTTTTGACCTTGCTGATTTGCACCAGGAGCTCAGCGCTAATTTGGTAATTTGAACTGTTTCTTGTTAATGCGACTCTCTTGACCCACCTCACATAGGGAGGCACAGTGAGGGCCATGAGGGACAGACAGGATAAGGTGGCTGGAGGTGTGAGACTGTTAGGTCTGAGGCCTCACCCCTGGGTTTATAACAGCCTCTTCTGTGCCGGTTGGTTTCGGTTTTCAACTGGACGCAGTTTAGAATCACCTGGCGGGGGTGGGGAGAGGTGTGTCTCCATGAAGGGTTGTCCGAGAAGGGTTGGGCTCTGGCTGTGTCTGTGGAGGACTGTCTTCACTGACCCACCCACTGTGGGTGGCACATCCCCTGGGCAGAGGGTCCCGAGCTGTAAGAGGGGAAGCAGTCCCGTGTGTGTTAGTTCTCTCTGCTCTTGGCTGTGAATGTGACTAGCTACTTCCAGAGACTGCTGCCTCAGTGTTCCAACGATGATGGACCCTTTCTCTCCCAAGTTGCTTTCAGCAGATCACTTTACACAGCAGCAGATATGAAACCAGGACTCTCTGGCTCCACAGAGCCCCAAACCACCCTCGGGTGGGTGCTTCATGATTAATGAACAGCTGTTTGTTCAAATTCATTTTTCAAAAAAAAAAATCTTACTGTGCCTCAGTTTATCTTTTAACACTTGTCAACTGGTCTCTGAATGCCTCAGAGACCTGGGGTGAATACTGAATGCTTCTAGAATGGTAGAGAGGGAAGCAAGGAAAGCCACTGATGTCCAGAGACTCTGGGAAAGCTCTGAGTTACCGAGAACTCGGGGAAAGAAGTGCTGGCCCTTTTGTCCGTTACCCCGTGAAGCCTGTGGGTTGTACCGCACCATCCTCTGAGCCAGACAGACAAGTCTTGGTGACTTCAGCTGGGCCTGTTGACTGTTGATGCTCCCTTATAACAGGAGGGGCTGTGTGAGCCAGGGCACCCTCACCTGGGGAGCCAGCCTCTTCCGACCAGTTCTCTGTACTTCTGCCCTAACTGCCTGTAGTCTTAAGGCCTTAGTGGAGGGGGAGAATATGTAGTCTGGGAAGACCTCGGGCACAGGCTCCATCTACACAGCCATGGTGGAAAACATCGTCCATGCAGGTTGCAGATCTTCCAGTGTGGCTGCTTTAGGGTCACCCACGCTCTGGCCCTCAGTCCCTCACTTGCTCTGTAAGAAGCCTAACAGACTCATTGGCTTCCCAGAGTGAACTGGGGTGGAATCGAACTTTGGTTTTTCATTGAGACCTTGTGAGGAGCCAGTTGCTTAGTTCCTCCAGGATGAATTCTCAGAACGCCAGGAAAGATGGGTTCCAGGTTTATGATGCGGTAAGACGATGCTGTGTGCACCTAAGCTCTCCGTCCACTTCTTGCTTGCTTGAAGGCATGCACTTAGGACACCCCGTACACAGTAAATACCATGTAGACGGTGGTCCATGCCATGTCCCTCAGGTAATGCAAAGAAACTCAGGCAACACGTTTGATACAGATGCAACTTCAAACATTTTAAAATTGTGTGTTCATATGTGTATGTGTGCACACACATATATGTACTCATGTACATGTGTGGAGGCCAGAGGCCAACTTCATGTTTGTTTTCCAGGAGCTATCCGCCTTGCTTCTTCTGAGACAGGATGTCTCACTGGGACCTGGGGCTTGCTAACTCTGCCAGGGTGCCTGGTCAGAAAGCCCTGTGGCTTCGCCTGCCTCTGCCTCCCCAGGGCAGGAATTCTAAGCACATGTCACCACGCCAGGTCCTTTATGTGGGTTCAGGTGTTTATGCTTGCGTGAAAAGCACTTTACTGACTGAGCCATCTCCCCAGGCCCTCCACTATAGTCATGTCAGTTACCGTCGTGTCTCACCACTCGGGGCCAGCCCGAGGGGTTGGGGGCGAGTAATCGCAGAGTCAAGCCGCAGACTCCGGGAGTTGGACAGGAAGCAGGCCAAGCACGCGGCACTGCCGACTCGTTTATTGAATAGGTGCACAAGCTCTTACAGGTCTGGATAGCCAATGACCTTATGGAATGGGGTCCCAAATACAGCCAGTAGTAAGTTGCTCCCCAGGTAGGCAGGTTCTTTCCAGATGCTGGTCTCACAACTATCCAGAGCAGAACCCACACCCACAGGAGCCATTCGTCTATTCCTCCTAGCGGGTGGCCTGGCTAGGCCCACCTTGCATTATGCCCAACACTCCACCAATATTAATCTTGTTGCATGCAAGTGTGTGTGTGTGTGTGTGTGTATGCGTGCACATGTATGTGGAGGTCAGAAGACAACCTTTGGGTCGGTCCTTGCCATCCACCCTGTTTAGGGCAGGGTCTCTGTTGCTTACTCCAGCCTGGCCCACACACCGTCAAAGATTCTTTTGACTTGCCCTTCCACTACAGGAACACATGTTTGCCACACCTGGCTTTCTGCGGAGTCTGGTAATTTGAATTCAGATCTTCGTGTGTTTACTTTTATCTCTCCAAACCCTCCTCAAAAATTTCTGATATAATTTTAATGAGTGTGTATGCCTGAGAGCTGGGGACACCGAGGCAGGCTGGCGTTGGCTTGTGTCTTCCCCAAGAGCTATGCTGCTCAGATCTTCCCAAGGTTTCTGACCTCAGGAGTATCTCTGGGGTCTTTACAGCACCATGCACAGGTGCCTGGACAGACTGCCACTTTATGTCCAGAGACATAGGAGAGAAGGTGACTCAGTCATTGCCTCTCCCAATTGTCACGCTGTCCTTGGCAGGGTCTACTTTAAGGGCGAGGCAGATCCCAGGTGCTTGCCCATGTTGCCCCTGCTTGCACACAGTGTTGGAGGACAGGAGAGCTGTCCTTCTCCAGAGTCCAGCAGAGGAAAGAAGATCAGTGACTCTTGTGATGGGCAATGTTAACTGTCAACTCGACAGATCTAGAATCGGCAAGGACACAGAGTTCTAGGTATGCTTGAGGGAACCTCTAGGTTAGGTTAACCAAAGAGACCCATCCTAAATGCATGGGCCCATCCCATGAACTGGGGTCCTGAACTGAATAAAGAAGAAGCTAGCTGAGCACCTGCATCTCTCAAATTCCTGACTGTGGGTGCCACGTGACCAGCTGCCTCCTGCTCCTGCCGCCATGCCTGCCCACCATGATGGACTGTACACTCAGATTTGAGCCAAAACAAACCCTTCTCTAAGTGGCTTTTGTCAGAGTTAATGAGAAAAGATGGAGAGCTAGGATGCCTCCTGAACTTGGGCCACCTGAACAGCTTAGGTGACGGTTCACGAAGACTGGAAATCCGTAGCTCTGCACAACTTGTAGCAGCTTGACAGGTCAAAGTGTGTCTACCTGAGCACAGGGCATGACTCCACTGCTGAGGAACCGATCACACTGGAAGAGCTATCCCCAGCCTCGTGTGACTGAGCATCTCTCTCTTCAAGGGCAACTGAAGGTTAGCCATTCCCAGATCCCAAGGCAGGTTGGGTGGGAACTCAGGTGGGGCTGAGAAGCCCCAGCCAGGGCAGACAAAGTGCACGGGCTTTGAGTAGAGAGGACTCTGGCTGCAGGTCTTGCTGTGGTTTGACCAGGCCATATAAGAAGTTAGAGCCAGCTCAGATGTGGCTTTGGACTTCCCTCACCAGGCCACGGGCTGGTGAAGGATGGAGGCTGTCGAGCGTGGAGGTTGCTGGACTGTGTTGTACCCTAGGGGCCTAGTAATCAAGGACACAGCACATGGCTGGCTGGGGGCACTTTCTGGGGAGTCTGTCAGACACTCCCACTTAGAGAGGTGAGCTTGGGAGCTTTTAACTTCCCAGACTTTCTGTCTGGAGCTCTGTCAACATCCACTCTGAAAACAAGAAAATTGGCATTCATTCTGCAGAGGACACAGTTCCAGCAGCTGTCAGAATAACAGGAATTAACCAAACCCACCCTGGTCTAAATACTGTCATTAAGCATGATGGCAGGTCGAGCAGCCATAGTCCCTCCTACGGTACATCGGGGCTGTCCCCAAGCAGAGTTATGCCTGGCAGTCAGGACTCAGAATGACTACAGGCTTTCTTCAGGCCTGGCCAGGCTTCATGTCCCTCCAAGGGTCACCCTGCCCCACACCTCCAGGGCTGACACTGAGTTTTAGAGGTATCAAGAACTCTCCAGAGCTGTGAGTTCTGACAGTTGGTTTGAAAAATTTAAATGTTAAAATGTCTGCCCAGGGCTGAAGAGATGGCTTAGTAAGAGCACTGGCTGCTCTTGTGGAAGACCTAGGTTCGAATCCCGGCACCCCCATGACAGCTAACAAGTGTTCATGACTCCAGTTCCAGGGGATCCAACGTCGTCTTCTGTCCTCCACAGGTACTGAACGACATGGTGCATTTACATACATGCAGGCACAACACTCATACACACAGGAAAAAAATAAAAAAAGATTTTTTAAAATGTCAGTGTGTTTTTCTATGTCTGTCGAGGTTCAGAGCTCTGTAGTATGTGTAGATGTGTGTGATATATATGTGTATGAGTTTGTGTGCATGTATGTGTGAGAGGTGTGTGTGGTGTATGTGTGATATGTATGTGTGTGTGAGTTTGTGTGCATGTGTGTGATGTGTATGTGTGAGATGTATGTGTGTATGGATTTAAGTGTGTGTGATATGTATGTGTAAGGATTTATGTATGTGTGTATATGGGTTTATGTGTGTGTGATATGTATGTGTGTATGGGTTTAAATGTGTGTGATATGTATGTGTGTATGGGTTTAAGTGTGTGTGATATGTATGTGTGTATGGGTTTAAATGTGTGTGATATATGTGTGTATGGGTTTATGTGTGTGTGATATGTATGTGTGTATGGGTTTAAATGTGTGTGATATGTATGTGTGTATGGATTTAAGTGTGTGTGATATGTATGTGTGTATGGGTTTATGTCTATGTGACATCTGTGTGTGTATGGATTTGTGTGTGAGATATGTATGCGTGTGGATTTAACGTGTGTGTCTGTGCATGTGTGTACTTGTACACGTGGAGGCCAGTGGTCAGTGTTGGGTGTTTTCCTCTGTCTCTTTCCACCTTAGTTTTGGAGACAAGGTCTCTCACTGAACCTGGAACTCATCCATGTAGACAGGAGGGCTGGCCAGTGAGCCCAGAGATTGTTGTCTCCGTCTCCTCAACCCAGGGATTATAGGCATCTGCCACCACACCTGACTGTTTACCTGGGTTCTGGGGATCTAAATGTTGTGTGGCAAGAATGCTACTGACTGCCACATAGCTCTGTAATTCTGCTGTGTGATGCGCCTGGAACTTGGGACTCAGACTCAACCCAGCTCTGAGCACAGTGGTTTAGGAGGTGCAGCAGCCTCTCCGGGCCCTGAAGGAAAGACTGTTGGCATGGAGATGATGGTGGTGGAGGCTCTGTAGGTAGGTGGACCCACTACACAGGGTCTCACCAGGTGGGTCACACTGTGGCTGGCCAGGCCTCTGGGCCTGGAATAGAGCCCAGCACTGCTCTGTCACAGCCAAGGTCACTGCTTAACATCAGCACATTTTCACCAGCCAGACACTACAGAACTGCGCCTGGCATGCCTACTGACCGAGGGTGGTTGGTCTCCAGCCCTTCACCTGTTGTGTGACTCTTGCTGGGGAGACACAAACGTCTACTCACCCAGAGAAGGAACTGATGACAGACCAAAGTCAAAGTCAGGATGCCACCAATGTTCAACTTGGTGAATCAATGAAATTATTGGGGTAACTTATAGGAATGTGGATGAGAGGAGACTTTAGCGGTCCCTACTGCGTTTGTAGTCTTGTGGGGGCGGAGGAGCTGTGTGCATCTGGTCAGTTTCAGGGACATTCTGAGACTTCTGAGTTGTTTTTACAATGTTTTATTGAATTTGGGGATTTTCATACAATGTATTTTGATGGTATTTAGACTCCCCGTATCTGCACCTCCCCTTGTTACTGCCTGCCCAACTTAGTGTGCTCTCATGTATGTAATGGGACACATAGAGGCTAATTTGTGTCCCCAAATGTCCTGCAGTGTGGGTCCATCCACTGGATCCTGGTTAGCCTACCAAGAGTCATATCCTCGGAAGAGACTGACCTCCCCCTCCCGCTGGCTGCCAGTAGTTGTTCCACTAAGGCTGGGGTTTCTTGCCCACTTCCCCATGTCTATGATAGGATTTTGTTTCTGGTTTGAGCTTGCATGGGACTTGTGCACGCTGTCACCATTCCTGAGAGTTCATATGAGCAGTTGCCTGGTGGTTTGGAAAACTCTGTTTCTTTGTGGTCATCTGCCTCCTCTGGCTCTTACAGTTTTTCTGTCCCCTCTTCCTCAATGACCCTTGAGCCTTGGGAGGCAGAGGTTTAATACAGTGTCCTATCAGGGAGGAGCACTCTGCAGGCTCCTGCTCTCTGCATGTTGGGCAGTTGTGGGTTTCTGTGCTAATCACCACCTGTTTCATGATGAGAGATGCATTGATCCTGCCAAGTCGGGAGAGATGTGCTGATCCTGGATGGGAATGGGTTCCTGTAAGCCAGTGAAGCCTGAGAGCCAAGACATACTTCCCCGGTCTTTGTGAGCCTTCCTGTAGAACTTCCTGGGTCTTAAGGAACTTTCCTTTCTGCAGGGATTGTTTCCAGTCAGAAGTGTGGCAAGGCTCTGAACTCTTAAAGCGCACCCTCAGTGATGTGCTTCCTCTAGCAAGGCCGCACCTCCTAAGCCTCCACACGGCATCACCAGCTTGTTCAATACAAGAGCCTTTGGGGATTCCTCCTTCAGATCACCACCTCCTTCCTTCCTCAAGCGGCTTGTGTCAGGGTCAGGTATTTTGTTATATTAACAAGAAAGGCAACTGATACAGAAAATCGGAACCAGACTCGGGGCTATGGGCATGATCAGCCTATGAGTTCTTAGGCCTTTGGAATGGTTTGTGGGAGAAATGTGGGGGAGTTTGGAACTCTGGGCTAGGAAAGTCCTAGCGTGCTGTAAGCAGGGCTTCCTGGGCCATTCTGGTGGGGATTTGGATGACCAGAATGCCAAGAGGAATATGGACTGTGAGGTCCTGACTCCCGAGCTTCCCAAGGAGAATAAGGACTGGATTAGAGGCCAATCTTGCTCTTTTCTCACAGACTCTGCTTGCATTCTGACCATGTCCTGAGAACTCGAGTGGGTCCAGATGCAAGAGGAGAGGATTCGTTTGTTTAGCAGAGGAACTTTCGCCACACAAGAGCATTCAGGCTGTGGCATGGCTACTGCTTACATTCTTATCCTGGTCTAGTGTGTATGTGTGTGTGAGAGAGAGAGAGAGAGAGAGAGAGAGAGAGAGAGAGAGAGAGAGAGAGAGAGCGAGCGCAAAAGGTGGTTTGGAGCAGTGTGAGTTTAATATTTTCAACAAGGAGAGTTAGAGGTTGAGGGAGGTGTCCTGAAACTGGGCCGCACCCCTTGAAGTCTCCAACTTGTGAGAATGGAAGGGCTGTCAATCCACTTTAAGGAAAGCATATGAAAATGATGCTGAAGAGAATGAACTCCTCCTCTTCTTCAATCCTTAGCAGAGTTCATTTACCTGATTGCCGACATTTGTGAATGATGAATTCCAAATTGGCCGTGATGGGAGGGGAAGCTTATTCCCGGGTATCTGTGGCAGGCCGTCCAGGCCCTCAGCCTCTTGTCTCAGCTGGCCGCATGACTAAAGGGCACGGACCTGGCAGCACTGCCACAGGGAGCTCCTGGCCTCTGGGTCCTTAGTTATTCGATTTTCTTCCATGAAGTCTTTACCTTGGGCATTGTCCTTCCTGAGCACGATGTCCAGCTCTGCAGAAACATCAGGGGATGGTCCAGGTGTGTGATGAAGAGGTTCAGACTAGGGATCGAGCTGGTGGGTGTGGAGCTCTCAGAGTCTGCTGGGAGTGAGTTCACATGCCAACACAAAGTAAAGCCGGATATCATGGGCCTGTTCTCAGTAGAAGCCAGGGCAGAAGCTCAGTGGAGTCCGAGGAGAGACATGGCTTGTGATGTCCAGATGTGAGGGAGCAGCTGGCAGCTATTCCAGGCCGCCTGGATTCTGGCCAAGGAAAGATGGTGGCAAGTGCACTGATGGTCCCACCATGGCCGGTATTAGCCATGGATGGCACACTCCCCCAGAATGAGGGCACCATCTTATCTCATCCTAGTTGTCTTAGAACCTTCCTGAAAGCCCAACTCTCCAGACTCTCGGTAGAATGATCCTGTCTTGTATGGTGCTTCCTCCTAGGCAGTGGTCTTCAGTGGAAATAGCTTACTGTGGCAGCAGCCTGTGTTCTGAATTAGGGCATAAAGAAGGTGTTTCAGGGCTGCTGAGATGGCTCAGCAGATAACGTGCCCACTGTGTAAGTGGGAGGATCTGAGTTTGAATCCCCATCACAGAGCTAGCCACCAGGCCCAGGAAGGACAGTCTACAAGGTAAAGGCTTCATGTAAGAGAAGCAAATGTCCCAAAAACCCACAGGCCACAAGGCTCCCTGCTGCAGCACTGGTCCACGGCTCTCAGTCATGTGCCCAGCAAGTTCCTGTGCCAACAGAGACAGAGCCCATGGCCTGGACAGCCTGCCACGGACACCTGGGAACGTTCCAAGCTGGATGTGGTGGCAGGCATGGTAAACCCAGCGCTGTGGAGGCAGAGATGGGAGGGTCCCTAGGGCTCACTGCCCAGACATCCTAGTCTAGTAGGTGTGCTCCAGGTCAGGAGAGACCACGTTTCAAAATATAAAATGGCCAGGCGTGGTGGCACGTGTCTTTAATCCCAGCACTCGGGAGGTGGACAGAGGCAGGAGGATTTCTGTGTGTTCAAGGTCAACATGGTCTACACAGCAAGTTCCAGGCCAAGTGGGGCTAGAGGGAGACCCTGTCTCAAAAAGGCCAAAAATAAAAAAAATTCAAAATGGGGGCTAGAGAGATGGCTCAGCTGTTAAGAGCACTGGCTGATCTTATGGAGGACAAAGGCTCGATTCCCAGCACCCACATAGCAGATAACAACTGTCTATAACACCAGTTCCAGGGGAGCTGAAGCCCACTTCTCACCTCCATAGGCTTTGCATGACACAGGTGCAATTACATATATAAAATATTAAATAAATAAAATGGAGGGACTGGAGAGATAGCTTAGTGGCTTAAAAGAACCAGCTGCTCTTCTGAGGACCCAGGTTCAATTCCCAGCACCCACGTGGCAGGTCCATAACTCCAGTTCCAGGGGATTCCCGTCCTCCGTGAGCATTGCGCAACACAGGTACACTTACATGAGTACAGTCAGTACACGCATGCACATAAAACACTAAAATAATAATAAAATAAAATGGAGAGCAGTTGAAGAAGACACCTGATGTTGACCTCTGGCCTACACACATGCACATGCATACACACACAGACGCATACACACACACACATGCACACACATTCAGGATGAGTCTCCTGTCTCAATCCAAGAACTCAGATGTGCCCAGAGGTTTGTTTCCAGTGATTCTAACTCCCATCAAGTTGATGAAGATTGCTACACAGCCGTAGCATGGGGTGCCATGCCTCGGCACCCACGTGGCTCTGGTGGGCAAGTGGGGCAGGATGCCTCCCTGGAGAAGTGTTAAGGGGACTTGGGGTGCAGGGCGCAGCTCTTAGGTTGGGCTTTGACCTCTCCAGTCAATTCAGTCCCCACAGAGCTGGTGTTCTTCTCAGCCTGTTGGATTTCTGTTTCCCCGGTTTCCCAGGAGACTATCCACTACCCTGTGGCCGAGACCTTCACTTGGGTTTATCTGAGCAAAGCCCGGGGGCAGTTTGTGGAGGGATATGTCACTGCTCTAAGGACCAACAACTGCCATGCAGTTGAAGGCACAGAAGTCAGTCGTCACAAAATTCTCCCAATGTTTTGAGTTCTCTTTGAACTGAGATCTCAGCACGTTTTAAACTGGAGTCAGCCTGAGTTTTGGGGATTGATCTCCAAAGGTGTAGCCACCTTTGTGTGTCTTTTGTGCAGATCAGTCTTTGTGTGCCCCTTAAGCGAGTGAGCAGGAAACCGCGTGCCCCCGTCCACGGGGGCTTTCAGGCGCCGGGGTGGCGTGTAACCTCCTGTCCCCTGCCCTGTCTCCAGCCTTTCCCAGAAACAGCAGCACTCCACGCATTCTTTGGTCTTTTCGTCCCCCGCCCGTCCCCCACCCTGCAGCCTCTTTTGCATCCTGGTCCTGAAGTGGTCTGGGGACCAAAGACAGCCTCTGTTCCCCAGGATGGAGCCAGACAAAATACAAGGCACTGGTTCTATTTGAGTGTTAGATGAATGACAAGTGGGTATTTGGTTAAGTGTGCCCTGGGCTACCAGTCAGGACTCACTCACAGTAACTTACTTGCTGCAGATCTGAAAGCCGCTGACCTCCGCCCTACCCAGGAGTTAATCATTAGATGCCTGCACAGGCCGCTATGTCAGGTGGTCAGGTGGTCAGGTGGTCAGGTGTCTGCTGTTCCCATGGAGCTGGTCCAGACCCTCCTGGTTAGCTCTCTCTGGCTTTGGGATCACAGGCCCCTCCTGCAGAGAGCTGGGTGAGGTGGCTCAGCCGGTTCATCTCCAGTCACCCCACTTCGAGGCCCAGCCCTAGGCCTCTTCAGACTTGGCTGGTGAGGCCCTTTTTGGGTGCCTGTCTCCCAAAGTCAGCATGAAGGCACATGGTGGCATCCACACAGATGAGGAGGCCGCAGGTGGTATCTGGGCCAGGGGAGCCCAGAAACCCTCCCTCATTGTGCTCTCTGTTTTGGAGTCAAGGTATCCTTTTAACCTCTTATAAGCATCCTTACCACCCTCTTCTTCTGGAAGAAGACCCTCCTAAGGCTGGTCTGTGACCAGTCCATCAGCTCATGAGTCCAGCTACATGTAGCCTGCAAAATGAGCCCCAGAACATACATTTCCAACTTGGACGCGTGTCACACTTTTGCCTAAACCAGAGCTGCAGGCCTGGGATGGCGGGCTGCTCCGGCTGGCTGGCAGGTAGCTCGAGCTGACACTGCCCGGGGTCTGTGCTTTGCCCATGTCTCCCTGTGTCCCGCTGGCTCTGTGGGCTCCTTTCCAGCAGGTGTCCACTGGGTGTCCACCATGTGCAGTTGATGGTTGGACTGTGTCATGTCAGACACCTCGAAGTGCTCGCTGGCCTGTGGTTCCAGCAGGGAGGCCTGTGACACAGTCACTGCTTGAGCATGAGAGAGGGTCAGAGCCAGGAAGGGCTTGGCGGAGTAACTGAGCAGGGAAGGAAATGGAACTGTTTGCTTCGAGCTGTTGGGTGCAGTTTCAGGTGGCTGGGGTGGGATGCAGGCTGGAAGGGTTTCCTGTGCCCCCCAGGATCTGTGGGCACCTGGAGCATCTGATCTGTTCCCCCCTCCCAGCCTGGCACAGCAGGGGCTAAGGAGCCCATGTGCTTTCCTGGTGCTGTAGACCTTCGTGAGAAGAGGCTGAGCACGGGGTCCTCCCTCTACCCTGTGCCTGGATGTGCAGGAGCCCCGTTGCATTGGTTCCTCACCAGTCACATCTGTACACAGTTTTCGTGTTCTTTCCTTCAGCCTGTGCTGGGGTCAGAAGCGGCTCAGCTCAAGTCATTTGGAGCCAAACTAATCTCTGTCAACATGAAAGGCCCAGAAGTGGGACAGAAAATGATTTGTTTTCCTCTACTTGGACTGGCTGCTCACCCCATAAAGGCAGCTCTGGGTGTCCAGCCAGGCGGGCTGCAGTGGGGGACTGAGCAGGTGGGCTGCATGGTAAGCTCCTCTGCAGAGCAGCCTGGCCTGTTGTGTGTGTGTGTGTGTGTGCGTGTGCGTGTGGTATGTATGGTGTGTGTATGGTGTGTGTGGTGTATGTGTGTATGGTGTATATGGTGTGTGCGTGGTGTGTGTATGGTGTGTGTGTATGTGGTGTAGGTGGTGTGTGTGGTGTGTATGTGGTGTGTGTGTGTGTGTGTGGTGTATGGTGTGTATGTGGTACGTGTATGTGGTATGTGTGTGTGGTGTGTGTATGTGTATGTGGTGTGTGGTATGTATGGTATGTGGTGTGTGTATGTGGTGTGTGTGGTGTATGTATATGGTATGTGTGTGTGGTGTATATGGTATGTGTGTGTGTGGTGTGTATGTGGTATGTGTATGTGGTGTATGGTGTGTATGTGATATGTGTATGTGGTGTATGGTGTGTGTATGTGGTATGTGTGTGTGGTGTGTATGGTGTGTATGTGGTGTGTGTGTGGTGTGTTATGTGCTATGTGGTGTGTATGGTATGTGGTGTGTGGTGTGTGTATGGTGTGTATGTGGTATGTGTGTGTGTATGGTGTGTGTATGGTGTGTGTATGTGGTGTGTGTGATGTGTATGGTGTGTGTGTGTGGTGTGTGTGGTGTACGGTGTGTATGTGTGGTGTGTATGGTGTATGTGTGGTGTGTGGTGTGTGTATGTGGTATGTGTATGTGGTGTGTGGTGTATGGTATGTATGTGGTGTGTGTGTATAGTGTGTGTGGTGTGTGGTGTGTATATGTGGTATGTGGTGTGTGGTGTGTATGGTGTGTGTGTGTGGCGTTGGTGTGTGTATGTGGTGTGTATGGTGTGTGTGTGGTGTGTGTATGTGATATGTGGTGTGTGGTGTATGTGGTGTGTGTATGTGGTATGTGGTGTGTGTGGTGTATGTGGTGTGTGTGGTGTGTATGTAATATGTGGTGTGTGGTGTATGTGGTGTGTGTGTGGTGTGTGTATGTGGTATGTGTATGTGGTGTATGGTGTGTATGTGGTGTGTGTGGTGTGTATGGTGTGTGTATGGTGTGTGTGTGTGTGGTGGGGAGATGTGTTGTCATCTCTTTCCTGTAAACTGGCACCAGGATCCTGATCACCCTTAGTGCTATCATTCTGCTAGGGGACATTTGCAGTGATGCATGTGATCAGAGTCTGACACTGAACTTGGGGGGGGATCACAGCCTGTGACCCAAGCCAGGTTCAGCCACCTGTCCTCAATGAAAAGAGCCACATGAATAGCAGAAAGAGAGTTATTGAATGTGGTCGCATTGGGAAGGGGGAAGGGGCGATCCATTGACCCCTCTTAAATCCATCTTTGGGGTTCTGAGGTAAGACTGAAGTTTAATTAGGAGGTCAGCGATGTGCACATCTGCGAAGTCCTTGTCAAGGTGTGGTCCTGCCCACCCCTGACCTATCACTCTCTAGGCTTCCATTTCGTCCTGTGAGGTACTCTGACAAATTGTTAGAAGTGTGGGAAATCCTTTTCTAGGAGACAAACTCCCTTCCCCAATGACTGGTGCCTTTTCCCAGCGTGAGATTCCTGGGAAGATTGGAGTGTCTCTGGGGTTCATTGGTTTGATAGTCTGATAGTCAGATGGAGAGATATAGATGTCTCTTTAGAATGTCTTCATTTCTGGCAGTCCAGTTATAGGCCAATAGCCCCATGTCCCCTTGACCACACGGAGCCCAGGTCATACTGTACTGTATATACCCCAGTGCATCAACTTAGAGCCCAGGACCCAGGGCAACCCCTGC
Organism: Eospalax fontanierii; assembly: GCA_035773235.1. Lineage (NCBI taxonomy): Eukaryota > Metazoa > Chordata > Mammalia > Rodentia > Spalacidae > Eospalax > Eospalax fontanierii. Next base: position 3,169,791 of record CM069526.1, read on the forward strand.
AGCAACCCCAAGCTGAGCTGTGACTACTTACGGCAATGCCTCCTTGGCTGCTGTCACCTCCGCCGCTGCCACAGTTCAGCAGGCAGCTGATCTTGGCAGATTTCTTTGCAGCCTCCTGGGGTGGTGGGAGTGGCAGCCTGGCGCGGGGGAATCCAATGCACCCGAGCAGCGTGCTGAATCCGAGTGTGAATGGATTGGGGATGTGTCGACGGGGTGTGTGCAGGTCCCACAACTGGTGGGACTGCGAGCCAGAGCCTGCACTGACCCATCTCAGTGTGTGGGCATTGCCCTGTGAATCCTGAGTGAATCAGGCCTGGAACCTGTGCCATGTGCTGCCGTCTTGTGCTCTGACACAAGCTCCAGCCAAGCCTTGTTCGGGTGGAATTGCTAACCCTTACCTGATCATCTCAAAACGAGTAGCTGCGCCTGAGGCTGAGTGGGAAACTCTAAGAACTCCCAGGAGCTGAAGCTGGCAGCACTGGGTGAACCACACTTCCTGTGATTTCTACCCAAGCGAGCAAAAGGTCTCCTGACTCACTGTAACAATGGGGGTCAGAGTAGCAAATCCCATGCCAGGGAGCTGCCCTTGGCCATCCCACGTCCCTGGGGTTTACATGAATGGTGTGAACAAAAGTTCCCAGAAAAACTGCATCTTAAAACTGAGCCTTCTGCAAAGGCTGATCAACTGATTAGAACTTCAGGGACTGTGGGGAGTTGGGATGTTGCAGGGCCAGAGCCCGTTACCGTTTATCTTGGCCCATCTAGAGCCACTCCTTACCCACCTTTGTTTCTGACTTAACATCCTGTAACTAACACATGAAAATCTTTTGGGGTGTATTACCTTAAACCACCAGCTTCCACCAAACAAAAGGCTGAGAATCCGAGGGCTAGGGCTAGGGCTAGGGCGTGTGGACAGTCCCATGACTGATGGGACTCCGAGCCTGTGCCAGGCCTGTATCTGAGATCTCTTCTTTGCTCTAACCGCCTACTTCATGCTTCCACCATGTATTTGAAAAACGTCTTGATTTATGTCTTTGTTCTGTTACTATAAAGACTTCATGAGACTGTTACCACATGGAATTTGGGAGGCCCCGAGTTTCTGTTCCCAGGTCACGGTCACTTTTATTCCCTCGGAGGTTAGAGTTGTGCTTTTGTGTTGACAGTGGTAACTGTCAGCCCCCTTCCTCTGTCCTGGCAGTGCAGGATATGCCTCCCCCAAAGCTAGTCCGAATTTTCTTGGGTCCCTCTGAAGCTATTAGGCCTTTAAAGTTAGAGCCACAAGGTCGGCTCAAGGTTAATGAGGAGGCCAGCTGTCAACCTGCCTGTTAGGCTACCTGGGAGGATTTAAATGGCAGTATCTATGTGAGCCCAGTTAAGTCAGAATTCCTGGCCCTGTGCTGTCATGTTTGAAGCTCTGCATATTAAGTCTTTGCACAGCTGCGGTGAAAAATGCGCGTGTTTCCTCATAACCTGAGACCTGGTTGGCAATAATGACCCAGAATATGTAATTATCAGCAGGATTTGAACATCCCAAACCAAGGGCCTGAAATCCTGGGCATCTAACATTGTAACCTCCCTGAACCTTTTCATCCCCCACACCACCGGAGTGAGGAGGGGGCTGTGGATTTACCTTGCATTGAAGAGCTTTTGGGGGCTCTGCGTCTCACTTCTCCCTCCTCCCTCCCTTTTCCCTTTACAGATTGAGATCCACCTACTCACCCCATCGGTCTATGTACCAATCCACCTACCCATTCTCCACCCGTCCATCCATCCTCACATTTGTCCATCGTTCCATCCATTCATCTATCCTCCCTCATACCATCCATCCACCCACCTACCCATCACCCATCCACCCAACCACCCATGTACTCAGTCATCCTCCCATCCATGTTTATCTCTCATCTACCATCCGTCCACCTCCCATCCGTCCGCCTATCAATCCACCCTCACACACATCTGTCGCTCCCACCATGGCAGAGAGGCCTCTGTGTTCGCTGATTCCCCTGGTCCCGTTCTGCGGGGCCAGAGAGACAAGGGAAGAGCAGGTCATGGCTCTGCCGGGGAGAAAGGGGGATCGGTTGCGCGGCCAGTCCCTCTCAGGAAAACTTCAAGATGCAGCCGGGGTCCGTGAAGCAGAAAGCCGTTTATTAAAGCCAGTGAACACAATATAAAGGCAAAACCCACAGCCATTAGCATATGGCACCAATGCCTCCACCAATCATTTTAAAGGTCAACCCGATCATGGTTTTACTTTACATTGAGGCTATAGCTGTTCATGCGTTGTTCATGAGGGAGGAAGTAATTCCCCTCCAATGGCGTTTATGCCCTTAGTTCACCTAATCATCATGTTAGGTACCTGTTTTCCCTGTCGGCCTTTGTTTCAGTTCCTCTCAGTGCCATCTTGCCCGGGCCATGCGGCCTGCGACCCCGGCCGCCCAGCCAGGCTCTCTTTAAGACCCTACACACATCTATCCATCTGTCAGTGCTGATCACCTTCCTCCTTCTCCTCCTGTCGTTCCTATAGAGGGAAACCCCTTTACTCCATCATTCTCCTAGGCTCTCTGCTTGCAGCCCTCTGAATCAATGACAAAAGACAGATCCTCCGGCACCCCACATCCCTGCATACCCACAAAGAGTGACTCAAAGGCTTGTTTAGAGCATGCTGGGGTAGCGTCTCTGCAAAAGAGCCAGGAAGCTTCAGCAAAGCCAGAAGACAAGAAAGGGAGCATTGACCTCCTCAGGCAGCCTGCAGCGTGGCTGATGCATCGAGGCTGGTTGGCGAGGCCTGTCACGTGGTTCCCTGTTGATGAGTGTCAAAGTCATCTTTGACTTCCCTGGTCCACAGAGGGAAGCAGCCTTGTAATGTAATGTACTGCCCCTAGGCAGACAAGGAAACAGATCTTTTTCATCTGCTTCTGCTCAGTTGTTCCTGGCTCAAAATAGTACTTATGCCAAAGTGGCCTGATGTGTGCGTGTGCGTGTGCGTGTGTGTGTGTGCGTGTGGGTGTGGGTGTGCACTGTGGGGGTGATGTTTGCTCGGTCCCTCTCTGTTCCTCTTCCTCCCTTCTTTCTTCTTTCATGAAATATTTCCTACGTACAGAGATAAAGTTATTGCTGTGATGCCATGTGGATTGTCCATATACCATCTGTAGGGCCGTTCTGTGTTTTTCCAGCCACAGATTTCCATGTCTGAATCTTTCTGCAAGTTACTTCCCCTTTGCTTGGAGTTGTCTGGATTTATTGATGGGTAGCTAAAGTTCATTCATTGTCACAGCTGTAGAGTCCATCGGCAGAAGACACCATGGCTCAGTTGGGCAGTGACCGAGTGAAGAGGGTGACCATGTCTCCCCCCTGGGTTTTGTAGACCCTTCCCTGCCTTGACCTTCTGGTAGAATTTTCAAACAAGTGGAATTGCTGGTCTGGCATATCACATTCTCTGCCATATCCCCAGAATCCTCAGTTCAAGCCAGTGTCTCTTCAACTCAGCCCTAAAGATGGAGGGTGCGACCACCATAGTCACTACACACTGGGTGACTTTTCCTGGCGTCTGTTGGTATCTTACTCTTTAAAAAGTGTTTCGGTTTCTTATAGAGTCTCATATAGCCCAGGCTGCCCTCAAACTCACTAAGCAGTTGAGGATGACTCAGAACTCATAGTCCTGCCCCCAGGACTGACGTGACAGGCATGGCCGTCGTGCCTGGCTGTGCTGCTCTTCTCCTCTTAATGATTCTCACTGAAGGTGGATGATTCTCACTCAGGGCTAGCCGTGTGCAACCCAGCCCATCTTGCTGCTAGTTCTGCAGTTGGGTGGTGAGGAGGGGGCTAGCCCTGCCTCTGCCCCTTGGGAGCCTGACTCTCCAACTTTAGCCTGCTCATGACTTTGGTTTCTGCCTCACTCTCGTCCTGGCGATGATCTTTCTTGGCCCCACCCGTTTGTGCTATCTTTAACCGATGCCTCTCACCGCTCCGCATTTGAAGTAGGGGGTTATTACAGCGTAGACGTGCTGGCTGGCACTCTGTCCTCAAAGAATAACCAAAGGTGGCTGTTTCTCTTATGTGGGTGGTTTCAAACTGCCACTGAGGTCATCCGGTGACTCCTTGGAGGCATGCCCATAGCTGCAGTTGCCCAGGGCTCCTTAGAGTGGTTCTACAGCATCAGGACCAGAGTGTGAGGGAACTCCCTGATCCTGGCCCTGACTGCTGCCTCTCCCAGCCTCAGAGGTGCTCAGTTCTTTCCACCTTTGGGATCTGATACAGAAGCATACCAGTGGCCCTGGACATGGGGTCACGTTGGCAGACTCAGGAACCAGTCTCCACTGGCCTGGCCTCTCTGATTTCCACGTTTCCCATCATTTATCCTCTTTCCATTCTCCTCCCAGAGATCCAGCCACCATGCCACGCAGCCCCACATCCAGTGAGGACGAGATGGCCCAGAGCTTCTCCGACTATTCTGTGGGGTCGGAGTCAGACAGCTCCAAAGAAGAGATCATCTATGACACCATCCGGGCCGCTACAGAGAAGCCCAGCAGCACAAAGATGGAGGAGAACCAGGGCAACACGCTGGTGATCCGCGTGGTCATTCACGACCTGCAGCAGACGGTGAGCCCCTGAGTGCTGGTGCACGCCACCTTGTCCTCTGTCCATGTCTAGCCAGTGGTCACCGTGGCTTGATTGGTGGCCAGAAGGGGCCTGCAGGGTTGGAGGTCCAGACAGGATGCTCCTGTCTTGCTGTGAGAATTGCTCCTCCCGTTTCTGCCTCCTCTTTCCATAGGATTTATTGACCACATTCTACTTATTTTGCATTGCTATGGTGAAACTTTGGGGCAGGTTACTTTATAAAGAAAAGAGGTTCATTGTGCTCAGGGTTCTAGAGATCCAGGAGGTCCAAGGTCAAGGGCTACACCTGGTGTTGGCATCCTCATTAGCAGAGTCCCAGGGTGCCAGAAGACATCAGGACCCAGAAGCAGGGAACACGTACATGTCTGTTCTCTCTCTATTCTCTGGTACCACTAGAATTCAAGAGCAGACTCCCCCATGGTGACTTCATCCAATTCTAGTTGCCTGGCCAATGTCTCATCTCCAAACACCAGATTTCATTCCGACGTCTTAAAGTGATATTTATGGGGGCTACAGAGATGACTCTGTGGTGAAGAGCACTGACTGTTCTTGCAGAGGACCTGGGTTTGATTCTCAGCACCCACATGGCGGCTAACAACCATCTGTAACTCTAGTTCCAAGGGATCCAATGACCTTTCTGACCTCCATGGGCACTGCACAACTGAGGTGCACTTACACACATTCATGCAATACACTCATACACATAAAACAAAAATAATAAAACATTTAAGATATTATTTATTTATTTTTATTTTGTGTGTCTGAATGTTTTGCCTGCATGTGTGTAAGTGCACAATGTGTGTACAATGCCCATAATGGCCAGAAGAAGACATCAGATTCCCTGGAACTGGAGTTACAGATGGTTGTTAGCTGCACTGTGGGTGCTGGGAACCAACCCAGGTCCTCTGTAAGAGCAGCCAGTGTTCTTTACCACTGAGCCATCTCTGCAGCCCCAGTTTCCACAATTTTAATATTTCACGATAAGAGATTAAATTTGAATCCAGAAACCCTGGAGAGATACGCGAGCTACATCTAGACCATAGTAAGCGCCTACCACCAGGTTGAAACTCCAACCCTTGGGCCTGGGGGCCTAGGGGCCTAGGCCCCCACAGGAGGCATTTATGGTCTTAAAGAGGGGTCCCAATGTTGGACAGCGGCTGGCAGTGTTGGTGATATCCAGTGGGGAAGGTCTCTGACGCCCGCCTCCCCGCAGCTGCTTAGAGTTCATGTGAAGCGCCTGTGCTTGCCCATCCTGGGGTGTGAGGTCTAGTCTGAGTGTACCTCACCTCCCCACACTGCTCTGGTCATGTCCTGTGGCCCCCAGACCGCAGCTTGCCTATGACGGCCACCCAGTGGCTGCCGGGGGCCCCTGTGGGCAGGCTTGCTCCCCCTATGCCTGGGGGAGTGAGGAGCAGAAGCAAGCTGGGTGTGATGGATGGGCACGCTCTGTGTGTGGACAGACATAGACTCCAGGGAGGATTCCGGGGCCCGGCGTTCAGTCTTTTTCCTTCTTCAACCCCTTGGGGCTCTCTGGGGAACTGGAAGCTGCTGTAAGCAGAGAGAAGCACTCCAGCCTGGCCTCTCCCATCCCTGTGGGAAGGTGGCATTCACTCTTTGGAGCTTTGTGGGTCTGGGGTACTAGAGGGCTGCTCTGGGCTGGGGAGAGGGGTTGCCAACGACAAGACAGGAGTAGTGGTGAGGGATGATGGAGGGGGGTAGTGGGGGTGGGGTGAGGGAGAAGAGTTCCGGGCACATCTCTCTAAACTCCATTATTATTCAGATCCTGAAGGTAGGACGTTGAGAGGTCTGCGTGGGTGTGGATCGCACACACTATCCATAAATGAACATCACATCATTTGAATTAAAAGGAGACACAGGCAGTGAAGGAAGCATTGCACATCAGTCCTTTATATTTGCCACTGGAAAGATGGCTGTAGGTGCCTCCATAAAAAGCCGCATCCCACCCACGAGAAAGCTCCACTTCCCGGCACATGCCTTCCTTCTGGCTGATCTGTTCCTGTGCTCCTGGTGCCCAGGAGCTGCAGTGCTGATCTCTAGCCTCAGGCCCTTCCCATGACCTTCCCCTCTCTTCTCCCATCCGCTGGGGAGTCAGGAGGCAGAGGTGGGAGGTCCTTATCCACAGAGACCATTCAGGAGTCCAGGCTCCTTCCTTTGGAGGCCAGCTCTGGAGTCCTCTGAGGTCTCTGAGGTTCTGTCTTGAAGGGAATGAGCTGGGGGGCTGGACCCTCATTCCCCACCTTCCTCTCAGGAGGGTCTCCTGCAGGCCTGCCTACACGGGAGGGACACACAGGTTAGCTCTGAGACCAGGAAGGTGTGGGGAGCAAAGGCTGGCTGTTCTGTCCCTCCCTCCCTCCCTGCCTCCCTCCCTTTCCCCCTCCTCTCTCTTGTTCCTCATCCCTGTTTTGTAGTGTAGACTCAATGCAGATAGCACTGAGCGTCTCACTTAACTCCCAGCCTGCTCCCAGTGCCCCCAAGTTACCTGGACTCTGTTCCCACAGTCACAGGCCTTTGCAGCAACCTTTGCTTCTGGCAGTTTCTTTTTTTGTTTGCACCCCCCAGGGAGGGTGGGGGGAACGGGGGTGGCAAAGTTCATTGCTGAGGGCTCGGAAGAGTCCCTGAGGGCAGAGCCTCTTTTTGACCATACAGCCGATTTTCATTCCTTGTGGCCTGTACACGGTAAAGACACAGGTACTGCGTGTCGGGGGTTCAGTTATCAGGGCCGAGCCCAGGCCAGCAGCACTGGACCGCACACCCACAAGACACTGCTCCGAGGCACGTTTTCTCCCTAAGGTACAGCTTAGCCCTCCCTCAGTAAGAACCTCTACACACTTTGGCATCATGTTGGAAATCTAGGTTTTAAAAAAGTTTTAAAATTTCTATCATCTGTCTATCATCCATGATCTACTGTGTGTGTCTGCATGCTATGTGTGCAGGTGTCCAGGCACACCTTTGGGGGTCAGAGGACAACCTGCAAGAATTGATCTCTTCTTCCACCACGTGGGTCTGGGGGATTGAACTCAAGTCATTAGGTTAGGTGGCAAGCACTGCTTCCTGTTGAACAATCTTGCTGAGTTGGAAATCTATTTTAAGTAGAAAAAGAATTCCTAGGAAGGGAGCACCCAGAAAACTTGAAAATGTAGATATAAACCAGACGGTGGTATGGGTCACTGTTTGCAGTACAGGAGCTGAAACGGAGGGCTGGTGTTGCCTTGGGGGCCTTGCATGGGCTTGCAGGCGTTGGGCCTCTCAGAGGCGGTTTTCTTTTTTTGCTGCTTTGCATGTATTTGTAAATGAAAGTGTTAATTTAGGGTGACAAACAAATCCACTCAGGTCAGCTTATCCTCAGATGTGGGGTGACCACATTTTGATGTTCCCTGTTCCCCTCTCTGGGGTATGCTTTTCTTTGTTGTCCCCCCGATTGTGTGTGTGTGTGTGTGTGTGTGTGTGTGTGTGATGGGGAGCTGGGTGTTGGTCTGGAGATCTCTGGCTTATTTTGGTGGAGGGGTGGGACCTGGAGTTTTAACAGACTGGTATCAGCTACTTGATGACAAAATGGCTTTGTTTTTATGTGTATATGTGTTTGCTATAAAATTTTTAAAAAATTTCATGTGTTTGAGTGTTTCACATGCATGTATGCGAAAGGTCAGAAGAGGGCATTGGATCCCTGAGAACTAGAGTTACAGATGGCTGTCAACTATGTGGGTGCTGGCAACCAAACCCAGGTCCTCTGCAAGAGTAGCCAGTGATCTTAACCATGGAGTCATCTTTGCAGCCCCAGGTTCTTAACTTTTAAAATTAGGTTTTTCATTAACATACAAAGAAATGGGTTTTCTTGTGACATTTTCTTACACACATGCCATTCAACTTTATTATTATTCGTCTACCCCACCGTCCTTACCTATCCCCATTCCTTCCCTCTTCTGGGTCCCCTTCCTCACCCCAAACTCCCCCTTCTGCTTTCAAGGCATGTATGTCCTGCTCCCCTTAGACATCTCCCTCTTACAGTCCTGTTTCTACATTCATATCAAACACACATAAATTTAAATCCAGATTCTGCCTATGACAGAACGCATGAAATATTTTCTTTTTGAGTCTGGCTGATTTGCTTAACAGAATGATCCCCAGTTCCGTCCGCTTTCCTGTCAATGGCATAATTTCTTTCATCTTCGTAGCTGTACAGAATTCCACTGTGTTTGTAACATATGTTCTCTTTTCTAAATGATCTGTTTTTACTTTGATGCATGGGGGTGACCTGTGCCCATGATGGGAGTGACCCTGGAAGCCAGAGGTATGGAATCCCCCTGGAATGCGAGCTACTGGCAGTTGTGAGCTCCTGACCTGTATGCTGGGAACCGAGCCCAGTAAGAGCAGTACTCAGTCTTAAACACTGAGCCATCTTTCCAGCCCATACACTTTCTTTAAGCAGGTGTTTGTGAACATGCCTGTCTATCTGTCTAGGCTGTCCTGAATACTGTAGCAACAAATACTCTAGCTCGAGCCGAGTGTGGTGGCTCATACCTTTAGTCCCAGCACTCAGGAAGCAGAGGCATGCAGATCTCTGTGAGTTCGAGGCCAACCCTGTCTGCATAGTGAGCTCCAGGCCAGCTGGGGCTATAGGGAGACGTTGTCTCAAAATGACCCCCTGCAGCCCCCGACTAAAACCAAAGAAACCCAAATATCCCAGTTTGGAGGCAGGAGCATGAAGGATCAGACACCAGGGCCAGCAGGAGGCAGAGCCGTCTGGGGTCTGAACCCACCGCACAGAAGGTCTGTGAGGTGCCTGACGGCCTGGTACCCAGGCTGGATTGACACATGCAGCAGGCACTCACCATGGGAGAGTGGCTGGCAAGCAGCCTGTGTGGGAACCTGTCCCGGGGGTGGACCCCGTCCATTCCCACCCTCATGCATGCTGCACTGGGGCCAGGTCCAGCACTCTCAGAGCTCAAGACCCCACCTGTCCAGTGGGGACAAGTAACTCTTGTGACTCGAGCCAGTGTGGACTGGGCAGTCATCCCGGGGTGGTGAGATTGATTATCTCCAGACCCAGACTCTGAAGTCAGAAATGAAATGCTGGGACCCGCTAAGCGGGTTGAGAGTCAGGATAGCGCCACAAGTGGTAAAATCCCCAGCATGCAACTGTTTCACAGGATTACGAAACTACCGTGTGATGTCACCTCCAGACCATGTGCAGGGTATAGATGAATCAATGGATAGTCTTGCGAGGCTCGGGGAAACCCGAGTAGCGTGCACTCGTAATCCCAGCACTGCAGAGGCAGAGGCAGGCAGATCCCAGGGTCGCTGGCCAGCCTAGCCTAATGGATGAGCTCCAGGCCAGTGATAGATCATGTCTCAGAACCAAGGTGGACAGTGCCTCTGGATGACACTCAAGTTTGACCTCTGACCTGGTGTCTATATACACAAACACACATACACACATGCCTCTGGGCACACACAAACACACAATTTAAAATAAATTTGCCATTCAGACTTGGGTTCTATCTCTGAGATATTGTGTGTAAATATCCTGAAACTTGAAAGCCTCTGGACCGCCCAGTGTGCTGGAAAAGAAGCAGTCCACCTCCTTTGCATGCAGCCTCCCTCTGTTTCCCCCGATGGGTGAGGTCCTCTTCACAAATCAAAGGCAACAAAGGCCATCGAGTCATCTGCACAGTCACACTGCAGTGCTCCTCAGCAGCTAGGACAGGGGGTCATGGACCTGGGGAGGGTCCACAGGACTGCCTGAGAGCACAGGAGTTGGGTCCTGAGCTCTGGCAGCTGACTGCCATCTGGCAAGCCTCTGCTCTGTGCTCCCTCTGGCTCCGCCCTTCCCTCCTGGCTGTTGACCTTCGCGATGGTGAAGGCCCCTTCCGCATAACTGTGTCATCTGCTGGCGCCCACCAGAGGTGCTGGGCACATTGGAAATGGCTGCTTTGGACACCTGTGCCCAAGCCTCGTGGTGCAATAATGCTTTGAAAACTTCAGAGCCTCTGAGGGGTTTGTCTCCATCCTCAGGAACTTAATCAGTTCTGGAACTTTCTAAAGACCGCTTCACTTGATTTTGTTCAAGACAAACAAAGCCCTTGGAGGCAGAGATGGGCAATCCCACGGGTGTGAGCTGTCAGACACAGAGCGGACATTGTTCCTGCATGCAGTCTCTTGTGGGCTGAGTCCTCTGTCGAGCAGGGACGTGAGACGGTTCCTGGAATTCTGCCTGGAGGAGTCGAGTGGTGCTGCCAGCTGGCTTTTCCCAGGGCCCCCAGAGCCTACCCACTGGGTGACAGTGCCCGGGGAGGTTTCTGGGATGCCCTGCACAGCCCCAAGCGGCCCAGCTTTGCTGCCTCTGGCTGCCTGCTGTTGCCAAGCTCACACCTCCACTGAGACACTGAATGTGAGCCTCAGGCTGTACTGACGAGGCACAGGGAGCCCCAGCAGAGTGGATCTGTGCAGTGGGTTTAGAGGGCACTCAGGGTGCGGGGACACACTGAAGCATCTCTGTGTCATTCCAAATGCAGAGTGCGGTAGACTCCCGGTGATGGTTGTTCAGCTTGGCCTTTTAAAAATGTGGTCTGGGCCAAAATCAATACCAATCAAAGTGGGTTTCTCTGTTATTTATGTTCTGGGGGATGGTGAAGTGAGGGGCGGATACAGGCCGAGCCACGTGGCCGCTCCGAGTCCACATTCATCCCGTGGAGATGGAAGAAGACATGGTGGTGTCTGGTGCACTGCGGGTCGGGTGAGGTCCTTTGGGGTTCCCATACCCGTCCCCCACCTCCACTTAGTCTTGGCACCCTTAGCTCAGCTGAAGCTACCGACCCACACCCGCATCTCCACCACCCCACCACCCTGGTCTGTTTCCTGGCAGCTGCTGCTGGAAAACGAGGCTGGCCTTTTTTTGCCTTAATCAGTGCCTCCATTTATGACATAGATGCATCTCCCCATAGGAATTTCATTTAGCAAAAAGCCTTTCAGCTGCCACCCTGACCCCCTTAAAGACAATTTATTACAGCTCACTCTTCCTCTTTCTCTGATGATCTCTATCCCTAACTTGCCCAGATTCCTTCCCCAAAGCTGCTGCCCCAGATCTGGCACACCTGGGGGCTCTGACTCTCCATCCCCCCGTCCCCCTCACCACCACTCAGCCTCTCCATCCCCCCGTCCCCCTCACCACCACTCAGCCTCTCCATCCTCCCGTCCCCCTCAGCACCACACATCAGATCTGGAGAGCCTCCCTAATCTATCACATGATTCTGAATGGTCTGTCCAATAAGCTTGACTCCCAAACCACCTTGACCTTTCTACTTGTCGTTGAGGTTGAGCTGGAGTTTCAGGCGCAGCACAGCTGCCCCTCCCCCAGCCCCCAGCAGGTGTTTAATCTCTCCTTGGGCTTTTTGTGGCAGGCATGTGATAGTAATGCAGGCTTTTCATGTGTGAAATGTCCAGCACTTTTGAAGGCTGTGAAATCATTTGAGCCCATGTCACTGTCCAGTAACTGGGAATCAAGGCCCAACTGCTGGTATCTCTTGGGTAAAGATCACCAGGGGACTACTCATGGTGAGAGGGTGCAGAAAGTCTCATGCCCAACTTCTTACCTTCACCTGCCGTGCCGTGCTGTGCCGTGCTGTGCTGTGCAGGGGTCTGTCCCGGGTCTGTTGGCCCCAGGGGAGGTGACAGCTGTGGAAATGGGGAGGTTGTGTGACTGGGAAGGACCGTTGTGGATGGTGACTTCTTCATTCTGGCCTTATCAGGCTTACCGTCCACTTAGTCCCCTACAGGATCTCAGTGCTAGTCACTAAGTTTGGTACTAAGGACTAGGTACCTTAGCTAAGTCACTAGTGGAAGGGTTCCCAGCCAGGTTCCTGGCTTTCTAGCCCAAGCTCTCAGCTCTCAGCTTGTGGGCTCTGATCCCTGCCTGAGGCTCCTGCCTCCAGAACCCCTTCCTCTGGAGTCCCAGCACTCCCTGCCCATGTGACTGTGATCCGCCTGCATGGTTCACGGACAGCAGTCTCTCTTCACAGGCCTCCCCTCACCATCTGCCTCACAGACAGCCCCAACTCACTTTCTGTACCTAACCCAGGACTCACCATCACCACACCCCAGTCTAGTATCTCATCAGGTCAGAAGTCGTGTCTCCTGAACACGTTCATTCTTCACACGCAGAGGTTCCTGACTGAGGCTGGGCCCAGCCCCGCCCTTCCTTCCTCTACCCACACACCTGGCACAGCTTGGACATCTCCTGAGCTAAGGTTACTTTTAACTAAAAAAATCCCACCCCCCAAATAATCAAAAGTGCTTTATTGAGTTATAGTTTACAAACTGCTGGGTTCATTTGTTTTGAGAATTCAGTTCAGCTTGGAAAGATGGCTCAGTGGTTAAAAGCACTGACTTCTCTGCGGAGGACCTGGGTTTGATTCCCAGCACCCACATGGTGGCTGACAACCATCCATAACTCCAGTTCCAGGGGATCCGACACCCTGTGCTGACCTCCGCAGGCATTGCATGACACAGACGCACTTATACACATGCAGGCAGTACACATAAAATAAAAACAATGGAATGTTTTTTAAAAAGAATTCAGTTCGACAACTTCTGACCAATTTGTTAACCTGTGCAACTGTCGCCACCATCCATGTTTGAGGCTCCCTGTCATCCCACCCCAGGAACACCCTTCCTGCCTGTGTACAGCAGACCCTGGTGTCTACTTCCAGCCTGACGAACACTCCCTCCTCTCTGCCTCTGGCTTATCTGTTCTGGACATTTCCATATAGATCAGGCCACAGGGCCTCTGACCAGTGTCTCCCACAGCATGTCCCCCTGGAACTTTTTGTGCCACAGAGGGGGATCAGCTACTCCTCTATGGAGCAGACCCTCCACCCAACTTTTTCCTGTTCCTGCTCTTCCTTGGGGTTGTGATTTCGCTGCGGAGCCCGGGAGGAGCTGATGCTCCATATCTGTCCCCATTGGTTCCTTCCCTGCCTCATCAGTGAGTGGGGGCAGGGTACAGAGCCTGGCCAGAGGGTGCTGGACTGTCTTATGGCTTCCTTGATAGGCAAGGAGCCATGTGAGCTGAGCACCAGGTGGTGTGTTTCCTGGGGAAGATGTTGGCCCAGAGCCTCCTGGCACAGCTGGATGTGAACTTGGTGTGTTGAAACCACAGAGGTGGCCATGTGTTGTGGCGCAGTGTGTGTGACCGAGAGACAGGCAGGTGTGGAGGAGAACTGAGACATGGCTGGGTGTGGTGGTTTGGTGGCTAAGTCAGTTTGGTTCAGAGCAAGGGACCTGGCTGGATTTGCAGACGTGACCTTGTGTCCTGGGAAGGGAAGAAGGTAGAAAGGGGACAGGGCCAGGACAGAGCTGGCTAGGCTATAGGTGTGGCTTTTGCAAAGAGTCCTGGGTAGAGGTCTTTGGCTTTTTGAGACATAGTCCCAGCTGGGCTGGAACTCACTATGTAGACCAGGCCGGCCTTGATCTCATGCAGATCCACCCGCCTCTACCTCCCGACTGCTGGGACTAGAGGCGTGTGGCACCACACCTGGCTCTTTTATCTCATGTGTGTGTGTGTTGTATATGTGTGTTTACATGTGTGGGCACATGTGTGAGTTCATGTGTATGTGCATGTGGAGTTGATGTTGGGAATCATCCTCCATCTCTCTCCCACACTATTTACTGAGGCAGGTCTCTCAATCAAACCCAGAGTTTACTAGTCGTGCCTGGAGAATTCCGTCTCCGCCTTCAGAGGCTAGAATTCCAGAGTTCCAGCGATCCAAAGTCTGGACTTCATGCTTGCACAGCAAGTGCTTTAAGCGCTGAGTCATCTTTTTAGTTCGGTATTCTTTTTAAGCATATCATTCATGTGGACGGTTTGTGCTTCATCGAATTTTAGTGTACTGACAGGAGAGGCCATTGTTTTCTCACCCCCAGAGGAAACCACACACCCATTGGCCACCTGTCCTCTCCTGGGTTCCTGGATCTCTCGCTGGCTTTTCCTGTTCTGTCCATTGAGGGTAAGTGGAGTCACAGGGCGTGTGGACTGAGAGGTTAAGCCCTGTTTCCTAGCGTTCTGTCTCTCCTACTGGAGACAAGCCCATTACCTCATCTACACCCCAAGACCAACCCTTCCACATGGACGGCTTTTTGGAGACAGGATCTTGCTGTGTAACCCAGCCTGACCTTAATCTTCCAGTACTTGTCCTACTTCAGCCTCCTGAGTGCTGGTATGATGGGCTGAGCCTAGACATTAGCAGACTCCATAGATGTGGACACCAGATGGCATTTCTGATCAGCTCAGGGATGCAGAACTCTCGTGTTAATGGTGAGAGCTGCCTTTAAGTTTTCACGTCTCACCCAGAATGCATTCTTTTCAAAAAATATAGTTATCGGGGCTGGAGAGATGGCTCAGTGGTTAAGAGTATCAACTGTTCTTGCAGAGGACCCAGGTTTGATTCCCAGTACCCACCTGGAGGCTGACAACTGTCTGTAACCCTGCTTCCAGGGAATCCACGCCTTCTCTTGACCTCCACAGGCACTGCATGACACAAGCAGGCAGTACCCTCATAAGCATAAAATCAAAATAATTAAAAATTTAAAACTGTATATATTTGTGGAGTATATGCACACCACATTGCACATGTGGAGGTCAGAGGACAACTTGCAGGAGTCAGTTCTTTCCTTCTACCATGTGGGTCCCGAGGACAGAACTCAGGTTGTCAGGCTTGGCCTCCAGCTCCTTTACCTATTGAGCCAGAATGGACTCTCTTTTCCCACATTCTCGGTGCTCACCTAAAGGAAATTCATTTGGGCCTAGAGACTTGGTTAGGAATTACAGGTAACTGTACACCTGACTGTGATCGAACAAATTTTCTATTAACAAAAAAGCCATCCAGCAGCCCTGATGGCCCGGTCCAGCTTCATTGTCAACCTAACTGGACTTGGAATCACCATGGAGACACACCTCTGGGCGTGTCTGTGAGGGAGTTTCTAGGATGGGTTAACGGGGGAGGGAAGACCCGCCCTGAATGTGGGGGCACCATTCCATGGTCTGGGGTTCCAGGCTGAATACAAAGGAGTCAGTAGCTGAGCACCTGCATCTCTCTGCTTCCTGCCTGTGGATGCCACATGACCAGCCGCCTTCTGCTCCTGCCGCCGTGCCGTCCCACCATGATGGACTGTGTCCTCAGACCGTGAACCAGATAAGCCGTCCCCTCTTAGGTTGCTTTTGTCACAGTAATGAGGACAGTTACTAATGCTACTGGTCAGGAGATGACATTAATGGCCAGATGCTTGGAGTCCAAGGAAGCAGCCATGACTGGTGCCAACCAGCCAGGTCCAGGAGGCTGAGGAAGCCTGAGGGTCTTAGAAGCATTTGCTTCTCATGTATCAAATTATCATAGGCCTAAGTGTGTCTGTTATACAGATTGACAGCCATAAACATCTTTTCATTTCTTAATGTAGGATTAAGCCTATAAAGTCCCCATTTCCAGTCCTCTCCCTTCAGGCAAACAGACACCGTCCGGAATTCACCATGCCTCCTATTCAAAACATGCCTTTTCACAGAGCCTCATATTTTGAGATTATTGATGTTTCCATTCATGCAGTGATCTTCCTCATTCTTCACTCACGATCTGTCCATCCATTCAAACATCCACCACCACCACCACCACCACCACATCACCACCACCTCCACCCCCCACCCACCCACCCCTCATCCACCCACCACTCATTCATACAAATGTCCATTCCTCCATCCATCCACTCACCCGTCCACCAGTCTATCCATCCACCCATCTGTCCGTCTACCAGTTCTTCCACCCCGCCTCCATCCACTCATCCACCGACCCATCTACCCCTCATCTATCCATCCATCCATCCGTCCGTCCATTTACTTACCCACATACCCATCCGTCTACCCACCGGACCCCTCTCCCCCTCACCCATCCCTCATCCATCCACCAAGCAAACACACAAATATTCGCCTGCTCATTTGTCCCTTTGCATTTTAGAAGCTCGTGCTCAGGATCTTCCTTCTCTACTTTGGCTGACCATCCTGTGTCCTTTGTAGTGTGCAGTTGAGTCGCTTTTGAGAGAGAAGGCACCGGAATCTGATTTTCTTTGGTTTTCCATTCATTTATCTCTAAAGCCAAAGCAAGTCCCCTCCCCACGGGTCCCACCTTCCCTGCAAAACTGCTATAACTGGCCTCCCTGTGCTCGGTGGAGCCCGATACACAGCCTTTGTCAGGGTCCTGGTGAGTCATAAATCGTTTGAAACAAAGCTGAGGCCCTGGGGCCCTGCCATGGAGGGAACCACAGAAAAGCAGGCTTGATTCTACTCATTGCTATTCCTATCACGTGACTCGCTTGCAAAAAGGGTTCTATTTTCATATCTAACATTTTCAAACCGAAAAAAAGATGGAGCCCATGAACCCTTTGTATGCTGTGGACTCCAGTCTGCACCCTCCTTCCGCTGGAAGACAGGCTGGAGTTTTATATGTGAGATCAGGCAACCCAGCTTGCAGGGGTCTCGAACCCTGATGTAAATGCCAGGTGCTTCAGCTCACAGTTAATTTCTCCTTAATTCTCTTTGAGCAAATAACTTCTGGGAAAGGTAGCTTTGGTCTGGAATTACCTTGAATTCTGTGCACAGGCCCCGTGAGTCTCACAAAGTGGTGGAATGCTGAGGTTCGGAAGCCGAACTGGCCAAGGGCAGGAGGTCACCCCGAAGGCCGCTGAATTGTCCATCCTAACTCTGACGGTAGGGCTGTTTTCCAGAATCTTTGCTCCGTAGTTAAATTTACAGACATTTTGGAGATTCCCACCAGAGTTGTTATGTGACTGGGGAAATCAGAGTCCCATCTTAGAATGCTTAATATGCTAATAAAAGAATTTAGGAACAGACTCGAAGGAAGGTAGAGGACAATTTTATTAGAGTTTAAAAGAAAATCCCAAGGTAGGCAATCCCAGCAGCTGCCTGGAGGAAGGAGATTGGAAAGAGGAGGAAGAAGGCCATGCCTGTTGTGAGCAGCCACATGATAGAGAGGAAAAAATGATCAACCCAAAACAGCAGCAGAGCATATGGGGAGGCTCTGGCCACCATCCAAACGTAAGGGACAGAAGAAAAGAAAATGGCCAAATCAAGACTCTCAGAGTCGGGACCAGAAAGAAACAGAACTAACGGAACCTGGGGACCGATCCTGGGGACGACGCGGACAGCAGGGATCTGGGAAAGAAAGTACACGATCTCATTAGCTGAATAATTACTTTGCCCATGTCTTTAGCATCACTTAAGGTGACCAGCCTTCCTGAGGGGTGGTCCCTTGACCGGTGACCGGCCAGCCCAGCTGCACTGACTCTCAAGGGAGCAGGCGGGGCAGTGCTCCAGCTCAGGGGCAGATTGATTGTTTTTGACCCGAAATAGCTTTCCTTTAATGGGCCAGCAGGGCCACTTTAGTGACTGGACGTTTAGGACCTTCCCAGCCTGTCTCTGACTCTACTCTGCTTTCTGGCTTGAGCCTCCCACCACTGTCCCTCGCCTTGCTGGGTGAGGCCACCTGTATGCAGCTGATGACCCCCGCCTCTCCCCTCCAGTCAGTGTCCTGACTAGGTCAGTCTCCATCCGTCTTTCTCATCCATGTCTCCACTGTGAGGCTGGCAGCCATTAGCTAGGCCTTTGTGGGGGGTTGGGGAGGTGGGGGATCCCC
Source organism: Eospalax fontanierii (assembly GCA_035773235.1). Classification (NCBI taxonomy): domain Eukaryota; kingdom Metazoa; phylum Chordata; class Mammalia; order Rodentia; family Spalacidae; genus Eospalax; species Eospalax fontanierii. The sequence continues at coordinate 3,188,120 of CM069526.1, forward strand.
TAAGTTACAGCCCCCTGCCGCTCTGGGAGCACATGAAGGTTTTGGAGTGTCCCATCTTGGGCTCAGAGGTACTGACAGTTGCCTTTAAGACAGCAAGGTGACTCTGCTCAGCTAGTCAGGGTCACACAGTGAGTGCTTTGTGAAGATTCCTGGCCTGACTAACTGCCTCCGCCCTGCCCCCAGCCTTGCCTCTTCAGTTTTATTGTTTTTAAACTGGACTGCTGAGGCCAGAGTCTGACCCTTTACTTAGCATGACCCGACTGAGAATGTGGCTGTCTGAAGAGGAAATTAACTCATTTCCAAGGAGTGCGGGAGCCCCGGCAGGGCCCGGGCACCTGCTCGGCTTGTTCTGTCCTTCGCCGTAGCGGGGAGGTCTGTGTGCCTCCTCACGGCATCAAACGGCTGCGTTAAGCCTCTGCAGCTTGAAATGCTCTTCTAATTGGAAAAGGGGATCCACAGCCACGTTCTCCTTCTCCAGAGCTCAGATGCACAGAAGCCTGAGCCTGGCTCTTGGACTGCAGCACCATTGGGTTAGGCCACCTTTCTCAATCAAGGTCATGGCTTCTCTTTAAAGCCCTTGTTTTTTGTTTGCAGGGAGCGGGGTGTTGTTTGTTTGCTTTATTTTTGTTTTCCGATATGCTCTTCCTGTAGCCCCAGCTGGCCTGGAACTTGCTATGTAGACCCAGCTAGCCTTGATCTCACAGAGATCCCCTGACTCTTTTTGCCCTAACAGAACCCCATCGTACTGGGACTTGTGGCAGTTGATCCCCAAACATAGCTGTGTAAAACCTGCATCTTACACACAAGGGCTCGAGAGCTTGCTGTGATGGTGCACACCTTTAGTCCCAGCACCCGGGAGGCAGAGGCAGGTGGATCTCAGTGAGATCAAGGCCAGCCTGGTCTACATAGCAAGTTCCATGTCAGTGTGGCTACGGGAGATCCTATTCCCCCAAAACACCACAAGGGCCAAGCTGAGACTGCTCAGTCTGTAAAGTGCTCACCTTGCAAGTGCAAGGCTGGGTTCCATCCCCAGAGCCCATATAGAAAATCCTGGCTTGGTGACACACGCTTGTCATCCCAGCACTAGGGAGATGCAGACAGAGAGTCCAGGGTCTGCTGGACAACAGCCAAGCCGAATGAACGCGTTCCAAGCCGATAAGAGACCCCTGTGTTAAGATGAGGTAAACAAATGCCTGAGACACGCCACCCAAGATGGTCCTGTGGCTGCCACGTGCATGCACACATGTGTATTTGCACACATGTAATCACACAACATCATGAAGAAATCAGTGATGATACAGATGGTCCCCCAGCATCACCTTTCAGTGGGAAATGCAGTTTCCAGGCAGGAGCAGCTTTTCTGGGTGCTGCCTACATGAGAGTGCATGGCAGGCTTGCTGTGCAGCAGGGACCCGTTCCCAGCACCCGTGCTGGCCTGAGCTCCTCTGGGACCCTTCCCCGAAGCCTCTTCTCTGTTCTTTTGGCTTCTGCTGGGCTCCTCAGGATAAGTGCGCAGATTCAAGTCTCTCCAGGAGCCTGAGTTAACAGAGGCAGAGGTGGGGACCTCAGAGTGTGCGTGATTCCAGCCTTGGCTCACTGCTCCTCCTCCAGGTCACCCACTGTAATGAGATGTGTTTATACAGCAGAGTATTTACTGTTCTTCCCAGCTGTCTAGACGCTCCCTCACCTTCTCCGCAGCCTCCCGGAGCAGCCCGCTTCCCGCACAGTGCAGGGAGCTGCTCTTCTGCAGTGGTGGGCACAGGATCCCAAAGCTGTGTTTTGTGACCCACCATTGTTCATAGGGGCTGGCTGTCCACACAGACATGTCCCCTGAAGCTTCACCATGGACATGTGGCCCTCTGTGGGTTGCAGAGGTTTCTTCTTGGTCTTACTGTCGGACAGGCATATGTGTCCTGGGATGAAGTGACCTCCCTCTGTTCATACAGTCCTTGACCCCAGAATGTGACCAAGCATAGAAGGTGTGGTGGCTCATCTCGGTTGTCAACTTGACACACCGGGGAAAAGGATCCTCAACTGAGAAATTATTCATATAGGAGTGGCCTGTGGAGAATGTTCTCGATTGCAGGTTGATGTAGAGGGCCCAGCCCACTGTGGGTGATGACATCCTTGGGATGGTGGGCCTGGGCTGTAGAAAAAAGGGATTTGGCAAGCCAGGGGGAACCAGCCAATAAGCAGCGTTCCTCCATGGGCTCTGTTCAGTTTCTGCCTCCAGGTTCCTGCCTTGATGCCCCTCTGTGATAGACTGTGACCTGGAAGCCAAACCAGCTCTTTCCCCCCAAGTTGCTTTGATCCTGAGGTTTAATTACAGCAACAGATACTGATCCAGGATGGGAGGTCTTTCAGGAGGAGGTTGTTGCAGTAAAATGAGCTCAGTGAAGGGACTGATTCACGTGACTGGGGCCCCAACAACAAGAGGAGATGAAGACAGACCCACAGGACAACACGTGAGGACCCAGGGAGAGGAGGTCATATGTAAGGCAAGGAGAGAGGCCTCAGGAGGGCCTGCCCTGCGACACCTGCACCTGAGACTCCCAGCCTCCAGGATAGGTATGTTCTGCATGAGCCATGTAAACACCCAGCAGAGCGAGAGACCCTACGGACTTGGGCTGCGGCCTTTTGGGCTGGGTCCATCAAAGACCAGGGCCCTCTAAATCATATCCTTGCAAAACAGGTCAGTAGCTGCGGCTAAGAAGCACAATGTGGGAGCTCCATTCTGGTGGCTCCTGCTCTGTGCTTGGGGACAGGCCCAGCCTGGACCTGTGTGTGGTGCAGGCCAGCTTCCTGCTGTCTGGGTCTTTGGAGCTTTTGACTTACATCTGATGTAAATGCTTGTGAATGCATGGTCACTAAATCCTGTACCTCCTGCCCTCCCTGCCTCTCCCATTACAGTCTGTCAGTGAGCTTGCTGGGAGAAGGATCCACGTTTCACACTGTTTAGCAACACCGCCCACTCCAGCTCTGGGGTTCACTGGCTCTGCAAACTTTGATGGTGTAGTCTCCCCACCCCAGGAGCTTTTCCATAATTTAATGCGATAACCAGTTAACCATGACCTTGGTGTGAAGCCCATTGTCAGGGGTGGTGGCCCCTTCATTGCCAGTATTGTGAAATCCAGGCCTGTTTACACTTGGGTTTGGTCTCCCAGGAGAATTCCTTATCAGGAAGGTTTTCTCTAATTCAGCTCAATTCTAGCATTTGGAAGTTTCCATGGGGCAATGCAAAGAAAAGTCAGAGTCTCTCTCCTCCCCTCACCCCTCTTCAGCCCCAGGAGCTCAGTCTGGAGTGGGGAGGAGCTAGTATTGCCTGAGTGTCAAATGCCACAGTGGTTCTGAGATAGGGAGGAAGGGACAAATGTGTCTTGGCAAATGACATAGGTGACTGGGTAGGAAAGGACAGTGGTCGTTTTGGTAGAAGAGAGGCACGTGGGAACTCCGGCTCTCCAGGCCCTAGGTGAACCAGAGACTGGGCACCGGGGTGCAGGTGGGGCAGGCCAAAGCTAAGAGCTGGTGCTGGGCCAGCTGCTGATACCACGGAGAGGTCTGAAGATGGGTGGGGACCAGGGGCTGGGGTGGTGTTAGACTTGGGTGTCAGCAAACGTGGTTGATTTGGTATGTGAAACCCCCCACTGGCTCACGTATTTGAACAGTCAGTCTCCAGATAGTAGCCTTGTTTTGGAGTGTGTGTGGAACCTTTAGGAAGTGGGGCTTAGCTGGAGGAAGTGGGTCACTAGGGGGCAGCATTGAGGGATATAGTCTGGATCCACCTACTTCCTGTCCTGTCTCTGCTTCCTGGATCTGCCCAAATGTGAGGAAGCTCCCGCCTCGTCAACCATAAGCTGCCCACCACCCCATCTTCCTGCCATGATGGACTGAATCCCTTTAAACTGTGAGCCAAGCTAAAGCACTCCCTGCTTAGGCCACTTTTGTCAAATATTCTGTCACAGAGATGAGGAAAATCACTAATACTATGAGCTACTTACGTGGAAGCTGCCATCCAGGCCCCATGATGACATGGTCTGGGTGTATGGATCTACATGGTTGACCCATGCCTTTGCATGGCTCTGTCTGGTAGAGCGCCTTCTAGAGATAAACATCTGCATTCTGGCGCCTTCTTGTCCTTCTGAGAGCTCTCCTCCCTGCCTAAAGCCTGAGCCAGGCTGGGGGCTTTGTGCCACGTTCTTCTATTTGCCAGAAGCCCCTGTTGTGGCTAGTGGCCACAGCACAGTGTTAGGTGTGTCCCGCACACAGGTCCTCTAGTGGCCACAGCACGGTGTTGGGTGTGTCCCCGCACACAGGTCCTCGCTCCTTTGGCTCTTACTCTTAGGAAAGATGTTTGATTTACAAACTTTTCCCTTTTATGGAGATCAAACTGTCCTCATGGAAGATAAATGTCAAACACTGGGGACTGGAAAATCAGGGCCAAAGGTGGAGTTCCTTGAAGCAGGCGTGACCTGAGCTCTAGTGCTCTATCCCCGGTTCCCACAGTGATGACTGCACCATTTACTTTCTGCTCTGAGTTGGTGTAAATGTAACCTGTGAGCTGGGTGGGAGTTGGGGAGCTGCGCAGACTTGAAGTTTAAGACTAAACTTCCTCCACTTCGGACATGCATGTTGTTGGGGTGCTTGCTTAGGTCTCTGAGGTTCAACTTCCTTGTCCAGAAAATGTGAATCATAATATTATTAATATTACAATAATATCCACCTATGGCTATGGTGAATATGAACAAAATTAGCAGTTTCTGATATGTTAGGATCCTGGATGTTAACAGTCACTCTGTCAAGATTGTCATGATTGTCCCTGCAATCATCACCGTCACCACCACCATCATCACCACAACCATAGTCAGTACCACCATCACAACCACCACCATCACCATCATCACTGTCATCATTACCATCAACATTATTATCTCGATCAATGTCTTCATCACCACTGCCATCATTCTCACTATCATCACCACCACCATAGTCACCATCAATGTCATCTTTGCCATCAACATCATTGTTATCACTGTAATCACCATCTCCATCACTACCACCACCATCACCACAGTCACCTCCACCGTCATCATCAGAATCATGATCATTATTAACACCACTGCCACCATCACTTTCAACACTATCACCACTACCACCACCACCACCATCACCACCAGTTACTACCACCATCAGAATCACTGTCATCATCACTGTTACTACCACAACCAGCACCATCATCATCTTCATTACATCATCACAACCACCATCATCACCATCATCACTGTCATCATTACCATAAACATTTCACCATTAGTGTCCTCTTCATCACCACCACCACCCTCACCATAATCACCATCACCACCATCAATATTATCATCACCATCACCATCTTTGTTGTCACCACCACCACCACCATAACCACCACCATCACTATTATCAGCATGATCACCTCATATTACAATCAATGTCATTTTTATCATGACTACCACCATCACCATAATCACCAGCACCACCATCAATATTATCTCCATTATAGCCATCAGCACCACCATCCTCATCATCCCCTTTGCCACCATCACCATCATTGTTGTCATCACCATCATCACTGTCATCACCGTGACCATGACCATCTCCATCACCACTGTCACCATCACCATCATCACTATGACCATGACCATCTCCATCACCACCGTCACCATCACCACCACCACCATCATCATCATGACCATGACCATCTCCCACCCCTGTCACCACCACAACCATCACTGTCATCATCACCATCATCATCTTCACTGCCACCATCACCATCATTGTCATCATCACCATCATCACCATGACCATGACCATCTCCGTCATCACTGTCATCACTACCACCATCATTACTATCATCAACACCACCATCATCTTTGCTGCCACCATCACCATCATTGTCATCATCACCATCATCACCATGACCATGACCATCTCCGTCATCACTGTCATCACTACCACCATCATCATCACTATGACCATGACCATCTCCATCACTACCATCACCATCATTGTCATCATCGTCATCATCACCATGACCATGACCATCTCCATCACCACCGTCACCACCACTACCACCATCATCATCACCATCATCATCTTCACTGCCACCATCACCATCATTGTCATCATCACCATCATCACCATGACCATAACCATCTCCATCACCACCGTCACCACCACTACCACCATCATCATCACTATGACCATGACCATCTCCATCACTACCATCACCATCATCATCATCACCATCATCACCATGACCATGACCATCTCCGTCATCACTGTCATCACTACCACCATCATTACTATCATCAACACCACCATCATCTTTGCTGCCACCATCACCATCATTGTCATCATCGTCATCATCACCATGACCATGACCATCTCCATCACTACCGTCACCATCATCATCATCACCATCATCACCATGACCATGACCATCTCCATCACTACCATCACCATCATCATCATCACCATCATCACCATGACCATGACCATCTCCGTCATCACTGTCACCACCACCACTACCACCATCACTATCATCACCACCATCGTCATCACTGTCACCATCACCATCATTGTCGTCATCATCATCATCATCATCAGTATGGTCATCTTCACATGCTCCCTCCTGGGTCCAATGCCGGTCATTTTCCCTCATCCCTCTAGCTCCTCTCTGGAAACACTCTAACTGACATGCCATGCAAGAGGTGTGTCTCCTAGGTGATTCCAAATCCAGTCAAGCTGGCAATAAAAATTAAAGGTTAGCGGCAGGTGATTTACATGTCTGTCGCTTCTTGAGGCTGCTGTGACTGACGCCAGGCTGAGTGGCTAAACCAATAGAGGAGCTGTCTCATGTCTCTGAGGCCAAAAGACCAAGATCAAGGCACCAGCAGGCCTGGTCTGTGAAGAAGGCCCTTTCCTGGCCTCTCTCTAGGACAGTAGCTTTGCTAGACACCGTCAGTATTCTGGGCTTTAGTCAGCCTCACTGTGACAGTCTTCCCAAGATTTCCACCCTACACACTGGCTGCGGTAACCACATTTCCTGTTTCTACAAGGCCATGGTCATTATGCCGGACCCACCATGATCTAGCACATCGCCCCCTTAATTGCCCATGCCTGCCAAGACCCCTTCACCAAGCACATTACATCCCCAGCATAAGGGTGTTGGGCCTTCACTGTCTTCTCAGGCTATGGCTCAGCCCGTGACAGGTGCATTATTGGCGGCCGCACTCATCTTTCTGGCTGTCCTGTGGGCCAAGTGAGGCCCAGATTTTCAAGGAAGCAGCAGGGCTGCAGCTTGGTAGGTCTGCACAGCGAGCGAGCGGCAGGCGCAGGCCTTCCTGACCTCCGAGATCCCGCTCCTTCCAGAACGTCCTCCTGGGGCGCTCCTGGTGCTTTTCAAAGCGGGCTGTTTGGTTTTGCAGGGTTGGTTCTTGTAGGAAGAACAGACTGGCCGTCAACTGCCCTGCCCACCAAGTGATGGTGCTCATTCTTTGTGTCACCTACAATGGCATACAAGTCATCTGGGAGGTGACATAGAGCTCTGGGCCACCTTGGCACTTGCCAGTTGGCAGGTGTTTCCTGTCAGCTGCAAATAGGGCAGGCCAGGCGCTCTGCGATGTGGGTGTGTGAGGAACCCGAGTTGGGGCTTCCATTCTGTAACCTGAGGCTGGCAGTGGTTCCTGAACTGGGAGTGCTGTATTACCAGCGCCCCACAAGGCTGCATCTCATATCTGCTTTTGCTGTATTAAGATCATAGAGTATTCCCACCCACTCCCTGATGGAGCGTGCTGTGTGTGTCCCCAATGGAAGGAGCAACCGGTCCCACAGCATCTTGTATTGTAGGCCAGGAAGGTCAGAAGGTCACGTTGAACTCAGCCGCTGACATCGGAGAGGGGCCGGTGGGAGCGTTCATGTGCGGGGTGTCAGCTTCCCTGGCAGGGGTTGTGGTGGCTGAGCCAGAGCAGTTGGACCGTGAGAACGTACCTCGCTCAGCAGAGGGAAGGGCCTTCCGAGCCCTCGGCTCGCACATAGAACCCATTGCTGCGGGCAGACCCCAGCCCTCGGTTCTGCCCGCCTCTCCCGGGAGGAAAGCACATTCTTGTAACCACACTGATGTCTGGACAGCAGAAAATAATTTTAATGTAGCAAAAACGAGAAGTCTTGGTTAGACAGGAACCTGGCCTGGCCTTGACATCCCTTGGTTCACCCGGGCGGGCATTGCGCAGAAGGCTCAGGGGATGCCACCAGCCTGCCATTGTTCTAGTTCCCGATGTTTCCGAAACGAGAGTGATGGGTTCAGAGGCTGCTGTTTCACTTGTTCAGAAATTAGCTTTTCCTGTAGCATCAGATAGTCCCTGTCACTGCCTTCCTTGTATTCCTGGAAGATGCAGGGTTTGGCTTTTTAACCTTCCGTTTTCACGTATGTGCATGTGGTGTGCATGTTTGCATATGTATGGGCACACATGTGGGGGCATATGTGCACGTGTGTGTGTTATGTGAAAAGCTATTATGTGAACAGCTAAGAGAACAAGCATTCACCCAGGAGAGAGCCAGAACTCTTGTTTATGCTTCCATGCAGGAGTTTCCAGACCAGCCCCTAAGGGTTCAGGGTTTTCTGGGCCCTGAACAGAAGTCCAGATGGGGGTTAAATAGGCATTTAAAATTTTTATTGTTTTTATTTATGTACAAATAAAAGTTTATTATGTGTATGAGCATAATGCTTGCATGTATGTAAGTGCAGCCATGTTGTGCAATGCCCACAGAGGTCAGAACAAGGCATCGGATCCTTTGGAACTTGAGTTAAGGACGGTTGTGAGCTGCCATGTGGACGCTGAGAACTGAACCCAGGTGTTCTGCAGGGGCACGGAGTGCTCTTAGCTGCTGAGCCGTCTCTCCAGCTCCCAAATAGGCATTTTTACATCAACATCTTTTGACTGGCACCTGAAATCTACGTCTTTATTCATGATGGGTCATGTTATCTCAGGAAAACTCCCTGAATCCACTTCGCCAGGCGTGGGTCTGAACATCTGCTGCCTCTTGGTCTGTAGCTGGGCCAGGATAATTGGGTTTGGAATCAGTCAAACAGTTATTGCAGTTTAAACAAGCTGATGTCACCAACAATTAGGTATCATATTTGATCCACACTTTCCTTGGACTAACTGACTGGGCACCTCATTGAACCTTTGGTGAACTTTACAGTTTCTTAGTTTCAACTCTTTATCAGTGGTTAGACATGGGAGTGGAAAGTGTCACAGAGTTTCAAGATGTCACAGAGTGACAGCACATCTCAGGGTAGTGACAACATCACAGAGTGACAGCACATCTCAGGGGAGTGATGACATCACAGGGCGACAGCACATCTCAGGGGAGTGACGACATCACAGGGCGACAGCACATCTCAGGGGAGTGACGACATCACAGGGCGACAGCACATCTCAGGGGAGTGACGACATCACAGGGTGACAGCACATCTCAGGGGAGTGACGACATCACAGGGTGACAGCACATCTCAGGGGAGTGACGACATCACAGAGTGACAGCACATCTCAGGGGAGTGACGACATCACAGAGCGACAGCACATCTCAGGGGAGTGACGACATCACAGGGCGACAGCACATCTCAGGGGAGTGACGACATCACAGGGTGACAGCACATCTCAGGGGAGTGACGACATCACAGAGTGACAGCACATCTCAGGGAAGTGACGACATCACAGGGCGACAGCACATCTCAGGGGAGTGATGCCATCACAGGGTGACAGCACATCTCAGGGGAGTGACGACATCACAGTGTTGCATTTCGAGATTTCTACCTAGAAAGTGAAACTAGTGGAAACTTTAAATGGCTGAAGTGTCAAAGGACTTTCTAGAGGAATACAGTTTGGTTATGAAGACGCACCTTCTCCTTACTAATGTGTGCACGTGTTGAGACTGGAGGTGGATGTAGGGAATCGTCCTCCTTATTCAATGAGGAAGGCCTCTAAATCAAATCCAGAGCTCGTGGATGTGTCAATTTCAGTAGCCCGTTTGCTTCAGGCATCCCCCGTCTGTGACTTCTGAGGTCAGAATGACGGGTGGGCTACCTTGCGTCCCCAGCATGTGAGTGGTGTCCTGGCTGGTTTCTGTTGCTGTGATAAACCTGGGGAGGACAGGGTTTATTTCGGCACACAGGTTGCAGTCCGACATCGATGGAAGCTGAGGCAGGAACCTGGAGGCAGGTGCTGAAGTGGAGCCGTGGAGGAACGCCACTTACCGCCTACTCCTGGTGGCTGGCTCCGCTGCCTTTCTTATACAGCCCAGGCCTTTGGTGCCTGGACCATCCTACATGGATTGGCAACTAAGAAAACGCTCCACAGACAGGGACACGGGTCAGTCTGCTGGAGGGAATCCTTACCTGAAGGTCCCTTAACCCAGGGGACTCTAATTTGTGTCAAGCCCACAAACTAACCAGCACGCATGCTGTCTGGGGATCCAAACCCTGATCCTCACACTCACACAAGTGCATTAACTGCCAAGCCATCTCCCCAGTCTCGTACATGCAGTTTTTTAAAAAAGTATTTAATTATTATTTTTGACTATAAGTGTGTCGCCTGCATGTATGTAAATGCACCCATGTCTGCAATGCCTGCAGAAGTCAGAAGAGGGTATCAGATCCCCTGGAACTGGAGTTCCAGATGGTCTTCAACGCAGTCCAGCCCCTGGTACTTGCAGTTTTAAAGCTCAGAGTCAGCATGGGTGGGACAGAAGTCCCAGCAGTGAGCTTTTTAGACAAGGCAACATCCACAGCTGAGTTACCAGAGAGCCACATACCCTTGAGTTACCACATACCCTCAAGTTATGCTGTCAGACAGTAGGCTTACAGCAGCTGGTGAGTGTGTAGCGGCCTGCGCTACAACTGTGCCCGAGTCTATCCGGCGAGGCCTGAGGAATTGAAGACACACAAAACATACAAGATATACAAACACACAAGACACACACAACACAGACACCAAAAATGGTGGGGAAGCTTCCGATTTATTCCAGCAAGGTGCTCAATATATATACACCCAGTAGATGCCAGTGATGTACTGCAGGAAGCTCCACGGAGGGATTGAGAGGGGACAAAGGTTCAGGCCCTCAGGGAGCATCTGAGTATGTGACTACACCTGGTTCAGACCACACCTGGTTAACAATTGTGGTTAGGCCTCTAAAGGTCAAGTTGTCCTCTGAGCAACTGCAGCTGACAAACTGAACTAGTTCCTGGCCAGGAACTAACAGGGAAAAAGGCATGTCAGGAGGCCAGGCCCTACATGAGTGGACTGAGAACCACATACAGACTGTCTCTGTTAGATCTTAGACACAGACTGGTGCCCCACAGGCCACATGCACCCCAAAAGCAAAATCCTAAATGCACTTAAGACGCTATGAGATTTTTCATAGATGACAAGGTCGTGTTTCCATCTCAAAAGTCTGGACAGGCCAGAAACAGTGCGGGCGGATGTGTGTGGGGTAGACGAGACACCAGCCAAGGAGAGCATATGGACGGCAGCGCTTAGTTGGGATTCTCAGCGTGTGCCGCCCACCGTGGTACACCTGTGTGCACGTGTGCGCCCTTCCTCAGGGACCGTCCCCGTCCCTTTTTGAGACAGGTTCTTTCCCTGGCCTGACCGTGACCATTAAGCTAGGACAGGGATCCGCCTGTCTCAGCTTCCCTGCCCCGGGATTACAAGTGCACACCACCACCGACAGTTTTGTTTTGTTTTTTAATTGAGTTTTTGAACATTTCGTATGATCTTAAATTTCGACTCCTCTTCCCCTTCGTGCTCCCCCTGCTGTCCCCACACACACTGGGGCAGCATTTCACGCATTCTGTCAAGACGTTAGGTCCTATCTGGTTAAGTGTTTGAACCTAGACGTCCCTCAGTGCAAGTTCATCCACTGGAGTCCAGTCAGCAAAGATCAGCTCTCCCTTGCCTGCAGTGATCAGAACAGGGAGTACAGAGAGTGCTAGCACATCCCTCGACTTCCACCGGTGGTTTCCTCATACAACAAAGAAGGCACAGCTGGCTGTTTTGGGAACAAAAGAGTGCAGCTTTTCACGTGGGTTCTAGGAATCGAACTCAGGCCCTCGCGCTCGTGGGGTGAGCATCGCCCACCTCTGGTGGACTGTCTTCGCTTCTCTTAGATGTTCTCTGTGGAGAAGTACATGTAAACTTTGCTTTGTGGCGGGCAGCTGCGGGTCCCTGGCTGCAGAGAAGGAAGTGGTGGGGTCCCTCTGGCCCTATGCCTTTTGAGTGACCGTTGGCCTCCCTGACCCGCTGTGGTGGGTGTCCATCTCCAGCACGACTGTTGTGCTCCAGCCGTCCCAGAGAATGGAGGACTATCGAACAGGCGTCAGGTGGCTCAGAGTGTGACAGGAGGGTTCCTGGGATACTGCATCAGTGGGCAGTTCAGTTATAAAAACCAAGGCAGGGGTTTATATAGGGAGGCCCTTCTGGCCGTTACAGAAGGCGGGAAAGTTAAAGGTGGGGTCTTTAGGTAAAGGTGGGAAGGTTGTAGGGCTGACGTGGAAATTAGGAACGAGGAAACTAAACCTCCAAACCTGGTTCTGGTCTGGGGTGATCTTTGTCGGGGGGAAAAGATGAAGCAACTGCTGAGGCCTGCAGTGGCTTCCTGGGACCTAGGTTATCGCATCAGGCAGAGCAGGCCAGACTCCTACCATCCCTTCAGGGTATCCGGGGTTGCTTGGCTTGCCCAATACCTTTTATGATAGACCCAGACCCCACAACCCATGCCTCTGTTCTCCTCTGCAGAAGTGTATCCGCTTTAACCCTGACGCCACCGTATGGGTAGCCAAACAGCGGATCCTGTGCACGCTGAACCAGGGGCTGAAGGATGTCCTCAACTACGGGCTCTTCCAGCCGGCCAGCAATGGGCGCGACGGCAAGTTTCTGGACGAGGAACGACTTCTAAGAGAGTACCCACAGCCCGCAGGACAGGGGGTGCCTTCCCTGGAGGTAACTAATGAGGTCTGGTCCTGTGTGACCCGAGTGCGTGTCAACAGCAGTGTCTTAACCAGGCTTCCGTTTTGTTTTGGATTGGAAAATTACCCACCCCCCAATTAAAAATGTCATTTGAGGCCCAGCTGCACCCAATTGTACTGTAAATTGCCAGTTTGTATCCAGGTTTCTTAAATTTAATTATTTGTCATTATTTTATATGGATCTGTGTGGCATACATGTGTGTTCATACATATGTGTCCACATGTTTGTGTGGATGTCAGAGGCTGACACTGGTTGTTTCTGTCTTAATCATTGAGGCAAGGTCTCTCAACTGAACTGAGGACTCACTGAAGTGTGGTGGTCTAGCTAGTCAACTTGCTTGAGGGGCCCTGTGTCAGCTCTCCAAGCACTGGGCTTGCAGGCAGACTGCCACATCCATTGGTTTTTGTGGGTTCTAGGGATCCAAACTTCGGGGTTTTTAAGATTTCTTATTTATGTATGTGTGAGTGTGTGTCTAAATGTGTGTGTATGTGTGTGCCCATGCAGGCCAGAATAGGCCATCATATTCCCTGGAACTGGAGTTACCATGTGGGTGCTAAGAACTGAACTCTGTTCCTCTAAGCCTTCCTCCCAGCCTTGGAAACTCCAACCTTCACACTTGTTTGACAAGCACATTCTCCCCTGAGCTATCTCCTTAGCCCTTCTAAAGAAACAGTTGGTAGAATGAATCTATGTTTAAAGGGCTTTATTAGACTGGCTTCCACAACATGGTCTGTATAGTCCAATGGCAGTCAACATACTGCCCCACAGCCACTCAGTCCCCAAGCCTGGGTGCCTCAGCAGTCCCCATATGGTGCTAAAGGCCCAGAAGATTCCTGGATAGCTGCTGGTCTGCAGTCCACACACTGGAAACCTGAAGAAAGTGGGTTCCAGTATGAGCAAAGGATGATGAGGCCCTCACTCAGAAGACGTGAAGGGCGACAGCCCCCAAAAAGGTGGCATTCCCTTCAGACTTCCTTATATGGGCTGCCACTGGAAGGTGTTGCCTGCTCTGAGAAGGGCCTCGTCCCTCACTCGGTTAAGCCTTCCTGGAAACCGCAACCCAGACGGGGTCTTTTAGTTGATTCCAAATCCATTCAAGTTGGCAAGAAACAGCAACCATTGCAGAGGCTCTTGGAAAGAACGGGTCTCTGTTGGAAAACTGCTCGATGGTCTCCCCCATTCCAGACTCTTCCCAGGCACCCATGGCAATGGCCAGAAAGTCAAATTCTGGTCATATGGAGGAGGGACCAGTCAGGAACAGTGTTACTAAACCTAGGTCATGTCCCAGTGCCAGTAATTTTCACGATGCCAGTAAACAGAATAAAACCAGAAGCTGGTTCACTTAAAGGTGATCCGGCCCTAGTCCCAGAAGCAGTACACCCTTGAGCCTCAGCGTCCTGGCTGTGACGTCAGTGACATTGATGTTGGGGGCCTCTTGTGTGCACCCTTCCTGGGTACGCCCCAGAGGTTCTAGAGGAGGTGGATTCTCTCGGATGCTGAGCCGGTAGGATGGGGTCATGAACTGCGGTGGAGTTGTGTCAGTCCACCCCACCCTCTGTACTAACGAGGGAGAAACTAGAAAATGGGTCGGGCTTTCTGACCCAGAGTTCACCCTGACAGTGCTCGGTGCAGCAGCTGTCAAGGGCCAAGGGCTCTGGGGCATAGAGACCGGTATCTTCATTAACACTCAAGCTCCCTGTCCCTGCTGAGGCTCGCAGAGGCAGGGTGTCTTCCTCTGAACGCCCACATCTGGCGTTTACTCACCTGACATCTTTCTTCCTGTTTCCATGGCAGTTCCGCTACAAGAAGCGCGTGTATAAGCAGTCCAACCTGGATGAGAAGCAACTTGCCAGACTCCACACAAAGGTACGCAGGGGACAGCGCCTCCCTTCACGCCACCAGTCAGTGCAGTCCTGCCCTAGGAGTACCCCATGGGTACCGTGCGGGAGAGGGCAGGCTGGGGCATAAGGCAGGCGGCCTTTGCATGCTGCCAGACACCCAGCCTGAGGCAGCAGAGTGACTCAGGGAAACTGGGCACGGATTTGCCATCCCCCGCCCCCAGGTGCCCCAGGGAGGTAGGTGCACAGGCAGCAGCAGTCATAGTGGAATTCGGATGCCCTCATGGTGAGGTGGAGGGGAGGGACTCTGTGCTGGGCACCGTCTACAGACCTTACAAAGTACTGCTGCTAGCAGTGTCCCTGCTGAGGGGAGACATCACTTCTGTAAGAGAGGAGGCAGCCAGGCTTGGAGAAGGCTGAGGTTCAGTGACTGACCTGCATGAACTGTCCTTTTCACCCTGGACTTGGTGACCCCAGGGCCATGTCACTGTCTCTGCCCCCGTGGCCCTGGGGTTCATGGGAAGGGGCTTCATCAGGAGCACCATTGAACCCCACTGGACCCTGCCTCCTTCCCCAACAAACACCTCTTAGAGATGAGGCCAACTTCTGGGTTAGTTACTCTTCCGCTGCTATAATGAAGAAGTTGTTGCAGAGAGTGGGCTGTGGCTGTGAAGAACCTAACCATCCTGATTTTTGGAAGAGAGTGGAGGACTTTGAGAGCTAGGACTGAAAAAGCAGTTGAGAATTGTAAGTAGAGATTAATGGATAGTTCTGAGAGAAGTCCGCCTCGAGAGGTCTGCTTCCAAGGGAAGAAGGAACTTACACAGAAGCTAGATGAGAGCCCATTCCTGGGATATTTTGGCAAAGAATCTGCCTGCTGTCTGCCCTTGTCTGAGGACCTTTCCAGAAGCAAAAGAAGCAATGAACTAATATCTATGGAAGAGGAAATTCCAAGGCAGCGTAATGCCGAAGCTGGCTTGGCTATCACTGGCAAGGCAACTTATTAAAGAAAGACTCATTGGGGCTTACAGTTCCAGAGAGACAAGAATCCTTCACGGCAGCAGGCAGCAGGCAGTATGCATGGCGGCAGAAACGGAAAGCTATTTTGACAAACAGGAAGTGGGATGAGGCTGTGAACTCTCAAAGCCCACCCCCAGTGACAGACTTCCTCCCAGCCTTCCCAAACCACACCACCAACTGGGGCCCAAGTGTTTGAGTTTATGGGAATGTTTCTCATTCATATACTGCATCCCCCTCCCGGGGCCTCATAGGCTTATAGCCATATCATCCTGAAAACTGCATTTTCTCCAACCTTCAAAGTCCCCATAGTCTTTAATAGTCTCAATACTGTTCAGAAGTTCAGTCTCTTCTGAAACTCAAGACACACTCTGTAATGGTAACCTCCTGTAAACTAAAAAAGACAAATCACACACTTCCAACATACAATGGCACGGAGTAAACATTCCCATTCTGAAAGGAAAGAACAGGGACATACATAGTGAGGAAATACCAGACTAAGAGAAGACCCCAGACCAGCATGCCAAACACCAAAGTCTTTAGCTCTTCTGTGAGCTCCTCGCTCCCTTGAATCAGTTTTGCAGAAGCTTTTGTATATTGTGGTTTTCTAGGAGCAGAAAACCATTTAGGCCTTCTCCTTTTACAAGTTGTAAGCTTAGCTGGGTGGAGTCTTGCCATGATGGCACCCTTCCCAATGTCCCAGTGTGGAGCAGAGGCCTCTCCTTAATGGTGCCAGTCTCCTTAACGGTTACAGCCTCTTTTCCAGCATACGTTTTGGCTGCAACATTAAGCTTCCTGGTGCTCTTTTCCCCTTTCAAATCGTACATTTTTTTTAAAAGATATTTATTATTTTTATTTTCTGTGTATGCATGTATTGTCTGCATGTGTGTATAATTATACCTATGTTATGCAGTGCCAAGGGAGGTCAGAAGAGGGTGTCAGATCCCCTGGAACTGGAGTTCTGGACAATTCTTAGCTGCCCTGTGGGTATAAGGAATTGAACCTGGGTCCTCTGCAAGAGCAGCCAGTGCTCTTACCGCTGAGCATCTCCAGTTCCAGATTACACATTTTGCATTGCTTTGCTGCCCTTGCTCTTTTTCACCATAGGGCCTGTGTGAGCATTGCCAGTGGTAGCCAAGCCAGCTTCGGCATTACGCTGCCTTGGAATTTCCTCTTCCATAGATATTAGTTCATTGCTTCTTTTGCTTCTGGAAAGGTCCTCGGACAGGGGCAGACAGCAGGCAGATTCTTTGCCAAAATATCCCAGGAATGGGCTCTCATCTAGCTTCTGTATAAGTTCCTTCTTCTCTTGGAAGCAGACCTCTCGAGGCGGACTTCTCTCAGAACTATCCATTAATCTCTACTTACAATTCTCAACTGCTTTTTTAGTCCTAGCTCTCAAAGCCCTCCACTCTCTTCCAAAAATCAGGATGGTTAGGTTCTTCACAGCCACAGCCCACTCTCTGCAACAACTTCTTCATTATTTATTTTGCTATTGTGGTGATAAACACCATGACTGAGGCCACTTATAGAAAAACGACTTTACTGGCTTATGGTTCCAGAAGGAGAATCCAAAATGGCAGGGAAGACCCGGCAGGAGGCAGCTCACATCTCTAAAGGCCAATGGAACGCAGAGATGGTGGGAGGTCTAGATGTGTCCCTGTGGCCATTCTGTCCACATGGGAGCACCTATTGCTCTCAGTAAGGCGGGGTCTGATTCTGCCACTAGTACAACTGAAAAGCCACAGACTCGTGTTCTCGCAGGTCCAGAGGCTTTGGGTATCTGATGTAGATCGGATATCTGGGAAGGCCCAGGTCATGGCTGTCAGTGGTGATAGGAACACTCCAGAGCTGTTTCTAGATGGTTATGAATATGCTCATCAGGGTTCCACCCTCATGACCCAGAGCCCCTCTAGGACTGTTATGCTGGAGTAGAGTTCACTGTGTGAGACTATGGCACAGAGGAGGTGAGAGGCTGGGGTCTGAGACATCCATCCAGAGCAGGCCCATGGTGTTGGCTATGTGCTGGCCCCTAGGGTCAGCAGTGCCCTGCATAGAAGGACCGATGCCTCCTAGTGGGCAACCTTCTCTTGGCTTATACAGATTTTTATTTTCTTTTTTGAGACAGAATCTCGTGTAGCACAGACCGGCTTTGAACTTACCAGGTATCTCAGGGTGACCTTAAACTCCTGATTCTCCTGCCTCAACCTCCGGAGAGCTAGGGTTACAGGCATATACCACCACACCTGCTTTACACGTGCTGGGGATCGAACCTGAGCCTCGTGCACACTAGGCAAGCACTCTCAACTGAGCTCCACCCCTAGTCCCTGTAAAGACTTCTAATAAGGACACGTCCACTTTGCTCTGCTTCTCTCCAGACCAATCTGAAGAAGTTCATGGACCACACTCAGCATCGCTCAATGGAGAAACTGGTTAAGCTGCTGGACCGAGGCCTGGATCCCAATTTCCATGACCTGGAGACTGGAGGTGGGTGGCTGTCCTGGGGGCCTTCACTGGGCTCTGGTGAGGGTCAGTTACATGTGAATCATGTGGTGTTCATGCCGTCCTGGATTTGTCTTGGGCTCTGAGTTAGCTCCGGTCACTTTGGGTCTGAAGGCTGGTGTTGTTCCCCGTGCTGCCTGAGCCTCCCACTCCATGCAAGCACATAGTAGATGTTCTGTGGGTGAGAGCTGGGGAAGGGAGGGAAAGCATGCCATGGACTTGTGGGGCATTGCCTGGGGGCCCTGAACCCCCAGCAGAGTTTCCCAGTACTGCGGTGAGGGGGGGTCTCCCCCTCTGCCTGGATGCAGGCCTCCTCTTGGACAGACAGACAGACAGACAGACACACACACACACACACACACACACACGTCTTGAGTGCCCTGCTGGACTCTGAGCTCTTTAGGCATGAAATCTTGGGAGGAACCTCGGCACAGGCCCTGTCCAAAGGCGAGCCAGGTCATTAGCTCTGATTGTTCTTTGCTGTGGGGTGGTTCTAGGCATGGTGGGGTACTCAGCAGCATCTGTGGCTTTGACTCACTAGATCCAGTAGCACCCCCAGCTGGGGGAACCCCAAGTGCTCCCCCATGTGGCCTAGTTTCTCCTGGTTTTACTGAGTGGAGCACAGATACCCAGCTGAGCATTCTGTGTCCATGGGGAAAGCTGAGGGTGGCAGGCAGAGGTGGGGAGGCGCCTGGATGGGTGGGTGCGGAGGCGCCTGGGTGGGTGGGGAGGGGCGTCTCCTCTGCAGCTTGGATCCAGTTGGTCTGGTACATTATCCTGGGTCAGAACATGTTTAAATGCGTCAGTGAGTCCTTGCCTTTCTCCCTCCCTCCTTCCCTCTCTCCCTCTCCTTCTGGCCTGCACCAGACTAGCTACTGGTTCCCACAAGGCCTCTTGTCTCACCTCAAAATTACTGTGCACACAAGGTATGGATGTGTTTTATAAAGTGTGGCTCTTGTTTGCCGTTTGGGGCAGGCTGGATGACCCTCTCAAGATGAAGTTGTCTCCACTAGGAGCTGATCCAGCCTACACAGGCCTGTCTGAACTTGGTGGGGGTTGGGTTTTTATTTCTGAGTCTCTTGGGTTTACCTCTGAGCAGAGAGCCAGCAGAGGGGCTCATTTCTGAGGACTGCGGTGACATTCAAGATGTCAGGAGACCCACGCTCCTGCGGGGGCGGGGGGGGGTTCTGAGAGGATCCCTGACCTAGGACGAGCAGCACCGGGCCTAGGTGGACACTCCCCGCTGGAGGGAAGCCGTGTTTCTGAGTATAGCCAAGAAGGCTCCCTATGTCTGGTCACTGCTTTTCCCACGACTCTGTTGATACCGCATTGGCCTTGGCCTGGCTTGGCTTGCTGTGTAGGCTGAAGCTTTCCTATACCATTCAGTTTCATACAGTCCCACTCTCAGGAGGCTGAGGCAGGAGGACCAAAAGTTCAGTGCCAGCTTGGGCTACATAGCAAGGCTCCATGTTTTAAATAAATACAAGAAGGACTGGTGATGTAGCTCGGTGACAAAACACTTGTCTAGTATGGGCAAACCCTGGGGTCCATCCTCATCTCTTCAAAAGAGGAGTAAAGTACAGGAAGCTGTGGACTCCCAAGTGTGGATGTGAGCCTCTGGGCCCACACTGGCAACCTCTGTCCACACATGGGGCTGTGCTGGGGGTCCCTGACCTGCGTTCTCTCCTAAGGATGAACTTTGGCCTGGTGGCAAGCTGCTCAGATCCAGTTTTCTATTCTGGCTTCACACTGCTATTTCTAGAGGATTCTATGGGGAACTGGGCCTGGTTGTATGTGCTCTTCTGGCCTTGCCCTGGTTATCAGCAGAGGAGGCCAGGGGTCAGTGCTGGGTTGCTGTTTTCTCCCCAGTGTGAGCCACGGCTCCTCTGCCCCACCCTGCCTCCACATGGGAGTCTCGGGGTCCAGGGTTGTGAAGTGACTGTCACTCCAGAGCTGTCTCCACCTTGGCTCTCAGAAGTAGCATGTGCAGACTGACAGCTCCGAAGCAGAGATGGGCTTGTGGCAGCTGCTCTTATGCTCCCAGGAGTCGGAGCAGAGGTCGCAGAGCTGATGGGTACACAGTGGATAATTAGAGAATGACTCAGAGGGAGGCAGCCCTCAGCCCCCTCCCCACCAGGAGCACCGGACCCCAAAGCGCAGAACAGGGGAGCTGCAAATGATCATGATTGTGTGTTCCCTGTACCTGAGGGTCTCGTAGCCCTGATTCAACCAGCCAGGGACTTAAAAACTCAGAAAAACAAAAACAAAAACAAAATTTGGGGAATCTGAACTTAGGACCTCGGCACTTTACCGACTGAGCCATCTTTCCAGCCTCTTCTGGTGCTGTTTCCAGGTGGGTGTTTGCCTCCTCAAACTCTGACAAATGGTGCCTGTCCCTCTCCTAGTTCAGAAGCTGCAGGTGGGCTTGGTGACCTTAAGTCACTCCCTACAGAGCAGAGCCTGGATTCACACCCCACAGCTTTGCTTTCTGTGCAGAGTCAAAGTTAGCTTTCTTCTGAAGACCAAGAAACTCCACCAACTCTGGCCCCAGCTAAGCATCCCAGAGGCAGCTGTGCTGGGGTGCGGGCGTGGGGGTGGCGGTGGGATCAGCCGTTTTGCATTGAATGATGTGTGAGAGATAATCGAATCCTGGTGGAATGGCTCGCTACTTAAACTCGTACAGCCTGGAGCCAGAGAGATGGCTCAGTGCTGCTTTTGCAGAAGACCTAGGCTTGGTTCCCAGCACCCACATGGTGGGTCACAGCCATCTGTCCAGCTCCAGGCGATGCACTGCCCTCCTCTGGCCTCCATAGGCACTGCATGCATGCTGGCAACACACACACATAAAATCAAACACAATCTTTTCTTGCTATCTTTAGAAATAATATTTCACTTATTATTTTTATTTTATATGTATGAGTGTATTATCTACATGTATGTAAGTGCACCCATGTTGTGCAATGCCTGTGGAGGTCAGAAAAGGCCATCAGATCCCCAGGAACTGGAATTGTGGATGGCTGTCAGCTGCCATGTGGGTGTTGGGAATCAAACCCGGCCTAAGCCAGTGTTCTTAACCTCTGAGCCATCTCTCCAGCCCCTGAACACAACCTTTTCTATAGCCATTAGTTTTTAAGTACTTCAATGAATCAAATCCACACAGCCCCTCAGCAGTGGTGGCTGTTGTAGATGTAAATTTCGTTAGGTAACAATGTCCAAAGTAGAAGACTGAAGGCCTATCTCATGGCAGAGGCCTCCTCTAGTTCCTCTTTGCCAGGTAGGACCTCTGGGGTCAGAAGATGGCATTTCCAAGTCCCAGAAAGGCTTCTGCACTGACAGCCCCAGGGAACTTAGTTCAGCTCTTTCCTTCCACACTGTGGGTTTCTGAACTCGAGGGATGCTCAGATGCGGAAAGAGTTGTTGTGACACTTCCAAAACCATTCTGAACAAACGGCCTGTCTCTACCAGCCTGAGCTGGCGGAGTCCCTGTGTTCATCTGGGCCTCTCTCATCAGACCCCGTTACTAAGTGACTGGGTTCCGGCCCTTGATGATCCTAGCTGCGCACAGCAGTGGGGGAAGGCTCTAGGTGAGCTCTTTATCATTTGTGAGGACTTTGCTCCTTCCACACGTCTGGGGAGCCCTGTCCCACACGGCCTAATTAGATGTTGTGGATACTTGGGTTCTTCGTTTGAGGAGCTCTGTGGTCTGGAGAGGGCTTGTTTGACGACTTACAGCCCCTATCTGGCTGTCACATCATGATGTGTGACTGATTCTCTAGAAGGATGCTCGAGGGAGTGGGGTTCTGGAACTCCATAAACTGAGTCTGTGGAGAGCGAGAGGTGTGCAAATTATCCAGTGCAAATGAAGGCAGCCTGCAGACAGCCCAGTAAATAACTCCTTCCGCAGCCCATGAATATGTTGGGTACATTTGGTTTGTTAGGTAGAGTTCTAATAAAAAAAAGACGCTTGTTGTTAAGCAAGAACTCAAATACAATATCCAATTATTTTGAGACCCGTCTTATTTACGCCCCCGAGTTCTGGAGGGAGCATGGGCATCGCACAAGATGCATGTTCGGGGAGACAGAACTTGACGTGGGGAAGGTGGCAGGGAAGGCCTGGGACTGGGCGAGGCAGGGATCCGGGATCAAGAGGAGGTCTTGGGGTCAGCAGGGAGTCAGTGTAGGCTTACAGGAGAGTCACACCGGGTGTCTGGGGGGAATGCAGTTCAGTGACAGAGCGTTTGCTCAGCAATGTGAGGGCTTGGGTTCCGCCCCCAAGGACATCCCCCCCAGCCAAACAAGCAAACCAATACGGAAGCACACATGTGTATCCCGGTACTCAGGAGGAAGATCACGTGTGAAGCCACCGTCAGCCATGGAGCAAGATGGAGGCCGGCTGGGATGCTTGAGACCACAGCTCAGAAAAGAAAAATCAGTACATAAATTCCCGCAGTGAGTGCGCAGAGCTCCCACGTGGCCCTGCGCAGCCTCCATGTCTCCAACAGCCACACTAGCAGGATCGGTTTGTTACGATCACATGGGGCCCAGGTTTATGTTGGGGTTGTTCCTGGGCTTACACGTTCTGTGGAGTTTGCTAAGCATGTGAGGTCCTGTGTTCACCGTGGAGCACCACCCTAGATCCCATTACTGTCTAGCCGTCCCCAGTGCTCGGCCACCATCCCTCCTTCCCCATCCCTAAACGCCGGTGCTCCTGTCGTCCTCCTCTCCTTTCCCAGAAGGCCAGTGTGGGGCCAGGAGTGAGTGGCTCTGAGACCAGCCTCCCTGTCAGCAGCGTGCACAGTGTCTGTTCCTGGCTTGACGACTCATTTTAAAATTATTATTATTACTATTACTGAGGGCCACGTACTGTGGCACATTTATGGAGATCAGTGGAGAGCTTTGTGAGGTATTCTGCCTTCTGTGTTTATGAGGGTTCTTGGGTTCAGGAGGCTCTTCACCTGTGGAGCCATCTTCCCAGCATTCCTTTGTAGCACTGAATAACATGTTTTCCTTTCCTTTGCTGTCAGTGTTTTTGAGACAAAGTCTCACTTAATTGCCCAGGGCTGGCCTCAGATTCAAAGCAATCCTCCTGTCTCACCCTCCTGAGTGCTGGTACGCAACCCTTCCCCGCAGCATGGACATGTACATATATTTCAGCTCATTTGTGGAAGTGCCTAGAGCATTAGTGGGGCTGGGTAGGGTATGCTTTTTTTTCTTAGAAACTACCAGGTTGTCCCTGCACAGGACCATTACCGTGGATGGGTGAGAGGACCATTGCTGCCTGCTCTCCCCAGGATTCAGTGGCTGAGTGTTTTGGATTTGAAGGTTTCTGAGCCCTTGCAGTGTGCACTCGCATCTCCCAGCGACCTGAGGCGCACAGCATCCTTCAAGTGTTACTTGCTAAACACCAACTCTCCTTTTAAAAAATTGTATTATTTTTATTTTTTAATTTTAATGTCCAATGTGTATGAGTATAATGCCTGCCTGTATGTAAGTACACCTGAGCCATGCAATGCCTGTGGAGATCAAAAGAGGGTGTTGGATCCCCTGGAGCTGGAGTTACAGACAGTTGTTAGCTGCCATGTGGATGCTGGGAATCAAACCCAGGTCCTCTGCAAGAGTGGCCAGTGCTCTTAACTGCTGAACCATCTCTCCAGCTGCCCATTGACTCCCTTTAGAGAGGTTTGTGTGTAGATGCCTACTTTGGGGGTAGTTTATTGAGTTTTGAGAGATCTCTTTATCTTTTGAATAAAAGTATCTTGTATAGCTTTTTTGGCTTGTTTTTGGAAATGCTTTCTTCTAGTATCGAATATAAGCAGTGATCCTACATTAACTCTGTCAGGTACGAACCTTGTATTTTTTTAAATAAAGTCTTTGTTTTAAAAGCTGGGAGTGGTAGAACATGAAGACAGGTAGATCTCTGTGAGTTTGAGGCCAGCCTGATCTACATAGCCAGGCAAGCTGGGGCTACAGGGAGACCCAAAGCAACAACAAAACAGTTTTCATTTTAGAAGTTGGGCTTAGGGAGTTTCTGCATACCACATACCTGTTACCGACACCTGGCATCCATGAATCCACATCCACACGGGACTCCTGTGAAACCTCTGCTTTTATCAGATTGCCTCAGTTTCCCCTCTCTCTGGAGATCGCAAGGGGCCCCACATGATGCTTAGCCGTCATGGCTCCATAGGCTCCTGACTTTGACAGTTTCTTGTGCTGTTCTTGGTGATGGCCCAGGCTGCTTTGAGAGCTGGTCCTGTACCCAGTAGGATGCCCACCAATGTGGATTTGTCTGGCATTTTTCTCTTGACAGGACCCAGATCTTTTTAAAATTTTTATTTTTTAAAATTTTAATTTTACATATAGGAGTGTATTGCCTGCTTGTGTGCAAGTGCACCTGTGTCATGCAAGGCCTGCAGAGGTCAGAAATGGGCAGCAGATCACCTGGAACTGAACTGAAGTTACCAATGGTTGTTGGCCATGTGGATGCTGGGAACTGAACCCAGGTCCTCAGTAAGAGCAGCCGGTGCTCTAACCCCATCTCACCAGTCCATAGATTTTTAAAAATATTTATTATTTTTAATATATGAGTGTATTGCCTGCATGTAGGTAGGTGTGCCTGTGTAATGCAATGCCTGCAGAGTTCAGAAGAGGGTGCTGGATTCCCTTGGAACTGGAGATACTGACAGCCACCATATGGGTGCTAAGAACCAAACCTGGATCCTTTGCAGAGCAGCAGGTGCTCTTACCAGCTGAGTCGCTCCGCCCCCTCCGTCGCTCCGCCCCTCCGTCACTCCGCCCCGTGCCGTCGCTGCTCTTACCAGGAAGACTTCAGGGTTTTATAAAACCAGCTTCCAGGTCCCCTAGTACTGAGCTCCAGGGGCACCGAGGTGCCTCCTGGAAGCTGTGACTTTACACAGAATTCAAGCACATCTCTCATAGACTAGACCATCTCTAGATTTCTTACAAAATCGGACACAGATACCAAGAAAACCACGCCTGCCCTGTGTCAGTTCTTGTTTGTATTTTATTGTTTTTTTCAAGCTCTGTGTTGCTTTAACTTTTCCTGGAACATGAACAAATACCTCTTCACCCAGAGAGAGCGTCAGTGACAGGATAGAGATGATTCCACCAAGTCTAGCTTCATGAGCCAGTGAGTTTGTCAGGCTTAACTTACAGGAGGGTGGTGAGGTCACTTAAGACTGTGGTGAGGGTCACAGGAGCGTGGTGAGGTCACTCAGGAGCATGGTGAGGGTCACAGGACCGTGGTGAGGTCACTCGAGCGTGGTGAGGTCACCCAGGAGGGTGGTGAGGTCACTCAGGACTGTGGTGAGGGTCACAGGAGCGTGGTGAGGTCACAGGACCGTGGTGAGGTCACTCAGGAGCGTGGTGAGGTCACTCACAGGAGCGTGGTGAGGTCACTCAGGAGCGTGGTGCTGGGCAGGATCACATAGAACTGGGTGGGTGGGAAGCGGGGAGCAGCCTGATCTCTGGTGCAGGTCTGGGGACCCCCCACCCCATTCAGTGAGAGCTTGTCAGGTGGCCCAACCTGGTCTCCTGTGACAGCCACAGCTGCTCTGATGAAGACAGTGATAGCAGGTATGGAGGCACAGTGCTCATGACGCTCTGGATTGGTTGAGCTTACAGGTGAGGACCCAGCAGACACTGTGGTCTCTGAACTCACAGCCATTCCCCTGTCAGGTCAGCCGGTCCCTCACCCTCCTGGAAGGTCCCATCTTTGGGATATGCTCACTAGATCTTAGTCCATGCTGGTTTCCCCTCAGCATCGAAGTCTCAGTTGTGCCAGGAAATTCTTGGCGTTCTTTAAAGTTCCTGCCTCAGAGGCCCCCTCCTGGTACCCAGCAGAGACAGCTAGCTAGCGAGGCATTTGTGGGATGTTGGGAGTCTCCAGGAAACCAGTTGTCTCCTAGTTAGCTTCAGCTGTTGGCTTGACACAGCCCAGAGTTATCCAAGGGAGACTCAGCTGGGGAATTTCTTTAATCAGACTGACCTGTGGCCATGTCTGTTGTCCATTTTCTCAATTGATGGTTCACGTGAACCATCTGCTGTGGGAGGTGCCATCCCAGGGCAGGTAATTCTGGGCTGTTTAAGAAAAAGTATCAAAGCAAGCCCGTAAGCAGCATTCCTCCATGGGCTCTGCCTCAGTCCTCCGGGATCCTGCCTGGAGTCGGGCCTGACCTCCTTCAGTGATGGACTGTGACCTGTAAGCTGAAGTAAATCCCTTTCTTCCCAAGTTGCCTTTGGTTGGGGTTTTGTCACAGTGACAGAGAAGCAGAGGGCACAGGGGTTCTGAGCTGTGGCGTGAGCACATGTAGATGCTCATGCAGAGACCGAAGATGTCTCCGTCACGCTCCACATTATGTTTTCCAGACAGGGTCTCTCACTGAACCTGGAGCTCACTGTTTTAGCTGGACTGACTGGCCCGTGAGCCCTCAAGCATCGCCTCTCTTCACTGGGTTACAGATATATATCAAACCTGCTTTTATGTGGGTGCGGGGATCTGAACTCAGGTCCCTCATGCTTGTGCACCAAGCACTTTACCCTCTGGGCTGTCACCCCAGTCTGAGACAGTGACTCACGAGTGTTATCGCCCTGGGTCACAGTGACTTGGGTTGTCCTCCTGTTCAGTGCCCTCAGATGGACCACAGGAATGTACCCGCTTAGCTGGGGCCATAATGGGCATGCAAGCAAGATTGAGAGCTGGCATCCTTGGCCACAGGTCTGGCATCATCTCAGCAAGGGGACCCCTCCCTTCCTTCTCCCAGGCCTTTCCCCACCTCATGTGTCACCCTGCACAGAGATATTGAATTACGGTCTCTCTGGTCCACCGGATGTGACTCTCAGGGAAGTTTGGCTCTTGCCTCTGCCTGTACCTGCAGCTCAGGTCCCGACAGTCACAAAGGTGACCGTGTCCACCATGAAACTGAAAGAGAGAGGGCTGCCCGACTTTTGGGTGTTTCATTAGAGCCCTAACCAGTTGCTCCTGTGACGGAGCCACAGGACTATCTCCACTCTCTGGGAGGGGAGGGGAGTGGGGGCCTCCGGGATTCATTTCCCCAAGACCCACGCTACAGAAGCCCTGCCGCTGCTGTTTTGATTTGCACATGACCACGTGTCTCTCCTGAGCCACCCTGACTGGGCAGGCTCTAAATATCCCAGGGATCCACTCTGTAAGTTCAGTGTCAGGCACTCCGAGGTGGAGTGGACAGTGTTGTTTCTAAAGCCATGTGTGTTTGTCCCCGCAGAGACGCCCCTGACCCTGGCCGCCCAGCTACATGACTCCATGGAGATCATCAAAGTGCTCAGAGATGGCGGTGCACATCTGGACTTCCGTGCCAGGGACGGCATGACTGCCCTTCACAAGGCCGCCCGTGTGAGGAACCAAGTCGCCCTGAAGGTGGGTCTGAAGCCCGCCTTGGGTGAATGATACCTTCCTTATCTGCGCCCCTGAGCTATTGCTCTCATCGAGGCCACACAGCAATCTCCAGGGACATGGGGTTCTAGGCCTGGGGAAGCTCTGTCCCAGAGCTGCAGCTCTGACCACCCCCTCTTCTGGGAGTAGGCTGGTCCCACACCCCACACCCTGCCTGCTACCCCAGACTGGCAGTTGAGACTCCTCAGTGGGGAAAGCCAGGTGGTCAGTGACTCAGACCAGCCCATGGGAGAATGGACCACTTCATTCCATGTGAGAGGCATCTTGAGGCTAGTGACGGCTTGAATTTCCCCCCAGACCCTTCTGGAGCTTGGTGCCTCTCCTGATTACAAGGACAGCTATGGCCTCACGCCCCTGTATCACACGGCCATCGTTGGGGGCGACCCTTACTGCTGCGAGCTGCTTCTGCACGAGCACGCGACCGTGTGCTGTGAGGATGAGAATGGTTGGCATGAGATCCACCAGGTATGCCCGAGCCTTCACCTTCACAGCCCACATCGCCCCAACCCGGTGACACACAGACCAGACCCTGGAGCCTCCACCTTCATAGCCCACATTGCCCCTGACCCGGTCACACGCAGACCAGACCCTGGAGCAGCCTAGGTCAGACCCTACCTTTGAGTATGGCAATCTGTCTGCCACAAGTTTCTGAAAAAGTTTGATTAATCGTCAGCGTTTACATGCTGACATGTTTATCTAGAGATGGCCATTTCTGACTTTACAGAAGAAACTTGGCCACCATATGAGACCTGTGTGTGTCTCCTAGAGTCAGGGTGGGGAGAGGGATGAGCAACCCTCCCACTGAGCTGTGGGCACTCTAGGCCCTGTAATCGTGGGGTCTGGAGGTGTGTCACCCTGTGACCGTGGGGTCGAGAGGTGTGTTACTCTGTGACCCTGTAACCGTGGGGTCTGGAGGTGTGTCACCCTGTGATCCTGTAACCGTGGAGTTGGGAGGTGTGTCACCCTGTGATTCTGTAACTGTGGAGTTGGGAGGTGTGTCACATGACATTGGCAAGAAACAAAATCTTGATGCTAGAGGACATTGTCTTATGAGCTAGGTGCAGAAGGAGCAGTCCAGGTTCAAGGCTGAGGCTCACAGACCAGCAGTGGTAGAAATCATTACCAGCTCTGGACTGCAGGATCCAGGCCCTGCGCTCTTGGGAGCAGTAAGCTGGCTGGGAGGAGCTGGGCAGCAGGGCTGGGCCCCAAGGGCTATCGGAAGGAATATTGAGCCCTCTGGAAGCGGCGGTCAGAGCCGGGAAGTCAGGGCCTTTGTTCCAGGTGGAGGAGTCAGGGCCGGAATTGGAGTCAGGGGAGAGAGCTTGGGGTGGTCTCTTGCTTAGTCTGGACATTGCTGTCAGTCATCATTCTCAGTCTGCCCATGCATCTCCCTACACCTGCCCCTCCTGGAGAGAGGATGTTAGGTCCACCTTCTGCAGTCTTGGGCCAAGGACTACAGCCTGTGATAGAGAGAAGTGGGTCTAGCAGGCTGCACCTTCTCCTGGTCTGTCCCTTGCTGGTCAGTTATGAATTATGGAGCCCCACAGCCTCGTAAAGGCCCCTCATCTGTGTGATGTGAGCAGAAAGCTTATGACACAGCTCCTGGGACCCCAAGCCCACACCAGCGGGGACTTCCAAGCAGCAAATATAATGATCAGCCTGTCCACATCCCCAGTGTGAGGTCCACGGCTATTCTGTGGTTTTCTTTATGAAGGACAGACCTCCCACCCTGTGATGAGCCTGGGGGGGGCTCACCTTAGACAACATCTTGCTGGGCTGTGGTACCAAAACTATTCCAGTGCTGAGGCAAAGGCGGTAAATGAGATGGGATGGACATTATATCAGTAGACTGTAAGGAGAGAGGGGACCCTCCGCAGGAGGGTCCAGGCCGCTGAGGCCTTGTGTGCAAAGCCTGAGGACTCAAGGAAGCTCTGCCCCTGAAAGGAGGACTGGGACGGGCTGCAGCTCTAGCTCACGGGGAGAGTGCTTGCCTAGCGTGCACCAGTTCCCATCCCCAGCACTGCAGAAACTGGGTATGCTGGTTCATGCCTGTAATCCCAGTGTTCATGTGGTGGAGGCGGGATCAGAAGTTCAAGGTTATCCTCAGCTACCTAGTGAGTTAGAAGTCCACTTGGGGTGTATGAGACCCAGGAAGGAAAGGAGGAAGCGGGGGAAGGGGAGAGGGAGGACGTGGAAAAAGAGCTTATGGTTCCAGGGGAGTTAGAGCCTGTCATGGTGGGGAGGCATGGGGTGGGAGGTGCTGGAGCTGGAACAGAGGCAGAAGTGCACGTTGTCCAGCAGGCCCCGGAAGCGGAGTGCTGGAGATCCAGCAAGGCTCAAGAACTCTCTAAGCCCACCCGCTTCCTCCAGCACGGCCACACCTTCTAAGACCTCCCAAAATGGCGCCAGACACTTAGAAGCTATGGGGGACATTCCCATTCAAACCATCACACCCTGGAAGGGGCGTTCAGCCAGTGTACCCCGATACAGACAGGGGGAAGGTGTGGTGAGCCCAGGCCTGAACCTAGCCTCAGTCTCGGGGCTCCCAGCTCCTCATTGCCCACTTCTGCCTTCCTGCTTCTCCCTCCCCCAGAGCAGGCCCTCCTCTCAGCCGGCGACATCAGCTCACCGGTCTGTTTCCACGTAAAGCACTTGGCTGTGGCCCCTACCTTGGACAGAGCCGTGGCTACAGGACCCTGGCTGTCTCTGATGGCCGGCTGGCCGGGTTCAGAGCACCGCTGTTCGATGCATCCGGACACCTCAGTACTTCAACCCCTCGACCCCCAGCCCATGGTGCCCCCACCCCAGCTACCAGCTTCTGACCCTATCTCGAACCTTTCCACTGTTTCAGCTTAGTTGGAGGGTTTGCACTGCCCTCTACTGGTTTGTTTCAGACCTGCCTGGGGAAGCCTTGCTCTACTGAAGGCCTCCTGCTCCTCTGTGCCTGGCTTTGTCTCTGATCTGTAGGGCTGCTGTGTCTGTTAAACAGGTGATGATTAACTGACCTCACACAGGCCTGGCAGGGATAGTAGACAGGACCAACTCCTAAATCTCCCTCCTAATCACAGTTCGCACTCACCCAGCCAAACATTGCCCCATCACCCTCTTTATACGTCTTCAAAGCAACCAGGGCGAGCACTCTCTTGTCCCTGTTAAGATGAGTTAAGAGGCCCAGAGAGGGTGAGTTATTCGGCCAGGGCCACGGAGCTAGTGGGTGCCTGAGCTGGGTTCACCTCCAATGCTGGCAGGTCTCCCAAACAAGAGACCATTCTCAGTACAGCAGAGTGTTTGGGGACAGGAAGGGTTTGCATGAACCCTGCTGGGCTCTCTCTGGCATTTAAAGTTGGTTCTTCTGTGGGTCCTGTCACTGTCAGCAGTGGTGTCCTGGTGTGTAGACAGCTGCCTCATCCTGCCAGAGTCCTGAGCCGCCAGACAGCCTCACACACGTGGCAGGACCCTGGCCAGCCCACTGGGGTTCTCAGAGTTGCCTCTTAGCTATCTGTCTTGAAGCTCCGTTTACAGCATGGGCCATTTCTGATCCAGGCCACGCATGACCAGGTACCCCGAGACCCTGGTTGATAGGGTAGAGCTCTTTGAATTCAGTTCTGCAAACTTGTATCTTTTTTATTAAGATTTGTTTTATTTTTATGTGTCTATATGTACAGCTATGTAGTGTGTGTGTGCATGTGTATGGGCATTTGTTTGGTGGTGGTGGGGTGCCTGTGGAGGCCAGAAGAGGACATCAGGTCCCCTGGAACTAGAGTTACAGGGTGGTTGCGAGATGCTGTGTAGGGGCTGAGAACCCAACCCAGGTCCTCTGCAAAATCAACAATCAATTTTAACCACTGAGTCATCTCTCTGCCCTCAAACTGAAATCTTTAAGATCGTAATTCTTTCCCTTAGCCCCCATATAGTTGCACATTCATTATTGGACATCTGGGAAAATACAGAAATCCATACACAAGCTCATTAAAGAGACCAAGCACATCCCCTCAGCCTAGGAACGTTGAGTGGGACTCGGAAGTTTCCATTTCATGTTTTTTCTGGCAAAACACAAAGATGGCCACAGTGCAGCCTCAGGCACGCTGGCTCTGACCCAGCAGGGTCCCCAGGGACACAACAGCTGCCTGGCTGAGGGGCCGGCCCCTGACCAGCCCTCACAATGTTCCACCCACGTCCACGCTTTGTGAGTCTGTGTTGGTGGGGGACCATCTCCTTTTACTATGCACACAATAATTTTGGCCCAGTGTGTGTGACCTCAGGTGGAAATCACCTCACACTTCCTGAGTAGCCTGATCAGGGGCTCTGTCCCCTCGGAACCCAGGGGCCCATCTCTGAGGTCAGCTGGGTGAAAATTCACAGAGCTCTTAAGACAGTTAAATAAAAGAGTTCCCAAGAGGCACTTTCCACCATATCTGCATACAGTCAGAGCTCAATAAATACTGGCTGCACATGTCTCTCTCCCATAAGGTCATCATCTCACTGTGTCTGGTAGTGCAGCCTCATGTGGCTGACCTCTGTGTGTCTGTGTCTTGTCCAAGTCTTCTGATCAGGACCCCAGACCTGTTAGGTTAGGGCACACACTGGTGACTTGATTCTCCCTCAGTCTCCTCTTTAAAAGACCCCTCTCCAAATGCAGGCGCCTTGGCATCCTGGGCTTAGCACTTCTACACGTGAGCGTGGGAGATGCCATTCAGCCCCCAGGACTTCCAAAGCAGAACTGGCCGCTCTCTGGTTTGCCCCAGAACCCCCTCACTGACCAGACTTTCCCTGACTCTTCTGCATGTTGGGCCACTCCCACCCAGCATTGCGTGGCAGGAAGACCACAGGCCAGTGGAAAATCCTAGGATGTGAAGCCTATAAGCCGCCAGGGCTCCACCCAACCCAGGGGTGATAGTGTGTGCTTGGACAGAACGGTCTCTGCCAACCAAGTCGAAGCTGATGTCATGGGACCACCTGTCCTGTCAACTGAGATTGTGTGAATCTACGTTCTGTGGGAGGAATCCTGGACTTCGGGTTCTGTTGTTAGGGCTGGAGATGTAGCTTGGTGGCTGAGTTCTTGCCTAACAGGCTTGAGACCCTGGGTTCAGTGCCCGTGACCCTGGGTTCAGTGCCCGTGACCCTGGGTTCAGTGCCTGTGCTTGCCGCCTTCCTGCGTCCTGGTGAGCTCTGTCTTGCTGTAGCTCAGCGTGTCACATGGGCTCTGCACGAACCCAGGGTCCTCTTCCAGTGTCGATGTGGAGGTTTACCGCAAGTGTCCAGCAGGTGGCAGTGCAGTGCCTGGGTGAAAGGTTCTGTTTCCTCTTTTATGCAAATCCTGGAGTTGGCAAGCGCGAGGCCGGCTGTGGGCACAGCGGTTATGATCAAGAACCCAAGGGGACAGACTTCTGTATACGTATTGCAGCCCTTCTGGGGGTAGTCAGAGGCAGTGAATGATCACCCGAAGCACTGCATTTTTCCAGAGAGTTCACCGGGAGGTTGGAGGGTCTAAGGTGGTGTTTTTATCCTGACTTTGGTTTGCTCTCTGACCTCCGTCAGGGTCAAGGAACTGATCTGACTTTCACCCTTTGCTACCGTTCAGTATCTCTGCATAAAGTGAGCACCATGTTCCTTTCAGAACTGGGATGTCTGTAGGGGGGTTGTAACCCCCGTGAACCCTGCAGTCCTGGGGTGACAGGCTGACACCACTTGATGCACTCCTTCCCAGACTACGTTTGGGCTTTCTATTTATCTCAGTAATGTCTCCAATGGCCAGAGGATACATGTTGGGTCTCTGGACTCTTGCTATAGGGAAAGCCCCATGCATCTCCTGGTGCCCTCTGCCCTGTGCCCCCCTGGGTCTCCTGCAGGTGCCAGGACAGTTACTTCCTGGATGACCCTTCTACCTGGGTTCCTCTAATGCATCATGAGGACACCCAGGTGTGCTGTGGGAGGACTGGTACTGAGCTGCCATGCTTTGGGTGTTGTGTCCTGTCAGGTGACCTGTGCCCAGTAGCATTCCTATGAGTGGCGTCTGCCAGGCTTCCCACACTGCTAGTTGTACTGGTTCGATTTTGTCAATTTGACACAAACTAGAGACTCGGGGAGGAGGGAGGCTCATTTGAAGAATTTCTCTGATCAGACCGAACCAGGTCCATGTCTGTGGACATTGTCTCGATTGCTAAGTGGGAGGCCCAGCCCACTGTGGGCAGTGCCATCCCTGGGCTGGTGGGCCTGGCCTGTATAGAAAGGCAGCTGAGTCAGCCAGGGAAAGCCAGCTAGTGAGCAGCGCTCCTCCGGGGTCTCTGCTTCAGCCCCTGCCTCCACGTTTCTGCCCTGGCCTCCCTCCGTGAGAGACTGTGACCTGTAAGGCCTGTCCACCCCACATTGCTCTTGGTCAGTGTTTATCACAGCAACAGAGAAGTAGACTAGAACAGCACTCTTTCCTTGTGGTTACAAACAGGTCTTCGAGGTGATCTGAGACTGTTGACCCATGAATACCCTTTCACCTGCTGCCTTGCATGACGTTTCTTGACCCTCTACCCCTGATTCTTGCTATTGTATCTGTTAGTGGGCTTTCCACCAGACGAAAAAGGTTTCTGTTGTCTAAAAATTTTCACAAGGTAGATTCCAATTTCTCTATATCCAGCATCTGGTGTTAGCGCGCGCGCGTGCACACACACGCATGTGCACGCACACACACGCACACATATCCCTGGGCCACTGGGTGCCCTTGGGAATGGTTCTGGCCATTGTTTGAGTTGTTTTTTTTTTTGTTGTTGTTGTTGCTGTCATTAAATATTTAACAAAAACAGCTGATGGGAGAAAGGTTTATCTGGCTCACTGTTTGAGTCCATCATGGTTGAAGGCATGGCCGCGGAGTGTGAGGTGGCTGGTCTCATGGTTCCACCGTCAGGAAGCAGAGAGAGAGGCATACTGGCGCTCAGCTCCAGGACCCCAGTTCATGGGAAGGTGTCCCCCCCATCAGGACAGGCTGTCCCTCCTCAATTAACCTTATCTAGGAACTACAGAAGTTTGTTTCCATGGTGATTGTAAATTTGATCAACTTGTCAAGCTCTGCCCCACCCTTCCTTTCTGAGCTGGGCTATCTCAGTCTCCCCCTGTTCTTGTCCTGCCTCAGCCCTGAAATCACTGTGATATGGAGCACAAGGCACAGAGGAGCACCACATAATGAGCCTGCGGTCGAGAGGGGACTAAGGTCCAAAAGAACTCTCGACCCAGCGAAGCAGAGCAGGGTTTATAAAGCTTAAAACCATACTTACATCCTGCCAGTGGCAAAACCGATAACCACAGTTACATCAGACCATCATAGTTGCACCAGACCAGGCAGGTCGGCTAACAAGGAGGCTTTCAGTTAAAAAGTTTCTAAGTTTCAGTTAGGAGAAACAAGTTCCTCAGAATTGAGGAGACAATGGGCTCCATGGAGTTGCAGGGAAGGGACGGGCTACCTGGCTATGCAAGTTCCCCAGTATTGAAGAAACAATGTGCTCCCTGAAACTGCCTGTGCACTACGACATTCTGCCCGTCTGACTGCAGTTACCAACATTGTGGGTGGGGTGGGGTGGAGGTGGGGGTGGAGGTGGGAGTCGGGGAGTGGGGTTGGGGGATGGGGATGAGGGGGTGGGCAGAAACAGTCAGCTAGCATAAAATGGAGTCAATCACCATCTCTTGGAGCCTTGCATCTCTCTAGTGTAGGAAAGTGTGGGCTGTGCTCATGCCTTCTGGGCTACTGTTACTGACACACCGTCGCTGGCCAGTGTGAGAGATGCACGTGTGTGTGCGCACACATACAACCACACACACCCACTCACCTTGGGACCCCAAGGAAACCACAGTGAATGATGCTCAAGTCTCTTACAAAAGACAAAATATAGCCAGGTGTGGTGATTCACACCTGTGATCCCAACACTTGGAAGGCTGAGGCAGGAGACTGGCTTCGAGTTCCAGGTCTCAAAATATAATAAAGCAAAATAAAATAATAAACAATAAAGACATAATTTCATTCCGTCCTTGACACTAGAAATCCACTGCGTTTGTCACAACCCACGTGGCATCCCATAAACACCTGTTCTACTTTGTGGTTCAATGAATGGCGACAAGAAAAATCTGTGCATGTTCAATGCAGTTGCAAGATTTTCCTAAGTAATTCTGGTGCCTGGCTGATGGACTCTGCAGCTCTGGAGTCTGTGGAGACAGAGGGTCAGCTGTCTCCACTTTGTTATTTCTCTTTATCAAGAACCATGTGCTTTTCCAGGCATAACGAGGCTTGCTTGTAATCCCAGCACTTGAGAGGCAGGGACAGCAGGGTCACCACATGTTTAGGGCCAGCCTGGTTTACATAATGAGTTCCGGGCCAGCTAGGGCCACATAGTGAGACTCTGTCTCCAAATAGTCAATTAGTCAATCGAACAGACTGGGTTCATGCTGATACCCCATTCCAAGCCAGTGAGGCCTGGGCTGTGTTTTAGCTCTCCTCGGCGGAGAACCCAGCCTGAATCCCAGCTGTGGACAGTCTGCTGGCACATCCAGCCACAGCCCACTGGATCCCCAGGCCCACCGTGCAGGGGTTGAGAGAAGAGGCTAGCATAGGCGGCCTTTCCACAACATGCCTAGCAGAACGAAGACCTCAGGGTTCTCAGTTTTCGTTTTGTATTTTGCATATTTGTGAACTTTCCGGTTTTATTTCTTGCTAAACACTGAGTGTGTGAACGGAAGGCACGCATGAAGGAGGCCTTGGGACACTCGGACCAGCCTGTCCACACTCAGTGTCTCTTGGTGTCTGTCCTGTTTTGACCTTTGGTGAGGAAATGTGACAGGATCCCAAGAAGGTAACTTCAAACCTCATATATTCAAATTAACTCCGGGAAGGGGGTAATGAGTCAGGATTAATTGTTCGGTGTGCCTGTGGCAACAGAGTTCTGTTCTTAACTGTCTACAGAGCGATTAAATTAAGTTGCTGCAGAGTGCTTCCTCCCCGAAGCCCTTCCAGAGAGCTGATTAGCCAAATTGTTTCTCCAATTTAAGGAGAGAAATTACCAGCTTGAACTGGTTGAAGGAGTGGGAAGATCAGGCTTTGTTTTAATGTCTCTGAAAGCCCTGGAGTAGTATAGAGGTGCTGTAGCTTAGAGGGGCCTTGGTAGGGTGAACTGTTTTAGCCTTTGGGTCTCTCTGGTTCCTTGATTTTCCTCCTGGCTTCCCTCCCCTCCCATCCCCTCCCCTCCCCTCCCTCCCCCTTGGGTGGTTCTCCTGCAGCTGTAAAGGATGCTGCATTCCCAGTTCTGACAGCCATTCCCTCCTTGAGGATCTCTGCGTCTACTGAGATCTGAGGTTCCCTCTGTGAGCCTTCAATGATGGAGCTGCTGGCTCCTTGGCACCTCTGCAGGATCAGAGTCAGTTGGGCCTGCAGGACCAGCAAGAACTGGGCAGGGCAGTCCCAGCACAAGGCAGGCACTGTGAGCAAGGTCGGGGGCTCGTGGACCCCACTGAGGTGAAGTGTTCACAGCGGTCAGAGATGGTCTGGTGATCTGGGGCCAGCGTGGGCAGCAGTAATGGCCTGGCCTTGGTGGGAACCCACATGCTGCCTTCTGCAAGGCCGCTGTCTAAGCATGAGCAGTGTGTACTCCCATGTACAAGGGACTTCCCTGGCCTTTTAAACTGGATGGGGTGGGCTGTACTTAGGCCCAGTGTTGTATGAGGTCATTTTGTAAAAGTACCTCTCTGGGGCTGGAGAGGTGACTCGATGGTTAGAATCACTGACCACTCTTGCAGAAGACTTGGGTTCAAATCCCAGAACCTACGTGGCAGTTAACAATTGTCTGCAACTCCAGTTCCAGGGTATCTGATGCCCTCTTCTGGCCCCCATGGGCACTGCATGGCACAGGTGCACTCTCATGCAGGCGAAACACTCATATACGTATATAAATAAGTAAATAAAAATAAAGTCACTGTCTTTCTGTGACCCATACAAACTTGTAAGGGGGACACTGCTCCCACTTATAGACAAGAACATAGGCTCTGTAGGCTCGAGGTGATGGCCCTGGTAATGGAAGGTTCAGGCTCTGGTCCAGGTGTTTTGGTCTCCAAGCTCAAAGAGCTATAATCACCATGTCAGCCCCTGGGTGACTGGGAAGGGTGTGTCACACAGTAGGGCTGCTCTGCCTTGGCTCCTGTGGAAGGCTGGGTTGCACTGAAAGGCACTGTGAGGCTGTCCTTGCCTGCGGAAGGAGAGGTGTAGGCTCCTCCGCACACGGCCAGGGGCGGGGCTCTGAGTATCTCCGTGGCGGTGGCACATCGCCTCCCTGCATGGGAGCGTGGACCACTGATACAGGCTAAGCATCCTGGCCTGTGTTTCACGGAGCTTAGCACCCAGGTCAGGAAAAGACCTGTGTCTCCCAGAGGCCCCTGGATCCAAATGGAAGAACCTCGTGGTCCCTTCAGACCCCCTGTCCAAGAACACAGGTTCCCCCTAGTCAGGAGCTCCTTCTCTACACCTGCTCCTGGGATTCTGAGGCCTCCCTGATCCTTGGGGTACAGGGGTGTGATGTCTGTGGGCCTCGGTCCACAAGGCTGGGTGTGTGGTCATCTGCCGGGGCCCTGCCACCATTTTGGATAAGTGGTAGGGTATCCAGCATAGGTTTGTGGCTCAGAATAGTTGGTGCCAGTTTCACAGAGCCTCTGTGTCTGGCCGGCAGGGGTGCTGGGGTCTCATGCAATCTTTGTGTCTCAGGCCTGCAGGTATGGTCACGTCCAGCATTTAGAGCACCTGCTTTTCTATGGCGCAGACATGAGTGCACAGAATGCCTCAGGAAACACGGCTCTACACATCTGTGCCCTCTACAACCAGGTCAGTGGCATGTGTGTCCCCAATCCTACCCCTGGGTACTGAGTTGGGGGTCTGGCCTGAGTGTGTCTTGCGCCCATCACCTACAGCCTTAACAGAAACTGGGGATTGAAGCTGTAAGCAGCCCCGGCCACATTTGAGGACTGCTGCCTGCCTCCTCCGCGTTGCCGGGCCTCCTGTCCCCTTAGCTGAGTTCCAGCCCTGTTCCCCTTGCTCCTGTCTAACCCCATGCTCCCTTTACAGCATGGTTAAGTATGCAGAGCAAAATATCCCCATTTTAAACATTTTAGGCACATAGTTTTAAAAATAATTTTTATTTATTTTTATTTTATGTGTATATTGCCTGCATGTTTGTAAGTGCGCCTGTGTCATGCAATGCCCACGGGGGACAGAAGAGGGTGTCGGATCCCTTGGAACTGGAGTTACAGAGAGTTGTTAACCACTGTGTGGGTGCTGGGAATTGAATCCAGGTCCTCTGCAAGAGCAGCCAGTGCCCTTAACTGCTGAGCCATCTCCCAGCCCCTAGACACATAGTTCTTTGACATTCTGCGTGCTCAGTGTTGTATAGGTGTCCCCATCGACACCTACAACTTCCCATCTTCCTGGACTGAATCTCTGTCTCCAGGAAACACGGACTCCCCACCCTCCCAGTCCCCAGCACCCCATTCTGCTTTCTGCCTGGTGAGTCTGAAGACCCTGGGGGTCTAGAAGTGGGGTCCTGAAGGATCTGGCCTTCCGGGACCTCATCATGTCCCTGGGGGCCACCTTGTGTCAGGCGCCCTTCCTTTTGAGACTGACCCCTGTCCCACCACAGGGATGGCCACATATGCTCATTGCCTGTCTGTGGGCGGACATAAGGGTTATCCTGCCTTTGGTCCTCATGACCAGTACTGCGGTGACCTGTGTGTGCGGCTTTCTGCTCTGGCCCTGGCCTCTGGTCCTCACGGGGACAGACTCCTAAGCAGAGCTCAGGGTGAGTGATGCAGAGTCCCACGCCCTCAGAGCCCCGGTGTCTGGCCTGCAGTGGTGTGTTTAGGAAGCCCTGAGGCTGGGTCTGCAGCTTTCAGGAGAAAGACACCTCAGTGGCTGGAGCTGACTCCTGGACCGTGAGCCCTGTGGGCTGGATATAGAGGAGAGAGAGGCGTCCCTTCAGAGAGGCGGGAACAGTGGCCCCTTGAAAGATGTGGGTAGACTGTGGGATTCAGCCTCAGGAGGGAGTGAGTGTCCCAGGGTGTCCTGGAAACCGGTTCTAGTCTGCTTTTCTGTGGCTGTGGTTAAAAAACACTCTGACCAAAAGCAGCTCCGGCCAGGCAAGGGTTTATCTGGCATCCAGTGCCAAGTTCCAGTCCACCAGTGAGGGAGGTCAGGCCAGGGACTCCAGGCAGGGACTGAAGCAGAGGCCATGGAGGATGCTGCTTCCCGTTCACTCGCTGGCTTGTGCTCAGCCTGCTTTCTTATCCAGCCCAGGCCCGCCTGCTTAGGGAGAGTGCTCTGTCCACCGTGGGCTGGGGCCCTCCCGCATCAAAATTATCAACCAAGATATTCCCCCACAGGCATGGCCACGGGCCATCTGACCTGGGAGATTCTTCCCCTGAGACTCATTCTACCTTCCCGGGTGGTCTAGGTTGCATCAAGGTGACAGTGAAAACTGTCCAGCACTGTGCCCAGGGTCAAGCTAACCCAGGGCATCTTGCTAAAGTCCTTCTAGGCCCTTGCTTGCTCATGAAAACTTCAAGCCTGGAGAGAGTGGTGACTTGTTGGGTACAACCCAGACAGCTCAGCAGAGGGCCTCTGGGGTACACGCTTCCTCTTGGCCAGTCAGGGGGTTCTCGGTGGAGGGGCTGTGCAGTGGAGGGGCTATGCTATAAGTTCCCCAGGGTCAGCCTTTAGGGCTCTCTTCCTGTTCCAACACCATAATCCCAGCCCGCTGCTCACTGTGGCTCCAGGTGACAGCTCTGGCCTTAGCCCACGATGACCTAAGTCAGTTTGCAGCCCCTCCAAGCCCCTCCCTGATCCCACTTGCTTCTAACCAGTAACTTTCCTGGATCCTTTGCCCTGGAAAACTCTGCATCCTTCAAGATCCAATTCACATAGTCTGTGTCCAATCAAGTCCTCTCTTGACCTGGTAGAATTTGTGGGTGCCTGCAGGTTTAGGTGGATGGGATTGCAATAGCGTTTCAGCTGGAGTGTCTTTCAGTGTTGCTAGCCCTCATGCAGTGTGTCAGTGCAATGGGTGGCAGCAGTGGGTGTCTCTGGGTCCCCCATGGCTCGTGGATGCTGGAGTCCTCGTTAAGTGTGTGAATACTCAGCTGCATTAGAACACACATCAGGAGGCTTGGCTGAGCCCAGAGAAACATCTGCTTTGTAATGACTGCCTGAGGAGGGAAAGAAAACGTGTCTCAATTTTCTCCAGTGTATTGTGAGCATATTTTAATCACAAAAGATAGGAAATCGTGTACTTGTATACATGTGCAGATATGCAGA
The DNA here is from genome assembly GCA_035773235.1 of Eospalax fontanierii. Taxonomy (NCBI): domain Eukaryota; kingdom Metazoa; phylum Chordata; class Mammalia; order Rodentia; family Spalacidae; genus Eospalax; species Eospalax fontanierii. Next base: position 3,229,313 of record CM069526.1, read on the forward strand.
CACATGCACATGAAAGCTCATGTATGCACATGCATGCACACACAGACATATGCATGCATATACAGGCACATATATAGTTTCAAGGTCCATACATACATACACACACATGCACATGCAAGCAAACATGTGCACAGAAGCACACAGATATACACATACACACACACACATGCACATCTATGTTGAAGTGTAACTGTTAAGTCACTTGAACCCTGGCCACTAACTTTGAAAGAGCAGGCTGGAAGTTTTACCAGAGATTTTACCAGAGTTGTCATACGACACTGGGAAAAGCAGGGTCGCCTCACGGGGTTCTTAGAACGGACTCAAATGAAGACTCAAGGACAGTTTTATTAGAGTTTAAAGAAAATCCCAAGGCCAGGCTGTAAATCTCCACAGCTGCCTGGAGGAGGAGGGTGGAGAAGAAAAAGCCATATAGCATTTCAGTTAAGCCTGATGGAGTCAGAGACATGGGGCGCAGCCTCGCGGTGAAGCGGGACGTTAGAGGGTAGGAAGCTCAGAGCACCTGGGAAAGTCTACTGAGGCTCTGGCCAACACCAGGTCACAGACAGGAAGGGAAGAAGGGACTCAGAAAAGCAGGCTGACCTGACAGAACCTCAGGGTGACTCTTAGGGATGTTAGGTGTGGGAGTTCAGGGAGAAAGGCACAGCTCATTAACAGCTAATTATTCTTCCTATGTCTTTAGCACAGTTTAGGGTGAACCTACCTTCCTGGGGATGATCCCGCCTTCCTGGGGGTGGTTCCGCCTTCCTGGGGGTGGTTCCGCCTTCCTGGGGGTGGTCCCCCCTTCCTGGGGGTGGTTCCGCCTTCCTGGGGGTGGTCCCCCCTTCCTGGGGGTGATTCCGCCTTCCTGGTCCCTTAGCCAGACCAGCTGGAAGTTAGGTCTCCACTCAGGCCAGAGATTTCATCCTCTTGGGCAGAGGGGACTGCTTTCTCCTAATTCACTGCTGTGGTGTCGGCACCCAATGGTGTGCTCACTTTGTAGACTGGCGGTGAGGGCAGAGATGAGTTGGGGTCTGGGCTGGGAGCCAGGAGATTGGTCCACGCCGACTCTGGAAGGTTCCCCTCTGTAGGTGGTAGGTTTCTGGGATCCTGTGTCCCACCCGGCTGGGTGTGGACATCAGCAATGGGAAGGTTCATTCCCATTTTCCCCTGGTGATGGGGGATCTTCAAGAAACGTCCTATGAGAATTTAGGCACACTTAAAAGGACGTAGGGACATGCAGCAGCTGTCCATACGTCCCCACAGGGCTCTTGATCAAAATTCTGATTGGAACCCGGAGCTCTGCTTGGTATTTGGAAGGGTGGGGGCAGGGTGCATAGAGCTGGGGCCAAGTTCAGTTCCTCGGAGATGTGGGGCCAAGCTTGGTCAGCACAAGGCCTCCTTCCTGGCTGCCACGGGCTTCCACCCAGGACAGGAGCTCCCCACGGAGGGCCTGCCTGCCTCTTCCCTGAGCTCTGCATTCATTTCCTTCACTCAGGCTGGACCTCTGATGGTACTATTGCTTGTTGCAGTTAGCGTTCTGTGCCTGTGATGAGCACCGACCAAAAGCAACTTGGGGAGAAACCAGTTAATTCTGCCTTACAAGGCAGAGTCCATCACTGAGGGCAGCTGGGTCAGGAGCTGGAGGCAGGAACTGAACAGAGACCATGGAGGAGCTGCTGACCAGCTGGCTTGCCCTTGTGTGCTGGGCTACTTTTCTTACGCAGCCCAGAAAGGGCACCACCTCCCTGACAAGCCAGTGGCCTGTCTGATCGAGGAAATTCCTCCGTTAAGGCTCCCTCTTCGCAGGCAACTGTAGGTTGTGTCAGGTTGACAAAAATTAGCTACCACATTGTTCTAAAGAACAGTTGTAGACGACAGGCCATCCTGGGGCAAGTTCAGGGTGATGCCAGGGGAGCGCCTGTGTGGCCTCTCGTCCCAACCAGCCTCTGTGGCCCAGGTCTTTCTTCCAATGCACTCTCCCAGTCCCCTAGTGGAGGGAGCATCCACAGGAACCCGTTACAATTCTGGAAAGCACAAAAGGTTCCCTCCCAGCTCCTTGGGGAAGGACCTGGTGGTCCCTGCAGCTGGGACACAGGAGAAATGCCTGTTCACGGATGTGAGCCCTTATTACCTGAGGGAGTCATCACAGACATGGCCTCCATCCCCTGCTGGAGCTTTCCCTATTGGAACCTGCCTTCCCAGCGTCCCTGAGTATAGACTCAGGAAGAGGGGCCCTGGCCAGCTGTGGCCGAGTGCACCCATATTGGCCTAAATCATCACACAAATGCTTATGCCAAACCAGAATTAATTTATTCTAAACAGCCAACAGTGTTCATTTACCAGGCAGAATTACCCTCAGGCAGCTACGTAGCCCACAGCGGAGCTTCCATCAACAGCAGTCAAGGCACTGCCATCGTGGTCCCATAAAACCCCATCATCTAGGAATGTGTAGATGTCTTAGTTTGTGAAGTATGCACCTTGAGGGCCAAACAATGATGAAGTCACCTAGGAATGTATTAAGCAACTATGTGATTGTTATCAGTACTTCCACATTTATGTGTGTGTGTTTACATGTGTTTGTGTGTGTCTGTGTGTCTATCTGTATGTCTGTGTATATGTGTCTGTGTGAGTCTATGGATATATCTGTGTCTGTGTGTCTGTGTCTGTGGTATGTCTGTGTCTGTGTGTATGTCTGTGTGTTTGTGTGACTGTGTATGTCTGTGTATATGTCTGTGTGTCTGTATATGTCTGTGTGTTTGTGTGTCTGTGTATGTCTGTATGTCTGTGTGTCTGTGCGTGTATGGGTAGACACCAGAAGACCACCTCCGTTGTCATCCTTGGGCACTGTCCACCTTGGATGAGACCAGCCTGGAGCTGACTGACTCGGCTAAGCTGGCTGGTCGGTGAGCTCTAGGGACCCCCTGTTGCCAGCTCCCCAGGCTGGGATAACAAGCACGTACCATCACCTGACTTTTTAAAAAAGGTTTACTATTTTAAATTATGCATATGCAAGTGTGTCTGTGTATAGGTGTATGCACATGAGGCCAGAAGAGGGTGTCAGATCCTTTGGAGCTGGAGTTACAGATGGCTGTGAGCCTCCCAGTGTGGGTGCTGGGAACTGAATTCAGATCCTCTGCGTGAGCACTGTGGGCTCTTAGCCTCTGAACCACCTCTTCAGCCCCAGCACCTGGCTTTTTTATGTACGTTGTGGGATCAGACCAGGCCCTCATGCATGGCAAGCATTTCCTGGCCCGGCTGACCCCCAGCCTTTGTTCACTCTTGCAGGGAGCACAGCTCTTTAACTTGGCATGCAAAGCCACAGGCTTCCCTGAGCCTGACCTTGCCAGCTAATGAGTTAGATAAAGCTGAGAACCATCCACAAGCAGCTTTCTTCTTCTATTTGCAGGACAGTTGTGCCAGAGTATTGCTGTTTCGGGGTGGGAATAAGGAACTAAAAAACTACAACAGCCAGACGCCATTTCAGGTAAGGAGTACGCTGGGCTGCAGGGCGCGCCCCCTGAGCCGAGCGGAGCCGCGCCAGGACAGCTTAGAGTCTCTGCCTGGTGTATTGCCGGGGCACCTCATGGCACAGGCTGCACTCTGTGCTGTACAGAACCGAGTCCTTGGGTTTGCCTGTCCACACAGGCTTGCTTCCCTTAGACCGAACGGCGGGAATAGTGCAGAGATCTGTCTCTGTGGAAGGTTCTAGAAAAGCGGTAAAGTTTCTGCAGCTGTTGGAGAGTACTGCCCCACTGTGCATCATCTGAGGTGGTGAGCTTGTTGAGGAGGGTTTGCGGCCCTTGGTGCCCTCCCCCATCTCCTCTGTCCCACAGTTGAGGGAGAACAAATCCTCTGTACAGCCGTGGCCTTCTGTGGTGGAACCTATGACCCAATCCATAATTTTGAATAAATTCGGTAGAATGCATATGACACAGAAGTTAACATCTTAACCATTTTAAGCTATTGTAAGTGTCCAGCTCAGTGGCACTGGGGACTCTCAGAGTGTTAGCCACCACCACTGTCTGGCTAAGAACGTTACCATTGCTCCCAAAGGAGGCCCTGTCCCCACTAATCTGCCATGCCCAGCCCTTCCCTGAGCCCCTGTTGGCAGCCACGTCTGTCTGATTTCTGCCTTAGTGAGGCCTCTGTTCTGCACATTTCATATGAGAAGCCACATAGTGTGCCACCCATGGACATGACTTCAGCAGCATGGCATTCCCTGGTTCATCTGGGTTGTACATATACTTTTGTTTCTTTATGATTACTAGCCTGAGCTACCTCTTGGGCTCAAGCCCTCCTCCGGTGTCAGCCTCCTGAGCAGCTGGGAAGGGCTACAGATGTGTCCCTCTGTGCCAGGCCACCTCCTGCTTTTTCATAGCCGGGCAATATGCTGTTGTTTGCTGTGAGGCCTGTCGAACTTCTGATGCTTTTGATTAGAGAGCAGCTGTGTGTGTGTGTGTGTGTGTGTTGTGTTGGCTAAGTAGTATACAATAAATTATGCAAAATGTGCAATTTGAAGATTTTATTTTATGTGTATGAGTGTTTTGCTTGCATATATGTAAGTACACCGTGTGTGTACAATGCCTGTGGAGGCCAGAAGAGGGCATCAGATCCCCTGGAGCTGGAGTTACGGACTGTGCTGGGAACTGAACCCAGGTCCTCTTCAAGAGCAGCCAGGGCTGCTAACCGCTGGGCTCTCCCCAGCCCCTAAGTGCATTTTTAGGTGGTACAGTAGTACAGCACACACAATCTTCGTACTCCAACTGAAACCTGAAGAGACCGTAGCAGTCTCCTCTGAAAAGCTGCATTGGTAGAACACCTTGCGGAGCTGAGGGAAGTGTTTAATTTGAACCTGGCTCCCCAGAGGCCTGTCCTTGTGCTCACTGTGGAGCATACTGATTTGCACAGACTTGCTGTCGTCACAATAAATCAGTTCAATCCAACAGTTGGGCCAGATGCTTAATTAAAGTATCTCCCTGAATCCCCAGGCAGTCCTGGGTATGAATCTCGGATTTGACAGTTTGTGAGTGCTTCATCGTTCCTGTGGTGGTCTCCAGAAGTGGGCCTGGCCTGCTAAGGGTCCATGAGGCCTGTGTCTGTCTCTGGAAGAAGTCTTTCCTTCCAGTGATTGGCTGTAGCAGCCCGTGGCTTCACAGTGTGATTATGTCTCTCCTTTGGGATTAGCTGTAGATTCCCAGGCTTGCTTTAAAGAGATGTGATATTTTGTTTGCCATTAATGTATTTCTTTGATCCATTAAAAAAAATGTCAAAGGTGGGGCATGGCTCTGTGGTAGAACACTCACCTAGCACACAAGAGTCTGTGGGAGTCCTGACACCCGAAATTAAAAGAGAAGGAAGGAGGAAAGGAAGAAAGGGAGGAGGGAGGGAGGGAGGGGAGAGAAGGAAGGAAATCTAAAATCCAAATTGTTGTTTGCTTAAAGCCCTTAGAAGCAGCACCTTCGTGGCAGGGCAAGCGCTCTGGGCTGGAGAGTCGTTCTAGACTCTTCTGTCCGGGCTGGGGAGGGACACAGGAAGCTGAGGGAATCCGGTCTCCCATGGCATCAGTGTGGGTGGCCTGCCCCTCCCTCTCTGTCTGCAGCTCAGCAACCACACAGGCAGTGACCATGGGGGGCACGGACACCCTCCTTTCCTGAGTCCTGGTGGGTGATTGATTCACCCTTAACGACAGCCAAACTGCAGCCGTGTGTGTGTGTGTGTGTGTGTGTGTGTGTGTACGTGTGTGTGTGTGTGTGTATACGCAAATGCATGCGTCTCATGGTCTGCAGACTGTCAGAGCCTTTGTCTCTCTGCTGTAAGTAAGGCGAGCCCAAGGCCAGAGATAGGGACCTAGAGACCAAGCTCAGGGGACCTGGCGCAGGCTGCGGGCTGGCCCCACGCCGAGCTGGTGCTCACAGGCACAGCTAGGCAGAGAGAGGGTCCTGAATGCTCAGGCTCTTTTCTCGAACCTTCCCGTGTGGAGCCCCTTGGAGTGTGGATCTTCCAAAGCATGGTCCTGAATTGGGGACCAGGTTCTGTTTTCTGCGGAGATGTGTGTGGACCTGACTTTGGTTCTTCAGATCCTCGAGGTTTTCTTACAGTCATGTGACGGCTGATCGGCTTTGGGCTGTGCACAGATGGTGATCCCTGGAGATGGTAGTGAAGCCAAAGTTCCCATGATTCAGTGCAGCCTCTGTGACTTCAGGGCCTCGTGTTTGTGTTGACACTGATGTGAACAGACCCCATTGCTGCCAGTAGGCTAACACATAGCACATATAGTCCCACACGGTGCGTGATGCCCCACAACAGCGAGTGGCCCTGCCTGAAGCTCGTCACACCGCACCCTCAATCAGAGAGGATGTGTGTCCCGCCATACCGTTGTGTCTAACCCGGCAAAGCCTCCCCAGTCTCATGCTCCAAGTGGAGTCTATAATGAGTGACTGACCCCTCCCATCCAGGTGCGTGTGAGCAGTTCTGTGACGTTGTCTGACAACTGGGTATGGTGGCCCATGCCTGTTATTCTAGCCCTTGGGAGGCTGAGACAGAAGGATAGTCATGAATTCCAGACCAGCCTGGGCTACAGAGCGACACTCTGTCTTGAACAAAACATAACAAAAGTTTAAAGAAAAACCCAACCCAACAAAAAAGAAAGCTGGGTTGATGGTGCACAACTGCAAGCTCTGCACTTGGGAAGTGGAGGCATGAGGATCAGGAGTTCAAGGTCCTCTTCAGATTTGTGAGTTTGAAGCCAGCGTGATTATGGGAGAGTCCTCTCCCCACATTTCCTGACAGTGCGTTTCTGCAGACACATCAGCATTGTTAAGAAGCTTCAAACCCACCTCCCACAAGGAGTGATTCAGGCAGACACTGCACCTCATCACACGGGGCAGAGGTCACAGCCCCTATAGGTCTGTGGCCAGGCGCGTGGTACTCCTCCACTCCCCCTGTTCTGAAGCAATTGTTCCACTGAGGGACGACGAGGAGTGACGGCCACCTGGCATGGTGTGGGACATCACAGGAAACTAATGATGTCTGCCCCAGGCCCTTCCAAGCTCCCTCTCCAGGGCTTTTTAAACTGTCCTTGTTTAGCTGTCTGGTGCCAACGCGTCCTCGAGGATTTGGGAGCACGGTCAGGACAGGTTTGTGTCCCCTGGGCCTTCCTCGTGGCAGGGTGTCATGAGCAGGGTTCTGGGGTGCCCCTGTTTTAGGGTTCTTGTCTGTGTCACACATGGTACGTGAAGGCCAGGGCAGGGCACAATGCCACATGTGGCAATTCCTGTTCCTGTCTAAATTGCAAGGGGCACGAAGAGCTCTGCTCTAAGGACGAGGGAAAGGCTAAATACGTGGAGCGTGTGCAGGCGCACATGCGTGCCCGTGGGGAGGCCGAGGCCAAGCCCGGGCACCTTCCCCTTTCCTATCCATCTTGTTGTTTTTTTTTTTTTTTTTTTCATTTTTCTTTATGTGTTTATTTTATGTGTATGGGTGTTTTGTCGGCATGTGTGTACGTGTAAAAGCCCAAGGAAGCCTACACATGGTGGTGCACACCTTTAACTACAGCATTCAAGAGGCGGAGGCAGGCAGATCTCTGTGAGTTCAAGGCCAGCCTGGTCTCTATAGTGAGTTCCAGGCCAGCTGAGACTACAGGAAGACCCTGTCTCAACAAACAGACAAACGACAAACACCCCAAGGAAGTATCGGATCCCCTGGAACTGGAGTAGTGGACAGTCAGTAGCCGCCGTGTGGGTGCTGGGACTGGAGTAGTGGACAGTCAGTAGCCGCCGTGTGGGTGTTGGGACTGGAGTAGTGGACAGTCAGTAGCCGCCGTGTGGGTGTTGGGACTGGAGTAGTGGACAGTCAGTAGCCGCCGTGTGGGTGTTGGGACTGGAGTAGTGGACAGTCAGTAGCCGCCGTGTGGGTGCTGGGAAAGGGCCATCCAGAAAAGCAGCCAGCACTCTTTACTACTGGGCCATCTCTCTAGCCCCCACCTTGTTTTCTGAGACAGGGTCTCTCCCTTGATCTGGACCACATAGGTTGCGCTGGACTGGCTGTCCAGCAGGCCCCGGGGACCTACCTGTCTCTCCCAGTGCTGGATTACAGGTGTGGACCACCACTACGAATCTTTCCTTATAGACTCAAACCCGGGTCCTCATGCTTGAAAGGCAAGTCCTTTACCGCCCGAGCCATCTGTCTGCCTCCTAAGTGTTTCTTGTTATCCATCAGAACAACACAGAGTTTGGGGTCAGGAGGAAGGTGTTGGCCAGCTGTGGCCATTTGTGGCAGGCCGTGGCAGACTGCCATCCCTGTCAAGGGCGTGTGACTGGGGAAGCCGCTCATTTTGAAGTCGTTGCTTTTCAAAGTTCTTCAGTGAGTCTTATTTGGGATTCAGACTCTGTGTTCCCATAGAAACGGGGAAGTCGAAGTTATATTTCTAGATGAGGGACAGGAGCCTGGCTACCCAAAATGTGGCTGACAGACGGTACATATTTATGATGGAAAGAAATCAGAGCCGGATCCACTCCTCAGTCGAGGTGCCCTGTGCTTTAAGCTATAACCACACTGTTTGCTGGGGCCAGAGGACTGGGGAGGACCTGCCTGGCCACAGGCTCGGGTCCCTGTTCCCACCAAGAGGCAGGACAGGTGGCCAACAAGTAAGCAAGGAAATATGTACTGTGTCAGGCCTGCTAAACAAAGAATAGGAGCAAAGCATGATGGGAGAACAGAGAAATGGGGGTGGTACTGTGGGGACTCATACTCCGTGACAGGTGCCTCACTGGCCTCTATGACATCAGAGCCAAGACCTGGAGACAGGGAGGGAAGAGGCCTTTTGGGTCCAGAAGCAGTTCTTGAGCTGGTCTGGGGTCGACGTGTGTGTGCTAGGCTTGAGGGACATCAAGACCAACCAGTTGAAGAGGGTTGAGGCAGAGGCCAGCACCAGTGATTAGAAACGAGGCTAAAACAGGCCCATATGACTCAGGAAGGACTTTCTGTGTGGAGCTGACAGAGCAGAAGATGGCTCTGAGATGGAAATCAACCGTTCCACCATTCCTCACAGCGAACAACAGTGTTGACGTGATCACAGACCGAGGTGAGCTTTTGGGGTTCACCACACGGAGCCTGTTGCCAGTGTATGGGACATTAGAAAAAATTTTTGTCTTTTTGAGACAGGGTCTCTCTATAGCCCCAACTGTCCTGGAACTCAATTATGTAGACCAAGCTGGCCTTGAACTCACAGAGATCCACCTGCCTCTGCCTCCTGAGTGCTTGGATTAAAGCATGCACCACCACACCTAGCCCAGAGCTAGAATTTTTAAGAGTGAAATTCAGACCCTCAGTCTCAGAGTTTTATTACTTTAGATCACAAGTGCTCGGTGGACTCCGCTCTGGAGACATTGTTCCAAAAGTTTGTTCCTGTGGTGGTTAAAACTGATTGTCAACATGACAGGATCTAGAATTACCCAGACGACAAGCTTCTGGCCATGTCTGTGAGGGAAGACCCGCCCTGAATGTGGGGGCTCCAGCCCAAGAGCTGGGGTCCCAGACTGAATAAAGAAGGGAAGGATCTGAGCACCAGCCTCTGAGTCCTGACCGCCACACGGCCGGCCACCTCGAGCTCCTGCCGTGCCTTCCCTGCATGGTGACTGTACCCTCCCCTGTGAGCCAGGGTGCTACGGTTCGGCATTTTGTCACAGCAACGAGAAAAATAACGAGTACAGCTCCTCACTCCCGGGTGCCGGACTCCAGGCCTGGGGACAGTCAGGCCGTCGACCCTGAAGGAGCCGTGTAAGGGACGAAGAGTTTATTTTGACTCATGATTTGGGAGGCTGCAGCCGGTTGTGATGGGAGGACTTGTGACCCTGGCCGCGGGAGCTCGGGGCTGCATGTTCGCATCACTAGGGGCCAGGAAACATGGACGTGATGGCCTCAGAGCCCTCCTCCCACTGCTCAGAAAGTGGGGCACACGAGCATGTGGGTGGGCGGGCGCCTCCTGGTTTGCACAACTGAGGTCGGCCCAAGGACATTTCCCAAGCTAATGGTGAGAAACTGGCCTGGCCAGAGACAGGCTATTAAGGCAAGACTTGAGGTCAGTGTGAGGAGGCGGTAGGAGTGACCTCGGGAACGGGGAGCGGGCGTGCTGGGCTTGTGTCGGAGCAGAGAGCTGCGCTCCGCAGTCGACACCTGGCCTAACCCAGCAGTGACAGTATACGAGCTGGCAGGTGTTAAAGCATGGCCATGCTCCCTAGAGGACGTCTCCTCCTGGGGGGACCACGTGCTTGGCTGACGGGTACAGGAACACCATAGTTGGGGCGGGGGGTGAGCTTGTGTCTTCCTAAGTCATGTCCTAACAGAAGGAACCTGGAAAAAAGCTGTGTGTGGAATGTGGGTGGCAAGGCATGGGAGGTGGGGCGGGGCAGGGCGTCTTATAACCAGCACGATTGGGCTCTTCATCCAGCCGCCCGTGTGTATGGCCTCGGTGAAAGTAAGAACAATGCTGAAAGCATTGTGGCAGTGCAGTTGGCTTTTGGGGTCTCTAGTGGGTCAGGGCTGCTGTTCCTTTGGTCTGGGTTGCTTCTCAGCCTTACCCCAGCTGCCCAGAAATCTGGCACCCATTCAACCATCACACATCTCCTGTGTCCTGAATCTGAACGAGTGTCACCGTGTCCAGCCTCCCCAGGTTTCTGCCACATTTGAACCCACATAAGCAGGCACAGCCTAGCCTCTAGACAGGTCCCTCTTGCACCCAGACACATCAGAGTGGGCCAACAGGTTCTGATGGGTTCCCCTGGTCTGGCTCTCAAGTCTTCACAGCCACACCCCAATCTCTCTTACACTCTAGGTCCCAAACCTGACCCCCCAGGAGCTGGAGCTGGGCGAACTGGTAGGGTTAGGGATGGCTGTGCTCAGTGACTTGTAGTTCCTCGTGTGCGCCACTAGATGGCAGTGCTGACACAGCAGCAGGGTGCCAGGTGGGTTCCTAAAATGCCAAGGGTGGGTGTGGTCACTGATCTTGATGGTCAACTTGTTGGGATTTTTGAGTCAGCTAAGAGACACTTCTGGGTATGTTTATGGAAGCATTTCAGGAGGTTTTATTTTCTCATTAAAAAAGTTAATTGTGAGAGCTGGAGAGATGGCGCGCAATTAAGAGCACTGGCTGCTCTTGCAGAGACCTAGGTTGGATTCCCAACACGTACATGGTGGCCAGCAACCACCCATAACTCCAGTTCCATGGGTATCTATCCCCTTCTCTGACCTTCGAGGGCGTTGCATGGCACAGGGACACTTACACACATGATGGCAATACACTCAACATGTAAAATAAAAAGAATAAATATTTTTTAAAGGATGGCAACTCTGGGTGCTGGAGAGATGACTCGGGGGTTAGGAGCACTGGCTGCTCTTGCAGAAGACCTGGGCTCGGTTCCCAGCACCCACATGACGGCGCATAATTATCCATAACTCCAGTTCTAGAGGATCTGACAATATACTCATACACATAAAATAAAAATAAAGATTAAAAGGAACTCTTAAAAATGGTGTGTGCTTAGGTGTATGTGTACACACATGTATATAAGAGTGCAGGAAGTTATGCGCACACATGTGGAGACCGGAAGTCAATTCTCTTCCTGTGTACTCTCTGCCCTGTTTTTGCTACAGGGTATCACTAAACCTAGAGCTTGAGAATACAGCTGGGCTGAGTAGGGACCCCGGAACCCTCCTGTCTCTGCCCAGCAGCTCCGGGGTCACAGGCGTGCACCACCGTGCCCGGCTGGCCCTTTGCACGGCTGAGGAGGAACTGAACTCCTGTCCTCAGGCTTGCACAGTGAGCGCTTTCCCCGCAGAGCCATCTCCCCAGCCTCTCCACAGAGGTTAAACTGAGGCGAGATGACTCACCCTGCATGTGGGGGCACCATCTCATGGGCTGGGCCCCAGGACCGAATAAAGAGGACGGGAGCTGAGCACCAGCGCGCCGCTCTCTGTGTCCTCGCGATCCAGCCGCCATGCCTTCCGCACCGTGATGGGTGTTCCCTTGAACCCCGAGCCAAAGCAAAACCTTCCTGCCTTAAGTTGCTTTTTAAAAACGGTTTCTAATAATTATTTATTTACTGTTTATGTGTGAATGGGTGGAGGTCAGAGGACAACTTGGAGTCCATTCTCTCCATCCGACATTTAGGTAGGTCCCTGGCTTGAGCTTAGTTGATCAAACCCAAAGGCAGGCGTCTTTACCCACTGAGCCATCTTCTCAGCCTTATTTCGGTTGCTTTTTGTCAGAGACTTTGTCCCGGTGTGGAGACCGGATTGTGTGAGAATGTCATGGGGGAGGGGCATCCAGTGGGAGGGCTGGGGTTCACCAGCATAAAGGGAGGGACACCAAGCAGAATGTGGTCCCCATTCACCCACCTGTTGTGTGCTGAGGCAAGCTGCGGGCCCCACACCTTCATCACGCTACCTGCCCAGCTCAGCACCCCAGCCATGACCCTCAGGCCTCTGCAGAGAGGAGATGCCAGAGGCACAGAAAGTGAAACTGTGTCCATCCACCCCGGTCCTCTCCACGCCTGCATCAACACTGGACTTCTCGTTCAAAGCCCACTCCTCCTCGCCGTCTCTGAGATGTCCTGAAATGGGGTAACCTTTTCTACAATGCCCCCCCCCCCCCAGCTGTGGCTTCTCATCAGGAAGACTGGGATTCATAGCCTGGGACGTGTACAACTCCTGCCCAGACCACAGTGTTCCACAGGACTCTGGACTTGACACAGAGGTCTCTGGTTCTAATAGCGTGACAGGATGGGTGTGTCATGTGTCAGGAGGAGTGGCCAACGGTGGACATGCAGAGGAGTCACAGAGGGGAGGACTAGTGATGGTGGATGAAATCTATTGAGTCCCAGTGCCATGTCCAACACATGACCTCAAGCCTCCTGTGACCCACTGCTGAGGCTCCACGGCGGACTCAGTGGGGTGACCTTGCTAAGGGTGCAGGAAAACTCCCCAAAGCTCCCCAGATGAATTCCGAATGGGGCTCAGGCAGCAGCTCTGTCATTGAGCTCCGAGTCGCTTATTGGACCATCCGACCTGCTTGGGACCCAAGAGGCAGCTGTTCGCTGTGAGTGGCACAGCCACCAAGCACAGGCCTGAGGCTCCAGAAGGTTCTCAGGACCCTGCTATTGTGTGCCTCTTTCTCGCTCATAGCAGAGCCACACTGCTTGGATTGTAGGAACAGAGTTGAGGTGTCCAGGTATCCAAAATGGTTACTACTGATTGCCAAGTGGACAGGCGCTAGAATCACCATTGAGACAAGCCTTGGGGTTTGTCTGTCAGGGAATGTCTAGAATAGGTTAATGGGGAAGGGAAGACTGCTGAAGGCGAGCAGCAGTCAGGGGAGTATCTTTAAAAGTATTTGGCAAAAAGGCTGGGTGCGGTGGCTGTGCTTGGAATCCCAGCCCTGGGGGTACCCATAGATCCTAGGGCTCACTGCCAGCCAGCCTGGCCTTCCTGGGGGTCCTAGGTCAATGAGAGACCCTGTCTCAAGAAGAAAAGGCAGATGACCCTGAGGAAAGATATTGGGCATTGTCCTCTGGCCTCCACATGTATGTATATACACGTGTACATGGATCCCCACATGTGCACACCCCCCTACAAACATGCACACACGTGCACACTCACACAGAGGTACTTGACAGAGCTGGAGATGGATGCCTATGGGTCGTCTCCATTTTTTCATTAACATTTTGAGAAGCCTCAGGGGTTTGATATTTAAGAAATGGTATTTATTCAAGAGAGAAATCTCAGCCAGTCATGACATTAATAAGGACAAATTGATCTCAATTAACAAGCAATGGCAGCCTTGGGATCAGAAGGGGTCTGCTTCCTGCTGGGTTTGGGGACAAGGGACGGTCCCTGAAGGATGTGAATCCCAGACCATCTGTGACCAATGTATTCAAGTCCATGATTTGGAGGAATTCACGGGCTAGGAACAGCGGCTGATCGTGCCCAGTAGTGTCCTAAGAGAATTTCTGCCAGATGAGGTGGCGAATGTCTGTCATCCTTGCACTCAGGAGGCAGAGGCAGGAGGATTGCTGCAAATTTGAGATCAGCCTGGTCTGTATAGACAGTTCAGGCCCCAAGACAAAGTACCAGGCTGGGGAGTAGCTCAGGGAATAGTGTTTGTGACACAAGCACGAAGGCCTGCTCTTAATCCTCAGGACCCACGAAAAATAAAACACTGGCCGGGTTGGTATGTGCTTGTAATCCCAGTGTGGGGGAGGTAGAGATGAGGGATCCTGGAACTCACTGGCCAGCCTGCCTAGCCCAATTTGGGATGCCCAGGTTGCAAGTGAGAGATCGTGTCTCACAAAACAAGGTGGCCAGCTCATGAGGAACAACGCCTGAGTTGACCTATTGCTGTTTGTCGGTTATATGGGTGGAGAAGGAAGAGTCAGTATCTCAGCTAGAGGTAACTTGATTTTAAGGCAATAGAATTTCTGACTCTGGCCCCATCAGGATGGCATGGCAGAACCGGGGGAGGAGAAGGTGACCCAGGCCCGTGTGCTGCACCCGTGAGCGTCCTGGCTGCCTCTCAGGTGCCTCGGTCAGGTTTTAGCTGGTGCTCAGAGAGACAGAATTCTCCTAAGTGCACCCCTGCCCACAATGCAGGAATGGCCGCCCAGGGGCCCAACCAGGAACACGGCTCAGATTGGCAGAAGCAGGCTCCCAGATTCCTGGGAGCTGGCTGGAGTGTTGCTGACATGGCTCTGCTGAGGCCCAGATGGCTGCTGTTTGCTTCCCTGACAGGGCAGGGGTGCGATGCCCAGTCTGCCTCTGACAGGTCAGCTGGCCCTTATCGCTTTGGTTCCTTGTCTGCCTGAGAGACCTCACTCCAGATGAGCCAGCGGGGTGGGGGGTGTTGGGGTGAAAGCCCTGTGTTTAGAAACGAGTATCTCCCATGACCCCTGTTGAGGCAGTGAGGACGTTTTTCCAAGGACCTTCGGCTGGCTTGGGTTTCTGAGGGGTGGGTGCCACCACCGGGTCGGGACCACAGCTTTTGTCTCTATCCAGGTTTCTTCCAAGAACATCTCAGTTTGAGCTGAAGATGTGTTCCCCACCCATTGCCAGCAGGTGATGGGGTGCCATGGAGCTGAGGGTACTGGGAGACCCCCAGAGGGGACGCTGGAGTGGGTGACAGATCCAGGGGGGACTCTTTTAGAATTCCTGGAAAACATTTGTTATGCTAATTTTGAACTGCTGGGGTTTATGCAGGCATGAAAATAGATAACGTTTTACATTCTTTTTGTAAAAATGTTATAAGGATGATTTTCACTCTGGGGTTGTTGAAAGCCTGTATCCATGCAAAAGAGATGGCCTGGGCGGGAAATGTAGCTCAGTGGGTAGAGAGCTTTCCTAGCAGGTATGAAGCCCTGGTTTGATCCTTAGCATAAACAGGCATGGTGGTGCACACCTGTAATTCCATCTCTCGGGAGGTGGAGTCAGGAGTTCAAGGTCATCCTTGGCTACATAGTGAATTTGAGGCCAGCCTGGGCTATATAATACCATGTCTCAAAAAATAAATAAAAAGCACCTCTCCTCAACTCTCAGAAAAGAAGCACCCTCATAAAGTGTTTAGCACAGAGAACCCTAACTGTTCAAGGCAGAGAACAAGAGGCTGCCGGTCGCTCATCCCTGAATAGCACACCTAAATCGGACTTCTGCCTCCGTGGCTCAGAGATCACTGCCGAGTAAGGGGCGGATAGACTGACCCCAAGGAAACAGAGTTTTCCAGACAGCTGGGCAGCTGGTCATGAGCACAAGCGCTGGTGATGGCACGCACAAGTCCCCGTGAACCCAAAACCCCAGCCCCGCCTGACAGCTATCGGCAACTGGTGCTGCTGGGAAGTCTGTCTTGTTTAATGACATGATTCTCGGTAGGTTGACCAGGGTCATGTGAATGGACCGACACTGAAGAGCATTTGGGGACAGAAACCTGACTCTGCACACACACACACACACACGCACACGCACACACACGCACACACACGCGCGCGCACACATGTGCGCATATGCACGTTAGAATACAGGAAATTAGATGGGGGAATACAGATATGGGACCTAATAATGATCAGAATAACTGTATGAACTTTACAAAAGTGCAGTTAAAAATTTTCTAAACAAGAGAATTTGAGTAACACTTTCACAAGCACTTTCACAAGGCCCGAGCTCAGGACAGGATCACCAGCACCGGGTGACCTCCAGAGACCCACCCTGCTGACCCACTGACATCGACACCAGGAGCAGCCCACAGAGCCCAGTGGCCCTGTCCCAACGTGGCTCCTGGGTGCTGCGCACCTCCTCGGGCTGCGGTGACGGGAAGCAGTCATACACTCGCCCTTGGTGTCCCAGCTCTCGTGTCTGTGAAAGACCGCCTTATTGAGATGTTATCCACGCTCAGGAGTGCAGTGCAGTGACTTGGGTGTCAGCATCACGGCCATCACTGCAGGAGAATCAGGAGATCCAGACCATCCCTGAGGCTGTTCTGGACCAGGACTGATAGAATATATGTGTGAGTGTGAGTCTGTTTGTGTGTGTATGAGAGGGTGTGTATGTGCCTGAGTGTGTGTGTCTCTGTGTGAGAGAATGTATTTACGAATGCTGACAGGACACGTTGCTGTGAGAACTTGGGAGCTCAGGAGCACAGGGGGATAGATCAGCTCTGCTCACACCGCGGCATGTGCGGACGTTTATTGCAGTAGTAGTAACAAGGCGTGGATGTCCTGGCTTCCTGGCCCCCACAGCCCCTGCCCTTCCATACTGTTTGGCCAGATGTACTCTCAGGTCACTATACAGCAGTGCCAACACCTGGTGAACACAGACCTGGTTCTCCAGGTGCTGTGGGGTGGATGAAGCTTGTGTTGACCACCTGCTCACACTGTCCTGTTCACCGAGCCTGTGACTCCACCGCCCCCACCACCTTGTGTTCTGCGCTTCCTCTGCAGGCAGAGCCTCCCAAGTCTCTGAGCTCCGGTCAGCTACCTGGGGCACCAGCCCCCTCTCCTAGGGGAGTCCCAAGTCTCTCTGGGGTCACTCAGTGCACTCGTCTGTGCGTCCATCTTCCTAAGCCCCTTCTCTGGCACAGGCTCGGTGTTGATCGGGTTAAAGGTGGCTGCTGGCCCTGGTCAGGGACTCACCTTTGTCTCCAGGACAGCCTCCTGCTGTCCAGGCACAGTCTGTCTAGTCTCCTTCAGTCCCAGTTCTGCTCCCTGGATCTCACTGAGGGAACTGATTCCTTCCCTGGGGAGAGCCGTACCCCTTTGTCCTATCTTCCTTTCTGCACTCCAGCCCCGGGGGTCAGTATCTACCTCATGTTTGGGGTAGAAGCAGGCTCTTCCAGGACCATCCTTTGGGAGGCCTTTGTGGGGTGAGGTTGCCCTAACAACCGCAATACCTCAGGATGCTGGCTGGTACCTAGTGGGCCCTTGGGGGTCAGTTCCTTCCTGAATCATCCTCCATGGCCAACTGATCAACTGTCTCCACATCTGGCCTTACTGGTCCGCTTTCAAGCAAATAGGCAGGTGTCTTCTTACAAATGTCGGGAGCCTGGCCCTGGAGGGGTAGCACCATGACCCTGGGTCCTCTCCATAGATAAAAAGGGTTCTGAGAACAAGACAGTCACGTGTGCCATTGAAAGGCCTTCTATGAACTAGAATTCTATAGAAGAACCACCAGGCTTCAAAGATAGCAACATGTATTTATATGCACGTATAAACTGCTGACGTCAAATATTGGCTCTGCTTTAAAGGAAATAGAAAATGGTTTATTCTGAGCTGACTCTGAGTGACAGGGCGGAGTAACACAGATTCAGGCTGCCCTGAGTGACGTGCTCCACTGTGGAAGCCGTTCCACGACCTCTGACAGCCACAAAAGAACCAAACTGTAAGTCAAGATGGTTAACAAGTGCAGGTGGAGACGTCAGGGAGGCCGGCCCAATGAGCGTGACCTGTGCCCGGCTGGATGTCACCCTATGCATTCTGTCTTTCAGACTGGTGGAGGCTGGAGGTCCACTAAGCTTTGCAATACATTTACCTAATAGCCAAAGTGACACAGGGTCACTGTTAAATGTAAGTGGCTATTAAAGGGCCTAAGATGGCCCAAGATCACCTTGACTCTCACTGGCTAGCATTCTGCCTTCAGGATCAGTGTCCTTCAGCAAGGTCAAGTACTCAGCAGGATTTGCTGTAGATAAGCAGGTTTTTCAGAGAACTGTAGTTTTTCTCTCTCTCTCTCTCCCTCCCTCCCTCCCTCCCTCCCTGGAGAGAAAGAGAAAGAATGTATATATACATGGAGAAAGGAAAGAGAGACGAGTTTATTATTTATTTCAGAGGATTTGGCTTATGTGGTCAGGTGTGGGGAGGTCCCGTCATAAACTAGCACCCCAGGGGGGCCATGGTAGAACTAGGCCAATGGCAAGAGATGCCTGTGTGGGCTCAAGCTGCCAGGCAGAAGGGATTCCCCCAACCCTCCCTTGCCTGGCTGTGTCCAGGCCCCTGGGATTGGATGGTGCCTCCCCCTTTGGGGATAGCCACCTGCCTTCCAGCCTACCATTAAAATGCTAATCCGGCCCGGGCACACAGAATTACGAATAAGCCTGGCAGATCCATCCTCCCCTGCCAGGGGCTCCTTGGCACTGACTTCCACAAAGTCATGATCTATAAGCCTGACCTCTCAGAGAAGGTCATTGCTTCCCCTGTGGCTACAGCCATCTGGATTCACTTCCCACTGCCACTCCCTCACCTGTGGATTACTGGCCAACCTCCCACCCCACCCAAATCCTGGGTCCTCCACTGTTCTCCTGTCCATATCTGGCAGAAAAACCACCCTGAGTGAAGACCAGGAGACTTGAACAGCACACGCAGGATATAATTGTGAAGTCTCCTCTGGAGCTGGGATTCATTTGGAGTCTCTGTGAATATTCAAATGAGAGCCAGATTAACTCTGCTCGGGGATTATTTATTTCACACTGTAGGAAAGTATAATTGTTTGTAAACCAGATCCTGAGAATGCGTTGTCTCCATGTGCTGTCTTGGAGTCCTCTTCCTAGGACTGTGGGCCTTTATTCTTTCAAACACAGAAGGCAGCAGACTGAGACGCTGTGGGGGGTGGATTGCCTGGCCCTCGGCTCTGCCGCCCTCACTGGGCTCAGCAGGTGGACAGGGTCCAGCCAAGGACAGAGGGAGGGTAGGGCCGAATGGTGGAACATGAGGTGGTTGCTCTGCTGACTTGGTGGGATGGAGTGGATAGGGCAGAGGAGGCTTCATGAGGACCCCACACAGCTCCCTATCTTGTGTCCCTCCAAAGCAAAATAAGATTTAATAAACACAGATGCAAGCAGACCCTCCAGGGACAGAGTGGCCATGTGGCTGCTGCACCTTTGGAGTCTCTGGCTTAAGAACAGATGTACTGAGGACTTTGCGTCCTTTTGATGGTGGGTGAATGAAGCGGGCCACGAGGAACTAGGAGAGACAGAAGGAACATTCCAGAACATGCTGTTCCTTAGAGTAAATACCTTGGCTTCCAGGATATCCCCTCAGCTACCAGACACCCCATTTGCAAGTGTGAGAAGGCTTTCTCCACTTGGGTGGGTCAACTTTAATAAAATTGTGAGCTTCTCTAAGCCCAGAGTCACTGTAGTAGGATTTGGTTGAAATGCCTGTTCCCTGAGTCTCTGACATGGGGCATATTCAGAACAGTGCTTTCCCAGAGTCACAGGGACTATGTTGGGGACCCAGCAGATCTAACCTTGCCCAGCCTGACCCCGGTGGTGCAGACCTCTGCGTAGTTAAGGCCGCACTTGGCGCATTTCCTCTCTGAGGGTGGAGGGAAGCTCGGAGTGACAGTGTGCTGTGAGGGTTGACCTTCACTGGCAAGGCACCTGCCCTCCCTCTGCCCTCCCCGAGCACAGTGACGGTGCCCTGACCATGCCCAGTGCCCAGATGCACGGAGGGCCAGGTGACCCTCATGGGCTTGAGGGTGGGTGACAGCCGGAGAAGACGTGGCCTTCCTGGGGATGTTGAGTCTTGGGGGGACTGAGCTAGACCCCAGCTTCTTTGTTAGGATGACGTTTGTAGATTTCCTTGTGGGAATGGCTTGTGAGGCCTGAAGTCAGAGAAAAGGCAGACCAGGACAGACATCCAGTGCAACAGTGCCAGAGCCTCCTGGGGGAGCAAAGTCGTCCTCAGGAGTCACCAGCCATCTCCTGAAGGAGACTCTGGTCTGACCACCCCTCCGAGGTCCGACAGTAGGAAGGGATGGAACAGGAATCAGGACCAAAGCCTCACCCGCTCGCTCTGCCCTCCCTGTGGCTTCCAGCTGAAACGAGACCTGTCAGAAAGTGACAGTGGATTGCCACAGCTTTGCTCCAGATGAGAGCCTCCTCTCCTTTAGTTCTGAGGCAGGAGGGAAGGGGAGCGGAAAAGGGAGGAGGAGGAGGAGGAGGAAGAGGAGGAGGAGGAGGAGGAGGAGGGGAGGAGAGAGAGAGAGAAACTCCTAAGACATCTATCCAGGAAGATGTCCTCACCGTCACCCCTAATTAGGCCCCACCTCCCAACACCTTGGGGATCAAATTCCCAGCTCATGGTCTTGGGGACACATTGAGATGATGGCATGTGTCACCCGTGTGCTGCCTGTGGTGATTCTGGGCCACAGTCTGACTCAACTTCCTAGATCTGATGTCTGTCTCTCTCCCACCAGATTAGAACCTCTTGAGGGTTTTTGCTTTTTGTTCTTACTACTTGGTTTTGTTGTTTTGGTTTTGGGTTTTTGTTTTGTTTTGTTTTGTTTGTTTGAGGCAGGGTCTCCCTGTAGCCCTCTCCCTGTAGCCCTGGCTGGCTTGGAACTCACTATGTCACTATGTAGACCGGGCTGGCCTCGAACTCACAGAGATCCGCCTGCCTGTGCCTCCTTGTCTCTTAAGTACTGGGACTAAAGGTGTGTGCTGCCACGCCTGGCCTGCTTGCTCTTTATTGTCAATTGTTGTTTCTCTCCCACTCCCCAGTGTGTGTGTGTGTGTGTGTGTACCACTGTGCACATGTGGAGGTCAGAGGACAACTTGTGGAAGTTGGTTCTCCCTTTCTACTATGAGGGTGCTGGATCTAGAACTCAGGCCATTGGCCTGGCAGCAAACTTTTACCCCCAAGCCATCTTGCTGGCCCTTGTTTTCCTTTGTATTGAGACACAATAACACTCTGTAGCCCAGGCTAGCCTCATACTCTGAGCAATCCTCCTGCCTCAGCCTCCCCAGTGCTGGGATTGCAGGTATGAGTGGCTATTCCCCACTGAAACTTTTTAATGAATGGCAGGTACTGTTCCTGCTGGAGTCGTCCTGCTCTGCCTGCCCCCAAATCCTCCCAGCGGTAAAAGCAGCCCCTCTGGCAGTGTGTGCAGCTGGGCCCACTGTGGAGCTCAGGTCTGGGACAAACCTCACTGTTTAGACACTGGGGCTGTGCAATTAGATGGCTGTGTTTCAAAGCCATCGCAGTGATGTTTCTGTATTTGTTATACCAGCATCCACAGGGGCCTGGAGATTCCTCTATTTAACTTAATTTTATTTTTAATGATTGCTTCTTAAGTTTATAATTTTAGTTTATAATTATGTGAAATAGTATTTACATCATAACTAATATCGAAACATCATAACAAAAGTCGAAACTATGAAACAGAATAGAGCTCTGCTCCCTGTTGTCGTCCCTTGCTGTAGGTAACAGATGTTTGAAATGTGTCTCTCTGGGCTGGAGACATGGATCAGAAGGTAACATGCTGCCACACAAACGTGAGGGCTGGATTTTGATCCCTGCACCATGTGAAAACCAGGCATGGCGGTGCCCATCTGTAATCCCATCACAGGGGGGACAGAGACAGGTTTACTGGCCAACTTCCTGGGCTATTTGGTAAGCTCCAGGTTCAGTGAGTGACCCTGTCCCCAAAAGTAAGGTAAGTGGGGGCTGGAGGGAGCTCGGTGGTTAAGAGCATTGGCTGCTCTTGCAGAGGACCACCATTCGGTTCCCAGCACCCACATGGCAGCTAAGAATCACCTCTAACCCCAGTTTCTAGGAATCTGGTGCCCTCTCTGATCCCCATGGGCATTTGTACAACACAGATGCACTTACATCCTTGCAGACAAAACACCCATAATGCATGAAAAATTGATTAAAAAATAAGGTATGGAGAAGTTGAGAAAGACACTGACGAATCTCTGGCCTACACACACTCATGCATGCACACATACATGGACATACATACAATGCACATGTACACACAAACATATATACACACAATTAAAACAAAACACATCTTTGGCTAGAGGAATGACTCAGCAGTTAAGAGCATTGGCTGCTCTTACAGAACACCCACATGGCGGCTAACAACTATTTGTGATGCCAGTTCTAAAGGCGCTTACGCCCTCTACTGACCTCCACAGGCCCCTGCATGACATGGGTGCGCAGGCATAACACTCATACACATAAAATAAAAATTTAAAAACTTAAACTCCATGAAACCCAATCTCTATCCCATATAACCCTGTACTTTTAAGAATAAGCACATGAAACAGAAATATGGGTAACTGAAGGACTCTAACATCCAGCAGCCCAACATTACTGTCTCACAGTGACTGGTGAAATGCCTGTCAGGTAGTGTGCATTATTGTGTCTTTTTTCAGGCAAGGAAACAGGCTCAGAGATGTTAAGGAATATAATCAAAGCCTCACAGCTGCAAACTCAAACCTGGGACCAAGAACTGGGCCTTATCCCAGCAGGCCCATGGACTATACCATGGTCTCCAGGGCTCAGAACCTGCCAGCCACCAAATTCAGTTGGTAACTCTTGATTAATTACTTGAGAGTTGTCCACCAGGCACTACAGCCCTGTCTATATTCCCGTTACTCTGGAGGCTGAGGTGGGGGGTTGATGTGAGTTCAAGGTCAACCTGGGCTACCCAGTAAGTTCAGGTCAGCCTGGGCTAAACAAACTGACAGGGCAGTATGGGAAGCCTGGCCCAGACAGCATTCATTCTTACTCCTGTGGCAGCTAAACAGGAGGTCAGAGAGACAAGGACAGGGCGGATATCAAGTCTGATAACGGTAGGCCGTTCGGGAGCGAGGCCAGGGCATGGCCGTAGCCGTTGGAAAGGCATTGTGTGTTCCAAAATCTGTAAAAGGAGATTTTTAAGACTTCCTTTTTAAAATTTTATTTTATGTTTATTTAGCATGTTTTGGGGTGCCAGAGTACACATGTGGGGGTCAGAGGACAACATGTGGAAGCCGGCTCTCTCTTTCTACCCTTGTGGGTTCTGGGGATCAAACTTGGGTTGTCAGGCTTGGCAGCAAACCCCTGCCTGGCTGAGCCATCCTGCCAGCCTGACTTTGATTGCATCTGCATTTTTCAATACACCATGTTGAATACCCTCCATTTGTTCAATTTTTGTTGGTTTCAAAATTAGTCCAAGGAGAGACACAGGAGACTGTTGTGTCCAGCACAGATGCAACCCTCAGCATGGCTGGTGGTGACCTTGTGATCCGAGGATGGAGTCATGGATCGGAAGGGTGGTGGTCAATGGTTTCCAGCCTCCCTCCCGCAGGGAAGATGTGTGTGTTTACTGTATTTGTGGATTGCACAGGAACCCCTGTGGAGCAACTTGAGGGTCTCCCATAGGACGCTCCCTCTGGGTATGATCTGCTTTGTGGGGATGAACTCTCCCCACCACTGTAGCACCTGCTGTATAGCGATTGCTTTTCTCTCCCGGATCAAGGACTTCACACACAGTGAAGCCATTTGAAACACAGATCTGCGGTCTTCGGACTCCAGGTGCAGCCTTAACCCTGTGTCTGCCATGGAGCAGGCAGTGGGCTTCTGGTGTCTGCAGAGACGAGGGGTGACTTGTCCTTGCCCTTCAAACAGCTCCCCAGCAAGATGGCTCTTCCCGACCATCTTCCTTTTTATTACCTGGGTTTTTCATTTCCATTAAAAAAAAGTCAAGCTGAATATTCCAAAGACACGGCCTGGCCAGTGTGCATACCCCAGCCCTGTGTATAGCAGGCTCCTCGCACACTGGGAACAGTGCCTCTGTTTGTGAAGGAGGTACTTATGTTCCTAGGGATACCAGTGCCGGTCCTGCATGGCTCTACCTCTCCTGGGCTTCCAGGAGCCCTGGTCCCCTCAGGGAAGCACCCACAGGGCCCCGGGACAGAGGCCTGTGGGCCAGTGAGCGTGCTCTGTCTCTGCACTCAGGGAGATGTTGACGGCTGGGCTGACAGTGGTGAGCGGAGGGACCTCGGTGACAGGGGTGAATAAATCCTCACCCAGGTCTGTCATGCTCCATTAGAGCTCTGGGAATCACTTTTAAGCTTGCTGTGCTCACTGCATGAGGGTTGATTTTGTGTGTGTGTGTGTGTGTGTGTGCGCGCGCGCGCATGCACGCACCTTAGATACCAGGTCTTAGCTGGCTCTACAGTCTGGAAATGCCAGGCGCTTTTTCACTCTGCAACCACCATGTGACGGGTCAGCAGAGAGGAGTGAAGGGCTGCTGGGTCCTGGCTCCCCTCTCCCCCATTCCCGCTGGGGTGCTCTCTGCCCTCCCCATCTCAGCGCCTGGATCATGATATGAAGTGGGGTGGAGGGGGGCTCTTTGATGTGGACTGCTCACCCTGCCTCTCTCACACTCCTAGTGGCCGAGGGCCGGCATCTTCCAGCCTCACTTCGGGTCTTCAGTGCAAACTGCCAGGGGAGGGAATTAGCACGAAGCTCATCTCGGGCTTCGCAGGAATTCAGGACTTCCCTAGCTGAGTACCGATGAAGTTCTGACCAGCAGATGTTGGGCAAATGGGAAGGGATGTGAGAGAACACACACGGGTGTCTGTGGGTCGCAGGGTCATATTCTGGAATCAGAGGGGAGGGGAGGGCAAGTAGTGGAGATTACTATTAAAGGAAAGAAGGACACTTATATGTCTCTGGCCAAATGGCTGAGCGGTTTTAAACTGTGACCTTGATCTTACAACCAGACCCTGAATCTTTGTTTGCTGGCCTTACACAGACCTGGGGAGTGACTCCTTCGTCCTTGCACTGAGGACTAGCTTCCCAGCCAGCCTGGTGGGACATGGGTGGCAGCTCTCATGGGTCAGAGCAGGCTTCTTATACCTCTCTCTTCGGGCCCGTAGCCTTTAGCTCTTTCCTGGACAATGTGACCACACTCTTATTCCACGGATTAAGGACAGCTGAGGGCAGGATATCAACTGAGCTCAGCATCCTCTGATCCAGTCCTCTGGGTCCAGTTTGTGAGGGGCACGCGGGGGGCGAGCCCTGTCCTGGTGTGGCCCCTGTCCCTCCCACCACCTTCCGGGTTCCAACACAGAAATTCTGCAGCACACACGCCTGGTGGCTATTCCTGGATTATTGTCTCTCATTATCTGTCCACAGATGGCACCGTGAATCATAACCAAAGGAATTAAAATGTGAGGTGCCAGGATGGAGTTGCTAAGGGATTTTGGGGGGTGCGTACAGTCTGCCGACACACGCTGCCAGCGGATCTTGGAACAGGAGCTCTATGCATCAGAGATGAGATTCCCAGCAGCAGCTAAAGTGTCCCCAGGAGGCCAAGCACTAGCTTAAAAGAAGACGGGTGTGTTTTGATCAGCCCCATTGGGTCCCACAGACATGCAGGCAGGCAGTGCCCAGAAAGTGTTGGAAAGGCCATCCAGAAAGTAACTCAAACCAAGAGATGTGCCCCATATGCACGTCTGGGATTCTGGAAAAAACAGGCAGAATGCAGCTCTGGAGGGAAAGGGCATCTTAGAGGAGGAGGGTACAGCCCTTGGAAGGCTCCTGTGACTTATAGTCCCTGTGCTGTGGTCCTCTATGCACACCCAGCCCTCCAGCAATTGCTTTTAAGGTACATGAAGGCCCAAAGGCTTGCCCATCCCTGCTCAACATCCCCAGCCTTCTGATGACACATACTCCTGGCAGCAGGTGCATTGCGTCTGGGAAGACGGGCCTTGAGGTGCATAGCCATGGATTCTCGCTTGTATGGCCCTGTTGACCCCTGGCTGTGGGTAGAGAGGACTGTGAAATGAGGGCCCCTAGGGGAAGATGTTGCAGAGTCACTATGTAAGGGTCTGTCCCTGATTCTCTGGCAGCCTCAGAAGCTATCCTAGGCCCCATGTGGTCTGTGCCCCACGCCCATATCAGTAGCTCATTCAAAATGCGATTAATTTGACCATGATAATTGTCCACATGGCCACTCGGTGACACTCGCTGGTGCCTGGGGTTTGCCCTCCTGAAGTGTGGTACGTGTTGCCTGAGTCATCACATGATCTCGAGGCAGAGCAGTGTCCCTGGTGGGAACGGAGCTAGAATCCAATGGCAGAGTGGTGTGTTGAACCATGGACACAGCTGAGCTTCTGTCAGACTCCAAACCCCAGTGCCTGGATGCCTTTTCCCTGGGAAGGATGCTGCAAACATGTGTGTGTGAGCGCGCACACATGCACACACACGTGTTCAAGGTGTGCATGTGGGAACCAGAGCTCAAGTCAGGTGTTTCGCTCAGTCACTTTCCAGGCTCTCTCACTGAACCTGGAGCTCACAAATTCCGCTAAACAAGCTGGCCAGCAAACTCCAGGAGCCTCTGGTCTCTGCCACTCCAAGCTCGTTCTGTGGGTTCTTAGCATCTAAACTCAGGTCCTCAAGTTTGCACAGCAAGCACTGTACGACTGAGCATCTCCCCAGTGTGCATCTGTGTGAGGTTGCTGGTTTTCAAGCCAGCACCTGACAACAGAGTCCTCTCTTTCAGCCTGCAAACAGCAAAATTGGAGTTCCAGGTCCTCGGCTGACACTCTTAGTGGTTTTAAACTATTTGCAAAGATATTTTAAAAAATCATCGACATGAATTGTCCCTGAGAATGGGGTGAGGAGCGTAGATCACTGTTCTCAGGGCGGGAGAGAGGGGTGCTAATGGAGTAAACACCTTTTGATTAGTTTTTATTCCTTTAGGTATTGAAGTGTAATTTTATGCTATTTAATGTGTGGGGTTTAAGGCACATGTATCCTACGCATTACAGTGGCAAAGTGCTGGGGAGCCCAGTGTTCTTGGAGATCAAGTTAACGTTACAGGATGAAGGAAAGAAAGGGTTGGGGAGGTCTCTTTACCTGAGACTTTCTGTCCTGGCACTGCCATTCATTATAAGTGTGATTTTTTTTCCCTAGAGGACCCAATTTCACCTAGATTTATTTATAAATGTGGTGAGGTTGGGCGGACTTGGGCGGAGAGGAGGAGGACACAGGGGGACAAAAAAGGACTGGGTTTTACATAGTGGGTTGCTCTGTGAAGAGGGATGAGATCTTGCACTGAACTGCTCCATCCCACTCAGGACATGAGCCGTCCCCTTGGTCCAGCGTATATACATGGTGTATATTGCCTGCAGTTAGTCACTCAGTAGTGTCATGGTTCATGGAGGGCTTGTGCTCTGGTGACTTTTGTCCTATTTAATGATAGTCCCGATGCATAGGAATGCCAACCATTCTGATATGCCAGAGAGAGGCTATAACGTTCTTTTAAGTGAAAAGGTGAACAGGGACCTTCATACCTTCGTCTCCATCACCTGCATTCGGACTGCTGTTGGGGTGGGAAGCTGTGACTCTGAGCAGACAGCAGTGAGGTCTCTGCCTGCGTCCTGATTGCAACATGCCGGACACAAGCAACTTGAGAAAGAAGCCTTTGAGCTGGAGAGATGGCTCAGCGGTTGAGAGAACTGGCTGCTCTTGCAGAGGACCTGGGTTCGATTCCCAGCACCTGCTGGTGGCTGACAACTGTCCTAACTCCAGCTCCAGGGGATCCGATGCCCTCTTCTGACCTTCACGGGCATTGCATGGCACAGGTGCACTTACATACATGCAGACAATATGTTCATACACAAAGTTTTTTAAAAATTATTTTTTTAAAGAAGAAAAGCCTTCATTTGGCTCCCAGTTTAAAGCTATCCTGTCTACATGAGACGAAGAGGCAGAAGCAAGACTTTCTCTAGCTGAGGCAGCGGCAGCTGGTCACGTGGCATCTGCAGTCAGGAAACAGAGAAACGCTGGTGCTCAGGTCACTTCCTCCTTGTAATTCAATCCAGAACTCCAACTCATGGGATGGTGCCCCCTCCCCACCATTCAGGGCGGGTCTTCCCTCCTCAGGTAAACCCCTCTGGAAGCATCCTCACAAACCCGCCCAAAGGTATGTCTCTGAGGTGATTCCAAGTCCAGTCAGGTGGATAACAGGATGAACCATTATAAGTATAAATAAGCCTAGCTGTGGTGCTCTGTCATATGACCCAGCAAACCAGCACACACACACACACACACACACACACACACACACACACACACACACACACACACAGGTCTGGTCTTCACTGTCAGTCCTTGCCTTTGTCTTCAGAAAATGGGACTGCCCCTGAACCAAATCTCAGTGGTCATTCCCCTTTGCCTCTTCATACAGAAGACTGAGCCCTGCCTAAGACACTAGAGGGCTTTCTGCAGTTAGAGCCACAGGAGGCCACATGTGTAGCACCTGCCCACCTCCAAATGGAAGGACTTCACCTTTATGTAACTGAGAATCCCACTTTCCTGAGCTCCAGAAGCTGCCTCACCTGTCAGTCAGCCTCCTCATGCATGGACTGAGTCTGGTGCTCTGTGTGTGGGTCGAGTAGATGTGTGGTTACCTCCAGAACATCCCATTTGGGCTTCTTGTGGGCCCGGAGCCAGGTTGGGCACAGCTGTGTCCCAGTCTCAGCTCCTCTGGGTCTTACCCTCTCTGTCCTGGGAGGAGAGGTGGAGAGTTTAGCTCAAGGCCAACTGGGAGCATTTTTGCTGTCTGTGGATTTGCAGAGCTTTTGCCAGCCAAGCACCCGCCAAGCCATTTCTCTGCAAACACTAGAGAACCGCTGCTTTCCATTAAACCCCTGGGAACTAAAGATTCAGAGCCATTGTCGTCAGAGGAGAATCCACATTTATTGATAAATGGGAAAGTGCATTTGGCCCACATCACATAATTACTGTCCGTTCTGTGTTTGCTGGACTTTGATGCTTCTCTGACGCTCCTTGTAATTTTTTCCATATTTATGTGTATCTGTGTGCACACACACATGCACATCTATAGACACATGGAGGCCAGAGGACAGCCTCAGTGTTGCTCCTCAGACTGTCCATTTCTTTCTGAGACAAAGCCTCCCCGTAGCCCAGCTGGCCTGGAACTCACTGTGTAGACCAGGCTGGTCTTGCACTCACGGAGATCGGCCTGCCTCTGCCTCCCGAGTGCTAGGACTAAGCATGTGCCACCATATCTGGCTCTGTTCACTTAAAAAATGTTATTTATCTTTATTTTTTATGTGTAAACGTTTAACGGGATGTATGTGTATGTACCATGTGCATGCAGTGCCCGAGGAAGCCAGAAGAGGGTGTGAGATCCTCTGGAACTGGAGTTACAGATGGGTGGGTGTTAGCTGTCACGTGGCTGCTGGGAATTGCACCTGGATCCTCTGCAAGAGTAGCCAGTGCTCTTAACCACTGAGCCATCTCTCCAGCCTCCCCCCACCTTTTTTATTTGACACAGTCTCTCACTGAACCTAAAACATAGCTGTCCATCGAGCTCCAGGGATCTGCCTATTTCTGCCTCCCCAGCCCTGGGATTACACACATGGCCAGCTTTTTAAATGTGGATTCTAGAGAGCCAATTCAGGTCCTCGTGCTTGCAGAAAAATACTTCACTGGCTGAGCCAGCCTCTCCTGTCTCTGAGATCCCTCGGAATATTCTCCCTCACCACAGGTATTTGTTATGATGGGAAGCTGGGTTTCGCTGCGTGGGAGCACCTCTGCATAACAGGTCCTGCAGGTATCCACCCTCCAAGGAGCTGGAAGAGTTCTGCCGGGTTCAGGTTTCCATGTCTCTGCTGGAAGCTGGACACTGGAAGGAAGGTAGACCAGTTGGCCATTGTGTGGCTTTGCCTGCTACTTTGGTTAATGTAGAAGATGGCTTTTCTCCTTTCGTATGACCTCTTGACCCCAAGTGCTGGACCAACAACCTGCTCTCTTGTAATTAGCGGACGCCCTGGCATGGAGCCCAGTATCCCTGGGATGGAACTCATTGGCACTGGTGCCTGCCTAAGCTGCCTTCACTAGACAGCACTGTTCTGTCACAGAAGGGAGATTCTGCAGCCCAGCTCCAGACTCCACAGAACTTTGTGACTTTTCGAAACATATCTTGTTTATATTTTAGTTCTATGTATATCTGGGAAGGGGGTCGGTTGTTCCTGTGAACACTGCCTGTGAGGCCAGAAGAGGGCATCAGATACTCTGGAGCTGGAGTCACAGGCAGTTGTGTGCCACCCAGCATAGGTACTAGAAACTGAACTTGAGTCCCCTGCAAGAATAGAATGGGCTCTTAATCTCTGAGCCATCTCTACAATCCCTTGAGCCTCTTCTCCATCCAGGTGGCTCCGTCATCTCTTGTTCTGTGTGGGCACATCTACATCACACAGATGCAGTTTGGACATAATGAGATGAAAAGTAAAGCCCGCCTGTCAACAGGTGGCATGCCCAGCTGTGCCAATGCCTAGAACCTATTATTGTGCTTTGACCAAGCCATTGTGCTGGAAGAAGTATTACCCAAGGGCCAGAGCAGCCCCAGGCAGTGGCTAGATTCGGATTTTGCCATATGGAAGCCTGTCCTGAGGTCACCCTGTGAGAGAGCCAGTCTGGTCTACTGAAGGATGGGAGGATTTGTGGAAGAGTGTACAGGAGCCCAGGCTACCCCGAGACCCTGGCCTGCACCTGCCAACCCTACCACCCTCCAGCGAGAGCAGTCACATGGGCAAGCCCAGAGTGGCAGTCCTCAGAACCCACCATTATTAGTGTCTAAGCATTTCCTTAAGAAGCAGCACAGTTGTTCCTTGATGTCCATGGGGGACCAATTCCAGGATCCTGTCATATGTTAGAACCCCTGGATGCTTCTTTAGTTGGGGTTCTCTAGAGTAACAGAGCCAACAGAAAATTATAATTCTCCTGGAAAATGCCCTCACAAATCAAAATTGATTCCAGTGCCAACAAGTTGATAATCCAGGTCAACAATCACGAAGGTCAAGTCTTTATGTAGACAGATGTGGTACTGAGCGTGACCTGCACAGCCTGCTGTGTGCTTCAGATCATCTCTAGATGATAATACATGATGGCATACAAGTGACATGCCAATATGCAGGGTGTATGCAAATACCTGTCCCACCCTAGTGTTCAGGGGATAGTGACTGGAGAAGGTGTCCATGCTTGCTGGGTAGATGTCTTTTCTTATTTTATTCATTTGGTATGTAGTGTGAATGTATGTGTGCACATGTGGGTGGTGGGAGGAGGTCAGCGTGCCTGCAGTGCACACCTGGAGGCCAGAGGTTAACATCAGGGGGCTTTCTCAATCACTGCTTCACCCTTATTTCTGAGGCAGGGTCTCACTGAATCTGGAGTCTGCTGATTCAGTTAGGCTGGCCAGTGAGCCCCAAGGGCTCTCTCGTCTCTGCCTCCCTGGTGCTGGCGTTACAGAAGCAAGAATCCAAGCCTGGCTGAGGATCCAAACTCAGGTCCTCGTGCTTATGGCAAGCACCCAACACTGGGCTGCCTCCCCAGCCCCTTTGCACTGAGGTCTTTTGATTCATGGTGATTGAACCCTTGGACACAGTCACCTGTACTTAATTGATATGTAGGTTTATTTTATCCCTTCCCATTAAATTTTATCATGAGACTTGTATTATTTTATCTGATGCATTTGATAAAATACTTAACAAAATTGATATCGGATGTTACAAAGAATTTAAATTTCTTATTTCTCTTAGTGACACTAATCACGTGATTGATCCATTTACTCTTTTTAAAAACAGATTTATTTTTATTTTATGTGTTTGAGTGTCTGCTTGTATGTGCACCACATGCATGCAGTACCGAGGAGACCAGAAGAGGGCATCAGGTCCCCTGGAGCTGGAGTTACAGTCCATTGTTAGCCACCATGAAGGTGCAGGGAACTGAACTCAGGTCTTCTGCAAAAGCAGAAAGTGCTCTTGACCTTTGAGCCATCTCTCCAGTTCCTGGCTATTATTATTATTATTATTATTATTGAAAACCTCTCCTAGCCACGCATCCTCTCCAGGTATAAATCTCTGTTCTGGGCCAGCTAATACAGAATGGCATTGTTGAGCTATTCACTCACGTTGGCTTTTGTGTTAGCTACATCTCTGCTGCTGTGATGAACACCCTGACCAAGGAAATCAGAAATGGAAGATTATTTGGCTCACAGTTCCAGAGGGGTGAGAGTCCGTCATGGCAGGGAGGCTTGGCAGGAGCAGAAAACTGAGTGCTTACGTCTTCAAGTGGAGAGACAGGCTGGAAATGAGCAAGGCTAAATCCCCAGACAAGGCCACACCCCCTAACCTCCCAGCACAGTGCCACAATCCCCAGACAAGGCCACACCCCCTAACCCTCCCAGCACAGTGCTACCAACTGGTCACTGGGGGTTCAAGTGCCTGGAGCCAATGGGGGACATTCATTCAGACCACCCCCACTGTTTTGTTCCTCAAATTGCGCTATATCATTACTTATTTCTGGATACAGATGGGGCAAGAGGACGGGGCCTGGGCAGGGTCTGTTTCCTGTGATCTCAGTGCTGGGAGGATGCCTGTCATGCATCTAGTCGTGAAGACCGTGTGCTGTCGCGTGGCCTGCCACAGAGTACCATTCACTCCCCGCCACAGATGGTACATTGGGCTGGACCTGCTTGGCTTTCTATGGGGCTGAGGGCCCCTTTTGTCCCCCGCCTTTGGGGACCAGCAGAGGGGAGGCTTCGCCTGTGGTGTTTGCTCAGGGTTACTTTTCAATTCACAGAGGTCCAGGGGCCCCCAGTGTAGGGAGCACCCTGAGCCCGGCTGCCCCCTCTGGATGGGACCTGTCTCTCAGTACCCCAAGATGCCCTTCCCATGGGCGTGTTCGTCACCTGCCTCTGCTGGCCAGTATGAGCTCTGTCTCCATGGTCTGGTCACAGGGTACATTCAGGGCCACTAGTTCATGTGCACTGATTTTCAAAGACTCCAGGTTCCTGGTGGAAGACATTGCTGTCTATAGAGCTGCAGACCACCTGTCGGTCTCCCCTGGCTTTCCAGACACCAGACCTTAGCCAGGATGGGAGGTGGGCAGAGACTTTTGTGGAATTTGTCTGTAGAGGTCAGCAACTTCTGACCTCACTGCACCAGGAGGTTGCCCTTCTCACACTCTAGGATGCTCGTGGTCTTTGGTATCAGCTGCCTTCTGAGTGACTGCAGGCTTCTGAAATAGAGGCTGCTGTGTCAGCAGGAGAAAGGCGAGAGGCAGAGACGCTGGTACATCCTCTACAGGGGTCTCTTCCCGATGGTGGGAGGAGAGGTGGGGCTCACAGAGCCAGCTGTGGCCAGCTCCTACTAGTAGAGACACTTTTGCCTGGGGAGGGGCAGAACAGGGTAGCCAATGGCAGTGGCTTTCCTCTGAACACTGACCGTGGATCTACAGGGTAGCCAATGGCAGTGGCTTTCCTCTGAACACTGACCGTGGATCTACAGGGTAGCCAATGGCAGTGGCTTTCCTCTGAACACTGACTGTGGATCTAGAGAGAGGTGGTTGGGGGTGATGACAGCCACGTGGCCTAGCTTGGGCAAACTCTGATCCACAAAGCAGATCGAGTCCAGGCCCCTGCTACACAGCAGAGCAGCTGTGGCTCCAGGCTGCTAACCGCCCTCCAGCAGTAGACCCTTGGAGCCAGGAGACCAGTCTCCCTTCTTTGCATCTTGGTTGCTGTGAAAGTGCTCAGAGGTGTTGCCCCTCCCCCAGCCCTGGCTGCGGCCCTGTTGAGCTCTGCATTCCCCCTGGGGCAGGTGGGGCAGGATGGACCCTGTCCTGTCAGGATGCTCCAACAGAGCCCAGGACTCAGTGACTTAGAGTGACTCAGGCACCATAGACCTTGAACTCTTAACAGCTGTTGGCGGCTGGAAGTCCATGGTCAAGGTGCAGTCTCCATAGCCTATCCCTGGGTGTGGGCCAAGGGTGGTCCCAGCATGCACAGTGACCCTAAGTGGGAACAGGCAGGTGGCTTGTGTGAGCTGGTGTGGCACCACACACCACCTGCGGGATGCTGAGTGGGTGTCTCCAGCTGCTGTAACCACCCTCCCCCAGTCTGCCCAATCATACCTCCAACCTACCCAGTCACTCCCTCCCTCCCCCTACCCAGTCACCACCAACCCTCAGCCTCCTGATTGGCCATCGGCCTTGAGCCTGCCAGGCCCCTGAATGCGCCAGCCCTGTGCATTCAGCACTGTGGTCCCCACAGGGCCTGCACAGTCCTCAGGCACTCACAGTGGGGCCCTGATTCCCCCCACTGCCTCGACCTTGGGTCCTTGGTGCCTGGGATTCTGAGGCGTACTGTGCCAGGGCCAGCAAGCCAGGAGAGGCTGAACAGGGGTCCTGTCTCCTCAGAAACCCAAGCTCCTCTTGATAGAGTGGGCACAGAACCCAGAGGATGATGAGATTCCCTCAAAGAACAAAGTGGAGAAGATTGAAATGAACACCAGCCCTGATGGGCAGAGCTAGGCATTTGGGGTGCCACTTCTGGGAGGGAGTTTCACCTGCCTGGGAAGAACGTTCAATGCTGCTTTGGGAGTGGAGGGTGGAATGGGGGTTGGGCTCCGCACTGTACGTGGCATTTCCAGTGCCAGTGTGCCGCCAGCAACAGTGATGCCATCCCTTCCCAGGCATGGCCTCAGCCTTGCCCACGGGGCTGAGAGTGATCCCTCCTCCCACCATCCTGATCCTCATAGGGCGTGATTGGCAGGTTACAGATTTTGAAGATGTGCTTGAAAGAGCGTGAGACTAAATTAATGTTAAGTGTAAGCATATGAGGTGCCACAGAGAACATGGTTGTCAACTTCCAAGGTTTGTAAACAGATGATACCCCTCCTCCTGCACCCCCTCCTCCTGCACTCCTCTTCCTGCACCCCTCTCCCTCCCTCAGCTTGTGGGTCTGTGAGGTGGGAGCCAGGCTTTCTTTCTCTGGGGTTTCAGTTCTGGGGTGCACTCCCAGCCTGGAGGCTCCCTGGGCAGCAGCTGGGCAAACGCCTTTTCCTGCCGCAGCAGGGGGTCCTGTTGAAGAAGCCATGCTCCCCCTCACTAAGAGTCCCTAGTCCGCGGGGCTCCTGGGCCCCCTATGCCAGTTGGAGCCAATCCCCTGACTCTTCTGTGGGAGCCTCACTGATGGTCTCTTTGGGGGTGCCAGTGGCATCCTGAGTCTCCACCCACTATAGAACTCACAGGGCCTTCACACCAGCAGAACCCCTCCAGGGCAGCTGGTAGTGAGCCCTAGCCCGCTGCTCTCACAGCCACTGCGGGAGGACCGACCCTGTCCAGCACAGTGCAGGACAGACCACAGACCACTGCTTTCTCCCTGCCTCCCTTTCCCCTTCTGCCCAGCAGCCCAGGATGCCCCGTGGCTCCAGAGTGTTGATACTTGAGCTGTTTCTGTATTATTTTCACGAATATAAAAGCCTGAGACAGACCAAAGCAGACCGGCCAGGCTTCTGGCCTCGTACACCCTAGCCTGTAGCTGCAGTGGGCGCAGTGGGTGGTGGAGCCCGTCCCTCTCTTCCTTCATGAGATATCTTTAGAAAGCATCGGGTGGGCAATGATGGAGTGGGCGGGAGGCCACTGCTGCCTCAAGATCCCCTTGGGAGAAGCCTGCAGACAATTCATAAATATTTACATCAGGCTCATTTGCATATAGACAGAATTGCTCGGCCCAGAACAGCAAGGTGGCCTCGCTTGGCAGTTAGGGCGGTGGTGCGCGGCCTCCTCTGTCCCTGTGCTCCTGCAAGTCTTTTCAGCGGTGACGGTCCAGTCACCCATGGCCTTCTCCCTCTGTCTGTGTGCTTCCACCCTGGTTCCTTTCTGCTTGGCGGTGTCTTCTCATTGCCCCATCCCCGTGATCATGGGGAGGGCAGCTGTTCTGGGAACACCCCATGCCCAGTGATCTCCTCAGTTAAATCTCCAGCCCTGTCACCTGCCAGGTCTATCCACCACAGAAAGCTGAAACCCATTTCAGACAAGATTTCTGGCACTTGATAACAAGGGTCCCTCTTTCCGACCTTCCCAGAGCCTGCCCTCATCTCCAGTCAGCTTTATGAGTGCATATTCAGTGTACAGAGAAATGAGTTTCATTTCCAGACATACATGTTGTATTTTAAAAATATATTATTTATATGCATGTATTGCCTACCTGTCTGTAAGTACACCTGTGTTGTGCAGTGCTCACTGAGGTCAGAAGAGGGCATCAGTCCCCTGGAACTGGAGTTACTGACAGTTGTTAGCTCCCATGTGGGTGCTGGGACTCGAACCCAGATCTTCTGCAAGAGCAGCCGGTGTTCTTAATCACTAAGCCACTCCTGCAGCCCTTCGTGTTGTGTTTTGATGGTGCTCACCCCGTCACCGTCTTGTCCCCTGAACCCCTTTCCCCTTCCTCTTCCTCAACGCTTCCTCCTACCTGCATGCCTGTTTTACTCACTTCCCTGTTGCTGTGATAGAAACACTGGCCAAAGGAACTTAGAAAAGAGTTTATTTAGCTTACAGTTCCAAAGGGGCAAGAGTCCATCACGGCAGGCCGGCATGGCGGCAGAGGTGTCTGGAGTAGTCACAGAAGCTAAGATCTCTCATCCTCAAGCAGGCACAGGAAGCAGAGTCAGTGGAGATCAGACAAGGCTTAAGAACTCTCTAGGCCCGCCCCTAGTGACGTGCTTCCTCCAACATGGCCACACCTTCTAAGACCTCCCAAAACAGCGCCACCAACTGGGGACAAAATGTCCAAGTACTTGGAGCCTGTGGGGAACATTCTCATTCAAACCACCACGTTCCACTTCCTGGAACTCATAGGCTCATGACCATATAAAATGAAAATGCATTTAGTCCAATCTTAAAGGTCCCCATAGTCTTTCTCAATCTCAATATTATTCAAAAGTCCACAGTCCAAAGTCTCTTCTGGGACTCTAGGCAATCCTAACTCCAAGCCCCTATAAAATCAAAAGACAAATTACATACTCCCAACATACAATGGAAGCAAATACACATCCCCATTCCGAAATGGAGAAATAGAGGCATGGTGAGGAAATACCAGACCAAAACCAGACCGAAAACCAGCAGGACAAACACCAAATCCAGCAGCGACACCCTGCTGCACGCTGGCCTAGAAGGTTCTCTGTAAGAAGATCCGACGACCCTTCGCTCTTGCGTCTTTCCTGCCTCTGAAGCCAGCACCAGGTGAACGGCACTGCCAGGTGTGGCTGCAGGTTTGGGATGGACCCCAGCCCGCTTCAGCCACTCTCTAAGCTTTTCTCCTCAGCGGTTTTCTGGTAGAAAACTCTTGTGCATTTCCCTTTCACAGGCTGGAGGCTCAGCTGGGCGTGGTCTTGCCCTGGAGGCACTCTCTCAGCAGAGGCCTTGGCTCCAACATTAATCCTCCCAGTGATCCTTTTCAGTCCAAACTACGCTCTGCATGTCTTTCTGCCCCATTTGCTCTTTCTCACTGTAGATCTACATAATAGTCACCATTAATAGCCATGCCACCATTTCTACGCTGGCAGCCTTGAGATGTCCTCTGCCAAAGAAATTGGTCCATTGCTTTTCAACTGAGCCTCAGGCAAGCTTTTGGGCTGTGGACTCTAAAAAGACTCTGCCAAAATATCCCAATTGCTGCTTAAGTCCTTATTTCTGGAACTGCATTGTTCTCAGCACTGGTTTCTTCCAGGGTCCTACTAGAATGGCCTGATAAGCTCTGCTTACAGCAGTCAACTGCTTTTCTAACCCAGATTTCCAAAGTCTTCCACATTTCTCCTGAAACCCACATGGCCAGGTCTTCACAGCCTGCACCCCACCCCTGGTACCAGGTGCTGTATTGCTTTGCTTTCTGTGGCTGTGATAGAAACACTGACCAAAGGCACTTATAAAAGGAAGAGTTTATTTAGCTTATGGTTCCAAAGGGACAAGAGTCCATCATGGCGGGGGGCATGGTGGCAGAGGTGACTGGAGGAGATGCAGAAGCTAAGCACTCACATCTTCAGGCAGACACAGGAAACAGAGAGTGACTGGAGATCCAGCAAGGCTTAAGAACTCTCTAGGCCCGCCCCTAGTGACGTGCTTCCTCCAACATGGCCACACCTTCTAAGACCTCCCAAAACAGCGCCACCAACTGGGGACAAAATGTCCAAATACCTGGAGCCTGTGGGGACATTCTCATTCAAACCACCACAATGCCATATCTAAAGATATATCTACATATGAATTTCATATATGTATATAAAATATGTGCTTTATATAAAGTATATTTATATATTATTTTTATTTATGTGTATGAGTGTATTGCCTGCATACATGTATGTGCACCATGTGCATGCAGTGCCCATTAGAGGCCAGAAGAGGGCATCAAATCCCCTGTACCTGGAGTTTCAGTTGGTTGTTAGCCACGATGTTGGTGCTGGAAACTGAACTCAGGTACTCTGAAAGAGCAGCAAGTGCCCTTAACCAGTGAGTCATCTCTCTAGTGCCTAGATATATATCTTAAATACTAGTATTTTAGATATATAGTATACATATTAATATATTAATATGCACACATATTTAATATGTTGTCTAGACCTTACAATGCAAGAAAAATGATCCCTTTGAATTTCTAGTGTGCACTGCAAAACTCTTGCAATCTGTAATCATTGCAAAGCTATATCACTGTTCCTAGTTGTACTGTGTCTACTCAGTGGGATTCTCCAGACAGGCTAAACCAATAGGAAACACACACACACACACACACACACACATACACACATATACAGACACATAAAATGCACCGTCTTTTCTAAAAATTGCAAAGAGGAGCTGGAGAGATGGTTCAGTGGTTAGGAGCAATGGTTACCCTTGAAGGAGACCGGGGCTCAGTTTCCAGCACCCACATGGTGGCTAACAACCATCTGAAACTCCAGCTCCAGGGTATCTGATGCCCCCTTCTGGCCTCCACAGGCATTGCAGGACATGGGTGCATATACATGCAGGCAGGCACAAACATTCATACACATACAATAAAAATTAATTCAATCATTAAAAATTGCAAAGAAAGTCAGTTGGAAGAAATTCAGATCCCCAGGCCAGCACATCTTTATATCAAAATTTGTTCTCCAGGTAGCACTTGGTGCTGAAAACTGCTCCCTGCTTGTCCACTCTATTGCTTTAGGTCAGCCAATCACATGAGGCTGTGCAGCTCTGACCACTCAGTGAGACACAGGACCCCTTTACATTAGGAGTAAAATCTCAGCCCCCACCACAGGCTTGCTCACTTGATTTGGAGGGGCCCACCCCCTTCTACACAAGTAAAACTTTCTGCCTCACTGAATGCTTTGAACTGCGGGTCATTTTCTTGAGAGCCCAGATCAATTTCATATACATAGATACATGTATATATGCATGCAGGTGAGTCACACGCACACACACACAGTCCTCGACTACACAGGTTCAGCTCTGGTTTTGCAATTTATGACTATGTGAATGTAACATTAGTAAAAAGTGTTCTTCAAGTTTTGCACTTTGATCTTTTTCTGGGTTGGTAACAGGCGTGTGTGTTGAGCATAACTCTCAGGCAGCCAGGACGAGGTAGAATGAATCCCAAAACCAACGTGCTGCGTGACTGAGCTCTGATACAGCAGTATGTTCACTTCTGACCCTCTGTGTTTGCGGCTCATGCTGGGAGGGCTGAGGTGCCTTGAGGTTGAGTCAACAGGTGTCTGTGGGATGTGTGTGTGCCGTGCATGTGTGTGCCTGTGAATGTGGAGCTGGTTCGTGTGACCGTGGGCCTGGCAAGCTAGAAACATGTAAGGAAACTGGAAACAGGCAGATGCCAGAGCAGCAGCTGGAGGAAAAGACACTCTGGGTTGCCTCTTCTAGGAGACACTCTCTGCTAGGAGACACTCTCTGCTAAGAGACATGCTCTCTACTCCACAGCCCTCCCTGCCAAGACTGGGACTCCTCACACTGCCACCTGGCATCAGCTCAGTGTGGATGTGTGGGACTCTGAGCTGGCATCTCACGTTTGAATCTGTTGTGGGTGTCTACTTGCTCCCCTCTGGAGCACTGTGCACATTGCCTGTGAGGTCTCTAGCTTAGGCATCCCTGGGGCTCCAGGACCATGCCCTGTATAGTCGTGTCCGTTATGGTCATGTCTCACAAGTGGACTTTGCGGGGGGCCAGCCCGAGGGTTGGGAGGTGAGTAGACACAGAGTCAAGCCACAAACTCCAGGAGGTGGACGGGAAGCAGGCCAAGTGCGTGGCACTGCCAACTCGTTTATTGAATAGGTGCACAAGCTCTTATAGGCCTGGACAGCCAATGACCTTATGGGGTGGGGTCCCAATGCAGCCAATAGTATGTTTGTCCCCAGGTAGGCAGGTTCTTTCCACATGCTGGTCTCACAATTAGCCAGAGCAGAACGCCACACCCACAGGAGCCATTCCTCGATTTCGCCTAGCAGGTGGCCTGGCTAGGCCCACCTTGCATTATGCCCAACATATCCTCCTTTTTGTTTTAAATTTTTTTTGTTATTTTGTTTTTAGCCAAAAAAGAAACTGGTTACTTTTCCTTGGGGTCTTTTTACCCTAAACTGCTTAACCAAATTCTATCTCCTATTCTTATCACATCACCCTCTGACAAGGCACCCCAATTGCCGATAGGGAATTGGGGTGATGACCGCTCTGGCTTCTTCAAAAGCTGATAATGGACGTAGATTGTGGCAATGGGAGTACCCCGTCAGTGAGTCTATCTAAAAGACCCCCGAATTGCATATCTTTTAAAGGCAAGAGTAGTTAGCATTATACATTTTAGACAGGAAACCAGAAAAGTCAGAACAAGGAAAATTTTAAATGTCCATGTTAAAGTCCATTAGAATTTCTTGCTTAGGACTTCCAAGAACATCCATATGTTGGGTTCCTCCTTGTTTTTGTTTTGGTTGCCAAGGCTGGACTTGAGAGTCTTGAAGTCAGGATTTACTTTGAGGCACTTTGATCTAGAACCAGTGTAAGTTTCCTCCTAAATGGCTTCTAAACAGAGAAAGAAAAGAAATTAGCCAACATTTAATGGTTAGGTTAAAACAACAGTGGGCTTGACTTTCTTGACTGTAGGTATGCACTGCAGAGTTGAAGTAGGAATCCTTGGTTATACTTTCCTGTTGGGTGTTTAAGATTAGACAATTGGCCCAAATAAACCAACTTATTTTTATTTTGAAGGTCAGTTGTGCATCTCTTCCTCAGGGGTATCACATGGACTTTGAAGGAGCCCTTGGCTCCCTAGGCCTTTGTTTTACCAGTTCCATCTATGTGAACATAAGTCAGAAGGTCTTGCTAGACCATAGCTTCACTCTTGGAAGCATTTAAGGAAACGTTTTCCTGTGCTGACTCTCCTCTTTGCAGACTGGACACTGGTTCAAGTCCTTCTAGTGGGGTCTCCACGACCTCCCTGAAGAGGAAGACAAGTGACTCATCACAGTTACAGGACATTTTGAGAGATTTCCCATAGTCCCCTGGAACTTAATTGACCTTGGAGGGCAAGAGACAAAAAATTGTCCATTTAAGTCCTTCTGACCAGATTACCTTAGGCCTCTAAAAATGATTGTTGAACCCCCAAAAAGGGTATTTCCACCAGTCTAACATTTTTAATTACTGTATGCTTTGCAGTTAAAGCTTGGGCATAAACCAAACATTTTTGAATAAACCTTGACTAGACATATATACTTGAATCTTACAGACTTTTTCATTTTTAAATTATCTCCATTTACCATGAGATGTAATAACATTAAAAAATTACATATAGCTGACTGGTTGGATTGGCTGGATACTCAGGTGAGATAGGCACTGCTAAGACATGAGGATGGCAGTTATTTATGGCTCAGACGAGTACTAAAAGAACATGGAATACAAATTACAAACATAAGATAAAGTAATGGATTAATATGACCCCTGTGTATATTCTACTATATAAGTTTCTAGTTAAACCTTATGGAAAACACAAAAACCATAACTGTGAATTAAGTTTTTTACTAATTAAGTTTTTTACTAATTAAGTCTTAGTAACTTTTTGTTGGTGTGAGAAAATAGAGAATTCCATGAGTTACTTTTGTTATAGACATTTTATACCATAAGATGAATAATATAACCTCTGTTGAAATTAGTTTATCCTTTAGTCATTCAACAACACACAGCTGTCTGCATGGAGATGTAAGTGAGAATTGAACTCACAGCCTAAAGTATGGTAGGCAAGCACCCTAGCACTGAGGTACATCCTCAGCCCAGCAAACTGGAAGCAAAAATGGTAAGTAGTTGTTGTGCTTTTGCCCCAAGGCAAGGCAGGTAACAAAAGCCCGTGAAGGTGGGCCTTTGATGTTGGAGCCTCTAGCCAGGCCCAAGCAATCCTGAGCAGCTGATGGAGGAAGCTCAGGGGCGCAGCCTCGAGTGGCATGATCAAACTTTACTTTAGAGCTTTACTTTAGAGGGGATTAGACAAAAGGAAATACCGAAGGTCCTAGAATACAAAAGTCAAAGTCCGAAATAAAGTCAAATCTTAAGCAAAGGGATGAAACTGTTGCTGGAGCATCTAGGGAGGGCTGGTTGGATGAGACTCCGCCCAAGGGCTAAGAGAAGCCCAAGCATGCAAATCCGTGCTGATTTCTCAGAGGACATTGAGGGAGGGGCAGTGTCCTATCCTTAAAGACAAGCTACAGGGAAACCACCTGCAGCTGTGGAGGTATCTGATGGGAGGGGAGATCCTTTATTACCATACAGGGCAAAATGGTCAACATTAAAAAACACAAAGACATTCTGTGGATTTCCACTCCAGCCTCTGGAGTTCCCTGAGCAGAACACACACACACACACACACACACACACACACACACACACACACAAACACAAACTGCCCAGAAGTTTTGTGCCAGTTTTTAAAAGCGCTGTAGGCAAAGCCAGGCAGGGTCAATTAACATATGAAAGGTCCTTGCACACAAGCTGCCTGTCCACTCAGGGAGAGGCGGGGGTTTTGAGCCGGCTGAGTCTGGAGGGCAAACTCAACCCTGTCTTGGCTTGCATTGCTCCTTAGCCCCCTCCGCAGGAGCGAGCTGGGGCAATTTTAAATCAGAGTTGGGAAAGTTAAGACACAGATAGACTACACCGTGTCTCTTCCGGAAAGGCTTAGCTAGATAGCTTTGCCTGGGTTCCAAAATCAGGAGGTTTAAGTCCTCATGTGATTCCACCAGGAGTGAACCAAGAAAGGGAGGGGCCAACACGGGGCTCCAGGACCGTGAGGCACCATGTGCTTCCTTGGGGTAGGGAGAACAAAAAGGACGGGATCCTTGCCCATCCACAAGGATCAAATCACATACCTAACCAAACCGAACCAGGGTCTACTCACTGAGGGGGTCAGGGTCCCTGTTCCAGGCGCCATTTATAGTCGTGTCTGTTACTGAGCCCGAGGGGTTGGGGGTGAGTAGACGCAGAGTCAAGCCGCAGACTCCGGGAATTGGACGGAAAGCAGGCCAAGCACGCGGCACTGCCGACTCATTTATTGAATAGGTGCACAAGCTC
Source organism: Eospalax fontanierii (assembly GCA_035773235.1). Classification (NCBI taxonomy): domain Eukaryota; kingdom Metazoa; phylum Chordata; class Mammalia; order Rodentia; family Spalacidae; genus Eospalax; species Eospalax fontanierii. The sequence continues at coordinate 3,273,022 of CM069526.1, forward strand.
TTACAGGTCTGGATAGCCAATGACTTTATGGGGCGGGGTCCCAAATACAGCCAATAGTAAGTTTGTCCCCAGGTAGGCAGGTTCTTTCCAGATGCTGGCCTATTCCTCCTAGCAGGTGGCCTGGCTAGACCTACCTTGCATTATGCCCAACAGCCCTGGGCATTTGGTATCACCTGTCTGGTTGCCCCTGCCAGGTCTGTAGAGCTAAATTGGAATAATTTCTGGTTGGGGATTTTCCTTTCTTTTCTCTTTATTTCTGCCCTCCCTCTCTCCCTTCTCCCTCCCTCCCTCCGTCCCTTTCTTACCATTTGTCTGCTTTCACAGGGTTTTCTATATCCCAGACTGGCCTCAAACTCACTATGTGGCCAAGGTTGACCTTGAACTTCTGATCCTCCTGCCACCACCTCCCTGAGTGCTGGGATGGCAAGACCTGTACCAGCACACCTGGTTTATGCTGCACTGGGGATGGACCCAGGGCTTTGTGCATGCCAGGCAAGCTGTCTACCTTGAGACATATCCCAGTCCTCAGGGCTGTTTCTAAGGCACCCCACCAGGCTGTGCACATGTCTGTGGAAGGAACAGTTCACAGTGAACTCAAGTCTGTGGCATTTTAAGTGCTCTGTAGAAGTTTTGCTTTCTCTTTGGGTTGTGGGACTTGATTAGACTTGTGTCTAATCAAGTCCTTTTCCCATTGCTGTGATAAAATACTGGCAAAAACAGGGAAGAAAGGTTTATCTGGCTCATGGTCTGAGAACACAGTCCATCATGACAGGGAAGGCACAGTGGCAGGAGCGGGAGGCAGCTGAGCACAGCGCATCCACAGTCAGGACGCAGAGAGATACTGGTGCTCAGATCCCTTCCTCCTCTTTATTCAGTCTGGGACTCCAGTTCATGGGACAGTGCCTGCCCCCACCATTCAGGGCAGGTCTTCCCTCCTCAGTTAACCCATCCTAGAAACTCCATTACAGACATGCCTAGAGGTGTGTCTCCATGGTGATTCTGGATCCTTTAGGGTTGGCAATCAGTATTACCCTGCACAACAGGCTCCTGGGTAGGAGGGGGAACCTTCTGAGTACATAGGACACAGTCCCTGTCGGGGAGTCCCACCACTGCAGGATAATCTCCTCCAGGTCTCTGGGCCAAAGCCCAGCACACACAGGCTGCAGTGAGGTGACTGCTTTACTAAGATGGGCAGCCAAGGGCATCAGAAGAAGCTGTGCCAACTTTGGCAATGTGGGATTATGGGACCTTCATGGATGTGGCCGCCAGCTAAGGAACTGATGGACAGATGTCCTTTGATGCTATTTGTGTTACTTAGTTTTAATGTTCAACTCAATAACCTGGAATCATATGGGAAGAATCTTCATTGAGGACCTGTCTAGATCAGGTTGGCTTATCGGCATGTCTGTAAGAGGCTGTCTTGACTCTTAGCCGGTGTGGAAGGACCCAGCCCACTGTGAGAAGCCCTGTTCTCTAGGTAGAGGAGCCTGAGCTTCATAAAAGAAGAGAACTGGAGTTGAGCCCAAGCGAGCACACAAGGACCCAGTCCTTTTTTCTCTCTCTGCTCTTGGCTGTAGATGTGATAGTTTAAGTTCCTGCTTTGACTTCTTCCTTAGTAATGGACTATATGGGAAATGTAAACAAGCGTGCTGTCTTTCCTATCAAAGGGTTAACTAAATAGGATGAGACTCCATTTAAAAACTGTATAGAAGTCCTTTGGCAGAATCTCAAATTCCTCCAGGGTCAGTACCTCTTGAAATCAAGATATGAGCTTGCCCCGACCAGCAGGACAGCAACAGGAACCCGGAATGAGAGAGACAAGAGGTACACGGAGGACCAACAAGACAGTTTCTCTGATCAAATCGGCAAAAACAATAAAAAAAAGTTTATTTTTTCCCTAGGTCTTTATATACATATTGGAAAAGCAAGAAACAATCATTGAAGGGTATCGAGGGAAAATTGCCTAAATAACAAAAGCATTCCTAAGCAAGGGCTAAGCAAGGGTCAGATCACAGGTAATTTTCTAAGGAATGTGCACAAACAACTGCACAAACAACCTTTCCAAGAAAGAGTGATTGCTGATCAGGTCCGGGAACTTTCCAGACCATGATCACAAGCCATGCTGGGTTTTTCAGATATTGATAAATCTTAACATGGGATCTGGTTGGCTCCTGGCATGAGCTCAAGTTTCATTTTTCCCTAGAAACTGCCACTCTGTATGAGCCAATCACATAAGGAGGCCAAGCTCTGACCTTTCAGAGTGAGGCACAGGACACTTTGCATTAGAAATAAAATTCTAGCAGGGCCATCCTGGGCGTGCTTGCCTACTTGACTTGGCATAGCCATGCAGCCTTCTGCAGAAGTAAAGCTTTTTGCCTTGCCAAAATACTTTGAATTATATGACCATTTTCTTGACACCCCAGATCCATTTCTTACAACTATAACCTGGATAGGGACTGGAGAGGTGGCTCAGTGGTTAAGTGCACTGCCTACTCTTGTAGAGGACCCGGGTTCAGTTCCCAGCAACCACATGGTGGCTAACAACCATCCTCAACTCCAGTTCCAGGGGACCCGATGCCCTCTTCTGACCTCCGTAGGCATTGCATGACATGGGTGCGCTTACATCCATGCAGACAATACACTCATAAAACACAACCATAACCTGGATAAACAAAAAGCCTTTCTTGTCCAAGTTGCTCTCTGTAGGATATTTGTCACAGCAACAGAAATGAAATGAGGACGGTCCTCAGAAACATAAGCCTAGAAACGCGTGGTTGTGCAGCTGACACTGAATTCCGTCATCTCCACTTCACAGGTGGCTATCATCGCGGGGAACTTTGAACTTGCGGAGTACATCAAGAACCATAAGGAAACAGACATTGGTGAGTAGATACATGAGAAACCACAGCCATAGTTGGGTTGGCAGAGGAGACGCTCAGCTGCTGTCTAAATCTTCCTAGGACTGGCAAAGGGCCAGCTTTCAGCAACCCTTACCAGTGGCACCTGTGCCAGCGTGATCGTGGGTTCCTTCCCGGATAGCTGGGTACCAGCATGCTGCCCTGGGGGACCCTCCCCGAGATTCACTGAGGTCAAGAAAAGACCTTAGAAACTGGGTGATGCAATTCCCTGCAATGCAGAGCCCTCCGACTTCCTGACAGAACCCATCACAGGGTTTCCCCCACAAGGACGTCCACCGTGTGCAGCGTGAGAGGAACAGGGATGTTTGCTCTGTGCTCTGTGGGTCTAGGATTGCCGCCTGATTTGGTCTTGATTTTCCCTGATATCTATTAGAAAAAAAAAACTGTGCATGTTATTATATATCACTCCAGATGCCGAGGGTCCTGCAATTGCAGCTAACACTGGGGTGGGGGAATGTCAGCCCCGGGAGATGGTGCATGTTGGAGATGGGCTGGGGGGATCTCTGCAGTTGGGGAACTGGCTTGGATGTGTTTATTGGAAGGTACTGGAAGATGAGCTTCTGTGTAGACTGGATGGCCTCTGAGCAGAGAGAAGAGTCACGGGGTATGCTCCGCGACCCTCCCGTCACCTCTACTTGGTATCCCCTTTCTAGTACCCCTTGTGCCAACCAGGAGGGCCATCTCTGGGGCTCCTCCCCGCTCCCACCGCCCTACCATGGGCTGGGCCCAGTCTTGCACAGTGGATGAGCCGGCTGGCCTGCGCCCTCCAGCACTGGGCTTCCACAGGACCTGCAGCGGGGAGCAGTCCCACTGGACCAGCAGTGGTGAGCTCTCAAAGGTTGTAGCGGCCCGTGGCGGGCTCTGGGGTGGGGGCAGTGAGGAGTAGAGGATGGTGTCCGACTCTCGCGGCCTGTATCCCTCCCTCACCCCGCTTTGGGTGTCGGGCGAGTGAAGCGTGTGTCTTGCTTCCACAGCTTCACCATGTTGAATGTGTGTGTGTGCCTTGTTTGAGCTTGGCCCGAGCCTGCCCCTGCAGTGAGGAGCTGGATCACGATGCACAGTCAGATGAAGGCTTGTATCGTCCCACACCCGAGCATCAGTCAGCATTGTTAGAGGGCTGTATGCAGAGCCCAAGCTGCCTGGAGTGCCAGGTTCCTAAGCTGTCCTCTCTTCCTGGCAGTCCCAGCCTTGCACCAGCCTTAGGCAAGCTATTCACGCCCCACATGGTGTAGAGATCCTGTCCTGCCATGAGTGCATGCCCCCACCCTCAGTGCAGAGTGGGTCCTGGCCTGCAGAAACCCTTGTCCATCCACGAGTCCTGGATTTGCCTTTCAATGGGAAATGGCTTCCCTCTGAGATCACAGGCCCTGGGAACCACTTTCTAGAATGCCCTGTGGGTGAAAGCCAGGGGTCTGTTCCAGCCAGCCCCAGACTTCAACAGGACCTCCAAGAACGTGTGTGTCCTAAGACTGGGGTGTGCTGCGGGGCCGGGGGTTATGACCTGTTTCCTTCAGTGCACTAGAGACCTGTGCTTAGCCATCCCAAACGCTGGAGCTCACCACCATCTGTTACGTTCTTCATCGACATTGCAGTTAGGTGGCTCTTTTGAAGGTGGGGGCCACAGAGGATGATGATGGCTCTTATGTCCCCTCCCCGACTCCAGACATGGGAGTTTAAAGGGACACTAAGGCCCCTTAGGAGTCATGTGACCTGCTGATTGGTGGCTATTTAATAGGAACAGATATATGACTTTTCAGAAAATCAGTTTGGTACATGTCAACTTCCCCTTCCCGCCGTGTCCTGGTTCCCATTTGTCCTGGATGCTTCCGATGCCCCGTGATGCCCATCTCGGTTGTCTTCTGACAAGTTAGCAGATCCCCAGGCAGAGCTTAGAGCCGCTCTCTATCTCTCTTGATCTGACGGTCTTCTCTGCTGCACAGGGAGCTCCACGTCTCCCCAGTCAGTGTCCTCCAGTGTGCGCCCAGTGTGGGGTACATCTGGGTTTTATGGAAGCTTGTGTGGAATGCGAGTACTCCGACAACCACTAGGGTTGGACTCCCTAGGTCTGGGCGCTCGCTGAAATCACTGTACTGAGGTCCTCTGGTGATTCCAAACACTGGCCCGACCTTTGGGTCTCAGGATCCACCCAGCATCCCTGAGCACTCTAGGTGTCCTTGTCTCTGATAAGCCCATTCAGAACACAGGGACTGGCTGTGCATCAATTCCCGGGGGGCAGTCGCAACAAATGACTGACAGCTGGCAAGTGTAAAACAGCTGGAATTTATTCTCCCATAGTTCTTGGAGGAGCTTCGGGGCACAAGGTCAGAAGCAAGGAACTGGCAGGTAGGCCCTTCCTGGCAGGTGGCTCCTGGAGGTTCCAGGAGGGTCTGCTCCAGGCTCTCTGGTACTGGCAGTCCTTGGTCCACCTGAGGCAGAGACATGGCACTGGAATCTCTGCTCTGTGTTCGCCTGGCCTTCTCTGCATGTGGGTCCTTCATCTTGGTTATCAGTTTGATGGGATTCAGAATCTCCGTGGAAACAGACCTCTGAGCAGGTCTGCAAGGGAGTTTGTAGATTGGGCTAACTGAGGAAGGAAATGCACCCTGACTGAATGTGGGGTCACCATCCGTCCCATGGCCTGGGGTCCCAGACTGAACAAGAGAGGAGACCTCGAGGGGAGCACCAGCAGGCATCCCTCTGCGTCCTGACTGGGTGCGATGCGGCCAGCCGTCCCCCTCATGATGGACTGCACCCTAAAACGGTGAGCCCTCCCTCCCTTAGGTGGCTTCCTGTCAGGTGTTGTGTCAGCGATGAGAAAGGTGAGGAATGCCGCATGTCTCGACTTCCTTTTTCTTAGATTACCCCAGGCTAGCCCAGTATCCAAGACGTGCTGTGGGGCTGGGCTCTCGACTTGTGTTATGGCTGCCTGTCTTTCTGGGCCACTGCCTCCTCCAGGGTAGGTGGTGTTGGACTCTGTCCCACAGTGCCTGGGGTGCTGAGAGACCTCGGTGTGTACTGAATGAGGGGCTTCCCACACACCGCCATTCCCCGCCCAGCCCTTCCACCCCTTCCCTTCTGAGCATAAAACCCTTGTCTCCGAGTGCTGATCTTCAGACTCACATGGCAGTTGAGTGCCTCAAATTGTCCCCTCTCAGCATTTTCGGCATGTGGAGCGGAAAGCACTGAGCGGGGCGGGGGAGGGGAGAGGGCTGGTGTTTGGCCCAGGTTGCCTGTCCTTACCCCGTGTCTCTCGGGAATGGTGGTATTCGATGATGAGTGGTCACGACAATTTCCTGTGCTGGTTCCTGTGATTCTGTGCACTCTGCCCAGTGTGAGCTTAGATGCAGCTGTGATTCTTCCACGTGAGGCTTTCAGCTCCTGGCCGTGAAGGTGGGACTGAGGCACGTAGGAGACATGCTCGGAGGACACCAAGGAACTATGGTTGGGGTGACAGAGGGGTGCAGAGTGGGTGCTGAGTTACCACTTCACAGTCTGTGTGCGCGTGTGCGCGTGCACGCATTGGAGTGGGCGCGTGTTCCAGTGTGTGAGTACATGTGTGCATTCGTGCGTGTGGCAGTCAGAGGACCACTCTGGGTGTTATTCTTTAGGTAGGCTGGACTAGCTGGCCAGCGAGACCGAGGGTCCTCTGCCTTCCATCTCACCATCGCTGGGATTACACATTGTACCACCATGCCTGGCTTTTCACATGGGTTCTGAGGATTCAGACTTGGGTCCTCACACTTGCAAGGCAAATGCTTTACTGACTGAGCCATCCCCGTACTCCTGAACTTTACAGTCTTGTTTTTGAAGCCACACCACCTGTCTAGCCAGCTTTTCTGTTGCTGTGATAGACCAGTGACCAAAAGCCACACGAGGAGGAAAGGATTTATTTAACCTATACTTGTAGGTCATAGTCCATCACGGAGGGAGGCCAGAGCAGGGGACCAGGCAGGAACCTGGAGGCAGGAACCGAGCAGACCGGGGAGGAGCGGTGCTCACTGGCTGACTTCCCCTGGCTGCTCAGCTGCCTTTTTTTTGTATACAGCCTGGGCACCCAGAGATGGTACCACCCACAGTGGGCTGGGCCCTCCTCCAGTAATCAGCAATTAAGACAGTGTCCAAAGACATGGCCACAGGCCAGTCTGATGAAGGTTAATTCCCGAATTAAGGTAATTCCTGAATTGAGGGTCCTTCTTCCCAAGTGACTCCAGTTTGTGTCAAGTTTACAAAAACTCATCAGTACAAGCAGCACTTAGGAAAAACAAGAAACAACAGACACCTATCACAAGAGTTCCTGGGTCAGACAACCCTTAACTGCACATGAGAAGAGTCAAGCTGGGATAGTCTTAGAGGAATCTCAACTGGGAGGAGATGAAGGTAGGCCCCCCGACTTCTGTCTAGGTCACATTGGGGCACATGTCTGAAGGGTGGATGGTGGAAGGACTCCCATGGTCTAAATTGGGTGGGTGTGGGGTCAGTCAGAGCCAGTAAATACCTCTCCGGGTTTCCATGTGGCTAATCCGGGAGATTCCTTCCCGTTAAAAAAGTCATTTTAAAAGACCAAATCCTCTGCTCTGCAGTAGGGAGCCTTTGCTTTCCAGACTCACATTCCACTGCGGGGAAGCCAGAGGGCTTAGGAAGAACAGGTGTGGCTTTGCGGGAGGTGACGGGAGCCATGCGGCCAGAGCCATGTGGCTAATGACAGCTGAGGTCTGCAGTCTGTGTGGGCACAGCTCGTCTCTAGGGCAGGCGTTGCATCTCCGCATCTCCGGATGCAGCAGTGTCCGTTCACGAGCTGGCCACGGATGTGCTGCTCCTGTATGATTCTGCGCTGCTGGGCTTTTTCTCCAGCCCCCACTCCCTGCCACCTTCCCCTTTAAAATATTAAACGTGACCTCCATTGGGTTGTTTTATCTGCCAGCTGGAGAAAGTGATGGTTGGGAGCGGCTGTGAATAGCAAAGTTAATTCCTGCCCATTGTCACTCGCTGTACACTGTGGCTGGGCAGATGAGCCGAGCCGGCCTGAGGAGCCTCAGTCACAGAGTACTTATGATGACTTCCACAGGACGGCTTCCATTAAAAGCCAGGCCAGGGGGGAGCTGGGGAGCCCATGTCCGAAACAGGCATGTAAATATCAAGCGTGTGGCACGCTGATGAGCTGTGGACCGGGCTAACCTGTTTTCCCCAATCTTTGCTGTTTGTGTTTTTGCCTGGCTCTGTGGGGAGATGTGCTGTCAGATGGATTAAATGACATGGGTTGCGCGTCTTCAGCGGAACAAGGTTTGTTTTCCTTTGCCATGTCCTTCTGCATCTATGGAGAAAGAAGTGAGAGGCGTGTGTGTGAGTGTGTGCGTATGTGTGTGTGTGTGTGTAGGTCACAGCACAGTCGATGGAAGCAAGGTGTGTGTGAGTTGGGTGTCTGCTTAGCTGACTAAGGAGTACTTGGATACGGTTGCTAGGTTTCCAGACCGGGAGCCTGTATCATTACTCTGTGGATTTGCATAGATGATGGATGGAGAATGCTGTTTTCAAATAGATTCCTTAACGTAATATTTTGTGTGTGTTTGTGGGTGAGAATGTGAGATTCTTTGAGAATATATGTACGTATTTGGAAGATATCACCTGCTGGTAAATAAAATAGCTCTGACCCAAGAGATTTCTGTTTTCCTGGTGCTTTTGGCTGTGAAACGCTAGTTCTGATGAAACAGGTATGGTTATCTGAAGTGAACCATGGGAGCCTTTGTGTTTCTCAAAGAGACAACTCAGCAGGTTCCCAGGAAAGCCCAAACACTGACCTATTTCCTTGAATGGGCAGATGCAGGTGGAGGGGGTCCCCAGTGTGGAGCCCCCCCCCCAAGCCTTCCCAGGGAAAGACAAGATGGTATTTGAATTAGACAGCCATCACACAGCTGTTGACTAGATTCCCATAGAATATTTTCAGAACAAGTGGCCGAGTAAGGGGGCAGGACAGAACACTCTGGAGATACTGCAGTTTCTAAGAAGATGGTCAGTGCCTGGTGGTAGGGCTCACCCTGTTCTTGTCTCCCTTCAAGGGGTGGTGGGACATTCAGTTTTTGCCAGCCTGGTTAGTATGTGTGTGTCTGTGTGGTTTGTGTCTACCCAGTCCTTGCTCTGGACTGGTCCTCTATCTGAACATGTCTGGTTCAGTTCTGTCTGTGTTTGGGGTCTCTGGCTCATTTCTGTCTGTGGTTGGGGTCTCTGGCTTTGTTCTGTCTTTTTTTGGGGTCTCCGGCTCAGTTCTGTCTGTATTTGGGATCTCTGGCTCAGTCGGTTCTGTCTGTGTTTGGGGTCTCCGGCTCGGTTCTGTCTGTATTTGGGATCTCTGGGTCAGTTCTGTCTTCGTTTGGGGTCTTGTGGCATGCTGCCTGTTGGAAGACATTGGTTTCATTGTTGCTGGGGTTCCACGTTCCCGCCTCTTCTCCCATCTGGCTCTATCCTTCATTGATAAAGCAGTTGATAGGCTGCTGTGAGACTGAGTCACACCCTCTTGGTAACTGCCCTGTGCTCCGATGTGTTAGGTGCAGTTGGTATTTTGACATTTGATGATTTCCAGCACTGACGCCGGGTGAACGTCTACTCTGGGTCCACTGCTAGCCTGTGCTGTGTGCAGTAAGCTCCAAGGGCACTGTGGGTCTGATCCTGTAGGATGTGGCAACAGGTCTCAGCCTCCTGTCCTGTTTGGGTTTTCATGTGTTTCGTGGTCTCTGTCTGTCCATGTGCACCACACACACGTCCTGGGCAGCTCTTCTATTCCAGCTTGCCCTGTGGCCAATCCCCACTTCAGCCCAATCAGAACTCAGCCTGAGTGAGAGCCTGGGCAGGGGCCCATGTGACCTGTCTTACTGTGGTCCCTGCTGGCCAGCCATCCTGCTTGTCTTGCTGTGCACACATGGGGCTGCGGGACAGTGTCTACACCACCCTCCACCCCAGACACATAGACCCAGGACTTTGCAATCTGGGTTGACTGGAGCCTTTCTGAATTATTACGTCCAGATCTTCCTCAGGAAAGAGCCCCATCCTCCATGCCAGAAGCTCCAGGGGGCCTGCTGCTGTCCGCTACCCTCATTCAATGAGCTCTAGTAATCCCTTCAATATGATGTACCCTCTTCCCTGGACCCAGCCCACCAAAACTCAGAACCTTTTATGACAAATTCTGCCTGACACATCCTTCCCATTTGAAAGCTTTTGAAAGATGTCCATGCCCCTCAACTGTCTTGTGGAGGGACAGTGCCTGCGGTGGAGGCAGGGTTCCAGCTATGGCTGTCACTGCACACTGTCCTGCCCTGCACCCCAGCGCTCTACCTGCTGCCTTCCTACTCTGTGGTCACTGTCGGTGGAAAAAAGCCTTGGGCCGGAGGTGCTGGACAGCTCCCATTAAGTGCTGAACCAGCACACAAGCTTGAGTCACTCACATTGTGGGCCATGTGCCTGTGAAACTGGGAGAATGAAAGCCCTGCATTAAGTAGGAGGTGAAGCAAGTCTCGGGTTGATTGTCTGATGGGTCCTCCAGACCCAGTATGGGGTGGTCCATGCATAGCTAGTCTGCTCCTGTCCCTGGACCATTGACATAGCTCCGCCCCAGTACTTGTAAGGCCCCACAAGATGCCTTCAACTCAGGCACCTACTGGGACTCAGCCTTTCATAAAATCCCTGAAAGTCAATACCAGTGCAGCTTCCTCCCTGAGGAGGTAATCTCTTGGACGCTGTGACGGGGGTATCCCTGTCCTTATTCTTGCCTGTATAGCATTCCTCCATCACCTGAGTTGACCCATCCTCCCTCAGCCCCACTCACCTGTTATCAGCCCAGCTTCATCTGAGGTGCAGGCTGAGCCTCAGTCTTCCCTGTGCTTTCTCTGCTTGAAGGCCCTGCCTCTGGCTCAGAGCCACGGAGACCACTGTGCCTTCAGAGGCCTAGGGATATCTGACATCACCCATTATCCAGCCATGCCCCCCCACATGACTGTGCCTCTCTGTTGGTGGCCTCCTGCATCCTCTCTTGTTCTTTTGGATTGCCCTGAGCCCAGGGGCGGGGGTTCAGCAGGGACTAGAGTCTTGTATCCCACTTGAAGAACTGGATTCTGCAGATGGTAGATTTTCAGGGTAGCCAGGTAGGAGGACCAAGGTCCACAGGAAGCTCTGACATCCCAGGGCATGGAGTGCGGCCCGATCTGAACAAGAAACTGCCAACATACAGACATGCATTGGGCCCTTCCAGCTTGGAGACAGGCTCTCACTCCGTAGCGCAGGTAGACCTAGAACTCACTGTGCAGTGCGGTCTGACCCCAAGCTAGTGGTAATCCTCCTGCCTCAGCCTCTCCCCAGTGCTGGGACTTCAGTGCTTTTTATTCAGCTCCAATGGGAGTGAGTATGCTGTCACTGTCACATCTGACCTGTGGACAGAGCAGAGAGAAGTCTAGAACTGACCCGTTCCAAGCTGCAGTTAGAGCAGGAGTGATGGTGAATGGAGGCCTAGCAGCGCAAGTGGCTCCTGCCCTCGGCCACCCTTACTCCCTGCCGCCCCCTGACAGGCTTCAGGCCGGCCTCATCCCACCCTGTCTCACAGAGCCTCTAGTGCTGGCTGCCCACTCACCTGGAGCCATCCACCTCCCAGCTCAGGAGCCCCGACCTGTGCAGTTCTCCTCAACGCCATGCCAGCCGGGACAGTGGTACAGAGATGGAATTTCTGTGGTTTCCAGGCCCTGGGGCCTCTGTTCCCTCCCCCACCCACCCACGTTCCTATCCCCACGTCGGCTCTGGCAGAGTCTCCCAGGGTCCTCGGCCTTCTCTACCACTCCTTCTGTACACTTGCTTGACTGTCCTATCTCCCACCAGCCTCCGCCGTAGAAACCATCACCTGCCCTCCTCTCAGCGCGTAGGCAGGGATGTCTTCCAGCAGAGAATGCCTTAGGTACCTCCTCCTCCTCTTCCTTCCTTCCTCCTCCTCTTCCTCCTCCCTTCCTCGTCCTCTTCCTCCTCCCTTCCTTGTCCTCTTCTTCCTCCCTTCCTCCTCTTCCTCCTCCTCTTCCTCCTCCCTTCCTCCTCCTCCTCCTCCCTTCCTCCTTCTCCTCCTCCTCCCTTCCTCCTCCTCTTCCTCCTCCTCTTCCTCCCTTCCTCCTCCTCTTCCTCCTCCTCTTCCTCCCTTCCTCCTCCTCTTCCTCCCTTCCTCCTCCTCTTCCTCCCTTCCTCCTCCTCTTCCCCCTCCTCTTCCTCCCTTCCTCCTCCTCTTCCTCCCTTCCTCCTCCTCTTCCTCCTCCCTTCCTTGTCCTCTTCTTCCTCCCTTCCTCCTCTTCCTCCTCCTCTTCCTCCTCCCTTCCTCGTCCTCTTCCTTCTCCCTTCCTCCTCCTCCTCCCTTTCTCCTCATCTTCCTCCTCTTCTTCCTCCTCTTCCTCCTCCCTTTCTTCCTACTCCTCCTCTTCTTCCTCCTCCTCTCCCCCTCCCCTCTTCCCTCTCTTTGCTCCTCCCCCACTTCCCGTCTTCCTGTATCATTTGACCCACCAGCCACATCCCATCAGAGACCCACCTTCTAGAAAGTTTAGGGAGCTCACTCTGGGGCTTCCAAAGTCCTTGCAGAGCCAGATGTGATGGCTCACTCCTGTAATCTCAGCAGGTAGGAGGCCAAGGCAGAAGGAGAGCTGTTCTAGACTAACCTGGGTATATAGTAAGTTCTAGGTCAACCTGAGCTACCATAGCAAGGCTCTGTCTTGCAAAGAAAAAAGCCAACAAGTTGAGTGTTTCTACAGAGAGAGGGTCTAAGAATCTGGGCCTTGCTGTTCACCAGTCCTGGGATTCTTCACCTAGGAGGGTCTATGGGGCTCCAACTAGATTGCTCAGTTCCTAGGGAGGAGCAATGGCAGTGAGGTGGGACCTTGTGAAATACCCCCATGCACATTGGCATGCCAACTGCTGAGATTTCGCAGGTCTTGTTTAGGCAACCATGTTGTTGAGATTTCGTGGGTGCAGCTTCCTGTCAAGTGGAGGAGACACTGTCTAATGGCACACACCCTGGTCCTCAGCATCCTGGTCCTCTGGATCATACAATCTTTGCATTCCATTTTCTGTGAGCCTTGGTGTAGAGGCTGTGTTATAGATGTGCCAATTGTGAACCTCGGTAACCATCTCCATCAGCTGCAAAACAATCCTTTGATGAGGAGTGGGAGCTACCCTCACCTGCTTACAACTTCCAGAGTTCTGCACAGGCAGCTTTCGGAGGTGTGGCGCCTGTCCAGCGGGTTGACGGGCCGCCTGGTTAGCTCTGCCTGGAGCTCCTGCAATGTGCTCCTTGTTCTTCCCGGCTGCTTAGCGCTCATGACCTTCCTGGCAATCAGAACATCCTCTCTCCACCCGGGGCCAGAGACGCAGTTCAGACCCCACTTTCCAGCCAGTCATCAGACCCCCTCAGCAGCCTCCTAGCCTGCTGATATTAACATCCAGCTAGTCCCCACCTCAGTTTCTTCCCTGTGCTGCAACGAGACCCTCTGTCAAAGCAGCCTAGGGAAGGGTTTATCCTGCTCGCAGCTCAAGAGTGCCATCCATCATGGCGGGGAAGCCAGAGTCCCAGGAACCTGACTCAGCCGGTCACATCACACCCACAGTCAGGAAGCAGAGTTGTGAATGCTGGTGTTCCACTGGTTTTCTCTGTCTGTGAGGGCCAGGATTCCAGCCTGGTGGGCAGATGTTCCTCCCTGGCCTCCCATGCAGGCCCCATGCTGTGCCTTGCCCTGTCTATCCCCATCTTCTGCCCAAGTTCTCGAACCTGGTCTAGCTGCCTTCCACGGGCCCTCCTGCCCATCCCGGCAGCCAGCCACACCTCTGCCCCCACTGGGAACACAGGCCTCCTTATTGCTTCCAGCAGAGCGGCCTATTTTTTAAAATCCTGTGTTCAGTTTATGCTGGGCTAGATGGTAACCGGGGGCCAGGTCACTCACGGTCCCCAGTCCCTGAAAAGCTGCTTAGCAGGTAATTATCAAGGGCATAGCCAGGCAGGTGGGATACTGGTCCTGACACCCATGGGCAGCAGCTTCTCAGACACGTAGCGTGGTTCCTGACCACCCTGTCAGACTCCCAGGACCTTAGCGAAGAACTCCATCCTGTCCTGATCTCTCCTCACCTGCGTGCTTCCCTGACAGTGGTACCAACTGACAGACCTGGGCACTGCAGTACCAAGTAGGCCCCAGTGGGCCAGCACCGCGAGAGACAGTCCCTCTCTAGAGCCCTCTGTGAGGACCCTCATCCCTCAGCAATCCAGATGGTGCCTGCATGACTCAGCTAAGCATTCAGTTCCACCCAGAACTTCTAGAATTTTCTTCATAAAGCCCCATGCACACCAGGAAATAGCCAAGGAAATAGAATCTCATAATTCTGCAAAGACTTGCTGATGTGGAGCCGATGAAAACACATTAGGCCAAGGACTCCGGAGGATGGAGTTCCATCTGGAATTCTCCAGGTGATACCGGACCGGCCATGGGTCTCTCTGGGCCTCAGCGACTTGTGCAGATAAATGGCTGCGGCCATCCCCACACCCACGGCAGTTACATGTAGGATTCCCTCTGGGTTAAACCTGAGCCCAAACACAAATAGAGAGAATAGAGTCTCCTTGAGTCTCTTTATGGCAAGCCAGGTATCTGAGCCGCATCCGAAGGGGCTGAGGGCTGGGCAGGATATGCGTGGTGGCATTCAACAGAGTGGAGGGAAGTTTCCTGATTCTGCTCTGATAAGCAGGGTGGCAAGACTTCGTGGGGGCTGGAGTGAGAAGAGAGCGGGCTCCCCCATGCGTACGCCTCAGTGGGACTCACTCCAGCCCAGCAGGGAGGAATTAAGTGGAGAGCTCAATGAAGGGGCAGGGATTGTCAAAAGAGAAGGCAGAGACGTGAGCTGTCATCTACAACGGCCAGATAGACTCACATCAACATAGTCTCATCCCCTACGGCCATCACCACATGGACAGGTAGAGAGCCCTGGAACTATTTTGCTTCCCCTAGACTGGACCCCTGGGATGTCTGTCAGGGTACCTGGAAGGAGGTTGGTGTGTGTCACATGGTCTGGAGGCGCAGAAAGCTCAGCTGGATCTGTGGAGAGGATCTGCCTGTCTCCTGGGGAGATGGTTTGTCATCAGCCCATCAGAACTCGTCACAGTGGTCTCAGGCATTGATTTCCTTTCTCTCTCATTCTCAGACCTGGGAGCCAGCAAGATGGCCCAGCAGTTAAAGACACATGTCACCAAGCCAGATGACCTGAGTTCGATCCCTAGAAGCCACACAGTGAAGGAGAGCCAGCTTCCAAAAGTTGTTCTCTGGTGCACGTGCACTGTATAAATGGAACATTTTTAAAAAGATGCCCTGCTACATCTGGGAGACGGAAGAGGGCACAGGGCTGGAGGGCAAGCCAGTGCAGCTGGAGCTGGGCCAGGCCCAGATCGCAGCCACTTTCTTCCGTTCTAGGTCAACAGATAGCTCTAGACCACATGGTCACCCTTCAGCTTGCAGGGCAGGGGAGGGCATTGTGCCAAAGACCAAGACAGAAAGAGGCAGGTGACAAATGCTGGCTGCACAGCACACAGCCACTGAAGAAATTTGGCTCAGGAGCCTGGAGAGTTACAGATGACATACTGGCCACTCACAGGAGCCCAGGGCACGGGCCCGTGTACTGGCTCTGAGCCTCCTGGCATCTGTCCTTGCAGCATCTCCTGGCTGCAGAGGATGAAGGCGGCTTGGAGGGAAGCACTTGATGCAGGAGTGTGAGGACCTGAATTCAGATCTCTAGAACCCTCTTGTAAAGCCAATGAGGTAGCGCATTTGCAGTCCCAGCGCTCCTACAGGATGGGCAGTGGAGAATCTCCGAAGGCGGGGGCAGGGAGGGGGGCAGCCTGTGTGACCAATGTGGGGCAGGTAACAAGAGAGACCCTGTCTCAATCAAGGTGGAAAGGGAGGGTAGATCAACACCCCTGACTGTCCTCTGACCTCAGTGTACACACTGGCACACATGTGTCCAGACACACATACAAACACGCACGTGTAGAGGGACGGCCTGTCTCCTCTGACGTGTCCTATCACTGAGTGCCACGTAACCGTGGTTGCGCACCCACGGGCCCAGCCGCAGCCCTGATTCAAGTTAAGTGCATGGGGTCTGGGCTTCCCTGCAGAAGGAGTCTTGTCCCCAGCTGCCCTCCCATGCTCTTGCTGTGGGACAAGGAGAGAGGTGGACGAGAGCAGAGTGATCTGTGGTCCAAGCCCACCTCCTTCCTCCGCTCTGCTGTCCTGGGAATCGTCCTGGGAATCGTGAGCACCCTTCTCTGTGCTTGATTTCTATTCTTTGATGTTTTCTCAGTTTCATATAATATATTTTGATCATACTTAGACCCCCTCCCCCACCTACACCCCCCCTTTTCTGCCCCATACACATTTTCATGTGTGTGTGTGTGTGTGTGTATGTATGTATGTATGTAGTTTAAGGCCTGTTGAGTCAATTTGGGGTTCCCAAAAGCCCTTCACTGTGTGGGTTCATCCAGTCGAGACTGGTTAACCTAGCCAGCATCACATCCTTAGAGAAACCTTCCGTTCCCCTCCCATCAGCCCTCAGTCCGTCCCTCGGGGTGGGCTGGGGTTCCCTTCCCACTCCCCCGACTCTATGCTAGAATTTTGTCTGGCTTAGGCTTTTGTGGAACTTGTGCATGCTGTCATCACTGCTGTGAATTCTTTGTGTTTAAAATGTAAAACAGCAGTCAGTGCAGGGGGCAAGGCTTGAAGTGTGAGTAAGCGCAGATCCGTGCTCCCAGGAACAGCTTTATTGGGTTGAGACAGGACCTTTCACGCCAACATTTTAAAAAGCATTTTATTTCTTATTTTTATTTTATGTATATGAGTGTATTGCCTGCATGTGTGTAAGTACAACCCTGTCATGCAACGCCTGAGGTGGTCAGGAAAGGGTGTTGGGTCCCCTGGAACTGGAGTTAGGGCCTGTTGTTAGCTGCCACGTGGGTGCTGGGAATTGAACCCAGATCCTCTGCAAGAGCAGCCGGTGCTTTTATCCACTGAGCCGTCTCTCCAGCCCCCTTTTGTGTTTTTTAATGGTGCAAAAGTAGTTCCCATTCAGTAGAAAGCAGGCTTTGAATTTTGGACATTTCCTGGGCTGGTGACCTGTGGTCTCCTAATCTCCTGGGTGCTGGGAGTGGCCACAACCCTCAGCTCCCGTCACTCCTGAGGAGACACCAGGAAAGGCAGGGTGCTCTGTAGTGTGCTGAGTGGCTTAGCTGTGGCCTTGGTAGATGGGACATACTTGGTTCACTTTTCTTCTTGCCTTTCTGGTGTGGAGGGTGGGGCCTACGGTCTCCCGCTGGTCAGATACTTGGGGGAGCTGAGCAAGTTTTCAGTGAATTTACTCAACAATAGCTTTAACTTGAGATGTGCCCACTCTGATTCAAAGAGCAGCCAAATGGGCTTCTAAATTCCACCCAAGTCCTGTCTCTCAGAGCATCCCTGTTAAGCCACCTCCCTGCCTCTCAGGCTCGTGCACACCCAGCACAGAAGCTGGGTGGGAACTGGCCCAGCACTCTGCCGTAGGCAGACGGGCACAGGCGGCTGAGCTGGGCGCAGAGCCAAGCTGTCTCTGTTCCCACTTCCACAGCGCCCTCTCCCGTGGGGCAGCGCACTCAGCACTGAAGATGGTCACGAACTTCCAAGAGTTTGGGGGAATGGGAAAATGGAAAGTGACCGGGGGGCTCCGGGTGGGGGGTCCGCTGGGCCCGGGTCCCCTTCTCACTGTAAGGTCAGATTCCATAATTGCTGTGAGCCCTGTCCTGGGAATAGGTCTTGACAGTGACGCCCCAGGTGGGCTATGGGTGTGTCTCCTTGAGCCAGCCCCTTAAAGGTGTTGGCAGACTCTCCACTTGCACTGAACTCATGTAGTGGCCCAAGAGCAGGATTCTGTCCTGTCTGCATGTGTGTAAGTGCACCCTGTCATGCAACGCCTGAGGAGGTCAAGAAAGGGCATCAGATCCCCTGAAACTGGAGTTAGGGCCCGTTGTTAGCCACCATGTGGTGCTGGGAATTGAACCCAGGTCCTCTGCAAGAGCAGCCAGTGCTCTTATCCACTGAGCCGTCTCTCCAGCCCCTCTTTGTGTTTTTAATGGTGCAAAAGCAGCTCCGGTTCAGTAGCTCCCTCCGTCCCTCCCTTCCGTCCTTCTGTTAAAAATTAAACCTGAGGTCCAAGGACCCCCAAAACACACAAAGAGCCTGTGTACCAAGTGAAAGTAACAGCAAGGCAGGTTTACTCTGGCAAGAGGGTATGCTGTGTCATTCAGCTTGAGCCCGTGTGTCCCACCTGGACGCTCCATAAGTTGGGAGTGCTGTGTCTTGTCCCACTGGCTGGGTTCTGACCTCCCAGTTTTTCTCAGTTGGCTATTTTTTAAAAAATCAGGACAGAGGAAAGAAGAAAGGGGAGGACTGAAGGGCAGGGAAAGGACTCAGCTGCCCCAGGCCATGGGTTCCAGGCCCGCAGCAGGACTCTGTGTAAGCAGAAGTTTTACAAAGCGTGGGTGAGGGGTTCAAAGACTGGACGTCTCCACTCAACCAAAGTGTCTGACGGACAAGACTGACGTTTACTTCTCCTCACGCCTCCTTTCTTCCCTCTCCCTCCTTTCTGCTTTCACTCCCCTCCTTCCTTCTGATCTAGTCCCCCTCCCTCTCTCCCTCCTCCTCCCCCTCTCTCTTTCTTTCTCCCCCTCCGTCTTCCTCTCTCTCCCTCCAAAAATTGTTTAATACGTATTCAGTGGTGTCTTTGCTCCGTGCCTTTGTAGCATGTGAAACTTTTGATAAGGCGGGACTGTATTAATATAGATATCCCATCTGCTCTCACTGTGGGCAGCTCTGTAGCATACATGTCCTTGGTTTAACTGTGTCCTAGAGATGGCAATAATAATCATCTTTTAATTTTTGTTACACTTTGCGTGTGTGCACGTGTGTGCGTGTGTCCACACATCCAGGGTGCATGTGGAAGTGAGGGAACAACCCACAGGAGTCACGTCTCCCTGGTATGGTTCCAGCTCCAGGCATTGAACCTGGGTCGCCAGGCTTCCTGACAGGCACCTTCACCCGACCAACCATCTCTATTTTTAAATGAACCTGTGCCCTCTCGTCTCAGGCACGGGTGTGCCTCTAGGGAGGGGCGGACACTGCCTTCCCTGAGCCTCCCTCCTGCCACTCACAGGGCTTTCATAGACGGTGGTTAACACGTTCACAGCAGACCCCATCCTAATCATTGGAGAAGCAAAACTTATTGTCTGGTGTCTTAGAATAGTCTGCAGTTCTGGATGCTCTGGTTGCCGTGGCAACAGTTCTTTGTTTTGGAAAACCCAGACATTATCCCATCCAGATGTGGGTTTGGTGAGGGTGGCCATGGTTTCCCATGTTCTGCCTCCTTCAGAGCCGTGACAGTCATTGTGTTCCGTGTCCCACTTGACGAGGGAACATGGGTGTGGGGAGACGGACAGAGGTGCTCTCCTGCCCCAGGAGCTGGGCTCCTCCAGCTGTCTCTGGCATCTTCCCTTCCAGCCAGCCATGCCAGATAGGTGACTCCAGGCCACCCCGTGCAAAAGACATGTCTCGATACTTAACATGACGGGGCAAGAAATGCCGTGTCACCTTGCTTGTCATGTGTGGATGCATATGCATATGTGTGCACATGTGTGTGGAGGCTAGATTGGCACTGGGTGTCTTCCTCAGTTACCCTCCACCTTGGTTTGTGAGGCAAGGTCTCTCACTGAACCTGGAGTTTACGGACTGGCTTGGCTCGCTGGCCAGGAAGCTCTGCCCAGCTCCGCCCACTGCGGATGCGCACCATCATGCTTGCTTTCTTATTAACGTGGGTGCTGAAGATCTGAACTCAGGTCCTCTTTCACTGACCTCTCTCTCTCCAGCCCCACAAATCACTTTTCCGTTGACCAATGTGGAGGTGCAGAAGGGTCAGTGGATGCCCTGGCCAAGAAAGAGACACCCCAGAGTTGGGGTGACATGGTGTAGGAATGACTGTCACACTGCACATGGCTCACAGACCCCGCACACCCTCATCGCTGTCTGTTGCAGTCTCTGGCTGCTCAGGGAGCCCTTCCCCCAGCCATAATGCATGTTTCCAAGGCTGTGATCTGAGTGTCTCTCCCAAGACCTCATGTGTCTCAAGCTTGGTCCCCAGGGCGGCATTGTTGAGAAGTGGTGGACCCTTTAACAAGGAGAGTCCCGCCTCACTTCAGCTGTGGTCTCTCCTTCTCCCCTTGGTCCACCATTATGATGTCATTCACCAAGAGGCTCTCACCAGGGCTCGGCTTATACTGGTACCCGGCCCTGGAACTTCCCTGTCTCTCAGCTAATGGAACCTCTTTTGTTTATGAAGTTACCCAGACCCAGGCATTTTATCACAGTAATAGAAGATGGACTAATAGGCCCATCCACCATGGTGCCGCATGTGGCTAGGAAAGAGTTCATGTTCTTCTCCAGCCTCATCTCCCAGCCTGTTTCCACTAGTTCTTCACAGAGGGGACTGCCCCAAGTTCTCTATAAACTTCAAACCGGGACTCTTGCCTTCACTCCCCACGCCCACCTCCAGCCCTGACCCTGAGCATCAGCAACATGACAGCCATCACAGGAATGCAGCCCCCGCCCCCAACAAGCTGAAGAAAGATCTGGAAGATGGAAGTTTTTTTCCCAACCTCAGTGTCAGTCCTGATCCGAACCAACAGCTACTTATAGTTCATTTACCCTGGTAGTATGGTTATCCACGCCCCCTCAGGGCTCCTCATGCAACTGGACGCTACCCAGACCCACCAGACATTTGACACGATAAGCAACAGGTCCTGTCACAGAAGCTGGGTGGCATGCAGAAACCAACTGAGAAGCCTCTGGTTTTCAGAGTTGGCACCATGGATCTGTGTTTATTGACTGAACAAAAGGGCTCTTTATCTAAAGATAAGCCTGGGTCTGCCTTCAAGGCACCCAGAAACTCCTTTCAAGACAGTTTTGAGGGGCGGGCAGGTCAAGTTTTGCTTTTAAGTATTAATAGGGAGCAGACATGGGAATCCCAGGCACCTTCAAAGACTCTCTCGGTCAGGTTCAAACAGGGCCTCCGGTGACTGGCGGCCCCTCCGCCCTACCTCCAAATGCCCACAGCTGCTTCGAAGCCCCAAGGGCCCTGCAAGTGCTGGGGAGGAGGTGTGGTGTGGCCCTCACAGCGTCTCCCCCAAGCCCACGTTCACTTGTCTCCTTCTCTGCTCCCTCCCCTCCCTCCCCAGAGTACTCAGCAAAGGTTCTGAGGAAACTTAGGGTCTGGTCACAGCCCCCTTGCAAGAGCTTGTGCCCTCTGAGAGACAGAAAGGCCCAAGTCCAGTTGTGGCTTGCAATGGGGTGTGGCTCCCGAGGCCCTGCTGTGGTACCCCTTGGACTCCTTGCCACCTGGGCCTCTCTATCTTGGTGGCCTCAGATCCCTCCCAAACCCCCATGGAGAGCCAGGGATCTCCAGGCACAGCTCCAACAGGACCCCTCCCCACCTAGCCAGCTCAGAGGCCTCCACATCTAAGATGCTACTTGTGATAGCTAAATGTGTCCCCCAAACTGTGTTGAAGTCTAACTCCTGGATCCTCAGAAGAGAGCCTTTCTTTGGACATAGGGTTTTTACGGAAGTCATCAGGCAAAAGTGGGGGCATTAGAGTGGGCCCTCGTCCTACTGACTGGTGTCCTTGTGAGAGGGAGAGGCCTATGAGAGACACCCAAGGAGAAGTCACGGGAGGATTCAGGCAGGGTTCAGGATAAGGCCCCTGCGAGCCGAGGATGCCTGCAGATCTGATGTGCGCAGCTGCCGGGCTGCAGCCTGCGTCTGAACCCCCAGCCTTGCCTGCAGACAGCTCCCTGGGACCAGGAGCCTCAGTCCTCATTGCCATGCTTACCTCCCAGCAAGCACACATCAAAGGGCGCTGCTTCCTTTGCAGGCAGATGCCTTCTCAGTGTTCTTTGTTCTGTCTGTGCTCTCCTTGGCAGCGCCAGGCTCCATGGCACTGGTGGCTGGCACCGTGACCTCCAGGGCACCCTGTACCATCCCGGGCAGCAGTGCCCTGTGCTTTACTGCTTTTACCTTGGATTCGGCCCCTCCAGAAGGCCATGATGCGCCTCAGCTCCTCAGCTCTGCTTTGTACCTGTCCTCTGAAGGAGTGGGATGAGGTCTGGGGCTGGCACCTCTCTCTCGGGATTGTGGAAACTTGTGCAGACCTTCCTGATGCTGAAGCTTACACAGAAAGCTGCCACAGCCTGAGGCCTTTCAAATAAGAAGACTCACTGCGGGAGGGAAGGGGTGGCCAGAGACTGGGCGACAGGCAAATGGAGTCTCCAAGCTGAGAATGCCAGGCGCAGGGCTCCGGGGGACGGGGCAGCAGCTGTGTGACTGGAAGAGTCCAGTGGGACTTGAGGACAGGCCCCTTGACCTTGGAGAGGAAGTTGCAGGGGTCGTCCTGTCTCTGCCTCCCCAGCACTGGGACTACAAGCACCTGCCACTGTGCCCAGCTTCTTACATGAGTACTGGGGCTCAGACTCACCCTTGGTGTGGAGAGAGGTTTACATACTGAACCATCACCCTGTCTACTGAACTAATGAAGAGCATTGAGCCTGACGACCCATTAGACACTGGAAGAAAACAGTCTGCGACAGGAGGTGGTGGCAGCCAGCCTTCCTTCCTCAAGGTCCCCTACTGAGGTGACAGATGTGGTGACCCCGATGTGATCAGGAGCAGCTTGACGTGACACTCCTCAGGATGTCCCCCTTTTTTATTTTATTTAAATGGATTGCAAGTACGTCTGTCTTAGGTCATCAGGAACTTATCCTACCTTACCCATCATTGGCATATTCAACCCTTATTGCTGAATACCCTGTCTTAGGTTGGTTAGGATAATTCCCGAAGTTGCCCATCATCGACCATACTTGCCATCTTATTTTGAGGTCCAAATGACATTAACCCTTTGGGGAACTAAACCTCCAATTTGGAAGCAGGTGCTCTCCCTCAGAGTACATCATTTTTTGTCCTCAGCTCCTATGTCTTTGACCCAAGGCTCAAATATGGGGTCATATTTTAACCTCAGGGCCATTATCTGCACATCTTGTATCTGTGCCTTTACTATATTAATGAGGTGCTAAAAATGCACGGTCCTATAATTAGAGCTATTAGAATTAATAATACCGGTCCTAATATGCTGGACACCAAGGTGTCAGCCACGGGGAACCTTCAAACCGTTGTTGAAACCAGGGTCCCTGACTCCAATTCCTTTCTCTCTGATTTAAATCTTTTCTCACAATATCCAGATTTTGTAGCACCTTCCCAGAATGATCTACATAAAATCAACACTCTTCTCCCAAAGCTTTACATAGTCCTCCCTCCTTCAGGAATAGTAAATCTAGTCCTCTTCTATTTTGCGTTGTGGCTTTGGCTAGGGATGATAAGGATTGCTGTATTAGCCTTATAGATGTCTCTAATTTGTCCACCTGTGAGTCCATTGTAGCTTGGAGAGCTTGTAATCCAATCTGTGAGGTTGCCAAAGAGCCAGCGCCCAACCCTGCCCCTGTTAACCCTAATATTAACATTACTCCCACCGTCGTTACTCCTAAATCTCTTTTTTTCTACCCACAGTTGCTGCTTGCATTTCCTGTTCTGAAACATAGTTTAACTTTGGTAGGACTATTACTAACACACAGGAATCAGGCCTACTGCCTTCTCTTCTGGATCCCCTGGGCAGTGGCTCTGTGCTGTGTGCTCCAAGTTCTTGGTAAGCCCAGGCAGACCCTGCCGGGCCCCTCAGCAGCTTCTCCTTCCTGTCCATCCAGGTGGCCTGTCTGCTGGTGGGAGCCACAGCCGGGAATTAGGAGTGGCAGCTGTTCTAGCCCTGCTCATGTTGGGCTGAGGATCTGGCACCACCATCCCCCCATGCACATCTCAAGGACCACTTAGCCCTTACTTGAATGATGCCCTGCCCTCTGGGTCTGCAGGGAGGAGGATCTTGATAACATTTGGGCCACAACAGATTCGTTTCTCATGGGGCGATGCTGGCTGGGAACAGGATCCACATTCCAGCAAGCCTTGGGCATCGATCCTCGGGGCACTCATCCTACTCAGGAAGCCCACACTGCCCGAAGTTTCCACTTCTCAGTATTATCACCTTGGGGGTGTTGCATGAGCTTCTGGTCTGTTGCAAGGACAGGGTCTCCCCATGCTGGCTGAGGAGTCTCCCAGCTCACAGCATGACCTTGACCTTGCTGGGCCGCTTCTCCTGTTAGTGTTGGCCTGAGCCCCCACATTTGGGAGGAAGTTCCTGGACACAGGGGCTCCCTCTGGCTCAGCCCTGTGAGCCTCACAGTTAGCTTTGTCCTCGTCTCGTCTCTCCCCTTTCTCTCTGACACTCCCATCTCCCTCTTCCCTAGATTCCAGATGTGCAAAAAAGCAAGATGCCCAGTGGCGTTGCCACAGCAACAGACGCTGACTTGGTTGTCCAAATATTGCCCCTCTAAGGCACCTCTCCCTCTGCCTTCTGGGTGACAGTCTAGAAAGGATAGAAAGTGGAAGGTGGCGGGCAGGATCCAGAGCTGGGTGTCCTTTTCTGTCTTAGCAGGGGACCAGGGGCATGGGGACAGGGGACTCCGTGGTGGTTGGTTGTGTCTCCTTGTCTCCGTCTGCTAGCACTGGCTGGACAAAGTACTATTCTGGAAGCTCTGTGACTTTAATTTCCTTACAATTCTAGAGCAGAGGTGTCAAATTCAAAGTCAAGGTGTGGTGAGGCAGCTCCTTGGGGGCCTCAGCTGTGGCAGGTGGCTTGGCTTCCTCTTTTCTGGTTTCTGGCTGACCCAGGTTCCTGCTGTAATACCATGTGTGCTGGATTAGGGCCACAGTGTGACTATGCTGGGATTTGCCTCTCTGATGCTGTGATAAACCCCAGGAACGAAACCAACTCAGAGGAAGGGGTGGGTTATGTGGCTTATAGATCACAGCCCATCATGGAGGGAGGGCAGGACAGAACCTGGAGGCAGGAACTGAGGCAGGAACCTGGAGGAATGCTGCTTACTGGCCTGCTCCCTCTGGCTGGCTCAGCCACCTGTCTTATTCAGCCCATACCCACCTGCCCAGAGATGGTGCTGCCCCCAGTGGACTGGGCCTTCCCACATCAGTCAGCAATGAATAAAATGCCCCTCAGACCAATTGGATGAAGCAAAGTCCTCAGCTGAGAGTCCTTCCTCCTGGTGTGTCAAATTGACAGACCAAGACTAGCCACACAGACAGGTATGACAGGCCTGATTTTCCTAAACAAGGCCACACTCAAGACACAGGAGGGGTTTCTGGGGAGCGGGAGGTGCTGCATCCTGAAGCACTCTGGATAACGGCCAGGAAGCCTCACATTTCATCCTTTCATGTTGCCTGTGAGGAGAGACTAGGTTGTGCTCCCCCAGTCCCAGAGCTTCTGCCGAAGGAGCGCAGGGTGGGGGTGTCCTGGCCTTCTAGAGGCAAATCAGCCTGGTTTGGAAGGTGCTGAGTGTCCAGGCTCAGCTCACCTCTGCAGCCTCGAGGCTGTCCTTCTGTTTAGGTTACCTAACTTCTGTTGGGATTATTGGGTCAGGAGCACATCTGGGTGCTCCCCTACCCGGCCCCCAGTAAACCTCTGCTAATCTTGCCTGGGTGGATGAAAGGACCCATAGCCTCTGAGCCTTGTGTCTGACCCTCTGGGACCACCACAGGGCACAGACCTGCAGGGTGAGCGCGGAGACTGTGGTTGAGGGTTAACTGACGAGGTGGCCAGCTCAGTGCAATTAAGTCTGCAAAGGTTATTTGCAGATTTTTTTAGCACCAATTTTAGTTTTAAAAGCCTGTTTCTCACCAAATAAGACTTTTGATGAGAATTTTGATTGAATTTATATGTTGTGATGCTGCAAGTTCAGGTACAGGTCGGGCTGGGAATTTTTTCCGGCAGAACATACAATTACCCACTTCTTGTTTGGAAGCCAGTGATTGAACACTGGGTGGTGGGGACATAGATGAACTCCCATTGTAATGTGCTTCCTCATAGTCCCTATTGTTTTAAAACCATTAATCCTTCATGGCCCATTTTTAAAGAAGACAGGTTGGAGGAACAAGCCATTAGTAGGTTTGGAATTCGTTCATTTTTCTATGGGAAACAGGCATAACAGAGATTTCTGTGAAACTTGCAGGTACACTATAGGGCCACATGGGGCTTCTGGCCATGGGGTCTGACTAATGCCTAGCTGGCGTTACAAGCTCTAGCTGGGCGTGCTTGTTGAGTGACCCTGCCTGGCCTGAGCTCCCCCTGCCCACAGCGGGACCCGCCCCAGGGTTGGGCTGGGCTGAGCATCACTTCCCAGGGGTCCTGTGGAGACCTGACTGCTGAGGGAGACTTGCCTGTGCTTTGCACACCCACGTTCTTTGCTGTTGCTCTCCCCACATCATGGACTCCAGGGAGGCCCAGGAAGCCCGACTCGTTCATGGCTTGACTCAAATGATTTTCAGGGACCCTAGCCCACAGAGTACTTATTTAGCTTGGTTAAGTGACTAAAGGAGGGGAGGGAGGGTTGGGAGGGGAGGGGAAAGGATGGGGGAGGGGTGACTGAAGGGACCAGGAGGTGGGGAGGTACAGGCACTATCCTTGGTTTAACCTGGGGACACAGCTCCTGCCCACACTGCTGATGGGAACAGCACGAAGCTCAGACTGAAAGAGACACTCAGCTAGAGAACATGGCAGAGGTCTCTAAGCACACGGACATGCACACACCACACACCACCTCCCATCACACACCCCCACAGCATACCTCACTTGGGACACACATACCAAAACACAGCTACACATGCAAATCACCACCCACATAATACACTACACCACATCTACACATGTGTGCAAATCTCCAGATACCACCACACAACACACCTCATCCAGACACACACACTACAGCACGTCTTCACATGTGTGAATATCACTACACATCACATGTACCACATCGTATGTACCCAATATACCATACCCACATAATACCACAATGTACATACATATTACACCACAGCTCAATTAACACAACACATACAGCACACATGCACAGCACCACCCAACATCCCACACTGTACATGTCACACTCACCACAGATATCATTTACCACAGCACACCTCGTATGCACATCGTACACACTGTATCACATCTACACACATATGTAGCACACATATCACCTACACCACACCTTAAATGCAACACACAGCACACACGCACCACACAAGCATAACACCATGTCATAGCTCAGCATAATCATGCACTACCTCACACCAACATCATATCACGTGTCACATACACACTACATCGCATCGAACCTCATAAACCACACATGCATCACAGACACTGCACACACTCCCATCACCACACAGCACCACCCATCACACCCACACCCCACCACACACACAACATCACATCTACCATGTACCATACACATATCATGTTGTTCCACATTAGCACAGCATACCACACACATCACACCTCACACGTTAATACACATGTGCACCATACCATGCAGATCCGTATCAGCACATCATACCACACATCACCATGCAGGTCACACCAAACACTATGCCACTGCACGTACCATAAAACAGACGACAGGTCACACACCCATCTCCAGCACAGGCTGCCAACACTGTCCTAGCCCAGAGTCAAGCAGCCACGACCATGACTTGACCTCGCCCTTACGTGCCTCTTGACCGCCAGCACCTGCCTACTCTGCACTTCGTAGTCTCCATTCACAGCATGGAGAGGTAAAGGGCACATGTTCAGCCATGTCTTCAGGTGACTCAGTGAAGACAGCAATGCCCCGTCCCATCATTCAGGTGGTGATCAGCAGGACCCAGTCCTGGTTCCAGGGGGCTTTGTGCTACCCTCCAAGCGGGGATGTGGGCTGGAGGATGGAGGTGACACATGAGGGACACTCTGTGGGTCTCCTCACCGACGCAGTGAGCTGGGAGTCCTCTCTCAAGCATGTGCTTCCGCTTCCGTCGTGGGTCTGTGACTCGGGTGGCTGTGGTCTGAGTGTGCATCCAGGGCAGCAGGGCCACAGAAGCAAAGGGATCTCGGAGGGACAGTCGGGCCACTGGGAGTTTGGGGTGCCCCGGTGCAGAGCTGAAGAAAAGCCTCCATTTAGGAGCTCCCTGTTCTGTGGGTGGGAGGGAAGTAGCTTGACAGTGGTGGCTGTCGTGACGGATGTGGACAACGGAGGTGACTGCTGAGCCTGGCCAGTGTCAGAGGTTTCCAACCTTGAGTGACCTTGAGTCCTGGGAAGGGGGAGGGACAGGAAGGCAAGGGGTAGACTATCCATGTGGCCAGGGTCTGGAGAGATGTGCCTGGCTCAGCTGTGCGCAGAGGTCACCAGGCTGAGGGGAGGGGTCCACTAGCTCCCCTAGGTCACTGTGACTGTTGGCTGGGTGTGGAACTAGAGGTCGCTCTGTGCTGTGACATTTGTGCTCCAGGACCTCTGTCCCTTGGGTAGGTCTGTAGGAGGCTGACGGTGATCTGACAGGCGCTCCCTTCATGGAACCCCACTCCCTGACTCTGCTGGGCACTTGTCTTCTAGGATGGGACTCCTTTGTGGGTGGTACTGCTCTAATGAGCTTCTCCATCAAGACCCTGATGGGCTGCTTTCTTGATGTGTGTCTTTCTGAGGGAGCTGGTTTCTTAACTTGTGTCTGTGATGGAGGGTTCCTGGACTGTATGTCAGGAGTGATGGTTTCTCTTCCTCCACCTCGTCCTCCTGATCGTCTATTGACTCAAAATCTACCTACCTATTTACCCACCCACCCACCTACCCAGCATTTACGAATCTATACACTTCTTACACCACTCACCCATCTACACACCCACACACCCACCACCCAGCCGTCTACTCGTCCCCACTCTCTTGCATACCCCACCCAGTCACCCACCCACCCACTCGCCCCCCCATCCACCCATCTACCCGTACATCTCACACCCCCATTTTCCTGCTCTCTCCGCACCCCTCCACTCAGACAATGCTGTAGTAAAGGGAGGACACAGTGGTCACAGGAGATGAACTGCCAGACAGAGTGTTCAGGGATGTCTCACCAAGAGATGGGACTGGGCAGAAGGCTGTGTGTCAGGAAGAGCAAGCCACCAGAATTTTTGGCTGCCATTCCCCAAAGCAGCCTTTGCCAGGCTCCTATGGTGGCAGAAAACCGGCTGTAAGTCTCCCAGGCCCTAGGCCCAGCAAGATGGGCACAGAGTCCAAAGGAAGAGGTGGGACTGTTAGGCTCATCTGGGTACCAGCTTCCCGGAGATTCCCTGAGCCTTGTGGATCCGAAAGTGGGGCCTGACCACTGTTCTGTGATGAAAGTCCCCACCAGGTTTTAGCAGAGAAGCTACTGGAGTTTGCATTTACATATGTCTATGTGTGTATGTTGCAGGTGGCACATGTGTACACATGCGTGGGAAGCCAAAGGCCAACTTAGGAGGGGTTCCTCTGTTGTCTAATATGGTTTTCATTTTATTTTATTTATTTATTTTTTTTAGATAGGGTCTCTTAGCTGGTCTGGAACTCACAGTGTAGAACAGGCTGGTCTCGATCTCACAGAGATCCTCTTGCCTCTGCCTCCTAAGTGCTGGGACTAAAGGCATGGGCCACTAAGCCTGGCTCAATATGTTATCTGAGACAAAGTCTCTCACTGGGAGCTGGAGCTCACTGATTTGGCTAGCCTCGTTGACTAGTGAACCCCAGAGATCCTTCCATCTCCACTCCTGTGAGGGTCCCGCTCCGAGGTGTTGGGGGTCCCACTCCAGGAGGTGAGATCGGTGGCACAGAGTCAGACTCCTGCAGCAAGCCACTGATTGTCTGGTTTAACAAGGTCAATACAGAAAGAGGAGAGGCTGCAACAGGGAGCAGACAGGCAGAGGTTTAACAGCACAGCAGGAAGAGTGGGGGATGCTGACTACACAGGGGTGTCCTTAGCCGCTTGTGGTCCCCGTTCACCTGAGGAAGGGGGTTCACCTGGCAGTCATAAATCAGGGAGTGCAGGATGTTTTCCAACCGAAGAGATCTTTTCTAAGAACAAAGAACACTGCAGGCTTTTAACCCAGCTAACTTCCCGCTTGCTAAGCCGTGCTCCGCCTGACAGGAGTTTCAAGACTGCTGTGTTCTGTCCCCTCCTCTAGCAGGAAGTTACTGTAGCTTCAAAGCCCCAGGCTTTGGGTCTAAGAGAAGCCATCCCAGCCTCCAGCCCTCCTCCCCAGGGCCGGCATTGCAAGTTCATGCCCCATCACCCTGAGCTTTACATACATTGTGAGGATTGAATTCAGGTTCTCATGCTTGTGGTGGCAAACACTCTACAAACTGAGCCATCCCCCCAGCCCTGCACTTTACATTTCTAAGGAGAATCCTTTGCCTGGTGTGTGGGCCCTTGCCTTTAGGAAGCCGGAGAAGCAGGGTGCCCTGCTGCTGGAGATGGCTGGTGCAGATCACACCTAGGTGTCTGCTGTGGCCCACTGAGTGGTTGGCCAAGACTAGCGGAGGCAGCAGGCCTGAGGGCCACAGCGCCTTCTTGCCCACTGTTCATCAGCCATCCATGGTGATAGGCACTGCCCAGGCTTAGTTGCTGTAACTGCTGAATTTGTACACGCTCATGGCAGTGAATTTTGACAGCTCCATCCTCCGAGATGGATTATGGACAGGGCATAGAGCAGATGCACAGGTGGCCCCTGAACAGCCCGCCACCCTTTCTGGATGGAACAAAGGTGGAGTACGGCCTCCCCCTTTTAAACTCCTAGCACATTGGGCTGGGATGGAAGCTGCAAAACAGAAGTCAGAGCATGCTGTGACTTGAATAATTCCTTCTCTAAGTGATGCCTTGCACTGTCCACAGCCCAGCAAATCCAGCCTTCTGCAGGGCAGGTCTCCAGAGATGGGATGGTGGAGCCTGTAGCAACAATCCAGGGGACATTGGTGACTCAGACTCAACTCCCTGGGGTTTGAGCTGCTGAGGTGATGTGTACTCTGCTCTCAGATGAAGGATGGGACTCACCAAGGCTTGGTGTTGTCATTAAGTGTGAGGTTCACGAGTTTCCCTGTGCCAGGGAAGGCAAAAAAATAAATAAAAACAAAAAGCCGGGGTTCTGCCTCCAGCCTGTTGGTCAAGCCCAGAAGCTTGGCTGGCCTGTGGGAAGGGCCATGGCAAGGCACTGTGAACTTCTTAACTGCTTCCCCGAAAGCTATGTGTGGGTGCTGCTCACACTGCCCCTGTCCTGCCACCCCAAGTCAGGCCCTAAGTCCTAGGAACCCACTTAGGTTTTTACAAAGTGTGGCTGTCAGCTCTTGCAGTGGCCACAGATCACCTGCTCACCACCGGGGCTCTGTCATCACTTTATTCCTAGGACAGGAACATCTGTCACAGACTGTGCACAGAGCCTGAACTGGTAGTGATGGCTGTAACTCAAAACACATATGACCACCCAATCAGACAGAGGCCAGAGACAAGGTACCCAGCAGGCCAGGCAGACCAGGGCTCCAACTAGTGTGCATACAGAATGCGGAGTGATGCCAGACCCAGAAGGGACCCAGAAGGCCAGCAGAACTGTTCTGGGCCCAGACTGGTTGAGTATGAATTCAGAGCTGCCACCTGCTGACTGGGTTCTCAATCAACACAGCTGGAACCAGATGCCTTCTTTTCACAAGTGTTGGCTTTTCAAGCAAATGATACATAATAAGGGAGGTTAAGGCTCAGACGGCACAGAGGCAGGAAGTGGACCGGGCAGGTCATAGGGGCAGGGAAAATCCCACCATTCATGTGGGTCAGCCAGTCCACCCACCTACTTACTCACCCACCTATCCATCCACCCATCCATCTTCCTATCTACCCATCTGTCCATCTGTCACACACCTACCAGTCCACCTAATCATCTACCTACCCACCATCCATCTACCAACCGCCCATCTGCCCACCCATCATCCACCCATCCATCCATTTATCCATCCACTCACCTGCCCATTTAACTACCCATCCATCTCCCATCCCCACCCATCTGTCTATCTACTTATCCATTATCCTTCCATCCATCTACCTAACCACCCACCATCCATCATCCATCCATCCATCTACCCATCCTCCAATCCTTCTATCCATTTATCCATCTCCTCATCTGCCCATCTAACCACCCACCATCCATCCACTCATCTGCCTGACTACCCATCTATCCATCATTTCCATTCAGCCAACCACCCATCTGTCTATCCATCTACTAATTATCCATCTACCCATCTGTCCACCTAACTGCTTACCCATCCACTTATCTAGCCCGATACCCACAGATACTGTCCTCCCCGTTCTCCATACCAGCAGAAGACAAGGTGGGAGATTTAGGTGGAGAGATTCCTCCCCTTTAGATGGAGCACACCAGACGCATCCTCGGGGGTGAGGTCTGCATGGTCCTGGGGAGGCACACTCTGGGTCCTGCCTGGGTTTGAGCTCCACCTCTTTGCTGTGTCATGTGCCTTGGGAATGCCACTTCCTGTAGGGGTGGTCCAGGGTTGTCTTGAGGTCAGCATCTGCCTGGCTGGTGGCAATGTCTTTCTCAGCCTAATGATGTCTGTCATCACCCTGCTTTGTGACCTTGAGGGTGGGGGTGGGACAAGCTTCCAAACTATAGAAAGTGTACAGGGAGGAGAGAGCGTTGGCAAGGAGGGCGGGGCCAGTTTTGTCCTCAAGGTTCACTGGAGGCTGGAGGATCTTAAACAGATGTGTTGGTGCGAACTGCAGTTTGGGATACCGAGGGTCACTGAGGGATGGTGGCTGAGTGGATCCCTGTCTGGAAATGGAGGGGATTGGGAAGATAACCTCTGAGGGACTCGTATCCTCTTGACCTAGATGGACCGGACTTGTGACCCACAGTGTTGTTAACCCTGAAGCTTCTGGAAACAAGGGTTGCTTCTGTTCTGACCTGTATTCCCAGTCAGTGGTACCTAGTGTTTCCTCTGAGTTCTTTCCTCTTGGGACCAGATTGGATTTAGTGGGGAACATGCTGTCGAGCAAGCCATTTTTAATTAGCCCTCACAGAGAAGATGTAAGGAGGCTTGGAGCCTGCCAGAGCCTCGAGGCACCTGTTGGTGGCCAGCCATGTGGCTGTCCTTCCTTTCTCCTTGCTGGGTCACTGGACACATTCATGAGGCCAAGGCACAGACCACCTTGATCAATGGGCAATGTCAAGGACATCTACACCCAGAATCCATAGGTCACAGTCTTCTCCATGGTGGATGTAGGACTGGCCCATGGCCAAGCAGCTGACATATCCCAGCAGTCTGTGGTGCCTGCTCCTTAGCCCCACGTATCTCAGCTCCCCTCTCACAACTGAGCTTTCGTCATGACTGTTGTGTGGCTGCCAGCACAGGGCTTCGCTGGCACCTTGGGGACTCGTTGGTCCCTGTGATGGGTCTGTATAGAGAGTATTGCTCTCCTTGAATCCTTGGGCTCTGTGAGGCCTGGGGGACTCCTCATGTATTGCAGCACCTCACTGCAGGTGCCCAGGGCCCTTCAGTGGTCTGCAGCCTCTGCTTCCCCAGGACAGGGCTGTGGGCTCCCCAGAGCCTGCCCCCTCCGCCCCAGTGCAGCATGCCGGGTCAGGGTCTATCACCTGTCCTTCCTAACAGCTTGGAGACCTGAGGCCCTAGGATGTGACCCCTTCTCCTGGATCCCGTGTGACCTTTCCCTCACCACACAGTCATGCTGGGTCTTGGAGAGAACACAGCACCCTGAAACTCAACTTCCTGGCCTCCAAACCTGCTGCATTGGCTTCCTTGAAGTGAGTGACCCTGTCTCGGCTGGTCCTGGCCCTGCGGGACAGCAGGGCAGTCGTCTTGACTGTGTGGAGGTTCGGCTCTGAGAATCTGTTGCTAACTGCTTCCCGACGATGCCCTCTGAAGGGTCAGGCTCACTGTTGTCCCTCACATCTGTCCTGCTTACAGCTGCGAAGGCTGTTCCTTATCCATCCAGCCTGGCCCCATCCACGTGCTGGTCCATGTCCTAGTCTCCTCTGCGGCCGCAGCAACAGCCAGGTTCCTTCCCCGGGGTGGACTGGCCCACAGGTCTGGCTTTTAGAAGGAGCTGTGCTGTTTTTAAACCTCTCGGGATTTGGCTGGAAGTGGACGCCTGGGCAACACCCACGCAGGTGCGCCATAGGGTGTCAGCATCTCTCGGTCAAGTTCTGTGTGATCCTTTGTTTATGAATCTGTCTCTGTGGCGGACTGTTCCTTGGAGCCTTCCCTCCAGGGCTGTGGGGAGCATTTGATCATCTCCCACTCTAACTGTCCTGAAGCTCCCAGCTCCTCACAGTATCTACAGAGAGATCTACACGCTGTAACTCTAATAGACAGTCTATTCTATTCTGGTGAAAGTTGACTGTAAATTATGAGAAAAGTTGGTCTTTCTCGTAAAAGTTTGGTCAGGTGGACATCCTGAGTTGGCACTGGTATTCCTTGGCGGCTGAGACTCAGGTCCTGTCTTACCACTCCACCGTGTGAGGACTCTACCATGTAAGGACACCCCCTAGTGGACACACTGCTTTGGTTACATCTCCTGGGCTGCCGTCTTCTCCTATGGCTCCCTTCTAGAAGGGTCAGCTAGGTGAACCAAAAGTAATGGACAGTGTAGAGCCCAGGTGGTGCTGCCCTGAAGACCTTCAGCAGAGGGAGATGTCCTCCCTCTTTGATGCTTTTGTCCCTTGGAGCTGAGAGTTGAGACCAGGGGTTTGGTGAGGAGACTAGCCGGAGATGGAAGAGACTTTGGAATGAGGCTCATGGGGATGGCAGCCTGGCAGGGTCCCCGCCACTGCCGTCCTCTCCATGGTGCTTCCTCTTCGTGGCTGAGTTAACTGGGTTTGGAATCACACCTCTGGGCATGTCGTGGGGGCGTTACCAGTGAGGTGTAGCTGAAGGAAGACCTCCACCCTGAACCTGGGTGGTGCCACGCCATGGGCTGGGGTCTTGTACTGAACGAAAGGAGGAAAGAGGGGACGCTGAGCTGAGCACCAGCCTTGCTCTGCTTGCTGATGCACTGCGATGTGGGAAAACAGCCTTGCACTTCTTCCACAGCCAGGAGCCACTCCTGCAACCCAGCCTTGGCTTCCCGGCTGTGAGGGACTGCACTCAAACCCTGAGCCAACATAAGCTCTTCCTCCCTAAGCGGCTTCCTGTCAGGGATTTGGTCACACTCAGGAAGGGGGCCCTGGCCACAGCTGCCGGCTCTTGGAGTGCAGATGCTCCAGTTCCTGCTGCCTCCTTCTACCCTCACATCCCACCAGCCATCTTGTGTACTCATGGGACCCACTCTGGGCTCAGGACCTGCCTAGGGCAGAATCAGGAGTTGGCCCCTCAAGTTCTCTTCCAGTTCCACTCCAGCCACTGTGTTCCACGAGGGCTAGAAGTCTGAGCACCCGAAGGTGCTGAGCAGCTTTGTGCAGAATGATGGGAACTACAGGCCCATCATCCACATTGCACATGAGGACAGAGAGCTGCAGGCTGGCAGTCACTTGACTTGGCTTTGACACAAATGGAGTGGGTACAGGGCCCTTGGAAGAGGGAAGCTGGATCCCCCCTTCCCCTCACATGCTCTCAGAGGCCTGTGCAGGCTCCTCTAAGGTTGCCTTGCTGGAGTGGAGCACAGTTTTCCTCTAAGAGTGCTAGAGAGAGCACAGCTTTCCACCTAAACCAAACACGTTGACCAAAACTTGCTAACTTACCAGGGGTAGAGACTTCCAAGAAGGGCACCCGGGTTCAAGTTCCTTGCAAAGCTGGGTGGTCTTGGCCATGTTGCTAGACTTCTCTATGTCCCTCAGGCTATCTAAGTAGTGATGGCTCGGTGTGTTGTGGAGAGGAGCGGAGATAACGTGGGACACAGGGTTACCGTATGTGTGGCCTTGAGGACACGTTGCTGAGTGAAATAAGACAGGCACAAAAAGACGCTGTGGAGGTGCCCAGAATGGTCAAATCACGATGGGTTGCTGGGGGCTGGGGAGGGGATATTTCATGTCTGGGAAGATAGAAAGTTCTGGAAGTGTATGATAGGGCCAGCTACACAGGTTTAAGCCTCCTGCTGCTGAGCTGTGCTACGTGAGTAGCCTCCTAATCCCTGAGCTTGGGCTGTGGCTCTGTTGATAGAGTACTCACTGAGCATGCGTGAAGCCCTGCGTTCAACACCCCCAGCACCACATAAACCAGGCACAGTGATGCATGTCTGCAACCCCAGCACTTGGCAATTGGAGGCAGGAGGATCAGAAGTTCAAAGACGTACTTGTCTCTAAAGTGAGTTTGAGGCTAGCCTGGGCTCTGTCTCAAAATAAAAATTACAAGGGCTAGAGAAATGACTCAGTTGTTAAGAGCACTGACTGCTCCTGCAGAGGACCTGGGTTCTGTGTTCAGCACCCACATGGCAGCTAACAACAGAGTAACTTCATTTTTAGGGGATCAAACACCCTTTCTGGCCTCTACCAGCATTGTACACACTGGTGCGTT
This sequence comes from Eospalax fontanierii, assembly GCA_035773235.1. Lineage (NCBI taxonomy): Eukaryota > Metazoa > Chordata > Mammalia > Rodentia > Spalacidae > Eospalax > Eospalax fontanierii. Next base: position 3,309,524 of record CM069526.1, read on the forward strand.
TACAGACATGCAGTCAAAGCACTCATGCACATAAAAATAAAAATAAATAAATAAACTAATTTTTTTTAATTAAAGATTTGGCGGAGTAGGAAGAGGACTCTCATGCACCTCCCCCAAATGCTGGTCACACAGCTGCAGACTGAACATGGTACTCTGCTCCTCCTCTCCTGGTTGCATTTTAATCCTGTCACATAAACACCTTGGCAGACTGCTCCAGAGACAGGAAAGAGGCCTTCTCTCTGAGCACTGGGTTTTCATTTGACAAAGGAGGAAACTGAGGCCCGAGTCCAGGATTAAGCTCCAGCATAGCTGACAGGGTTAGATCAGCCTGCAGGCTTTTCTCTCACAGATCTTTGCTTGTCGCCGGCCCAGGGGCAAGGATATCTGGGTCCATGTCCAGCCCCTTGAGGACTCCTAGATGGGGCACACACGGGTGGTGGAGGGACAGATGGTGGGTTTGCAGCCTTTCCATAAAGCCCTGGCCTTTAGAGCCCAGTCTTGGGATGTTAGTTTTGCTGATAGCACGACAGAAGCCCTGTGCTGACACTCTGGAGGCCGAGGCCAGGTCTTCTTGAGTAAAAACTTGAGCAAGAGGCCACCCTGCTGAGGGCCTGGTGTGTGGCCACTGAGCAGAGTCTGAGCCGCAGCCCCTGTGGCACCCTGTGCCATTGCTCTCTCAGAGTCCTGTGCTGCTCTGCAGCCTGCAGGGTGCAACTAGTCTGAGCTCAGCTCCTGCCCCAGGTTCTGAGGCTCTGGGGCTCTGGTTCTGCATGTGAGCTCATACCAAGCCCTGTTGGAAACTGGTGGGCAGCACTGGTGACTGAGTACACAGCCGTCACCGAACTCCCCGCCCCGCAGCTGGGTCCAAACCTGTAGTCTAGTGAATTCCACAACTGCTCTGAGAAATGCAGAGGAGGGTGAAACCCTCCCATGATGATGACTGCTTTACCGCAGTACTTTTAGGCATCTCATACTTAAAATATTTAAGGTCCTGGTGCTGGAGAGATGGCTCAGTGGTTAAGATCACTGGCTACAGAGGACCCAGGTTGGAATCCCAACATCCACATGACAGCTAACAACCATCTGCAACTCCAGTTCCAGGGGAATCTGACGCCCTCTTCTGACCTCCTCAGGTCTTACATGACACAGGTACACTTACACACGGAGACAATACACTCGTACACACAAAATAAAAATAAATATTTTTAGAAATATTTGAGGTTTTGATCAGTCCCATAACAAACAGTCCTTAACTTTCTATGACTTGTGGAATTTAGACTGCCTTGAGGGTGTCCAGGTCCCCATGGAACTTAGAGAAGCCACACTCGCTGCCTTAGGAATGCTGGGCTTTGCAGTACCTGGGGTAGGCAAGAGGATCCAATTACTCCTTCCTGGGCGTATCAGAAAGACAGAGGAGACCCTAAAACTCCCATCTTTCAGATTCCTAATTCAGATTCCAGGCAGCTCACGAGCAGATCTCGTACTGTAAAGTACATTTAGATAAAAGAGGAACAGTCACTAGTATTTAAAAGTCAAGAGATTTTGCATGAATATCCAGGTCTCTGCCTGCCTTTTTAGGAAGGAGCATCCGTACTGCCGTCTCCGAGACCACGTGGGCAAGTGCTGTCCTGAGAGAACCTTCTAGTGCTTTCTTTGATCTAAAGCGAAGACCAGTGGGCCTCAGCTCTCCGAGCCACTGGGATGGGCGTAGGCCTCACTTCCGCTAGCCTGATGCAGGAGCCGTACCTGGCACATCTGCTAGAGTTCTGAGCTCTGCACCAGTGCCCCTCCCCAGTCCCCTCCCTCCCGCCTGGGTCTCTCTACAGGGCATAGTCCCCAAGCCCTGTCCCACACCTCTGGTCCAGGCCGCCCTGGGCTCACCCTGAATAGCAGGTTTCGAGGAGACCATGGCAGAACAGGGTGGCGGGGGGGTTGCTTCTCTGAAGGCCCTGGGTGGGCGACTTGCACAGTTGAGGCGGCTCGTGAGTTGGAGCTGTGAGCTGAATTAATTGGAAGTTGCAGCTGAGGCCTGGGGACTTTGGGGGGCACCAAGGAGGTGCCTGGTGGGGGCTGCTGCCACCAAGTGAGGAAATGCTCCAGCAGGTTCCTGGTGTCATCTGTTTTCCAGAGCAATTTAAAATTAATTAAAAATGCTGGTGCGGGTGGGGCGTCCTCACAGGCAGCCTGGCGGCCGGGCACACTCCCCCTATTTTTAACACTGACAGCAGACTGGAGGATTGACGGCTTTACTTCCTGGCATTTCTCTCTTCCTTAAAAACAGCAGAGGCCCCTGCCGGTGCCAAACCCTCTGCTGTCCCGCTCAGCAGCACAGCCTTTGGGAAACCCTGCCTCGGAGCCTCGTCAGCATCCCAGTGACAGGTGTGGACATGGCTGTACCAGAGTGGGTGGAGGAGCAGTCTCCCACGGAGTGTCCAGCTGGATGTAACACAGCTGAGGCCCAAAATGGGGAGAGAGATGCAGGGCAGAGAAGGATCCAGGATCCAGAAGGCCAGTGAGCTCATATGGGCTCTCTTTCTCCTTGTGTGGCCTTACTCATAAACTGAAGCCAACCAGCTCTGGGGAGGGGATGTGCCTACCCAGGTAAGCAGAGTTTGGCAACCTGGGCCCATGACAGTGATGGATTCTGGATCAGTTTCATATGGACAGACCTACTCTTGGGGCCAGGCTGTGCCCAGACCTCTTTGGGAGTCTCTTGTTCTGTTCAGGTAATGCCCTCCAGAGCCGGGTCCTATTCCAACCACCTTATAGATGATGAAGGAAGTGCTGGGATGGTATTTGCAAAGCAGACGGGGGAGTTGGTTTCGCCAGCTGTTGCTCAACCTCTGTAAGATGAGATCATCTCTCAGTCGTTGCGTGGTACCACACTCTTCCCTCATTGGGTTGCTATGGCTATTAGACACATTGACATGCCTGTGTGGATCCTTGATGGGGGCTGGCCCAAGAGCAGCTGGTCCTCATCAGCTAGAACATGTGGCTCATAGTCTCAGTATTAATTTGTGGATTCATGACCTGAGATGTTGAGGTCTGTGAAGGCTGAACTTGGTTGTCAACTTGACACATTGGGAAGAGGGACCCTCAGCTGAGGAATTTCCTCCATCGGACCGGTCTGTGGCCATGTCTGTGGGGCATTTTCTTGATGGCTAATTAATGTGAGGGCCCAGCCCACTGTGGGTGGGGCCATCCCTGGGCAGGTGGGCCTGGGCTGGATAAGAAAGGGCGCTGAGCCAGCCAGGAAGCAGCGTTCCTCCGTGGGTCTCTGCTTCGGTTCCTGGCTCCTCCAGCCTGGGCTTCCCTTGCTGATAGGTTGTAACTTGTAAGATCAAATGCGCCCTTTCTTCCCGAGTTGCCTTCCTTTCTGTCAGTGTTTTATCACAGTAACGAGAAGCCGAGCCAGGACAGGGTCTCAGAAGCCCCTCCCTCAGAGTCCCTGAGAAGGGAAGGCTCAGTCTTTGTCTTTTCCTTCTGTACAAAGTCCCCACCATCTTCCCCCCGGGCTTTGCACACGGTGGCCCTGCCCACCTGCAAGCTGAGGTCCAGGCGCCAGACTCACTGTCTCTTCCCGGAGGCCCCAGTTCGGTCTCGCAATCTGGAGACCCCATGGCCATGGGTTTTCCAGGGAGGGTGTGCAATATCCAAATGTCTCTTGAAGTGTCCTTCCCTCTGTGGCCCGCCTGTCCCCTGCGCTTGCTGCCCTTTGGCTACAGGTCCATGGACAAAGTGACCCTGTGGCATGCGGACCGCCTTGCCTGTTTCCAGTCCTGGGGCAGGCAGCTGGGAAGCTCATCTGTTTTCCCACCTTTGTTCTGCTTGACCTGTTCTCCATCTCTGTAATTATGGGAGTTGTTTGTTCATTCACTAAGGGCCTGTGATTCTTAATTTCATGAGGTTCCTCTTTCTCCCATCACATAAATCCCACTCTTTACAAGGATCTGACCTCATCAGCCACTGCCTGCCCACCTGGTTTTGGGTCTCAGGAAGGAGTTCTGCGTAGTAAGGACTTTAAGTACAGACAATGTCTCCCCAGCTCCCACCCTTGTCAAGACAGCCTCAAGTCACAGTTCTCTGACACCACTCAGGGTGACAAGCGCCAGCACGGCCGATGGACAGCCACTTTCTGAGCAGTAGCTGAGCCCCCAGGATGTTCAGGAGGAGGAACTCCAGCCTGTCAACATCAGAGTTCTTGTCTCTGCCTTTTCTAGTAGGATGACCTCTGGCTTTCTCTAATGCTGTTATTGCAGTCCTCAAGGTCAGAACCTGGGCCCCGGCAGCCCTAACAAGCCAGGCTCAGCCACCCATCACCCTCAAACAAGCCAATTAAAGGGACAAGAAACACTGAAAAGCAGAGAAGAGATTGAGTCAGTGCAGTCAGTGCGAAGAGGAACAAAGGTCCGGTGACCCCCAAGTCCATCCCTGGTCCTGACAGGAGGCTTACGTTTAAATAGAGGCAGGAGGAGGTCTGTACAGCTAAGAGTCCTGGTCAAGGTGGGGCCCCCATCCTTGGCCCATCACTGTCTCAACTCCTGTTTCTTCTGCAATGGGGTCTGACAGGCTGTCACAACTGTGTAAAATCTCTTCCAGGGAAACAAGCTCCCCTCTGATTGGCATCTGGCTTCAGCCTTTCCCTTCTCCAGCATGAGGCTCCTGGGAGACCCCGGTTCCAAGGGACCATAATTTCAACAGTTTTATAGCCTAAGAGATGGGGACAAGTGTCTCTTTAAGATATATTTGCTGATGTGGTGGCGCTCACCTTTAATCCTAGCACTCAGCAGGCAGAGTCATATGAAGCTCTGTGACTTCAGGGGGTCTACATAGTGAGTTCCAGGCCAGCTGGGTCTACAGGGAGAGTCTGTCTTCAAAATCCCTCCCCCCAAAGATATCTTTATTCTTGGAACTAGAGTCTTCCTAATGCATTCCCCCAGATCCCCCCAGAGTGATGGGTCCCTCTGGTGCCTGATTGGTTTGTCTAAGTATTTTTCTCTGGCCACCATGCATTTAAAAAAAAATTCTAGAAAGTAATTTTATCTTTTTTAAGAAAAATTCTACTCCTGGTGTCTTGTCTGTTCTCCCCGGAGAGTGATTTACCCTAAACTCAGACACACTCAGGACTTCTGGCCTGAGGCTCCCTCCTTGGGGTAGAAAGGACTCAGAGAAGCAAGGTGCTGTGGGCACGAAGATGTCCAGGCCACATTACCAATGAAGCAAAGAGTCCGAATACACCTTGCCCAGCTCTGAGCGACCCAGCCCGAAAAGGACAGCCTCTGGGACGTTATGTAATGTCACACGGTTCAGCATAGAGCCGTGGTGGAGGGCCAAATGCTCATGGCCATGTGGGAAGGAAAGGCAGACTGCAGGGTCTATCTCCTCTGTCCTATGCCACACAAGGGGTTTGGCAGGTGGGGAAGCATGCCCAGCAGCTTAAGACGGTTTTAACCACCTCCCTAAAGATGCCGGGGCTGCTGGCAGGACCACATTCAGGAGCAGGATCCCCCCACCCCCAGGGACAAATGTGTGGCGATGTCAGATAGAAGCCAACATCCAGAGTCCTCTTCCTGGAATGTGCTGCTGACCCAAATAGGAAAATGGGGCACTCCTTGGGGTGTTTGAAGAGGCAGAGTCTGAACTAGTGGAACCTTTGCAGCTGAGGCAGCATCTGCCAAAACACCCTGGCAGGAAGGAGGGCCGGCTGCGGCCAGGTGAGGGCCACAGGGTTGCACCCTAGAGCTCACACCTGTCGGAACCTGCACTGCTTGGCACAGAAGCACTGTATACATTCCCCAGGGCCATTTCTCCAGGATGGGGTAGGAGGGGTGAGGCTCTGCCGTGCACTCAGGATGGGCTGGAAGACCCCAGAGTGTGCCCGTGTCCCTTATCCTGGAGGCTGGATGTCCAAGACTGAGGCTTGCAGGTCTGGCTCCTGCCAAGTCCTCTCTCCTTGGCTCACAGATGGCATCTTTTCCCTGTGTCCTCATGGACACTCTCTGTGTGTCTGTGCCCTGACCACTACTTTCTATAAGGACCCCAATCATACGTGACTAGGGCCCAGGCTCATGACCCATTCTAACCTAGACATGCCTGTGAAGACCCTTACCCCAAATGCAGTGATGTTAGGAGTCAGGGCTTCAAAGATATGGATTTGGAAGGGTGAGAATTCAGTGTATAAGTTCACCATTCGCAAGCCCTCCCTTCGGAAGTCTATTTGGCTTCCTGTGCAGAACTCTCCAGCACCTGTGAAATGTCACCTTCACCCTGGAAAGAAGGCAGCTTGCGCATCCCAATTGCCTTAGTGCCTGAGAGCCTGTGACCCCGACCCTTGCTCTGTACAAAGAGCCCCGCGAACTCATGACCCACAACTCGCTAGGCTGAGCCTTTGTGCCCGCCCACTGAGGGAGGCTGAGGCTCAAGCTGTGGATACCTCATTAGGATTCCAAAATGACATCAGGGAAGAGGCAGAGAGGTCACGATTGCTGGTCCATTCTCAAAGACCGCAGTGCAGGGGATGTGCACAGGGGTGGGGTGGGGTTGTGGAAAGGCTCCTGCCTGCCTGCCGCTTTTTCACTTGCTGCCATGGGAAGACAGGATGACCTTTGGAGCCTGGATGCCCGCCTCTGTCTCTTTCCACTCTCCTCTCCTCATCCAACCCCGATGCCAGGATCTGGTCCCACCACAACTTCAGGGTGGCCTGTCCTCAGTGTGGATGTACCAGTGTGTTCACAGATGTCCCTTGGAGGAAGCCCCTCCCTGACTGTGTACTTCCAGAGTGTCCCTGTATGGGGACACTCCCCCAGTGTGGGAGGCCCTCATCTCACAGCAATGTCTGCAAGATGCTTCTTTTTGGCTGTCAGGCCTTCCAGCAGCTGTGGGGATATTAGCTTCTTCCCAGGGCCCCATGTTAGTTGTGCAGACTATGCTCTTCAGCCCTGCCAATCCCACTAGCTTGGCTATAGGGAGTGTCCACACCCTTCCAAGGGATGAGAGCTCCAGGAGAACTCAGAAGACCTGCCCTGGTACCCAGCCCTATGTGGCTCCTGAGCCCTGGGGCCCCAGGAAGGGACATATGACACTTGAGCCCCATTTACTCATGAATACGGAGAGACCCAGGGAGGATAAGGACACTGGTTCAAGGACACAGAGAATCCTCACCTACCGTAAACCAAGACAAACACCCTACAGTCACCACCTTGGCCTCCAGCCTCCGGCACCTGTTTGAGGCCCAGGATTCACAGGTGACCATCAGCTTGCCATTTAACATTCCTAGTTCCCTGCTACACAGCATGAATGGTCTCCTGGGTGAACTGTGAGGGGTCCACCCAAGAGCAGTGCAGTGGTCAAGACATCTCTTAGCTTGACATTCAGGTGATGGTGGAGGGGCTTCTGCTGTGGGCGTCCATGACAAGGAGCCAGGGGCCAGAATTACAGTAATAATCTTACCACCACTCTGCCCTGTTCATCTGAGCAGCTCACAGCACCCCCAGGATGGGTCCACAGTCCCAAAGATACTAGCCATCTCTGCCTTCAGTCCCTGGCCATACAGCTATTGGCCAGCCTTCCCAGTATCTCCCGCCCCTTCCTGAACTTCCTCAATGCCATGGTGTCCGCTGTTACCAATACTGCCAGCATGGCCCCAGGATGGATTTACTTCAAGGTTAAACTGGTCATGGAGCCTTAATTAGGTCCCAAAAGACAACTGTGCATTTGGAGCCAGAAAGAAGGGATGATCCAAGCCTGAGAACCAGTTCCTCAGTGGCCTCAGGAGCAGGGCATGCTCTGAGGATCTCCACACCCGAGTCCTCTGTGTCCATTGCCAGGTTCGACTCCCTGTGCTGCTGAGGGTGAGTCTCCTGCCTCCACCTCCCAAGTGCTGGGGTTACAGGAGGTGCCACTACGTCTGCTACATGCTGGGCACGGAACCCAGAGCTTTGTGCCTGCCAGGCAAGCACTTTGCCAACTGAACTTCAGCCCCACCTTGCAAGCTTTGTTTGACAAACATCGGTCTGAACAGGGGCGTCTCTCCTTCCAGCTGCCACTCAAGGGCCCTCAGATTTGCAAAGGTTGGATCCTTGGGTTTTGATAACAACCCTCCGAGGCTGTGCTCTTTTCTGGTGGGGTAGGAAGCCCCATGCCAGAAGCCGAACCTCGGAGAAGGCTGTTCTACTTCCTTCGAGGGGCTCTCCATCAGTGCGGTGGGAAGCCGAGGTGCCTCACAGTTCTTTCTCAGTTTTGACAGACTCTCAGCCCTCATGAGGGGTTTGTGTGCCGCCACCCAGATGGGATAGGATGCTTGTGGGTGGACACCATGTGACCAGAAAGGACAGGCAAGGAGAAGGCCTACTCCTTGCCTGTCCCAGAGCCAGACACTTTCAAGTGCATCCCTCTTGTGTCTGGAGTTCATTTCTATAATGTGACTCTTGTTTTTATTTAGGCCGTTGAGCTGACTCTCCACTTCCAGGTCCAGAATACGCATGTGTTGGGTATAAATATACATGCACCCAGAGCTTCGGCCTCCTCAGGGGCTGAGTAGTTCATGTCAGATAGCCCTCTTCTTAGAAACAGGGGCAAATGGTGGCCAATACCTACATACATACCACCGGCCATTTCTGGGCAGCCTGAAACAGAACTAGAGGCACTAGACCTCCCACCCACTGCAGGAGAGACCCTGACAGGTACTGGGGACTCACTGGGTTGAGAATTTAGAGTTCAGACATTAGGTCATCTGGTTGACTAGAGGTGGGGGGTGGTTCTAGGAAGACACCCCAAAATGTGCACCTAAACTTTCCTCAAATCCTTCTAGCTACCCGTGCAGAGTGTTAAAGTGTCCTGTGGAAAATATCAATTTAAACTCAAAGAGCCCAGGAGGGATTGCAGGGGTTTCTACCACAGAAGGGACAACGGAGAGGCAGGCTCTGCTGTCGAGAAGTTTAGTAAACACCTTGGGCTGTCTACAGGGGCCCCCAGAGAGAGCTCAGCATCAGGACCCATCCCAGGACCAAAACAACAGAGATGTCACCAAGGGAAGCGGACATGTACATTGCAGGACATGGCATCCCATCCATGATTTTCCTTCCTGATAAAAACACAGCATTCTTCAGGGGAAGGTGACAGAGCCCGGAGTCCGTGCAGCATCTCACACAGCATTCATTGTGGTGTCGACGTCAGCACGCATGCAAAGAAGGAAGCATTCTGTCTTGTGTTTATACGTCGATTGTCAATTCAAGTAGGTTTAGGGTCACCATGGAGACGCACTGGGCGCCCAAAGGCATGTCTGTGAAAACAGTTCCAGAGAGGATTAACGGAGTAGAGAGGACCCATCCTGGAGGTGGGCAGCACATCCCTAGGTTCCTGGACTGAATAAAAAGGAGGAAGCATACTGCCACCAGCACAGGTCTCCCTCTCTGATTCCTGACTATAGATGCCACGTGACCGCCTCTCCTTCCTGCCACCGTGCCTTCCCACCATGATGGACTGTGTCCTCAAACTGTGAGCCAGATAAACCCACCTCCCTTAAGTTCCTGTTGTCAGGTGTTTTGTTACAGCAATGAGAGGTGTAACCATTCCAGTCCATAACCGAAGGAAACCACACTTCGCCTTTCTTCTTTCAGTGCTGAGGACCAGAGCCTAGGGCCTCGGGCATGCTAGGCAAGTGCTCCTCATGGAGCTGCGTCCCCAGCCTAGAAAATCACAGTCAACAAAAGCGAAATCACAGGCAACACGGGTGTTGGCACCACAGGCAAGGACTAAGCCCCGCTAGAGCATGCTGACAAGCTCCGGCCGTGCCTGGCTGTGGGTTTCTCTAGAGTGTGGATGCCTGTGTGACCGCCCTCCCTCCACCCCCCAGCTCCAGACTTCCAAAAGGCTCCAGGTGCAGGGAATGAGTATTCATGGTATTCTAGAAACATCCGGCTCAGGGACCTAGCCCAGGAAGGGAGTGTGTGTGGTGAGGGGTGGGGTGGGGACTAGCTTCATTTTATCTTCTTACATATTGAATGAACATGTTAAAAGCTTCTTTGAAGCAAACTAGCCTTAGTACTGATGATGAAGTATATAAAACAGACCCTTTGCTGTGGGAGAAAGATAATAATCTCTTAAATTCTATAACCTCCACTTTTGATATGTGTAATGAAAGAAAATAATGAAAGACTGAAAAAAGACGTGAGGGTTTCTACAGTATTTCATCTGTGGTACTATAACAAGTGAGCTGAGGCAGGCTAACTTTTTAAAGAAACAAGGTTTATTTAGCTCACAGTTGCAGAGGCAGAAAGACCAAATGGCACAGGAGGGAGAGGGATGTGTCTTGTGTCTAGGATCCCTTCTTAGAAAGCTGTGAATTGCCTTGTGGGCTCAACTCACCCTAATCGCCTCCAACGTTCCACATCTACAGAAGCCGTCACATGGGGAGCTAGGGCTTTGGTGCATGACCTGTGGGGAGAGGGAACTTCAGTCTGAAGATGGTGGCTGCTTTGGTCTTAGCTGCTGTAAGAGGGGCTGTAGATTTGTGTCATGTAGCCACATGGTCCCTCAGTGTGGCCCTGGCTCCTGTGGTCCAGCCTAATTCCTAGGGGTGGGAGGAGTGGAAGCAGCAGGTAGTAGGGGCCATCCACCCTGGAGGCTCATGGGAGTCCAGCCAGGACAGTGGTGGCCAGGCTGCCTTCCATTCTCCATTTATGGCTGAGAGCCAGGCCTGTGGGCCGCACATGGATCAGAGGCTGGGCTGCGAAAAGGTCATATGCCCACCATGCAGCCTTGCTGTGGAAACAAGAGAGGACGCTGCCCAGTCTCTGCAGTCTGGCAGGGCCTGCTGTGAGACCACTGGCACACAGCCACACTGCATGTTTGAGATGGGAATACACTGCAGTATTACACAGGTTAGGTAGGCTCGCACCCTTTCCCCCACTCCAGGAGGCTGAGGCTGATCCAGATCTGGATCTTCAAGCCCCTCCTCGACCTCAGGACCCTTGACAGGGTTGGTGGGCTCCCTTCTCTTCAGATGAAGAAGCTGCATATTGCTCCTGCTTTGGGACACTGACCAGGATCCCATCTTCTGGCCCCAAACTCATATTTTATGATTTCCCAGGAGCTGGACAGAGGGGCCCATCAGGGCTGGAGGTTTCAGAAGGAGGCCAAGTGGGGGACACAGCTCCCAGGCCTGTGCCTGCTAATCAGTGCTGCTGGTAATTGGCTTGCTCCCTGAAGACCGCTGGCTATCTTTGTCATTCTGAAGACTACAGGGAACCTTCCAGCGTCCTTCCTTTTTTGGGGGAGGGGTTCCAGCAGAAAGACAGGACTCTGGGGCTGGCCTGGGAGAGCAGAACCCCAGGAGGAAGCCAGAAACCTGCCCTGTATCCTGCCCACCACAAGCTGCCTGGGGCTCAGACCAGGGCCCATCTAGAAGGAGGCTGGGCCTGTTGAGAGGGTGCTGGCTCTGCCCTGAGGGTGATGCCCTAGACTATGGTGCCATCAGGAAGTAGGCCCCACCACCTTGTGGAGGGAGTGCAGAGCCCCTAAACAGGCAGGCAGGACGGGCCTGGCTGTGGAGATGGCGCATCTCCTGGCACTGGTATCACTCCAGAATGCGTCCTGGGCACTCTTACCCGCTCTGGTCAGCCCTCTTCTGGCCTGGGCACGGTTCTGGACACATAGCCCAGGGCAGTGTTAGCACAGTGGCAAGTGGCCCTTTCCCAGTTTCCACTTACTCCCGAGTGTTACCGCTTGCCCCGATTCTCCATGTGTGCTCCAGCTGAGCCCCTCCATGGCTCCCGCCGACCAGGAACATTGCAGACGCCGCAGACACCCACACCTTTGTGCAAAGCTCACCCCGCGTTACTGCCACGGCGCCTTTTTATATCTGGTTATTTTTCAAGCATGATTCATTCACCAATTATTGTGAGATGGAGAAGGGTTGCCTACTAATATTTAAATTGCAGTTATATGAAGCCAGAGAAAGGAGAGCAGGGTCGGCTGGCTGGCATGCAGTGGGGGAGGGGCTAGAAGAACAGGCCTGTGTCCCCTACCTGCCCCCACCTGCCTTGCCTCCACCCACTGCTCCAGCTTCACTGCTGCTGGCCGAGGCCGCTATACCACACGCTCCTCTCTGGCCTTTGGTGGAAACTAGGGCTGGTGGGCCACTGAGACCCTCTGGAGTTTTTCACCCTTTTCACAGCTTCCATGGGCCTCTCTCAGACCAGGGCCGCCTCTGAACCAAAGCTGATAGTGGCTAAGACCCTCCCAACCCCTCAGCCCCATCCTCTGAGATTCAGGGTGCCTGGAGTAAAACCTCAGGCAGACTGAGGAGGGAATGGGAAGGAGAAGGCTGCCTTGCCCCAGAGTCCGGGAAGTCTGACCAGCTGCTTCTAGAATCTGTTACTGTCTTCAGTTGTGGTCGCAGAACATGAAGGACTGTTTTTGTACAGAGTTGAAGGAAGTGCCTCGTGGACACAACTGGGGTGTACCCAGCCAGGCTGGCCTCATCCTGCCCAGAGGCGGGGTCTTCCCTAGCAGAGGCTCCTGGGGTCTCTGAGCTCATTCCTACATGAGCTGTCCTTTTGATCCACACCTGCAGATGTCCAGATTTCCAGAGCGATCTAGAGGCCAGCCAGGCCCTGCCCCCCAGTACAACTTCATAGTAACCACGGTCATAAACAGCCAAGTCCAGCTTTGCCTGCGAGTACGTGGCAGCCACTCAGCTGGCTCGGTCCGAACACCACGAGGGAGGCCTGCGCCCAGGCACCTTACACAGCATAGTTTCCAAAGCCCCTTTGATGGCTTTCTTGGTTATCAAAGCTCTGGGGCCCAAAGGTGTCTTGTGTTTTAGGGCTTAAGAATAGTTCTGCACGTGGCATTGGACCCCAGAAGTCTGCTCCTGGACCAGTCAGACCTCCCTTGGTGATGGACAGGGCACCTGGGGACAGTCTAATCTGAGACACAGTCTTCTTGGCATTATCATCCGGGGTCATGGTTGCCAGCAGGAGAGCACTGTAACTAAGGAGCCAGAAAAGGGCAGGCTCAAAACGGGGTCAGGCATCACGGGGAGCCCAGAGACAGACCTGAGGACCCTGAGGCCAGCGGCCTAGGGCCCAGCCAGCCTCCAGCTCCATGTGGGCTGCTCCACGGAGCATGCCTCCCTGCAGCCCCATAGATGTGACGGACATTCAGAGGTAGTGGCACCAAATGGACCCCGTTCTAGAGTCTGGTTCCGATCCCACCACTGCCCCACACACTGCCCTATATCAGAAATCTCCATGCTGTGTGTCAGATGAACAAGCCCAGATGGAACTGGACGTGAAGGTCAGGCCCTGGTTTCCTCCCAGCAGGCAACACAGGGGCTGCAGGGAGCTCTGCAGACACAACAAAGACCCCAGGAACAGTGGCCTGACTGAGGTCGGGCACACCTGTCCTAGGGGTGAGAACCAGGGCATCCCGGGGCCCTATTGCCCAGGCCTTCCCAGGTCCAGAGCAGCTGGGCAGTGCCGGTATGTCCAGCACAAGCCCTGGTGAGGCTGGGACAGAGAAGTGGGGTGGCTTTTGCTTCATGTCGCTCATATTGGACTGGAGCCAGGCCAGGCTGCTGTGCCAAGAACCCAGTGGGTGAGAGCCAGATGTATCATTCATTCATTCTTCATTCATTCCTTCCTTTTCAGCATGTTAGGAGTCCCTGACTTCCTTCCAATTTGCAGAGAAAGAGGAAGAGCAGGGTGTGGACCTGTCTTCACAAGTCTAGTGTCTTCTGCTACCAGGAAAAGTCTCCAGGGTTGACTGCTCTTGTGGGAGCCTTGAGGGGGAACTCGGGGTCAGCTGGGGAGGCATCCTGGAGGAGGGGATGCCCAGAGCCACCAAGGCATTTGAACAGGCTGACGAGCGCTGTGTCTTTCCACGTGGGGAGGAGGACATGGCCCTGCTCTGTCTGCTCAAAGACTTCTTGGGTTGGGTTGGTTTAGTTTGCTTTGGGTTTGGGTTTTGTTGGTTTGTTGGATGTTTTTTCTTGTGATATGTAGTCCAGGCTGTCCCTAGACTTGCTATGTAGTCAAGGATGACTTCAAACTGATTCACCTGCCTTCATCTCCTGAGTGCTGGGATTATAGGTGTGAACCTCTGTACCTAGTTTAAGTCATGCTAGAAATCAAACCCAAGGCTTCCTGCATGCTAGGCAAGTACTTCACCAACTGAGCCACACCTCTAGTTCCTCTTACAGGCTTCTTATGACACTATCGCTGTTATCGTGGATAGCCCTAAGGTCCAGCACTGTTGCAGACAGAGATATACCTTCACCTCCTTTTTTCACAGGGGCAGACAGATGGGCAGAGAGGTGGTGTGACTTCAGGGGTTACAGAGTCACACTCCCACTAGGTGGTCCTCCTCCAGAGTGCTGTGTGTGCCAACCCCTTCTTTTGCTCTACAGACTTGAACTCAGATGGTCCCCACAGTCTATGCTAGGAATCACCATGTAAGTCTCATTCTGCAGATTGGGAAGCTGAGGGTCGGGGAAGTGTTTGACCAGCCAGCCCACAATGTAGTAGACATAAGACCCAGTGGATGCCTCATCCAACACAGCTCAGCTCCAATGTCCCCTGCTGAAGCCACAGCAAGGGCAGCGTGCTTGTCATCAGTAAGTGAGCAATATCTCTAAGTACTTCCGAGTCTCGCCATGTGCTGGGAACCCCTGCCATACCCTCCTGCCAGGACTCGGAGCAGCGGAATGTTCCAATGCTCGGAGAACCTTTTTTGTACAAGAAGTGAAATTATTTTCAGCCTGTTGTCAGGCAGCTGTTGAAAGACTGACAAGGAAATGAAGGGTGTAGTGTGTCTTTGAGAGGAAGTCCTATGGCCAGGGTGGGTCTAGGGATGCAGGCTGTTGGCTATCCAGGCTCTGGGGTGGGGAGGAGCTAGTGCCTGGGATCCCTTTGGGGATTACTTTCTTGTACACAGAGTGGTCCTAGGCACTCAGCTCTCTACAGGGCAGGTATGTGGGTAGACAGCTCTGGGGTTATATTGCTAGACTCCTGTTCTTGGCTATATAGGCCATATGCTGGCCCTGCTCTGTCACCCAGAATAAAATCCATGTGGAATGGAGCCTCCTGAGCCAACACAGAAACATGGCAGGTGGGTCCTCCCAGGGCATCTGTGTCCCTCCACAAAGGGCCTCCTGTAGGAACAGAAAGTCTCAGGTTGGCAGAAGGAAAAAGCTTGTGGGTGTGGGGATATGCACCCATGATCCCAGCACTCACGGGGCGAAGGCAGAAGGATGGTGAGTTCCAGGCCGGGTTGGGCCACCCCGAATGAGACCTGTGTCTCAAGGCAAACGGAGAAATAGGAGAGGAAGAGGTGGGGCTTGGCGCCCTTGGTGTGACAGGATAAGCAGGATTTCTTCACTCCTGTGGTGGTGGGCAGGGTACCTTGGCACCTCCGGGAGCCCAATCCCTTCGAATCTCCAGAGAATGCCGTGGCTGCTCCCAGAGATCCCAGGATGAGGATGCCCCATGAACATTCCAGAAGTTTCAGATCCCGACGTGAGATGAATTGCTAAAAGGTTTCTGGCAGGCTCAGGGGCGGGAAATGGGTTCTCTGCCTTAGTTTTCATTTTTAAGCCTTGTTTGGTGTTCGGCATTCTTGGGTTTGGTACTTGTGTTTTTATGGGGTTCTGCAGGCTTGCCGCCCAGCCTCAGCCAACACCAGCACTGGGGACCTGGTCAGGAGGGGAAGGACCCCAGGGGATGGACTGCACAGGCCTGCCCTGGGAGAGGGTCTGTGAGCGCACGAGCCAGCCCAGGGCTGCCTGCTCGGGACCCTCATTCACACTCAAGCAGAACCTGTGTTCTGCCAGCCCCACAGGCTACGCAGCCTCAAGCAGACACGCCACACACAAGAGGAACGGCTTTGTAGGTGACACGGTGTGGTCTGTGATCTGGGTTAACGCAGTCATAATCTTTGTCCACTACAGGAAGTGCTCACTGACTAAAGATACGAGCAAAGAGTCATTAGTGGTGGTGGTGGGGTGCAGAGACACCCTCTCAGAGTAGGGGTGTCATGGCCTGCCCCTGACCTCAGGAGCCACCACCTATAGGGGGTGAGCCTCCATTGCTGACACATTCATGGAGAAGATGCTAGAAGGGTTAAGTCAGAAAGAACCCACTCCCCAACAGGAATTCTTAGAGCTGACCGCGAGTTGTCGCACCCTCTCCTGCCCACCCCTATCACCGTGGCAGAATCTGCCTCAGGCTGGGCTTACAGGACCCTGCCTGGTACTGCTCCTAGTCTTTGTGCAGTAGTCACTCAGTTTCCTGTAACTGTGATCACTTATTAAAAAGACTGAAGTTCCCCTCAGCCTCCAGTTTGATCGCTACAGCCCTTCCACACAGCTCCCATGCCTGCCCGTGGTCCCACTCACCAGCCTTTCCATCGATGACCTCAGCTCTGAGCTGTGCTGCCCTCAACCTTAGAGAAGCTGATCTCTTCAGTGGACAGCGGCTAACGCAGGCTCAGAACTGGCCAGAGCGTTGAGGAAAAGCGACTGTAAATACTCAGCCCTAAATAGGACATAATCTATATCACGCCCCCCTCAAGGCTCAGGGGAACATCAAGGAAGAGCGGGCAGAAAGACGGTAAGAGCCAGAGAAGGGAGGAGAGCTGGAAGAGCTGTCTTCTGGATGCCGCGTGGCCAGTGCACTCACGCGCTCACTGCAGCTGTGGTCACTTGCACGTGACCTGAAAAAGATCAGTCCCGTGGAAGTTCCAGCATGGATGGGAGAGGGGCTCGTGAGGCCCAGCCCCAGTGGGGAGATGTTGCCAGTGATAGCGGCTGGGGTGGGAGAATCCTTTTCCTGTGGCCACCGGTAGGTTGCCTGTGCCCCGGTGGATGGCCCACAACCATGCACGTACCGGCAATGGTGTGTACATGGACTCCATGAATTATTAAGACAGAAGAAGAGGAGGAAGAGGAATGGGCTGGGAGGGGAAGGACCTGAGATTGTGGGGATCCTGCCAGCATGAGGAGTATAAGAATGCATTGCATGCATGTAAAAAGAAAGAAAAAGAAGCTGAAGCTGTCTAAAGAGCAATCCGTGGGGCAAGCTGTGGGGGTGTCCCTCTTAGACCCACAGCGTGTCCCCCCGCATGTCATGCTGGTGGCCGGGGATCCCCTGGCTTCACCCCAGGCTGTGAGATCGCAGCTCTGCTCGGGACCGTCCTCGGCCCTTCTCTTTGGGCAGCCCCGGGCCTTGCGTGTTCGCACATTCTGTTTCTACTTGTAGCAAATGCACCCAAAGGAGCAGTTACCTCATGGACAGCTGGTGGCGATGGTGGCTGGGGACTTTGTATCTGGGCCGCGTGAATGCTGCTGCCTTGCTGAAGTTTGAGGGTTTCAGGTTCTACTCTGGCATAGATGGGACAGGGGCCTTCTCTCTGTCTTCTGACATATCTGAGGCCAGAGATGCAGTGTGGGGGTGCGGTAGAGGTGGGGGTTTGGGTACGTGCTGTCATCTAGATTCAGAAAAAGTATGGGGTGTCACACAGCCCCCTGGGAAAATACCTCTTCCTGCGACCTCTGCTCAAGGTCAGTAACGGATGCAGGATCTGCTGACCTATGGCACAAAGCCTGGTCTCTGTTTTCACAAAGTTATGGCACATGATCTCGGCGCCACAGGGAGGCCAAGGCGGCTGTGCCGGAGCAGTGAGTGGCAGGGAAACTTGGCTGGGGTGCGGCTTGTGCTTTCTGAAAAATCGATCCCCAACAGATGGCGAGAGCATTGAGTATTGGTGGGTGGCCCAGAGAGTTCCCCAAGCTCTGGCAAGTCCCCTGAGCCCACGTGGTTGGGCACATGGCTGGCTGGTCCCCTCTCTATGGAGACAAACTAACTGTGTTGGTGGCCACTGGTGTCACAAGCCTCAGGTGCAGCTGGCTTCCAGCCAGTGCTCGGTGATGATCTATTAACCTCATGTTGAATCCTTCCTAACCATGAGAGGAATTTTCATTATGTCCCTAAAAGAGTCATCCTCGTGGGTGACCCCGTGTACAGAGGTCCTTCTGGAAGCTGTTCGACCTTGCCCAGAGATCCGAGTAGTTGCAAAAGCCACATGCCTGGCTTGGCCACGAGCGTTAGGCAGCACCACAGTCTCTACCCCAGTGCAAGTCTCGGGAGAAGCTTTGACACAGCCAGACTGTGACATTGCATGGGAGGGTGTCACCAGGGCGGTTTTGACATGGCTGATGAGCCGTGTAGGCCCAATGGAGACGATGTTTAAATGCTCAGCTGACATGAGGCGTGTACACACACACACACACACACACACACACACACATGAGTGAATCAGGCAGTCTCTCCCTTCCCGGAACCCAGATGCTGCCTGGCATCGGCCGTCCTGAGCATGCCTGGGAAGGAGGACGCCGCTGCTTGGGGAGGCCAGCTTCCTTTCCTTACACCGCCATTTTTGTTGACACAAACTGTGTCAAGCATATGGGATCGAATTCAGTGTTCCAGTTGCTTTTCCCGTGTCTTCGTTCGTCCTGTTTTTTTTTCTTTTGCTTTAGGAAGCTGTTCTCTTAGCAACCGCAAAAGCTCACAAGCTCACGCTTAATTAGCGCCCGGGGGGCAGATGCACCGGGTACAGAGCCTGACCCACGTGCTCTCTTCTGCTAAGGACCCACCGCGTGTGCAGACTGCTCTCCCCGCTCCACTCATCGTGGACACAGTGGTGGGAGCCCTTTTCTCTGTGTTTACTCCACAAATAGAATTTTCCCAATGTGGGGGTTCGGGGGCAATCTCCCCTGGCTCCTCCTAGGTTTTTCTTGGGGTGCAAAGGTTGGAGACACATGGGAAATGTCTCTGAAGGACCACTGCCAGCTGCCCAGAACCGGGGCACTCTACTCTGGACTGCCTTGCTAGAATCATTGTTTCCTTAACTCTCCTAAAAAATTTAATATAATCAGGTGGGGTGGAGCCCGGCTTTTCCAGGGTCACTGTCACGGAGGGGGGAGGGGAGGACAGAAGTACCTCCTTGTGCCTGATTGTTTCAAACGGAAATAGGTCACGTTCAGATTTCAGAGTTCCCTGATGCTGGCATGCCCAACTGGGTGTCAGGGATTTGCTGGATGGCTGGTCAGAGGCGTGGGTAACTCCCCCTTGACTTTTCTGCCACATCTGCTGGCTGACACACAGACTTGGCTTCTTTAAAAATGTAAAAGGAAAAAAAAAACCAAAAAGCTCAGTAATTTATATTTAGCCACAGGCACAGGGAGCGCCCGGCAGCCGCCGGGTTTCCTTGGATAACTGGGGCTCCAGCTCGCCAATGCCTCCCCGTGTCTTCCAGCCGCCAGCTCGCACGCGGACGCCGGCTCCATGTTAACCCTGCGAGGTGCCGCTTCCCGATGCCCTGCTCGCCGGCTGGGCAGGGTGGCTCCGCTCACATGACTGCCGCCGCCAGAAGTAGCCGGCTCTGAGAGCAGCCCTGGTCTGCGCACAGTGGCTTCCCAGCTGACAGACAGAATATGGGGTGGGCTTTGTCACCAGCACGCTGGGGCTGGCATGCCCAGCGATGCTTGGGGCTGCACAGTGCCCAGACGCCTGCCACCGCTCCCCGGGTCCCAGCCGCGCCAGCTCCAAGGGGCCGGGCTGCGCGCCTAGCCTTCCTCCCCGCCGAGGTTATATAATGAGCCGACGGCTGCCAAAGTCACGGGGAAAATGAAGTCTTTGTTAAATGCCTTCACCAAGAAGGAAGGTAAGGAGAGACCTGTAGGAGGCGTGGGGAGCAGGGGAACGCTGCTGGGGGAGAGGGGCCCCGGGCGGCTCCCGACATTGCTGGTGGCCGTTCTGCATCCTCGTGGAACAGTTCCTCCAGCTTTCTGGTGCTCTTTGGGCTTTAGTCAATCTGGAAGATTAACGGAGATGAAGGTGTCTTTGTATTTGAGCGTGTTTCTAAGCAGCCAGCCCTCGGCGGAACTGCATTCCAGAAGGTCTGATCCCTGGCGCCCGTGCCGCCAGGCGTGTTAGGAAACAAAGTCCCGGGCAAGATAAAGGAAGTTTTGGTTCTCTTCCTCGGGTCGTCTGGAGGCTGAGAGCACCTGCTCAGGAGGGTCAGGGCGCGTGGCTGGCTGCACCGTGGGTGTCCGCTGCCAGTGCCAGCTATCCCCGGGCTGTGAAGCCTCTGGGTGCATGGGAAATGAAGTGTGGCAGACTTTAAAAGTGCATAGCTCTTGATACCTTGTGTGATTTTATTGTGGGAAAAGAGAAAAACTGGATAAATAAATGCATGTAAGACGGCTAAGAAAATATCCACCCACCTTGGGCTTGCAGATTGCCTAGAAGAAGGAAACAGTTGGGTGGAATATTAATCATTTTCAGACAGGAAAAGAGTTATTTTTAACACTTTTCATGAAAAAAAAAATCATCTTTTGTGTGTATGGTCCCAGCCAGTTTTGTCAGACGGGAAGCTCTCTTCTTGATGAAACCAGATTTCCAAAGAGGTGACTTAAAAACAATCAGGATGCTAACTCCTTAGCCCAGCCCCGTCATAAAATAAACACTAGAGAAATTTCAGTAATCCAGAAACTAATTTGCTGTGAAGCTTGGTCGTTGAGCGAGGTGATTTTCATTAGGATGTGGGCTCTAATGTCACCCATGTGGCTTCTGCTGCTTCATTTGCTTGGTCTTGGGCTGAAATGTACGTGAAATGCCCTGGCTATTTTATTCTGTGATCTCCCTGGGCGGCCATCCCTGTGTGAGGGCCTCCTGCCCACTGCCCACTCTCTGCAGACCAGCTTCAATTCTCTGTCTAACAAGGCTCCTCAAAACTCACCATGTGGGACTTCAGTTTTTATAACCCCTGAGCGGCGTGAAGATCCAGACCGGGGTAGGGTGTTGGTAATTCTATCTCCGTTCTGCTCTTCCGTGGACTTTTCTTTCCTGCAGAGTTTCTCTTCCCAATGGGCAGGACACCGAGCCCCCCACATCCAGTCATTTTGCCTTTAAAGGGTGCTAAGACCTCATTGGTTACACAGGCAGGAGCACAATCCACTGTACAGTTGCAGATGGTTTTAGGGTGCCAGCATGTCCTGATACCGGGGCCACATGGTGCCCTCCACATGGCCAGGAGTGCTCGGAAGCTGCCGGGCACTGGGAGTGTTTTCTTCCCTCTATGTCTACTTGTCTTTTGTCTTGTCACATCAATAGAACCCTCCAGCCTCTGGTCTCAGGGGCTTTGAGATGGAGACAGGGGCGGGGGCAATTGTCACCCCTTTGTAAGGTCTTGGAAATCTCTGTAAGTTCCAAGATCACCCACAGGCTCCCCCACTGGTCACATTTGTCACAACCTCCGTGGTGAACACTCTGTGGTTCCTCATGGTCTATGGTCTCCCTGCTTAGAGGGAGCACTGCCCGTGTGGCATCTCCCTCGTGCCAGCCAGGCACACTTGGTGGCCTGACCTAGCTGTGGTTCTTTTGGAGATGGGCTTCTGGGGCTCTGGCCCCTCAAACCACTTGCCGCTGCCAGCCTTTGGTGGTCCTGGTCGGCCCTTGGCTGTCCTGGCTAGCCCCTATGAGTCATATGCTAGAGAAACTGGGAACGGAAGAGTCAGCTACAGAGCCAGCAGCTCAGTAGCTTCTGCCTCCTACAAAAAGTGGGGGGAGGGGAGGTAGCGGGGGAGGGAGGGCAAGGTGCGCTACTGTCCATCAGAGGAATGAGGACTCCCTGACGGTTTGCCACCATCCTGCCGAGCCACAGCCTGAGCTCTGAGCTCAGGAGCTTTTCTGCCTTGCTGGGTGGCTTTCCTGAAGTTGTGGCTCCCAGCTCTGATTCCTGGGAAGTGGGAGAGGCTACCGGGTCACAGCCAACCTGGGAAAGGAATGTCAGGGTCACCTCTATCCCTGTGTGCTCTACTGTGGGTACCTCTGGCCACGTGAGCTTTTCCCGAGACCACTTCTGTTTCCATGAGCTCTGCCGGTGATACCTTATCCCCGTGTGAGTTCTGCCAGGGCCTCCTCAGGCACCATGTGAGCTCTGCCAGGCCCATCTCTGTTCCCATGAGTTCTTTCAGGGCCACCCAGTCCACATGCACTATGCCAGGGCCACCTCGGTCCTAGCGAAGTCCTCCAATGCTGTGCTGCCCCCTGAACCGCACTAGGACCGTCTGTCTCCATGACCGTCTGTGCCGTCCTCCTCCTGCCATCATCTTCCAGACGAGTGTGGGCTGGCCTTAGCCGTGTGATAGGACGGACATATTTGCTTTCTATGATGTGTCCACCAATGACCTCTGACCTTGGGCGGCTGTTACCGTAGCCTATCCAGGACTCTGTCCTAAACTG
This sequence comes from Eospalax fontanierii, assembly GCA_035773235.1. Classification (NCBI taxonomy): domain Eukaryota; kingdom Metazoa; phylum Chordata; class Mammalia; order Rodentia; family Spalacidae; genus Eospalax; species Eospalax fontanierii. The sequence goes on from CM069526.1 coordinate 3,331,828, forward strand.
AGACAATACACTTCTTTAAGATGTCAGGGTCCTTCTGCATGTCAGTTCCCATGGTGTGTGTGTGGAGGGGACCTGGCTTCCTCTGGCTTTATATGGTCCTAAATATATAATGGAGTCCTAGCCTTGGGCAACAGGGGCGTTAGAGCCACAGGGGCAACAATCCCATAACAATGATGCTTTGAGCATCAATAAGCTAGGGGCGTGCGTGGTGTCTTTGGACGGCAGTCTGAGAGCACCTACCATCCTTGCAGCCTGAAAAGCTGTCTCTGAGAGACTCTGCCGTGCAAAGACTACTTTCCATTTCATGCCCAGCCACTGCAGCGTCCTGCTAACCCTCATCTGAGTCTCCGGGCATGCTGGGCTCAGGAGCGAGAAGACCCAGCCTCTGTCGAAACATTTCTGTGAGACACCCAGTGGGGGATGGCACATGTGGCTGGGTCCAACTTGCTGGATGAGGAAGGGGGGATGTCGAAGTGTAGTGGGTTCACTACCCTAAAAGATGGGACATAGGGCTGGCTTCCTCACTAGGATAACTGTTACCAAGACTGTAGGCCTGGGTGGTGCATAACAAGTAACCACCCATTGCTTCCCATTCTGGAGGCCGAAAAACCAAGCGTGAAGAGCTACAGGACGGGCTCCTCCCGAGACCTCTCTGTGGCTCGCAGATGGTGACTTTTGTGCTTCCTCAAGTGGTCACTCTCTGTGTGCTTGGGTACTGATCCTGGGGTCCCAGTTACTGCTGGCACATCAGGTCACCCCAGTGACCCATTTTAACTTTGTCACCCCTGTAAAGGCCCTCTCCCCACATGCTGAGATCCTGGGTGAGGCACACAGCTCTGCCCCTCATAGAGGTCAAGTTCAAATCCCTGGGATGACACAGGGTGGCCCATCTTTACATGTGTCAAAGTTGTGTCTTTCTGAGCTGATGAAGGTCTGGGCCAGGCAGATGGAAGGTCAGACTCCGAGTCCCTTCCATCAAGGCCCTGGCTTGAGCTTCCGTGTGTGGAAACCCTTCTCAGTCTCAAGTGTCCCTCTGCTTTCGTGTCAGGGACAAGTCAGACCTTGGGAAGCCAGCATCACACCTGCAACCTCCATCCCTGGCTCGCATGGGGGCTTGGATGCACGCAGACTCCCTGCACAGGCTGCTTGCCTCAGCACGAGCATCACTCATCCACCTCTCTCTCCCTTTTCTCTCCACCCAGTGCCCTTCCGAGAGGCCCCGGCTTACTCCAACCGCAGGCGGCGGCCCCCCAACACCTTGGCCGCCCCCCGGGTCTTGCTGCGGTCCAACAGTGACAACAACCTCCACGCGGGTGTACCTGAATGGGCCGTCTGTGCTGCGGCCACCTCCCACCGCAGCCTCTCACCTCAGCTACTGCAGCAGACTCCCAGCAAGCCGGATGGAGCCCCAAAGAGCCTCGGAAGCTATACCCCTGGACCCCGAAGTCGCTCCCCCTCGCTCAACAGGCTGGGTGGCGCCGGAGAGGATGGCAAGAGGCCCCAGCCACATTGGCATGTGGGGTAAGGAGGGGTTGGGTGGCAGTGGCCGGCAGGGAAAGGAGACTTTTAACCGTAAAACATGTTCTTCGTCTTGGGCTGCTCCAGAAAACGCAGAGGCTTGAGTTCTGACTCCTGAGCCCTATTCAGCCCGGTACCTTTGATGGCTGCTCTTAAGGCTGGGTCAGGGAAAAGGCGGAGCTGAGTTTCTTGGGATAGGCCACTGGTATTGTGTGTTTGGTGGGGGCGTCTTTCCTGTGCCTCCAAGTGAAATAAGGCAGAGAGCATAGTCTGTGCCGGTGCCCTCCAAGCTCTCCCTCTGCCACGACACAAGCACCATATCGACACCAGTGCCGACGTACGCACTGCAATGGGAGCCTCAGCCGGGGGAGAAAACAGGCTCGTTATAGCAAAGGGACCAGCCATGTCCTCAGCAGCCTCGGCTGGTTCTACAAGTAAGAACTGCATCTGCCCAGCGTGGAAGGGCTCAGGGTGTCTCTGTCCTTCTCTGGAGCAGCCCCGGGAATAGGAGCTGTGCTACTGGTGGGCAGGCCAGGCACCCCCGGGGTAGGGGTATGCGGTAAGAGGCTCCCCCATTCTCTGCCCACGCAGCCAGGAGGGGACCCACATTCACAGCTCCAGTTCCTGAGCATGTCTTGCCTTGCTTCTGGCCTCTTGAGTGTCTCAGCTGAGGAAGGGGACTCGCTGGGGTTCAGGGACTGGGTCTGGCAGCCATCAGAGAAACTGGCCTGTTCCCTTTCCTGTGACCTAGGCTCTATACCGGGAGTCTCAACCCTGTAAAGCCTTAGATTGCAGCCCAGGTCACATGGCCAGCGTGAGGCTGGGACCTAGATCCCCTTGCCAGTGCAGAACCAGGGCCAGGTCACATGGTCAGAGTGGGGCCGTGGTCTGGGTCACATGGCCAGTGCCAGGTTGGGACCCAGGGCTTCAATTCTGGGGTCTGGTAGCGTGGTCTTCACATAGGCCCGAGTTTGACTGACTGGTGCTGTGTGTCTGGTGCTGTTGGAGGCCCTCTCAGGCCCACATCTGTGTCCAGGACCGCCATTCCCGCTGCATAGGACCTCTTGTGTTTTCTCTCTGGCTTCTGGAGCTATCAGCCCAGTCTCTGTGAGTCTTGAGCCAAGGTCAGGCCCAAAGTCAGCTAAAAGCAAAGCTGTTGGGAGGAGATCTCACACACACGTGCATATGCACACATGCACATGGCCTCTATTCTGCAGTGGGCATTGTCACTACAGAGCTGGCAGGGAGAATCAGAAATGGGTATGCCCCTCTAGATGTCCCTCTAGGCAGCTCCTTGAGGCTCCCCAAGGGTAAGGATGGCAGGTGCCACTGGATTCTGTAGGTCCTGCCTTGCATGAGGTTGAGGGCAAAGCTGGGGTCAGTGGGAGGCCCAGAAAAAGGACTCTGTACTTGGCATTCACCACAGAGGCAGGATCTGCAGCCACACTGGGTGCAGGCCTGCCAGGAGGACCTATCTGTGGAAGTCTGGGATTCGTGGGTATTCAGGGTGTTTAGCCCGTGCCCTGGCCATATCAGGGCTGCATGTCTTCCCAGTGACCTTGGCTGGAGAGCTCTGTCAGCCTGGCACATCTCCACACAGCAATCAGAATGACCTTCCTTCTGGCTCTGGCAGGGAGATGGCCATTCATGCCAGCCCAGGTGATGGGGGCACAAAGTCCACGTCCCAGTATGGGGCATGCTGGGAGCTCCCGCAGGTGGCTGAGCCCCATCTGCTCCATCTTGTCCTGGAAGTCTAGAGCTCTCAGCTCCATCGACACCCCACCCCGTGGCCAGTTCTTTCCTTGGACAGGCAGGTTCCCACTGGGCATTGCTGATAGAATAGTTGATAGGAAGAATGCCAGGTGATGCCTGGTGGTCCTGGTTCTCCAGGATGTGTTCTGATCAGGACACTTACCCATGGCTAAAGGAGAAAGTTCTTGGCCCTCCTTTCTCTGTAACGTGGTATCTAGTCCTGGTTTCCCATACTATGGCTTTTGGCAGGTTCCACAATTACTCTGTGCCTTTGTGTAAAGCAGACCTGATGGTGTCATCTTCCTGGGCATGGAGGGGAGGATCATGGGATTTCATACCTCACATGGGTTGGGATGTAGAAGCTGTCACAATTGGTTCTGTGGCAGTGTCTGTTGATCCTATAGTTATCAGCATTTCAGAAAGACACCTGTGGTCACCATGAGGCAGGAGCAGAGGGCATGAGGCACCCTCGTCCAGAGGTAAACACCAGGCCATGAGAAATAGAGATGCTAAGTCAATGTGAGGGGCATCCTGAGCAGGTAGGGGCTTGTCCCAGCCCCTGTGCCCCTGCATGTCTTTACTACTCACAGGAAAGCCAGCCCCCAACTCTATTCCACAGCACTCGTCTCTGACTACCAGCCTGAGCCCTAGAAACCTCAGTGGTCATTCAAAGGTCATGGGTAGCCTTGGTGAGAGGGACAGAGTTCCCAGCCTGCCCAGGGGCCTGGATAGGGCAGGGGCCACTTCTCCCAGAGAAATGAGGCAGCCTGGCAGAGAGACAAACATGGAACTCACCGACCCTGGGTTTGTAGACAGGAAGGTGGGGCCTCCACTACGGACACAGAGGTGCCGTCATCCCTGACCACCTCTCACGGCCCGGGCCAGCCCAGAGCCTGTAACACGGTGTTCCCCTGAAGCAGGGGAGGTGATGGCCGGAGGGGACGCCGTGTCCAGTCTTCACTAGCGGCTTCTCCCGCTCATCTGTCCCAGCTTCCTCCGCATCCTCCTCCTTGGTCTCTTCTCTGTTGCTTTTCTTCTGCCCTGTTCTGTCCAGAGAGGATAGTGTACATGTGCATGCCCAGCAGTGTACATGCCCACAGCCTCTGTAGGACTCTGTGGCACCCTCTAGTGGCACCCACAGGCATGGCTGTGTCACAGTCCTAAGACACTGCTAAGAGGCCTGTGTCCACCCACCCTGCAGGCACTGTGGGAGGTGGACCTGGCCGTCAAGGACCTTCAGAGCTCTTCCCAGCTTCCAGAATGTGGAACAGTGCGTGGATCTGGCTACACCTGCCACAGGGGCTCACTGGGCAATCGCTCCTGGGTGGCTCTGACTTGGTAGAGAGCAAAAACGTGATGGTGAGGTCGCCAGGGAGACAGTGGTGTCTTAGGCCCCTCACAGCTGTGTCCAGCTGAGACCTGCTGACGCTTCTGAACCCCGCCCATCTCTGGGGTCTCTGGATAAAAGGGATGGATGATGTGGGCCTCAGAGGCTGTCCCCAGCAAAGGCCGATTCCTCACTCTGTACCAGGATGGGAAGCTCTCCCGAGACAGAATCTCATGATGTGAGCAGGGTGCCAGAGGCCACAGAACGTTCTGGTTGTAGCTATAGTCTCCAGAATCACCGTCCCCTCCCACTTCCCTGCAAGTAGAAATGGGTTCGAGAGAGATCTGGGTAATCACCTTTCCTGCATACCCCATCTTGTCAGGCATGGTGTGGAGGTGGCTATGGGATTCCCCTATGGCTCTGGCCTATGTCTATCTATATGGCTTTCTTCTGGATTCCTGGAAACATGGGAACCTGCACACCCAAGCCTGCCTCTGGTGGGGCAGAGACCTGGTTTCTCCCCAGTGAGGAGAGATGTCAGTGAAGGTGGCAGCTCTTTTCCCTCCACTGAGCCCCATTATGACCCCTAGACTGTGCTAGACATCAGGCATCAAGTATAAAGTCTAGACATCCCAGGCTACCTCGCATGTTACCTGCATGCAAGAGAGTGCAGTTCGCTGGGACACCAGTGGGTACCGCATTGAGGAGACTACCAGGTTTATGGCTGTGGGAGGCGAGGCTGGGTGAAGGTACTCCCTGAGGAGCAGGTACCTCCTGGATGCCTGTCGCATTGGGGTCCATAACCCCCTTCTCCTCGTGCATGCCGCAGGGTGCAAGCCTTCCTGTTGTCTGTGGCTGGTGCTCTCTGGCTGCTGGGGTTCGAGAGGTACAGGCCAGTGGTTCCAGGTACTCCCCGCGTGCAGGTGACGTGCAGGGAGGCATGTTGGTAACAGCACGGCTGTCCCAGAGGACATGGATTGTGGAGTTGGGACTCACACAGGACAGCATTCAGACCCTGCGGGAGCTCTCTGAGAAACAGAAGCCCTAAGACAGACAGACAAGAGTAGGTGTTGTAGGGGGATGGAACTTTGTGAGTCCAGTGAGAATGGAAAGACGTGGGGAAGGAGCCATCCTCAGAGCGGCTGTTGTCTCAGGATGAGGGCTTTGAGTTGGGGTGGTCCTGGCACAGCACACAAGCAGGACCCTCTCCCAGCCAGCAAAAGCCTTGTGCAGCCTGCTGGCCACTGGCCAGTGGAGATGTTTAGTGCTCAACATGGCACTTCCTGCCTGTGAACTGAGCGGACCCCTCTTTCTCTCCGAGACAGTGAAGGCTGATCGTTCCTTCCAAAGCAGCTGCTAAGGCCAGTGGGAGGGGTCTCCTGCATGATGGTGAGTCCCTGTCCGTGTCGTGGCTCCTGGGGAAGAGCAGCAGGGACAGCGGGCTCACTTGGCACGCACCCTGTGCCGACTGCCTTGGCATTTCTTCCTCGGAGTCCTAAACAGTGGGAGAGGGGAATGACACTAGCAGAATGGGATGCGACGCATACATCTGTCACACACGGCAGGCAGCCGTTGGCGCAGCAACAATAGGTGACCAAAACCAGGGCTCAGGACCCTCTGTGGCCATGCCATGCCCAGCCAGCAGTTTGCACAGCCTCTATCTGCCCCAGCCTCTCCCTAGGGAGATGACGGTCTGGCCATACCTAGAATTCTCTTGTAACTCTGTACGTCAGCCCTAAACCTCTGCTCCCCAGGAACAGCCACAGCACCTCCCTGCAAAACTCCCCACCGCCACCCTTGGGCCACTCCGGTCCTGCCCTGCTGCCCGGCCAGGGCACGCTGGCCTTTGCCCAGCCCTGTCTCCCCCAGACATTTTCCAAAACCCTGGTTCCGCTGCCAGCTGTTGCCCGCCCTCGCTCAGCCCTGCTGAGGCAGGCCTGTGGACTCACACCCTGACCTTGGTCCCTGCCCTGGTCTCTGAGCCAAGTCGTGACCCCCACAGAAGCACACTGGAATTGCTGTGCTATCCTTTCCAGTTCGCCGTGTGCCGCAGACAGTTCTCCCCTGTCTCATTGCTCAGATATGCATGCAGCCTTGCAGTGGGCTCACAGATCACCCAGGAGGTGCTTGCTGAATCGATGAATGAATAAAGAGTTAGGACAGAGGAGTTCAGTGTGTAGGCAGATCACTGTTCACCCAGGACAGCTGGGAAATGGCCCAATTTACTCCAGCTTTCTGATATTGAAACTCAAGTGATCAGACTAAAGGAAGGCAGCCTGAGCTCCATCTGGCTGTTCTTGGCCAGAACATGGAGGAAGCACAGATGTCAGGGTGGTGGAGCTCTCCACCCATTCTCGTTCTCTAAGGTCTCTGCCTGGCCTCCTGAGCCTGCATTCCTGGGGACGATCACCCCTCCCTGGGGGACTGGGAAGGGGCCATGACTCTACTGTCTCCCAAGACTGCTGCGGACAGGGCCCCTGGGCAGGAGAACACAGTTCATAAAACAGCCCCCACAACCCCACCCAGAAGACGTCTTATCTTGTATAATACCTAGCATTATCACTGTAAGAGCACGCCAGGATGCGAGGATCCACGAGGCTGCCAGGCTGAGACCACTGTTCGTGGGGCCTCTGTTAGGAAATGGGGCGACACTCCTACCTGCTCCCTGTGGGGCTCAGTGAGCTTCAAATTCTTAGTGATTGCTGGGGCTGGAGAGATGGCTCAGCGGTTAAGAGATGGCTCTTGCAGAAGACCTGGGTTTGATTCCCAGCACTCATGTGGTAGCTAACAATCATCCATAACTCCAGTTCCAGTGGCTCTGATGCCTCTCCACAGGCATTGCACAACACGGGTATACTTACACACATAAAATTTTTAAAAATATATATCAAATTATTAGTGATTATGAAGTTTCTCCTATGTTCCCAGGTCCACCTACCATAGACTATGAGTTTGCCCAGGTGGATAACCAATAAAGCCTCCTGTTCTTAGTGGCTGCCCAGGCCCTCAGACAGGTGGCTCTGGGAGCCAGATGACTACAGAGTGGGCTAAGAAATAGAACGCCAGGGCTGTGTTTGTGTGGACTCCCCCAGTGTCCAGGCTGCACTCTGGTGCTGGCTTGAAGTAGGTAGAGCTCCCACCCCGGCGTTCTGTTATCTACTTTCCAGCTGCCACAGGACTCATTCTCATGGTCACTCCTGATGGTCTCCTCCTAGCACATGGGGAAACTGAGGCTTTGAGAGATGCACTGACTTGTCCAACATCTGATAGTAAGGTGTCAGCTGGGCTTCAGGCAGTGCTTTTGGAATCTGGATGTGTGAGTGAAGAGCTGGTGTTAATTTATGCACAAGGTGGGTGGGTGAGTGGGTGGGCACATGATTGACAATGGGTAAGATGATGGATGGATGAATGGGTGGGTGGAAGGATGGATGGGTAGATGGATAGATAGGGGGATGGATAGATCGATGGATATATGGTTGAATGGATGAATATGAATGGATGGATATGTGGGAGGATAGATGATGGGTGGGTGGATGGGTGGATAGATGTGTGGATGGATGGGTTGATATATGGATGGATGGATGGACAGACAGGTAGATGGATAGATGGATAGATAGATGGATGGGTGGGTGGGTAGATATATGGATGGATGGATGGATGGATGGATGGATGGATGGATGGATGGATGGATGGATGGGTAGATGGATAGGTAGATGGATGGACGGACAGGTAGATGGATAAGTGGATAGATGGATGGATGAATAGGTGGATGGATGGGTATATAAATGGATGGATGGATGATGCATGGGTGGGTGGATGATACATTTACTCACTCCCATATGGGAACCAGTGGCAGACCAATTAAGGAGACCACCAAAGTCCAACTTGGTGTGCCAGTCAGTTTATTGGGTGACTTACGGGAGCAGAAATAACTCACAGATAGCTGCATTACCGAAGGTCACCCCAGCATGGGTGTCAGCTCATGAAAGCGGGAACCCCAGCATTCTGAACCTATAGGCAGCTCCATGAGTTGGAGAGTGTCCTTTTCAGGCAGCTCAGCTGGTCTGAGTATCTCTCCACTGTCTAGGGCTTATATATGCTAAGGGAAGAGAGAGAAAGTACCTAGTGCATCTGGTCAGTTTCAGGAGTTTCCTGAGCTTAAGGAGTGTCCCTGCAGGACGGAACAGCTCACCTCCCCTCAAAACATCCCGCTGATGACCTCCCTGCAGACATTTTGTTTATCTAGAACATCTTGCTGTCCACCCAGCTTCCTTCCAAAATGGAGTTTTATTTCAGAGGAAATTACCACACAACGTGGATGAATTTGTGAGAGGGTGAACAGATGGATGATACACGGGTGATGGATAAATACGGGGAGGATGGATGACTGTGTGTGTAGATAAACTGATGGATGATGGATGACTATGTAGGAGGATAGGATGGACCCCTGAAGCTCCAAGATGATGTGTCTGGTCTGGAAGGGAGGGGTATCATATAAGGAGGTGTCACTGAGGCCACAGCCTGTCCTGTGTCTCCACCTTACACTTGGGCATTGGTAGTCACAGAGTTCACTCAGGCATCTGGGCTGCATCAGCACCTGTGAGTAGAAAGCCACAGGAGGGAGGATGCACTGTTGGGGAAAACCCCAACTTTGTACGGACTCCCACCTCCTCTGGTGTCCTCAGAGCTCTGGTGTGCCTCTAGGTCCCCACCCCCACCCATGCCAGAAGAGGTCAGGAGATCTGGCCTGCTTTCCTGTACTTTGTGTGCTGCATGGCTGAAGGACAGATCCAGGTTTTGGGGCCAGGCAGGCCCTATACTTTCAGTCCCCATCCATTCTCACCACAGTATAAATGAGGGTCTACATTTAGCATGCCACAACCCCAATTTCATGTCTGTAGACTGGGCTCCTCAAAGACATCACCTGGTAGGTGGATCCCGTGATCATGATGACAGTTTAAAAGATAAGAATTTTGGGGCCAGCAGCTCAGGGAATCACGTCTTCCTACTGACCGGATAAAGAAACGGTGCACTTCTGCGTTCTGTAAGTGCACCCCAATTTCTGAGGCCTTCATAGGGGTGCACACAAGGGCCACACAGTACAAAAGTCCTTGAGAAGACAACCTCAATGAGAGATTGCCTAGCTCAGGTTGGCCCGTAGGCATGCCTGTGAGGAATGCATCTTAACTGATGTGGAAAGACAGCCCGCTGTGGAAGCGCCAATCCCTAGATTTGGAGTCCTGTACTGTATAAGAGCGGAGAAAATCTACACCGAGCAAGCTCATGAGCTTAAGTTCACATGTTTCTCTCTGCTCTTGACTGTGGTTGTGTGACGTGACTGGCTATATGAAGCTCTTGCATTGATTTCCCCACAGTGTAAACTGTGGCCTGGAACTGCAAGTCAGATCAGCCCTTCCTGCTTTCCCCCTGGTATTCCACAGAAATGAAACCAGCGCATCCCACCCACGTCCAGGCTTCCCCCTGCGACCCTGTTCTCTGTTGATCCCTGTGTGACTGTGTCCCTCTTTTCCTTGCACAAGGCTTGAGATCCCCTCTGTGGGCTCAGAAGCTCTAGCATCTGGAGACTCAGAGGCTGTATCCATGGATCCCAGCCTTTACAGCCTTGGATCACACCCCCTGCCCCCGCCTTGTTGATCCCGATGTGCTCCCATACAGTGGTGTCCCCGGGATTCTGGACCCTTCCCCGTGTCATTAATGTCTACTCTTTTCCCATGACTGGTGCCCTGGAAGGTTCCAGCACATGAATGCTTTCTTTGCTTTCTTGGCCAGGAGGCTCAGGTACATCGTCCTGACTTCCCTACACATCCCCTCATGTTTGCGTGTAAAGCCTGCTGTCCTGGGGAGAGTGGTTGGAGGCCACTTTAAGTTGTCTCTGCTCAGGACACAGTGCTCAGGACGCAGTGCTCAGGACACAGTGCTCAGGACGCAGTGCTCAGGACGCAGTGCTCAGGACGCAGTGCTCAGGACGCAGGGCAGTTTTCTCCCCTAGCCTCACCACTGTTGTCCCAATCCCAGTTCAAATGGGCCCATGAGTTGCAAAGAGAGAGCTGCAGGCAGACCTGTGTGAGTGCCTTTGTCCTGCGTGCCCTGCTGGCCTTCTTGCCATCAGGGCGGATATGGACCTGGTACACAGATTTTTGTGAAATTGGTAACATCAAGCAAGAAAGGCTGTTTCCTCTTGGGAGTCACCGGAAGTGTACCACAATAATGAGCACGTCTGTGCAAGGGTCAGTGTCTGTCCTAACTGGCCTGACGGATGCTCGCGGTGAGCTGGAAAACCAGGAGGGTTTCAGCATTGTCAGTGCGTGGATCATCTGTGTGAAGCTCACTCACATATTGTGTATCCATCCTCACCGTCCATCTCTAAAACTTTCCATCTTCCCAGCTGAAACTGTCCCGACTCCCTTCCCGGCCCCCAGCCCCCTCCCAGCCCCCACCAGTGGCCCCAGGCTGTTTATCCAGCATGCCTCTGTGGACACCTGGACTGTAAATAATCCTTCTAGGAACACGGTGTGCCTGTGTCCCTTGTGGCCCCGGTGTGCTTCTTTGGGGACATGCCATCAGCAGTGGAACCACTGGATCTGTTGGAGTCTATGCAACACAGGCACTGCCTCTGGCCCACCTACATCATCACTATGTGGCCTCAGGAGTGCAGCACCCACCCCTAACTGGACCACACAAGTGGCCAGGTGTGACCTTCGGACCCTCTTCTCTCTCTGCCCCTGTTGTCTGATCCAGGTCACCCTTCGCTGCCAACAAGGACTCCCTCTCCACCTTCGAGTACCCAGGGCCCAAGCGGAAGCTCTACAGCGCCGTGCCCGGAAGGCTCTTCGTTGTTGTCAAGCCATACCAACCCCAAGTTGACGGCGAGATCCCCCTTCACCGAGGCGACAGGGTCAAAGGTCAGTGTCTGCCCTTGTCCTCTCTGTCTCCATGGACCCCCTTGGCAGGCCTACTGGGGGTGCAGGGCAGAGTCCAAAGCATCTGCTCCACTATCCAGGGAGGGCAGGACTAGGAGACACAATGGCTTTCACTGGTCCTTTTCATTTCGCATCCCCAAGGCTGAGCCTGAGGTGAGAAGGCGTAGGGAAGAGCCGAACCAGGACTTAGTGAATGGAGCCCCTTCCCAACCCCCCCCCCCAAAAAAAACCCATGAGGAAGTGGGGTGGCGGCAGCCTGTGGCACTGGCTAGATGAGCCAGGAAATGAGGGCCTGCAGCTCCCAGAGGGGGGAGACCAGCTAGATGTAGGAGATGCTCCAGGCAGAATCCTGGAGTTTTGAGAACACCAGACCAAGGTATGCGGTCCCAACAGTGCTGGGGGCTGCTAGTCCCTGCACAGGAGGATGGAGTCTATGTTGGTCCCTGCACAGGGGGATGGAGTCTATGAGGCACATCAGGAAAGCATGTGTTTCATGCAGAATGGAAGGAAGGTGGTAGCACTTCGAAGTCTGTGGCCGAAGGCTGCAGAGAGACCTGCAGGAGGGGCTGGTGTGGGACACAGGCTGCACACAGCAGTAGGCACAGTTCAGTGGAAGAGCGAGGAGCAGTCACTTCATATGCCCAGGCATGGCCACTGGACAGACGCTCATGGCGGGGTGCCCCTCAGAGGTGGGTGAGGGGCCTCTGTCCCTACCAGCCCCCCTGCCACTGTTGGGCCCACAGCAGAGGACCCATCAATAGCTGTCCATACCATTATCAGTCAACCTCACCCGGTTACCAGGAGGTTCAGGAGAGGGACGGGCCATGTCCTGTCTTAGCCCTAGCATTCAGCTTCTGGGTCTCGGTCCCTCCGCTCACTCTGAGAAGGCCCTAGAGCTCCGTTGAGTTCTCTTTCAAGTTCATTTACTCTTCCCTCTCAAAGCCCCCTTCCATCTCATCTCTCTTGTGAGATTCATAATTTCAGAATTTGAGTTTACTAGGATTTCTGAGAATGTGCTTTAAATTGCTTCTTTCTCGTTGCCAAGCCTTCTTATGACTCAATTGGGATTTCTGTGCATTGAAAACATGTGTTGTTTTACGACACTATGGCTTGGTGTATGTGCCACGTCGAAATCCCCGTCTGATGGTTCCACCAGCAGCGAGTTCATGTGGGGTCTGTGCTCCAAATTTGCCTTCGTCTTCTCTCTGAAGGATGTTTCCTTCTCCTCATTCACAAACCTGGTGATTGTTGCATTAAGGACATCAGCCCATCACATGGTGGAGAGGTTGGCCTCTGAGATTCAGTCTTCTTATTTCAGTGGGTTGTTTGGTTCAGATCCTGTGTATCAGCACTTGGCAGAGTGATTAGAGATTCATATTCTCTCTCTCTCTCTCTCTTTCTGTCCCTCTCTTTCTGTCCCTCTCTTTCTCTCTCTCTCTCTCTCTCTTTCTGTCCCTCTCTTTCTCTCTCTCTCTCTCTCAAGGACTCCCTGCTTTCTTTAGAGTCTGAGCGTCCCAGCTCCAACTTCCTAGTCCCTCCAGCTGCTCACACTGTGGCCTTTCTTCTGTACCCTCCTCCTCTGGCTTGCTGTGGGGACTTCTTCTCACCGGCTAGGAACCAGGGACAGGGTTCTTGTGCAGTTCCAGCAACCGTGCACACCCCACCCCAGCCTGGCTACTTCTATGCCTGGCCTAGGCCTTGAAGGTGGTGGTTGATGGCATTATGGGGTGGGCTTTGGAGCTGTTCCCCATGCTGGGGTCTTTGTCCATTGAAGCCATAAGCAGAGCTCTGCGAATGGTTCAAATATAGCTTAACAAAGAAGTGGAGGAGTCCCTGGCACCCGTGGTGCTTGCACATCATTGTCTGAGTGGCACTGGGAGCCAGCTGGAGGCAGCCACTGCTCATTCTGGGCAGACTCACACTGCCCACACATCAGGGTGGCTGCAGGATCATGCATGGACCATTCTTGAGGCTTTGCATTCTCTGTAAGCTGTGCATGACGACAAAGGAGGAGACAGGGCAGGGGGGTGCTGTAAGCAAGCTGCTGAGGACTAGTCCTTACAGCATCCGGTTCTCATTACTGATGCCTAACCAAGAGCTGTGTGTGTAAACATGGACCTAGGGAGCCTCGGGACCACTGGGATCAGGTACCTGAAGCCGCTAGCCAGTAGTAAGTGGATCTCATGAGAGGAGAAGGCTCGTGAGAGAGAGGAGAAGAAGGCCCTCAAACAGCTCCTCTAGCATCATCCCCTTAGGCACTGTCTTTGGGACTCCAGAGTCTATCCCAGTACCTGGCCACAGAGCATCCAAGCTAAATCTAAGCCAAGGGCTATACACACATGAGATGGCTCAGTGTGCATGCCAACAGGAGGCCATGCAGAACAGCAGAGTGGGCACCTCCCAGGTCCTTGTTCCTCCACACCCTGACTGAGTTCATGCCCAGACAGGGCTGGGTTGAGTAGAGGATGGGGAACCACATTCTACTCCTGTACTCCTGCACAGGGGAGACCCTGTGGTGGCTGGCCATTGCCTGAACAGTGCGGCTGGGCCTGCAGAAGCAGAAAGCAGGCAGGGAGCTTTTGCTCCCGTTCATGCCTTAGAGCACTGCCTGTGTTGAGATAGCATAGTGTTAAGATGGTCCTTCCTTCTAGCAGGTTCTGGATCCCAGGGATGCTAAGTGCACCCCTGTTCTGGAGAGAAAGCTTGGTCTTCATCCCGTCCTCCCTCCAGCCACTGGGAGCACTGGCTCTTCCTCTAAGCTCTTCCAGGGCCCCCTGAGAGCTATCGCAATGGGTGCTGCTCCTTGTCCTCCTGGTCCTCCCTCTGCCCCCCAAGTCTAGCCTAGGCCTTTGCAGAGGAGGTAATCGTGTCTTGCCCTTGGCCCCCTGTAAGTCTGGCCTTTGGGGATAGGGTCTTTCCAATCTGTCTCACTGTCACCTATGGAAGCAAGCTGGACTCTAGAATTCACTCAGTCTGGATCCTTGGGTTCCCTCACAAGAAAGCAGAGCCACAGTGAGAACAGGACCCCCAGGTCCCTCAGCCCCTCACCGTGAGCCCAAGTTCATTTCTGCTAGCCCAGTGCTTGCTTCTGTTCTTCTGTGGAAGAGACGCCCTCCTGCCCCACGCAAGCATCATCTTACACAACAAATCTGATTTTCTGAATTAGATCCTTGATTCATGAGGAAGCCAAGCCTGACTCCCTCTTTACTGGGCAAGGAGTGTCCACTCCCACAGGAACATAAGACATTTCAACAGGGACATGCCCACTCACAGACAAGCCTACCCCTTATAGACATTCCCAATGGGCATGTCTGCAGCGTCCTGGACACGTCCACCTACAAGACACAACCACTCCAAACACAGAGACCTACTCCCACACAGCCCCACCCACTCTCACCTGGACACAGGTGATTCCCTCGGGGATGCGCTCTAACCCTTCCCTTGTGTTCAGTCAAGCAGTGTGTTGAGTCGTGAAGGCAGGCCCACAGCCCAGCACCTGTGCAAACACGTGTGGCTGCTTAGGCTTGTAAAGCTGTGAAGATCAGCAGCTCGGTGTATACTCATTCAGTACCGGATCCCAAGTCTCGCCTCACCCTTCCCTCCCCGTTTTGCCCCGTCCACGTGCACCCTGTTGTTCCCTTGCCCCTCCCAGCATGTCTCTAACAGGAGGACTTACGTTCCCACGCTGGTGAGCTGCTCGGTACGTGAGCCCGTCTCTCTGCACCTATCTGGACTCACAAGCCTTTTGCATTTCTGTGGGCCTCATCCTGACCTCACAGCAGAGCATGTGCCTGGAAGGAGCCAACTGCAGAGCTGCATGCAGGGCTCCTCCAGAGCAGGTTGCGCGGCAGGACCCCACAGAGAAGACAAGGTCCGGTGCTGTCCTGGTGTGCCTCTGTGTACACAGTGACAGTGTGTGCTAAATAGTGTGCCTCTCTGACAACTGAGGAAATGGAGGCACAGACTGACACAGAGGCTATCCTGCATGTGGCACGTGGTATAGGCTGTGGCACGGCAGAGGAGGACACTGGCCTGACCTGGCAATTCCGTTCTTGCTGGGTGCCTTCAAGCAGCAGGGTGACCTGCTCACAGCCCTGAAAATGGACATTAGGGATGTCTCTGTGGGTCTCGCTACGTGACCGAGCCAGCCCTGGCCTCCTTACACCCAGGGCCACATCCTGGGATGAGCCTCTCAGGTCCAGGGCTCTGCTGGGAGCAGGGCCTCATGGCATGCAGGGGCTTGTTAGCAGGAAAGTGCTTCAGGCGGTTGATGGTAGGCTCAGCGGGGAGCACGGCTTGGCCATTTCAATTAGGTTGTTCTTCAGATTATTTAGCAAAAACTTCTAAGTCCAGAGTTTATCATTTGGCTGGCCTTTCAGCTTCGTGTACTGGGAAGATCTTTATCTGCACTCTGAGGTCAGAACAAAGGAGTAAAGAAAATGCTTCTGGTCCTGCATCTGGGGGCCAAGTCCTGAGTAATTTAAAAGTAGATGGAGATGTGTGGATGGGATAGGGAGTTCCCACAGTCCCACGCTTCCGCACAGCGACTTTGCCTTTATAACTAGAATCTTGACACTAATGGGGCTGCAGGGAGCTGTGAGGTCCTCGGAACCCTCCCCAGTGCCTGGCGTCTTTGAGCCAGTTCCTGGCTCATGTCCAGCAGCTGAATTTAAAAACAAACACCCTTTATCTTCATTCTTCACTCTTTATCGCTGCCTGGTACGTGACCCAGAGAGGGCCTCCTGGGCTGAAAGGCAGCTCACCCTGCAGCCGGCTGTGTCTATCCTTGAAGACCAGCCACCTTCCCTTCTCCCAGAAGAGACTGGTTTCTTCTCAACAGCAGCAGCAATGAGTGGTTCCTTTAGTAAGTTCCTTTGCCACAGAGCCAGTGCCCACTGGGTTAGTACTAGCCAAGAGCTGCCCATCATTGGGCTGTCTCAAGATCAGACAGCTTCAGGCTGTGGACTGTCTTTTCACACTACGTCAGACTCCAAAGAGGCAGGTGGAATTTTCTAGAGAGCTGGACAGTTGGGCCATCTCTTCAGCCTTCCATCCTCTACCCATACTAGGAAGACAGTCGTACGCCAGTGCTCTCTCCCCTTGGAAGTGGCAGCCCACGTTTACACCCAAAACCCTGATGGTGGAGAAATAGTATCAATGGCCATGTCGGTTCCGCCAACACATGTGTGATGTGGGCCAGGAGACAGTTCAGTAGAGTGCTTGCCTTGCAAGCACGAGGACCTGAGTCTGAGCCCTAGAATCCACACATACCGGCTGGGTCAGGTGGCATGCACTTGAAATCCCAGCACTGGGGCGGCAGAGACGGGGGAACCCCTGGAGCTCACTAGCCAGTCAGCCTGACCTGGTGGATGAGCTCTAGACCAATGAGAAACCTCGTTTTAAAAAAATAAGGTGGACAGTGTTCCTAAGGATGAAAGCCAGGGTTTGTCAAGCCTCCATACGCACGCACACACACGTGCACATGGACACATATATGCAGGACAAAAGGAAAAAGCCAAAGGCCCTCCGGGCTTCACTGTCCTCTACCACTCACCACCACTGGGCAGGGGCTGCTGTGTCCCTTGGCACAGTGTCCCCTGAGGTCTCAACCTCGTGCACAATTGAAGGAAGCACTGCCCATGACAAATAGACCTGAGCCGCTGGCGGTACAGTCCCTCGTGTGCTCTGCCTGCTGTTGAGTGTCCCATCATTTGGTCCCTTCTGTCCCTCCCTCTGACTGAGGCCTTTCCTCTTTCTGTCACCTCCAGTTCTGAGCATCGGTGAAGGAGGCTTCTGGGAAGGCAGTGCCCGCGGCCACATCGGGTGGTTCCCAGCTGAGTGCGTGGAGGAGGTGCAGTGCAAGCCCCGGGACATCCAGGCAGGTAAGGTGGCCTTGCGTGGGGCCTGGCCGCCCTGTGAGGGCCCATCCGCACGAACAGGTCTGGTCTCCTGGAGTAAAAATGGCCATAGTCGTAGCCACGTTGTGTTAGGAAGCCGAGTCACAAACCTGGGGCGTCTCTACATCCTTGCCAACAGCTTGATGGTTCCATTGCGCTGAGCTCTGTCCAAACTGGAACATTAGGCAGAACTGTGTGGTGAGCTGGTTAAAGGCAGCAGGCTCGCATCCTGTATAAACTTGTCCCACAAATTTGGAGTGTATTTTCTTGCCATCTGAAGGAGACTCTGTGGCTGAGTGATGTCTTGTTCAGTCTCTAGTGTGAGTGTCAGAACATAGGTAGTTCTTGGTGATGGGCAGGGCTCCCCAGACCCTCCCGGGGGCACGGCACTGAGGGAATTGCCCAGCACTCACTGCCAGCACCGCCCCAGTACTGCTCCTGCTTTACCCAAACCCGCCCTGACTGAAAAGCCTTCGAGGTGGTTTAAGGTTCGGCACGGTGATGGTGTCAGCGGCCACTCATAGGAAATTACCTGAGAGATGGACAGAGGGGACCCCTGATGGCCTGTACCTCCCATGAGCTCCGCCTCTTCTGTGGACTCCAGATTAACAGTGCACCCCGTAAAGTGGCCACTTGCCTTCTGCAGACACTGACTGTGCTGCCTGTGTGGACCCTGTGGACTGGGCTTGACTCAGATGTACCATTCACTTCATATTTGGAGGCTCCTTGTCGGTGTACTCTACAGTGAGCCACCCAGGTCCCTGGTCAGGTCCACCTGGACCACAGAGAGTCTAAAACATGAGTTGTGTGAAGGTCTCCTGCCATGGGGCCCCTAAGGCCTGCTTGGCTTCCTGGAGTCTGTGGGGAACACAGCCTTGAGGCAGTCGGTCTGTGTGTCTTGAGCCCCTGCTGTGCACGCCGCTCAGACGCAAATGTTAGGTTGCATTGCGGAGCGTCAAAAAGGCCCAATTTTTGTTTTCAAGCACATTCATGTAGCGCAGGCTGGCTTCTAATTCCCCATATAGCCAAGAATGACCAAAAATGCTCTTTCTTCATCCACCTCTTGAGTGCTTGGGTCATGGGTGTGTGTCATCACACCTGGTTGGTGTGCTGCTGAGGATCAAACCCAGGCTTTGTGCACACTAGGCAAGCACTCTCCCGATGGACATGCTTCTGTAACCTGTGTGCCAGACCTTGAGAGGCAAGGTGGGAAGGGAAGTGGCTCGTGGACTAGCCATTGGCTCCTGGGAGACTGGAGCAGGTTTTGCTGGTTAAGCATCGGATTGCGAGCCCTTCTTGGCTCCCAGCCTACATCTTGCCCCAGTGTGTCCCAGCTTCCCCTGCAGGCAAGAGGCACAGCCTGCCTCACGTCTAGAAAGGGTGAAGCTTCAGAGTGCGGTCATCACCTCCTCCTTCCCACAGTTACCTTCAGAGCCACTGTGTCACCCTGCCCCTCTCCTCTGGCAGTGCTTTGGTATATGGCTGAGCCATACCTAGACAGTCAGCCCTGGGGGGACTACGTGAGGGGTCCTCGGCTCATCCTGTTTCCTCCATCCTGTGGAGGATCATGGCTTACTAGAAGAGGCTATGTGGTGTGGAACAGCATGCCTCATCCTCCTACCAGCCTTGTGAGAGACTGCAGCTTCTCCAGGCCTCAATGGCAGTGTCCCCCAAGGGTGGAAGAGGCTGCCAGCTGACACCATCCTGTGGGAGGAGCTTCTGGGGGTGGTGGCTTGTCATCATGAAGGAAGTTGTCATGATGTGATAAAGAGAATTCTTAAAGGGCTCCGTGCCCCCACTCAGATCCACATGGCATCCTTGGCAGAGCACCGTCATCAACCTGGGCTGGCCTGGCTACGAGCGCCCTCTGAGGGCTGGCCTCACATCCTGGGCAGTCTGGGAGTACAGAATGGATCCTGACTTCCCCCCAGGTCTGAGTGGTCACCTGTTCCTAAGTGCCTCCAGCCTCCAGGGTCTTGCTGGGCACGGGAGGAAGTCGGTTCAACCGCATGTCCTGTGCCCCTCGGGGGTCTTACGAGCTGGAATATACCACACCAAAGTCAGTGTTTTCAACAACACAAATCTGGCCTCTGCTGTTTGAAGTCAGAAGACAGGGCAGCTGGTGAGGCCTCAGTCAAGACGTCCGAAGGGCTGGCTCCTTCTGGATTCTCTGCTGCAGAGGGCCTATTTCTTCCCGTTTCTGACTTGAAGAGGTGCTGGCTCGCTTTGGCTGTGGTCCCTTCCTCACCTCCATGGCCAGTAGCTGTGGACTGAGTCAGTCTTTGGCTCCATCTCTCAGACCTTCCCTCTGCCTCCACATCCTCCAGCTTAGATGCTTGTGTGACCAATGGCTCCAGCTAGATGATCAGGTCCAGGCTGTCTGACTGGAGGCTTTGATAACAATTCCTGTCTGTCACCTCTTCGGTCACTCTGTGCCTTGAGGGTGACATGGTGGGTCCTGGGAACTAGGGCACAGTCATCTTTGGATGGAGGAGGGGACTTCTCCCTAAAATCACTGGCAGATGTATTGCACCTAGAAGGGCCGCAGGTCCACCCTGAGGACAGGACAGCAGCCACAGGTTGGGACCAGCGTGGGAGGACTGCAGGGAAGCGTGTGTTCTGTTTGCTGAAGCTGCGGCCATCTTTCTAGTAACTTCTTCTGTAGCTAAGTTGCATACAGTAATGTGCACCTGGTCTGGGAAGGGTTAAATACGTTCTGACAGGTGTGCGCAGACCTGTGTCTCCAGCTGTGACTGAGATGGGGTGTTCTCCTCAGCACTCAGCTCCCATCTAGACTGTCTACCAGAGCCCTGGCATTCAAGGCTGGGCCCTAAACTATGGTGCTACTGGGAAACAGTGGGGCCTTTAGGGTATGGGGCTAAGAAGGTGAATGGTAGGTCATTGGGGCGTGCCACTGAAGGGGTTTCAGGGCCAGGCCCTCCCACCCCACTTCGTGGCCACTGCGTAGTCACAGACCCAAAGCAGCAGGCCTCCTTATAAACTGCTTATCTCGGGTAACTTGTCACAGTGACAGAAAGCCCTCCTCAGCTGCTGGCCAGACTTCCCTGCCAGAGCCAGCAGCCTTCCACCTCTATGCCACAAAGTGGTTTTGCCTGTTGTTGGGTTTCACCTGTTGGGCCTTCTTCCTCCAGCCCAGTGCTTGTGATACTTGGCCGTGGTGTACTGTGGTAACGTGGATGAGGTTGCTGACCACCTTTCTCTTGAGTGCCTGAGGTGGCCTGAGCCTCCATTTTGCCAGCTCCTCATTTTGGCTAACATAGACAGAGCTGCTGGGAGGGTTCCCGTGCGTGTTTCTGTAGATGCCTGATTGCATATCTGTCTGCCTCTGCATGAAAAACTGCCGGGGCGCATGATGGGAGCCTGTTCAGACTCGTAAGAAATGACCTCACAGACAGGGGAAACAACTAGGTCAGTAGAGGGCTCCATTCCCAGAACCCCTGGAAAAACGCTCAGTGGTGCAGGGACTCAGTGCTGAGGAGGCAGCGACGGGAACTTGATGGCCAGACAGTGGAGCCTGGTGGGTCAGCTCCTGGCCAGGGAGAGACCCGGACTGGAAAACTGAGGTGCATAGAGTTCTGAGGTTCTCTTCTGGTGTTCACACGCACACAGACACATGTGCGCATACACACGCTCTTAATGGAAGAGAGGGAGGAAGGAGGGAGGAACTGCAACTCGCCCTCCAAGCTGCCAGGCTGTCTGGGACCCACTCCGCAGTACCTGGGCTTTCCAGGTGCTCCACACCAGCATCAGTGTTTGGTGACGTCAGTCTCTGATCTCTGGTGTGAGGTTGCTCCCTACTGTGGGGATGGTTTGATTTCCCTGATGGTGTTTGTGACACAGCCCCCTGTAAGTGCATTTACCACACACATGACTTCCTTTGAAAGGTATGTTGTGGGGTTTTTCCGTTTACTTATTTATTTATTTATTCATTTATTTATTTATTATGTGTATGAGTGTTATCTTGTGTCTCGTGCACCCATGTTGTGCAGTACCACAGAGAACCGAAGAAGGCATCAGATCCCCTGGAACTGGAGTGACAAACGGTTGTTACTGCCAGGTGGATTCTGGGATTTGAACCCAGGTCCTCGGTAAGAGCTGTCAGTATTCTCAACCTTTGAGCCATCTCCCCACTCCTCTTTTTCTATTTCTTAATTGAAATACTCACCTCTTGCCTGGGTGTGTAGAAGTTCTTTTCCTGCGGAGACCCCGTTTCTCAGGCCTCCATCAGATCTGTATTGTAAATATGTCTCCCAGTCTGCAACTTGCCTTTTCATTTTTTAATTGTGTCTTTTAATGAGTGAAAGATTTTAAAATTTTAAATGAAGTCCAATTTATCCGCTTTTATTTTTTCATAGTTAGTGCTTTCTGTAGCTTTTTTTTTGACACTGGAAATTTGCAGACTTTGAATATGCATAGAATCCAAAAGCTGGCTCAAAACATTTTTTCAGTGTTTCCATCCTGTGGGCTCTTTCCACACAAGGTCAGCCCGACTAAGCCGGTGGAAGCTCTTCTCTTTGTAGATCAGGACTTTGTCCATCACAAAGTAAAAGTGTTCTGGAGCATTTAATGGAACAGACGAATGGTTCAAGGGATGAACTTCCCACAAAAAAAGGCCTGTGGAGGGAGCTTTCTGCCTGTGGACACTGAGTTCCTGTCACCTAATGAATCAGAGGCCGGGACCAGAGCAAAATGTAATAATGGCCTGGTAATTACTGGGCCACGCTTCATGTGGGAGTGATGCCTTCTTCTGAGGTTGGGGCATGGATGTTCGTGGTACCTTGTGGCTCCTCCGTGGTGACTCCTCTGACCCTGGAGAGTAAGTGGGTGGGGTGATCAACCATGTTTCACACATGAGCATCCTCTACTCAGCTCCCGCAGGCTGGGAAGGCCTGGGAGGGACCATGACCACTCTCCAGCCTCTGAGGCTCTGGGAGGCCAGTCTCAATATGGCTCATGTGGCAGCCTGGAGCTTGGAGCATGGGGAAGTAAGGGAAGTCGGGTCAATTCCCAGATCGTTCACCTCTGGTTGACTTCCCTTGCAGAGGTGACTTGATGGCTCTGAGTCGGATTCTTTGTCTGGAATGTGACGGTTTGATAGGTAAAGTGTACGTGGAGACTATAACCACCATTTCCAGGCATCAGTGACCCCAGTAATAACCACTTCACAAAATCTCGCCGCTTACCGTGCATCAGCCCATGGAGGTGGCAACATAGAATAGCCAGGGACCATGGAGCTGTGTGCATGGAAGGGAGTGGGCCTGGAAAGCAGAGCTGTGGACATTTCTGGCTAAACATGTGCCCAAATCCCTCCCACCTTGGGTGCAGGTTCTGCAGGCATCTTGCTTCTCCATGTCTGCATAATGCCTGTCCAGGACAAAGCACTTGCCAGGATCTGGTCCCTGTGTCTGTGGAAGGTAGGATTGCAATAGACCAGGAGACAGAAGGGTCAGCTATTGTCTAGATTTTCAAACCTCCCAGCTGTGTCAGGCAGTAGTATTCAGTAGTATTATGTCAGAAGCTGTAACAAACAGGCCCACCAATTCAGTATATTAGGCAGTACCATGTCAGTCACTGTAACAAATAGGCCTACCACCCCAGTTTATTAGGCAGTACTGTGTCAGTTATTGTGACAAAAAAGGCCTACATCTCAGTGTATCAGGCAGTACCTAGTCAGCTGATGTAACAAATAGGCCTATCACTTCAGTGTACTACGCTGTACCATGGCAGTTGCCGTAACAAATAGGCTGATTACCTTAGCAGGCTTCCTGTGTTATGAAGGTAATCTTTAAGATAAAGGATGTGTTAGCCACAAGGTTGTGGAGGCAATCCCTGGATTTGTGTTTGGCAGAATAACTAACCCTAGCTAAGCTTGGTGGACTTGTGAGTCTGCGCGGGCAAAGGACGGCACCCTCCACTGACTCCGGCCCCACCCCTACTCCAGGTCCTCGTCCCTCCTCTGAGATGTCAATTTCCCAGCCTGTGGACTAGACCTGATGGACTGGGTGATGGATAGACCCTTCCTTCTTAGAATTCGAAAATAAAGTTCACCAGCTGTGGCAGCATGGATCTCTAATCCCAGCATGCAGGAGGTTGAGACAGGATTGTCACAGGTTCAAAGCCAGCCTGGGTTCCATAGTGAGTTCAAATTGTGAATTCAAGGTCAGCCTGGAGTACATGATGAAAGCCTGTCTTAAGAAACAGGGACTCCATAATTAAGCCTTGGCTCGTGGCAATGGGTTTGTGTGAAAAACCAGCGTACGTGTTGCCATTTCCATGACACATATGTGTAAATAGCAACTCAGGAGCTGGTATTCCCTGTTCTTCCACAGCCCCAGAGCATGGTGCAGTTCAGTTGCTGAGGCAAAGGTCCTATCCATGACACTGGTCATGTGGGGCCAGAGGGGAAGGTGCTATGATGAGTCCCCACTACCTGTCCCTGTCCCCAGCCCCAGAGACAGTCTGCTTGCCCGAGAAGTGGATGGAGATGGTGGGCAGATGACTAATCCAGTTATCCCAATCAGTGTGACACAGCCCAGAGTTCCCTGACGGAGTCTTAAGGGGAGGATTGCCTCCCTCTGATTGGCCTGTGCTCATGTCTGTGGCGGATTTTCTTGATTGCTAATTGGCGTAGGAGGGCCCACTGTGGGCGGTGCTGTCCCTGGGCAGGTGGACCTGGGCTGTATAAGAAAGGCAGGTGAGCCAGCCCCAGGGAGCAGGCAGGTGAGCCAGCCTTGGGGAGCAGGCAGGTGAGCCAGCCTCGGGGAGCAGGCAGAGTGCAGCGTTCCTCCGTGGTCTCTGCGTTGGTTCCTGCGATGACGCGTCAGCCAAATAAACGATTCCCTCCCCGGCCTGCGGTCGTGATATGTACCACAGCAACAGGAAACAAATTAGGACAACCAGATAGCTCAGCTCTCAGGTGAAAGGTGCCATGTTCTTAACCCTGCCTCACTTCAATGGGCTCCCCTGTGAGATTTAGGGTGCTCTGAGCCATGTGCCCAGCCAGGACCTGTTGGGAATCAGGACCCACGATCTGCTTCCAGAGTCAAAAGGAAGGAAAGTGTCTAAGGTGTGATTTCAACCTTTGTGTCTGCGTCTTGTGCAGGCTTCCTGTGGGGACTGGTGTCCCAGACTGGGTCCTCTGTGGGAATCACTTCCCAGTACTTGGAATAATGCTTGAACACTGGCGCCGTGCACCATGGGATGGTTGGTGTTATATCTTGAGGCTTCCCCTGTGGACTACATGACCCTGGAAGGTGGCAGGTTGGCCACTACCTAGACCTTCCTGCCCAGGACACAGGTGACAGGTCCCTCCGCTGAGGTGGGCCTAGGCCTGGGGTCTGTCCCCCTAGTGACTGTGCCTCACTGTCAGCATTGTGTTGGTCTCTAAGGCTTATCTGCCCTCTTGGTGGGCTGTGCTTGACCACCCACAAGACTCAAGCCTCTGCTGGTGTCACTCACAGCCTCGTGCTCAGAACCTTTCCAGAGCATGGAGGTTGCCGGCCTTGAGATTGTGGCGTCCCATCAGCCCTTGGACAAATTCTTACAGGTGACTCATGTGACCTTCATGGTAAACTTGGGAATGGGACTAGGGTGAGGTCCTGGTCTATAGATGACAGCCAGAGGCATACCGCCAACAAGTGCTGGGCCAGGACCTGAATACAAACAGGTCTGAGTCGGCAGTCTGTTCCTTCACCAGACAGGGCTAGAGGGTCTCCAGGACACCAGCCACCCTAGGAGATGATAAGACTTGGTTAGTCTTGGAGTTAGGGAGTCAGGAGGTGGTGATGGCGGTGGCAATGCTGATGACAGCCATGGGGTTGGACAGTTCATGATGGTGATGGTGTATTGATAGTGAAATCAGTGTTCCTGCTAGTGGTACGGTGATACTAGTATTGGTGGAGACAGTGAAGGTGAAGATGATGATGGTGATAATGATGCTGATGATGGTGATGATAGAGATCATAAGATTGATGGAGATGCTGATGCTGATGCTGACAGTGGTGATGATGTTGATACTGATAATGGTAACAATGATGATGGAGACGATTATTGTGATGGCGATGATGGCGATGAGGATGGTGGTGATAGTGATGATGGAGATGAGGGTGGTGATCATGGTGGTGATGGTAATAGTGACAATGATAGTGGTCATGAGGATGGTGGTGATAGTGATGATGGAGATGAGGATGGTGATCATGGTGATGGTAATAGTGACAATGATAGTGGTCATGGTGATGGTGGTGAAAGTGATGATGGTGAGGAGGATGGTGATCATGGTGATGGTGATGGTTTTGATGATGGTGATAGTGATGAAGAGGAGGATGATGGTGATGGTGATGATGACTGGGGTTTTTAAGTGATGGTAGAGGGATACTAACCAAGCCTGGAACTCCAACTTGGGAAACCTGCTTCTCACTGTAGGCTGACCTCTCATTTCTCCTCTGCTCCCTCCTTCCCAGAAGCCCTCAAGACTGCCCCATGCAGCTCCTGAAATTTCCTTCAGTCCCCACCTTCTCCTCTTTGCCTGGCTCCCTAGGGAAAGTCGCTTTGCCTTTGTGTGTTAACTTTCTCACCTGGAATGCAGCAGCACCCTACAGTGTATTGCCACAGTGACCTGAGGTGGCAGGAGCAGAAATTCTGTTCATATCACAGCGGACAGCCATCGGCATCGAGGCCTCCCTCCCTCCCTCCCTTTCTTCTTTTTTCCTTCTTAAAGTTGGGGCATGGTCTCACTATATAGCTCATCTTAGTCGGAAACTCACAATGTAGCCCAGCCTGGCCCTGAACTCGGGATTCTCTTATCTCAGGCTTCCGAGTGCTGAGCTCACAGTGTGCACCACCATGCACAGAAGCTGTGTTTTCAGCCGCCATGTGCCTTACTTCCAAATGCTGAGTGCTCTGTGGTCACGCAGTCCCTCCTCTTTTCTGCCCAGCTCCTGGCCTTGGCCCATTATTCCCTAGGTCCTCTGTCTCTTGCTTTTTGACTTGAAGGGAACCTACACCTTTCTCCTCACACACTCTGGAAACCAGAAACAAGCCTTGGGCCGGAGATGCTCACTGGGACGTGGGACACTTCTACCTGCCGATGGCTGTTCACCCTCTTGGTGACTCAGAACAGGCAGATGTGGGCGGTGCGTCTCCCGTGGACCACAGGCAGCTCCCCCGCCGTGACCTCATTCCTGCTTAACCGAACGTGAAGGCTTCCTCCTGTCAGTGCCGAGGTGCCAGCTTCCTGTACAAGAGACTTAAAGTGCTCCCTTCAGAATCTCACAATGAGGGCTGCTATAGCTTGGCTGGCACTTCAGCCAAGCCCAGGGGAGGCTGCACCATGCCCCTCGTTTGGACAAACCCTCTCTGGTTTGAGGTGATCAAGTGTTTCCAAGACTTTCGGGGCTGCCTGGGTAGGCGAGCTTCAGGTATGGGTTGGGTGGGCACCATGGCCTTTTGGATCCATCAACACATGAGACCTGTTTTCTATCGCTGTGACAAAGATCCTGACCCAGACATTCACGCCAGCCTCCCCTGACCCAGCCCTGTGAGGGAGGCAGTTGCCTGACCTAAACCTCTTCCTCAGGTCCCTGAAGCAACCCTTCCAGGGGTCTTCCAGTAAGACCACAGCCAGGTCTTACTGCCTCTTGGAGAGCCTCATGAAGGAGGCTAAGAGAATGAAGAGCTCCAGGAGCCTGAGCTCACTGACCAAAGGAAGCCCTCGCTCTTTAGGAGCATTCAGCAAGACCCATCACAGAACATCACCCAGCCAGAGCAAAAGCCAGAGGGATGTGAGCTTAACGTTCCTGACTGTAGTGATGTGTGGATCTTTATTAAGAACGTGAAGCAGCTTTGTCTTTAAAAGTCATTGTTGGGGCCGGAGAGATGGCTCAGCAGCTAAGAGCACTGATTGCTTTTGCAGAACCGAGGTTCAATTCCAGCACTCCCTAACAACTGTCCATAACTCCAGTTCCAGGGGATCCAGTGCCCTCTTCTGACCTCCACAGGCATTGCCTGACACAGGTGCCCATATGTACACGCAGGCAATACACTCATACACATAAAATAAAATTAATAAATAAAATAATTTTTTAAAAGTTAGCATCAAGGGCCATGTGTAGTGGCATACACTAAACCCAGCACTCAGGGGGCAGAGGCAGGTGGATCTCTTGTGAGTTTGAGGCCACCCTGGCCTATATACTGAGTGCCAAACCTGCCAGGGCTACATGGTGAGAGCCTGCCTCACCATGGAAGAAGAGAGGGAAAGAGTTCTCGTGGGTCTTGAGCTCTCCTGGGCTCTGGGGCTGTCCCAGGCCCCCAGACCTTCGCTGTTCATCCTATGCTATGGGGCCCAGGCCTGGTTCTCAGAGGGAGAACGCCATGCTTGTGGTGGCTCAGGCCTCACACATCTAACATCCCATCCCAACTGAGGAGCCTTGGCCCATGATTGCTCTTTATATAGGAGGCAAAAAAACTGTGAGCCGTGTCCTGCCTGAAGGACATATTGGCTTATGTGGCCAAAAAGCCTAGGGCTGATGGCTCTCAGACACAACTGGACCTGGAGCTAACATGATGTGCCCAGAAGCCCTTTCTGTCTCTGGGCCCTTAATTCTCTGTGCAGGCCTCACTCTGGTCAGCCTGCTTCTCAGGTGGCCCCCGGGAGCCATAGGCCTTTTGTGCTGGTAAATTCCAAGTCCAACAGAAGGAGATATCAGCTCAGTACTGGCTTCTTGGTTCAGACATTATCCTTTGGCAGCGGCAGTGGAGCTGATTGAATCACAAAGCCAGTGACTGCAGCAGGGGACTGGAATGGGAGGAAGGGTGCCCAGCCTGGGACAGGACAGAGGGACAAAGGCAGAAGAATGACACATTCACACAGTGGGGTTTCTGTGACCAGAAGGAAGTTCTGCCAGAACTCATATGTCCCTTCCTCGGGGAAGCTGAGCATCCAGGCTCTTTGGAGATCAGAGCAGACACTACCCTTGCCAAGGACATAAGGATGGTAGGGAGTGGTCCCCACTTCCCTGCGGCAGAGGCTGGTGGAGTCCCCCTATCAAAGAGACACTCCATTAGTCACCATGCACGTAAAACCTCCACAAGTCTCACAATGGCCGGGAGGCCTCTTCCAAAATAGAGTGCTCTGTTATCTTTAGAGCGGTTAAAAATACAGGCAAATGACTCTATTAGCACAATCGCAATCTAAAATATTAATAAGCCACCACAACCAACTTGCAAAGGAGCCACTAACTGCTCCCTAACGGGACATAAAATAAATATGAGGGCTTGCTGTACCGCCTGCTAACGACTGTGTGTTTGTTAAACAACCCGGCACACTCACGCACACATGCAACCCCGCCCTATATTTTACGCCATTTTATTAAAATACACTCAGAACCGCTTCGGTTGGGCGGGGGGAGGGGTGCTGCTGCTTCTTAGCAGCTGCTCGGGGTTTTAAATACCAGTTTCCATGCCTGGGTTCGCCCCCAAAATAGAGTTCCACCACGTCTGTGTGATGTTTTGGGTCACGTTGGGAGGATTCGGTCTTTGGCTTCGCTGTGGGACCCAGGCCTTCCCCCGCCTCCTCCCAGGAGCAGTGGTGGACTGTTCTGGGTTACCATGACAACCTGGCAATGCTGGGTACCAGCCCTGCCCTCCTTCCCCACAGCCCTTCCTGCCGCTCTAAGTGGAAAGTCACCTTGTGCTCAGTCACCTTGGGTGCAGGCTTGGGAGGGAGACAGCATGACCCAGATGTGCGCGAGATGGGGAGGGCTCACTCTTAGTGCGTCCATGGGCCACAGCAGGGAGGACGGCAGGCTGGGTAGAAAGTTGTGTTGGGCCATCCCACAGCCCTCTTGGCTCCAAGGCGAAAGTCGAGGATCCTGGGGAGGTGCGTGGGGGGACTGGTCTAGGTGAGACCCTCCCTCAGCTGGCAGACCCACTACACATCCACCCTCAAATCCTAAGCTGGCCTCTCTTCCATGTATACTGAACCCCAGTGTTTCTTCTAATGGGGTCACCAATCCCAGCAGACTGGACCCCACCCTTGTGGTCTCATCTTGTCTCTAACCCTCTCTAAGTACCCTGTCTCTGAGCACATCCACCTCAGGGCTGGGAGCTGGGTCTCTACAGGGTGAGGGGAGCGAACACTGAGGCTGTCCCACCAGACATCTGTGAGCGATATTCCCTAGCTCTGCGCTCCCTACACATGATGTAAGGGCCGAAGCTGCCCTTTTGTCCTGAGACAGCCATTGGCCAGACACACGCCCGCCCCACAGCATTTGGAAGTCAGAGCTGTCTCAGGGTCCACCGTCTGGTCAGAAGATACAGGCTGTATCTCTGAGTCCACCACAAAGACAAAAGTACAGCTTCTGACTTAAGGCCACAGGCTCAGATATCAGAGCCTACACTGTGTCCTTGCTGTGTAGCCCTGGGCAAGTTGTTCAGTATCTCTGAGCCTCTGTTTTCAGCTCTGAGAGGTACTGACTATGCTATACTGGGCTTGGGGCTGCTGTGGGAGGCTATCAGTCCCTCTGGAAATCTCCAGGTACAGTGTGGCCCTCCTGTCTTAGCAGCCCACATCTCAGATACAACAGGGTGTGCCATGTACAGTGCCAGCCTGGCATTAGGGTCCAATGAACAGCAACACAACTGCCAAGACACATTTTCTGCCCAGAAGCCAGGGCATCTAGGGTGGGCCCCCGAGATCAGAACTGCACGACTTCCAGAGTGTGCTGGCTGCCCTGGGCCTGGAGCCATGGATGAGAGCAACATTAATCAGTGTGAATGCCTCAGGGAGACTTGGATAAGCACCCGTTGGCTGATAGTACCTGTGGTCAAGGTGTGTTCATCAAGCCGTGTGGTCCTTGAGGATGGAAAGACAGGAAGGGTACAGCCAGCTGGTGATGCTTCCCACACCATACACGGCCAAGCTGGGTGGAGGAGCTGATGCAAGTGTGGATGGATGGAGTGGAGAGGTGAGGGATGGAGGCGTGGAGAAGTGGGGATAAATGTAAAAGTTGGGAGGATGAAAAAGTAGGTGGGTGGATTTGTGGATAGATGATGGATGGGTGGGTGGATGGATGGATAGATGAGAGGTGAGGAAGTGGATGGATGGAGGGATGAGTGGTTGGATGAATAAATGGGTGGGCGATGGACGGATGGATGGATGGGTGGGCGCGTGGGTGGCTGTGTATCTCGACATTCCTTCTTTCACATTTCTTCCAATTCCCATTCTGTTCACTTTCTGTCCCTCCAGTATGTCCTGTGAGTTGTCCTTGAAGCTCTGGAGTCTGAGCAGTGGCCATGAGGGTGTCTGAGAGACTCTAGACAAGCTCCTTAACACCCTTGGCCTCCCAAATGGGTGTTCTTTGGGTCTTTGGCTCTGGAGCTTGTTAAGGTCCCACTTCCCCCTGGCCAGCCAGGGGCTTAGTGAACTCTCTTTCCAAGTGCCTTGAACCTGCAGGCCACATCTGCTCCCTCACTGCTCTGTGAGAGTCTGGATTCTATAATGTTCTGGAAGGCAGGCAGTGCCTCGTGCTGACAAAGGAAAACAGGGGCTCCATGTGCCCACACGGCCCGCTGTTCTGCCATCTGCTGGACAGGAGCGAGGATGGCCTAAGGGCCCAAGCTGGCAACAGGGCACCCAGCTCTGGGACAGTGAGCCAGGCCAGGAACCCCTTGGAGCTGGGGCAAATATGCTCCACCCCCGGCTCCACAGCTCTTTCTGGAAGATGCAGGCTGTCATATGGCGCTCTGCTGGTGAATGGAGATGTTGTTTTTGGCTCCTCTGAAATAGACGATGGGAAACAGACCTGGGATTATGAATAAACATTGGCTTATGGGGGCCGTGCGCTGCTAACGATGAAACCTCCACACTTACAGATTAAATTTAAGACATGCATATGGAAGGAGGCTCTGTGGAGGCCAGACTCCTGCTTGAGCAAATCTTACAACCACTCTGGGTATGTGCACTGTATGTCCCTGTCCCTAGTGAGGGACACAGGCACACATAGGGTGGAGCCTGTGTTCCCCAGGTAGCCAGAGAGACACAGAGGGAAGCTGGGGACTGCCTAGGCAGGGCCCACTGGCCTGGACCAAAGTCAGCCAGTGTCATCAGCCAAGGCAGCTTCTGCATTTTCAGGGTGGTTAGTAAAATGAAGTTGCAGAATTAACTCCTGATAGTCAGTGCTGGCCCATTGGATGAGCCCTGGTGCTGTACTCTGGGGGGCTTCCAGGTAGGGCCTCCCTATGTTTAATGAGTTGTGATGTGATTCCACACCAAAATTTTCCCTTGTGAAACATACATTGCCCCAGCTGCTTGTAAATTCACCCAGTTCAAAACCTCACCAGCATACCTTCAGTTCCCCAAGAAGAAAGCCAGTGCCCCCAAAGCAGTCCCTCACCTTCCTCCCTCACCAGCCAACCCACCCCCTGGCTCTGCCCAGTTCATGTCATGGAACTGTCCAGAAATTGGTCTTACGAGAGCGGCTGTATTCACTCAGATTCATCCCTGTCATGACAGACATCAGGACTCTGTTCCTTTTTATAGGTGAATAGTATTCCATTGCATGCACATGCCATGTTTTGTTAATCACTCAGTGGTGGATGGACACATGGGTGTTCCCACCCTTTTGCGCCATCGTGACTGTTAGTGAACAGGTTTTTGGTTGGAATCTGTTCATTTCTCTGGGTTTTATATCTAAGGGTACAAAAGCTGGGTCCTGTGGTTGCTGTGTTCAACCTAACCTTGAGTGTGTAGGGGGGGTGCACATGTGTGTGAGAGTGCACATGTAGGTTGGGTATCTTCCTTTATCACTGATCGCATTCTTTTCTTGAGACTGGGTCTCTCAGTGAACCCGAGGCAGTTCCCCCCAACGAACACCCATCCCTGCCCCCCACAGTGCGAGGGTTACAGGTGAGCACATGGTCAGCTGCCAGCTTTTTACATGGGTGCTGGGGATTTGAACTCATGTCCATTTGCTTGTGCAGCAAGTGCTCTTACCCACTAAGCCATCTCGCCAGTTCTGTTTAACCTTTTGAGGGCCTGCGGGCTGTGTTTGCTGTGATTGACACTGTAAGGGGTCTCGCCAAGGAAAAGCTCCTACCATCATCTCCTGGGACCAGCATGCTTTGCTGTCAGAGAAGTGATTTTATGAGCCTCTGTCAGTACAGAATCCTGCCAGCAGGCATCGGGTGGGTGTGACCACCTCCCCCTGGCTCCCAGGGGCTCAGGAGGTTAAGAGTGAGGTTCAGCTCTCTGCAGCCCTGTAAGGATAGGACTTTCCAAAGTGGTGTGGCTTGAATTTGGGACATGGGATACAGATGCTGCCAGGCCAGGAATGCTTGGTTCCCTGACCAGCCCACATGGCCTCCTGGCTGTGTGTTCTGCTGGAAGTCCTGCTGCACTTTGGACAGTTCCCATGATGTCCCTGTACCAAACCTCATGACTCGCTGGCCCCAAGGCCCCTCTATGGTTCCTCTAGACACTTTCATCCCTAAACGTCTAAGCTCGGCCTCGTTCATCACAGGTGATCTGTCCCAGGTGCTCCCAGGGCTGCCGGTGGGAGGGAACTGAGGCGCCCTGGCAGCCCAGCTGGCTGAGCTACGCAGCCAGTGTGTGGTACTTACTGAACTCTGAAATGATCCAAGGCCTGGTGTGCCCACAGGGGGGCTGCTGGCTAGCTCTGACCTCCTTCCTGGTTGGGTGTCGAGCTGTCTTTTCCCAGCCAGCGCTGGGGATACATGTTAGGACCCAGCACTCGCTGGCACCCCCTTCCTCCAGGTCGTTTGGCTTTGATGAGAGCATTTGTCTTATAAAATAATCTTACAATGCTGCCAGCTCCCCCAGGAATGCCATCCAACCCGCCGCAGCTGCTCCACGCACATTATTAACTTCCATGGCTCTGCCCCTCATCAGCCCTGCTTGCCGGGCCAAGATGCAAATGTGCCTTTCGCTTAAATCCAGAAGGTTCTAACACTGCAGTCCATGGACATGCAGACAGGGCTTCTCTATGGAGACTCGCATTCCCAGGCTGGGCCTGTCCTTCATCAGTTGCCTGGGAAGCTAACTGCCCTCCCCTCATCCTAGTACACACTTCCTGGCACAGGGCCGCTGAGCGCCACCACCTTCTGTGTCTCTTCAGTGTCCCTCTCCTTGGGGACCATGTGCTGAGATAGAGGACGGCCACATGGACCTTTCATAGGAAGTCTGTCCTGACTCCCAGGTCCACCCTCCAGCCAGGAAGCAAGCCCTGGGGTTCTGGAGGGAGAGGCAGAATGGCTCGAAGACTTCCCCCTCCTGAGGACAGGAGAGAAACTGGATCACTGCAGTCTTCTCCCTGTACCTGTCACGATGTGGACCCTCCCAGGCTTCCTCCGTGGGGTAAATCATCCTGTGCTGTGTCTAGGACAGGCTCTGCTGATAAGCAGCTAAGTGATTTCCCGCCAAGCCCTGTGGCCCAGCCTCCTTAGCTCCTTGGGGGCAAGGACCCCCATTTGCACAGATCTCTGGGTCCAGCTGGAGCATCTATGGTGACACAGCTTGCCTCAACGTTCCCACCAATCAGGGAGCAGAGGCCTGGGACGACATGGCAGTGGCTATGTCCCCGTCATACTTGATGGCTTTCCTGAGCCTGGCCTTGTGGCTTGTCAGATTCCTGGAGTCAGGACCCATGAAAGCTCCATCTCACAGACCTCCAAGACAGAGGACGGAGTGGTGGCAGAGCTCCAGGCCCCATACCACGAGGAATACAAAAGAAACTAGAACCTTCTCCCCAGGGCTTTCTCCAACCCGACACTCAGCTGGGAATTTGAGCTGATCTGAGACTCGGTTCATCCGTCCTGCTGCTGGGACCACCCACAGGCCAGGTGGCTCAGGTGGCCTTCCTTGCCTGGTCCAGATGGGCAGTGGAGCGGAGAGCCCACACCAGCTTTGTGGGCCACATGAGCCGGCTGGTCCATGAAAGGCAATGCCACAGCTCCAGCTGAGCACCAGGTGAAAAAGACATGTGTGCACTGCAGGGGTCCACAGACATGCCACAGTGCACACACACACACACACAAACACACATGCACATGGGGCACAAACGTGCATAGACACACATACTCCTTCACATGAGCCCTGTGTGTTCATCACATTCATACATGAGCATGCACACATGCTTACAGCCCTGCACCTGGGTGTGTGCACACTACTTATTACACATGAACATGAGTGTGTGTGTGCATGCCACTTACACCTGCACATGTGTATGCACACATGCTACTTGCACCTACATGTATATGTGTGCATACACATGATATAACTACACATATATGCATACACATGGTGCTTACATCATGCTGCTAATACCTCCGTCCACGTGTGTGCATGCAAGGTGCTTATGCCTGCACACGGGTAAGCACAGGTACACAGTGCTCGATCTGCGTGTGAATATACACACAGTGCTCACTCCCACACACCCATAAACATTCATGCACCCTGTTTCCTGCCCCATTTCAGAAGCTTGAGGACCTCCAGCTCAGCACACCATGAGTCCAGTCTGGGCTGTGTAGCCCAGGTGGACACACTGCTCCTGTGCTCTTTGAGGCTGAGCCGTCCTTGAGCTGTGGCACAGATACAAAGCCCCAGTGACGACTTGACCCAGTTCCCATTCCTGGAGCTCTGGCTTCCCTCGTGGACGGTCCTAGAAGGAGTCTGATTGCCAGGGTGACCGCCTCATTTGTCATCCAAACCGGGCCACTTCCAAGAGCAAAGGAGGGCAGGCAGAGTGTGTCCTCAGAGGATGTTGGGCTGGCCTACTTTCACCAGGAGCTGAGGCTTCCCAGCCTGATGCCCACAGCATTCCCTCAGCAGCCAGCTAGTTACTCACCTGGCCCCTGTCATGACAGAGACCGGCCTGGATGCCAGGCCATCACTGAGTGGCCTCCTGAGGAGGCCAGCATAGACCGCTGACTTGTGTGCTTACCTGTGTGACAACTTGACCCAGTTCCCATTCCCAACTGGGAAGCCCTGCTGGAGAGCCGTCCTCTGCCTACGAGGAACCATGGCAATAGGACAGGCTCCCAGTGCCCAGCCTGGGACTGTTACCAAGAATCACAGAGGAAGGAAGAGCTGCCTCCCACACGGGGGCGGGGCTGAGCCCGCTCTCAGCTCCCGTGAGTGCTGCTGGGATTCTGGGCTCCTTTCTACCAGCCTGGTGGGCCAAGTCTGCCCAAGGGAGTCATGCGGATCCTGCTGAGGTGGTGGCCCCTTTGCCTGTGAGTGTGACCTGCCCCACCCCCAGCCGCCTGCAGAAAGGCTCTGCTGGGGACAGAACTGCCCTCCTGGGACAGGATTGTAACCAGAGTCAGGGTCAGAGTGTGTGCACCCTGGCAGCCCTAACAAGCCAGGCTCAGCCACCCATCCTCAAGAAGCAAATTAAGAGCCAGATCGAGAGTGAAAAGCAGAGACGAGATCATTCAGTGGGGCCTCATGAAGAAGAGGAACAAAGGTCCAGGGACTCCCAAGTCCATCTCTGGTCCTTGTTGGAGGCTTAGGTTTAAACAGAGGCAGGAGGTCTGCACAGCTAAGAGAGCTGGTCACGGTGCCCCCCATCACTGACTCATCCCTGTCTCAGTCCCTGTCTCTCCTGCAAGGTCCTCTGACAAGGTGTGAATCTTTCTCTAGGAGAGGGAGCCATCTCCGGCTGACACGGGCCTCAGCCTTTCCCTTCTCTCAGCATGAGATTCCCAGGGAAGCTCCAGCTTCTTAGGGAACATTGTTGCCAAAGGGCACAAGTGTCTCTTTAGAATCTTTCCTTCCTTCCAGACTATCAGGCTGAGCAATGTGGGGGATTTGCTTGCCCTCTCTGTGCTCCGGTTCCTTCCGTGGATAGGCACTGTTCCCACTCTGCTGAGGGCACAAACAGTCCCTGTGAAGCCTCATGAAATGGGACTTGCGTCCCCGTAATTGCACTGGATGTCAGAATTCACCTGCCCAGAGTGGCTCCCTGAGAAAGGGGCCCACCCACAATTACCTCACAAGCACCCCAAACACACAGGTAGAAGCTCTGGAAGCCTTGTGCCGGGCAGACTCGAGGTGGGACAGCCCAGACGACTCAGGGCTGGCCAGTGACAGCTGGAGAGCAGCCTGCGCCCTCTCCCCTCAGGCCTGCTGACCCTGACAGGGTTGGTGGGGGCTGCTCTCTGGACCTGCCCAGCCTGCCCAAGGGCCTCCCTTGGGGCCCACAGCCATCCGCTCCTGCAGTCTACAAGCTCTGTGTAAGGAGCCAAATGGCCACTGTTCGTGGGTGAGTTGGTATAGCAGACAAGAGTGCTCCTTGGGGCCCAGAGTCAGCCCCTCCAACTCAAGAAGTCAGAGCCAGACCTCTTGCTTTACCCCAGGCCCCCTCCACCCCACCCTCCCTCCACTCCCAAACACACTGCGCCCCCCTGCCATTCTCCCTGCAGCTTTGTACCTCCTGACCTGTGAACCTATGGGGACATCAGTCTACAGATGGTTCCCGAATCTTCTTGCTTTGGAAAAAATCAGAGTGCAGGCTGCTGATCAAGACACTGAAGGCTGGAGAAATGGCCCCTCTCCCGCCTGGCTCCTGAGGTCTGAGGCGGGCCTCCTTCTGCCAGAACAGTGTCAGATCCATTCAATGCACCCTTTCTGCAGCCCAGCCTCAGAACACCTCTCGCTGCATCTGCTATTCCAGGGACAAATGCCCTTCCCGCTGGTCTGCACTGGCTGACTCCTCCCAGCTCAGCAGAGGCGGGGTGGGGGGGTGGGGGGGGCAGGGGGGTGAAGACTCTTCCCCTGCAGGCCCATGCCTTCAGGCCTCCCGGCCTTCTATCTCCCAGGAGGCACAGGGACTTCCTCTGCCTTGTGTCTCTGAGTCACACCTACAGAATCCCTTGTGGTCTTGATGCTCAGTGAGCACCCCTCCACTAGCCTGACCCTGACCTTCCCAGACAGGCCGGGATTCCTGTCCACACACCACATGCCCTCTGCCTTGCCCTGCCCCAGGTCTCCAGACAGCTAGACCTGTGGTCAGGCTCCCGTCACTCAGCTCCGCCTCCTTGTGCCTTCACCCTGGCCTCCTTGGGAGGGTGTCCCTTCCTCCTGAAGCTGAGCGGTACCCTCTCTGCCAGTCTCAGGACCATGCCAAGCAGCATGAGCGAAGGTTCAGATTGACCTGGTTTTAATTCTTTGGGGTCCTATAATATACTGGGAATAGAATTTCCATCTTTAACTTTTTGAGGAATGTTTCCATGTTTTAGAATCTTGTGTGTGTGTGAGTGTGTGAGTGCGTGTGCACACATGGGGGCAAGTGAACATGTGTGTATGCATGAGGGCAACCTCAACAGTTGTTCCTCGGAGCTCTGTCCATCTTTGTTGCGAGTCAGGGTTTCTCACTGGCCTGGACCTCAACGAATAGACTAGGCTGGTGTCCGGGAATCCCCGGGGACCCGCCCGCCTCTGCCTCCCAGTGCTGGAATCACAAGCCTGGGAAAATATGGGTTCTAGGAATTGAGTTTGGGTCTCCATGCTTGTGTGGCACTTCATAGACGGAGCCGTCCTCCAGCCCCGTGTTCTAGAATCGTAATGGCAGAGAGGGAGGTCCCTGTGACTGCAGAATGCAGGGCCACATCTGCCTGCTCCCCTGGGACAGGACCCTGCCTGACATGGTCCATCCTGTGTCTCCACCCAGCTCATAGTAGGCCCACTGCGGACTCCTGCTATAGGAACCCAGAACTGGTGGAATGACAGCTGTCTTGGAGACAGCTAGTTATTTTCTAAGGAGCACGACGCAGATTTAGAATTCGGTGTGGTTGAGAACCAGCCGGCTCCTGCCGCTGAAAACTCACTTGCCGTTTTGTCTGCCAAGAATCCTAGAAGCCAACTTCTCCAAAGTGATCACCGATCAGAACAGAAACATTGCCACTAAAATTAGAATGATGAGAAGGAGTTGTTATGAGACACAAAAGAAATCGACAGGTTCTTTTAACAAGTGGAGAACACGCCTCTCCGCCGTAACCTCCGTGCGGCCCACCCAGCACCTCCTGGGCTGTTTCCATATGAACAGCTCTTGGGTTTGGTGAGGCCTGCACCTCAGTTGCTTAGGAGTGAAAAGTATTTTGGTGACTGAACAGGCCTCCTGCATGTGTTTGAGAGAAAAACCCTCTAGAAGTCAAATAAGACATTTCAAATGGCCACGAAGCTGCAAACTCCAGTCTCTACACAGAAGGCCTCTGTCCTTAGCCCTTTCTCCTGGCTAGAATGGCTTATCCACAATGTCCACACCAGATCGGACTTACTTCAGAAACATCCCACAGAAAGCACTTTGAGCTGGAATAGGGAACTGCAACTCGCTTACAGGGACTTAGAGTCTTCATTTCCTGTGGTTCCCACATTGGCACCCTTAACAAGATACCTCATGGTTCAAGTTGCCTGCATGGATTCAAGCCATCATAGTCACATTCAGACTCTAGAAGAGGAAAAAGAAAGGACCAAAGGTGGGGGGCATCTTAAGGTGTGTGTGTGGTGCATAATGTGATGTCACAGGGGGCTCTGAGCTGTCATGGGGGATGAATGGAGAAAGGGTTCTGGAGCAGGTGGCTGGCGAGCTCTGCCTCGATGATCCCCCATCAGCCTATTCCCCATCCTTGGGATTCCCCTCCAGCTAGTCTATCTTTCTCTCACATTCCAAAGCGGGTCACTGTTTCATAAAGGCTGTGGGGCTTCGGGGGAGAAAACAGCTGCTCTCACACGCACGAGACTTGAGCCAGTGCCTGCTGGAACTCGATGGCCACACTCGGGTCCCTGACAGATGTTCCAGAACCCTGCAGAGGTTCCCGAGGCCCCTCTGTCAGAGCTGGCTTTGTATGGGCAGGGCTTCTGGGTTACAGATGTCCAGAGCCCCACACAAGCTGAAGCCAGAGAGGAATGTAACGGTTTTCAGATTCAGG
Organism: Eospalax fontanierii; assembly: GCA_035773235.1. Taxonomy (NCBI): domain Eukaryota; kingdom Metazoa; phylum Chordata; class Mammalia; order Rodentia; family Spalacidae; genus Eospalax; species Eospalax fontanierii. The sequence continues at coordinate 3,371,226 of CM069526.1, forward strand.
AACGACAGTTTCAGGTGAGACTGCATTCAGGCACTCAGCAGTCTCCGCTCATGTCTCCTGACTGATTTTCTCTGTGTGGACTCTATTCTCATGCCGGCTCTCTCTAAGCCATGTAGGGGTGACCAGGCTGGTGAATGACTTCTGGTAGTACATAGTACAGAGCACCTCCCTCTAGTCACTGCATGAGACAACACAGGACTGAGTCTTATTGGGTGCTCTAACCCATCAGCCAATCCCTGACCTGGTCCTACTTCCCAAGAGACCAAGCCCAGTCACACCCCATCCTCCGAGGGAATGCACACTGAGCTGAGGCTATGGCTGTCTCCCCAGGGAGTGGGAAATGGACTCTGGGCAGGCCAGACCCACACGTCTTCTCCATGCCTGCCCCCGTGTCCCCGAATTCCTACCTTGACCCTTCTCCACCCCCCCGCCCTCCCCCAGTCAAAGCAGAGCTTTCCTGGGTTTGTTCCCAGAGGCCCAGCACTGTGGTCTGTCTTCTCATTCTCCACGCTTCACCCGCCAGTGCCCGAGATTATGTCAGGGGTGGGGCAATGCGTAACCCCCACATTGAGCCTCTGCTTCTGCCAACAGGGGCCGGGTTCTGAGGAAGGGGTAGTGGCCCACTGGGTTTCTAGAAAGAGGGAGGGGAAAGGATGGTAAATTGATGGATGGAGAGGTAGATGAGTGAGTGGATGGATGGATGGATGGATGGACAGGTGGGTGGATGGACGGACCATGTAAATGGGTAGATGGGTAAACAGATTATGTGGGTGTATGGGTAGATTTCTGGATGGATAGGTCATGGACAGACAGGTGGATGGATGAATGGGTTGATTTAAGAATGGGTAAGTAACTAGGTGATTTGATGGCACTGGACAGAGGGGGAACAGATGTGTGGATGACTTAACAGGCAGCTGGGCTATGGGGACAAGAAGAGTCAAATACCCACAGTTTAGCTTAGCGACATCATTTCATACCAGTGCTAGGTGGTACAGTAGATGCCGTGTCACCCCCACTGGGGAGCTGTGGCTGGAGGCCTTGAGTGGCCTATCCCTGACCAGCTTGGTCCCTCAGCCCTTCACAGACCGCTCCCCATGCCCAGGTGTAACTCCAGGGTGCACCCTGCCTGAGTGCATTCCTTCCCGGGTGGCGAGTGTCCACAGTGCCCCAAGCACACGCCAGTCCAGCAGAAAACCCAGACACGCAGTGCCTGTTGTATAGGTGCAGTCGCCTCTGCCCTCAGTGTGTCCACCCCCAGCTGGGGACTCCACTGATTGCCATAAGCCTGGACATGTCCTCTGCCCTCGGTGTGTCCGCCCCAGCTGGGGACTCCACTGATTGCCATAAGCCTGGACTCCGACCTCAAAGCCCGTGAGTACCACATGTGCATAGCAGCCTCGGGAGCCCTCAGCCTCTCCTGCTCACACAGGACCTGGGGCCCAAAAGCCCTCATCCCACCCAGTCTTCAGGGCACTGCGATGCACCCAGAGTCTGCTGTACCCTCTCCTGGATGTTCTGTGCCTCAGTTTCCCCTTTTGTGTCATGTGGGCAGTAATTTACAGCATATGGCCTTGTTCTGAGGACAGCTATGTGTGGCTCTTGTACATTGACATCATAAGCACTTGACACATAGAGCTGTTGGGACTCACTGTCTCATTGAACCGAGACCCAGCCCTGCCCCTGCAGGCTGACAGCTTTCCCTCTCTGTTTTCTGCACAGTTCTGGGTTGAGCGACTTTGAACACTTGGTCCCCAGCTGGTGACTCTGTTTATGGAAGTTGTGGGCTTGGCTGGAGGAAGGTCATTAGGGGCAGAGACCTCTGAAGCTTTCCCCAACTGTGGCTTCAACCTGTGCTGTCCGCCTCCTCTTGACACATGCCACGCAGGAATCCTACCCACCATGCCTTCCCCACTGTGGTGGGCCGAGCTCTCGGGAACAGTGAGCCCAAATAAGCCTCTTCGCTTCCGTTGTCTGCATGGGGTATTTTGGTCACAGCGATGAAGTGTAATTAATACACACATGAGGACGTGAGGCGCAGAGAGGTGAAGTGGCTGGCTCTGGGTCACACAGTCGATGAGTGACAGCCGGTTGGAGCCGAAGTCTACTGGGGAGAGGGCTCCCACACCAGACCCTTCAGGCAGGCCCAGGCAGAGGATGAGGGAGTGCAGGTGAGGGCTTGTGGGAAGGCTCAGGGAGAGCACAGCATGTTGGCCTGGTATCAGGCTGTGTACTGTGGTTGAGTGTCCTGGGCACTAGCCATGCCTTTGGAATGACACAGCATGTGTCTGTTCCCAGCATCTTAAACAAGGCCACCACCTGTCCCTGCCACCACCAGCAGCATGAGAACTCATAGCTCAGACGGCCACTGGGGAAGGCCGGCGGCTCTGGTCCACATGCCCTGGAACTTCAAGTGTAGGAAACTTAATCTCCAAGGTCAGTGTCTGTGGCATTTAGAGGCGGGGCCTTAGGGAGGTGGCAGGTCATGAGGGTAGGTAGCCAGTGACTTTGGAAGGGACGCAGGCACACTTGCTCTGTCCCCTTCTGGTAGCCTTGGCTACGGGATGGCCAGGTGCCAGGCAGATGCTGATTCAGAATCCCAAACTTTTAGCTTCTAGAACAAAGCCACAGAAATCTCTGTGCTTTATAAACTGGCTGGGCTCAGGTATTCTGTATAGCAGCAGAAAGTCAATCAGACCCTGACCCTAATGTTGAAGCTCACAATTAAGCTAGGCCAGCTGGCCAGCAAGCCTCAGAGACCCACCTGCCTCTGCTTCGCAAGTGCTGGGATTAAAATGTGCACCCTGACACCCGGCTCTTACTTTATGTCTTAATTATATATGTCTCTGCATGGGGGTTGTGCATCTGAGTGCAGTGCTCACAGAGACCACCAGAGGGCGTCATATCCCAAGAGCTGGAGTAGTGGACGGTTGTTAGCTGCCTGATGTAGGTGCTGGGAACCTAACCTGTGTCCCCTCCGAGAGCAGTGCACGTTCCTAATTGCTGAGCCATCTCTCCAGCTCCTCCTTCCACTTAGTTGTTTTGTGTAGTTTGTTTTCCTTTGAGATAGGGACTTGCTCTGTAGCCCAGGCTGGTTCCAGAGTTCAGATCTTCGAGCCTCAGTCCTGCTGGGAAACAGGCAGGCTCCACCCCCTGCCCTCCCACCCCCCACTTCCCCACCTCATCCCCATCTGGTAGTATCTATCACAAAGACACCACTCCATCATGAGCTCCCCAGCCTCATGCATTAATCTAACCCCAGTCACTTCCCAGAGCCGTCACAGGAGGGTCTCATGTGCAAGGCACCGTTCCACCCACACCTCGTGACTTCATGGAATTTCCCCCAGAGAGCTAGCAGCTGATAGAGACTGGGTCCCCTGGTGCCACCTTTCTCGTCAGATAGAGTGGACAATGCACCCTGCCCCCACCCTAGCCCCCGCCCTGGCCCCCACCCCTGCCTCCACCTCTGCCTCTTGGAGTTTCTTCACTGCACCCACCAGGGCCCAGTTGGTTCCATCCTACCTTCAGGCTGTGGACACCTTGTAGCTGGACATCCCCCAGACCATGGCCACCTCTCTCCAGAGACAGATGGGCAGCACTCTATGGAGCAGGTGGTGAGATTGTCTCCATGTGCCAAGCCTGTTCTGTGTGCTGGGTTCATGTAGGGATTCATCGAATCCTCATGAGAATCCATCATAGGCTGAGCATGTATACCTCATCACCCCCAGATTCTGTATTATGGTCCATTAGGAAAATAGGGCCCAAGAAGGTTGAAGCAGGGGAAACTTGAGTTTGAGGCCAGCCTGGGTGACATAGCAAGTCCCTGGATCAAAAAACCAAGGCACGATCCTAGGTTTCATCCTTAGAACTGAAAGGTGGCAGGGGGGGGGGGGTCGGGGGTTCTTTGCAGATGTAATTAGGTTCAGGTGTCTGATCAGTTTGTGTTAGTGGGCCTCTAAAACCAATGGCAGGAAATCTTTGTAAGAGAAGAGAGCTGGGGCAGGTGAAAGGGCTCAGTGGGTGCTTGTTGCCAAGCCTGCTGACCTAGGTCCAATCCAGGGGCTCCACGCGATCAAAGGAGAGAACTGACACCTGCAAGTTGTCTCCCGACCTCTACATATGTGTCACATACACACACTCGCATACATGCACATCTGCTGTGGGGTTTGAATAAGAATGTCCCCCACAGGCTTCAAATAGTTGGTGGTGCTGTTTTGGGAGGTCTTAGAAGGTGTGGCCATGCTGGAGGAAGCACATCACTGGGGGCGAGCTTAGAGAGTTCTTAAGCTTTGCAGGATACCCCCTTGAGTACTGCTTCCTGTGCCCACTTGAAGATGTGCACACTTAGTTTCTGTGTCTATGCCAGCCACCTCTGCCGCCACGCCTCCCCGCCATGATGAATTCTAATTCCCCTGGAACTGTAAGCTAAATAAATCCTTTGTTTTCTAAGTTCCCTTGGTCACAGTGTTTTGTCACAGCAACAGAAAAGTGACTAATACACATGCACAATAAATTAAAATGTAACTTAAATTTATTCTATATAAAGGAGAAGAGGGCCGGCTGTGAATGACCGTGTACAGCCTGCCTACAGGAGCCCACGGAAGTTGGAGAGCAGCCAGGGCAGATACCGTGCAACGGGGAGAAAGAGGAGAGAGTCAAGCGGAGACAAGGGGAAGGTCTTGTGAGGATGGAGGTAGAGGCTGGAGCAACGTGGCCACCAGAGAGGCTGCTGGCAGCCACCAGAAGCCAGAGCGAGGCTGGAACCTTCTGTTAGATCTTGTGGGAGGCACCAGCCTGGCCACACCTGGGTCTCTAAGTCCAGCCACTGAGATACTAATGCTAACGTGAGGTGCGCTGTCTGTGGCAAAGTCACCACAGTTCCAGGAAAGTCACTTGGGTCTCAGGCCGTGGAAGCTCCCAACACCAGCCACACGTCCTTGGGTTCTCTGAGGGACTCAGGGAACTCAGCATGGAGTTGTACCGTTGTCTGAGGTTTGTCAGAGTGGCCCGGGTAGGACATTCATCATGGCAGAGGCCAGAGGATCCTGTGGGATCCTGACGCAGCTCCGTGTAGACCATGTAGATTGACACCCGGGACAGATCACTGCCCTGGAAAGACCAGCCGTGCAGGAACCCTGTCTCTGGGGGAAGGCCAGGAGAGCCTCGGCACCCAGGGCTCTGCAGCTATGCAGACGATCTCCCAGCACAGCCCGCAGCTTACGCTCCTGGAAGCTACAGAGTCACTGGAGCATCATTGAATGACCTTTATGAAGGAAGCCTGGGCCTTCAGGAAGAGAGCATCCGTATGCCCTGGGGGATGGGGGGAAACAACGCCCAGCCTCTGGCCTGGAAGGCTCCCTGCCTAACCCACTGGCTTCTGGGGAAACTGAGGATGTGCTGTGTGCACTTTCCCCGGGACTGCATGTGTTCCCTGAACTAGAATTCATCTCCATGTGCCCAGGGATGGCAAAGCTCGGAGAGCTGTGCCTCTGGGGCAGGGCCTGACTTTTCTACTGAGAACAGAGCCTGTCTGGTTGCTGAAAGCCCAGATAAGTGAAAGCCATTGTTCGATGTAGCAATGGGCTTCACGTGGCCCACAATTGGCCTAGACTGTGAGAGAACCGGCTAGAAGTGTTATAAGGAGATGGCCTCCGGTTCCAGTTCATTCACTGTCAGCGGCACCTGCTGGGGAGCCGGCTCCGCGCCGCATCGTCCCCTTCTCACCACTAGATGGCAGCCGCTGGGTGCAGAAGCCAGGGAGAGGCTGTGGCCAGCCTGAGTTCTAAGGAGCATGTGTGGCCAGTGGGTGCTGCAGAGCCCTGGAGGACATGGGAGGAGAAGCACCTGCCCTCTGTCAGCCGCACCATGCCTGTGGCCATGCTACTGACACTCCAGCCCCAGGCCGGACTGGGGCCATACCAGGAATGCCGCTGACCTTGCCGCGAGTGTCAGGGAGGCTCAGAAGGACAGAGGGACCGGCACAGACACCCAGCCACCCTCCTCCCCAAAGGTGGACACCAGGGCAGGAAATCTGCATGCTTTCCTGTCTCCTCTGGACGCTTCTACAGTGCGGGGGCAAGTGTGTGTCTCCACAGCCCTTCCCAGCCAGCTTCATTTAGGGAGCAGCCCAGCGGTGCCAGCCTAGATGGACAGCTGACTCCTGAGCTCACATTCAGACCCCATCCTCTCCCTCACCAGCTGTGAGACATCACACGTGGGCACATGTCCCCTCAGCAGCCTCCTCACACACAGTACTGCCCTGTCTAGTCATCCGCATTAGCTGCTTTAAAGAACATGGCTTGTTCCACAGCACTGCCAGGAGATCACCCGTGCTCCCACACCACCTTTTACAGTTGTAGATCGGGTGTCTGAGTTTCATTTGTGTGTGCAACGGAACTCAGTGTTTGCAAACAGTATATGCAACACACTCAGAGGACTGTTGTTCCTCGGTGGAATGGGGAGGCTCCAGGACCCCAGAAAACCAAACTCCAGATGCCCGAGTTCTTGTGTGAAGCAGCCTAAAGCATTTGTTTGATCTACAGTCATCCATGTGCTAAGTCGCTCTCTATGGCGCTTTGTAAGTACTCAACACTGTTTAAGTGCTATAAAAATGATCGTACTGTAGTTGGGTGTGTGTGTGTGTGTGTGCGCATGTAGCCAGAAGTTGATATCAGGTGTCTTGTACTGGAGGGAGAGAGGGAGGGAAGGAGGGAGAAAGAGGGGGGGCAGAGAGCCAGAGAGCCAGAAGCTGGCATCAACTATCTTCCTCTGTCCATCTTAATTTTGGAAACAGGGTCCCTCACTGACGTGGGGCTCACTGATTCCTCTGGACTGACCAGACAATGAGCCCCGCAAGATCTTACCATCTCTGCCTCTAGCGCTGGGATTGTAGGCGCTTTCTGCCACATCTGGCTTTTTACATGGATGTTGGGGCTCTGAACTCAGTCCTCATGCTTGTGCGGCAACTGTTGGCCACTGAGCCATCTCCCCAGCCATGTGCCATGTTCTTCGGGAAGTAACTGTGAGAAAAAAGTCTACATGTTCAGCTCAGCCATAGTATTTTTGAACTTTTTATTTATTATTTAACATGTATGAATTTTTGCTGCCTGCAAGTGTATCTGTGTCATGCAATGTCTGTGGAGACCAGAAGAGGGTGTTGTATTCCCTGGAACTGGAGTTATGAACAGTTATTAGCTGCCATGTGAATGCTAAGACTCGAACTTAGATCCTCTGCAAGAACAGCCAATGCTGTTAACTGCTGAGCCATCTCTTCAGCCCCTTGTGTTCAAAGTTTTCAACCTCTACCTACTTGAATCCAGGGATAAATAAACTGTAAGTGCCCAGGGCCAACTGTCCTTCAGATACACTGCTGTTATCATTATTAATTATTATTAGTTTTACACACCCATTATAATTGCTATATCATAGCGGGGTTAATGGGACCTGTTTGGGCACCCAAATGTCCCTGTAGACCATGTCCTTCTGTATCTGGGGCTGTGTTGACTCTGAAGTGCATAGTGGTGCCCCCAGCTGGCAGCTAAGCTGGCATCTGTGGCGACGGGCTGTGTCTTAGGGATCCCATACAGCCTGGCACTGGATGTTTGGTCTGCTCCTCTAGGTCCCTCCAGCTCTCTCACTGGCCCCTGCTTTTCAGTAGCCACAGGCCCTGGGGACTCAGACAGAGTCCATGTTTTACATACGTCAGGCGGCCCCTGGCCCTGTGGGACCTGCCTGTGGGATCGGGGGACCTGAATCCTGGCCAGCTCTGCCTGACATCCCCAGGAGGTCTATGGCCAGGCATACCACCTGTAGGTGCCAGGAATTCCTCAAACCTGTGCTCTGCGACCTCTAGAATGATGTTTTCCTTTGTTTGTTTGTTAAATAGTGGTTAGTTTCCACCAGGCTTTCAAACACTCAAGACAGGCTTCAGCGAATGAGTTTTAATTTTACGGATGACGTGGAAGCAGCTGGTACTCAGTAGAGAGAGCAGGGGTTCTGAGTTGTGAATGGAGATCTTTTCCTGGGCTGATGACAGGCAGTCCACGTGGCCTTCCCTGTGATGCTGAGCAGTGAGCACAGCTTCCGGTTACTCTGTTCCTCCACTGGGAGGGGCCAGAGGTCAAGAGTGCTTGTTGAATGCTGTTATTTACTTATTTACTTAAGATTTATCTTATTATTTTTAATTGGCCAGAGTTGTGTGTGCATGCCCGAGCACAGGTGCCTGTGAAGGCCAGAGGCTTTGGTGCCCTGGAGCTGGAGGCACAGGTGCCTGTGAACCTCCTGACATGGGTGCTGGGCTCTGAACTGCAGCCTTCTGGAAGAGCAGTGGTCTTAACCACTGAGCCACCTCCCCATCCCCCGTTCACAGTTTCAACTGAAGAAAATCTCCACTCACAGTGGGTTGATTGGGACAGACAGCTGCGACCCTGTTGCGTTCAGCACCAAACCACCCTCGCATTCCTGGGTAGCAGTATCTGATGGTGATGCATTAGCCCTTTCCTTTACTGCTGGATTTGATTTCCTGGTATTTTGCTGAAGGCCTCTGTGTTTAGCTTCATAAGGGCTATTGGTTTTCACATTTAAAATTTTTTAGTTCATTATTGTTGTTTGTGTGTAAGTGCTTTGCCTGCATATACCAGGCATGCAATGCCCATGGAGGCCGAAAGACAATGTTGGGTCCCTTGGGGAGTTGTTAACCTCCATACTGGGTGCTGGGAACTGAACCTGGGTCCTCTGTAAGAACTATCAGCGCTCTTAACTGCTGAGCCATCTCTCCATCCACTGTAATTTTGTTTATTTTCTGTTTTTGAGTCAGGCTTTCACCATGTAGCCCAGGTTAGCCTCAGACTCACAAGCCTCCTGTCTTGGTAGCAAAGCAATGCTATTTTTAGCTTCTTTTCTAGTCCAGAGCTTAAGGGAAGAAAGGCATGTTCTGGCTCATGGCTCAGGTAGTAAAGTCAACCATTACCATGTCAGAAAGGCACGGAGTGGGGTGGGCGGCAGATGGCTCCATGGTTTGGAAGCTGAGACCCTCACCACCTCTCATCTTCCCCAAGCAAAGCAGTGAAACTGTAAGGCTGGCTCTCCACAGCCTTTCCTCTTCTTGCTCCTTTTATTTATTTTGGGGCCCAACTCATGGGATGATGCCTCTCTCCTCAGTCAAACTTCTCTGGAAACCCGCTCACAGATGTGCCCAGAGGTGTCTCCTAGGCAACTGACCATGAAGCTGAATCACCCGCTTCAGCATAGGAAGCATCCCTCCAAGGGCCTTTCCCAGGAGACCCTGGAGACCAGAAGCATCTCTTGAGATGATTGGCAGAATTCACCAGTAAGCGTGAGACAGAAGAAGCCTGTCTAGATGGTTCTTGAATGACGCCTTCAGTGTTGTGGGTGGGGTACACTTTGTGTTTTCTGTTTCTTATGGGGGGAGTTTTGGATGTTGTCAGCTTTCGAAGAATGTCTCTTTGAATGGAAATGTCAAATTTATTCAAGCAGAGTTGCTTGTAGTATATCCTAATTATCTTCTTAAAAGAATTTTGCATTTATTTATTTGTGTATGAGTGCGTGCATGGAGGGCTCGTGTGTGTGGAAGTCAGAGGACAGCTTGTGGGGTCCTGGGGACTGAACTGAGGCTGCCAGGCTGGGCTGAGCCATCTAACCAGGTTTTTAAATTTAACTTAATTTAATTTTTATGTGTTTGAGTGTATTGCCTGCATATGTGTAAGTGCGCCTGTGACATGCAGTGCCCATGGAGGTCAGAAGAGGGCGTCAGATCCCCTGGAACTGGAGCTACAGACAATTGTTAGCTGCCATGTGGGTGCTGGGAACTGAACTCAGGTCCTCTGCAAGAGCAGCCAGTGCTCTTAACTGCTGAGCCATCTCTCCACCCCCTCACCAGCTTGTAGTTATCTTTCTATTCTGCTCTGTACAGCTGTACCTGCTTCTATCCCTGACTTCCGTCATTTGTGCCTTTGTGGCCTCCCTCATTGATCTGGTTAAAAGTGTATTGATTTTTTTTTTTTTGAAACAATTGGCTTTTCGTTTCGTTGATTATTCTCTGATGGTTGTTGGTTGTTGATTTTTCTGGGAATTTTTGTTGTTGTTTTGAGACAGAGTCTCCCATAAAGCCCAGGCTGACCTTAGACTTCCTATGTAGCCCAACTGGCCTCAGTCTTATGGCCTCTTGTTCTGAGCCTCCAGGTGTGAAATGCCACATCTGGGAGGTGTTTGGTTTCTGGCTCACTGGCTCCTTCCCCTTTTTCCGTTCTTTTCCTGCACTCTGTGTGCTGTGGATTGCTGTGGCTCCTCTTCGGGGTTTGTGATTCTGCATGCAGCCTGCCTCAGAGACTGCGTGTGCTGCTGTTGAGTAGAGCGACCCATAGTGCCATGGGATCCACTGGAGGTGTTTCACAGGGTGCAGCCTGTTCTGAGGAGGATTGCAGGTGCTTTCTGACATGTCTGTTGACTTCCTGTGTTTTGGAGTCCCAGAGTCAGGTGTCTGCTTCTTTCAGACTTGTTACGTCTTAGTGGAACTGCCCCTCCCGTGCCCTGTGCACTCTCATCCCTGCCTGTCAACGACTATTCAAGGCTCTGTCTGGGGCTAACATAGCCACAGCAGCTGGTCTGAACTGGAGTGGGTGTATCTTTTCTACTCTCTTGCTTTTCAATGATGTGCATGTCCATTGTAATGTCTAAACCAAATTCCTCATAGACTGTGTAGCAGTAAGCAGTTTCTTAAAAGCCCATTCTTAGACTAGTGCTATGAATCTGTAGTTAAGAGAGCTTGCTCTTCTTGCGAGGACCTGAATTCAGTTCCCAGCACCACACTGGGTGACACACAACTACCTGTAACTCCAGCTCCAGGGAATCCCATGCCATCTCCTGGCTTCTGCAGGTACTGCGTGCACACACACACACACACACACACACACACACACACACACACACAGTTCTGAACTGGGCATGGTGGTGCACACCTGTAATCCCAATCCTTGGGAGAAAGATTGTGAGTTTGAGGCCAGCCTGGGCTACAGAGTGGGATCCTATCTCAAAGAAACAAACTAACAAGAATCCGTTCTGACAGTCTTTTTATAGCTGTCAAAACCCATTCCGCAGTAACTGTGGATGTGCCTGTGGTTACCAGAGTTACATTTTCCTGTTTTTGTCTTCTCATACTTTGTTGGTTTTTTTTTTTCAAATCTTTTTTGGATTTTTTTTTTTGATTCTTTAAATTTTTTTCTTCTAGTATTGTGTGTGTGCATGGTGTGGGGAGGTCCACGCCAATGCACATGTGTAGAGGTCAAAGGGTGACTTTGTGGAGTCTGGTTCAGTCTTCTACCTGTGGGGTTCTGGTGATTGAACTCAGGTCACCAGATTTGTGTTGTCAGGCAGCAAAGGCCTCAACCCCGGAGCGTTTCACCAGTCCAGCTTCTGAAGTATTTGACTGTATTTGACATTCTATTTTGACTAATCTGCTGAGAGTTTTATTCTGCTTCATAATTTCATGTATATTTTTATTTTTATTGAGTTTAATATATTCCATACAATAGTTTTTCATCAAATTTAGGCCCTTCCGCCATCCATCCTCCCATCCCCCACCAGACCTCATATATTCTGTCATACATGTTATAGTTTTATTTTTTAATGGTCGCTTTGTGACTTAGCTTTTCAATTTGTCTGAGTTTAATACTATGCGAGCCTGGAGATGTGGCTCAGTGGTTATGAGTGCCTTCTGTACCCTTAATCTGGACCCAAGTTCAGTTTCCAGCACCCACATAGGGTGGCTTATGACCACCAGTAACTCCAGTTCCAGGAGAACCCAATGCTCCCTGCCGACCTCCACAGGACTGCACTGCCATACACACACCTGAACACACACACACATTTAAAAAATAAGTTACCACTCTGTTATCCACCCAGGATGTGAAAGTCTTGGCTGTGTGCAGGTTCCTTTTCTCTGGCTTTACCTGTTGTATGTATTAAATCTCCATGCCTTGAACTCTACCTTGAAATTTGATATATTTTATTTTCAGTTACCCTAAATATCTTAAAGAATGTAGGAGGTGAAGGGTGGTCTGCTGGTCAGGTATTTATCAACTTGGGAACAGTTTCCGCCCATGGGGAGGGCCCCTTGACATCTGCTTTGGAGCTGGCCTGGCAGCAGGACTCCAGCTAGTGAGCATGAAGCCCACCTTGCCAAAGCCACATACCTCATGGGCAAAGAGCTGGATAACAGGAGAACCCAACACTGTGTCATGGCCTCCAGCAACATCCAGAATCACGCAGCTGCTGGGGGCTCAAAACCTCCCTGCCCGTCATCCTACTGGGTCCCCGGGGAGCTCTGCAGTGAGGCTGGGGTGCTATAGGCCCAATAGGAGCGATATAGGGTCACTGGAGTCTGTCCAGTAGGGAAGGGGATGGGTCTGGACCTGGCGGGGTGCTCAGCCACAAAGACCTGTACCTGAGGTTGCCCTGGTCTGGCCTTCATCCATGACGGGCACGTTCGCTGGGTGGGTAGAGCACTGTGGGTTAGCAGCTGCTGGGAACTCTCTCCACTTCCCTCCGACTCCCGTGGGTCTTTGTGAGGAGTCTGCAGTCACTGGAATGGCGTCTCTGCTCCTGGAGTCCTGTTTCCCCAACTGCCCCCACAGTGTCTTCCTTTAGATTTTCATGTTCTGAACACAAAGAACTCTGGATGCAGAGTATGTGGGTGCATCCTGGTCTGAGGCATTCTGATTCATATTCTCTCTCTCTCTCTCTCTCTCTCTCTATATATATATATATATATATATGTGTGTGTGTGTGTGTGTGTGTGTGTATCTTTTGTGTATAAGTTTCCTGCCTACATGTGTTAGTGCATTCATGTCATGCAACACTCACAGAGGTGAAAAGTGTGCATTGGATCCCCTGGAACTGGAGTTATGGATGGTTGTTAGCTGCCATGTGGGTGCTGGGAATCAAACCTGGGTCCTCTGCAAGAGCTCTTAACTGCTAAGCTGTCTCTCCAGCCCCACTCTGGCCTTCTTGACTCTCACTGCTCATGCTGGACAGTTTCTCTGATCTCTGATACTTCCCTCTGCTTTCAACCCAGCTAGGAAATGAGATCATGTCCATCTTCTCGAGGTTGCCAGTATCTAGCTCCTTGTGCGCCAGTGACTGTAGTTTGCTTCCTGGACATGCAGGGTAGTTGTTAAGATGCTTCAGATCTTGTGAAACTTTGTGGAAAAGGTTCCTTTCAACACTGACTTGGTTGGGACTGGGCCCCAAGTTCCAAATAATCTCATGTGGGATGTACGTCCATTTAGTCTGTAAACCTGTTGCTTGACGCTCACTACACCGCAGCTGTGCATGGCAGCAGCCAATGGAAGGCAGTGAAGGTGTTCACCTCTGAACTCTAGTCACTGCCGGTGTGTCACTCAAGGTCAAGGTCACACGTGCAAGACTGGGCTCCGAGCCCAGGAGACTGCATCCCAGCCCCGCCCCTCCTCTCCGCAGTCCCTTTGACACTTTCTACATCTTCAGGGACATCTTTTGTATGTCTCCTAAGGAAAACCCAGGGCTTTGACTTAGTGCAAACACACTACAGATGTGGCCTCATTCGCAGCCAAGCTGCAGGAGAATCAAGAGAGGCTGTCAGGGGAATCTGCCAACACTATGGGCTCCTCCAGAGGAGGCCTCTCCCCTGCAGAGTTTCTGTGCCATGGCAGGATCACCCAGGCCCAAGGGCAGAGGGTGGAGAAGGGGTGTACCAAATAATTAGAGAGCAGAGAATTCACCTTGAGTTTTTGGACTTTAGAGTTTTCTCTTTCTATCAGTGTTTAGGTCAAAACACAAGAACTCACCTCCTTCTGTCTGCACTTGGTGGGTTCATGTGACTTTCAGGCTGGTTGGTGGCATTTGGGGATTGCGTCTCCTTTCCCAGGTCAGCTGCTAGTGTTTAGATTTTGGTGTCCTCCTCGACCCCTGCAGCTGTCCAGGTTTCTCTGGGAAGGTGCGATATAGGGCACGCCTCACTCCATCCCTCCTGGAGCCAGAGCCTGTGGCTCTTCAATCTGTGTATTCATGTCTTTCATTAAATTTGCGGAGGTTTTATGCATTATTTTTTAAAGTAATTTTTTGCTTTGTTTTCTGCAGTCTTTTTAAATGGATCTTTGGGGCCCTGGTACTGTCTCAGTTTCTTTCCAAATTCTTTTCCTTTCTTTGGAAGAAAGTCTATTGATCCATCTTCAAGGTCATCAACCCTTCATGATCTTACTTTCATCCCAGTAGTAAGGTCAGCCAGTGGAGTTTGTTTGCCTGTTTATTGACCTGGGGTCTCAGGTAGCCCAAACTCTCTCTATAACCAAGAATACCCTTGAACTTGTGATCCTCTTGCAGGGATTATATGCATGCGTCACCACACCTGGCTCATCCATTGAATTCTTTTTCTCTTTTGCAGGTAGAGCTTGAGCTCGAAGATTTTTGTTTAGGTTTTTTTTTTTTTTTTGTAATGAAAAAGTCACCTTCCTTTCTTAATCTCACAGCTGTATTTCGTCTTGAGACTGGCTCAAAGTTCCCTGTCAGTTTTGGATTGTTGGCCTGGCATCATCTTATGTGATATAGATCCTCTGGGTTGTATTGTATTCCTCTGAAGAAGGCTTATAATTTGTGTTTGAGTTTTTTGGTTTTTTTCTTTTTCGGTCTTATTGAAACAGGGTCTCCCTGTAGCCCAGCTGGTCTGGAACTCATTATGTAGACCAGGCTGGCCTCGATCTCACAGAGACTTTCATGCTTCTGCCTCCTAAGTGCTGCAATTAAAGGTGTGCGCTGCCACGCCCAACTTCTTTGGGCTTCGGATGCCCATGACTTGCTGCTCTGGTTAAGCTTGCACTGTGGCCTCCCTCCCTCTCACCCTTAGGGGTTAAAGTCTCAATTTGACACTTTAGGCCTTTCCCTATGCTTCCTTTCAGTAAAGATTCATTTTTAATTGTGTGTGTGTGTGTGTGTGTGCACGCACATGAGTGTGGGTGCCTACAGAAGTCAGAAGTTTCAGATTCCCCAGAGCTGGAGTTACAGGCTGTTGCTATGAGCCTCCTGACCTGGGTGCTGGGAACTGAACTTGGAAGATCGTAACACACTCTTCACTACTGAGCTATCTCTCTGGCCCTGTTTGTTGTTATCTGTATGTATGTGTATGCCGGTGTTTTTGTGTGCACCATCTGCATGCAGTGCTCACAGAGGCCAAAAGAGGGCACCAGATGTTACAGGCAGTTATGAGAGGCCCAGTGTGGGTGCTGGGAACTGAACTGATCTTCTGTAGAAGCAGTACACACTTAACCACTGAGCCGTGTCTCCACCCATCACTGCTTTTGGGGTCCATCGCCCACATGTATGATTCCAAGTTAGCTTAAGATTCTTCCAGAGCTCAGGAACTCCTGGCTTCTTTCCTTCCAGAGCTCCTCTCTGTCTCCATTACCAACTATGGTTTTCCTAGTTGCTTTGACTGACTCCCTGAGCCAGGAAGATGCGGGACTGTCTGCCAGGCGCAGAGGGGTCGGTTCAGCTGCCGGGACCTTGCTGCCCTGGGTGAACAGCGCGTTCTCAGAGTAAAAGCCCATGAGGCGCAGTGTCCCCCATCTGACCGTGCTGTTCCTGATCGTCCTCAGGTCCCAGTGGGGTGGGGTGGGGTGGGGTGGTTTCTTCGGTACAGGGAGCTAGGACTGTTTCCACTGGGACTGTTCTCAGCAGGAGGGTCTCCGCTTAGCTGTTTGCTCCACCATCCCATCCCAAAAGCATCTGGGCTTTGGTAGGAACTTTCTTTCTTTTCTTCAGCAGTGCCAGTCATGTGGGAGGGGGAGGGGTGTCACCTGCTTATTCTGTGTTTGTGATTTTTTGCATTCACACATTGACGGGCCTCTTATAGGTGCAAGCATTCCATGTGGAAATGTGGTCAGTTCGTTGTAAAGGACCTCCCCCTTCTAGTTTGTGAGCCTCCTACAGTTGGAGGGAGTTATCCTAGCTTGTGTTTCCAGGAGCATCTGTTACCTCTGTGGTTCAATTCAGGACAGTCTCCTGATAGCATGACAGATCCTCAAAGTACTCCGAGCAAACGAGACACCTAGATGCCCACAAGCCCCCTACTCGATCGTATCCTGTGTCTCTTACTGCCTCTCCCAGCATTCTCTCTGGGGAGTACCAGAGACCGTGGAGTACCCATCCGTGGCTGTGGTGGGTAGCAGCCTTCGCCGGCACATGGCTGCCGGCTCTTGATCTAGCTACTGTGGCCCAAGGAACCTCGTCCTGGTCTTCTTTCTGTTGCTGTGACAAAACACCCTGAACCAAGGCACCTTCAGGGAGGAGAGCGTGTATTTGCACTGCTAGGTCACTGCTGGATCACAGCCTGTCGCTGAGGGCAGTCAAGGCAGCAGCTGGCCACATCACACTCACAGCTCAGAGTGGAGAAACAGAAACACATCTTTGCTTGCCTGCCGGTATTCAGCTAGCATTCTCTGCTCATACAGTTCAGGACCCCATCTAGGGAATGGTGCTGCCCACAGTAGGATGGGTCAATTAACAGTCTTGACAATCCCCCCCTGACCTGCCCATGGGCCAGTCTGATCTGGGTGATCCCTTCTCAAGCGATTCTAGGCTGGGTTGAGCTGACAGTTAAAACTGGCTCAGACCTCGTGCACAGGGAACCTCAGCCACCATAGACACTGGCTGTGCTGGTGGCCTCCCTGTGGCAGCACCCCCTGAGGATGTATTGAGGCCACTGCTGCGTGTCTTCCGTTCCAGATCTGAGTGTGGTCTGGTCTACTAATGGGGATCTTGGGAGCAGCTTCAAGTTTGGGGGGCCAAAATAGCCTCTTGGAGCTGGGAGCCAGGCACCAAGTATAGGATCTGTCTCTGCCATGTGGACCTCAGACAAGCCTTTCTGCATCTCGGATCCTCCTGACCAGGAGATGGGTGCGTGGGCAAGGTGAAGCCAGGCTGCTTTTCCACCCAGGATCCACACTGTTCTTCTGCATCCCCAGCCCCATCCATCTACATCAGCCTCTGCTGGTTGCTGGCATTACAGTGCCAGGCATGCTGCTGGGTGACCGAGATGGACAGGTCACGGGTGGCACCGGGGAATGGCACGGTGAGGAGGATGTCTGGGGTCCGCCGGAGGCTCCTGGGCTGTGGGGGTGTGTGTGGGTGTGGTGCTCTCCCAGGAGGAGGGGACCAGTGGAGAGGCGTGGCCCGCTGCAGTGTGGGTCCCTTACCCAAGTTCCCTCCTCCCATCTCTGTGGATCTCTTCCATGAAGCCCAGGCACAGTCGTTACTGTTTCGTGGACGAACACCGACAGAGTCAGCTGTCCAGAAAGTCAGTCAGGATGGCAAGCCACGCTGAAGTGTCAAGCGGGCATCTCTTCTCTGTTGTTGTTGCCTAGAGCCAGTGGGAGGGTGGTGAGGGGCTGGGTCCCAGGGCTCTGTCACCCTCAGTAAAAGTCAAGCAACAGGCTGCTGGAGCAGGAGTGTCACTCTGCAAGGCACCTCAACACAGAATCCTGTGGTCAGGGAGGGCTGCAGGTGGACAATGAGCCACGGCATAGACCTGCCAAGGGACTGGGGCAGAGTCCTCAGCCTGAGGGTCCCTTGCTGTCTTGGAAGACCCTGTTTTTGGTGCTCACACACAGATGGGAGTGAGACCCAACACAGTTTATCCACAGTGTCAGCTCAGCACACAGACACTGGCTGTACTGGGAAGGCTGTCTCCTGGCACAAGCCTTCAAGGTCAGCTAGAAACTTCCTAACAGGGCTGGGTAGGAGCCCATTCCTCTGTGAGGAGGGGTTCAAGGACACAGGGAGCCAGGTGATGCATCCCTCGCAGAAGCATCCTGTCATATGGTGAGCCCTGTGTCACCATGAGAGTGAGGCTGGGCCTCCTGAGGGATGGGGATGCCGGACAGCCTCAGACCACCCCCAGTCTCCCTGCTGTTTTCAGAGACACCCAAGACACCACTCTGTTTTCCAGAGACACCTCTGTAGTCCTGCCTCATCTTGCCTGCCCACAGTCATTAGCTCTTCTGGATCCTCAGGTGGGCCATGGTCTCTGTCTACCCACTTAGGACCCACCCTTCGTGCCCTGATGACCTAATGTCCCAGTCTTGGAGTCGGGCTCCTTAGAATCCTCAGCTTGCTGCTTCTGGAGAGCTGAGGTACTTCCCTGACCCCTGCACCGCCTCCACCCCTGCGTAGTCGCTCCTGTTAGCCGTCCACACTCTCCAGCGCTTAAGTCAGCTGCCTTACGCATCTGAAGGCTACAAGACCCCCAACAGGTTCCTGGATAGGTGACTTAGGGGCTGCGGGAGCACATGCCAGCCTGAAAGAACCTCCAGCGCTTGAGGAAGTGGGGCCACACAGCCAGGGTGGCAGTGGATTCTGAACAGCTGTGAACACCACACTGCTCTGCAGAGCTGGCCGCTGGCTCTGTGCCCTGCGCCACCTGTGACTGAGACCAGGAGGGACCTGCACAGTTACCAGACGGTTGCCCAGAGACTTGTTTTCTGGTGCAGAAAAATCCTCTCGCAGCCTGGCTCTGTCAGGCTCTCCTCATGAACTGGAAGCCAGGATAGTCAGATCTCTTGTCATAGCTCCGGGACAGGAGAGTGTTTACAGATTGCCTTCCCTCCATGGCCTCACCTGAACAAGTGTCCCTAGGCTGATGTCTGGAGGGCAGTTACTATGGATGCAAGACTGTCTTTGGTCATTGCTGACTCAGAACTCAGGAGATGACCTTGGGGCAGGACCTGAGCTTCCCTCTGCTTATCTGTAAAATAGGAAGGAGGACAAGGACCCTGTAAACATTAGGATTCTGTAATAGACTCTTAGGCATGGTGGTTTTAAAATAGCATGCACAGGACTGGAGAGATGGCTCAGCAGTTAAGAGCACTGGCTGCTCTTGCAGAGGACCCGGGTTTTGATTCCCAGCAGCCATGGCAAACAACCGTCTGTAATTCCAGTTCCAGGGGATCTGACACCAGAGGCACTGCATGACACAGGTGCACTTACACACGTGCAGGCAATACACTCATACACAAAATAATAAATGGTAAAATAGCATGCACATTATTAGATTTCCATGGTGTGCGTATAATCTAGGAAAGTTTATCTCTGGTAAGAACCAGACAGAGAACTGTGCACCTCTGTGATCCAGCTCCATCCTGGGGGGCCCGGATCTGTGATCAGGCCTGGAGGAAGGGGCAGACAGGAGACGCACTGTGTCCCTACACAGTGACACGGTGACCATGCACCTGACAAGACGCAACTAAAAGAAGGAAGGATTTGCTGTGGTTCCTGGTTTGAAGGGACACAGCCCATCACGGTGGAGGGCATGGCCGTAGGTGGTGGTAGGTGGCCCCGTGGCAGTGGCAGTGGCAACTTCTCCCTCGCACCTCAGAGGACCAGGAAGCAGAGAGGTGGGTGCAGGCACTCGGCCTGCCTTCTCCTGTTTTTTTTTTTTATTCTCACCAGCCCATGGGATCGTGTCACCCACATTCAGGGTGACACTCCCTCCTCAGATCACCCTCTGGAAACGCCCAGAGATGTTTGACTAATGCCCAGGCACGTATTAATCCAATCGAGTGAATGTTAATCCAATCAAATTTAATAATCACACCAGGACTGTCTCTGCCCTTTCCTTGGCGGGTGAACGCTGGTCTCCAGCTGACCTCGAGGACTGTTTGTTCCTAAGGGTTTGTCTTCTGGCAGCAGCTGATTATTGTTTAAAGTGTCAAGTGTCAGTTCTGTTTCTTTTGCCTCTGCAGCAGCTACTGCAACAACAACATCAGACTGGGTGCCTTGGCAGAAATATGTTCCCGAGGAACATATTTATATTTATCTATATATGTTTATGTACTTAATGTGTTTGTATTTATATTTATAGGGGGGTTGGTTAGGTGTTTCTTCGTGCAGGCTGGCTTCCTGAGTTTGTTAGTTTTTTTTTTCTGTTGTCCTGATAAGCACCTGAGAGAAACAATTTTGAAGGAGGGCTTTGTGTGGACTCGCCATTTCAGTCCGTTCAGCTGGCTCTGTGTTTCTGGGCCCCAGGGAGGCAGAGCATCACAGTGGAAGGACCTCACGGTGTTCGGGAAGCAGAGCGCACACGTGTGGGCAGGCTCCCTCCCTTTCCCGCCGGTTCCACCGGGGTCTATAGCCTATTGGATGGAGGTATCCACGCTCAGGACAGGTCCCCCTCTAGTTAGTCCTCGAAATACCTCACAGACGCAACCAGGAGTGTGCCTCAATAGTTAATGTCAGAGCTGTGTCTCTCATCCAGGCAGGCTGGCAGGATGGAAAACTGCAGTAGGGCCCACACCCCCTCTCCCAGCGTCCCTCCAGGGCTTGGGTAGAGGAGATCACCTCTCTTTGGCTCTTCTCATAGGAGCACTAACCCCATCACAGGGCCCCACACTAATGACTTCATCCGACTCTAATCACCGCTAAGGCCCCACCTCTAAATGCCATCACGTTGGGGTTCAGGCTCCACTGTGAATCTGGGGGATGCAAATATTTGATGCAGCACTGGGACTGATGTGCTACCCAAGTTCTGGCTGCGCTCGTGTCCTCGGATGCTCCGAGTTCCCCTAACCCCGTCCCTGCTATTCTGGCCCAGGAGCCTTCCACACGGTCCACGCGGGTGTGCTTCCACAGAGCCACACTGGTGTGCCCTGCTCTCCCAGTACCCCTAGCTATTGGTTTTCACTGGTGTGACCACAACAAGGGCATGTGTAGACAGAAGCCTCAGGAAGTTTCTGGAAAATCACAGAGGGCCAAGAGCTGAGTCTGCAGAACATAGGCAGGTGGTCCAAGGCGCAGATCTCTGCTTCCAACCTGAAAGACCTTCTGTTGTTTCTGCATATGTCTCCCCCATGTGAAGAGAGGACCCCGCCTTCCCTAGGAGCGGAGCGACTGGGGCCCATCTCTCTCCGGCCACTGCCCCTCTGTCTCATCACCGGTGACCAGGGACAGCACTGTCCTGCAGGTGGCTGACTCACTTCAAATCCGTGTCCTAATGCATAGCACCTGTGTCCCTCCTCCAGCTCAGGCCTGCCTCTGTCACACTGGAAATTCTGGCATGGGCCAGGTGGTAGGGAAGGGACGCGAAGGCTCAGGTCTGGATTCCCAGGCTTCCTCCAGATTTCAGTTCTAGTAGGTTCTAATTAAGGAAATCTGCCAAGAAGTGGGCTGAGCCTGGGCAGGGGAGCGAGAGTCCTCCCTTAGGAAACCCACTGTGCGGTGTCAGACTCAGTGGCATGGCTCATGCCTCTGCTAGAGGCAGAGAAGGTGATAGCGAGGGAGGAGGAAGGAGGGACAGAAACAGAGAAAGCCTGAGCTCGAAGGCCAGGACAGGGCCCTGCAGGCTTCTCCTCCCCACCAGTTCCGTGGACTCAAACCCAGAGAGTGAAGAGCAAATGAGAACAGGGACGGGGACCCTCAGCTCCCATGGTAGCGGACATCCGCACTGCCTGGGTTTTGAAGGATGAGTAGGAGCTCTCCAGAAGGGAAGAGGCCACACTGCACGGAGAACTGCAGACCACCTGCTTTCCTACCACTGCAGATGATGTGGCTCGAGCCAGGGCAGCAGCCTCCAGGGGCTGAATGTTGGCAGAATCTGCAGCTGCCCAGGGGCACAGCTGGAACCACCTCAGCCAGCACCTTTCTGTACATCAGCTGAAATGCTCACACCGTACAGAGGGAGTGGAGACTCGGTGAGGCACAGGTGGACAGGGAGGAAGCCAGGACCACAGACACTGAGGCTGCCCCTCAGAGCTTCTGGGGTCCAGCACCCCAAGGCCTATGCCCCGACCACAATGTGGACCCTCTTTACCTCCAGCATCTGCTTTCTCCTTGCCAGTGTCTCCTGTAAAGAGCAAGGCGGCCCTGTGATGGCTGCTCACCAGGAAGACACAAGCAGTGTGGCCCAACACACACACAGGCTTCCCTTAACCTCTCTCCTCAGGGGAGAGCCACTGAGGGCTTGCTGAGGATGAGATGGGAAAAGTGTCAGAAACCTGACAAGGGACAAGGCAACAGCATGGGCAGAGGACACAGGGAGAAGAAGCTGGACAGAGGACGGTGGTGAGGGGGCGGGACCTCGAAGGGGAGGGGCTGACAGAGTGGAGCTCCCTCAAGAGTGCGTGGGAGGGCGAATGGTGAGTAGATGGAGGCAGGGAGATGGGTGGATGGGTGGATGGATGGATGGGTGGATGGATGGATGGATGGGTGGATGGATGGATGGATGGGTGAATGGATGGATGGATGGGTGGATGGATGGATGGATGGGTGAATGGATGGATGGATGAGTGGATGGGTAGATGGATGGATGGATGGGTGGATGGATGGATGGGTGGATGGATGGATGGGTGGATGGATGGATGGATGGATGGGTGGATGGATGGATGGATGGGTAGATGGATGGATGGATGGGTGGATGGATGGATGGATGGATGGATGGGTGGATGGGTGGATGGGTAGTTGGTTGTATGGGTGGGTGGATGGGTGGATAGATTGGTAGTTGGCTGTATAGGTGGGTGGATGGGTGGATAGATTGGTAGTTGGCTGTATGGGTGGGGGATGGATGGATGGATGGATGGATGGGTAGTTGGCTGTATGGGTGGGTGGATGGGTGGATGGATGGGTGGATAGATTGGTAGTTGGTTGTATGGGTGGCTGGGTGGATGATGGATGATTGATGGATGGATGAATGCATAAAACAGGTGAGGAGGTGATATCTGGAGCATGAGTGGGACTGAAGTGGGGAACAAGCTTTTCAGGTTTCAGTGACCGTGGAGGGATGCCTAGGATGCATGGTGGATGGAGGGATGAGTGGGCATTGTCTGGATGGACAATTACACAGGAACAACACATAATCTTCATCCCTCTGTTGTTGCTGTCACTCAAAAGTCTCAGTTACAGTCCGTCTCTGCAATAAGCAGATGCCACCTGGGCCGAGCTGGAATCCCTGAAAGGGAAGTCCCCTGGGCTTCAGCCTACCACGTCTGCCTCCTGGGACTAGACTGTCTTTGGATGCCAGAGCTCCATCCGGAAGGGGCCAGCCCAGGGCCCTGCTCCTTGGCACAATGCTGCCGGGTGCACCGGCTGTAGTTTGCCCCCACAGCCCTGCTGTAGGAAGCTGCAGCTCCCAATTAAACTGTTTCAATGACAATGGCCCAGGGTAATCGTGTGATTAAAAATAAACCAGGGCTGATGCTGCTCACTGGAGGGGTGAGGCAGGAGACAGGAACGCTACTTTGGGCTCCTCTGACGTCGTTGCTGCAGGGGTAGGGCAAGGAGACCTAGAGAGGACCTCCAGGCTTCGGGACTTGAGGCAGGGGGGGAAGCCCTTGCCTGCGGTGGACCCCTCGGGTACAGCAGAATGAAAGTGAATGAACTGGTGTTCAGTGAACACCCGCTGTCCCGTCCCTGGGCCTTCCTTGTGAGTTGTTGCGGGAACCTAGTGCAAGGTGTTCAGTCCCCGTGTACAGAAATGTGCTCTGAGGCTCAGAGATGCCTATTCCGTCCTCCCAGTACTCAGCATGCATTGAGCACCGACTGTATGCCAGGCTCTGTTCTCAACGTAGGAAACAGATACAAAGCCCTGCTGCCATGGAGACTCCCCTCTAGCTGGGCGTGCGGCTTCCCCACCAGCAGCCGGTTAAGCTGCCTGTTTACCCCCAAAGGTAGGCTTGCCGCATCTGACACCTCCCTGAATTAGCCGCTCTAAGAGTTTGACGGTTTGGAACATTTAGCAAGCCCTTCCTCTGTACGTCCTTAACAGATAGAGGTCATAGCTGCGACCCATGTCAGGACCAGCGTCTCGTGGCTGGGGAAGCCGCCACCCCCTACTGCTTGGGGTGACTATGTCTGACCCCCCACTGCCCTGTCTTTGCGGCTGAGCCCCCGCCCCCAGGCCCAGACCCATACCCCTTCCCTGCTGGACGGACTCCAGTGACCCCTGCATTGCCGCTCTTGGGCCTATAGCACCCCAGCCTCACTGCAGAGCCCCCAGGGACCCAGTAGGATGACAGGCAGGAAGAAGGTTTTGAGCCCCCAGCAGCTGCGTGATTCTGGATGTTGCTGGAGGCTGTGACACGGTCGGGTTCTCCTCTTATCCAGCTCTCTGCCCATGAGGCATGTGGCTTGGCAAGGTGGGCTTCGTGCTGACTGGCTGGAGTCCTGCAGTCAGGAGGGACAAGTGCGCCGTTCACTGTAGACTAAAGGGAGTGCAGAAGCAGCTGTCCTTGGTTGCTCCTGGGTGTGCTAAAATGGTAGGAGCTGCCAGCGTCTCAAGTAGCCAGAAGGGAATGGGGCAAGGCCAACACTAGAGCTTCTATGTGGGACAGAGTGCCGCCTTCCTGGGGGACACAGGACAGTGTGCCTGCTCCCCTCCCTCAGGGCTCCCATGCAGGCTGCTCTTTCTGTGCGGATCTGGCCATGCTGTGTCCCCTCCCTGTGGCTCAGGCATGGCTGCCCTGGGTTCCACAGAGAGCTCCTGGCCTTTCTGAGCCACAGGATGTGTGAGGCCTTGCCCCCAGCCTGGCAGCACTGTGTCACCCAGAATTTGGTGCAGTAGTTGCTCAGTCTGACACTGGTCCAGAGCATTGAGAGGACTGAGCCTAGACACCGTGTCTCCACAGCCACATGTGCCACCAATCAAGTTCATAATAATTGTCAGGCACTGCCTGTTTCTTGTGTATGTAAGCAGGTATGTGTGTGCCAGTGTGCTCTGGAGACATGGGTCAGCCCCGGGTGTCTCCTCAGGAGCCACCTGCCTCCTTTGAGACAGGGTGTCACACTGGGATGTGGGCTCCGCTATCTGGTCTAGTTGGTTCGTGAACCGCAGAGAGCCTCTGCTTTCCCAGTGCTGGGATTGCAGGCACCTGTCTCTGTGCTCAGCATTCTTACATGAGTTCTGGGGACTGAACCAGGTCCTTTCCAACTGAGCCGTCTCCTCAGCCCTAGAATCTTCTTAGAAAATGCATATTTTTGGTTATCCTATGTGTGCTGACCTTACAGGGAGGAGGTGGCCTTGCTGTGTGTGCACAGGAATATGACAAAGAGCCCATTATGCAACTGGGGGGCAGGCAGAACTCAGGACGTCCTCTCATCATAGTTCCTCCTGCCTGAAGAATGAGACCACCCACCCTACCCAAAGTGACTGGTCTCAGCAGGGCTCTCTAGGACAGAGACACCCTCCATCCACCAGGAGATGCAGAGAAGCATCAGCCCCAGGCTCTTGTGGAAAAAGGCGTCTCCAGTATGATCTCTCTGCAGTAGATATCATGTTACGCAGGGCCAGGGAGACATGAGACCCAGGGACCCAAGCAGCCTTCTGTGCCCAGCACAGGTTTCTGGGCAGAGTCTGAGGGTAGTCAGGCTGCTGCTGGAGGCTGGCACATCCAGGAGGGCATGCACCTCAGGCTGCCAAAGCCATAACTGGGAGGAAGGCCCCAGTGCTGGGGGCCTGAGCCGTGACAAGCTTCCAGACTGGTGCTGCTGCTGGAAAGCTGAGAGCAAGGCAGCCGGGCCTGCCCTCCTTCCCTTGCTTCCACTAGTGCTGAACTGGAAGGGCGACCTTGTGGCCGGGAAGCCCTGTGAAGAGCTCCTCCTGCTGGCTCCTCCTGCTGGCTGAGCCCAGGCCACTCATAACAGGATGCTGAGCAGGAGCTTTCTATGAGCACCACAGAGGAAGGAGGGGAGTGGTTGGGACACTGGTTCAAAATGTATATGGCTGTCCTTTGGTGGCAAGTGCCAGAGTACGGGAAGCCTGGGTATGCCGCAGGGCAAGGAATTCACACCCAAACAAGGGCTCTGGAACCACCTGCTTCAGCCTCTTTCAGGCACAGCCCTGTAGACTGCCTGTGGGGAGGTAGCCTGCACTGACCCTTCCTCCTGAGTAGCGTGGCGGGGCTGTTGAGGGGTTAGCTTGTAAACAGTTGTATACCAGCCAAGAGGAACGGCCTTGTAAGAGTTCCCTTTGGGGGCTGGAGAGATGGCTCAGTGGTTAAGAGCACTGACTGCTCTTGCAGTGGCCTCCTGTTGAGAAGGCATCCATGTAGTGAAGATGAAGGCTGCTCTGGGCAGCCATGGAAGAAGGCAGCTTGGTCTGAGAAAACTACCCCCTACCTCCAGCATCCGTGGCCACATCCACCTCCTCAAATTGACCCCACTTGAGTTGATGGGATGCAGGCCTCTCACTGAGCACAGATGTGACCTGCTGCCATCTCCCTGAGCCCAGAGAGGACCTCAGCAGGACCCTTCCCCCCAGAGGTCCTCACCAGCTGGTCACTAGGAAGGCTCTGAAGGCTGGCCACCATCCCTGTAGCTATCTGATGTGGCTCATCCCTGGTCTGAGGTCACAGGCCACCATCTCTCTAAGTCCTGGGTGACTTCTATAGGCAGGAGGGAGGTGACCAGAGCAGGGCAGTCTGTGTCCCCCATAGCCCACCTGCCCTCAGCAAGGACACGTGGAAGGACTCCTGACCTGTGCCAGGCCTCTCCCCTGTGCTGAGTTGCATGGGCAGCTCCAGGGCCCTGGACAGACGTCTCCCGAGCCCCAGCATCATAGTATAGATGATTTGGGTTCTGGAACCTACTTGGAAGCATCAAGCAAAAGGAACAGTTCCCAAAGGCCATCCCTTCTCCCTTGGCTGACAATGCTGGGTGCCTCGTAGAGGCCAGAGGCTGGGCCTCCGGAAGGGGTCTTACCTGTGTCCCAGCATTTGGGACCCGGCCCTCCCTGGCCCCTGACAGTGCCCAATTCTCGCTAGTTTTTCTCTTTCTTTTCTCTGCATTCCTGAGCTGCACGCCCTGATGTGAGTTCCCAGACTGAGTGTGCTAGATAGCTTTGGTTGTTAACTTGACACATCTGCGTAGAGGGACTCTCATTTGGGGAACTGCCTCCTTTGGGCTGGCCTGTGGTCATATCTGTGAGGTATTTTCTTGATTGTTGAGTGATGTGGGAGGGCCCAGCACAACCCAGCCCAGCCCACTGTGGGCAGTGCCATCTCTGGGCAGATTGTTCTTATATTGTATAAGAAAGTAGGCAGAGCGTGGGCCAGGGGAGCAAGACAGTAAGCAGGGTTCCTCCATGTCCTGGGCTTCAGCTCCTGCCTCCAAGTTCCTGCCCTGAGTTCCGACCTTGGGCTCCTCAAGTGATGGACTGTGACCCAGGAGATACAAGCCAAATAAACCCTTCCTCCCCGAGTTGGTATTGGTCAGAGTGTTTTGTCACAGCAATGGAAAGCAAACTAGAGCAGTGAGATGTCCTACTGTGTTCCTTGCTGAACCCTACAAAGGCACTGAGTGACCTCCAGGGCTGGGGCATGGCGGAGCTGCCCTCTCTGCCCTGAGGAGGCTCACTACCCCTACAGGCCTCCCTCTGCACCTGTGTACACGCCTCCACTCCACCAAGCCTGCCCAATTCTCTTTCCTGACCCCTCCCTCAGGGCCCCCAGGCCCTCCCTCCCCAGAACTCCTACGCCTCAATTCTCCTGGCCAGAGCTATGCAGACCTCACCCTTGAAGGGCATAGTATGACTGCTTCGAGCTATGCGGCCAGAGGGTCACAGCTATGCCCGCTAGAGGAGGCACTGCCAGCTGGAGCTCTCAGTGCCAATGAAGTTTAATTGATGACAGCATTTGCCCCTAGGTTCTAATCCCAGCTCATCTGCACTTAGTTGTGAAGCTCCAGAAAGTGCAGGGCCTGTCATAGTCTGTTTGCCCATCTTTAAGATGATGGTGATTTTTGAGGAGACCTACCCTAGCAATGATATTTCATGCCTATCTTCACTGTAACAATGGCCCTTCTACCTCTGGGCCTCGGGAAGGCGCCTTGAAGAGGAGACCTCTGTAGCAAATCTGTTGTGCTGGTTCTCCATCTGCTAAACTCCTGCTCATCCTGCAAGACCCCACCGCAAGAGCCCAGTTCTCCTGGGTGTCTCCCTGATCCCCACTTCCACTCCTAGGGCTCCTGGAGAGCCACTGTGTCTCCCATGTCTCCCGTCACAGACGAGCCCACTCAGCTGTGATGATCTGCTCTGGCTGTCTACCCCCACCTTGCCCCCCTCCCGGTTTAGTCATCTCCCTGGCAGAGGCATCTGACACAGACAGCTCAGGAGTCCCTCACTCAGCAGAAAACTGTGCTGGGGGCCACAGCAGGGAGCCAGCCGACCGCGGGGTGCTGGCCAGCGCTGGGACTTGTGGCCACTGCTGGGTCCTACACAGGGCGGGACCGGAGACCCACAGGGAACAGGGAGGAGGGGAGGGTGGGTGTGAGGGTGTTCCAGGCAGCAGGATCGACAGCTGCAAAAGCAACAGTGCTGAGAGGCGTGCACAGTCCTGCGGGGACACGGCTGCATGAGCTGTGGGCACAGAGGCCCCCATCTCAGAGTCCTTCGCTTGAAGGCACAAGTATGGGAACAGAAATCACAGCAGTGGAGGACCTGGGGGGCTGGGCTTGCGGAACCTCTCCCTCCCGTCCCATCACCCACCGGGACTCGGAGGGCATTCTGCCCATTTCCAGGGGTCCCACTCATCATAAGTGACCAGCGCACGTCAACGAGCCTCCATGCCTAGGCCCCACAGCTCCTCCCTAGGGTGGGCACCTGTTGGAATAAGGAAACCTTGTGGTAGAGGGAGCACAGACCAGCTGGGCCAGTCCTGAGGTTGTGCAGAAGCAGGATCAGGCAGCACTCTAGTGTCTTACACTTACGATTGCCTGTGGAAGTGTGTGGCCATGTGACTGAGTGTGTGGGACGTGACTTCCCGCACACTCAGTCACACGACCACCACCACCATCTAGTCCCAGAACCTCTCCGAGTCTCAGAAGAGGCCTCGTGTCTGTCAGAAGTCCGGCCCCTTCCCCTGCCCCTGGCAGTCAGTCACTCACCTGTGTCCAAGGTTGTGTGTCCTGCAGGGGTCCTAGGAATGGGCCCTCTGGCGCATGACCTTTGTGTCTGGCCTCTTTCTCTGGGTTGCATGTTTCTGAGGCTCATTTCGTGTGTGCGACCTAGTGAGCTTAATTAAGGTTGCTGGCAGTATGGGCAATTTGCCACCACTGAAGAAAAGCTCCCTCCCTGCTCATCAGCCACAGATCCTCAAGGAGGGGCGAGGCCTCATGAGTCCCTCCTCCCACCTACTGTTAACTGTCAGTAAATCCTCAGAGGGGGCGGGGCCTTGTGAGCTCCCCCCACACTGTTAACTGTGTATGTATCATATCTGTGTGCTCAGGGGGCTGGGGTGGAGCTTCATGAATCCCTCCCTAGCTGCTGTTAGAAGTCTATAGCCTTTCAGGGAGGGGAAGGGCCTCCCGAGTCCCTCTGTCTCGCATCTGTTGCCTGTCAAGGCTCATCTTACATGGGGGGTGTGGGGGCTACACCCCACCTGCCCCTAGCACAGGGCTCCCCACTGACCCTCTAGACACAGGTCTCTGGGTGGGACTTGTTCTTTGCTTTCCTTGTGTGGTACGATGGTCCAGGGAGGCTCTACTCTCCCCCTGTGGGTGCAAAGCTGTGTCACTATCCTTGCGGGTTTGTCTCCACACTGATGTTTTCAGGGGCAGACACCAGTGTGAGTTCTGTCTACCCCACAGTTGAGCCCCATCCGGCCCAGCCACCTTCTTGGGGTCGTTGGGGTCCTGGCCTCAGCTGACCTCTGGCTGAGGCTTTCCTCTCCCACGGAGGCCTGTGGCGGTCACACCCACCACCCCACGAGATGAGAATGGCGTTCTGGAGCCCTATCCCACACACCCCAGAGGAAGACTAGGGGCCCCCTATGAGGATGCTGGGATGTTCTGCCTGGTGGTCGAGTGGGACCCTCCCATGTCTTCTGTGAGCAGATTAAGGGTCTGGGCTCCTCTGAGAGCCTGTTGGATCCCAAGGCTCCGTCTCCATCTCCATGGTGATCATAAAAAGAAAAGGCTGATGCTCCGTACACCGCCTCTCACTGCCCCGGTACAGGCTGCCGTTGGCCATTCTTCTCATTTAAAGCACTTAGCGCTCAGGATGGTCAGCACAGGAACAGCCTCCGCCGAGCCTTGTGAGTGACGTGAGAAATGTCAGCCCACGGTGGTCAGGACACCTCTCTGCTTCCTTGACCTGCATGTCCCCTAGCGTCTGTCTGCCCATATATACATGTGCCCACAGGACTCCAGGATAGCCCTCAAGCCCCAACACAGGAAAGGGAAAATTTGTCTTGCCTCCTAGACCATCCCAGGAACCTGGGAGGCCATTTCTCCTCGGTGAAGACCTAGGGCTGCAAACACATTGAAACCCGGGTCACATTACACGTGTCCCGTTGCGGGGCTTCCCTTCCACAGAGGCATGCTGGTGGCCATGGGTGGACCCCAGGACTCCAACATTGTTTAAGTTATTTTCTCTTTGCTGGGCAAAATACCTAACACAGAGATTAAGGAAGGGGGTGGGGGTTCATTCAGCTCACAGTTCCAGGAACCTCTGTGTGATGCCACACGTCCACTCAAGAGCCACCACTGTGAGGACCAGGGCCCCCCGCCTTTCCGGGAACTTGTTTGGAAGGGCACAGCCCAGGAACATGCAGCTCTCTCCACCACACACCCTTCCCTGGATGCTCACTGGCTGTGTCCTCGCCCTGAAGCCCACTGGGCGGTCTATGAGGACCAAGAGCAAAATGAACCCAACATTGCAGTATACCCACAGAAACTGACCGTCTTTACAGAGTGAGCATGTCCCGTCCCTGTCAATAGCCACCTTCCAAACCCCAGGTTCCACGGTCACAGTTTCAGCCAGTCAAGGGTCAGGAATAGTCTCTATGTGGCACATACCTGTAATCTTTGCACTGAGGAGGTTGAAGCAGGAGGATCAATGTGTATTTGAGGCTAACCTGGTCTATAAAGTAAGACTCTATTTTTTTTAAAGGGGGAGAGATTAAAAAGACAGCTCAGTTGGTAAAGTGCTTCCCTGCAAGCAAGAGGTCCTGAGTTTGATTTTCAGCATCCACATAAATAGCAGGTGTGGTGGCACATGACATGACCCCAGCACTAAGGAGGCAGAGGCTGGAGGGTCCCTGGGGCTCCCTGGCCAGTTAAACCAAATCAGTGAGCTCCAGGCCAGTGAAAGACACTGCTTCAAAAACCAATGTGGGGTGATATGGAAGAACACCATCTTCTGGCCTCCACATGCACACACACACACACACACACACATCTACACACTTGTGTGCCTGTACGCACAAACATGCACATACATACACAAAAGAGAAGAGAGGTTTTAAAGCTACATTGTCTTAGGCACCTAGGCATGACTTAAGTGTTCACTAAGATGTGTGCAGGGCCTACGGTACAGCATCATCCACAGATTGCGCAGTCCTGGGGTCCCCTGCAGACGCTGGGGGATGACTCTCTGTGCTGATTCTCACACTGGGCCCTTCTCTGCACCTTCCTGAGGCGGTGACTGATGGGATGAGGCAGGTGTGAACAGTGCCCACTATCAGAAGATCCCATCCACGGTGAGGCCCCCGAGGCAGCCGGCCCTGCGTGACATAGGCCCAAGATCCCCCAAAAGCTGTTGCTCTGATGCTTGCAGGTGGGTAAGCCCCCAGCTCTGTGCGGATCCCAACCCCGGGTCTCCAGGAAGGTCCCCTGCCACACTTAAGTCTGGAGTCTCCCCATGTTGCCAGATGACTCACTAGAAGCATGACGCACATCCAGCTGTGAAGGAGTTCAATGTGGCCCATTATGGGTGTGAGCAGCGTTTATGAATTTTGTAGGAAAACATTTACTCATGGAAGTTCCACACAGCAGAGGAAAATCACTCCCTTGGTGCATGCTCCAAGCTTATTTTTGCTGTGTTATATTTGTCTGATCATATAAGTGTGTGTGTGTGGAAACGCTTTCAAACTAATAAGTCTCAGAGCGACCTTGGCATAAGAAGCAAGGATGGAGTTGTTGGGGTTTTTTTTTGTTTTTTTGACACAGAGTCTCATGTAGCTCAGACTAGCCTCATCGGTTGTGTTGCCAAGGCTGGCCTTGAACTTCAGATCCTCTGCCTCCTCAGAGGATCTGATACTGATACTGTTGGAATTACAGCATTGCCATCATCCCTGGCTTTTAACTGCTCCTGTCTATGAGAGGTCATGGTACACAGTAGGCATTCAAGAAATGTAGGTTTTCTTCCGTTTACACTGAAGTTTGTGTGTCTGTGCGTGCGTGCTCATGTGCTTGTGTGTGGCAGGTGCACACGCATGTGTGTGCAGAATCCAGAGGTTAACAGATGGTGGTCCTTTTGGGCTGTCCTTGTTTTTTCTCCATGGGGTCTCACACTGGCCTGGAACTTTCAGAGAAGGCTGGGCTGTTTGGCCCCGGAGACCCTCCTGTCCCCACCTCCCCAATGCTGGGATTACACCCAGCCTCTCTGTCTGGATTCTGAGGCTGGAATCCAGGTGCTTGTATCTGAGTATCTTCATGGGAGCTACCTCCCAGCCCTGCACTGAAATTGCCATGTGAGTTTGATCTTGAGAACTTTCAAAGTGCTCTCCTCCCTCGTCTGTCTCGCATTCTCTCTGCTTCAAGGTGATTCAGACTCAAGGTCACCGCTTGCCTCCTTGGCACCTGGGTTTGCTGCTTGACCATTATTCGACCTTGAGCCTTTCCCATCACAGGCAGCTGACGGTACTGACTCCTGAGTCAGCCACCCCTGAGCTGTCGGTGGACACAGAGTGGCCTGGCTACATCCACACAGCTCTGAACAGGATGCAGTTGATGACCAGCTGGTCCCCACAGCTCCTCTAACCTCCCAGCTTGGAAGCTGTGGCTCTTGCTAAGAATTGGAATGGTGTCTGCTGCTTCCAGTGTCTACCGTTAAAGACGGTAGAGACCCAGAAAGATGACCTCCAAGAAGGCCTGTGTGGCCATCATCATCAACTTGACTGAATGGAAAATCACCTGGGAGACTGAGACACACCTCTGGGCATATCTGTGAGGGAGGTTCAGAGAGGTAAACTGAGGAAAGCCCCGAAAAGGAGGACCTAGAGAGAATAAAAGAGAAGAAAAGTCAAAAGCAGCTGAGTACAGCTTTGTCCCTCTCTGTTTCCTGATCCCTCCTGAGATGTGAGGAGTCCTGACTGCATGCTCCCACCCCATGGAGCCTCTGGACATCAGGCCTCCCTCTAAGAGGCCTGTGTGACCTTAAGCCATGAGCTTATGTGGCTGCGGGCCAGGTGTTTGGTCACAGTGATCAGGAGGGCAATTAACACAGTGGAGTCAGCTGGAAGGCCTATCTGTGACACAGCAGCCCATCGCTGTGTGCCGTGGGTTCGCAAGCCAGCCTCTGGTCACCCACATGCAAGAGAGGTGGCCACTCCAGGGCCTGATGTCTGGGATGGGATTGGTCACCTCAGCAATCTGTCCGCCTCGAGGACTGTTAATGGATTGTCACCTCACAGAGTCAGGTCGCGTTCAATGGAAGGTTCTACAGAAGTAAAGACGAGCCAGGAGCCAGACAAGAAAGTCGCAGTGGAGGCTCCACAGCTCCAGTGAGGTTTCCACGTAACCTCATGGCATTGCTTGTCCCTAATATGCTCTGTCCAGAGGCATAGAACCTTCTAGAGCACGTCTCACCTTTGCATGTGGACAGTCTTCCCACGGTAGAGTTCCGCCAGCCCCGGCTGCAAGGACGGCAAGTGGTGGATGAGCTGTTTCTGCCCGTCCTTCTCTCAGAAAGTGGCTCTTAAAATCAACCTCCCTCTCCCTCTTCCTCTCTTTACCCCGCCCCCATGAATGGGACAGGCCTGTTTTCTGGACTATGTGTAAGTTCTCTGTTATTTCTTTCTAAGACAGGACCTCATGCTGTCTCTCGGACTAGCGTTGAACTTGATGCTCCTTCCGCATTCCGTATTACCATCTAGGGGTCTTGATTGGGTTTGCTTTCTCTGTCAACTAAAGGATAAAAGATCAGGAGAAACCTCAGACAGAGCAGAAAAGAGCCGGCCACAAACTTTCTTAAAAGTAAAGAAACACACATAGGATCACATAAAAGAGCTCCCCACAAATGGAGACGGACCCTGGAACCCAAACCTCCAAAGCCCTCAGGAGAGCGTAGGCCTTTCCAGTGTCTTTGTTGGTCTGGAGTAGGTCCCCCTCCCCTAATTTTGGGTTGGTCATCTTAAACAAGAAACCAGTCACAGCCCTAAACTGAGTGAGATATGTCCCGGTCTGGCCTTGGTCTCATCTAAACTGGTCTGGATCAATCAGTCAGAAAGGGGACCTTGCCAGCTATGGGGAGCCCCCCGGGCCTTTGTCTCAGGCCAGGAAGCAGGAGGTGACCTTCTTTACTACCCTGTCTGTGATCAGGGATTTGGTCCTCACACCTAGGATTATAGCATAAGCCACCACACCCAGTTGCCAAAATTATCTTATCAGAAAAAAAAACACAATACACAGAATTCTGAAAGCAGAACCACTTGATATTGATAGGTCTGGGCCCAGTCTGAAAAACACAGGCTCCGCTGCTGGGGTTTTAGACTGAAAGATGGAGCATAGACAATGGGTTGTCAGAGTTCAGAGGCAGGTGACCTCACCAGAATAGCCACTGGGTTCTTTGGGGGACCAGAAAGAGCCGAGAGCTATCACCCAGAGCAGAGCAGGTCCCCTCCGAGGCCGTGCCACCTCTGCCACAGGACACTGTCACCACCCCGTGCTGCACAAGTGGCTCAGACAGTGCTTGTTGACCCAGTGTAGAAGCTCCGAGGGCAGCATGCTGGTGTCGCACCAGCCCCCTCTCTCCTATGGCAGGGAGTAGGGAGGGCCTTGGGCCTGAGCAGGGCTGTCTCCTCCATCCCAGCTCCAATGTTGGAAAGAGTCGCCAACACAGATGGCACCCCTGCGGAGTCACCATTAGCCCAGCAAATGCCGTCCGCTGTCCTGCACACCCCTGTGACTTTGCTACTAGTGGGACGAATGGGCGACTGGAAAGTCTTTCTTTAAAGGCTCCAGGGGACCATCACATCCTCTCACCGTTCACAGTCCTGGTGTTTCTGAAGGATTTCTGAGCATCTCCCTTCCACGTCCGACTGTAACACAGACCAGGCTGAAATACCTTTTGCTGCCCTGGAGTCCGGCTGGACTTTTGGAAGCCCTGTGGAGCTGCGTCTCTGGCCATGATGGTCCTGGATATCAGCCGCAGCTGGCAGGATGTCCGTTCCTCCCCGTATGAGGGTAACCACCAGCCCACAGATCTCCAGGCCATCCACAGGGGTCATAGATGCTCCAGACAGAAGACCACTCAAGCAGAGCATTCCCTGAGCCCAGCCGTCTGTAGCTGTGTCCAGAGAGAACACAGGATCTGCAGGGGGCTGAGTTTGGACATCTTCAAGCCTCACTTGACTCCCGTCCTTGCCAATCTTTGTGGCTAGCTGTCCATCTGCCTATCATACAGCTGCCGGCAAACATCTGCATATCTCCCAGTGGTGTTCCTCAACCTGTTGGGAAGTATGTATTGGGTGCCAGCCCCAGAGTTGCTGCCTGAGGGGTGCTTGGGGGAACCATAGAGTGCCTACCAACAGCTAGTCCTAGTTAACATAAAACCCCCATACCACACACACACACACACACACACACACACACACACACACACACAATGGGTGCAATTCACAGGAAACAGAAGATAGGGAAGAGCTGTCACCAGAAAGGAAGAGCAGGGTGTGCTGGAGAGACCCTTCTTGATGGACAGGTACACAGTGTCCCAGAATGCAGAGGGATGTAGAAGTTCCAGCCTCTCAGCTCTGTGGTAGCCTGGGCTACAGTTAAAAGGGAGAGAGGACAGGCCTAGGGTTCTGGAAGGAAAGAATGCTTGGAGTCACATATCTCTCCCTGAAGAATTCTAAAACTTAGACTTTCTATTGCTCCCACCACGTGTGGCACACACAGGTGTGTGTGTGTGTGGGTGTGTTTGTGTGTACATGTGAGTCTTTGTGCATGTGCGTGCGTGCGTGCGTGTGTGTGTGTGTGTGTGCTGTCAATGTCTCACACTATCAATTCTGCCTGTGTCTGAGTCTTTAGCAACGTCAGCTACCCTCACCTTCTCCAGCCGCCCTCCCCAGGAGTTCTCAGAGCCGGCCTGCCCCGTGGGCGTGATGGATGGGCGGAGTTCAGCTGTTCTGTTCCCAGCACGCCAGTGCAGTGCCTTTCCCGGCTTGGCAAGCCTGCCTGCCAGTGCCTTCCACATACACTGGAAACTGGTCTCCCCATCTCACTTCTTCACTGACAGAGGAATCATGGGGCCAAGGGATCCTTCCAATAATGTCCCTTAAGTTCTGTGACCAGTGAGCCTCAGAGTGGGGGATTCAAACGCAGGTGGCCTTGACTGCCAAGCATCAGGCTGGCTCTTTGCTGACTCTAGATGTGTCCATCTGAGCATGTGTGTGTGTGTGTGTGTGTGTGTGTGTGTGTGTGTGTGTGTCTCCTGGGACGTATCCACCTTTGTGATAAACAGCCTGTGATGGTTAGTTTTTAAGTGTCAACTTAGAATCACCTGAGAAACGAGACTCAGGCATTGTCTGGATTAGGCTGGCCCATCTGTGGGGGATTGTCTTGATTATTCATCAACCAGGCCCACTGTGGGTGGCCTCGTTCCCTAGGCAGGAGGTTCTGGGTTATATAAGAATGAAGAAACCTCTAAGCACAAACCAGGAAGCAAAGATGAGTGTTTATCTCTCTTTGCACGTGATTGTGGATTTGATGTACCCAGATGCTTTGGGTTCCTGCCTTGACTGCCCTCAGTGACAGGCTGTGACCTGAAGTGTAAATACACCCTCTCCTCCCCAAAGGTGCTTTTGGCCAGGACACTTTATCATAGCCACAGAAATGAAATTAGGTCATAGTCCTACACCAGCAGATGGAATGGCACTTTGCCCACGGCTCTACAATTTAGATAGCCTGTCAGGGTGCTGTGTGTACTTACAGGTGTCCCCAAGACTGCAGCATATCTCCGTGTGCCATAGCTCCTGCTAAATGGAGCTAAGGACTCTTGGCCCACTGGCCCTGAAGCAGGACTGGTAATTACCCATGCATCACTTGTGGATGGGGAAACTGAGTCTCTAGGAGGCTATAACACTTGCCCCATGACCACCAGACAGGGACTGGGTAGCCTGTTCTTTCTAGTGCACCTCAGTTGCCTCTCCTGGACTCCCAGCCAATCTCACCTGGGAGATCTAACGAGTTGGAGGAAGGTGGAGACTCCACCATGTGGACCCTGAGAGCCTCACATTTCTGGAGAGAAAGGGTGCCTCCAAGGACATAAGCCTTTAAGATGTGCGCTCCGAGGACTTGCCGGATCACATGTGCCCGCTGCGCAGGGCGGGCCATAGGGAGGGAAGGCAGAGCTCCCGTGGAAACCCTCGCTATTTTTACTCCTGTCTCTCCGGCTCCTGCCTCCCACTGAAATCTTGGTGAGCGGTGGCAGCAGCCCCCTGGGTCCCTCGCGTGCCAGGCATAGGCTATTTTTATGAGCCTCCAATTTGCCCATAGATCATGTCAGACCACAGCAGGGTAGGGGCTGCTAAGAAAAAGAACTCAAATAGGAGGGGGCTTGCACTGCAGGGGATGGGCTCAGGAACAGCCAGGGAAAGGCAGGCCTTCAAAGGAGGAACAAAGGCCACAACAAGCAACATTTGGCCTCATCATGCCCAGCATTCCCAGGGCCAGTCAAGAGACCTGGGCTATAGTCCTGGGTCTAGCCGTCCCCAGCTATGTGACTTTGAGCTGGTCACTCACCTCCTCTAGGCTTATCTTTGCCTTTTTGTAGAGCGCCTAGCCCCACATAGTGGATTAACAAAACAGAAGTTCTGCCACCAGCCTTCAAAGTTCCCACAGCACATTATCTGGTATATGCAGGCTGAAGACACATCTCATACCAAAACTAGCCTCTCCTGATGTCCCAACACCCTTTGACACACTTTGGACACCTGGCATCCATGACACCTGCCTTATGGATAACCCGCTTTTATCCCCCTAGGACAAGCGGATGATGGAGATGCTTCCAAGGTCGCATGGCTGCTGAGATGTGGCTTTGGGCCGGCCCTCCGTGTCCATCTGGCCTCCCCGGGGGTAGGAAGGACATTCATTAAACATTTCTTCCCGTCCTTTCCTCACCCACCTGCAGCTCAGAAAGAGGGGGCACTCTCGTCTGAGGCCATGCAGTTAGCTCTACTACAACCATTTAAACATGAGGAGAAGCTGGGCGCGTTGACGCCTACCTGTCATCACAGCTCTCAAGAGGTGGAAGCAGGAGGATTTTGAGTCAGAGGCTAGCCTGGGCTATATAGGAAGCCCTTTTGTCTGTGATGATGATGATGATGATGATGATAGTAATAAATAGTATGATTTTTAATTAAGAGAAAAGAATGACAGATGGCAAACAGAAGAGCTCATGGCCTTCTGTGAGACTTCGGTCCTGGAGGACAAAGGTAGTGAGGAAACGTAGTGGAAAAGCAGTTCCTTAGGAAGGGCCCCGCCCCAGCCGCGGCCCCGGCCCCCGCCCCTAGCCCTTCCTCTGAGTCTCAGCAGCGCGGACACCCACCAGGATCATGCTGGCTGAAGCTACAGCACTGTCTCAACCCTAAACCCTACCACGGGCTGCCCCAAGTTCCAAGCACTCGGAGGGGTGCATCGTGCCTTTGGCTGGGACCCCTTCCACGAGGACACGTGCCTTCTGCATTGGCTCTGCCGGGTAAGGTGGCTGTCTGGGTGTCCACTGCACAGAAAACAAAACACGGCCAAGCCAGAGAAAATGCCGAGTGCTCCACGATGAAAAGGCGGCTACCGGGGACTCGGACAGAGACTCTTTAAGTGACACCTCTGGCCTGCGCTAATAGTCGTTGAATCGTTTTCCTCTCCCTGCTAATGGCATACATAATTGCACCGGTTTTTCAGGCGTCCTTCACCCGTACTTATTTAGACTAGTGACTGATGCGTTGCCATGGAAACCGGCACTAGGGGAAAAAAAAAGTCCCCAGTACAGTGGGAAGTGGGAGGGTGCGGCTCCAATCTGCAGCTTACAACTTGTGTCAAAGAACTGAATTTTCAGCCGATCCCGATTTTCCGTCTCCAAAAGTCCAATCTGTGAAGCTCCTCTTGGATTAAACTCTCCGGATCATCCCTCATCCCTCTGACCTCCAGCTTGCTTTTCTTTTTCCATTTCTCCTTCAATCCTGATCATGGAGGGCTGGAACTTTCTTCCCCCTGTTGGATTAGCAGACAGTAGTAAATGAGGCCAGCTTGGAGGATTCGGTCTCCACATGGACCCGGAGGAGGAGCCGAGGGACCCGTCTGAGTGAGATGGTCATACCCAGGTTAGGAGCCATGGCTGAGAACTCTCGGTTCAAGAAGAAAGTTCATTTTGGAGGTATGGTGCCGCCTCCCCAGCCTGCTTGGGGTAGGCTGCCTTGGGTCTCTTTGCTGTCTGATGGAGCAGTGGGGATGGCAGCCCGGGAGCTCGGGCGGTGCGCTCGGTGAGGCGGCAGCATGTGCGATGCAGGCAGCCTATTGTCTACACTTAGTGTGTCTTAAGATGCTGTTGCTGGCACCTAGGCTCTTCCAGGCCACTGTTTCTTTAATGGCTTTCTGTTGGCAGATCGCCCAGAG
This sequence comes from Eospalax fontanierii, assembly GCA_035773235.1. Taxonomy (NCBI): domain Eukaryota; kingdom Metazoa; phylum Chordata; class Mammalia; order Rodentia; family Spalacidae; genus Eospalax; species Eospalax fontanierii. The sequence goes on from CM069526.1 coordinate 3,410,859, forward strand.
GGTGCATCTCAGTGGCTGCAAGAATCCCAGAGGTCCTGAGTGTAGAGCCTCAAGCGACCCCCTGAGCGCTGGTGGGGTTTTGAGTCAAACCGGAACACGTATTCCTAGTCAACACTGTGGCAAGGGTCGACTACATCTGTGTGACTGACAAATCTGTGGCTCAGGCTTCCTACAAAGTGCATGAGAAGGCCCCTCAACTCTGAACGGGACAGCATACAGGCTGCCCCATTCAGAGAAAGCGCGGCCAGTTGGATTTCTGTGGTCGGTCTTTAATCAAGTCGGCTGTGTGTTCCTCGGGGGGTCACAGAAAGGACAAGAGCAAAAAGGTGGAGGGGACACTGGCCTGCTAGGTTCAGGCAGGAAGCTCAATGGCCTAGCCAGATAGGCACCCCATGTCACTGAGGGGTGCAAAGAAGTACGAGTTGCCAAGGTTATGGTGACCCCAACCCCAGTCCCCATCGGTGGAAGCTCTGGGTTCTGTCCATCACCTGGACTTCAGGGAGATGCCAGGCCTCTGGACAGGGGCTGAGTAATGTAGGTAGGTGGGTGGCAGAGAATGAAACCCCAGGGTTCTGACCCGTTAAGGTCATGCATGGAACAGATGGGTCTGCTTTCCATCAGGACCTACCTAACCCTCACTGAAAGCTACCATAGTAAGAGGTGACCCCTGTTCTCCCTGTGGTCCTCAGCTCTGGTTGGCCATGGTCTGGATGCCGAAGCTCCCTGTCTGCAGAGTCCTGGCTTCCTCTCATAGGAGCAGGCGGCTCCTCCTGTTCAACAGGTCTCTCTTCCCAGTGCCCTAGTTCCCAAGCCTCAGCTGCCGGTGTCCTTAAAAAAGATTAAGAAGCTAAAAAGGAACCTCCCGCCTCCAGCTTCATCCCAGATTTAAATTCAGTCTCTGCTCCTCCAACCTGTAAGCCCTTGGGCCTTCCTGTCCAGTGCCTCCTCTAAGGGTGATGGAGCCTACCCACTGGAGGAGGTCGGGAGGGCTTGCTCACCAGGGCACTCCACAAGGGACAGTGCTAATTAGCATTGGTTTTATCTGAGACGTTCTGATTGGCCAGGACAAGAGGCTGGCTGTGAAGTAGGAGCCCAACTGGGTGTTGGTGGGGCAGCCAGCAAGTAAGAGCTGCGTGCTTGGGGACACACAGTGGGACACACATGCCCCTGCAAAGTCGTGTCCCTGCCTGTTTCTGTGGGAGAACAGTCTGGCTGCCCCTTGTCCCTGTTTGCTTGGTCCCTGAGGGGCAGAACTATTCTCAATACTAGGAGGCTGCCTTGCCAGGGTGCTCCCAGCCGGCTAATCAGCCACATGCAAATCAAGCCGGATTCATCCATTTACTGTAATTTCCATTTAAACTGCCGGTTTGGATCCTGGATCCCTATGTGGGCTTCCACCAAGCCTCTTGGGCTGGTTTTCTTTCCAAACATTCTAATCACTATAGAGCCAAAACCACCTCGTTGACACTCAACAGCTTTGTTCATTTATGAATCCAATTTTTGGAGGGTGGTCACAGGGAAGCGTCCCTAGAAGCTGCTGCCACTCCCTGCAGTGTCCTCAGCTCCCCTTGGTCATAGAGCAACAAGGAGGACAGAACTGGGCAAGATGGACCAGCAGGCAGCCGTCACCATCACTATGAATGCCAGGCACCCTGGAGAGGCAGCATTGGACAGCTCAGGAGGACCATGGAAGACGGCAGTGTTGAAGAATACATGACCTTGAGAGAGTCTAGGTCTTCTGAGAGGAAGGAGATGAAAGTCTTTGTGGCCCCCTCTCCCCAAAGGCTGGGATTCCAGACTCTTTCTGCACCCACTAGCCAGCCTTAGACTCTCCATAAGAGAGATTACTTACAAGGAACTACTGTCACTCAGAGACACCTTTCACAATGCTGTAGGTGTCTTGGTGTGACCCAGGTTTTGGATCCCAGGTCTGAACTCAGGACCTGAATAATTGAGTCCCACCCAACTGCCTTCTGGCAGCCCAAAGTCCCTCAGCAGCTGTGTGAATTCACCAGGATTGGGGAGGGAGTAAGCTCTGTCACTCCGGGATCGATCACAGGGCACGGGGATGTTATTTCTGTGCCTTCCTGAATCTAAGTGGTTATTATGGCAAACCAGGCTGTTCTGGGGATGCTGGTGTCTGAACAAGACGAGGCATGGCCTCTGCCATCAGGAGCCTGGATGTGAGAATCTAAGACTTAGAAGCCATAGTTGGGAGTCCAGGGCTTCCTGGTCTCTGCACAAGAGACCTGGGTCCCTGGCGAGTTGCCATGGAGATCAACAATGCCACCTGGGACTCTGACTCTGTGTCCCTCTGCTTGACCAGGTGCAAGGCTGTGAGTCTAGTCCTCCCTCCAGCCAGGTACAGGGAGGTGATAGAAATCTGTCCCAGGAGGTATGATGTAGGGAAGGGGAGCCCCGCCCAGCCCGCCCTGCTCCCATCTCATTGGCTAGGGCCTCAGCCATTCCTGGGGGAGGGAGCATGTGGAAGTGGCTGCTGAGTGCTCTTGCATAGAGTAGGCTAAAGGTGGGTGGGAGATCCACGTGTGGGAAACTGCAGAGCGCAGTTAGGGACTGAACGCTGGACCCTGACGGCAGCCTAGGTGTCCTCATTGACTCGATGAAGGGTGGAATTCATGTGGGTGTACTTGGGCCTGGGGCACAAGAAGGACAAGACATGTGTGACGTGGCACCTGATGACAGGCCGTGATGTCCCTTTCCCAGCCCTCCACAGTAGGCGTGGCCTCCCTTGTCCTCTTCCTCCAGTGTTGAGTGCGCAAGTTCACTTTTCATCATTGCTGTGGGGAAAGAGGGTTGTTTTAAAAGTGCAAACAGCATAGGGCTGGCTCGTGGAAACTGGTGCCCTGGTGGGTGTGAGCCAAGACATTCAGACAGAAAGCTCGGAGCAACTCGGGGCTGGACTCATGCATAGCAACCCCCGGGTCTGAGGGTCTCTCATCATCCCATCCACCAGAGTGACCCAATCTCTAGCACAAAACCCAAAGGGGACACAGCACATCCCCACCATGGAGGGAACTGGCCTCTGCCTCCCCCTCCCTGAGGGTCCTCAGCAGGGAGAGCCCTGGCTGGAGGGAGCTCTCCACTGGATGCATGTCCCAGAGGCTCTGTGAGAAGTCCCCTGTATCTGGTGCTGGCGCCATGTGGCTCCTCTGGTCTGTGCACAAGCCCTACTGTCTCTGAAGTCCTCGAAGGGCAGAGACACAGCTGCAGCTGGTAAAAATGCCACTTAGTATAGTGACAGCTGCCCGGCAGTCCCTTGGGTCAGCATGCAATCCATGTTTCTTGAGATCTTCTCAGTCATCCTGCAGAAGGAGCAGCGGTTTCCCGGGAGAACAGAAGAAAGCTGCCTTGTTAGGGCCAGTGCTCTGAAGTGGTCCGTGCTCATCCAAGCCGGGAAGGGAGCCAGTCTGCGGCATCTGCTGCCTCTTCTCCTCTGGTTTTGGGCTCTGAGTTTGGTTTCGATACAGTGCCAGGGTGTTTGGGACACACTGACTCATGTCCATGCTGCCCCCGCATGCCCACCTTGAAGGAATTCAAAGTATTGGGTTCTGTGTGTGTGCACATATGTGCGCACATGCGGGTGTGCGTGCAGGTGTACCTGCCTCTGTGTGTGCACATGTAGAGGGGCCAGAGGCCAACCTCAGGTGCCGTCCACCTAGTTCAAGTTTGTCTGTGTGTGTATGTGTGTGTGCAGGTGCACATGTGGAGGTTAGAGGACAGCTTTGAGGAGTCGGTTCTCTCCTCTAACCCTTGCTGAGGCAAGGCCTCTCTGGTCTAATCTACATTGTTTTGGCCACATTGCCTGGACTGAGAACGTTTAGGTGATTCTTCCATCGTACACCTCCATCTGGCCATAGGAGTGCCGGGATTACAGATGCCCACCGACACCCAGGTCTTCAGACACGGAAGGTGACACTTTCACCTGCCGAGCCATCTTGCCAGCGCCCACCTTGTGTTTATGAGACTGGATCTCTCGCCGGCCTGAAACTTGGCCAGCATGAATTCCAAGGATCTGCCTGTCTCCGCCTCCCCATTGCTGGGGTGACAAGCATGCCACCAGGCTTGGCTCCATTGTTGTCGTTGTTGTTTTGTTTTGTTTTGTTGAGACAGGGTCTCCCTGTAGCCCCGGCTGGCCTGGAACTCTCTATGTAGACCAAGCTGGCTGCAATGTCACAAAGATCTGTCTGCCTCTGACTCCTGAGTACTTACTAGGATCAAAGGTATGGGCCAGCATGTCCAGCACAGCTTTTATAAAAATGTGAGTTCTGGGGACTCAAACCCGAGTCCTTGTGCCTGCACAGCAGGGCACTGTACCTCCTAACATGTCTCCCCAGCCCCAAACATGAGGGTTTTTAAGGAAACTTGTCTTGGAAACTCACCTAGCTCAGTTCATATCTACGTATGGACTCAGGGCTGGCCAGGGAAGGCGCCCAGAGCAGGCTTTGCACACCATGGATCTGTACGCACATCAGAACCCAGCACCAGTCTCCAGGGAGCTGGGAACAAACAGAAAACAATTTCTCTGTTGTCTGTTGGTGTCACAGCCCATGACAGAGGCAGCTTTGTTTTACTGTGGGCAACCACTATTCAGGGAGGTATCAGCCCAGTGTGGGGATGCCTGGTCTCCAGGGATGGGTTGTTGGCACTGAGCAAGTTCTGCTAGCTGAAGGAGTTACCTCTCAAGGGCTGCTGGGTGCAGAACAGACTGTGGGTCCATCAGAGGCACAGACATCTGCCCCATCCCTGAGGAACAATGGGATCTGGAGCACAGAACCCAAGCCCTGGTCTCACTGTAGTGGCAGAATGAGTTTTTTTTCATTTTTTAAAATATCTTATTTGTTATTTTCACTTTATGTGTATGAGTGTTTTGCCTGCAAGGACATAAGTGTACTGTGCTGTGCAGTGCCTGGGGAGGTCAGAAGAGGGCATAGGATCCCCTGGAACTGGAGTTACTGGCAGTTAGCCACCGTGTGGGTGCTGGGAATTCAACCCAAGTCATCTGCAAAAGCAGACTTCTCCTAACTGCATGGTGCATGTGCCCTGTGCAGTCTGACCGCGTCAGCCTCATTTCCTCCCCTCCCCTGCTAAGCTGGCTCTAGACACCCAGAAGTGCTCAAAAAAATGACTTGCTCCTGATTTGGAGGAGAGACACACACCTGGAATGGGCCTCTGATGTTTGTGCAATCACGTCTTTTCACTAATGGCCAACTTGGCAGAATGCGCACTGGCCCATGCTGGGCCAGATCAGCCAATGCTCAGCCTGAGGATAAAGTGACCATCTCCTGTCCTGTATTTCCCTGAATGTTCCCAAGCACATCTGATTTCAGAAGCTAAGCAGGGTCCGGCCTGGTTAGAACTTGGATGGGAGAATTGTGCAGAGAGAAAAACAGCCTGACAGTTCTGAGGTCACCTCGTGCCATCATAAACTAGGGGCCATCAGTGTCCCTCCAGCCTGGGTCTGGATGTTAATGTTCAAGGCACCCAGAGTGGTCCTGGTCTCAGAGCAAGCGCTCAGCAAACCTTCAGCTCACATCTAGCTGCTGTTCTCCTTGCTGTCCAAACAGGACCTCAGGAAGGTCCCCTGGACCTCCTCTACCAGTGACTTAGCATGAGGTCATGAGACCAGTGGGAAGGCAAGTGGGACAGGTGAAGTTCCCTGGCCAGTGTTGGGGGATCATCTCCTGTGACCTCAGGGTTCTGGCTGCTCAGACTGACAATCCCAGTGCTCCACAATGCCCCTGGGAAGGGCCTGGTGGCTTTCACATCAAGTTGAGCCTTTGTGTGGAATTGCCTCTCCAGGACTCATGGCCTCACTGCCCATCTGTCTGTCCATCTCTTCCATATTTCTTGTGCTTTGCATTGGAAAACATGAATTTGTGCAGGAACGTAAGAGCTCAGAGCACCATGACACCTGCCTGACCCCAAAGGGTCTGGAGGGGCATCTTTCACCATCATGGCTGGGAGCAATTCTTTGTCCTTTGAAACTGATCTTCCATCCAACATCTGGCGCAGAATCCCAGGCTGTGGCTGTCCTCATCGCAGACACAGGAGATGCCTGACCTCTATAGCTGTAATGTCAACTTGACACACCTGGGAGAGGGAGTCTCCATTGGGGAATTGCCTCTATTGGACTGGCCTATGGCCCCATCTGTGTATTTTCTTGATTGTTGAATGATGAGGAAGGGCCCAGCCCATGGTGGGTGGTGCACCCCTGGGTAGGTTGTTCTGTATTGCATAAGAAAGCAGGCTGAACACAGGTTAGGGGAGCAAGCCAGTAAGCAGCGTTCCTCCACGGCCTGTGCTAAGCAGCGTTCCTCCACGGCCTGTGCTTCAGCTCCTACCTCCAGGCTCTTGCTCTGACTTCCTACCTTAGGCTCCCTGAGTGATGAACTGGGTGACCCAGGAGACGTAAGTCAAATAAACCCTTTCCTCCCCAAGTTGGTATTGGTCGCAGCAATTGAAGGCCGACTAGGACACCCCCGTACGCCCAGCATCTTTGGTCTGTCCATTTCTTAGGCATGAATTAATCTAGAAATGTCAGCTATGTGGGTTCTGGCTGAGGGTGTGCCGCCCCCTGGGGCGTTGAGAAATGGGTGCAGGGTTGCTCAGTGTCACAGGCGATATTCCGTGTCACCATCTGTGTCAAAATACAATCATCCCTCTGCGTCAGCTTGGGTTACTTCCTGGGTCCCCTGTCCCCAGATGCCAAACCCTCTGCTGCTCAGATTACTGCTCTAGTGTGGCCCAGGCTTGTACACAAGTCTGTCACATCCTCCCAAGTCAGGTCCCGGCTGTAACAGCCAGGGCAGGGCACGTGTTGTGTGAACATTATCAGACTGTAATGTTTGGAGAATGAGTGTGCGTATACATACACACACACACTCCTACACTCACAGACACAGCACTCACACATGTGCACAAAAGCCTGTTGACATTCAGATGTGGTAGTTTTCAAATATTTTCTTTTTTAAAGATTTATTTTTAAAGCGTGGGGGAGGGTAGAACAGTGGGACAGGTGACCCCTGCCTGAACCAGGACAGTAGCTGTGTGTGTGTGTGTGTGTGTGTGTGTTTGTGTGTGTGCAGGTGCACGCCCACAAAGGGCAGAGGTGTTAAATTCCCCCAGAGCTAGAATTACAGCTGGTTGTGAACCACCTAGCCTGGGTATTGGGAACTGAACTTGGAGCCTCCATAAGAGCAGTATGTACTCAACTGCTGAGCCATCTCTGCAGCCCCTATTTTTTAACCTTAGGTTGGTTGAATCTGCGGATGTGAAAATTGTGGCTATGTGAAGCCAAGTGCATTTTAGGGATTGGAGGCAAGGGTGACTAAAGCCCTGTTGTGTCCAGGAAAATCCATTCAGCAGAATTGTGCAGTGGATGGTCAATCAAGCAGGGCCTGATTCAGCCTATAGTGTTCCTACCTCAAATGGAACTGGCTGAAAAGAAATAGTGATGTCCCATGAGCTGGTTAAGTGACATGGCATCCTCTAGTCTGAGGAGTCTCAGCCTGGACCTTTCAGGCCACTGAGGACAGAACACAGGACCAGGTGAGCCCTGCCCAAGCCAGTCCTGAAGCCCAGCCCTCTGTCATCTGAGCGATGTCCTTGACTACGTCAGAGTGTGTCCACTCTTGCTTCAGACCACTGAAATGGTACCTGTTTGGCCTGGCCTGTCACATGGCTTCTGGATCCAGGCAGCAGCAAGTGGGGTGTCATATGGAGCACACATCCTCATGAGGGTCTTTCCTCTGGGACATTTTCAGGAAGCTGTAAGCTAGACACGCCAGGATGGGCTCCTGGACTCACAGCAGTGGTCACAATGCCTGGGCAGCCTCTCCAGCCACAGTCTATCCCACAGTCACTGCAACTGCAGTGTTGACTATGCTGTGGCCCATGCTACAGATGAGGACACTGAGGCTCCCCAGAGGCACTTTCCTGCCTGGCTCAGACAGCTAACAATGGTGGCTCAGGTTTGTCCTGTCTAGAAGCACGCTCTTAAGGGGCAGGGGTGAGGCTCAGTGGCGGATGGCTTGCCTAGCACCATATGAGGCCCTGGGATCCATCCCCAGGCCTGCAAAGAAGAATGCTGTCCTGTGTTGTCCTAGTCTTTGTGTGAAGGACTGCGCATGATGGTGAGTCTATCACCACGTCCTGTCAGCCGTGCAACCTAGTGGGTTAATCCCTGCTTTGCAGGGTGCTCATAAAGGTCCAGGAGAAAACCCCTCTGACAGCTCCCGTTTTCAGAAAGGTCCTCTTCAGTCTCGCTGATGCCCTGGCCTGCCTTCCTCGCCAGGAACTCCGCCCCACTGCTCTGCGTGAGGGCCTGTTTTAACCGCTGACAGTACGGAGGCTGTCATGAAATCTGTCACTGCCTTCCATGCATGCCAAGGGGTATGTGAAGTAGGATTTCTAGGGTTTTTTTTTCCCTTCTTTCTACGTTGATCATTCAGAGTGGCATTTTCAGGGCATATCCGATATGTGGGGCAACGAGCTCATGGCCACCTCCTGGTAAAGGGAGATTCCCCAATTATTTCAGGATGCATGCCACGGGGTAGGACAGACCCAGGGCATCCATTGCCACAAGCAGCCTGCTCGCCAGGTGAGGCGGGACCTAGAGGCTCTGTGAAAAAGTCCCATTTGTTCACACCCTGGCCAGGACTAAATTGGGGTTCCCCGGTGCAGGAGGATGTTTGCACCACATGAACAGCCTCCAAGAGGTGCTGGTTTGGTGTTCTTTGCAGAGCCTTTAGCCCATCACTGCCAGACCAAGCAGATGGAAGAGGAACCAATATTCCAGAGTTCCCTCCCTTACTCTGGAGATGCTGGGCACCCACATGGTCAGGTTGTCATAGAAGCCAGAGTTCTGTTGGCACAGTGAAACTGGAACTGGAGAGAAGGTTCCAGAGTCTAGGAAATGCAAAAGCCCTGGGGTGCAAACCAGCTTATATTCAGGGAGCTAAGAGGAGGCTTGTGTTGCTGAGTGCAGTGGAGGTGGGTAATGTGGTGGAGGGACTGGGCGTTCAGGGCCAATGGCTTCTCCTGCTTCACGTTCCTTCAAAGCTCATGCAGTTCCTAGAATGTAGGTGGGTGGATGGAAAGAAACAGGTGCCCACCATACTAGTCCATGTCAGAGATTGTCACTTAGACTAGATTGATGGTGACTGTAAGTTGCTGGCTGCAACAGACATTGCTAGGCAGCCTCTGTGTGAGCTGTCAGCCTGACACTGGGGCAGAAAGTGGGCTGAAAACTGGGTCTTAACTTCCAGAAGTTTTTGTATGGTTAAGGACGCACACAAGTAGATAGCTTCCTTTTGATCTGCTGGCTTGCCTGCCCCCACTTACCATCCTCAAAGGGGCCTTTTTCCAGCCAGCCTTGCTTCAGAGCCTAGGCCCTCACCACACTAGTCTGCTACTGCAGTAAGGCAGGAGCAAGGGCCTGCCGGCTGCTGTGTGTTATATGAGGACCGAAACATGTGGAAGACTAGTGTTGATGAATACAGACAGTTTACCTAACAGACAGCAGCTGAGCAAGTCTGCTGCAGCAATGGTGCTAATAAGTAGAAGATGATGGTGGTGGTGATGGAGGTGATGGTGATGGAGATGATGGTGATGGAGATGGAGGTGATGATGGTGATGATGGTGGTGGTGGAGGTGATGGTGATGGAGATGGAGGTGATGATGGTGATGATGGTGGTGGTGGAGGTGATGGTGATGGAGATGGAGGTGATGATGGTGATGATGGTGGTGGTGGAGGTGATGGTGATGGAGATGGAGGTGATGATGGTGGTGGTGGTGACAATAATAGTGATGGTGATGGTGATGATGATAGTGATGGAGATGATGATGATGATGATGGTGAAGATGGTGGTGGTGGTGGAGGTGATGGTGATGGAGATGGAGGTGATGATGGTGAAGATGGTGGTGGTGGTGGTGGTGATGGTGATGGAGATGATGGTGATGGAGATGGAGGTGATGATGGTGATGATGGTGGTGGTGATGATGGTGATGGAGATGATGACAGCAATGATGGAGATGACAGTGTTGGTGGTGACAATGGTAGTGATAGTGATAGGGATGATGGTGATGGTGATGATGATGGTGGTGATAGTGATGATTGTGATGATAATGAAGATGATGATGATCATGGCTGGCTGTTGAAGATGTTGATAGTGGTGATGATGGTGTTGAAGATGGTCATAAGAAAATGGTGGTGGAGGCTATAAGTGATGATAATTGTTCCTTTGGGATCCCTTGTTCCCAATGAGGACCATCTCTCAGAGAAGAAGCATGACTGAGGGCAAGGGCCTGGGCAGTGATGGTTTTCCTAAAGCAAGTAGAGATAATGCCTCTCTGGTTTCTTTTCTCATACAGCACTTGCAGTAGCTGAAGAGAACCGATGGGTCTCATTGCTCCACCAAACCCCAAAGCCCCCAAACCGCCAGCTTCCTGACTTGTCCTGGGAACAGTTCCCTTTATCAAACACTCTTCCTGGGTGAACACCCACTCATGTGTGTACACCCACTCATGTGTGAACACCCATTCACGTGTGTACACCCATACCCACATATGCTCCCACCTGTGCTCATGCACATGCACCCATTCGCACATGTGCACGCCTGCATTCATATTCACACATGTGCACACCTGTATTCACATTCACACGTGTGCACGCCTGTATTCACATTCACACGTGTGTGCATGCCTGTATTCATATTCACACGTGTGCACACCTATATTCGTATTCACACGTGTGCAAATCGTATTCATATTCACACGTGTGCAAACTGTATTCATATTCACACGTGTGCACACCTGTATTCATATTCACACGTGTGCACACTGTATTCACATTCACACGTGTGCAAACCATATTCATATTCACACATGTGCACACCTGTATTCACATTCACACGTGTGCAAACCGTATGCATATTCACACATGTGCACACTGTACTCATATTCACATGTGTGCACACTGTACTCATATTCACACGTGTGCACACTGTATTCATATTCACACGTGTGCACGCTGTACTCATATCCATGCATATACACTCACGTTATGAGCACATGCACCCATTCACACATATGCAGTATCATACATGCATCTCTGCACATATGTTCATTCGCATGCACATGCATGTGAGCACATATGTGTGTATACATACACATTGACCTATGCTCACACATGTATATACATGCAAAGGTGGACACACATAGAGCTAGACACTCATGTTCTTCTCACCTACCTGCATATGCATGCACATGTCTATATACTCACATGTATAAACACATGCACATATATACATGAACTTTCATGCATGCATGGGTATATACACTCACATGTCCATGTACATACATGCTCAACCACACAACCATGTTCATGCATATACACATGCATCTGTCCTCACACACGGACATATGCACACATGCACACCCACACACAAATGCACATTCACCCATGCACCTTGCACACACATGCTTACCCATACACACGTACATGAATGTGTGCATACACACTCAACCGTGTGCTCTCTTCTATGCTACTAGACCCTGGGCCCTCCACCCCAGCCAGCACCCTGCACTGCCTTTGGTGCCCAGTGGTTTCCTAGACAACCAACACAGAGCTGCCACACAGGTCTTTTGACAACCAAAGCAATTAAGATTAATACCAGTAATTAGCAGCCCTCGGGCCCTCTGGTGGTTTTGTGAGCCCTTTACTTAACCCCACACAGAGAGGCTCACGTCTCACTTATCCCTCCAACACCTGGCAAACACGTGGCATCAGCATGGCTATCCCAGGGCTATCCTGGTCTCCACAGTGATAGAAGACCAGCCTACCTGGGCTCCTTTACCTGCTCCTGGGGTCCCCTTCTAATCTCTGACCTTAGGGCACAAGGTCTGGCTCTGGTGGACTTGGTAAACAGTGACTGTGTGGAATCTGGGCAGGGGCAAGATGCTGACAGGGGCAGAATTCTGGTAGGGGCAAATCTGGCCACGTCCGCTCCATATGCCAAATGTGGGTCAGGTGTGCGTGGCCAGGCCATGGTCTGACAAGTGTGCTGTGCCCTCTGTCCACTCCCATACCCTATATGTGTGCTACAGCTATTTGCATTTGTATGATAGGACCTTTGGGTTAGTTCTGCAATCCTGGATGCTGTGTGTCTGCTTGGAGTTATGTACAAGGTCTGTCTGTCCCCCTCCCATGGCCAGAACTGACTACACACTGAGTAATGCTTAGAGGATGAAGGCCCATTGGTCCTATGGATCTGGAAGTCAAGTCAAGGGCTGAATTTGGTAAGGGCCTCCCTACTTCCAGTGACTCTGTTCACCCAGGAGGTGCAGGATATCTCTTGGTGAGGCCCAGTGTGTGTCAGGGTCTCTCTCCTTATGCTTAACAAGCCACTCATCCACTCATGAGGCCCCACCCTGATGACCTTACCAACACTACCTGTCCCAGACCATGAGGCAGAGCAAAGAGTCAGAAACAAGGTCATGCGTCCTGCCGCCCCCAGAAGCACTGAGGACTACACAGGGCATACATAGGTCCTCATCCCAGGTGTCCAGCAATGTAGTCTAGTGGAGGTGAGCGCTGGCCAGGGTGCTGACCTGTGGTCTGGTGGCGGTGAGTGCTAGCCAGGGTGCTGGCCTGAGTCCAGCTGTCTCAGAATGAGCCTGTGATTCGGTCTCGGTGGTCCTTTCTGTTGCCAGCCATCGTTACCTGCTCATGCTTAGATGCCCACAGGTTATGGAGGCAGGAATAAGGTATGGCTGTTAGGAGGCAGACCACAGTAATTCAGGAGTGATGGGTGTCAGCAGAGGATGCTGGCCCATTCACTGCCTTGTGTCTGTGAACCAGCACTTTGCATCTCAGGACCCTGTTTACACACAGTGTGTTCTAGCTTCATTCTGTTGCTATGACAAAAACACTGACCTACAGCAACTTAACTTAGAGAAGGAGATGGTTTCTTTCTTCTTACATTCCAGGTCACCGTCCATCATTGGTGGAAGTTGAGACAGGAGCTTAAAGGCAGGCCTACTTGCTGTTTCACACAGCAATACTCTGGGCCAGGCCCTCCTGCCTCAACTTGGCAATCAAGGCAATCCCCTGCAAACATGCCTGCAGGCCAACCTGATAAAGACAATGTCTCAACTGATACGTTGTTTTTTGGTGCTTCTAGATGGTGTCCAGTTGACAGTTAATGCCATGAAGACATGGTGTAACCGAGTGAGATTTATATTCCTGACAACTTTACTTTGGGTGATCGGTTTAGTGTATGACAGATCACATTTCCTAAGACTTAAATTGTTCTGTTTGCAAAAGGCCATTCTTTTGACTTACATTGTGGGGGGACGTTCTGGCAATTGCTGGTATGTTTTTGTTTAAGGTCCCCATGCTGTGTGGCTTTAATACCAGACCATGTAGCAGCTGATTAGCAATGTAATGTACACAGGTTGACATTTAAACTAGCAAGATGCCTTCAACTTTAACTTAAATGAAATTATTGCCCCTGTGGAGGGAAGCACAGTCCCGAGGGGGGCTTTGAAGGGTGACAGTGGTGATTGGAGAGGCGGAGGGATTGAGGAGTGGTGTGTACTCAATGTTACCATGGCAGGATTTGAGCCGGTACTTGACAGGACTCACAGAAGCACTCGGTGACTCTCAGCGATGATGGTGATGATGGCACGGCTGAGTGAGGTGTCCTAAGCCTCATGGGTATTTGGGGAAGAGATTCGAATGGATGGTATGGAGAAGCAGGTGGGCGCCAAGTTCCAGGGTCCCTCTTGCCCTTTCTATCCATTAAGGAAGACGGTGTTGGCTGCTGGGCTTTTAAAAGTCCCGAAGTTACGCCTAGTGCTGTAGAGACTTAATTTTTCACATGTGCTACAGTATCTGCTCCATGCTCATTCTGAGGACTAGCAGCCCAGGCCTCTGTGTGTGTATGTACATGTGTGTGTGTGTGTGCACACGTGCACGTGTGCCTGAGTTCAATTCCTTAATCACTCTCCACCTTTTCTTTTGAGGCAGGGTCTCTTACTGAGCCTGGAGCTCTGCGATTAGGCTATGCTGACTAGCCAGTGAGCTCCAGGCTCTTCTGCCCTCGTCTCCTCAGTGCTCAGTGGTATTTGCATGCCCAGATGCCAGTTTGTACAAGGGTGCCAGGCATACAAACTCAGGTCTTCCTAATGCTGTGATAAACACCAGGACCAAAACACACTTGGGGAAGAAAAGGTTTATCAGATACAGTCCATCATTAAGGGAAGGCAGACAGGAACACCAGGCTGTAACTGAAGCAGAGACCAAGGAGAAATCTTACTCACTGGCTTCCTTTCTCTGGCTGGCTTGCTCAGCTACCTTTCTTGTTTTTTTTAATTTTTGTGATTTTTAAAAAATTTTATGTGTATGAGTGTATTTCCTACAGGTGTGTAAGTACACCTGTGTCATGCAATGCCCACAGAAGTTAGAGAGGGTGTCAAGATTCCTGCACCTGGAGTTGTGGACAGCCATGTGGGTTTTGGGAATCACCCAGGTCCTCTGCAAGAGCAGTCAGTGCTTTTAACCACTGAGCCATCTCTCCAGTCTCCTTTCTTATACATCCCAGGTCCACCTATCTAGGGACGGTACTACCCACAGTGGACTGGACCCTTTTACAACAATTGCTAATTAAGAAAATGCCCCCACAGGCATGACCACAGACTAGTCTGATGGAGGAAATTCTTAGGTGACTCCAGTTTGCGTTGACAAAAAAAAAAAAAAAAAAATCTAGTCAGCACATGTCTTCCTGCCTATAAGCAGGCACTTGGTTGACTGAGCCATCCCCCAGCCTGGGAGGCCTCCATCTGCTATGCTCACACCCCATTGATGGAGAACTCACACAGTCACACAGGTGCTGGGGCAGCTGGGAAATGTAGTCCTGAGTCTCCCCGGGCCCCAGTCCAGCCCAGGAGGGAACTCCCCACGCTGTAAGAAGGGGAGGCAAGCTTTCACTGCCCCTGAGGACCCCAAGCCCCTCTGAACAGCCTCCCTCTGTGCCTTTCTTTCTAGCTGCAGTCTGCTCTGGGGGAGGTTGAGTAAAAAAGTCATGTTGACCTTGGAATGAAACAGGGGGGACCCTGACACAGGGGCTCACCCCACACGCCGGAGTTCCGGCCTTATCCAACAGTTGCTTAATGTCCCCCCAAAAGTTTTCAGGATCTCAGGAAACAGTGCAAGAAATCTCATGAGTGAGGGGATACCTTCAAGCTCCCCGTGAGCTCCGGTGCTTCCTGAATTTGCGTCCTGGCGCACCCCCTGCCAGCGCCAAGCCATCTGTTAATCTAATTGCATCTCTTGTATCATTTCCCTCCGAACTGATGTCTGAATTTGCTGAGTAAGGGAGTGAGCTGAGGACTTAATTAGGAACGTTAATCATGTGTGTTTAGTTTTTTTTTTTAAGTGGAAAGCAACCATAATCAGGAAATTAACGGTGAGCATGTCACTTTATGCAAAGGCTGTCGTCTTCCGGTTCTCAGACAGCCAGAGGCCTGCCAGCCTGGGCAGCATCTTCTGGGCATGCCAGTCCAGCAGATTCCATGTGCGGGTGGGATTGCTGTCCCAGCCAGAATACCTGTGGCCTCTGCTCTGTAGAGCCTTCCCCTCTTCCTCTGTGAGCGACACAGGACTCTGCCTGTGCTCTACAGGGTTCCCCTTGTTCTATGGACAGCCCGGAGGTCACAGCATCCCCTCATTTCGCAGAGTTGGGCCCCCACATCCACCTCATCTTCCCTCCAGGGATGGGACCAGGTAGAACAAGTGTCACAGCTTGGGGCTGATCAGTGAGGGCCAGGCGCTACCTCCTGGAACAGGTCCAGGTGACTTTGCTGAAAGGTCTCTCTCTTCCTCCGCAGAAACCAGGGCAGACCGCAGCAAGAAGCTCTTCCGGCACTACACAGTGGGCTCCTATGACAGCTTTGACACGTCCAGGTAAGTCATGCCTACCTACCAGGTGCTTTGGCACCAGGCATCACCTTGTGTTCAGTTCTCAGAGCCCCATTGTTTGTCTCTCACATATCACCTGTGCAGGGTCACCAAAGCATCCATCTTCCAGAGAACCTGCCACAGAAGGGGCCTGTGTGCCGTCTGCCTGTGGGGTCTGTGTGCACCTACCTGTGGGGGCCTGTGGGGGCCCGTGTGCCGCCTGCCTGTGGGGACCCGTGTGCCACCTGCCTGTGGGGGCCTGTGAGGGCCTGTGGGGGCCCGTGTGCCGCCTGCCTGTGGGGGCCCATGTGCCACCTGCCTGTGGAGGTGGCTCCAGGAAGATGGTGAGGAGCTCCAGAGGAAGAGAAAAGGGTGGCGTTGAGAGAAGATGGTAGAGTTGGTTAACCCTGAGGCTGAGTGATGGTGGCATCCCTCCAGGGGTACATAAGACATCCTGGCTCCTGGTTGTCTCCTCACCTGTGTGCCCACATTTGTCCCCAAGCTTCCTCTCAGCTGGAGATTGTTAATGGGTGGTACTCTGAGCAGGTGGACGGTCTAGGCTTCTGGAGTCGGGGGTTCATGGAAAATTATAAGCGCCGTTTGATGTAGCAGCCACGGGGCACAGGGGAATCTTTCTACAGAAGTCTCGCTCAAGCAACACGTGCTGCGAGGCTATTCAGGCCCCTGTGTCCTGTCCCCCTGACTCTGGGCCAGGGCTAAGACTCGTGGAGGGGTGGGGCCTGCTGGATATGATGAACCCCTTTCTGAGCAGTGGCTCTGTCAACCCCACACAGCTTCTCTGTTCTGGGGAACACTGTACCCTGCCAGAACAGCTGCTCTGAGCAGGAAATTTCTGTCCTCTTTCCATCCCAAGCCATGTACCTCCCTACACAGCACGCTGGGGCAGAGACCTGGGCTTGCCTGGTTCCAGACAGAAGCTCTTCCTGGACTGGGACTCAGGGAATCATGTGTGATTCAGCAAAGGAAAAGACATGTAGGTCGTCAGGTCCTGCGCCCAGCCCTCCAGGGCATCCCACCATGAGGCCATTCTGAGAGGCCACCAGCCAGAGCTATCTTGGGAGCCCCGGGGCTCTGTGGTAAGCAGCTCTTACTGATTCCCATAACCCCCATCTCCCTCTGAGGGCACCCCTGGGTCTGTGCTGTTGGGACAAGAGTCACACAGTGTTCGCCTTACCATGTTGAAGTACAAAGTTCATGTGGTTTATAGCACACTAACGAGACTATAGAACCACCATCTCCAACTGGTTCCGAAACCTCTCCACCGCTCACAAAGGAAGTCCTGTGCCCACCGGCCGCTCTCCCATCCCCCCATCCCCCAGCAGCCCCTGGCAGTCCTTGGTCTGTGTTCTATCTCTGGGCCAGACTGCTGCAGTTTTGTGGGTGGTAACCCATGTGGTACTGACTGAGACCAGTTTCTGACACTGAGCACAGTGTCCCTGAGGTTCATGTAATAGCATGTGTAGACTGGTCTTCCCTCTTTAAGTAGCACTCTGTGTCCTTGGAGACACTAAGATTTTATCCATGACAGATGCTTGGACAGTTTCGGCCATGATGAATGTCAGGGTTCGAGAAACCAGCAGAAATGGACCAGAGACTCTGCAGGGAGTTTAACATGACCGGTTTACTAAGGGCTAGCCCCTCACCTCATCTTGGGGGCTCTGGCTCCAGGACCTGGCTGGCATGCCTGGTCTAGCTTCTCCAGATCGGCATGGAGAGAGACCTGCTCAGGGAGGGTGCAAACAGCTAACTCTCTGGGAGGGTGAGTGGTTAGCCCCACCTAGCGGGTCAGTAGGCAGGAATCTTTTCTATTCAAGAAGTTGTAAAAGTCAGTTCCCTTTTTGCAGGCATTTGTGAATTCTGGTTGTTTGGCTGAAGTCGCCCAGGTGTCTGCTGGGAGTGGGGTCAGTCCTTCAGTCACATCTTACAGTGAATGCCTTGCTGTGGGTATCTGCATACAAGGGCCTGTCTGAACCCAGGTTCTTTGCATGCATGCCCAGTGCAGTTGCTGTCTGATTTGGTGACAATGCCAGTCTGTCCTCGCTGGTCTTAGAAATAAGATGGACTGGGCTGGATATGGTGGTGCGTGCCTATGATCTCAGTACTTGGAAGGCTGTGACAGAAAAGGAATGAGTGTAAGGCCAGCCTGGGCTGCTGAGTGACACGCTGCTGAGATAGGAACAGAGGGAGAAAACGGGCTCTGTCAGGAAGACCAGGCTCCGGGGAGGAGCTGGGAAGCCCTCCAGGGACCGTGTGTGCACGTCCGACCCCTCCAATCGCCTCCTGCTTTTTGCTATGTTCTAGGGTGCTGGTGATAGAATTCAAAGTCTGGCACGTGCTTGACACATGTTCTAACACTGATCTATGCCCAGCTGCCTCTGCCCCCTTTCTGACCTTGGTATCCAGGTATGACCTGGGACCTAGCCCTGGGCACAGCCTGGAAAGGGAACTCAGAGCCAGTGATTTCTAGGAAGCCAAGGTGGTCTGGCTGCTCCTGCTGAGCCCCTCCTGGGCAAGATGGGCCCTGGGCAGGTGACCTCAGCCTTTATGCCCATTTAGCAAGGAGGGCCCAGGCAGAGCCACTGGGCCACAAAACCCAGGGAGGTCTGGGGGAAAGCCATCACTGTGGCCATTTCTAGGGCTTGTCTAGGACCTGACTTGATGAGCAGAGAGGAGGTGCCGGGGACCGGTTCTTGAAGCAGAGGCATGTCAGGGCTAACATCAGGACCAGGCTACAGGTCAGCTGGGGGCTCAGCCATCCAGCCGTGCGAGAACAGGTCACTTTAGGCGGTCGAGCCCTGCCACTGGAGGGAGTGATGGGGCCGAATGTTCTCATGACAGAGGCTCACAGAAGGTTGAGCTGCGTGGCCTCCAGGTCCATCTGCCTTCCTGCATCTGTTTGCAGTGCCCGTACAAGGGCTGTTGTTCACATCTGTTCTGAACCGCTGCTCTACAGCTTCAACCCCAGAAAGGACAGCTATCAGGGCTATGCTGGGACCAAGTGGCAGCTTCTGAGTGAAGGGTAGGAGAGTGTAGATTTGACCAAAATTAGGAGTTAGCCTGACTCTCCCACAATGAAGGATCACACATGCTGTGTGCATTTCAGCAAGACAAACAGAAATCACATCAGTGCCCTTATCCAGCTCCCCCTGCACCAGCCACCGCGCGGCACAGCAGGGTCAACCCTCGGTGACCTTGCAAAGCAAGGTCAGTCGGATAAGCACACAGAAGCAGAGAGAGGTTACGGGGAAAGGCCCCAGGCCCACTGGCTTGTCACTCTGTGCCCAAGGCACAGAACCCATGTGGCCCTGCAGGGGACGTTGGAAGGAGAGGCTCGCTGTCACTTCCATGACTGAGCCGTAGCAGCATCTGGGGGACAGGCAGCACAGCGCCTTCAACGGCTGTTATGAACAGCCAAATACGCAATGGAGGCCTGGTCACCGCACCAGCCCCAGGGGCCAATTAGCTGCAGTCTAGGCGGGGCCAGTGGCTGAGGCCTCCTAGACCAGATGCTAATGTAATTAAAGGAAATGCAAAGGAAGCTCTGTGGAGATGGTATCTGACCAGTTGGGAGGTTTCTCCCCTTCCCACCCCTTCCTGTGTCAGTCAGCTCAGAGGCTCAGCACTGAAGAGCTGAACAGTTTAAATGACCCCATTAGTGGCTTCTCCAGCCCACCTTGGGATTCCCTTTCACCTGCAGTCAGTCCGTGAGAAGGATCCAGAAATGGACACATTGGCCAGGGCCGGATAGCAGAGGTCCCGGGACCACCACCACGCAGGACTTTGAAGATATCTCAGAGCCACTGTTTAAACACATATCAACCCTGGGTGGGAGTCACGGGTCTCCATCCCACGTCTATCCATCCACCTCTCCACCTACTCATCTATCCACCCGTCTATTCAGTCACTCAGTCCTCATCCATCTATCCTTGCACCCACCCACCCACCGATCCATCCATTCATCCATCTACTCATTCATTCCCCCACCCACATCCATCGCTTCTGTCTGTCTACTCCACTCAGCTCTGTATCTGTTTAACAAATGATTACCAAGACTTTGTTATTCTGAGTTAAAGCTTTCGAGGTTGGAGCTGGGAAACGGCTCAGTGGCTCAGTGGACAGTGGCTCAGTGGCTCAGTTGACAGCAGCTCAGTGGCTCAATGCATAGTGTGCTTGTCATGTGAAGGCTGGTGTTTCAGTCCCCAGACCTACATAAAAGCCAGATATCACAGCCACCTGTCATCTGACCACTGGGGAGACCGAGAAAGGGATATCCAGGGCTAGTTGGCTAGTTAGACTAGCTGAAATTGGCAAACTCTATACTCAACGAGAGGTCCTGCCGCAACAAATAAAGTGAGAGCAATTAGGAAGACATCCACCATCAACTTCAGGCCTTGCTACACTAGTAAATACATGTACATATGCACCCATACGCGTGCAAACACACATACAGATAACACAAAAAAGATTTTGAGGTCAGCAAGAGAAACAAAGTCTTTGATGTCATGTCGATAGTAGTTTTATTAGTGACAGAAATGATAATGTCACTAGACAAACCAGAGTTTCTCTGTGGTCAAGGCTCTGGAGCAGACCAGCTGCACTGGAGCCCCAAGGTGGGCTGGGTAAGGCCCGAGCAGGTGTCCCCAGGGAAGCGGCTTGAACTGACTGCTGGAGGCTGAGGAGGAGCCAGCCTCTAGAGAAGGCTCAGCAAGTGTAAAGGCACTGAGGTGGGCAGAGAACCTGAGATGGCCAAGGGCAGGGACAGCGCGGAGATTAATGGTGTAAGAGGACCCTGGACTCTGGCAGGGCAGAAGATGCTAGAGGGTGTTGGTCAAGAGACTGATGTGATCTCATCAACTGTGCTGCGGTGTGCACGGGGCCGGGGGGGGGGGGGTGGGCAGACCAGCAGATGGATCTGAGATAGAGAGTGATGCTGGAATGATCAGGGCCCTGGATGAGAGGGACAGGAGCCAGGTGGCTTGGCTTTCCATTCTGGGAGCTGGCAGGGAAGAGCCCCCTGTACAGCCCCAGCAGGGGGTGGGGACAGCAGGTGGCCAGCAGACCTGGTAATGGCAGGCAGCGAGGTTCTCCTGGTCCCCCCCATCCACACAGCCAGAGCCAAGCAGTCAGGGCCCAGCATGCAGGGAAGGAACTTGTTAGTTAGTATGCACAGCATGGGGCGGGGCCAGGAGGGCCAGGCACTTCCATTAGCACAGTCCTGAGGAAAACCAATTTCCTCCTGGAGACTGATTCAGAAGGGTGTCAAATTGTGCCTCTCTGCCAGGTAGTCACCCAGAGCTGCTTATTTTCATAGCTTTCAAATATCATTTCTACATTTAAAAATTGGTAATAGGAAAGAGATACGCTTAGAAAAAGATTCAAAATGCACAGGAGATAATAGAGTGCAGGGAACAGGCTTCTCCGGGCTGCGAAGTCCAGCACCCTGCCCCCCCGCCACGCCCCTCCTGCGAAATCCACCCTCCCCCGTGCCCCTCCCAGAGTGAATCTGCTGCATTCCTGAGGAGCTTTCTAGAGACACTCTACCTGTGTGATACTGAAGCCTTGTGTGTGTGTGTGTGTGTGCGCGCGCATGTGAGCATGTATGCACACAGAGTGTGGAGGCCAGAGATCAGTGCTGAGTATCTTCCTCTATCCCATTCCACCTTCTAATTTTAAATTCTTTTTTTTTTAAGATTTATTTATGTGTACATGTGTCTGTGGGTACGTGCTGTGTACATGTGATGTGTTCATGTATCTGTGGGTACGTGTTGTGTACGTGTGTGGGTGGGTGTGTGATGTGTTTGTGTGTCTGTGGGTAGGTGGTGTGTACATATGTCTGTGGGTACGTGGTGTGTGCTTGTGTCTCTGGGTTTGTAATGTGTTCATGTGTCTTGGGTGTGTAATGTGTTCATGTGTCTGTTGGGTACGTGATGTGTGCTTGTGTCTGCAGGTGTGTGTATGCAAGTGCTCTCAGAGACCAGAAGAGGGCATAGGGTCCTCTGGAGCCGGAGTTACAGGCAGTTGCGAGCTGCCTGACACGGGTGCTGGGACCTGCACTGCTGTCTTCTGTGAGGGCAGCAGGCAGTCTTAACATCTTTCCAGCCCTCATCACCTTGTTTTTTGAGACAGGGTCTCTCATTAAATCTGAAATTTACCAGTTTGGTTTCACTGGCCAGTCAGTGAGTCCCAAAGATCCCCCGCGTCCATCTCCCCGCCACCACACCCAGCTCTGAGTGTCCCTATGTGTCCTCTGCACAGTAAGCTCTTTACTCACTGAGCCATTTTCCTAGCCTCCAAGAATCCTTTGGAATCTCCTGAAAAAAAAAAAAAGTGGTCTGCACTCTCTCCCGGACCCTCCTGCCGAGTCACAGTGAGTTGGGGGAGCCCCCCTCCCCTCCCTGCGCCTCTGGTCTCTGCTGTCTGCAAGAGGGAAACACGTCTAACCGGGTCCATGTCTCCAGTTGTGTTCATGTTCAGAATGAATGAGGAACCGTAGCACCAAGGAGGGCGTGAAGATGTGAGTCCAGCGGGCCGAGGGCCACCGGGCGCTGGCTGGCTCGCCTCTGCCTTCTGGAAGACTGCCTGGTGCGCAGGTAGTGAGAGTGGAGTGGTGAACGCAGCGATGGTCTATTTCTTCTGCCTCCATTATGCTAACCCTTTCTATGCACATCCAGATGTGTGTAATAGACACATACGCGCCCTGTTATCTGCTCTCTCTGTTGATGGCCGGGCCCTGTGACTAACAGTGGGACTTGTATGGCAGCTTCTAAGAGCAGAGTTTGAGGACTATAAAAGATGGCTTCACTTTAAATGTGTGCGTGTGTGTATGGGTGTACGTGTCTATGTATGTATAGGCCAGAGGCCGACGTCAGGCACCTTCCTCTATCATCCTTTGTCTTCTTTCACTGTTCCAGGAGCTTGCTGATTCCGCTGGATTGGCTGGCCAGCGAGACCCTGAGACCCATGTGTCTCCGTCTCCCAGCACTGGGGCTAAGGTGTGCGCTGCCACACCCAGCAAACGTGGACACTTGTATAGTGTGTGCACGCTTTCCCTGCTGAGATGTCTCCCTGGGCCGTGGCTTGACTTTTGATGCCCTGCCCTGCATTTCTGTGTTTTTGTTTTTGACAAGGGCTTGGTGCTTTTGGATTCTTTGTAACTGGGGGATGTGGGGACAGAGGACACAGATGAAGGCTCTTCTCACCCCTCCAGTGGGGTGCATTTGAACGTGGGGTCTTCATTTGTTTGAGCCATTTCCCTGTGGAACACTCCCCCAGTCGGCACCCATCATGGTCTCCCTCCAAGCTCCTTTGCTCTGGGTTCTCCATCCTCTGAATGGCCAGGGGCTCAGAGTGCACCTGTCTTCTCAGGATCCTTCCCCTCCTCCATTTTCCACAGACACAGTTTAACCTGCTTCCTCCCCTCAGAAATTCCAAACCACGTGTGTAAGAAAAACAGTCCGTTAAAACAAACCACACAGGGAAGGCTAGGCACAGAACAAAATCTCCTCCACCCCAGCCTTGTCGGCACAGCCTCCCAGGGTCCGGGACCACTTTCTTGACTTTATTCTACTTATGAGTACCCCAACTTCACAATCACCCCGCCTCCAATCTCTTCACTTTACCCTGGAAATAGTCTGACACAGCTGGAAAGTTCAGCCTCACCCACAAGTTTGAATTGTCATTGGTTTGTCAATTGATTGCTTTCAAATCGTGTTCTCTGAATTTGCTTTCTTGCTTAATGAATTTTAGACAGACAGATAGTTGTACAACCACAGCAATAATAGCAAAAGAAAGGGAAAGAAAGAGAGAGGGGGACAGAGAGACAGAGGGAGGGAAGAAGGGAGAAGGGAGAGGGAGGAACGGAAAGGCAGCTGGAAAGTCCAGAAGCCGTGCCCAAACCACAGTCCTAATAGTATCCCTACACACGGGATTACGTGTGTATTTGCATTGATGATTATATTTTATTAATATAATGTTTTCTGTCTTCAT
The DNA here is from genome assembly GCA_035773235.1 of Eospalax fontanierii. Lineage (NCBI taxonomy): Eukaryota > Metazoa > Chordata > Mammalia > Rodentia > Spalacidae > Eospalax > Eospalax fontanierii. The sequence continues at coordinate 3,434,845 of CM069526.1, forward strand.
CCACATTTGTGTTTTAGTGTCTAGAAGTCCAATTCAAGAAAACCAGTGGAAAGTGTTGCATTAATTACAATGACGTGACAGCTCACGTTGTGCAAGGGCATTCTCACAGACCCCATTGGAGGGTCTTCCTGGTGCTGTACCTGAGAGCTTCTCTTCCTCTCCTTCCTCCAGTTGTTCAAAGTAATCCCACATCTAACTGCAATACCAGGACTATGATTTTTATGTGAAGTTTTGTTTTCCTGGAGTTTCTGGTTGCCTTTTCTCCATTGTAGCAGAAGAGCTGTGTCTGTAACAAGTCTCTAAATCTCCTTCTGTTGATGACCTATCCTTGGAATCGGAGTCATTAGACAGGGTCTTCCTGTAGCCCCTGGAACTCGCTATATAAACCAGGCTGGCTTTGAACTCCCAGAGATCCCTCCCTCTGCCCCCGCCCCCCAGTGGTGAGATTAAAGGCGTGCGTCACCACGCCCAGCCCCAGTCACTTTTAAGAGAATCTTTGATGTTGGACCCCAGTTCCAAACTGCTATAATTTTGCAGTTTTCCCCCTCCTTAAATTATGAGGTGGATGAGTGGCTCCACTCGCTCTGTTGGGATACAGCCTCAAGCAGCAGCTTCAAGAAGGATGTCTAGAGTGCAAGTCTGCGTGTTCACCGTCTGCTTTTCAGACTGGGTTCAGTGCTTTTGCCTGACAAAGCCCACTCCTTGCGAGGAGGTGCGGTGCTGTCTGGTCTCACTTCTACCATATATCTTCCTCTCAAGTCTGTACTGAGAGGAAACCACTGTTGCCACTTCGCCTTGACATCTTGACATGTAAAGATGGTGGTTTGGTCCCCTTAACTCACATGTTCACTGTCTCCAAGGTGTCTCTCTCTCTCCCTCTCTTTCTCTCTCTCTCTCACACACACACATTCTCGGCTCCACTCTTTCTCCCATTAAAATCAATCTCTGGTATTTCTCCCTATATTCTGGGACACGTCCCCCGCTTCCCAGCCACCTGCGGGCTTTCTCCTTCCTCCGGAGTCTCTCTTATTACCGAAAGGTTTTTCTCTTGGTGATGGGATGAGCTCCCAGTGCTTCAGAGAGGAGCTTGCTGGGAGTCTCTATGAACAGACCAGCTGGCATGCAGCACTCACAGGGGGTCTGTATACACAGTCTCTCTCCAGGCAGAGCCCAAGTAGGTCATGTGTTCCTTCTGTTCAGACCCCAGGAAGAGTGCGACCCAGGACATGGCCTTGCCAGCTCCCTTGCATATCTAGAAATTCGGCCGTGTCTGCTAGCTGCCCCAGTTTAGTCGAATATAGGTGTCTTAAAGTAGGCCCTTTGGTGCTCTGAGTCTCCTCCGAGCTGGTTGTAATATTTCCCTTTTCGTCTCTGATTTTATGACTTCCGGTTTCCACTCTCATTCTTTTAGTTTTTTGATCTTGTTAATATTTACAAAGAACCAAGTCTGTTTCATTGATACTTTGTATTGATTTCTCCATTTCTATTTCGTGCATTTCTGGCTCTGAACTTCTTTAGTCTCTTCCAGCCATTTATTCGGGGTGTTGTTTGCTCTTGTTCTTCCAGAGCCTTCGTGTGCCTCATTAAGTCATTAATACGAGATGGCTGTCATTTTCTGCTGCAAGTGTTGGTGTTCTAAGCGTTCCTTTTAGGGACCGCCATCATTGTGCCCCATACATTTTGGTATCTGGGTTTCATTTCATTCCCACCCACACCTGCCAGACAGGTAACAGGCTCCAGAGTAAAAATGGATGGTTATACATGTTTTATTCTGGAATAAACACACAGGTAGCCAGGTGATGGGGCTGGGCTGAAGGAGTGGGATCCAGGAATGCCAGATACAAGCCAAGCTGTACACAGGGTGACTTTGTCATGGGGTGAGGTGGGGGCAATGACCTTAGACTGGAGACTTAAGGGGAAAGCTCCCAGCATCGCTGTCCACCAGCCTAGTGGACCAGACAGGTCCCCACACTCACCGCTCTAGTGCCTGGCTTCTTCCTCCCTCACACGGCTCTGAGAGTCGGACCTGCTACGTCATTACACAGGAGATGAGCATCAAGCACTCAGACTTGGGTCACCCTGGGATGTGAGCCTTAGGATGGCCAGGGCCTGGGCCAGCCTCCTGCTCCTTCAGGACCAGTTTGGCGTCAGTGCCCTCTGGCCTTCCCTCAGACAACATCTCAGTCTTCATCACTGTGAAAAAAAAGCAAATTAAGGGCAGGTTTGTCTGGGCAAAGTTCTGGGGCATGCTGTCCGTCATAGAGGGGAAGACATGGACACAGGAACCAACCAGGAAGCAGAATGGGGCATGCCTGTGCTCAGCTGGCCATCTTCCTTCTCTCTCTTTATTCAGCCCCTGGGATGGTGCTGCCTACACGCAGGGTGGGTCTTCCCTGCTCAGCAAACCTCTCTGGAGGGAGGGGCCGGAGAGGTTACTCAGGTGTTAGAATGTTTGCCAGCCCTACCGGAAGTCCTGCGCTTGATCCTCTGTACAGCATAAACTGAATGTGGTAGCTCAGACCTGTCACCCCAGCACTCAGGAGGTAGAGCAGGGGGGTCGGGAACTTAAGGTCATCCTCAGCTACATAGAGGCTACATGAGACCTAATCACAAAAAAAAGAAAAGAAAGAAAGAAGGCAGGCAGGAAGGGAAGGAGGGAAGGGAAGGGAAGGGCAATGTCTCCCACTGTCACAGCCATCCCAGACACACCTGAGGGTGTATCTCTGATATGATTCTGAATCCCAGCAGGTAGACAATGGAGATGAGCTGTCAGAGCCCTCAGTGCTTCAGGGGCCTAACTTTGGAAGGGCTTCTGGGAGGAGGGCAGCCTACTCAGTACCTGGCCTGAGGACCAAGCACAGAAACTACCCCACATGACACTCGGAACACTTGGCTTCTGGGTTGGGGCATGGGGCAGAGAAGCCACATACTCAGAGCCTGGGTGCTCACAGGCAGCTGGGTCATGCTGTGCCAACAGGCAGAGTCGCTAAGTCCTCTGTCCAGGACCCTGGCATCTCTGCCTGGGAGCTGGGTCCCTCCTCACAGGGAGGCGCCTGGCTCAGCACCCTCCGACCACATCTAGTACGCTTCCCAGGTGGCGAGTGGGTGTCCTGGTGGGGGAGTGCAGGCAGACGGGTGGGGCGATGGAGAAGCCAAAGAGCGGCTGCTGGGGGAGGCTGGCATTCAGTTACACCTCTAGGCTGCACACAGCCCAGTTGCCTAGGACCCTCAGGTTACATGAAGAGACCAGCCGAAGCAGGACAGGCACTGCGCAGAGCTCTGGAGCTTCTAAGCCACCCGTGAGCCTCCTACCACTCCACTTCCCCTAGCTGCAAAAGGGAGGAAGTGGAGGTCTGTTTACCCTCTTCTGAGCCCCGTGCTGCACAGGGCTTCCCTGCACCCCTTCCTGTCACCCTAAACTGTAGCATTTATCAGTTTTCATAAAGTGGGGTCTCCACCCTGGCCAGCCTCCAGCTGCCAGTGTGTTTACTGAACACAGAACTGGGGGAAAATGCCCACAGCCAGCCCTGGCTACCACAGCATCTGCCCAACCAGTGCCCCTGTTCCAGCTTTCTCCAGCCCCAACATGGCAGGCCCTCGATTCAGGAATGGTGTGTAACTCAGAAGTCCTATAAGGTGATCTGCAAGCCTGACAGGACCCAGCCTGGGAATTCTGGTGCCAGGCCTCTAGTCCCTGCCCCCTCCCCACACACACTTCCTGATTTGTAAAATGGCTACACATTCTGTTCTCCTTATAAAATTTGCATATTTGGCAAGAAGGCTGCCATAACTGCTGGCCAGTGGTCACTATGAATGGGTATCACTGGTGGTCACCATGGATGGACATGTCAGGTCATAATCACCAAGAATAGCTGTAGCCGGCAGCCACTGTGAATGCATGTCACCAGTGGCCATCATTGATGGCCACAGCTAGCGGTTAGCAGTAATGGACATGTTAAATGGTCACATGGGAGCAGGAGATGGCTCAGTAGGAGAAGCGTTCCATATGCAAGCATGAACACCTGCGTTTAAGCCCCAGAACCCACGTAAAGCCCACCACGAGTAGCCAGAGCCAACAAAACAATGAACGGACATGTGGAGCGTCACCACAAATGGACATGGCCAGGGGCCACCATGATTGTCCACGACTGCTCACCCTGAGGCAGGCCTGCCAGGGCTGGATTCAAGGGGCCATTAGGGGTGCCACAGGACATCCCCGATGGGCAGGAATGTACTGAGTCCGTGCCCAGGTGTGTGCAGCCCACGCAAGTGCCAGCCATGTCCCCAAGACTGAGGCAGGAATCCAGTGGGCTTTCAGATGTCCATGCTGAACCCCATCTCTGGCCAAGGTCAAGTGTTCTGAATCTTTCTGTAGGACATAGGAGGAGTCTTTGGCCCCTGACTCGAGAGTAGAGAGAACAGGGACCCCTCTGACTCACTGCTACCTGGGCCAGTGTCGCAGCTGAATGGCTAGTTTGCATTCCCTCCTCCTCCCTGTACCTTCTACACTGCATCTTCTCTAGGACAGGACGGGGACTGGCTCTAGCCTGTCTCCTTGTCACCTGGGAAGGGGCCTGGAAATGCTCACCCTCAAAGAAGGAGGGAAAGGGAGAGATGGATGAATGGATGGATGTTAGATGGGTGAATGGTAGATAAATGAATGGATAGATGGATGATGGATGGGTAGGTAGATGGATGTATGTTAGATACATGGATAGATGGATGATAGATGTGGATGGATGGATGGATGGATGGATGGATGGATGGATATTATGAATAATGAATTGTAAATGATGGAGATGGATGACAGATGATGAGTGGATGGGTAGATATATGGATTTATGTTAAATGGGTAGGTGGATGGATGATGGATCATGAGTTATCAATCATGATGGATTATGAATGGGTGGATGGATGATGTATGGGTGTGTAGATTCATGATGGATTTATGTTGGGTGGATGAGTGGATGGATGGATGAGTGGATAGGTGGATGGGTGGATAGTGGCTAGACAGATGTTGGATTCTGGATGATGCGTGGATGGATGGGTGGGTGATGGAGGGATGTGTAGATATATGGATTTATGTTGGATGGATGGATGGATGATGGATAAGTTGGTGTTAGATGGATGACAGATACTAGGTGACTATTACATGGATCATGGTAGATGGGTGGATGGGTGGATTTATGGGTAGATGGATGCACTGATGGTGGGTGGATGACTCAGAATGAGGAAAAGTGCCCAGGTTGGCCAAAGTGCTGAGGCCTCTTCCTAGGCAGTAGTGAGTACACTGTTGGTGCTTAGTAATCCTTAGTAAACAAGGAGAGGAAGGGACAGCACTGCCCTGGGTAGCAAGAGACTCGGGTACCCAGTGCCAAGTATAATGCCACGCAGAGACCTCAGTGCATTCGAAGGCACTTCCTCTGACCCCTGTCCCCTCCAGGGCAGGATGAAATGACAGGCACCTGGCTTCACTGTAACAACTAGAAAGCACCCAACTCCATCCTGTGTGCGGGAGCGCTCAGCTGTGAGTGCCTGACACTGTCTCTGAGATTTCCTCTTAGAGAGGTTTGGCCTGGTGGCCAGTCTGTCCCTGTTTCTGGGCAGCTGCCTTCAATCAGCAGAGCTCTTCAGGACACATGCTGATTAAAACCTGACTCTGCTAGCCAAGGTCAAGGCGGAACTGGCATGGGGACCAAAAGCCTGGCCTGGCAGATGGCTCACTTGTGCCCCAGGTGCCCTGGCCTGCACTTGGCCCCATGGAGCTGCAGTCTGTGGATGAGAAGGACTTAGCAGCAAGTGAAAAGGCCAAGCTGGAGTTGGGGGAAGTAGAGCTATATTGTGGACTGGGGTACAGGACAGGAGAGGAGGGCACTCGGGCATGGCTGGAGAGCTCGCCCTGAGAAGGGTTCAGGCGGCGTGGATCCCTCCAGCCCTGTCAGGGGCCATGGCTGGAAATGAAACTGGATGTCAAGGGAAGAGTTCGGTCAAGAGTAACTCCAGGACCTTGGCTTCATCTTTTTTACATCACATTCTTCCCACTCACAAGATGCAAAGCCAGAGTCTTACTCTTCCCCTGCTGACCTTGGCATTGGGAGAGATACACAGAGACAGATTCATAGCCCTTCTTCCTCCAGAAGGTCGGAGGCAAAGAGGCATAGGATTCACTGGAAAGGCCACAGCACACAGTGGAGGCAGGGCTGAGACTCCCACCCCACGCACAGGAGGGCTGGGCGGAGCCTTGTCCACCCTGCTTGGTACGGTCTTCTGCCCTCTATGGTGACTATTAGGCAAGGTTCCCTGCTCTGTGCAGTGACCTGTGCTGTCCTGGTGTGGAGACAGTGGCATACAGAGCCCACCTTAGCAAACTAGAGTAGTCTCGAGCATTCATGGATAGTTACTCTGGGCCCGTTTCCCATTTTTCAGGGTCAGTGAGTGGCTAGGTTGACGCAGTGGCGACAGTCTCAGAAGAGGCATCCCACCTGTGTAGAGGGAGGGCCATGGACAAGCGCCAGAGAGCCTTGACCTCACTTCTGATTTGTCCATACATCCATCCACACACCCACCTATCCATCCCTCCACCAACCATCCATCCACCAACTATCTATCCATCCATCCACTATGCATCTGTCCACTCATTCTCCCATCCATCCACTCCCCATCCAACATCTATCCATCCATCCATCCACCATCGATCCATCCACTCATTCATTCCTCTAACCATCCATCTACTCATCTATATATTTGCCCACCCACCTATACATCTACCCATCCATCTGTTCATACATCCATCTACTAATTTATCCAACTATCCAACCATCCATTTGTTCATATAACCATCTATCCACCCATCTATACATTCATCCATACATACATACACCTATCCATCTATCCATCTATTCATTTATCCCTCCATCCACCATCTATACATTCATCCATCCATCCACTCATTCATTCCTCTAACCATCCATCCACCATTTATCCTTCCCATCCCATCTCTCCATCCATCCATTTATCCCTCCATCCACTCATATATTCATTAAAAAATACAGGTACTCTGTGTGGGGAATTGTACTGCATGATTGACACATATGGTCAGCTGAACAGTGGCCTTCAAAGATGGTCATGTCAAATTCTGTCTGAATCATCTTATTAGGTAAAAGGAGACACTTGGCAGATGTAGTGAAGTTAAGGCTGTTGCAATGAAGGTGATCCTGGGCTATCCAGGAAGGGTCTAGATGCCCTGACCTGTCTTGTTCTAAAAGGACAAAGATGGAGGAGGCCCTATGAGGAGCAGAGACCTGAGAGATCCAGTCATAACCCTAGTGTTGCCTGGAACCACTAGGAGCCAGGGAGGAGAGGGACCCTCCCACAGGGCTGCTGTAGAAAGTGCAGCCTGCCATTCTTTGATTCCTGACAGTGACAAACTCCTAGCCTCGAGCACTGTGTGGAAACAGACTTCTGCTGGTTGAAGCTGCCAAGGATATGGCTGTTTGTCACAGCAGCTGCAGGGGCTCACACTGCCTATGTCAAGAATGCACAAAGGTCTTGCCCAGGCAGGAAGATGCATAACCCACGGATGGTGCTGAGGTCTGTGGAGAAGAGAGTGTGAAGGAAGGCAGGGAGGATCAGTGGGCCGAGAGCGATCGCTGGACTACATGGAGACACCACTGCAGATCTTCCCAGAAAGGCTGAGCTGACCAGATTGGGGAGGGAATGTGGGAGGGATGAAGAGGAGAGAGTTGCATTGTCAAGCTCTGAGATTCACATGTACCCAGACAGGGGCCCGCTGGAAGAGTAAGGCCAGCAGGGAGATGTGCCCTCGAAGCTGGAAGGATGTGACTCCAAGGGTGCCCTGATCCTCCTGGTTGAATCCCAGTTTTGTTCCTTTCTGCCTAATCCACCTTGAGCACACACCCTACCTCTGTGCCTCAGCTCCCCACCCGCTGAGGTGACCCGTGACCTTGGGCCTGGGTGATGTCCCCAAGCCCAGAGCATCCACATCCATGGCATTGTCCCCTGTCCTCCAAGGTCCTCCTGTGAAGCAGGACCTGCCTTAGTTTATTCATTCCTGCATCCTCCCATCACATCATCTCCTGAACTGTCTATGACAATGTGTCCAGTGATGCTGGCCAACCTGCAGAATGAGGGCTCCCGCTGCCCTCCTCCATGATTGGCTACATGGCCACAGGAGTGTGGACACTTCTGCTGCCCACCTGTCCGTAGCCAATGTTTCTTTCTTGGTCTTTTTGAGATAGGGTCTCCCTGTAACCCCAGTGGGCCTTCTCGATCTTCCCCCGGTAGAGAGAGACCTGAAGCACACACAGGTATGTGTACAGAAGTGTTGGCTCCATCTCCAGGGGTGGATTTTCCAAGAAGAGGGGCCTGTATGCCAGCAGAGAGGGACGGGTGGACAGTGTGGCTCAGGCTTCAGTCAGGACTCCTCCGCACTGGGCTCTAGAAGCTGAGATGTCCCTGCCAGCCCTCTCTAAGGCAGAGCACCAGTGTCCCAGAGCCAGGTGTCTGCTAAGGGACCTGCTCATTCCCGGCACACAATCCAGCGGTCCCCAGGTTCCCTTCCATGTCTCTGCCCAGACAGTGCCAGGACCGTGACAAGTCTCTCCAGCGTCAGCAGAGCTGCAGAGAACCTCACCATCCCCACCATGCGATCCAGGCCCCTTGTGACTCAGGCTACAGCCCCCAATCCAAGTCCTTGTCCCTCAAACCTGGGTCTATATGGTTCTCCCTGGCCGGGGGAAGGAAGGTAATAGATGGAGGTCTGAGCCACTGATTAGCTGACATTAAGACGAGAAGAGGATGGGACTGGGGAAAGGCCTCAGTGGGTAAAGTGCTTGCCATACATGAGGACCTGAGTTGGATCCCGGCACCCACAGGAAAAACTTGTGTAGTGACGTGTGCCTGTGATCCCAGTTGGGGAGGTGGAGACTGGCTGGGAAGGTGGAGCTCATTGGCCAGCCAGTCAGTCTGAATAGGTGAACTCCAAGTTCAGTGAGAGGCCCTGCCTCAAAAAACACACTAGAGAGTGACTGGGCCATTTCTCTGGCCCCAGCCAACAAACTAAGGTTATCCATGAAGACCCCTTTCCCAAGAGGCCACTCTGCAGATCTGGGTAGATATTTGGGGGACACTATCCCACCTCATCCTCTGGTCCTATGTTTTCCCTAAAGGATACAGCACCCCTCTCTAGCACCCTGGACTGGCGCCCATCTGTGCCTCCACTCTGTAGACCTTTCTTCCTAGTGTCTCTTGCTGAGGCCTAATGGCATGACTGTGGGTCTAGGCTGAACAGCAGTCACCCTGGGCGCTATGGTCTGGGGAGTGGACACCATCGGTGCCAGCGGGGTGCCCTGGGGCCTGAGCAAAGGGGCCTCCCCAGAGCCACAGTCAGCAACATGAATGCCTCGCCTGCCCTGTAAGACAGGCCCAGCTGCCTTGCCTATTCCGGGGAGTCGCCACTTGCCCGTCCTATCAGTCTGTTCCGTGGACCCTCGGCATCATCAGACCCGTCTGCCTTGACTTCCCACACAGTCCAAGTGTCCTCAATGAACAGCTGTCCAGAGAATGCAGGGCACTACCTCCCACTGACCCGCGTCTAGACCTGGATGACGCCAGGGCAGCCTCAACCCAAGGACCAGTGACTCTGAGGTCTGCGGTGGGAGGGAAGAGGCAGGTGGCTGTGGTTGATCTGGGTGTCTCCTGTCCACACTGGCATGTGTGGACCCATATGGCCACCTGCTGTTCCCTATGATGTGGGAGGGAGGGAGAGAGAGAGGGAAGGATGGAGGGAGGGAAAGGAAGAAGGGAAGGAGAAAGGGAGGGAAGGGGGTGAGGGAGCTCTGATACATAGGTTTCTGAAATCCGTTTTAACAACCTGGGACACGTAACAACCTCTGGTTAATGAGTGAGTGTGTTGGGTTTGAAGATGTCTTAGTTCATTTCCTCCTTACTCTGACCAGACACCTGACAGAAACCAGTTTAGGAGAGGAAGGGTTTGTTGTGGCTCGCCCCTTTGAGGTGCAGTTCCGCGTGAGGGGGAAGGCGTGGGGCAGGCGTGGCTTTCGGCTGAGGCGGCAGGTGCCTGTGGCTGTTGCTCACACCTGGGCTGACCAAGAAGCATAGAAAGGGGGCTGCTCTAGTTCACACGCCCAGAATTGAGTCTCCTAAGAGACTCCTGGGGCTGAACCGGTGAGTGGGGAGGCAGCTGTGCGGGGACAGTGGACCCTGAATCCCACATGGCCCCACACGGCCAGGCTGTGGACAGTGAGTGGCCATGGTGACTACAGCTGGAGGAGTGCCCAGCCAGAACAGCAGAGCAGACCACAGCAGAGCATCATGGGAGCACGGGGGACAGTGAGGAGAGCAGAGGCTGCTGGCGGGCCTCAGAACAGCCAGGAACTAGGACTCTAGCTTTACTACGATGAAATTTGGAAATCATGAAGAACAGGAAGAGATAAAGGAGAACCCGCTGAGCCCAGGGACTGGTGCGGCCTCACTTCTGTGACCCCCCCAGCTGGGTTGATCTCTGGGAGATCACACAACAGGCTTAGCCAGCGGCTGCAACTGGGTGTCACACAGACGGATGGGGCAGCTGGGGGTGGGAAGAGGCCTGGAGCCCCTGCACAGACAGGGACCCAGGGACAGACAGCCCTTCCTTGGGGAGGACCTGGCAAGTGTCTGGGGCCTTGCATAGCTGTCGCCTTAGTGGACAGGTCAGTGTACTCCCAACCTGAGACAGAGTGAGGGGCTCGCCACTGTTCTCTATGGGAGAAACAGGCTTCCTGAACCCCAAGCAAGGCCTCTAATGGACCGGGCTGTGAGTGACCCAAGGCTCTCAGCAATGTGCAAGTCCCATCAACAGTGGCCTTTCTTGGACAGAGGCTGCCCAGGGAATCCAGGCTCATTGTGTAGCCAGCCATGTGTCCAGTCTCAAAGATGGGATGGTGACTGCCATCTGAGGTCAGGAGGGCCACAGGATTGAATCTGAACAGGCAAATGTCTGACTGCAAGTAACTCCAAAAAGGGCGCCCACCCAGCCCCGGGGGTGCCAAGGGATGGTAGATGGCCGTGTGCTGGAGGCCAGAGGACAACAGGCCGAACCCCAAAAGCTTCTTGTGGTTTGGCGGGAGGCAGATGTGGGTGAGCAGCCATGGAGCTGGAGAGCCAGGAGGCAGGTGCAAAGCGGCCCCACCTTGTACACGCTGTGGCAAAGGTCCAGCTATCACTCACTGTGGCTAAGGTCCTGTCTGCCTCCTCCTTGGCTTCCTGAAGACTTCCTCACTCTGCTAAGTCTTGTTCCCAAACCATCTACACCCAAGCTGCTGCCTCGGCTAGCTGGTGCACCCAGGAGATCTGTGCCTTGCTTCAGAGAACACTTACAGCAACCAAGCCCAGGAAAACACTTGGCCTTAGCTCTTGACTTTTTGAACTATGACTCCGGTTAAGACAAGGGGCTGCGATCAGCTCTTCCATGGAGGGCTGAGTGTGGTACAGGACCTCTCCCTATTGATCCAGGCTGCAGATCTTAACTCGTGTCCAGTAGGAAGCATTACCTCACTACAGAGACCGAGGCAATGGCCTTTCTAGAAGAGGTCGGGCCAGCATCTGTCCCACGTGCCAGCGGCGGCTTGGCCAGGCTCTAGCTACTCTACTCACGGTTGCAAAGTGGCAGCTGCAGCGCAAACTATCACATGCAGAAGGGGCGTGCTACTCCAGAGCCGCACCAGGCAGCTGAGTCTTTCCCGGAGGACTTGCCTTCTAATCTCATTGACTAAATCCCTGTCCTTCGGGAGGCTATGAAAACTAGTGGCTAGCTTTTCCAGCGTCTGTTGTAAGAAGTGAGCCGGGAACAGAACAGAGGAGAACCGGAAGCTGGACATGGGGGAGGGACGAGGCTCTCCCTCCCCCTCTAAGCACTCAGGATCACTTGAGGGACAAGAGCCTCCTGGCTGTGGTGGCTATTGAAGTGGATCTCAGGGAAGGAACAGAAGTCATTGCCAGAGTGAGCCCGTGGGGAGAGTGTTCTGGCTAGGAGTCAAAGTGCAGGGCTGGGACTATAGCTCAGAGGTAGAGCGCTCGCCCAGCCTGTGTGAGGACTGAGGTTCAGTTCTCAGCACCACAAAGTGAAAATGCAAGAACGGACTTCCTGGGGTCCAGGAGATGCTGCTCCTCCAACCCAGGGCCAGCTTGTTCCCCGGGGTAGAGCTGGTGCGTCACTTCCGCTGCGTGCCGGCACCCTGCTCCTCACCCCAGCTCCCTTTCAGAGGCTGTGTCCTCCTCTGCCTCTCCTTCCTGTCACTGGCCAGCCCACAGGGTGGGGCTGTGCTTCCTTGGGGATTTTTTTGGCTTGGAACGTGATCTACTGGCAGAATCTCAGAGCATCCTGACTGCTCTCCCACAGCCCAGCCAGTTCTCAGCTGGGCTGCTGGAGCCACTCTGCCCCGTGGGGACCTCCTCTCCCTGTGGTGAGGATGATGAGCAGCCAGGTTCCCCTGGCTGGATGATATTTCAGGGTCCTAGGATGCTGCCTCCCACACACCCCCGGGGTGGCCCTGCTGCTGTATGCTCTTAGATGGTGCCTCCTCTGTGGGCCTTGGTTCCCTGGTCTGTAGAAGTCACTGTGGTGTGACTCACACATGCTGGTTCACATCCGTACTCAGAAAGCTGAGGCAGGAGGATAGCTGCAGGTTTGAGGCCAATCCAGCTGCATAGAGTTGGCGTTCCAAGCCAGGCTGTTCTATACAGTGAGACCCCATATCAAAACTGAAAAAAGAAAAAGAAAAGTGTCACTTCCTCTCGGGAAGCGGTGTGGGTCCAGTCAGTCACGCTGGAAGCACTCAGAGCTGTGAACAGTCATTAGGATAATTGCTATATTAATTACCACTTGATAATTATTGCTTGTGAAGGCAGGGTCCAGGCAGGCCTCAACCGTGAGTCAAGCTAGGGGTGAGACGGCACTGTGATTTGTGCAGAGGGTTCTCTACTCAGCCTCTGAGCTTTCTAGGGCAAGACGGGTGACCTGATTTCCATGCCACTCAGTGGTGTATCAAGCCAGGCACACCTGTACCAGGCCACGTCACCATGGCTTCTGTGGAGAATAAGTTCTTTTCTTAGCTCTCGCTACAGGCGGTTACGCCCCACATACGTATGTTATTTGAGTCCAAGAAGTCTTGTCAGAACATTTAAGGCATGTCCTTAGAAACCCCAGCCCAAGGCCCACTGCCTATTTTTGTCAATAAAGTTTTATTGGGACATAGCCTTACCCGTGCATTTAGGTGATGGTACGGCTCCCTCTCTATCACACAGGCAGGGCGAGGCTTCCCATAGAGCCTGGGCCTTTAACTCTCTGGATCCTTACAGGAAAAGATGTCCGTGGCTGATCAGGAAACTTTTCAAAGAACTTACAGTACTCTATCTGCCTGGTTGGTGTGGTAACACTGGGAAAGCAAAGGCAGGAGGATCAAGAGCCCAGCCCCAGCCTGGGCTACATGATACCCTATCTCATAAAACCTAAATAAGTAAGTAAATAAATAAATAGATAGGGTCAGGAATGTGGCTAGGCTGGAAGAGTGCCTTCCTAGCATGCAGAAAGCTCTAGGTTCAATCCTTATTACTCCATAAACTGGGTGTGGTGGTGCACACCTGTGGTCTCAGGATCATGGAGGTGGAGGCAGGAGGATGAGGAGTTTAAGGCTAGCCTCACCTATGTGGAGAGTCTGAGGCTAGCCTGGGTTAAATGAGATCCTGTCTCTGAAAAGGAGGGAGGAAGGGAGGGAGAGCTCCATCTTAAAATGGCTCTCAGACTCAGCTACTTTGGAATCTTTGCTTGGATGCCACTCCATGCCATCTGAGCAGCACTTGAGACAGAAGTCACACACTGAAGCAGGAATCCTACCCACAGCAGACCTCTACAGCCCCTCAGAGGGCACCACAGCCGTAGAATCATTGCCTCCACTTTGTCTTGAGCTATGTCCACAGAGCTCAGTATAACATGCGCCTTGTGGTGCAATCTGTACTGTGGTTCTCACAAGCTGAGGGACCAACTATGACTTGACTTATGGTTGGAGCCGAACTTAGGCTTCCTGTGTCTTCTAAGGTGGGCAAGTCCATGGGGGGTTGTGGATTCAGTGGGACCGCCCACTCCAGGACCCGGAATCCCAGATGACATCCACACATTTTTAAAAAATACATTTATTCTATTTATTGGTGAGTGTGCCTGTGCGGTTCCGTGGCACTTCTGAGGAGGTCAGAGGACAACTTATAGGATTCAGTTCGCTCTCCTTCCACCATGTTGATCCTGAGGATCAAACTCAGGTCGTTGGGCTTGGCCACAAGCTCCGTAACCTGCTCAGCCATTTTGCCAGCCTCTATGTGTGTTTTGGTTCCCGTGGTTTACAGCTAGGAGGTATGTTCCCCCCACTCTCCCACCCAAGGGACAGAGAGGAGGCAGTCCTTTCAGAAGAGCTGGCACCTGTCCCGTGCTGCTCCCATGGTGTCCTTTGGGCTAGCTTTGAGGTGGACAGATGGGATAGGCCTGGCCTGTCATTCTAATTATCAATGAAGGGGGTGGTCCGACCAGCCTCTTCCCACACTGGCAGCAAGGTGCCCAGCAGCTAGACGGGATGGCACTGAGGTGTTCTGCCACTAAGAACGTTCCAGGCAGAGTGGAAGGCTGGGGCTTCAGAGCAGCCCCACCCTGATAGCTTCCCACCCACCCACCCACCCACTGAGAAAAGCCTCTAGCCCTGAGAGCCACCAGAAGCATCGACTCGGGAGCCATGGAGAATAAGGCTTTCAGATGGGGCCTCTGAACTCTACCGTCACTCGTGTTCCCCAAAATGAAAACTCCATGTCACAGTGGAGTAGGACAGGGGTCACCCGCACCTCACAAACTGCACAAGGTGGCTACCTTGGGTGTCACCAGTGGCTGCCGGGACACCTGAGGCTGATGTTTGGTAGACAAGAAACCCAGGCTACCCTGGGGTCCTACCCAGAGCCCCCTGCACAGCCCTGCCGATGCCAGGACTAGAAGATGGCTCGCTACCAGTTAGAAGAAGGCACATCATTCAGAACGGGGAGCAGGACCTGCCTGTCTTTGGGCCACTTGCACTTCTGGGGAGCTGGGCAGAAGCCAGTCGAGCAACCGAGGAAAGCTAAACAGGAAGTCCAGGCAAGGATGACTGCATTCACCAGGCAGGCAGACACCCAGGGACCCATCAGTGACCACAGCCCAGCTCCCGAGACCACAGCAGCTCTCTGCAAAGAACACAGGCCATGAAGAGGCTCTCTGATGAAGGGTGGGGCCTGCCCAAGGAAAGCCAAAGCTGGTAGCCAGCTGGAGTAGAGTGGCCCGATCACAAGAGGTCTTTACCATGGTGGGGATTTTTCAGTGTTATTTCCCAAATGCTGAGAAGCTGTAGGAATGTCTCACAGTCTCATTTAAGGTGTTTTTCATGACAGAGGAACCACTTTGTGGGAGAGTCAGCAGCAGGCCTTTGTAGACCCCAGCAGCACTTGGAAAGTGAGAATCTGTGTCCTGGGTGATTCAGTCTTAGCCTCCAGGAGCCAAGAGGCCACGGGGCCAGGGTAGGGTGCCCGTAGGTAGTTCCTGGGGCAAGGGGCCGGGGTGTTGTGGGTTTCCATGAGCACTGGAGCCTTTCCCTCAGTTTTGAGCCTGAAGCCTTTCCTTCTGGGGTGCGGCAGGCCACTTGCTATTAGCACTGAGCACTTGGCTTCCAGAGACCACCCCACTCCAGGCTCAAGAGGGGAGGGAGGCTTCAGCCCACAGGGGCAGAATCCCTGGACTTCTGAGAGCTCTGAAAGAGTGGGGAGGCCAGTGACCCTCCCTCAAGGCCCCTGGCTCTCATCTGCCCACTCAACGTGGGCGCCCTGGTATCTAACACAGGTGGGTCCTACTGCCCATACCCCAAGTAGGACAGGCCCTTCTAACAAAGGTGTCCCAAGGGTGCTCCAGTGATGCCCACAGGAGTGTCTGTGGGGGACACATGGCAGAATCTTGGTTGGTACATCACATTTCCAGAATGCAGCAGGCTTATTCCCAGCAGCTCGCAGGCTCCCAGAGCCTACTGTGTGCCGGGTCCCTCACCTGGACCGGCCAATAAACCTTTCCTTACCCACCCAGGCGTGTCAAGGCCGCAGTCCACATCCACATCACAAGAGAGGCCAGTGACACCAGCAAAGGGGGCTCCACAAGGACACTGTGTGGGATGGGCGCTGCCATGCATCCCTTCTGAGCTCAGTGCCCCAGATCTCCCTCTGCCCACCAGGCCCCTCGCTTCAGCCGGGAGCAGCAACCCCCACCCATCGTCCAGGGCAGGGCACTTCCGGCCTGTTGTCTTCAGCAGGCTCCTGGAAGATAGCGCATCCGATGGTGCTTAGGCAATGCTCGTGGGTGAATTATTACAATGTAATGGGACAATTTAATTTGAATCAAGTTCCGTGTTCGTGTTTCCGTCAGGAAGTTTGTGTTGTTATCACATTAGCAGTGAGGAGGAAACAGGTTGTAACAGACACTGGCAAGGCGTTTTCATAATCACCAAGCTGAAAAACGGCTCGTTGGGGGGCAGTGTGTGTGGTCTCCATCGGGCGGGAGCAACATAGTGACACCCCCACACTTCCAGAGAAACAGAGGCTCCCAGGAGCCTGGGGGAGCACCATCCGTGGAGGACTGGCCCACATTCCTCACCCACCACAGCACGCCCACTCTGCGTCGCTCAAAGCCGAGGGTGGCACAGGTCACGCCAATCTATACTCCGACCACAGACAGCAGCCAGAATGCAAGAGGGTGGCAGCCTGTGTAGTTAAGGCCAAAAGGACCCCACCCCACCTCCACGGCAAGTGACAGGCTATAGGAAACCCCTCCTGTCCACCAACAGGTTCTCCAACCTTCCGCGGGACCAGGCAATCCGGTCCCTGCCCACCCACAGAGCGGCCCTCTGTGCCACTTTGCAGTCGGCCTGGCTGCCCTGAGCCAGCAGCAGGAGCCCAGCTGGCATCTCCACCTGGCTGAGTTAGGCCACCTGTTGAGCCCCGGCCCCGGCACCCCACGGAGGAGCTGGCAATTTCCTACATAGCCCCATCCTTCCTGATTGGCAGAACCCAGAAATTTCTAGGACATGGACTGTCACTGCAGCTCCCTGGAGATACCTCTCTCTAATAGCCCCAGTCCTGCCTGCACGGCCAGGCCCCACCACCAAGCTTCAGTCACTGGAGCCATGAGGAATGCAGTCCTCAGCCTTGCACTCCCTGCACCCGAAATTCTGGAAGATGCTGCTGGTCTGTGCATCTCTTTCCTCTGGGTACCACTTCCCCATGGCCTAGCCCTAGACCCAATGAAGGCCCCCCACACCCTGTACTCTGAGGCCCTGATCCCATATACCTTCTGACTGTTCTCAGCCTTCTAAAGTGACCCAATACGTTTGGCCCCAAACACATTCAGTTGAGTCATTGCAGCCACTGTCCTAGAGATGCCTATGACACAGTTCTTAACTGACAACTCTTGAGATTTCTCCCAAAGTAAGAAAAATCTAACTTGCAGTTTTTACATCCAAAGGAATGGTGTTTACTGATACCAGATTCAACGAGGAATAGAGTTGACCCCATAAAAGATCTCAGAGATACTTAATCAAGTGCAGGCTGGCTTCCATGTTACTGATAAGCCCTGTGGATTTGAGAGCCAGTGTTTATTTCCCAGCTTGCAAATAGGCTTGAAGGTTGCAGCAAAGCCTGAGACAGCTGGAGTCCCCACTTATCAGGAAGATGCTGGAAACAGCCCGAGATCTCCTGCTGGAGGCCTGTGTTGCCTTCCACACACTTGCATGGATTCACCCCCAGCGGGGCCCTGCAGACTCCCTCTACTGCCAGGCTTTGTCCCCCGATGGTACAGGGGATTCCTGACATCTGGACCCTTCTGACACCAAGATCCTGGAGGGACCAGCCTTGACTTCAGGTTCTACCTGACCCCTTTAAGAAGTCCTCTCCAAAAGGAGCCGCAGATAAAACCCACTCTCTGCCTCACCCATGGGCCACTCCCCCTGCCTGAAAAAGACAATGCCCACACAGGGGAAGGTTGTTCTGGAAGAGTGGAGCATTTCCACCCAAGGGGTCTAGCCACCCGTGTGTCAACTCTAGGTCACTCATGGAAAAACACCTGGGGGATGAAATGGAAAAACTGCCCATTATCCGATCCTTTCTGGACATCCTGGGCCTCCGGCACCTGGGTCCAAGCACCTTGCTGCCCAGCCTGGTCTTTGGCATTGGCTATGTATGCACAGGCAGAAGCTTGCCTCCCTGGATCCCCGCTCCGCAGCAGCCTTCAGCCCTCACAGCCACAGCCACAGCCACCCGCTCCTGGGCACACTGCGCCTCTGCCTCCTCCATGGGCGGCCTTCCAGGCTGTGGCCCTCAGAGCAGCACCTCTGTTGTTAACCGAGCAATTTTCCATGACCACTGGGTCTATTTTGTCTTCCTAACTCACCCTGCATGAGTTTCCTGAGCCAGGGAGGTTCAGAACCAGAGAAAGGTTCTGTTCACAGCTCTGCCAGCCAGATTCCAGAGATCAAAAGGGTGTGGGCAGCCCTGCCTCCACTTCCAGGAGGGGAGGGTCCTGCAGCTCTTCAACCCCTCCTGTTGGCCTGGGAGTCCTTCCTGATGCAGCTGGTGGTTGCGCCCTCCAGACCCCGCTCAGCCTTCGTACCTTCTCCCTGTGTCTCTGGCACTCCAGCTCCCTCTGCCTTCTTCTTATAAGAACACAGGTGTTAGTTTCATGGGCTCCTAAAAGCAGGATGATCACCTCTAGGAAGACTCTGTTTCCAACAGATCCCGGAAGCAGGGGGTGAGGGTGTCCTTGGAAGAGCCATTCAACCCACTTACACTCCACATGTCAGGGTCAGTCTGTTCCCTCCAAAGGCTAAGCACCCAGTAGGCCATTAGCTAACACATAGTAGGTATTCATTAAGAATGCCTGAGCTAATTTACTAACATGGCAACTTCATGTGGCACACAGCTGCCTCTGTCCTGAGGCTAAAACTCCATTGCAGCCCATCAAAGAAGAACCAAAGCCACTTGATTGACAGGGCTGCCATCTCCCTGGGGATCTTGACAGTGGTCAAAGCCATCAGGTCCACACCCACAGCCCTGTGTTCAGATCAGTCTGCCCAACTGGCAGGGTTACCTGGGGTCCCTCACACTCAGTCTCCTTGGCCAAGGCCCGGCTTTCCAGGCCTCCAAGTCTACACTCACCACAGGGACTAGCCACTGAGGAGCCCCCAGAGGCTGACACCCAAATACCACCAGCTGTGAGGTGCCTACAGCCTCCTAGGCCAGTCACAAGACAGCCTGCCCTGCTGGTCCAGCCTCACAGCCTACAAGAGCGAGCCACCTCTGGGTCAGTCTAAACGATACTTGGTAGCCAGGTTAATACAGTCTGACGGGGTCTAGAATCGCCTAGGAAACAAACCTCAGGGCATATCTTAGAGGGAGTTTCTAGACAGGGTTGAGGCAAGGAGATCTACCCTGAATGTGAGGGCACCATCCCACGGGCTGGGATCCCAGAATGAATAAAAACGAGGAATCGAGGTGAGCACTAGCTCGCGTCTCTCTCTGCTTCCTGACTGTGGATGTCATGTGACCAGATGCCGCCTGCCTTCCCACGTTATGGGCAGTGTCTTTGGACTGTGAGCAGAAGAACCTTCCATCCTTGAGGTGCTGTTGTCAAGTGTTTTGTCACAGCAACGAGAAAAGTATTGGATACACCAGGTGTGCTGGCTCACTCCTAAAAGGAACTGAGTCACCAAGAGTTCAAGTCCAGCCTGGGCTGTAGAATGAGAATTTGTCCTCAAAAACCAAAATTAAAAATAAATTTTAAAATACCAGAGCTGGAGAGATGGCTCAGTGATTAAGAGCACTGACTGCTCTTACAGAGGATCTGGGTTCAAATCCCAACACCCACATGGCAGCTAACAACCATCTGTAACTCCAGTTCCAGGAGATTCAAGGTCTTCTTCTGTCTTCATCGGGCATTGCACTACCTGGGTTCACCCACACACATGCAGGCGTAATACTCATATACATAAAATAATAAATAAAAAACCATCTGGGGTCTTGCAAGGTAGGCACCAGAACCTTCTTCAGCCATGCCACAGGGGTGTGAGGCTGGGATCCACTCTGCGACAGACCCCAAGTCCCCACGTACTTGATCAGTTGGCATAAGGTGGGCCTGGTAGACAGATAAACAATGGCCACTTTCTGCCCATGGCTCCTAGAAGGTCACAGACACAGGCCATCTCCCAGAAGGCAATGTATTTTCTATATAGATACCTTTTCAATTCTCCATAGCAACAGAAGGTCTGGCCTTTGATGAACTAGAGAAAGGAACTCCCTCATCAAGGTCCTGCGGTCTGCCCACGTAGCTGTAAGTACATGACCACAGATCTGAGCTGTGGATGACACTGTCTGCACCTGTCCTGTGCACACCTGCACTGTTCTACGTGGCAGACTGGATGCCCCCTTCCCCTTCCATAGAGGAGGGGACACTGGCTTGGGGTAGAACCCTCCTTCCCTGCTCAGAAAACGCATTCAAAAGAGTGCCACCATCCTGCATTTGTGTGCATTCGACCATCACGGGTGGATGTTGTTCAGTGTAGGAGGCTGAAAAGATCAGGGTGCTTCGGACGTGAGAGTTGATGGGCAGGGGAGCAGGCCTCTAGCAGAGGCTCAGACGGGCAGGGGAGCAGAGTAGGGAGCATGGGTACCTCGGGCAGCAGCCTGGGCCAAGTTGGAATGGCAGATGCTACCAGGGCCTTGGGCAGGATGAGCTCTGGTGCCACCAAAGTGCCAGGTGCAGCTTACAGGGCCAGCCCTGGATGTCATGGCTTCTAGTGGCGGCCGCACTGTCACCCAGGGTCAGGTCATTGTCAGCAGACAGAGGGGCCCCTGAGAGTCTGTGTATCCAGGAAGGCTCTGCGGCGGCCACTCAGCTCTCCTCTGCTGTGCGTCACCCCCTCACACACCCCTTGCCTCAAGTCTTGCATCATGGGGTGCTGCGGGATTTGGGGTGATCTCTCAGGAGTTCAAGCGCCTTGCCGGGGGCAGGGGCCATTAGCACCTAGGTCATAGCACAAAAGCTACATGCACTGCTAAGGGCAGTGTCCCAGCACTGGCTGCGCCCACAGTGCTGTGTCTGGGAGTGATGACTCCATGTTGGGTTCTAGGTTTTCACCCACCCACTCTGCAGGGGAAACTGATGAGGCCAGCAGCCAAGCCCATAAACGTCTGAGCTGGAGTTCAGACCCAAGGCCTATTGGTGGTTAAGGGCAGTGGGTGCCTGGCAGGCAGAGTGGGACTTGGATCCAGAGACAAACACAGGAAAGAGAAACCATCCTTCTGGGAATGGGAGGTGGGGTGGGAGGCTGGCTGCGCACACAGGCCCAGGACCATCCCAGCCTGGGGCAGCTTAAGAGTCTTGGAGGGTCTGGGAGAACGGGGAGCTGAGGAAGAGTGTCAAGTGATAGTGCTGATGATGCCTCCATCGGGGGCTGGTTTCTAGTTTACTTTTATCTTCTGTGTGTGTTTAGCCTGCATGTATGCAAGTACACCCATGTCAGAGGTCAGAAGAGGTCAGATCCCCTGGAACTGGAGTTATGTATGGTTGTTAGCCACTGTGTGGGTACTGGGAATCAAACCCAGGTCCTCTGCAAGAGCAGCTAGTACTCTTAACTACTGAGCCATCTCTCCAGCCTCTAGCAGTGGCCATTTAAAACTGGAACAGTCCCTATGACATTTCTGATGACTGCCCGCCAGGGGCTGCCTTGAGGGTGCAGGGGTGTGGGGTGTTTTGTGCCCTCCCCTGGGGAGGGGGGTAGAGATTCTCAGTTGATAGAACATCTGAGGCTCAGAAGGTCAGCATGACCTTGGGGTCAGAGTGCTTTGAACCAAACTTGGGGACACTCGATCACAGGTGATCAGGAGAAGACAGCTATTGTCCAGGCTAAGAGGTAGCTGACAGGAAGTGGTACAACCTACCTTTAGATGCACTGAGGTGCTGGGAAAGATGGGGTAGGGGCGTCTGAGTGCCCTTAGGGCCTGCAGGATGAGTGAATGCACATCGGGGCCCTTCCCTGTCTTCTGCCCTGAGCCAGGCAGAAGTAGTTCTGCTCATCTGTGTCCCGAGGGAACCTCAGCTCAGGTGGGGGCCACCAGCCCCCAGCATAGAGAGGAGGGCAGGTAGGCCAAGCAGAGGCCCCCCGGCACCCCAGTCCTCAGAGAGAGAGACCTCCACGGAGAAGGATGCACATTAGCACTGCCGGGCCAGTGAGGGCGTCCTGGGCCCATGACTCCCCTTTGGGCTGTTGAAAGAAAAAAGTAGGTGTGGCAGAAAAGGTCTCCTGTGAAGGACCCGAGTCCATATTCCACGTAGCCAGGGTGGGCAATAGAGGGCAAAGGGTGAGGGACCTGGCACAAGCTTCAAGCCACCACCCCACGGCAACAAGCCCCGCCCCATCCCAGCTCTCCTCTCAACATATCCTGTGGTGACAGAGCCTGGCCACCAGCCAGGCCTTCTCCAGTTACTGACCACAGTTGAAAGGGGTTCCCTGGGACCTTTCAGCTAAACCACATCATTGTGGGTACTGAGAGATCCAAGCCACTCAGCCCCAAAGGGCCTGTGGGTGGTCCTCATGGCCTATGCACATGTGAAACGGAGAACCAGAGTGCTTGTCACCTCCCACGGGCCAGCTCCATGACCCACCATGGGCGCCTACACCTGGACCCTGGATGGTGCCTCAGTCCTTGCCAGGCAGGGGCCTTCTGGGACTGTACCAGGAGGGGCTCACACACCTGTAACTGAGATCCAGACCCTGGTGGAGTTTCTCAGACTGACCTCCGCCAACCCCCCAACACACACACACACACACACACACCTTCTTAGACTCCCATAACTGCTTATCCAAGATTGTTATGTTCGGTGTTGTCATTGTAGCCATAGCCAGCCCCAGAACACAGGGTCTCCCTGGGCCACTGCCTAACAGTACACTGTTATGTAGCCACTGGCTGATTTCTTCAGCGCACCCCTAGCTGGGTCCTGAACCTCACCAGTCCCATCTGTCCAATGGGAACTTCAAGGGTCTGCTTCTCTCCTCTCATCCCCTCCCTCCCAAGCATGTCCCAGGATAGGTATGAATGTGTCCTAACACAGAATTGTAAACTTACTTAAAATACTGTAAGATTATTTTGCGGTGTGTGTGTGTGCATACGTGGGGGGGGTGTGTGTGTGTGATCTGCACAGTTCTCAAGATTGGACTTTGTAGATGACTGTGTCAGCATAGTGTCCCATGTCAGAAGGTTGGTCACAACTCCTAAGCTGATTAGAAGTGTCTGCCTGCTCCTCCTGCTCCCGCAGGGGCATCCTGTCCAGGTTCACTGTGTGGCTACCTGTGGGCTGGATGCTGAACCATATGCTTTCTGGACCATAAGTCAAGGGCCAAGGAGAGCTGACTGTCAGGGCCAGGCCCATCTCTCCATTCTTGTCCTATGTGTTCTCAGGCCTCTTACTCTGGACCAGGAGTGTCCCCTGCCCCTTGGGTCATGACTTCTGGTCACCCTGTCTGTCTCCTCACACCTGAGTTCTCCCATCACCTAGGACTCCAGAGGAGAAAGCCCTCCTCCCATTCTCCTCCTCCTCCTCCAACCCCAACCGCAGACTTCCTGCCTCCTGCCTTACTTCCGGGTGGGCAATGTTTGAATCTCTTGGATACAGGCAGCCAGGTCTTTTGCCCCCTCAGCAGCCACCAGAAGGCCAGACAGGGCCACAGTTAGTGGCTCTATGGCCACTGGATAGTCCCCCTTCTGTCCTGTACCCCATGTGCACTTCCGGGAAGACGGAGTTGTTAATCTTAGTGACAGGAGGCTTTGGCCGGTACAGCCAAGTCGGGACTCATCTATGCCCCTTTCAAAAAGGAACTGTCATGCAGACAGACGAGCAGTGCGGCTGGGGGGTGCGCCTTGCAGGGGGGACCCCACGGCCTTCTCTAGAGCCAGCCGCCCGTCGCCCTCCCTCCGTGGCTCCCGCGGGACTCAAATGTTCTGACTCCTCTGGCCCCGCGCCCTTCCCCAGCGCCTCCAGGACCAGGAGGGACGCAGCCCAGGCTGCCCCCGAGCCGCCGGCCGCCGGCCCAGGCTGCCCCTCGTGCCTTGCCGCCGGCCCAGCCTGCGGATCCTCTGCTCTCGGGATGACGCCCAGGCAGCCGCGCCGGTCGCGCCGTGGGCTCATCAGATGACTGTGGGGGCTCCTGCCGCACACCGCACACCACACTGCCTAGGACGGGGGAGAGGAGGGAGGGGGCGCTGGCTGCAACGCTCGGGTCCCTGCGTCCCCGGCGCCGCTGCGGCTGGAGCGCAGAGCGGAGCTGCCCGCCTCGGCCCTCGGAGAAGGCCGAGCAGCCGCGGCCTCGTCCCTCCTCCTGCGGCCGCCGGTCTCTGCCTCCCTGGAAGATGCGTCTGGCCGAGGCGGGCCCGGGGAGCTCCTTCGCCGCGCCGCTGCCGCTGCCTCCGCCGCCACCGCCCGGGCCGCTCACTTTCTTTGCTCTGGGCGGCGGCGCCCTGGCCGGCCCCCGGGTGCCCTGAGCGGGCCCCAGCCCCCAGCGGCCCCCGGCCAGCATCCATGACTCCTTCCCCCGGCTGGCTCCCGCGCCCGCCGCCCCCCTCCACATCCCATTGTGCCCCGCTCGCCCATCCCGCCGGCCCCCCACCCCCCAGCTCCTCCTGCACCGAGCTGCCGCCCAGGCTCCTCCACGCTGCTTGGATCCAGCGAGCTGGGTGATTAATTGGCTGTGATGATGAACATCCCTGGCGGAGGAGCAGCCACCGTGATGATGACCGGTTACAATAATGGTCGCTATCCCCGGAATTCTCTCTACAGTGACTGCATTATCGAGGACAAGACGGTGGTCCTGCAGAAGAAAGACAGTGAGGGTTTCGGATTCGTGCTCCGAGGGGCGAAAGGTGAGAGTTCTGGGATCCCTTCCCATGGTGTGTGTGTGTGTGTGTGTGTGTGTGTTGTACTCGCATGCCTGTACCAACAGCCTTCCCCAGCTTGGAAATAAGCGTGAAATAAGCATTTTCCTGGGGCACTTGGTTGCTAGACAACGGTGCTCTTTAACATTCTGCCTTGCTCAGAAAACATCAGGGCATCCTGCAGGCACATTTTTAATTTTTCCAGCCACAGTATTACTCCAAATGAGCGGTTTTCTGCCCCCTCCCCCTCTGCTGTCTCTCAGTCCTGGGGAGACCCTGCAGCCTGGGTTTCAAGTCAGCACAGTGTACCATCTCTCAGAGCTCCTGGTCTCAGGCACCTCGGGTGGCCCAGCCCGAGTCTGAGGTACCCAAAAGCTGGCTCGTGCTGGGGGTGGGTTTCAACTCAGAGGGCATCAGGGTACGCACCTCTAAGGTGACTTTGCAAAGCAAGGTGGAAAGATGGGCCCCTCTACCATGGAAACACACACACACACACACACACACACACACACACACACACACACACACACACACACACACACTGTGGCCTGGAAAGGGAAGACTCTGGAATGAAGCCCAGAGTGGCATCCCATGCTTGCCCCTAGCCTGGGGCGTCCCTTCCCAACTCCAGCAAAATGGTATCAGCCCTTGGGAGCAGAGGCAGGCCCGTGGCGGGTGGGGGTCAGCCATGTGGAAGTTGCTCCTCAGGAGCTGCTGTACTGTGCTGGCGTCCACACCTGTCAGGGAGGCCTCTTTCCTTGGCTAGCATGCCCACCTGCCACAAGCTCCGGCCGCCCACGTGATCCATCCAGAGGGAGGACCGAGTCCGCCCCACCCCCGGGGTGCAGGACTGTGCCTATCTGTGTGATATGCTATCCCCTCCCTACCTGGGTATCATGCCTTCCCACCCGTCTACCCGTGGCCACTCAGGACTACCAAGAAAGTCCTCTCTTGCCCCAGAGTTAGGTTCAGCAACCCTATGGGTCTCAGAAGCCCAGTCTTGCTCGACTTAACAGCACCCTGGTCATGGGGTAGTCACAGAGAGCTGGGTCCCCCCCCCCCACACCCAGGGAGAGTTTAGGGCATTCCAAATTGGCAGCCACCCACTGGGTCAGCACACTGCTCCGAGCCTGTTCCAAGTTGAGTCTCCTGGGTCGCAAGTGTGCGTAGCTGTGAAACTGGCAGGCGATTTCAGTGTGGTCTTTCTCTAGCTCTCTGTGGTAGGGGAGGGACTTTTCCATTTTTAGAACTGAAAATGTTTAGTCACTGATGCCTTTAAAGAAAATGACAGGCCTGTAGACATGTACCCCAGGGTTCTTTATTCCATGGCTTCAACCGAGAGGCCAAGAGGCATGATGGTACCAGCGTGCACTTGGTTTCATGGCTTCTGTTGGTACTAGTGTGACTACTAGAGCAACGAGCCCTTCCCCAAGGAGAGCTGGCCAGGACCACTGCCTCCCAGTGGGAGATGCAGTGACCCTCTTCTTCCCAGAGAGAACTGAGTCCGCCCCACTCCAGAGGTGCAGGAGGGAAGGAATGACCAACTTGGAAACCATTCCCCCATGCTCCTAACAAGGAATTCTTTGTTTTCCCAGCTGATACCCCCATTGAGGAGTTCACACCCACGCCGGCCTTCCCAGCCCTGCAGTACCTGGAATCAGTGGACGAAGGTGGGGTAGCCTGGCAAGCCGGACTAAGGACCGGGGACTTCCTGATCGAGGTAGGGCACAGGTGTCTGTATTATCCCGCTTGGGAGAGCGCCGACTCTCATGGGGAGAAGAGTGTGGTTGTAAGTGAGGATGAATCTAGGTGAGCTCGGTCTCATGCTTGTGTTTTCGGGGTGTGCCCAGCCCCTGTGGATGGTGCCACCTCTGTGCCTGGTATCTTTGAACCTCTGCGTATAGTTCTTTGGAAAGAGAAAGCATGTATGGAACTTGGCTGTTGATCTTCAAGTGGGAGATAGAGGGCATGTTGTCATGATGTTGGGACTACACGCGGATCTGTGGGTGGCTCTGCTGTGACTCTACAAATAGACGGGGTAGTCCTTTCCCACTTCCGTGTCCCAAGGACAAGTTGGCAAGCTTCTATATGGTGGCAACTGGTGGGCATGAAGTGTATTATGGATGGCAAGAATCTGGTCGGTCTGCAGTCCTTGCACGGATGATGATGACGGTGTTCAAGAACCAAAGAGCATCTGGTGTGAAGGGCTGGAGTGGATATGCAGGAACCAGTGATGTCTGGATGGTTTGAAAAGTAGCTTTCACCCCAAAGCAGCATGGCTTCTGGCATGTGAGCGAGAGGCACTGACCGTGAACTTTGCCTACGGTTCATTTGTTGGTGTGTGTGAGGTAGTCAGATCCCAGTGCCTCGGAGCATCCTGCCTCTTTGCAGGTTTAGGTGTCATTTTTGATCTAGCTGTGCAAGAGAACATGTTACTCTTTGGCAACAGGGTGAATGAACAAGATATGGGTAGGCTGGGAAAGATGGCTTTTTTAAAAAAGTTGATAGGTCCAAATGGGCCTTGTCAGGAGTTTCATTTGCCAGCATTCACTCTGCGCCCGGCCTCATGTGCGTCAGAAACCCACACGCAGTTGGAGGTGATGGACAGGTGTTTCCTGCCGGCCAGCGCTGGCTCCGCCTCCTGGGTCACCTTGACTCACATTCATTCTGTAAAAGAGGAGACCCTCCCCCATCTCCTTGCGATGGCCATTCAAAGTCACTGCTCAGAGTCACACCCCAGCAACCCATGGTGGGTTCCACCTCTGACTTTTTTCTTATCTCTCTAGAGAGTCTCTAGGCTATAAGAGGTGACAGGAATCTCCCCAGCTGTTCAGGGAGAGAGAGCCAGGTCAAGAGGCAAAGACAGGTTAACTCATTCCAAGTGTTGTGTTGCCGAAAGATACATTAAGTTATTCTAGACTGACCAGAGCCTGGTTTGAGTGAGACACAGACTAGAGGAACCAGAGCCTGGTGCAACTCTAGGGGTTTGTAACCCTCATGGGAATGCAGACTGGGTTGAATCATCTTCTGTAGGATGCGGTTGTGATGTAAGCACTCTTCCTGTGTGTGAGGAAGACTAGAGACAGAGGGGGTGTGGCCTGGGGGCTGGGAGGCAGGGCCGAGGCTCTGAGAGGTATGTGGGTGTCTGTGTGTGTGTGGCAGGGAAGGGGGCTCCAGGAGGCTGGGATAGGTTTGTGCTGGCTCTTGGTTTTAAATAATGCATGAGGGCTGCAGATGGAAGCATACCCCCTGATGCTCAGCTCCATTTGACTGTTTCCATGATAAACTAGTCAATAAAGGAAGCCTGGCCCTCCAAGGTGCCTGGGCCTGGGGCAGGCCTTTCCTAGCTCTACTAATCGGAGGTTCCCAGGCCCACCCACCCACCCGGGGCCCACTCCTACCCCTCAAGCCTCATGAGTTTTTGTTCTCAGAGCACGTTGTTAACAGTTAACAGTTAACCCTGATATACTAATCTTTTGGCCTGTTTGGAGTAGGTGTTTAGTTTTGGGTGACTCCTCAGTTCCAGGGTTCTAGGATTGCCTGGCTTGGCCTCCAGGCCTGTTAGAGCTGTGTGTTTCATGTGGCCTGAGAGAGGACTGGCTTCCCCAGAACCATGGTCCTACAAAGCTGCCTACCACAGTGAAGCATTGGCAGGAATGTGGGGTGCCGAAGGGGGAGCCTCTGAGGCTGCCTGGGCTGGAACTGGGAAGTTCCCTAGAGTCGGTGCTGGGATTGAAGTCTGAGCCTCTCTGGTGGGTTGCTACCTTAGCTGCTGGCGTTTACCATGGCAATATTAAAATCATTTATGGCCTGACACAAACTTGTTCTTCCCAGTGGACAGTTTCTGTGTATTGTCAACGTTTGAGGGATTGTTTTTAAACAGCCTCATTAATTCCGTTATGAATTTTTCATGTGGGGTGAAGTTGTCCCTGGGGCCAGCACGGTTTCTGAGCTCTCCATGAGGTACTGAGTCTGCATGGTCAAAGCCACCCGAAGTGCCAGCATGTGGTTCTTATCCTCTGTGACCTTTGGCAAGCCTTTGCTCTGCTGTCTGGAAACTGCAAAGTATGTCAGACTTATTTCCTCTCGAAAATTACATGCTGTGGTTTGAACCTTGGGACCAAGGGGCCATTTTAGAAGCAAGTGTTGACTTTTAACAACTTGGACATCCACAGATCTCCATCCCCCTTTAACTTAGTCAAATGGACCTGACATGTCTGTCTTGTCTGGCGCTGGGTGCTGCCATGAAGGGCTTCCACACAGGATTCTGTTGGGTCTCTGCTGCCTAATGTTTCTTTCTGTCTCGATAAACATCTGAGGAGCCTTTTCTGTTATTGCTTTGAAGTTCTTCTCCTGCTGATCGTACTTTTTCCCACCACATTTAGTCCCGCCTGGACTAAATGTTCTGTCAATAACTGTCATTTAATTTTTCTACATCTAGTTATATATTTATGGAGTGTGTGTGCGTACACGCACATGCTCGCATGTGCACGTGTGACATGGTGCACATGTGGAGGTTAGAGCTTGCCAGTCGGTTTTCTCCTTCTACCATGTGGGTTCCAGGAATTAAACTCAAATCCTTGGGTCTGGTGGCAAGTGTTTTCACTGGCTGAGTCATCACACTGGCCCCATCAGTAACTATCTTGAAATCAAGGATGATAAGAAGCCCTACAAGGTCTCCTTAATGACAGACAAGGGGTGGGCATGCCCTGTGTATGAGGGCATTTTGTCACAGTGACTCTGTGACCCACACCATCATCCATCACTGGCAGACCCCGAGGTACCAACTTTGGAAGATGCTTCAGTCCCTTGTAGGAAATGACCGAGTATTTGCATATTTTGCACACAGCTCATCTGTGAGCTTGAAGCCAGCCCTTGTGCATTTCTAATGTACCAAATACAGTATAAAAGCTTTGTCAGTGGTTGCTAGACTGTGTTGTTCAGGGAATCAGGACAAGGCAAACATCTGGATGTGCTTAGTACAAGTGGTTTGGTTTGCTCAGTACTTTTTATTTGGTAGAGTTTGTGGGAATGGAGCTCTAGCTCTGGGAACTGATGATCTTCAGATTAGCTCCTGTTCTTGAACCCCAATAACAGTGTCCTCAAGCTTTCCCTGTTAGAGACGTGACAGCCAGCCCAGGGCCAGGGGCCAGGAAGGTTTTCAGAAGACATGGAGGGGTAGTGGAACGTGTTGTCTCTGTAGGGTGGTCAAAGGTTGGGAACTCCAGCATACAGTAATGAGAATATTCAGTGTCCCTCTCGGGTACTGGAAGCCAAGTGTACAGTGGGGTTCACAGTGTCAGGGGTGTCAGGGAGCTGGGGCCACATCAGCTTCAGGGGCAGCCTGCTTTGAGATACTAGTGGGTAGGTCATGAGAGGATCTGGAGAGGTCAGAGTTCACACCCACAATCTTTGAAGAGAAAGACGGGGAGGACAGAGGAATCAGCTGCCACTGGGGTTGCCGCAGGCTCTCAGACTCATCACAAGAGACCTGGCTGGCACTGCAATCAGCCACCAGAAAGGCCTGTTAGTGACACGAGGCGTGGTCCCAGCCTACACCTGCTGGGTCAGAGCTGAAGGAGGAGCTCGGGTGCCATGTTTTTAGAAAGCTACGATGAGGGGCTGGGGAGATGGCTCTGTTGGTAAAGTGATTGCCAGACAAACATCAGGACCTCAGTTCAGATCCATATCACCCACATAAAAAGTGAGGTGCAGCTGGTGGTGCTACACACCTTTAACCCTGGCACTCAGGAGGCAGAGGCTGGTGGATCTTTGTGAGTTTGATCTCTGTGAGTTCGAAGGAGTTTGAAGCCAACCTAGCCTATATACCGAGTTCCAGGCCAGCTAGGACTACATAGTGAGACTGTGTCTCAAAAACAAGCAAATAAAAAAGTGGGGTGCAGAGGCACACACCTGCGATCCCAGCACTGGAGAGACAGAGACAGGAGAAACCCTGGGGCTCACTGGCCAGCCAGCCTAAACAACTTGGTGAGCTCTGGGCTCAGTGAGAGACTGCGTCTCAATAAGTACGGTAGATTCATTGATCCCTGGTCCCCACAGGCACATGCATGCACACGCACACACTCAAAATAGAAAGCTACACGCCGCCACAAGGGTCTCTGAGGGCAGACAGGACAGTGCCAGCTGGGTACTGTTTGATACTTTTATTTGTTGTCCCCAGCAAATCTCTTTTGCCCATATGGAAGTAGAAACCACACTCATGTGCTTAGGGTCAAGGTGGGGGTTTTCCCCCACAGACCCTGCTCCTGGAAACTTAAGTGGGTTTTGTTGTTTTATTTTGGTTTTCTGTGGTTTTTTTTTTTTTGTCATTTTGGGACAAGGTCTTCTTGTAGCCCCAGCTGGCCCGGAACTCACTATGTAGACCAGGCTGGACATTTTCACACAGAGATCACTCTCTTCTGCCTCCCATGTGCTGGGACTCTAAAGATGTGTGCCATCACACCTGGCCTGTTTTTATTTCTCAAACTGAAATAGCCCATATCTCACCAGTCACCCATAAGACAACTCACCAGTAAACATCCAGAGGGCAAACAGCATTTGCCACAAGTCCCACCCAAGACCAGCATTATTGTCCTCAAGCTGCATCTGCCAGAGGCCATATTCCCCTTCTGATGCACACAGGAATCTGAGTCATCTGTTGTCATAGCCCTTCTGGAGACGAGGAAACTGAATAGAGAGGTCATGAACTGGACTGGGCGAGTCTTCAGCTCCGCCCAGGCTGCCTGGCTGGGTGTCCTCCTGCCTCAGAGCCACGGTTTGTGAGACCTGTGTGCTCCACCTCCATGTGTACACAGGGCAGGAAGAGGGACAAAGGGTATGTGCCAGGTTTTAGAATTTCAATACCTGTTGCTGGGGACAACACACTTGTGTTGCCAGGGCAAAGAATCAATTGCCAGAAACGCTGTCAAGATAAACATGAGTGTGTGTGCCAGCAAGCCAAGAGCCAAATGGGTAATTTCACATCTAGGATCACATCTTCGGGGAACTGTATAGAAAATAGGCAGCAATTATGGAATAGTAAATGAAATAATACCAGAAAGAGAATGGGGGAGGGAGACAGTTGGGAAATGCTGACAGGACAGCCAGCACCTATTGTGGATTCATAAGAGAACGTTACCCAGATCCCTGCAAGGAGTCCCTAGGCCCGTGGGGAATGATGCGAACGTTACCCAGATCCCTACAAGGAGTTCCTACGCCCGTGGGGAATGATGCTATTCTGTTTATTGATCAAGGAGGAATAAAATTGATCTGCGTAATATGGTCGACAGGCAGGGAGAATGAAGGCCTGTATTCTCCCCTGCATGATGGGCGAGGACCACTTCTCACTTTCTGCACCTCAGCTGTTCTACAGTGTTCTGGGTTGTTTGGGGAGGGAGGAGTTTGGTGGTTATTAATTTTGTGAACAGAAGAATATTTCTTAGAAGGCTACTGGCCACAGTAGAGTGGTGTTGGGCCTCCTAGGTCAAGATAGGGTTCTTTCAGAAGGATTTCCGAGTGTGAGTTACTTCCCCAGGGCCATTGCTAGCCAGCCAGCTGGCCAGTGCTGGGCTGTGAGGACTCCTGTGGTTTTCTGTGATTGTTTTCTTAGCCCTAAAGTGGCTGATCTTGTTTTTGTGTTAATTTCCTAAATAGGTTTTTCCCTTGCAATTAAAGCAGGCAGCCGCATCCTTCACCCTCCAACAGCCACGCTGCAGATCGCTAATTACCCGTTCCTCGTATTAAATACTTGTGCTAGAGATGCCTGAAACCATTTTTTTTATAATCTCAGTTTGTGTTGAAATGAGGGATATCCCAGTGTTTTCCTCAGAGACCATTTGAGTATGTCATAAATGGTTTCTTGGGCAGGTACTCGTGAAATGAAACTTGTGCTCTCGAGAAAGTCTTCCCAAGTCATTACTTCAAACCCAGCTGGAATGATGGCAGCCAAGGTGTGCCCCAAGGGCACCTCCCCCAGCATGACTGGAACAGAAGGCAGAAATTACCCAGCTGTCCTAACTGTCCGTTAGGAACATCACTCACAAGCACATAGTCTCATCAGTAATAGAGGTGATCAGATCTCCTAAGATAAACCGGGTGCTACCCTGAGCTCTTGGCAGGAAGATTGTGGATCAGAGGCACTGGGCACAGAGCTGGCTTTTGCCAGTATCTGTTGGTTATTACTTTGACCTTCCCGACATTAACAGTGCTTGACTCACAACAGAAAAATGGGGAGCATTGGTTGAACAAATAACAATAGAGTTATAAGGACAGCAGGTGGTCATTAATTAGTGTTGCTATGTCAAGTGTGTCTAGTCCTGGAGCACGCCACCAATCCCTGAACACATGGACCAGGCCCTCCCATCTGACAGTGCACTAGCCACAGCCCTTCCTGTGCAAGCCCCTGCCCTGCCCCTGACATCTCTGGAAGGTGGACTTGTCTTAGCCTATTCCCAGCCTGCTCAACCAGCCTACACAATCCTGCCTTGGCACAGGCCTGGCTTTCAGATAGTCTTGGAGCTTCTGTTCATGGAGCCTATTTGTTCTCTAGGGACAAATTCTGGGTTTGACATACAGCCCTCTGTGGCTTCCTCATTGCCAGCATCCATTTGGTCCAGATGAGAACTGCACCTCACAGCTCACATCTCTCTATCTTGTCTCTTGAGATATCACCAAAGATGCTCACACGTCCCACAGGTGACCTCAATAGCCAATCTAGGCATTCTATCCTCCCTTCCTTTCTCAAATTTTTATATTGGATTCAGTGGTGTCCAGGAACCTTTCGATTCAGTATCAAGACAAGCAAGACACCAGCTGATGTTATCAGGAACTGGGGCTGGATTTTTGACCTGGTGTAGTGTTCATTCTTGGGTTGTCAGAACCAACATTCTGTTAGGTTCACTTCTAAGATGAAGAATGAGTAGTGGCTGTCTGAGTCGCTCCCTCTGAGTGTGGAGTGTTCCTGTTCCCAGAGGTCTGTCACTTTTGATCATGCCATTTGGGTCTGCTCTCAGAGGCTCATGGCATTGGAAATCTTTGTACTCCAAGGACCACAGCCTTTGAGGTCAGATCCCGAAGGCTACAACTTCAGCCTCTTTAGAAGCCACCCCTCTGAGTCAAGTTCCTGGGCATCCGAGAGACCAGATTCTTTTCTCTGTGGGGAATTCCTTGGGAATTGCTCCCTTCATCCTCCATATTGATGGGAAACAGGTGGTTCAGGCTCAAGAGCAGTAGAGGAATCCCGCCGAGAAGGTGGATGCAGACTGCTTCACTGTGGCATATCTGAAGTCTTGGCTTGTTCGTTGTGGGGTTCTAATTTGAAGCATCAGTGATTTCAATTTCAAGCTAAAAAAAGATTCAGAATCACTTCAGGGGACCACGGCTGCTGGGCTCAGACTCCGTGGGACTGGCAGATGGCAGTGCACTGGGTTGGAGAGCAACGGAGAGGAGCCATGGTCAAGGGCACCGACCGTGCAGCCAGCCCAGGGTTGGGTCCAGGCTCTGCCTCCTCTGAACTGTGTAAGCATGGGCATATCGTCACATCACAGCCTCAGTCTCTTACCCATAAAACAAGATGTGCACAACGTGCGCAGAGTAGTTACAGGCATCATGAACTCTCAACAAATGGTAGTCATGGTAAAAATGACTTTTGGAAGTTCACTCATTCATTTCTGCAGCAGATAATGAGTGCCCAGCAAGTGCTGAGCTGGAGGGAAAATAAGAGAGATGGTTCCTCAGAGAGCTCACTCTCTGTAAGGAGGGGGAAAGCCAGAGTATGGTGGTTCTCAGAGAAAGGTTTTGAATGATGCCGTGATGCCACCAAGCTTGGTGGGTAAGAGAGGTTTCCACATATGGTGTGGCGGAGGGAGGGCTGGAGTGGGAGCCCAGAGGGTGAATAACATCCAGGATGGACGTGGGGAAGGGCCGAACGTAGTGCTGCTGGGGATGGCCAGAGCTGTGGGCGGCAAGTGCGGCCAGCTGCCTCCTCCCAGGGAGTGGGTCTGTCCGATGTCCTGAAACACTATGTGGAGGAGCGCTGTCCGTGGTCCTGAAACCCACTGGGGCTTTTACTCTCTTCCTGGGTGCTGAACCTGGGTCTACCTGCTTAGGCAAATCCCCTCCCTCCTTCTCTGGATCTTCCAGGCCTTCCCTGTGTCCTTGGCCTGTTGAGGCAAGGAGGATAGTTTGTGACAGTGTTCGCCTTCTTGGTAGAGATATCTCTTCTGTGAGGACATATGAAGGTACCAGTGTGGCAGAGCATCTGTGATGTCCCGTGCTGCTTCATGACCACCTTTGCTTGTTGCTAAGGTCTCAGCTCACGTGGCAAACTCCAAAACATGCCTTTCCAGGACCATCTGGCTGCCCCTGATTCTCACTGTCATGCTGCGAGCTTCCGTCACCATTAGAGTCATCTCTGATGTTGGGTGGTTGACTTACCATCCTTCTCCCTCAGACAGTGTCTCTCCCTGTGGGTCGGACAAGTCACCAGCACATCACCTGGCACATATAACAGGTCTTAAAACATGTATTCAGTGATGGTCAACCCTGCAAAGCAAGCATTGCCATTTTTGCAGATAATAAAACTGAGCCTTAGACAAGTTGCCAGCCTGGGACCCCATGGGAGGTTTGAGTCTTGGCAGCCTACAAAGCTTGTATCTTTCTATTTATCTGGTCAGTGTCCTGGCTAATTCATGCATCCTGTAGCCATCTCTCTCTACCCAAGGCAGTGTCTTCCCATCCCCAGGCTATACAAGATGAGCTCTGAAGGAAGCAGGTGGGCCTCTCCAGATTGGAAACTTCTGGCAGAGGGTCCTCTGTTCTACATCAGTTCTCCCTGGCAGGAGAACAGAGTCCTGTCTGCCTTCCCTGCATTCTACCCAGAGACCCTTCTCCCAGAGCACTTGGCAGTCTCATTAGTGTTGATTTGTCTCTGTCTGTGGTGCCCTTTTATGGTGGGGAGTTTTATGATCCAAATGGTTAGGGTGGTAAATGAACTGAGGGACATGCCTGGTACAAATACCCTGTAGTATCTCTAACTGATGGGATTTGTCATCCCTGGGAATTAGGATGTGCACACATCAACATTAGTAGAGTTGGAAGGGAGGGGTATAGAAAGGCACCATGTGAAGCTGTGGGATTCCCAAGTTGGTCTCTGCATTTTAGTACCATGGGATCAACTGTTTATTGACAAATTCACCGCCCCCCCCAACCAGGAACCTCAGTCCTATTAACTGACATCTATATATGTCTACTCTGCTTGGGTCCCTGGGGAAGGAATGCAGGGTTCTGTGAGATAAGCAGGGCCATACTGTGCTGGAGAGGCAAGGTGAGGACAGAGAGAGGGGCAGGACCCTCCAAAAGATAACCGGCATGCTCAGAGCCGGAGTGATAACCGGCATGCTCAGAGCCGGAGTGATAACCGGCATGCTCAGAGCCGGAGTGGCTAGTGCTCTGTGCAATGGGAGCCATTATCATTATGGGTTATTGTTGTTTGTGCCCATAGGAGGGTCAGACACTCCTCAGCCAGGCCAAGTACCCCCACACTCCAGGCCAGTGTCTCCCTATGGGACCAGCCATGGGGTGGCCAGGCAGGACAGAGAGGTATCTGTCTCATAAACTGTAAGAATCCCTAGGGCAGAGCAAGCCTCATTCTGGCTGCTCTGTGCTGGCTCTGGGAGTAGGGGGATGGTATTGCACTGAGAAGGAAAGTAATGGCTCCCTGAGCTGACCAGAAGCCACATGCTGCAGGCAGCTGGACTAACTGCTGATTCTTAGCCTAGGCGTGGCAGTGCTGGGCAAGCCAGTGTCTGGTGAATGCCTGCCTCCCAGGCATGGACTCGATGCATGGACTCGAGTTTCTGTTTTTCCCATGTTCAGGCTGTTAGATTGACAACACCCTGCCCCTCAACACTGTCTAGCTGTTTCCAGTATCACTCAACTACAGTGGGAGCTCATTAACTCTCACCAGATAGCAGCCCTCAACTCTCAAAGAAGCTGGGGTGCACATCTTCCATATGGCAGAGCTGGAATTCTGAGCTAGTCACTAGGCTCCGACCATTGAGCACTCTGGTCTCTCTGCTTTGGGGTTTGACTGCTGAGACATTTGATCCTGATTGGTTCCCTCTCTATTCCGTCTCCTAGAGGACCATCTCAGGTTCATCTATGCAAGGCTTATGGATCCAGGGTGATGATACATTGCCTATCCTAAAACCTGACTCTTGCCTTGGCCTACAGGACCCTAAGTTCCCAGCCTCCAATGGTCTAGCCTGCCACACTACTCTGGTTTGGTCCCTGGCCTTCTGCCTGGTCCCACAACACAACCCTGCCTCGAGTCTCTTGGCGCTCCTTCCCTCCCTCAGACGCCCTCCCTGTGTATTGACAGTGGCTCCTTTTTGAATAGTTCACTTTTCAAAAGCTCCTCCTGACCGCCTTATCTAGGGACGTGTCTCCTCTCTTGTATTTGTAAGTTATGTGAATTTGTTGGGCAATGTCTCTCAACACAACCTGAGTCTGGCAGAAGCTGTTCCTTGCCTCGTGTTCTGGGTCACCTCTGTCCCAGAGTGCAAGTCAGTCAAGCAGATGACACACCAGTCAAACTGGTCAGGACATCGGGGGCTTCGGACCCTTGACTACAGGATGCATCTCACCCAGAGAGCACCAGGAATCCCAGGGACAAACAAACAGCCAGCCAAAGCCCGCAGTCCAGCGCCGCCCCACCGCGCCCCATGCCCAGAGCCACCCTTGGAGTTCTGGAAGCATGTGCCACTCCTCCTCTGAAATGTTAAGGATTTTGTGAGAATCCCACCTCCACTCTGACTGGTGACCGACTTTTCAACTAGTACTCTTTCATTTTGACTTGTGTAAGTCATGTCATCCATAAATAAAATGGAGACTGTGGGGAAACCAGGGAGGCAGCGGGGAGGCGCGGCAGCGTGGAGACATTCAGGGCCGTGGCTCCGTTTACATCAGGTCGCAATCCAGGCTGTCACATGTGAATAGACCTCCTTCTCATCTGGTTCTCTTATTCTTTTATTGCATTAAAACATATACGCCAAGGTTGGAGAGATAATCTCAGCTGTTAAGAGCACTAACTGATCTTGCTGAGGACCTGAGTTCAGTTCCCACCAACCATGCAGACAGCTCACAGCCACCTGTAACTCTAGCTCCAGAGGATCGACACCCACTTCTGGCTTCAGCAAGCACCTGCACTCACACATGCACAAAGCCACAGAGAGACTCTCACAGAGAGACACGTAAATAAATTTTTAATTAAATTAAATGTCAGGCGTGGTAGTACACACATTTAATCC
Source organism: Eospalax fontanierii (assembly GCA_035773235.1). Lineage (NCBI taxonomy): Eukaryota > Metazoa > Chordata > Mammalia > Rodentia > Spalacidae > Eospalax > Eospalax fontanierii. The sequence continues at coordinate 3,473,199 of CM069526.1, forward strand.
CATCACTTAGGAGGCAGAGGTAGGGAGATTTCTAGGCTAGCCAGGGCTACATAGTGAGACCCTGTCTCAAACAAATTAAATTAAATCATACATTCCATGAAAATTATTTGACCCATCTTCTAAAATTTTTTTAATTTATTTTTTATTTTATGTGTATGAGTATATTGTCTGCGTGTATAAGTGCACCGTGTTGTGCAGTGCCTGTGGTGGTCAGAAGAAAGCATTGAATTCCCCTGGAACTGGAGTTACAGATGGTTGTTAGCCACCATGTGGGTGCTGGGAATCTAACCCAGGTCCTCTGCAAGAGTAGTCAGTGCTCTTAACCCCTGAGCCATCTCTCCAGCCCCTATTTGACCCATCTTAAAGTATACAAATCAGTAATCTCTAAAACATTTACTTCATTTATTTATTTGTATGTGTGTATGGGAGGGTTCCCATACCACAGCCTGTGTGTGGAGGTCAGAGGACAACTTATGGGAACTGGTTCTCTCCTCTCACCAATTGAGTCCTGGGGATCAAACTCAGGTTGTCAGGCTTGACATCAAGCCCCTCTATTCACTGAGCCATCTTGCCAGCCCTCAGTGGCATTTTTGTTCATGAGTCCACAGAGCCATCACAACTGTTTCTAGAGTATTTTTATTGCCCCAAAAGCAGACCCGGTCCCTGTTAGCCACCACCATCTTCCTGTCAGCTCTGTAACCTCTACGTCTATTTTCTGCTTCTGTGGGTTTCCTGCTCTGGGCATTTCAGATGAGTGGGATGAGACAGTATGTGTCCTTTCCTGATAGTCGGTGTAAATGCCACCTTGACAAATCTAGAATCACCAAGGGAGGGGCCTCTGGGCTTGCCTGTAGGGGATCACCTTGATTTTGTTCATCCATGTAGAAGATCCATCTTAACTGTGGGAAGGACCATCCCTGGGTAGGGGACCCCGGACTGTATGAAATGGAGAAAGTGAGGAACAGCAAGCATCGGTCACTCTCCTGCTTCCAGAATGTGGGTGCGGTATGACCAGCTCCCTCAGGCTCTTAGGAAATGCCCACCACTGTCCCCACCACGATGTCCAAAATAAACCCTTTCTCCCTTAAGTGGTTTCTGTCAGGGTATTTTATCGGGGTGGCACCATCTTTCACCGTGCTTCGTGCCTCCTGTGGATAAGCAAGCTCCACTGTGTGGCCTGACCACATCGAGATACTTGCTCACCTTTCAGGACCTCTGCACTCGCCATGTCCACCACCTTTTGGCTTTGTGTATGCTGATGCTGTCATGGTTTGAAGTTTCTCCTTGAAACTGGTGTGTTGGAGGCTAGGGAGAGGGCTCAGTGGGGTAGAGTGCTTGTGGAGGGGGCATGAGGACCTGAGTTTGGGCCCCAATGTCTGTGTAAAAAGCTGGGCGTGGCAACATGTGTGCCTGTAACATACACTGGGGAGGCAGCGGAGACAAGGTCATCACTGGGGCTTGCTTGCCTCCAGCTGAGCTCCAGAGTAAGAGACGCTGTCTCAAGGGGATAAGGTGAAGAGTAATGAAACAGGACACCCAGTGTCCTCCAGCCTCGGCGCACCTGTGCCCACAAACGCGCAGACTCTATCGGCGCGCACACACACGCACACACACATACGCGCACGCACACACACACGCACACACACACGCACACGCACACAAGCACACACACAGCAAACAAAGGAATTCCTATGTTGGAAACAGGATCCTCAAATTCATATTATTTTGGTTTGGATGTGAAATGCCTCCCTGCCCTCCCAGGCTCATGTAATTGAACACTCAGTTCAGACTAGTGATGCTATTCCGGGAGGTCACGGGGTCATTAGGAGATGGGAACTCTATTGGATAAGTGTTGCTGGAGAGTGGGATCTGAGGGTTATATCCCAGCCTGCTTCCTGTCCCTGCTGTACATCCTGATCAGCTGAGGCGTGAAGTAGGCAGCCACTGTGCCCTCCAGTCTCCCCAGAGCTGCCCACTGCCAAGCCTTCCTCACCGTGATGAACAGTATCACCCCAAACCATGAACCCAAATCTCTCCTCCCTGGAGTTTCTTCTTGCCACATGGGTGTTCACAGAGATGGGGAAGGTGACACCCACATGCACATACGGCGATGGTATTAAGAAATGGGGAGTTCTTTAGGGTTAGATAAGATCATGAGGTCCTGAAGGCAGGTCCCCGTGATGGCCTCTGTGACTTGGAATAAGAGAAAGGCCTGAGCTGCCACACTTGCTCTGCCTCACCACACAGTGACCCAGCACAGCACTCACCAAATGCTGAACAGAGGCTGGATGGGGGCCATGGACTTCCCAGCCTCCAAAGCCAGGAGCCACGTGAACCCGTATCCACTTTGAATTACTTGTGCTCAGCTATTTTGTTACAGCAACTGAAAATGGACAAAGACGGTTACTGAGAACATTTATGTACGAGCCAGTGGCTGAGTTACTGGGTCACAAGGTCGGTTTGCATCCGATCTGTGCCCTGGAACTTATCTGGTTGGACAGGCAGCCACTCACTGTCCACGTAGGAGACATCCACCACTGTCCCTCTTGGGCAGAAGCAGCTAGACAGAGGAAGTGGAGCCCTGCAGAGGCAGAACTCAGCACAGCAAAACTGCACTGTAGTGCAACAGAGCACTGACTGCAAGAAAGCCAAGTGTGAGCGGAAGCCGGGTGAGTAAAGCCCGTGTCTCCTGCACATGCTCTGTGTACCAGGCAGCTTTTTCAGAAGTGTTTCTGCTCAGTTTAGTCACTCCTTTTTCTTCAAGAGCTGGCTGGGGGACTGAGAAGGTGCTCACTCGCCCACAGTTACTCCGCAATGAGGTAGAGTTCAGATGGGTCCTGGGCCACCAGTTTCAGAGCTCTACCTGAGGTAGAGCTGGACATGTTCAGGAGCTGGGGAGGCCTGCCTCCTTGAGAGGCAAAGGTCAGCATGGCTGTGCTCAGATCTGGCCCTGGAGACAGGCAGGGCAGGCAGCCACCAGGGCTTCCAAGGACTTCAAGGTCCCTTTCTGGTATCTCCTTCCCCTCCTTCCACTCTGGGTCTGACTGAGAGCACATCTGTGTCCAGGGCCAGTTGCTCCTTTCTTGGCCCAGGAGGCTTATTGGCTGCAGTGGAGTACAGTGAACCTCGAGGCCTGAGTCATGGCCCAGACCCAGTCTCACTTCTGCCTTGGCCCTAATGACAAAAGAGCTGTATGTCCAAGAATCCGAACAGTGGCCTCAAATATCCACAAGCTGTTGTCAAGAGCAGAGTGAAGTATTTAGTGAGAATGAAGTGTGGAAAGTGGTACGTCCGTCACCCACCTACCCATCCACATATGCATCTCCACCCACCTACCCATCCACACCCACACATACAGACATCCATCTACATGTACAGTGTCCATACATCCACCCACCTGTCCACATATCCATCCATCATTCACACATCCACCCACCCATCCATCCACAGCATCCATCCATTCACCCACCTATCCACCTACCCATTCATCCATCCATCCATCCATCCCTCTGATCCATCTGTCTCTCCATTCATTAATTCATCCACCCACCCATCCATTCATCCTGCCATCCACTTGTTCATCCTTATACCCATTCATCAGCTTACCCATCCATCCACCCACCATACTGTCATATGTTTGCAGGCATCCATCCACCCATCCACCCACCCACCCATCTACCCACCCATCATCCACCCACCTACTCCATGCCCATCCGTCTCTCCACTTGCCAATCCATACCATCAGTCAGTTGGGGATAAAACTTACTGGTTCCTATCCACCTTCTTATTTCATCTATAAAGAGAAGAGAGTCTGGACCACTATGGTGTCTTTGTGGTGCAGATTCTAGAAGGTGAAAGACAAGGTAAAGATGTGAGTTTAGACAGAAAGCTATAAGAACATTAAGGCTCCTGAAGACCTGAAGATAGATCTGTGATCCAGGTATGGAAAGGGAGGCTTCCAAGAGATGATGTCATGTGCTTCTAGTTGGACTGTGTCAGCAGCCATGAAGCATTGCTAGACCTGGTAAGCCTGGTTACATTCATTTGGTACCTGAATCTTCATGCCATGGAACTCCTTCCCAGCGGGACTTGCTATATGGGGTCATGGTGTGCATCAGGGTTATATGCCTGCAGCCGTATCTGAAGTGGCTCCCATATGATGTGTAGGCGTGAGTTGGTGGCTGGGTGGGGCTAAGATGGGTGAGACCTGCAGCCAGTTTCCCCATCTCCTCCACACCCAGAGCTTGGCACACTGTGGCAGAGGTCACTGGGCTGTGTTTATACAAGCAGGATTTCCAGCATGGAGCAAAAGCGAAAGAAGGAACCTGAGCAGAGGAAGGAACCAGAGCAGAGGAAGGAACCAGAATAGAGGAAGGAACCAGAGCAGAGCAAGGCAGGAGACAGCCACCCAGGGGAAGCCCCAGGAGTCTGTACACTGGGAATGAGCTGTGGCCTCAGGGCTTAGACAGCCTATCTGGGTATCTGGACTGGGAAATGCCTGGGGAAAGGCTCCAGGTGTCTTTGCAGAGACAGGAATGTCAGAAAGCTGGATGGACCCACCTCTTCCTGCCCAGAAGTGAAACAGTCTTTTCAGTCTGAGGCTCATGGTTGGTCCCTGACAGCAAGTGGCAGAGAGCCTGAAGGTCCCGCAGCATCGGAGACCAGAACAATTCTGTCCCTGCTGCCGATCACCCACTGTGTAACCTGGGGTCCAAGCAGGGCCGGGGAAGTGACAGTGATTGCTGCCGTTATTGTCTCTGCCAGCGTTGTACACTGACCGTGCTGGCGTCTTCCCACCCTCACTGGCCCCAGCTGGGCACACGGGGCAGCTGATGGTGTGACTGTGCCAGGAGGTGAGAAATCGTCAGGTAGTGATGGAATAGGATTGAAATCCACATCGAACACCAGATCAGATTGACAGTACCTGGCTACTGTATGCCATTCCTCCTGCACAGCAAAAGTGTCAAGGCTCTTGGGGACCCTGGCTGCCCTGGGTTGGTATCCCAGCCCAACTTGACAGCCCTCCACAAAACAGAAGTGTTGGCCACCAGGCCTGAGGTGACTCAGCCCACAGGCCTGGTGGCAGGTGGCACCACTTCCAAGCCATGGCGCACGCCTCATTGACTCCTTGTCATTAGAATAGCAATTGGGCAGCTGCAGCACCCGTGTGGGCTTGGTGGTGATGTGATTTAATTCCTGTGTTTGTCTGACCTCATCTTCTCTGAGGAGAAATCTTGTTTGTTGTCAGTGAACGTTCCCTGAGTGGTTTTGATGAGCCTTTTGGATAGAACAGCCTGAGTTGTCCTGCTCGGCCCTGCTCCCTGGAGAGTAGGCTGCAGGCCCAAGGCCGTTCTTGTCTCTGGTCCATGGTCTCTCTCCATGCTCCAGAAGTCTGGCGTCCAGCAGAACGCAGCTTGTGTGGCCCCTCCCCCATATTTGGTGCTCCCTGATCTTCAGTTAATTGCGAGCTTGGCCGTCATCCTGCTTTCTCATGGCTGTGTCTAGGACACAAACAGAGGTCTTTTAAAAAGTCAGGAGCTGTTGCCTGTTAGGTATATGCACACAGAAGGCGGTGATAGGGCTGGAGAGGTGGCTCCATGGGTGAAATGCTTGCAGGGCACACACAAGGACTTGGGTTTCGACCCCCAGAACCTATGTAAAAAGCTAGGCCAGGAAAACGTGTGTGTTTGTGATCCTAGAGCTCCTGTAGTGGGATGGGAGGAAGAGGCAGGAGAATCCCTGGGCACTCACAGCCAGCTAGTCCGGAGTGCACAGTGGTGAACAAGAGATCTTGTTCAAACGTGGGAGAGGGAGGACAGCAGAGGTTGTCCTCTGGCCACACCTGTGCCGTTGCATGTACCTACATACACAAGCACACTCACATACATGCACACATACCCATTCCAGCACACACGTGCACACACATAAGCATTTTACAGAGAGGAAAATAAAAAGACTAACAGAGTGATCAGATCAAACCTGGGCTTTGGGACCAGGTGAGGTTTGATGGGCAGGTTGGGGGAGGGGCTTCCATAAAGACCGTTCTCCTGGCCCTGCCCAGATCAGCACTGATCCTGGGACTTAGGTTCATCCACAATCACCTTCCTTTTTTAACTTCAGGGATTCTGACACCTGCTCCCAAGCAGAAACAGCGGCATAACAGGCTCCCCTTTTAGTCCGTCCCTTCGCAGTTCTCATCGCTGACCCCTCACGGGAGGTCAGGGCTGGGGGCAGGACAGACCTGTGGCATGTTGGGTTGGCAGGAAGAGTGTTGTGAGGCCCCATTTCCTTGAGATCCTTCGAGTTCTGAGAGCCACAGTGGCAGAGAGTAAGGAGAAGGCTGGGACTGGAGAGGGAGGGAGGGTCAGGACCGGTTGATGCAGTTTCCATCTCAGAGCATGAGAACGTGGGGCAGGCTGCGCAGGGCTGTGAAGTGCTGGATACCACTTAGACGTCCTAAGCTGGGATCATTTATGGTATTTGTGACAATTAAAAAAAAAAAAAAGAGCTGGAGATGTAGCTCCATAGAACATTTGCCTAATGATCATGAGGCTTTGGGTTCCATCCCCAGGGAGGGAAGGGGCGGGCGGAGGGGGGACCACCGTCCCAGGCACTCAGAAAACTCAGAAAGGAGGAACACAGGTTCAAGGAGAACCTGGGAAACATCAAGACCCTGTCTCAAAAAGTAATTGATTGATTAATCAATCAATTAATTAAAAAGCATTTCTGGCTGTTTTATTTTTGTTTTTTGATTTTTTGAGGCAGGGTCTCACTCTGGCCCAGGCTAACCTGGAAGTCACTCTATAGCCTAGGCTGTCCTTGAACTCGGGACAACCCTGCCTCGGCCTCTCCAGGACTGAGATTATAGGCATGAGCACTGCATGCTGGTCTGTGAAAAACTATCCAGGCCCCAGGGCTATGCCTTTAGAGCTGGGCTGGGAGTCCACCTGCTTGTTCAGCTCTGAGACAGGCTTGGGGCCCACACCCACGCTGTGTGCTACACCTGGGTCAGCTTTCCTGCCTGCTGAGGCCTCTCCCTCCCCCTCCAGCCCAGAGTCCACACAGCCCTCGGGCACACAGAGGCCACTTGTTGACTGTCAGTTGGTGTCCCCCATGGACCACGACCTCTGAAAGAACAGGGGTGTTCTCTCCATTGCTCCCATGGCAGATAACCAGTGCTCAGTACATCTTCCCTAAATGACTACAGCCACGCAAGAGGGCGTGTGTGTATGTGTGAATGCGTGTATGTGTGTACATGTGTATGTATGAACTGTGTGTGTCTGCATGTGTGTGCACGTATATGAACTGTGTACATGTGTATGTGTGAACTATGTGTGCATGTGTGTATGTGTGTATGCATCAACTGTGTGCATGCATGTATGTGTGTATGAAGTATATGTGTACATGTGTATATATATGAACCATGTGTGTATGTATGAAGTATATGTATATGTGTGTATGAAGTGTGTGTGTGCATGTGAAGTGTGTGTTCATGTGTGTGTGAAGTGTGTACATGTGCATGCTTGTATGTGTGTACATGTGTGTATGTATGAACTATGCATATGTGCATGTGCGTGTGTGTATGTGTGTGTGAACTATGTGTGCATGTGTGTATGTGTGTATGCATAAACTGTGTGTATGTGTATATATGAAGTGTGTGTGTGTGAAGTATATGTATGCATGTGTATATGTATGAAGTGTGTGTGCATGTGTGTATGAAGTGTGTGTGCATGTGTGCATGAAGTGTGGGTGCATGTGTGTATGTGTGCGCACGTGTATGTATGAAGCCTGTGTGTGTACATGTGTGGGTATGGGTGTGAATGAGAGTGTTCACATGCCAGGGCACACGTGGAAGTCAGAGGACAACCCTGGGTGTCGGCCCTCACCTCCCACACTGCTGGAGGTGGAGTCTCTTCTTTTGCCACCATGGACTCTGGCTGGCCATCCTGTGAGCCTCTAAGGAGTCTCCTGCCCCCACCTCCTGTTGTGCTACAGAAACTCTGGGACATGTAGAACGGCACCTGATTTACGCGGGTTTCAGGCTCAGGTCCTAACACTCGTATGACAAACACTTTCCCTCCTGAGTCATCTCCCCAGCTCCATCCAGAAGTTTCTGAGAGGGAGGAGAGTGAACACAGAGAGGAAGCCGTCCCCAGGGAGGTCGCAGGGCAGTCTCTGTATTTTATTATATTTATGCTTTCTTTATAAGTTTGCAAAAAATACTCTATTTGCTCTCCAGACTGCCAGGCATGTTCAATTGATGGCCCAGAGGCCAGATGTGACTAAGGATAACTGTCAGTGCAATCCAACACAAAATTTTAAATTTATTTAAAACATTCTGATTTTTTTGCAATATTTTTTGGTAACTGGGTGGCACAGTTCTTGACTGTGAACTTTGTAGATGACAGTATCGTGTCGCCGTGTCAAAAGGCTGGACAGGCCGTGTGCCCTTTGCCAGAGGACATAGATGCTGGGCAGAAGTTCTAGATGGCAGTTGGGTATAGGGGCTCACACTTGCAATACTAGCACTTGGGGAGCTGAGACAGAACCACTGCAGTGAGTTCAAAGCCAGCTTGGGCTACAGAGTGACAGCTTGTCTCAAAGAAATAAACAGTGAACACCCTCTGTGGCCACAGGCCGACCTGGGAGCAGGTGGCGGTACACCGAAGGAGCTCAGCTTTTCATAAATTAACTTTTCCTTTTGTAGCCTATGTATTTCTGGTCCAATTAAAAATGAATAACCCAAGGAAATTACAGCTCTCAGAGCCTGGAGTTGCCGCTGCTTCCTGGTCATGTGATTCTCTCTTTCTCCACCTCCTGCTGGCGTAACAAGGGGCCGGCATGCCTCTCCACGAACCCACATCCCTTTGGGTCTTTTCCCAGAAGAGGATGGAGGAGGGTGAAGGATACTGGTGCCCACCAGTGTCCACGTCAGTGCGTGGGAAGGGCCCAGCTGGTGTGGACACTAGGCAGGGCATGTCTCTAACTGGCATGATTGAGGGGGGCACATCCTGAGTTAGTGGACTCAGGAAGCATCGCTTTATCTAGCACGGGCACTGGGGGGATACCTCACTGTACCCCAGATGCAGTTCAGTTGCTTCTGCCACCTTCCCCTAAGCCAAACAGATCTAATGCTCCCCCAGCAAAAGGGCTCCCCCAGGGACCAGAGCCACTGTTAAGTGCATTCTTGTCACCCCTCACCGCTGTCTCTCGGGGCTTGCTCTCCAGTCAGCTCTGCATGTATAGATTTAAATTCAAATGGACTGGGCAATCAGTTACTAGGCCCAGGGGCGTGCTTAACTTATCCCCAAGCAGCTTGGTGGCCCATTGCCAAAGTGGGCTGAGGTCAGCGCACATTGCACGAAACACTGGGGTGGTTTACTCTGGGTCCCTAGAGAGATCCTACTGGCAGCCGGAAAGGCATTTGACAACTGAGAACAGGGCCTCCCTAAAGAGTCCTGGTGGCCTTGGTAGGCCTTGGCCTTTAGCCTCCAAGCTTTGCCTTCCCTGGCACCCAGGGCCCTGTGCTTTATCTTCAGCCCCAGAAGCTCTCAAAAACACCTCTGAAAATCAGCCCCCATGGAAGAGCTGTAACCAGCAAGAATCAAAACCAGACTCGTTGTCTCCATTTACCCTCACGGCCCTAAGCCAAGGTCCAGCCTCCTGCGCATGCCTGCTGCCCAGGCTCAAGGGCTCCGGCTGCCCCTTGTAGAACTTCATCCTTCAGACTTTGTTTCAGTTAGGGTAATACTAGATGCTTTGACAAATATCCCAGCTGGATAAGGCTGTTTGTTTGAGCAAAGGGAGCTTACTTACTTCTCCTCCTGAGTGCTGACAGGCAGGCAAGAGCTTCTGGGCTCTTCAGCATTTGGGGAACAGGGTTACTGGGCTCCCCCATGGTTACCTGAGGCTGGCAGCGAGGGAAGGCTCATAGTACCCACTTCCATCCTGATCCATCAGTCAGAATTGAGTCTGGTGGCTGTTTCCCCCTATTGCAGAGAGGCTGGGGCAAGAGCGGTGGCCTTACTGTGAACCTGGAAGGAACAAAACGCTGTGTGCTAACAACAGAGACTTAGCATCAGAGCTCGATGCAGAAGCTGAAGCCTCTGGAAAAATACATAGCTGAGAATACGTGCTTTTTGTGGTTATTAGTTTTGTTATCTTTTTTATTTTCTTTCGTTTTGTTTTGTTTGTAAGACAGGGTCCCATAGAGCCCCAGATGGCCTCAAGTTCACTGTGTAGTCACCAAAGATGGCCTTGAACTTCTAATCCTTCTACTTCTCCCACTAGTGCTGGGGTGACAGCATGGGCCAGCACACCTGGTTACACAGTGCTGGGAACCGAACCCAGGGACCTCTGCATACAAGGTGAGAGCTCTACCAGCCGAGCCACATCCCCAACCTCTGTTTGTCAGGGTAGCCTAGGACTCACTGCGTAGACCAGGCTGGCTTCAAACTCATGGTGATCCTCCTGCCTCAACATCCCAAGTGCTAGGATTGCAGGTATACCCCACTGTGTATCGGGACCCCATCCTCTTCATTGAATCCCTGGACCTCGGATCCCAGACAGTGGGACTCCGCTGAGAGGGCAGAAGCGAGGGAACTTCATGAGGCTGAACTGCCGTGCTGGTGTCCCAGGCTGCTGCCCTTCCTGCCCTCACTGGTATCATATATCATTTCAGGGCTGCCCGCTCCCTCTCTTCAGGCCTCTATTGACTGGTTTCAACAGAGCCAGATGGAAATGATCTCTGAACTCAAAACAAAATCTGGCTGGGCGTGATGGCCCACACGCTTAGTCCCAGGACATGGGAGGCAGAGACAGGTGGACCTCTGTGAGTCCAGGCCAGCCATGATGACATAGTGAGACCCTCTCTCAAACAGCTACAACAAATCCAGGCCCCATTGTTATAGGCTGAGTGTTTATATCCCCCAAATCATCCACGAGTTCAAACCTGTCCCCACAGCCAGTGGCAGGTCCCTGCATGTGTGTGCTTAGAGAAGGGGCCCCGTGGAGCCCCGCTCCTGTTGCACGTGGATGGAGGGAGGGGCACCGGCCAAGAAGCCGGCGTCAGCGGCTTCCATGTCGCACAGCCTGGGGGACAGATCTCTGTTCCAAGACTGGGCTTCGCATTGACAAATTACAGCCATCTCTCAGTACCTGGGAAGCCTGCTTCCTCGCCAAGGCTGGCATGTCCTCCCGTGCACCCCCAGTCAGGGAGGGCGGCCCCAAGCGTAGCAGGCCCACAGGGCTGCAGCCTCGTGGTGTTGGTCACGTAACACGCAGCTTTTTAAGCAAAGTCAGAATGGGAGTTTTTCTTGAATCTTCCTCCTGATAATTATTGTGGGCTCAAAAAAAAAATTAGTATGCAGGTAACTCTTTAGCAGACTAACCCAAACTAGGCTACGTTTGCCCCTGGTTTAATGGCACATCTGAGGTGAGTCGGTGAGTCTCCTCCCTACTTCTCTGAGACAGTGACTCATTCCTTGCTTCAACAGAAAGGAGACAAAATAGGAAGGGCCTGGGCTCCCAGGACCCTGGCATGCTCTACCCCAGAGCTGCTTCCCTGACCTTCCTTGCCTGTCGCTGGGGCACATGGGTGACCACATAAGCCCTGTGTGCAGTGCCTAGTGCCCTGGGTCTTAGATGACTTGAGCCGTTGTCGTCATCATCGTCTCATCATCGTCATCATCATCGTCATCGTCCCGACCTGGTAGTCGCCGTCTGCTCTGGAGTCCCATTTCCTGGTAGCATATGCTCCTTGCCAACAGTCAGGTCTTGTTCTACGCCAGGCCCAGTCTCCCTGGGTCTGAACACATAAGCTTGGGCTCCAAGCACTGTGGCAAAGATTAGTGTATTTACCAGATTAGAGGATCAACTTCTTTGCAGGAGAAAATTAGCCCCAATTTGCTGTGCGCCAGGCCCACTGTGGGCTGCTGGCCATCCTGAAGATGCTTGGCAGTGCCCTTCCCCCAAGACTAGGAGTGGAGCCCAGGGCTGGGCCTGAGGGGCGAGCCTTGGGGATCCAGAATGAGACTATATGCTGGCTAAGCCCAGTGCACAGCAGGTTTGCTGCTCAGCAGGGTGCCAAGACAGTGGTTCACAGATACTGCCCTGGGCTGTGCAGAGTTTGGGGTACAGGAATGAAGGGATCTAGTGCCCATGTCTGTGGAGCTGCTGGGAACCAGGGTTGCAGGAGACCTGGGGTTGCTGGGGTCTAGAATTACAGGGTTCTCTGGGGCCTGGGTCTCCAGGCCTCCCCTTTCTGGGTGCACAGAACATTCATATGGCCTGTGTCCCTTCTTCCCTGACTTTCTTGTGCCATACAGGCTGGTTCCTCCCTGCTGTGATCACTCCCTAGAAGGCTGGCCGAGTCCTTGGGGACGCCTCCTTCCTGAGTGTTCCCCTGCATCCATCTGTCCTACCTCAGCTCCTGGACCGCACATCAGGCAGTGTTCTGGGGCTGCCTTGCCCTGGCTAGGAGTTGTGAGAGGGAGGGACCAGACACCAGGTCCAGAGGCCCCGATTCTCAGCTGTGAATAACAGAGGTCCCACAGGGGCCATGGTGTCCAGTCATGCCAGCTGAGAACTCTCATGTTTGTCTGGCCTGTGGGCTTGCGTACAGAGCATCCATTGGACATCAGTGTTCAGCAAGTCTGGGTGTTTGCAGGGGTCTCATCCCAGAGTGGTACAAGGCCCAGACTTCTTGAGCTGTGTGCTGGGGAGACAGAAGCAAGCACATGCCACTGGGGGAGGCTGAAAGGAAACACACATATCACATACACATGCATATGCACATGCTCATATTCACAACACATACATAGCCCAAATACACATATACACACATTCACCCACACAATACACATCACATACACACACTTGCACATACACATAGCACACACATGATACACACATGCACACACATCCACACACGTATGTACACATGTCACATATACACACACCAACACTCACAGGTGCACACATAACACACATGTATGTGTGTGCATGTGTTTATCATATATAACTATACACATGTACATGCATAGCACATATATACACACATGGCACATGTGCACACATATCGTATACACACATACATATACACATTTCCACACACATACGTACGCATGTCACATATCTGCATACCCACACTCGCACATGCACACATGGCACATATGTATGCATGCACATATACACATCACATATACATATACACACATGTGCATGCACAGCATGTATATATACACACATGTCATGTATACACATTACATGCACATTCATACATACACAACCACAGAGCTAGGGAGGGGAGCCATGAGCCAAGGACCACCTGGCACCAGAGGAGCAGGAAGGACCCTCCCTGGGGCCTTTGGAGGAAACTCACACCTGAGTTTCAGACTCTGTCAGAGAAGAAATACCAGTTGTTTGAAGTTATTTGGGTGTTAGTCACACACAACTCAGAAGCACACACACACACACGTCCTAAGACACTGGAATATCAGCATGCCAGGCCAGGCTGATGAGGTTTAAGTTAAAGCCAAGAAGAGGTGCAGAGGAGGGCGGGGCGGGCAGAGGAGGGCGGGTGCCCAGGTCCTGCCTGAATAGCAGAAGGATTCTACGTTTCCCAAACAGCCAGGGAGGTGCAGACAAGGCTGGAGAGCCATGCCAGCCTTGTCTGGAGAGCCATGCAGGGCACTGACCCACAGGCGTCTGGAGCTACCCTGAGGCTCGGTACTGGGAACGGCTGGGGAGTGGGGAGCAAGGTCGGAGTGTCACTGAGAATTCTCTAGGCCTTTGTGGGGAGCTGGGGCTCCCAGCCCACAGTTGCCATGTGTGATTCCCATGTACAATTGCTTTTAAGTTGTGCTGCAGGGCAGGTAGTGCAGTGGGTGCTCTCTTGCCCATTTTTAGGCGCACGGGTCGGGAACAAACAATATCTACCCGCCGCTGTGCCCTCAGCCTCACCTCTCTATTGGGCAGGGTTCCCCAGAGAGGCAGAACCGACAGAGTGTGCAGACAGGATAAAGGGGTGCATTAGGTCGGTTCATATGGGGGATGGGGAGTGGCCATCCGCACGCTGGAGAGGCTGAGAACCCCGCAGCTGCTCAGTCCACTGAGCTGGATGCCTTGGTGTCCCAACCTAGTGCCAAAGGCCTGGAACATTCCTGGACAGCTGCTGGTGCTTGGTCTATGTTGGAGTCTGACGTCAGCACAAGATGGCAGCAGCTGGCTTGGGAGGAATCAGAGGCAGGGGGCATCTTGCTTTTCCGTGGGCTTCTCTGTGTAGAAGGTACAACCCCTTTGAGGGTGTCTTCCCTGCTCAGATAGTCCTTGCTGGAAACAACCTCACAGACTTGTCCAGAGGAGCCTCCTAGGTGATTCCAAATCCAGTCAAAGTGACCTGAAGGCCCACCATGTCCCTACTCAGCAGCGACCCCACAGCCCCCTCCCCAGCTCCTGTCCTCCCCATCCCGTCTTCTGTCTCTATGGATACGAGGACTCTGGGGACCTCACATATATGGGTCATCCAGCGTGTAGCGCTCGTGCCTGGCTCATTTTGCTGAGTTGAGCACTCTCCAGAGCCAGCCACGTTGTAGTAATCATCAGAACCCTCTCCTTCCCGAGTGGAGCACCGTGCCAGCATGTGGATGGTGGCTATGCTTCTGTCCCCTGCCCATGACACCTGGTTGCTCTACCTTGGACTGTTGGGACTGAAGCCACCATGAGCCTGGGCTTGTAGACTACTCCTGGAGACCCTGATTGTGGTTCCACTGGGTGTTGGACACCCAAGTGGGAATGTGGATCTTGGAGCATCTTTTAGGAAAAATGCCCCTCAGGTCCCACCAGCGGGACACAGCGGCCTGGGCACATCTTTCCTGACACAGGTTGATTTCGGGTACTCTCATAGTCCTGTCCTCCTGGGTGAGTCTGCCTCTTGGTGTGGCTTGCATTGCCCTGGTGCCTGGGGTGCTAAATGTCTTCCTGTGTGCTTATTGGTCATATATCATATCTCTGGAGAAAAGTCAAGGTTGCCTTTGTGTGCACACCAAGTGTGCACATGTGTAGTTTACACATGTGTGTGTGTGCTCCTGTGCATACGCCGAGGCCAGAAGAGAGCATCTGGTGAGCTGTTCTATCATTCTTTAACTTATTCCCTTGAGACAGAGTATCCCACTGAACCCAGAGCTACACTGATGGCCAGAAAACCCCACCAGCCCGGGCTGCTGCTCCTTACAGTGCCGGGTTACAGGCGTGCATACGGCCTGACTTTTTTCTTTTTGTAATGTGGGTGTGGGATCCAAACCCAATTATGCATGTTTATGCAGCAAGCCCTCTTACCCAGTGAGTCACCTCTCCAGACCGCTTTGCCCAGTTTTTAAGCAGGTTTCTTTTTGTTATGGTTGGTGGACAACTTGCAGAAGTTCTTTGCTCATTCTGGGTATTAACCTCAGCACCTTTGTAACTTATAAATGGTTTTCTCCTTGTGGGAGCTGACTTCACTCTGCAGACTGTCCCCTTTGATGCCTAGGAGGTTTAAACCCTCACATAGTCTAATTTATGTTTTCCTTTCATTGACTTTGTTCATTGTCAGATCCCAGAAAACATCATATCCACTCATCCTTTTGCATTCTCTTGATTTTTTTAATCACATTTATTTGTTTGTTTCTGGGGAGGCTTCATGCACACACACACACTTCTGGAGGTCAGAGGACAGCTTGCAGGAGTCAGCTCTCTCCTTCCACCCCAGGATGAAACTTGGGTTGTCATACTTGGCAGTAAGCACTGTCGGGCGTCGGGCCATCTCGCTGGCCTCTTTCTTTCCTCTCAGCACATCTTAGGGATTGTGCCTCACCTCTTCTACTGCATCTTTACAGTCTCTCCAAAGCACGGCATCCTTCAGTGAGACCCGATGCCACTGCCCCATATAAACAGCCAACAGCAGTCCCTTAGTGGGTCTGAAACCCATTATCACACACCCGTGACGGTCTCAGGGCCTGTTGAAAGTGGTGACTTTGACCTGGGACTCAGCAGGGTCCATTGTAGACCCATTCTCCAGTGTCTTTCCACCCAGACCATCCTCCTCTGTGTCCTCTCACTGGGCGTTACAGGGCTGAATTGGATCAGCAGTGGGCTACTCGCCTGTGTTGTTCTCCCTCAACTCCCCCTGCCTGGGAATGAAGGCAAGCTTTAGCATCTGCCTTACATCAGATTCGACCATATGGGACAGAGGGTGCCTCTTCCCCCGTCCATCAGGGCTCCGGGATCAGGACCACACGCGTCCATCAGGGCTCTGGGATCAGGACCACACGCGTCCATCAGGGCTCTGGGATCAGGACCACATGCATCATAGTTAGCTTCAGCTGTCATCGTGACACAAGCTAGAGTTGCCTGGAAACAGGGTCTCAACTGAGGAATATCCTCCATTACATTGGTCTGTGGCTGTGTCTGGGGTCCATTTTCTCGATTGCTATTTGATGTAGGAGGGCCCAGCCCACTGTGGGCAGTGCCATCCCCGGGCAGGTGGGCCTGGGCTGTGTGAGAAAGGTAGCCGAGCCAGCCAGGGAAAGCCAACCAGTGAGCAGCTCTCTGCTTCAGTTCCTGCCTTGACTTCCCTCAAGGATGGGCTCTAACCAGTGAGCTAAAATGAACCATTTCCTCCCCAAGTGAAACATCAAAAGAACCCACGCTAGAACAACACGCAGTGAGCCTCCAGCCATCAGTCACCCAGGGCGCTCTCCCCCCCCTTCTCTCTCTCTCTCTCTCTCTCTCTCTCTCTCTCTCTCTCTCTCTCTCTGTAAGGGGCTCTGCAGTGTGGTCTAACACTGGACATCCTAATTCTGGTCTCCCTGCACTACTATGAGCTGGGTTCCCAGAGTCTGAAGGAGCATTCCACTCTCACACAGCGAGGCACAGTTACCTGGACACCCTTGCCCAGGGTTGTGGCGCAGGGCCTGAGTGCTTTGTTCATTCTTGGTCTTACAGGCTTCCCTGAGAGTTGACACTTCGGTGTCTCTACCGATACCCACCACATGGACTTCCTACTGTCTCGCCGTGGGTGGGACATCTCTTTCTTCCTCTCTCTCATCTCCCTCCCTCCTTCTCCTGCCACTATATATCACTATGTCTAAGTCAGGTATGGACATCACATACGATACCCAGCGTCCCCTCTGCACAGTGCCAGCACCAGGTCTGGGGAACTCACAGCTTCCGACCTCTCCCTGGACATTTCTGTCCCCACAACCCACCCACTAACCTTTTGTGTTGGCGGCTCTGTGACAGAACACCTAACAAGAAGCTGTTTGATGGAGGAAGGTTTATCTGGCTCCCAGCTCGAGGGGCACGGCAGCAGGTGGAGAGGCAGCTGGCCACGTTGTATCCACACTCAGGAAGCAGAGAGACGTATGCTGGCGCTCAGCTCACTGCTTCTTTTGTGTTTGGTCCAGGACTCCAGTTCATGGGATGGTGCCCCCCACATTCAGGATGGGTTTTCCCACCCCAGTGGACGTAACCTAGGAACTTCTCACAGACAGGTTCTGAGTTTTGTTTCCATGGTGATTCGGAATTTCATCAACTTGACAATCAAGATAACCTATCACACCTTCTGGACCAACATTATTAATATGTCTTACATTTAAAAGTCTTAAATGAATATTTTTTCTGAGGCTCCAGTACCCACTCCCCTAACCCCCAGCAGATCATTGTGATCACAGTGTCACAGCGCACGTGGATGCGTGCCCACCCGTCTGGGACACCAGGGTCACTGGGCAGCCCTGGGGATGCTGAGCGCAGAGTATCCAAATGTGGGGTCTTATCAAGCCCTAAAAGGAGCTCGGAGCATGGAGAACGTGTTTTGACTCCAGAGCTCCCGAGCTGCCTTCCGCACTACGTGGGAGCCCAGACAGAGGCGGAGCGTGAGACCCGGAAGTCACAATGACGCTCATCACAGACCCAGAGCAAATTGCAGGGCGTGCTTAGCACGTCATGAAGGCTTCTGGGAACACAGAGAGTGCACACTGTGCCTGGAAAACAGTCTTCAAGTCGTCTTTCTTTTTTCTCTTTCAAAAGTAAGGGGGAAATTAGTCTGCTAATCTCCGCATGTGATTCTAAGAAGCAGGTTGTAGGGAGGTGCTTTGGAGACCTCTTCTGTACTCCATGTTGTCTGGGAAGAATGGCAGATTGATTCAGTTTGCACAGAGATGTGAGGTTTTAAGACACTGGTCAATTCCTTCCAGCCAGGCTCTATCCTGCAAGGGACTTGTGTGTCACTGACCCCAGCTCACTGTCTTCAAAGTGGCCCACAGTCTCTCAGTCACCTGCCCCAACTCCAGGGGCATCTATGAGACTGTGTTCAGGCTCCTTTATGGAAAGACACCTGCTGTGCTCCGGCTGGAGGCAGAGAACTCTGGTCTGGGCTGGGCCATCCCGAGCCTCAGGCATCAGGAGCTGAGACCTCGGGGTCCCTACCTGCTTGGTGAAGTTGAAGGCTACCTTCAGCTCTGCAGGGAGGAGAGGACTGGAGAGAGGCCATTGTAAAAGAAGTGCATTTCTGACCTGACCTGTGATCCGCACTGCACTGGACAGTACAGTCCCATGCAAGACCCACTCCCATCTCAGCCAAGCCCATCTCGGCCAAAGTGCGTGGGCACAGATGGGAGCTGACTTGACTCTGGCACCCCTGCTTCAAGCAACCTGAGCTGCATCTATTGCATGACAGTCAATAGTCCTTCTTCCGCCTCTGCAGCCACATGAGCAGAGAGTGCTCCTCTGTGACCAGGCATGCGGCAGTCAATGCCCAGGCAGCTAGGGCTTGTGCCGGATGCCTGGTTGACTCTGTGGCCTTGCTCTGCCCTGCAGCATTTTGCTGAGAGCCACAGAGTTCAAACAGAAGAATCTGCCTCTCTCTCAACCTGGAGGCCAGAAGTCACTGGTCAAAAGCACTGCACTCCCTCAGACCTGCTCCTAGAGGCTTCTCTTTACTCCTGGTGGTTCTGGGCCTTCTCTGGCCTGTGACTCTAACTCTGTAATTCCTGCCACTGTCTCCACAGATACTCAGCCTTTGTCTCAGTATCCCTGTTTTTCTTCGTGTAAAGACTCCAGCCATGGCCTGGAGGGATGGTCCAGTCAACAAGCTGCTTGTTCCATTAGCATGAGCACTAGAGTTCAGGGCCCACCCAGCACCCTGGTAGAGGCCTGGCATGGCAGCTTGCTTGTCCTCCCAGCACTGGAGGGTGGGTGGGTGGAGACTGGAGGGTCTCTGGGGCTAATCAGTGAGCTCCAGGTTCAGGGGAAGACCCTGTGTCAAAAAACAACAAGGAGAAGGACTTGAGGAAGATACTTAGCTTTGACCTCTGGCCTCTACACACAGGCATGCATTCATGCATAAACATGTGCATGCCTACATACACATCCACACACATGTATGCCCATACATGCATGCACACACATGGACTTATGCACACACAAACACACACACACCATTCATACATATGCACACTAAAAACACAGAAGGCACCAGTCACTGGATTAGGGCTCGCTGGGGCCCCTTGGGCCTCACCTTAACTAATGACAGTCATTTGTGTAGATCACCATGTTCTGGGACCCCCTCACAGGGGGCATTTGTCACATTTGGATGACTGGTTTTAATTATCAACTTAATTGAATTGAGAGCTGCCTAGGAGTCGTCCTCAGGACTCCTCACCCTCCCCTGAATCTAGGAGAGAGGGTGTGTCTGCAAGGGCGGTTCCAAAGATGATTGACATGGGAGACAGCAACTGAGGGAGAAAGGCCTCCTTCAAATATGGCTGGCTCCATCCAGTAGACTGGGGCCCAGATGGAAGGAAACCCAGAAGCAGGAATCCGAAGGCTCCAGAGTAAGCTTTCTGCTTCCCACTCACCAAAGGTGAGCAACTCTGCTCCACCACACCCTTTACCCATGATGCTCCACCTCATCACAGCCCAGAAACACAGGCCTAGGCCCCAAGGCCTAAAACCATGAGTCCAAACAAACACTTCCTCCTTTAAACCTTTTCTCTCATGCATTCGCTGCAAGGACGGAAGGTCTAAGCACTCTAAGTACGTCCACGTTGTCTGCTTCAACTAACACGCAGTCCCCAGAGGCCTTGAGGCACCGCCTTTCTGTGCATGCAGGTCCTTTCGCTCTCTCTAGGTCTGAGCACCCCAAGGCTGTTTGCAGCCCCCGCTGTCCCCGCCACCTGGAACACTACAGCCCTGTCTGCCCCTCAGCTAAACCCTTGATGCCAGCAGCAGCATCAGAAGGTAGTACTAAGAGACAGAGAGCCCTGCTCAGACCTGAGGGGCCTTCTAAGAGACCACCTGGTTGGTGCAGCCCATGTGGGGGTGTGGCCTGGAGGGAGGCACAGCCCAGGCTTTCCAGGTTCTAGGTACTGAGGGTGGCTTGGAATGCGAATGGGGAGAGGGTCCCGGACGCCTCGCCCTCCCTTGAATTCAGGCTGCAGCTGCGGCGGGCACGTGAATCTGCCCTCTCTGCGTGTTGCTGTCTCCCCCCCAGGCTGGAATCCACTCCAGGCTTAAAATTAATTTCTCTTCCCCTTCCCAGCGCAGCCTCTCCCGGAACATCCTGTCTTGGTTGCGCAGAACACTCGCTGATTTGTCAGGCTGGGTCCCCAAGCCCCAGGATTCAGATGATTTATGTATGCAGCCAAAGATCTCAGCACTGTCCACGCTGCCAGTCAGAAGGCCCTGCCCAGGGTGTGCACCTGTCCTGCAGAGGGCGGGGGCCAAGTAGAAACCACTGCAGCCCCATCCCAGGTGCTGATGCCAGCAGGAGGCAGACCTGGAGGCCAGTGGCTGGGAGTGAAGGACAGATGGCAGCCCGGTGATGGGAGGGTGTAGAGGAGGTAGCCAGCTCCACCTCCTCTAGGTGAGGTGACCTTGGGGCAGTCACCTGGCTCCTGGAGTCCTTCCTGGAGCTGGATCCCACCTCTCAGAAATGCTCTGAAACCCAGACAAGGTCTCTGTAGACAGAGCTCTGTGTGCAATGAGGTGCTGCCCCGGGTCCTGAGTCCGCTCTGACCTGACCAGGGATAGCAAGTCTCGCTCTGCACACAGGGAAACCTGGAAAGGAAGGTGGTGTGGGCGGGTTGGAGCTGAAGGGAGCCTCTGCTCCCTGCTCAGTCCTCTGCCCCGGGTGGTCCCCCCTTCCCACAGGCACTGCTTCCCAGGGCTTAGGCTGCAGTGCCCTGCAGATGGGCAGGCCTTCCGTCACAACCTCGCTTCCTCCCAGCTCCCGCCCACCTCCCCAGAGTGCGTTATCGTTAGCTTCCCCAAGCACCCTCCCAGCAACCTTTCTCTGTGCCCTGTCCAGGGCTCCAGTGCTTTCCCCGGCTCTGCCCACCCTCGTGAGAGTTCCGCTTCCCAGGTTCCTCCCTCAGAACACACATGCATATGTACACACACATGCATGCACATACATGAACACACACATGCACATATACACACATGCACACGAACATACACAGATACAAATACACATATGGAGAGACATATATACACACAAATGCACCCACACATTCGCAGATACATGCACACACATATATACACATAGATATACTCACATATGCCCACACAGACACAGACACAGACACACATACACACACACATACACACACAAACACAGATATACACACAAAGACACACATACAGGTACACATGCATACACAGATACATACACAAATGCATACACACACACACACACACACACACACACACACACACAGAGACTAGACCCTGCCACACGCACACACCTTCAGATCCAAAAGTGGGCATTGTTGGGTCCCTTCTCTCCCCCTCTTGCCTGGTCTTCTGAGTTGGGTCTCCCTGAGCCCTGGTCTCCTGTTTCCTCAGCTGGGAAAATGCCAACAAGCCCCAGTGATCCTCCTATCTCTGACCCCTTTAGAACCAGGTAACAGGCATGTACTGGCTTGTCCTGGAGTGCTGGGATCTGAACTCGGATCCTCATGAGTGCTCGAACAAGTGCTCTTAACCACTGAGGCCTCTCTCTAATCCACAGTCCTCTGTTTGGAGACCTGCCTCCCTTGCTAGTGACTCACATAAACTCACTCCCTGTGAGTTTGGCATCTGCCCAATCTGCACTAGTCAGGAAAACCCAGACTGGGCTGAAGTAACAAGCAACCCCAAGGTCATAGGGGCTTAAGAGCACAAAGGTTAATTTCCACTCACTATCGTGGTGGGCCCTATCCCCTCAGCTCTTCCCACTGAGGATGCATAGGCAGAGCCCAACCAAGTAGCCCATCGCCAGTGGCTAGCCAGTCCCAGCCTCTGCTCCAAGGCTGGAACCTCAGATTCTCAGTTCTCCTTAAACCTAATGGTTCAGACTCCATGCCACAAGGCTGGCCACCGTGGCCATGAGACTCCTGCACAAGCTGGACCAGAAGTTCCTCTTTTGTAGATTGCAGGCCCACCTGCCATGAGAAGCAGGCTCCCCCACAGTGTGTCCTGCAGGCTGCATGCCATATTCCCTGCAGAGACGGGGGAGATTCATTTGTTTCATAACCCTTCCTAGATATCGTGGATGTTAAAGTGCTGTCTGGAAGCCAGGTAAAAGAAAACGCTGGAAATGTTTGCACGCAGGGCCGAGGCGGCGAGTGGACAGGAAAACACCCCCCTAAATGGGCTGGCAAACTATGTGGCTGGGGGTGTTTCCGTTGCCAGCTGAGTTGTGACTCTCAGCAACCATCTCCTAGCAACCGTGCATGCGGGGTACCTTGCTCTGCCGGGATGGGCGGCTGGGACAGAGGCTTTGGGGCGAGAACAAGGCAGCCTGGTGGGGGTGGCCCCAGGATCTCCAAGAAGGAGGGAGTCCGCAGAGACCCTCATACTGTCCCAGAAGTGTCCTCCTCCTCCACAGCTCATGCCTCCGTTGTGGGTGCTTATGCTGCAGTCTTAGATGTCTGTGTCCCAGGGTTTGCTGGTAAGCAGTGGGGCTGGCGTTGCTCTGGGTGGAGGCTTGTTGGCCTCCGGAAATGGTGAGCCGTGGTGAGTCCTGGGATGAAAGCACAGGGGAAGTCTACCTTTCCCACTGCTTAGAACCTAACAGGCACCCGACAGTCTGTGCCTGTTTCCCAGTCTGCAGCATTGAAGAATTCCTTACTGGATAGTAAGGCGTTGATGAGACCCTTGACTTTCAGAAGAGACTGGGCACTTAAGGATTAAGCCCAGGGACCCAGAGACTAAAGTAAAGTGTCACATGCACATGCACATGTACATGAACATATACAAATACACATATGCAGATACATATATACACAGATACACCCACACATACCCAAGGAACGAGCCCTGGTTCCAGACATAGACACTTCCCTGCTTAAAGCATCCTGTTACAGGTCAACCCTGTGAGGAGACCTCATCAGAACACCATGGAAAGAAGCATGTAAGGACCTCTCCTAGATGGCCTAGCTGGTCACTCTGTGACAGGTTTTAGCCCCGTCCATTTGCCAGAACCAGCAGTGAGACCTGGGGGTCTTTCTTACAAACCCTCCAAGTCTGTGTGGCTGTGGGGACCCCAGAATCTGTGGCTGGCATCAGAAGGGAGGTGGGGCAGCCCTGCTTAGCCACCCCTCATGAGGATCAGTCCCTCAGGCTTCCCCCATGGGCCACCAGGCAAGCTGGAAGGCGGAGGCGACTCTCTGGGTGGTGACATTTGCAGAGCTGACCTTCAGGCATGGGATGCAGGCAGAGAGGCTGTGGGTGTTGGGCCAGTCCCCTACTGGGCCCCATGCTATGCATCACACTCAGGACAATGTCCTGTGACCCACTCAGCACTAAAAGCATCCCTATGTCCCGACCCCCAGTTGTGATGACCACAAATGTCTCCAGGTGTTAAGAAATGTACCTGGGTGGCAGAGGGGGCAGGAGCACCCCAGGCTGAGTAAGGATGGCTGAATGTCCTATGTCTCTGAGGCAGGCCGGCTGACCACTGAGTGTATAGGAGACCTGCTAGGAAGGGTCTGAGCAGGGCACAGGCTCTGCTGTCCCTGTGAGAGCCAGGATATCCCAGAGAATGGCAGGACCGGAGACACTCTGAAACACCCCTACACACACACACACACACACACACACACACACACACACACCACGCACACACCAGAAACTACATCGTCCTCAGACTGCAGTGGGACCTGTGTCTGGCTCCATTCCCTGGGGAGAAAGACAGAGGGGAGTCCTACGTGAAGCTTGCCAGGAGGATAAGATGATGCCTGACTTGAGCCATCAGATCCATCTGTCATTTCGCATGGGTGGTTGACTGTTCATCAGCCCCACCACCATTTCTGGTCTGACCACCCCATAGACCCGGGTCCCTCAGCAACTCACCCGCCAGCTGTAGAGGGCCATCCGCAAGGCTATAGGCCTCAGGCTGAGCTCTCCCCTGCCTGGGTTCCAGGGCTCTGCTCTGAGTGACCAAGGCCAGACTCTGCCTACAGGGACAGGGGCGTGGATTTAGCTGGACTTCCTGCTGGCTCGTCCTATTAGGTTCCACGGCCTAGGTCTGCTGCAGAGCAGCAGACAAGCAGCCCCCACCCACATCCAGCCATGTCCCTGGCTCTGTGTACCCAGCCTGGATCCCACCCAGCTGGGGAGGGGGTCTCAGGTGGAAGAAATCCCTAGGGTCCCTCACACCGACCACCTCTGATTCTCTCATTCTGGAACAACTGCCCAGTAGAAGTCTCTGGAAATGCCTGGTCTGCTTGATACAGTACTCTGACCACTGAGTGCGGAGTGACCGAGCACTGGAATGAAGCCAGTGCAGTCAGAGGATCTCCACGTCCCATGAAAGAGCGAAACTTCAGGAGATGTGAATGACTGAAGGCACCATGTTGCAGCCTCCGGGAGCTAGGCTGCCTGGAGTGGGGGGCAGAGGGAATGTCCAGCTCCATACCTCTTCCCCTCCCAGCTTCCTTTTTTTATGTATGAGTTTTATGCCTGCAAGTATGTAAGTGCACCAGTGTCATGCAATGCTTGTGGAGGACAGAGGAGGGCGTTGGATCTCCAGGAACTGGAGTTACGGACAGTTGTTAGCCATCATGTGGGTGCTAGGATTCGAACCCAGGTCCTCGTCCTCCAGTGCTCCTAACCACTGAGCTATCTCAGCCCTGACCCCACCTTTGACAACACAGACTGTGCTGTTTCACATGCTCCAGCTGTGACCAACCTGCCTCCTTCCTTCCTTTACCCCCTTCCTGTCAGGGCCCCGCCCCACTTCCTGTCAGCCCCCCCCCCGTGTTACTATGGCAACATTACAATTATTCCTGAACACACAGCCTGACTCTTAACTTTAGTTCTAAAGAGTATGCCTGGAACTTGGGGGTACCCAGTCCTCCACTGCCCGGAACTTGGGGGTACCCGGTCCTCCGGGTATCTTCTGGAACTGTGTTGCTGAACCAGGCTTCACCCGTAGTTTTATTCAAAACCATTTCTTGAGCGTCAACTGGGGAACTACAAGCTTTGAGTTCACCTCATCAGACAAGGCCGGAAACATCCCATGCACAAAGGTCAAGTATTCTTCTCAATCTTCATGGTTTTCAATTAAAATACGCTGCCTTGGGGGTGGAGAGACCGCTCAGCACTTAAGAGCACCAGCTGCTCTTGCGGAGGACCCAGGTTTGATTCCCAGCACCCACGTGACAGCTTACAACCATCTGTCACCCCAGTTCTAGGGCCTCCAACGCCCTCTTCTGACCTCTGCAAGTATTGTGTGGCACAGATGCACTTACACACATGCAAACAGTATACTCATACACATAAAAAAAATCAATCAATAAAATATTTTTCAAAAGATGCACTGCCTTTTAGCAGTTTGATTTGTTAATTCTCAAGCACATCCACATTCATTCACTATCTTGCATAGAACGGCAAACGAGATTCGAGGGATCGAGGTCAGGTGCCCAGGTCACAAGGGCAGAGGGCTCAGGGAGTTGGTTTGCAGTAGCCCTGTGGTACAAGGTTCATTAAGTCATCAGTCCAGATATAAAACTCTTTCCTACTTCTCAGGCACCCACCCTGTGCCCGTGCTGGACCCCTGTATGTGTTCGGGAGTGTGGCAACCTGGGCCCGCCCTCCTGGTGCTTTGGGGTGACCAGTGGTGTAGGTAGAGATGGCCAGGAGATAAATCAAACAGATGTGTCTCCAGGAAGGCCTGTGATGCTCAGGACACAACCAGTACTATGTGGACCAACGGGGACAGCTGGGATGGTGGGGATGGTGGGGACAGCCCTCCCAAGGGGGCCTGGAGCTCAATATACTAAGCAGAAGCCTAGAGATGCTCAAGGGAGGTGGGGAGATGGTCCATCCTGTACCCCAATGTGGGAGTAGGGGAAGGCCCTCACAAGTAGGGCTTGTTATTGATAGTATTGAGATGAGGTCATCCCCGTGGGGTGCTTCCTCGCCCCTGTGGTGAGTCCTGGAGAGGCGAGGGCATGTGTTGGTACAGAAGAGGACTGTGAGAGAGAACAGAGATGTGGGTGTCCATCTTCATGGGCAGTCATCATGCAACAGCCATCCCAGAGCACGGAGAGCAGACAAACAGGTCAGTGGACATCTTGTTTATTGAAACCAAGGCAGGGGTTTATATAGGGAGGCCTACCTGGCTATTTCTGAAGGTGGGAAAGTTCAAGGCGGGGTCTTTAGGTAAAGCCAGGAAGGTTGTAGGGCCGATGTGGAATTAAGGATCGAGGAAACGAAACCCAAAACCTGGCTTTTGTCTGGGGTGATCTTTGTTGGGGGAAAGAAGATTAAGCAACTGCTGAGGAACAAGGATGTCGAACCTGCAGCGGCTTCCTGGGACCTAGGCCATAGCTTCAGGCAGAGCAGGCCGGGCAACTGTTGGGGACACCAAAGAGCGGTAGGAAAGCCGAGAAGCTGCCTCTCGGGTGGGGTGACCTGGGCATTTCCCAGCCCTGAGAGCCCTTGCTGGGACGGGGAGGCCTAGGGTGGGCCAGCGGTGGACAGGACAGCAGCCCCTGTGCTGTGGCAGGGGTTCCCTGATGTGTCATGCTGGGTTCCAGAAGGTTCTAAAGAAGGCTGTGTTCATCTTGACTCATGCTCTGAGGTGCTATCTGTCTATCCTGGTGGGGATGGCATGGCGGTGGGGACGGCGTGGCGGTGGGGACGGCGTGGCGGTGGGGACGGTGTGGCGGTGGGGACGGCGTGGCGGTGCGGGCAGCTCTTGGTCTCAGCAGCAGGCATGTGAGGCTGCCTGTTCACATCTAGATAGATCGATCAGGAAGCAGAGACAGACAGGAGCAGACCAGCCTGTCACCCTCAAGGCCCGCCTCCCAGTGACCCATTTCCTCCAGCCAAAACACACGTCCCAGAGGGTCCACCACCTCTCAAAACAGAGCCACTGCTGGGGACCAGGTGTTTGAGCACATGAGCCTGTGGGAGACCCGTCACATTCAAACCTTGACAGTGTCCTTAGAGGAGGGAACCAGGGAAGGGGGCAGAGCCTAGGGTGGCCTGTCCACAGTCCAAGGGATGCCTGAGGCCCACAGAGTTACAAGAGCAGGAAGGGTGTCTCCTGGAGCCTACAGAAGGAAACTGTACCAAGCCTTGGTTTTAACCCCCTCAGACCCATATCAGGCTATTGACTCATGAGACTGTAAAGAAATTAATGTCCGTTGCATTCAACTAAAACTGGTTATTCTAGCAGGTCGAACAAATCCAATGTCTACCCCTTTAGAATGGTTCCTAGACTGGAATCATTACTGCCCAGAGGGACCCAGAACAAGGCCGAGACTGGGTTAGGTGCAGAAAGCGGCAGTCCCTGTCCAAGAATCGGCATGTGCGGAAGAAGGATGCAGGGCTCGGAAGTACACAGGGGGTCAGAGCCTGCCACAGCTCAGCCCTCATCTGGCTCCTGCCATCTCCTGAGGTCACCCACACACAGGGCGTGCCCCCTGCCCCGTGTGACGTCCGCCTCCCCTTGGCTTGCTGGATTTGTTCCACTGTGACCCCAACACCCCAGAGAGCCTCAGGAGTGATCCAGGGCTCTGTGGGGTCTTCTGCCCAGTTTCTCCAGCCAGGTTATTCTTACCAATGGGGAAAATGGTCACGATTCTGTGGGGACTGATTTAACCCAGGTAGGCGCTGGCTGCTCGTGAGCTTGGTGATTATACAGATTATTATCCTCCTGACCTCTTCTCTGAGCACCGGGTTTGTGCTTTATGACTTCATTACAGAGTCCCAGTCACGCACACGTCTTTAGGCAGGGGAGACCCAGGCTGCAGACTGGCCAAGGCCCTCCTGCTCTGGGACGTTATGCTGGACATAAACACTGGTTCCACTCTGGGGACGCTGGTTCTGGCTCTGACCGTTTCTCCCTGTATGGGCTCCTTTTGCGCTTTAAAATCACCCTGATGTGTCTCCTGTCACACTGACCGTCTGACATGCCCCTGTGGAGAAGGCAAGGGGCGTGTGGTTCTTCTCTGTGGAGGAGGGAGGCCAAAGTGCTGTCCACATCTAACAGCAAAGCTTCGTGTGTTCATCTTGCATGCGCAAGGGGCAGACCCACCTTGATCCTGGAAACCTTGGCTCTTATTCTGGTCATGCGCAAGGGGCAGACCCACCTCGATCCTGGAAACCTTGGCTTTTATTCTAGTCACCGGCTCGTTCCGAGTCCACTGTGAGACCTGTTTCAGGTAGCTGAAGTTGTTTCTGTTTTCGCTTCACACCCCAGGAACCCAGAGCCAAACCTGTGTCTTTAGCTGTTCACAGCCTCCTTTCGCCCAGATCCTCTTGCTCCTGGCACGTGTGTGTATGCGTGTACACGCATGCATGTGTGCGCGCGTGTGTGGTGGGTACGGAGATTAGAGGCCAGTGTTAGCTTTCATTTCTCAGATGCCGTCCATCTTGTTTAGACAGGGTCTCTCAAGGGTTGCTGCTGGCCAAGTAGGCTAGATTAGCTTGCAGTGAGCCCCAGGGGTCTTCCCGTCCCACCTCCCCAGGACTGGGGTTGTGAATTCACACCTGGGTTCTGGAAATAGAATTGAGGACCTTTTGCTTGAGAGGCCAGCACCTGACTCAAAGCCTCAACTCCAGCAACTCATACACACACACACTCACACACTTACATACACACATTCATACAGTCTCACACACATGCACACACATACACCCACATTCACACATAAACACACACACATACACTCTCACACATATACACACATTCACACACACACACACGCATACACTGTCTGACACACCACACACACGGATACTATACATACTCACACACACCACACACATGCACACACACACATACACTCACACACACCATACACATGCATGCACACACACTCACACTCATACACGCATACAGCCTCACACACCACACACATGCATACACACTCACATACTACACACACTCACACTCGGTGCTCAGTGACTTGTTGACTGGGAACTGGTCCAGGCCTGGAGGACTCAGGCCTCTTCCTCTCCCCATGACCTGGTCCTCCCCCTGCGCCAGGCCCTCAGGCTCCCAGCAGCCACTATCTTTGGCTCTGCTGCACCCTGCCCTCTGCTGTGTCCCCTCCCCGCCCCTGGCAGAAATCAGTGCTGTACCCCCTACACCGGGGGCCTCCTCTCAGGGCCGTGGGAGCTGCTTCTCGCGTCTCTGAGGGAGCTCAACCCAGTGCAGTGTGAGGCCTCGAGGTGAGCTTCCTCTCTGGGTCATTCGTTGGAGCTGGGGTACCGATCACGGTGCCTGCCGGGGCGTGTCGGATCCAGTGGCGACGTTTAGCTGTCTCTGACCTACAGAAGTGGCTGTTTTCAGGCCGTGCCTCTGGAGCAGGCTCAGTACCTTGTTCTGAATCCTGTGGAACCTGTATACCCACGCCATGAATGGGCTTGTCATTTACAGACATGCAGCAAAGGACCAGAACAGCCCAGAGTCCATCCCTAACGTCACCCAGGCTCAAGAGAACCTCCTGGGGTCCCCACAATGTGTGTCCACCTTGCACTATGAAAGCAGCTACCCTGGGCTCTGTGCCTCTCCACTGCTCACCTCACACAGGGAGGAGTGTCGTTCCAGGGCCCGGGACAGAGCCAGCCAGCTGCTCCATCTGCCCAGATACCACTCACAGGAACCAAGCATCTGTTCTGTAGCAAGCAGGGGAGGCCAGAGGACTGGGTCCGTCCGGGACACCGGGGGCTGGACGGACCACAGAGCCGTGCAGCCAGAACCCAGAGGGGAACAGGGCTTAGCTCAGCAGCCCCTCCCTCTGCCCCCACCCTCCCTCCATCTGAGGTTCTGCCAAGGGCTCGTCCAGTGGCCATCTCAGGCCTGGTAGGAACAAGCCACCTTTCCCTCCCTCTTCCTGTCCCTTGACCAGAGGCTGGGGCACAGAGGGAACAGCAGGAGCTGCTGTGACCAAGCCCCCGCCCCTTTCCAACCTGGACACTACAGCCATGACCTTGCTTGCTGTTTTGAGTGTTGGAAGTCCGTGGTGGCGGGTGGCCAGGGTGTGCGCCCAGTGCTTCTCACTGTGACAGAACACCAGAGGCAATGCACTTATGAAGAGCAAAGGTTCATTTTGGTTTGTGGCAATGGAAGTTCCTGCTTGGTGTTGAATGGTTCTGTACTTTGGCTTCTAGTGAGGATGAGCATCATAGGAGAAGCAGCCCCCTTTGAGGACGGGTTCCCAGCAACCTGGGGACATCCCCCAGCACCTCTGAAGCAAGCCTCGCATGCCTCGCCTCCCACAGGTGGCGGCCTGACTTGTAGCTCGAGCTGCATCCCTCCAGCCGGCCTGTGCTCTCCTCTGTGCTGCTCTATGTCCACCCTTTCCTTTTCTGACAATGACCCTGGCTGTACTGCATTAAGGATCATCACCCTCCACTGTGAACACATCTCGTGTCTCAGTTATGTGCACAGTGACCTGTTACCACACCCAGTCACATTCACAGCTGCCGCAGCTAGGTCTTCAACCTCTCAAAGCACTGTGTGCCACTGGGGCTCTCTAAACCTTTGGGGTTCTGTACTTTGTTTATAAAAATTGAACAATGTGCTGGGGCTGAAGAGGTGGATGGGGTTAAGAGCACTTGCAGCTCTTGCAAGGACCTGGGTTTGGTTTGGTTCCCAGCATTCACAATGAGTGACTCACAGTCCCCGTAACTCCAGCAACGCCACCTTCTGGCCTTCTTGGGTACTACACTTACGTGTGCAAACACACACACAGACGCACACTGATTAATCAATGTAATTAAAAATTTTAATGGTCGAAGTCATAACTTATTTGGGAAATGCTGACATGTCAAGTGCTCCCAAGGTTGGAGCCAACACACTGTGCACTCGGTGGCTTCTAACCCAGACAAGCTCACACACTGCGTTAGAGACGTATATACAGACGCTTCCCTCAGCTCTGTTTGTAGAACAGGAAATTACAAGCAGTGGGAGTCTGCAGTGGCTAGAAAAGAGGACAGAATGGGGCCTCTTCACAGTGGAGTACTATTTAGCAGGGAAAATGGGTGACTGGCAGCTTAGGATCATGGTAGATGCATCTGGCCTTCCACTCATTCTGGCACAGAATACCCACAGCCCCAGAAAGTCTGGAGTGATGCTGTCCTTTTATGCTAATGAGTTGACAGATGGTTTTGGGACAGGGCTAGTCATGAGAAAGATCAAGGCAGAACCCAGGGATAGACTCTTGGCCACCCTCATCTCCTGCTCCTGCATGCATCTGCAACTGCCAGCAGGACACAGCCATGCCCTGTGAGGAAGATACTGGTCCACCTGCCCCCTCCTCAGACCTCAGCCCTAGGATGAGAAAAGCGTCCTGCACCCACACAACCCAGCCCTGAGGCTGTCCCCACAGAACATCTTTACCCTAGGGTGACATCCCCAGAGTGGGGCACCCAGCCCCCCAATGCCCGCACCACCATCTCCTTCCCCCGAGTCTCAGCAGCACACTCCCCTCTGGCCTGCCATCCCTGTCCACAACCCCACTGTGGGCGCCATTGGCAGCTGGCGGGTGGAGAGGATGGAGGCGTTTTAGTGGCACGCAGTTTCTAGCTACCGAGTGTTGCCAGGAGAATGGAAAATCACCTTTATCCTTCACTGGAAATGAGGGCGATTTTCTCGGTAGCCTAGAAGGCCCGCGTCCCGATGGCTTGGCTACCTGGAAATCTGCCACAAATCACACTGTCCCCAGGATACCCTCCCGGATTGCCTGGGCCACTTCGCCCACCTTTTGCAGTTTTTCTTTCCCAAAGCACAGCTTGATTTAGGGTAGAAATGGAGCATGAGAGATGTGGGAACGCAGAGGTAGCCCTGAGGTCAGACGTCAGCTGTCCCTGAGCTGAGGGGTCCTGTCACCTTCCCCTGGGGTCACCACAGGGAGCCCCCAGAGGGGTGGCTTGCAGCACATTTAGATAAATTTATGCCTCCTGACGGAATGCCATCCTAGGAGGCACTCACCACGTGAAAGTAAAGGAACCTATGCTAAGGACACAGCCAGCCCCTCCACGACCTCCCCAGGGGCACCCAGGGCCTTTGTCCATTCTCAGTGCCCATGTGTACCCCTCCATCTGCACTGAACTCAGACCTGTCTGAGGAGCCAAGAAAAGTCAGTTCAGTGTCTCCCTCAGAATGGAGACTTCCGTGATTCCCCTCCGTCCTCACAGGCCTGGACACCCTGGCAGACAACTGACTCCAATGGCTCCCCTGAACCCTGATCCTGTGTCCTTGGTCTCTGGTCTGTGGAGGGTCCTCACTCTGTGTAGAAGGTCTAGGGCAGCTGAAGTGCCAGCCTTGATGCCCCTTCTACTGCGGGCAGAGCTGTGCATACCATCACAGAGTTCTCCAGGTCCACTCCAGCCACCAGGGCCACTCATCCACTCCTCCTGGCACTTTGTCCACTCAGAAAGTGGTTGTTCTTAGAGGCAGGGACAGCAAGAAGGAAGGGCCTGTTGGAGCTTCTTCCTATCCCAGGATCCTGCACTTTATTTGAGAAGCTTAGGGACAGGTGGGATTGACCTGAGGTCAGAGACATGACTGTGCCACCTGTAAGACCATGGCCAGGAAAACCTGACTGGTGGTAAACCAGGCATGCCTTGTACCTGGGCAGCCAGAGTGGCCTGCCTTGGAGTCTGCAGCAGCCTCCTAAAGGAGGTGAAGGGCTGGTGGATGGCTCAGTGAGTATAGTACAGGCTGCATTAGCACAAGGATCTGAGTTCAGATTCCCAGGACCCACAAAAATAAAAAGACTAGGTCTGATGGCACATGCATATAATCCCCCCACGAGGGAGGTGCAAAAGTTAGGGCCCTGGCGCTTGCCAGTCAAGCGGCCTAGCTGGATCCGTGAGCACCAGGTTCAGTGAGACACAGCCTGTCTCAAAAGTAAGGCAGAGAGCAGTTGACAACAGCTAACATCAAGCTCTGGTCTCACACATGTGCACTAAGAACACACACATGCACACGCACACACACCACAGACACATATCTCATACATGTACACATATGCATAGGTGGCCACCTGTCACCAGGTCCCTGTCCTTAGTGTCAGCCGCTGGTCTCCGCTGACCTCTGGGAAGGCCCGGCCATAGCTGTGCCTCTAGGTGCATCTGCCCAGGCTGTCGCATGCATCCTGGGAAAAACAGATGGCCGATACCAGAGCTGGGAGCCCCTCAGTAGAAGGAGGGGGCACCCCTCAGTGCCCAGGGAGCAGAGCAGGGTTTCCAGGAAAGCTTCCTCCCATGAGGCCCAGAGCACTGTGGGACTGCATTTCCACCAAGCTGGCTCTGTGCTGAGGCTGGAGCGATGCCCAGATGGCAGGTAGTGGGTGGCAAGTCCACCCCGAGAGGCTACCCGGCCCTCCCCTCCCAATACATACCTCCTGTCCCTGACCCTTCAGTTCCAGGTTGGACTGAGGTGTGCCCAAGGCAGAGAGCAGACAGGACACTCCATCCCAGGCCACACCTGGCACCTATTAGCTCAGGGCAATGTCCTGAGACTTACAAAGATGGTCAGAATACAGCATGGCCCTCAGAGACAAAGGAGGTCAAAGAGAATACAGGACCATGTGGCCCAGTACAGCCTAGGATGCAGGCAGAAACTGTAACGGTCAGGGTTCTGGATCCTTGGCTTCCACAGGTAGGAAGGAGCCTTCTGATAGCAGGATTCAGCCCACCCAGGAGCAGCTGACTTGGTCTCAGAAGTCTAACAGGATCCCTGACCCTGGGTCCCTCAGAGGGAAGGTAAAGGGGAAGGTCAAAGGAGCCAGGACCCCTCTATGCAAAGGCCCTGAGGCCATTTTGTGTACATGCTAAGTCCTCCTCAGAGAGAGGAAAACCCAGAAAGGGTGAGTTGTCAAATACAGAGTGGGCTGGTTTTCTCTGTAGAACTGTGGTAGCTCAGCCCAAACTTCCAGCTGCCGCCCACGCAGGTGCCCTGACAGCATAGTTCTGAGAGGCTGCCCTATCTCCACTTATTGTCTGGAGACCACTCAGCTGCCAATGGGCTCTTCCAACAAGGCTCTTCAGTGCCAATATTTAAAAGCATCTTTTTATCACTGTGAGGTGAGCAAGAGGATAATGGATTTTCCCAGAGGAACCCTTTAAATAGCCTACTTCCAGCTCAGGGAGATGACAATGTAGATAAAAGCTCACTGCTAAGCCTGAGGACCCGAGTTCAATTCCTGGGACCCACATGGTAGAAGAACACTGATTCCTTCAACTTGTGCACTCATCTTCCCACACATGCACGTACACACACACGCACGCGTACACGCACACACACGCACATGAACACACAGATGAATAAGTATAATTTAAAGCCACTTCCAGCCCCAGCATGGAGGCACACACTTTAATCTCAGCCCTTGGGAGGCAAAGGCAGGCAAATCTCTGTGGGTCCAAGGCCAACCTGGTCTACATAGGGAGTTTTAGGCCTGCTAGGGCTACAGAGAGACCCTGTCTCAAAAAGACAGAAAAAAAACCCACTTCCACTAGTGGGTTCTGGAGAAAATGGAGGGTCAGGGGGTAGCTGGATAGAAGTTAAATTCAGCCCCCAAAAGGAGTGTGTGTCTGGAGCGTGGTCCTTTCCGGGCATGACTGCTGTGGGCACTGAAGACAGATCTGGTCGCCCACTCGCGGAGCACAGAGGTTGGAATTGCATGGGTCTTGGGCACAGTGAGTTCAGGGTTCGAGTTCTCCGCCTCCATCCCCTGCTGTGGAGTGTTTGCTGTGGGACAGCTCCCAAGCTTTCTCTGAGAAGTCATTGGAAAGAAAGATCTGGAAGATATGGCCCCTGGTGGCATGACTCATTGAGACACTGAGACAGCCTGCGTGGGGCGAGGCTCTTTGGTCCCAGAGCATAAAGGGTTGAAGGGTGAGGGCCCAGTGAGATAGCAACGTCAAGGGCTGAGTGCTGGACCTGCAGACGGGCGTCCTCAGGGGCTCTCCACAGAGAAGCCCTTTCTATGCCCACTACAAGGTCACAGCAGTGACCAGGGCACAGAGCCAGGGCAGCTTCTTCCTTTTTATTCTGTCTGGGACATCGGCCTCTGGGTGTCCCGACACTGAGGGTGGGTCTTCCTCAGTTAAACCTTTGTAGAAACTCCCTCGAAGTCATGGCCAGAGGTGTGTCTCCTGGGTGACTGCAGCTCCTACCAGGCTGACAAGAGGAGGCACCAGCATCCCTTATCCTGTCACCAGCATCCCGCTACGGAATCAGCCTTGTTCTGTCTGCCTGCCACAGCCCTGGGCATTTCTCCCCGTCTCTCCATCGTCCCCTGCCCTCCCTGTGCATTTTAGAATTCACTTTATCAACTTACACCAAAACACGGCAGCCTCCACGGGGCAGCAACAACCCTATCAGTCTTCATTAGACTCTCACTGACCCAGAATGGGCTGGTTTGGGGGAACTTGAGGCCTTTGTCACCGTGCCTGCCGACCGGGAGTGGGGAGACGTTTTCTAGTTGACATCGGCCTTCCTTCCATCTTGTCTTCCAAGCAGGCCTTGTGGTGACCCTGCCAGGAGCCCCCACACTGTTCTTTTAATCCAGTCGCTGCCAGTGGATATTTCTTCAAACCGCTCTTGCTAACTTTGCTGACTGAGGAATCTCACTTCTGATTTCTCAGAGAACCTCGCTGAATCCTGTATTGAACAAATAATTCCTGTATTGAAGGTATCACCTATGCCTTCTCTTGCTCTCGGCATCCTCCCTCTGCTGGACCTGTGTCGAGCCCTTAAAGGGAAGAAGGGCAGGAAGGTACCCTCCTGCTCCTGATCTAAGGTGTGATTTCCAAATTTCTGTTGATTCGGGGCTTCAGACGAACAGATCACCAGGTTGAAGTATTTTGTTCTTTTCCTGGTGTGCTGAGATGTTTTGACTTAAACTTAAATAGATTTGGGCTTGTCCTTTCTTCTTCTATTTAAGACAGGGTTTCATGTAGCCCAGGCTGGCCTCAAATTCCCTAAGTAGCTGAGACTGGCCTTGAGCTCCTGACCCTCCTGTCTCTATGACCCAAGTGTTGGGGTAACAGGCATGCACCAGCACACCTGACTTATGGATATATTAAGTTTCATCAAGTACTTGTTTCTATCATTTGGGAAAAGAATGTGGCCATTGTCCTTTGCTAATTAATAGCATTAATTGATTTTCCGTTAGCTCACCGAAAACCCAGCTTGTAATACTGACGTGCTTAATCTCCCAATATGTTGCTATATTCCGTTTGCTGACTGTGTTTGAGACTTCTCAGCTCACACACACTCGGAGCCTGCCTCCTGCTGCTCCTACAGATCTCTCAAGGCAAGCCAGGGAGGTACTCTTGGGCTCTGGGAGATGTGGCTTGGGTGGGCCTCCTTGGGTGAAGTCGACAGAGGGAGGGATCAGTTGTGGGTCAGGACCATGGGGGAGTGGAGCTCCTCTGGGGGTAGACCAGGCTCAGAGACCTGACTGAGCCTCAGGCCTTTCTTTTTTTTTTTCTGAGACAAGATCTCGTTATGCAACCTTGGCTAGCCTTGAACTCGCCCTGTAGACCAGGCTGGCCTTGAACTCATAGAGATCCATCTGCCTCTGCCTCCCAAGTGCTGGGACTAAAAGGCAAGCACCACCACATCAGCTAGCCTAAGGCTTTTCAGTGCAGAGTCTTACAGTCTGGTTGGAGAGGAGGTCTGGATGGGACTCTTTCATGTCTCATGTCTTCCCAGGTTGCTGTGCCGACTTCTGCCTATACCCGGTTCTTGTTTCACTACATACACACAGCCAGGCACAGGGCTTATGGGGTGTGATGGGCCTCAGTCAACAGCTCCTATGTGTCTTTGCCCATACCTTCCCACTCCACTGTCCACAGCCGGAGGTGAGCCTGTCTGCTCTCCCAGACTGCCCCAACTGCCCAGGCAGCAACGAAAGTTTAGAACGCCGTCTGCAGGGCCTCTAGAGGGGCAGTTAGCAGACAGCATGGGCTGAGAGCCAGCAGGGACCTGCTGACTTCGGGAGCAAATCTGACTCACCCCATCTGGAAGCCCTGGAGGTCTTGCAGCAGGGACCTTCCCCGACAAGGGCAAAGGGAAGGGGAGCGCCCCGCGTAATGATCTGGTGTGAGATGTCTCTGCAGGTCCGCAGGCTCGAACACCCAAATCCAGCCGCAGCACTGTTTCAGGAGGTTGGAGTCACTTAGAAGGTGGAGCCTGGCCAGAGGCACTGGGTCCCTGGGGGTGGGCCTTGAGGGTTATAGCCCGACCCTACTTCCTGTCCC
Source organism: Eospalax fontanierii (assembly GCA_035773235.1). Taxonomy (NCBI): domain Eukaryota; kingdom Metazoa; phylum Chordata; class Mammalia; order Rodentia; family Spalacidae; genus Eospalax; species Eospalax fontanierii. The sequence goes on from CM069526.1 coordinate 3,510,951, forward strand.
ATATGTGCCTTCTAATCAGCCCAGATGTGAGCAGGCAGCCTCCTGGTGCCACTGCTACCATGAAGACCCACTCCGGGGCCATGGGACCGCTTTGAGGGATTCAGCCCTCAGATGAAAATAAATCCTTCTTCCCTCTAATTGCTCTGTGTCAAGTATTTGACAAGACAGGCAACTGAAAAGCTGGATAACAGCTCCTGTCCCAACGTCTCCTCCCAGACAGGCAGCCCGTGGTGGGACATGTACCGTAGAGTTAGGTGGCAACTCCCATATCAGACCCCCCAGCCCTGTGGAGCCATTGCAGTTGAACAGGGGTGCCTGGGCAGCGGAGTAGAGTGGGCCAACACTAGCTGAGAGCAGAGAGCATGACGGCAGGCCAGAGCGAACACCCCTCTTTGGAGAGAAGCAAGAGAGCTCCCCAGATGTGGGTCTAATCTTAATCTCAGCAGCTGGAAGGTGGAGGCCTGAGAGTGGTCAGCTGGCCTCAACTGGCAGGCTGGTCTTGTTCAAGCCTTATCAACTGGCCACTCTCAGGACTGATGGAGACAGACTGTTTGTGGAGCCTACCTAAGATAGCTAGCCTGCCCAGCCTGAGAAAGTACCTGAAAGGGAGGACCTTCATTCAGTCACTCATGGACACCAGACCTGGTGCCAAGTGAATTCCCACAATTGTGTTGAGCAGATTTCATGTAAAAACCCAAAGTCCCTTCCCTCAGTCGCAGATGCCGGGTTCCGAGGAGGCTTCTGCCCCTGATGGTACCTTGAATAGAGGATGCGTTCCCTGCCTGGCGCAGGTCTGGCTCTGGCTCGTTTTCTTACACGCTAAACTCCTTCTTTTTTCTGCTCTCCGAAAACTAACACCCGCCCTGCCTCTCCGCCCTCGCGTGCCCTGTGTGCCCTGTCTATTTCAGGGAAACGAGGAGGGGTAGAGGCCACATGGGCCAAGGACGTGTCAGGGTTCAACTGGGCAAAACTGGGCACTCCTCGGGCCTTCTATGGACTCATGACAGCGCCAGGTGTCCTCACAGCTGGTCAGAAAAGGAACTCCCCATGGCTTCTGTGGCAAGACCACTCATAGTTCTGGGGCGTGTGTGTGTGTACATGCCAGTGTGTATGGATGTTCACGTGTGCACACATGTAGGATGTAGAGAGCTGCAGTCAGTGCTCCGTGTCTTCCTCTACCTCTCTCTCCACCATGTTTTTTGAGACAAAGTCTCTGACTGAACCAGAAGCTCACCAATTCAGCTGGACTGGCCACCACTGAGCCGTGGGATCCGCCTGTCTCTGCCTCTCTAGAGGCCTGATATGCCACCATGCCCAGCTTTTGCCTAGCTTTTCCTCATGGGTTCTGGGGAATAGAACTAGGTCCTTGTGCTTGCTCAGCAAGCACTTTGCCAACTGAGCCGTCTTCCTGGTCTTCCCAGTTCTGTAGGCTAAAAGTTCAAAACCACGGCCATGGGGCTGGGTGCCCTGCAGCTCCAGCAGGGGGTCCTGCCTCATCCCTGGCATTCCTAGGCTTGTGGCCCCATCACTGAGCTCTCCATTTCCATCTTCCTGGAGCATCTCTCTGGCTGTGTGTCTCAGATAGTCCCTGGTGTATGGTACCCCTGGAGCATGAACAAATCTCCTTGGTCCAACACCGGCCCCACTGTGGGGCTGAAGTTTACACGAACCTCAGACCAACACCATCCACGCGGTAGGGGAGGCCTCTCCAGGCAGGCCACACAGTTCTCTTGCTGGACCTGGAACTGGGGCTCCAGGCTGAGCCTGGGCTGTGGTTCTTCTGTTCATGCCTACAGGTGCATGATTTACAGGGCAAGTAGACCCTGGCTGGAGAGAGCAACTCCATCTAGCCCAGGGCATCTGTCCCTCAGGCCTCAGAATCCAAGTCTCAGATACAAGCTTGTCTTCAGAACAAGCTCCCATTGTATCATAAATGAATTTATTAGTTTATTCTTACAAGTTGCTGCAAATGGCGCTGGTATTTTTAACAGAAGCAGGCAGACAGCTGTCTGCAGGAGGTGGGCAGGGGAGTGGGCACAGGTTTTCTAGGGTGGTCTGCAGGGCCAACCTGCTCCAAGGGCAGGCAGGAGAGACCACCGTTGCTCTGCTTCTGCCATGACTGGGAACCAGCCTCTGGGTGGGTGCAATTGGAGTGTTGAGGGGGCAGCAGATGCCAGAGCTGTGACAGGGGCTGGCGGGGGCGCTCAGCCTCTCCTCCTGGGTCTGCTGTCCACTCTGGGGAACTTAGGCATCCTCTATCCTATCACTTGCTCAGGGTTACTGTAAACATTTGTGAGGCGAAAATTAGCCGTGTTGGGGTAGGAAGGTACGCTGGTTAGTTTTTGTCAACCTGACACAATCTACAGACAACTGGGAAGGAGGAACCTCAACTGAGGAATGTCCTCCATGAGACTGGCCTGTGGCATGTTTGAAGGGCATTTTCTTGATTGCTAATTGATACAAGGGCCCAGCCCACTGTGGGTGGTGCCAGCCCCAGGCAGGCGGGCCTGGGCTGTGTAAGAAAGGGAGCCGAGCCAGCCAGGGGAGCCAGCCAGCGAGCAGTGCCCCTCCTCATTCCCTGCTTCAGCTCCTGCCTTGAGCTCCTGCCCCGGCCTCCCTCCCTGTGTGCTGTGCTGTAAGCCAAACAAGCCCTTTCCTCCCCGAGTTTCATTTAATCAATGTTCTATCCCAGCAACAGAGAAGCAAACTAGACAGGAGGCCAACTGAGGCCGGCCTCAGACGGTCCTCCTGCCTCAGCTTCCAGGTGTATGCATTGCAGGTGGGCACCACTCTGCCCAGTAACATCACCGTTTAAAATGTCCGGCTTAGCTGCTCTCACTGTTGGCCAAACCACCAGCATTTCACCCGGACTGACTGAGCTGTCTCCCAGCTCCTCCCCGAGCCAGCAGTGAACCACCCTCTCTGTGGACTTTCCCATCCCAGACATCTCATAGGAATGGACTCACGCAGTGTCTGGCATTTCTCACCTGGCTCCTTCCACTGCCCACAGCGACGTAAAGCGTTCTCCATGGTGCAGTGCAGATCAAGACTCTGCTCCTTTTTGTGTCTGGGAAATGGTCCACCACGTAGAGGCACCATGTGACCTCTGTCTACTCATCTGTGGTGGGCTCTAGATTTTAAAGGGTTTTATTTGCTGTACAGACAGCCATTCCATGAGGCAGGTCTCCAGCTTAGAGTGGTCCTGGAGTGAAGCTGAGCTCAGGGCAGAGCTTTCACCGGGCAAACGTGTGAACGAGGAGATCCCAGCTTGTGTTCCATCTATCCTTTGTGATCGCCCCGGGGCTGAGTCCCTGTTTTACAGCCTGTCGGTGTCCTGAGCAGAAGTTCTGTTCCTTAGCATAGATATCTATCTACCCATGTCATCTCCCATGCAGTCAAGGTCACGGACAGGCTCCTGCTCCCACCCTTCAGGCCTGCTCTGCAGATAATTCCATCTCACATCAAGTTCACTGATTATGGGACCAGTTTCCTGTGAGTACAGCTGGCTCATGACCCTGGACTTGCTTTCCATGTTTGCTGGGCTGTGGGACCCAGATAAATCCCTAAGGATTGGATTTGGAGGGTCAGTGTCACAAGCATCTGGCCAGCCCTGCCTGGTTTTGACCCACTGACAACAAGGTACCTGTGTGGCCCTGTGCATCAGGGAGGAACACACAGCCAGGCCTGCCTAGGAAGGCCAAGGCGTGTCAGAACTGGGCTGGCAACTGCAGGCTTCACCTCCTCTGGTTCAACTGACTCAGTTGCCAGTGACGGGCACTGGGCAGCTGTAGGCAGAGTCTTTGAGTTGAGAGGACACTGTCCCAGCCTCTTCCTGGGCTGGGCTACTGATCTGAGAGGATTAGGGAAGTCCGCCTCTGGAGAGCTGTCCACACTCCTCTTTGTGCCCTTCCCCCACACCTGCATCCTGTTTTCTCTCCCAAGTGGATGGCAACCAACAGGTTCCATGTGCGGGTCACTCGCTATTCTAGCACCGTAGCCTGGAACAGAGCTTGATGTGTGATCATTGAATGAATGCATGCACGAACGGATGGATGAATAGGTGGGTGGATGGATGGATGAGTGTGTATGGATGGTGGATGTGCACATGCATGGCTGAATGGGTCAGTCCATGGACAAATGCGTGAATAAATTCATGGATGCATGCATGTGTGAATAAATGAAAGGGTGGATAGGTGGATGGATGGAGAGGTGGATAGATCGTGGACAGATAGTGGATGGATGGTAGATGGATGGATGGATGGATGGATGGTGGATGGATGGATGGATGGATGGTAGATGAATGGTAGATGGATGGATGGATGGTGGATGGATGGATGGTGGATGGATGGATGGATGGTGGATGGTGGATGGATGGTGGATGGATGGATGGTGGATGGATGGATGGATGGTGGATGGTGGATGGATGGTGGATGGATGGATGGATGGTGGATGGATGGATGGATGGATGGTGAATGAATGGGAGATGGATGGATGGATGGTGGATGGATGGATGGTGGATGGATGGATGGAGGGTGGAGGGTGGATGGATGGATGGATGGATGGTGGATGGATGGATGGATGGTGGATGGATGGTGGATGGATGGATGGATGGATGGATGGTAGATGGATGGATGGATGGTGGATGGATGGATGGATGGATGGTGGATGGATGGTGGATGGATGGATGGATGGATGGATGGATGGTGGTGGATGGATGGATGGATGGTGGATGGATGGATGGATGGATGGTGGATGAATGGTAGATGGATGGATGGATGGTGGATGGATGGATGGTGGATGGATGGATGGTGGATGAATGGTGGATGGATGGATGGTGGTGGATGGATGGATGGATGGTGGATGAATGGTGGATGGATGGATGGTGGTGGATGGATGGATGGATGGTGGATGAATGGTGGATGGATGGATGGATGGATGGTGGATGGATGGTGGATGGATGGATGGTGGATGAATGGTGGATGGATGGATGGTGGTGGATGGATGGATGGATGGTGGATGAATGGTAGATGGATGGATGGATGGTGGATGGATGGATGGTGGATGGATGGATGGATGGTGGATGGTGGATGGATGGTGGATGGATGGATGGTGGATGGATGGATGGTGGATGGATGGATGGATGGTGGATGGATGGATGGATGGATGGTAGATGGATGGATGGATGGTGGATGGATGGATGGATGGATGGTGGATGGATGGTGGATGGATGGATGGTGGATGAATGGTGGATGGATGGATGGTGGTGGATGGATGGATGGATGGTGGATGGATGGATGGATGGATGGTGGATGAATGGTAGATGGATGGATGGATGGTGGATGGATGGATGGTGGATGGATGGATGGATGGTGGATGGTGGATGGATGGTGGATGGATGGATGGTGGATGGATGGATGGATGGATGGTGGATGGATGGTGGATGGATGGATGGTGGATGAATGGTGGATGGATGGATGGTGGTGGATGGATGGTGGATGGATGGGTGGATGGATGATGGATGGTGGATGGATGGGTGGATGGATGGATGGATGGATGGTGGATGGATGGATGGATGGTGGATGGATGGATGGATGGTGGATGGATGGATGAGTGGATGGATGGTGGATGGATGGTAGATGGATGGGTAAGTAGATGGTGGATGGATGTATGGATGGATGGGTGGGTGGGTAGGTATACAGGTGGACATGCACATGCATGGATGAATACGTGAATGAACAAATGAATGTGTCGACCCAGGGATGAATGAATTCATTGGTGTTTGGATGGATGCATGCATGCATGATTGAATGAGGGGATGCATAAATGAATGACTGGATAGTTGGATGAATGGATGAATGGATGAATTAATGACAGGCAGATGCTATCCAGTGCTCTAGCTGTCTCTGTCACAGCACCTCTGGTCCCCAGGCAAGACCCTGACCGCTTCTCATACAGGGGGAGCCTTTCACTGTGCGATCTCAGGTCTGGCCCAGGACCAGAATGGCTGTCCTCAGGGGCTGCAGTGGCCCCTCTGCACTTGGCTTTTTTCATCCTTCTATTCACATCAAGGACTGGGAAATGCACCCTGGTTTGGATGCAGACTCGGGCGCCCAGCCTGCTGGGTGTCTGTCACTGAGAAAGAAGCTCATACTGAAATGGTCTTTCCGCCCACAGAGGATTGGGGATGGAAGGCCACTTTTCTCCACCCTGCTTCAGGTGATCACCTCCCAAGAGCGTGGGGCTTCATCCTAGCATACGCCAAGGCTAGCTACAGGGTCAAGTCGGCCCTGTGTCCCTACAGACTATGAGCCGAGCCCACCCGCCTAGCTGGTCCTCACCAGCTCGTAGACACTGATTGTGGGTCACTGCCTGGTGGTATTGTGGACATCTGCAGGCAGGGCAGCCTTGATGGCCCAGGTGGGGAAGCTGACGCCTAGGTTGGTGGAATGGCACATCCTCCTCCAGGGTGGCCTTGAGCTAAGAAGTCTAGAAAAGACTTTTCAAAGCACCAGTACGAAAAAGAAAGAGAGAGAGAGAGAGAGAGAGAGAGAGAGAGAGAGAGAGAAGAAAGAAAGAAAGAAAGAAAGAAAGAAAGAAAGAAAGAAAGAAAGAAGAAAGAAAGAAAGAAAAGAAAGAAAGAAATGCAATGGGATTGTGGGGTAAGTAACTCATTACAATCTGCCAAATTTGCACTTTGCCTAATCACGTTGCTTTAAAAGCAGTTGCTGAGTTAGATTCTCACATGGCGAGAGCTGTCAGAGCTTAGGAGCACCGAGGTCTGAGCCTTCTGTGCTGGAGCCACACAAGCAAATGAGACTGTGGCCCTCAAGTACACTTTATAGCCAAAATCGACCTGCAGAAATGTGTGTGAGTTCCAGTTTGGAAGCATCAGGGAGGCCCAGGGCCGCAGAGGGACTGACGGAGAAACAGGCTAGCCCTCTCTGTTGGCACTCTCCAGCCTGGCCTCTGCAGTTTGACTCCCAGACCCCACACTGGCAGAGTCATGGCCTGTGCTCTGGGATGCTCGCCCCACAGGTCCCCTGACCTCAACCCAGCGTCGTGGAGTCTCAGGGTTTCTGTAGCCGCTCCAGCAGCCAGACCAACAGGCCACGGCTGAAGGTGGCCTCAGGTCTGAAGGCCCCGTAGGCTATTTCATGAGAGAGCTAAGCCATCCCGCCCCGCCCTGTGCTGTCCTTCGTCCTGACAGAAGACCTTTCCATCCTCTCGCCCTGTGAGCCTCTCGTCATGCTTACCTTCCCACTGGCAGCGGTAGGCAGAACCCAGACTATCCAGGGTGAGGCTACGTCACCTGAGCCCAGATTCCCAGCCCACGCTGTCAAGATTCAATTTCCCACTGCTGGTGGGGAGTAAGTGTGGCTGGCTTCTGACCATGGACAGGAACTGTAATAGTAAGGCATGTTCATAGGGGCCTGGACGCCTGGGCCATTCCAGGTCCGGCTCTGATCGGCGGCAAGCCACAGGCCCCCAGGGATCTCCGTTCAGGGGCGTCTGACGATTTGGCTTCTGTGGGCCATATTATACTACAAATCTCACATTCAAGTTCTCTACAATCAGGTTGCCGAAACAATAAAAATAAAAAAGAAATCCCAGTGCTTTAAGTAGGTTCGCAGTTTCATGTTGGACTGGGTCACAGCCATCTTGGGCAGTATGTGGCCCTTGGCTTGCAGGTGGGATGCTGGCTGTGTCTTTCATCTATAAGTGGGTGTTGCAAGGCTCAGGATGGTGATGGGAGTTAAGCCAGGTCACATGGCCCCTGGCTGGTGGCCACCTCAATGCTCACACAGGTGTCTCTATTGCTAGGAAGCATGTGGACCTTCTCTGGAGTCTCAGGAAGGGACCAGCCCCCCACACCTTGCCTTTAGCCCTGGATCCAGTCACATTTCTGCCCTTCCAGACAGGAGAGAATCCATGTGTGTTGTTAGTCAGTAGTGTGGGGCTGACAGGGACGAGCTCACTGCATCCATTTTACAAATGGATCCTTTGCAACAAGGCAAGGCAAAAAGTTGGCTCACAGCCTTAAGACAGGACTGTCCCCACTGCCTTCCAGAGAGATGGGGTACACAGAGTTGCTCATGACCTGTAGGTGTCACTGGGCCTGTTTGAGCTCTGTAGTCTGGACTGATCCAGGTGGACGTGGGTCTTCTAGGCTGATGACTGGCCAGCTGAACTTGAGTTCTGACTTAAATGATGCTTGCTAGGTTCCCAAACATCCTGTTCACCTGAGGTGGGCTCTGAGTGAGGATTACAGGGACGCAGTAAAAGTAACGCCATCCCCTTGCGTGCATAAGTGCTCATTGGTAACCAGGTACCTACATTCTCCAGGCACTGGGCTCGCAGACTGTGTCCTCAGCACACCAAGGTCCCCCAGGTGGCCCATGCCACCAACCTCTTAGCAGAGGAAAGTGAAGCCTTAGGAGAGGGTGGGAAACTATTCTGGAGATTTCTGCAGAACCCCACAGTGCTTTGGGGTGCCCACACCTTATAAGCAGGTAAACCAAGGCACCAGTCCCTGCTCTGGCTGGATGAAGTCCTCTGGCTGTTTCCTGCTCACACTGCTGCTCCTCCCAAGACACAGGGTCCCACCTGCCTCCCTCCCTTATGGGCACAGCTCACATTCTTCTACACCCTTGCCACAGCTCCTTTACCCCAGTCACCATCCTCTGCCCTCAGCTGCGTCACCAGCACCCACTAGGATATAGGCTGTGAAGAGTCCTGGGCACAGATCAGTACTGTACACCTGAACAGCCAGCACCCAGACTTCAAGTCTGTTTCCCAGAATTCCAGCCCCATTTGACACTCCACGCACCCCATTCTGACATCTCCAAGCCCACTCTGATGGCTCTCGATCATCCTGTCAGTGAGATGCACTGAACCCTGATCTTCCTATGGGGAAGCCTTGGGTGAGCTTTGGTGAGCCTTTGGTGAGCTGTGGCCACAGAGCCCAGTGTCCCTGTGCAATTGAGGTTTCTTTGACCCCCAGCATAATGGCACAGCCTGGGTGCTACACACTTGTCTGATCAGCACTCTAGTATGTGTATGCATTTGTACATGTGTTCAGACACTGGAGTGCATCTACATGTTATAACATAGCATGTGGAAATGTGAAAAGAGAGGTAAGCAGTATAAACAGGCACCTGGCCTGTGGCCTGTGACCTGCAAGGGTTTGTCTTGTGCATCCCTCCCCCATTTGGGGAAAGATGCTGTTGGCCTTTGACACAATTGCACTTTGATAGGGACCCTTGGGAACAATCCCTCTGCTGACCTAGTGTGATAGCTTTCGTTGTCAACTTGACATAGAATCACCTAGGAAGAGAGCCCCAGTGAAGGACTGTCTACATCTTGTCTGTCTGTGGGCATGTCTTAATTAAACTAATTGATGTGGGAAACCCAACCCACTGTGGGCAGCACTGCCCCTTGGGCGGGGTCCTGGACTGTGTGGGAGAGGGAACAGGGTTCGTTTCTCTCCGTTCTTGACTGTGGATGTGATGTGACCGCCTGCCTTGGACACCTTCCTTGACGCCCCACAATCATGAACCATAATCTGGAATTGTAAATGGATATGAACCCTTTCTCCCTTAAGTGCTTTTTGTCAAGGTATCTTATCAGAGCAACAGAAATGAAACTAGGTGGGGACTTGGCCGGAGAGTCCCAAGAACCTTCCTCCATTAAAATTGCAGAGCAGGGAGCAGTGGGGGGCGAGGGGATTGGCCCAAACAGAAAGGGCTCCTTCCTGCCCTCACAATAAGAACAGGGGGCTATAGTGATGGCTCAGCGGTTAAGAGTGCTGGCTGTTCCTGCAGAGGCTCCAGGTTCGATTCCTCCATGGCAGCTAACAACCATCTATAACTCCGGTTCCAAGGAATCCAGTCCCCTCTTCCCACCTCCTCAAGCATTGCACAACACGCATGCACTTACACACACGCAGGCTACAGACTCATGCACATAAAATAAAAATATGAAAACAAGAAGAGCAAGCTGAGGGTGAGCATGGGTGTGGCTGGGTTCCCCCAGGGCAGATGGGACCCAAGTCGAGACTCAGTCAGGACGTGGTAGACATAGTTAGAAAAGCAGGAAGGGAATTGGCTGGCAGTGAGGTCTGGGGTCTGAGCCTTCAAGCTGTCAATCCTGTGCCTTGCTATGGCTTCCATCCCTGGATGCCCTGGGCACCAGGCATCGTGGCAGACGTTCAGCGCAATGATGGGTGACTGTTAACCAGGGCCCTAGACTACACGGCACACCTAGCTTCCCCACCTCACCCCACCACTGCTGTCCATCAGGCGGGTGTAACCTCCTCCTGCCAGCCAGAGCCCCCACTCCTTGCCTGTGAGCTGAGCAGAACTGTATTCGTTACCTTTTTTGTACTCCTGACAAAGCACGTTAAGGAGGGAGGTTTACCTGGCTCACAGTCTGAGGACACGGCCCGTCATGGTGGGAAGGCCCGTGAGGCGGCTGGTCGTGGGGCATCTGTGGTCAGGAAGCAGAGAGAGGCAGGCTGGTGCTCAGCCCGCTGCCTCCTTTTCATTCGGTCCAGGACCCAGTTCGTGGGATGAAAACGCCCATAGTCGAGGTAGGTTTTCTTCCCTCTTTAAGCCAGTCCAGAAACTCCCTCACAGATATGCCCAGAGGTCTGTTTCCATGGTGATTCTAAACGCCACCAGTTTGATGGTCACTATTAACCGTCACAGGAAGGGTGCTGGGACCCTTTGCGCTAGGCGGCCTTTGAGGACAGAGACAGCCACTTAAATTCCTTGTCAGTGGCCAAGGAGGGAATACTTGCTGAGTACATAAATGGGTATGATACAATCAGCCCAAAGTTACATTATAGTGAACGGGGCGGAGGTGGCAGTCAGCCACCTGACTGACCCCAAAGCCCCCTCCCTGGTGCCTCCACGATGGGGGCAGGAGGAACCTGGCAAGACAAACCTGTGTCACAATAGCAGGGTATTTTTTTAAGTTTTCTGAGACAGGGTCTGGCAGTATTGCCCAAGCTGGCCTCAAAATTTCACCCCTCCTGCCTCAGCCTCTCAAGTGCTGAGATGTCACCTGAGCTCCACATCCCACTTTGAGTTTTGGCATGAGCTTAGGAGGTAGGGACATTCAGCCCACAGCTGTGGCCAAGAAGTCAGGCAGCCTGGCCAGGTGACACTGTCCCCACCATAAAATACCTTAGATGTGTGTTGGCCCAGACTGGACCTCAGCATTTCACTGTGGCTTACCTGGAAGTCGAGCAGCCAGTATAAACTGAGGCAGGACCCCAGAGGCTTGCACAGCAAGCCACTGGGAACACTGCTAGTGTACCATGAGGTCACCACCAGGAGGGACCTAGCTGAGTTCTCCACCAGCCTCAGCCCCAATGGAGGAGCCAGACTTCCAGGAGAATCACCCAGGTATAGCAAGAGGCCTGTGCTGGAGCAGCAGGCAGGGCAGAACTTTGTGCAAGAAGGGTGGGTACCATACTAGGAGACCCCTGAGGGCAAGTATGGAGCCCAGAGTATCGTGTCAGTAAGCTCCTCCATTGTCACCAGGGCAACTGTGTCTCCCCCAAGTAAATCCCCAGAGTGAGGGGTGCCCTGCACATTCAACAGAATACAGAAGTGGCCACCTCCTAGAGTAACGTCATGTGTGGGGCTCAGATCATCAGTTAATGTACCTGCCCCACCCCAAGGAGCAGCAGAAAGGGACTCAGACACTAGTACTTGAAGCTGGGCCTAAGCAATATCCCAGGGATTGTTGTGAGGTCATTATATCATTTTGTCTTGGTCCCAGTACCCTGTGTTTCCTCCATACCAAATGGGTCCATTCCCCTGCACACAGACAACCCTAACCCCAACCCTCTCCCACAGAGCCCTGTGATGGGGTACAGTGGGGTTTCCCAAGAGCTTTTTAGAGGTATCACCAGATGACCATACATGCCGCTAACTCACAGCGTGCAATCTATGAGTAGCATTTGGGTGCCTGGTACAGCACCTCCAGGGTCAATGTGATGAGACAACTAGCAGATGAGCATTCTTCCCATTCATGGGCTCTGAGCCAGTCGGGCCCATCTTCCTGCCCCCAGCTCCAGGGAACACGGCTGTGTGACTTGGGACTCTTGACCTATTCTGGACTTTTCCACTAGTGGAATTGTCATCTGTGGGCAGTCAGCTTCTGTCACGTCCATGTCATCATTCTTAGACCCGTATGAACTGGTATGATTTCTTCCTGTCCACCAGTGACATCACAGCTTGGTCAACTGTCCACTTGCCTGTCCATCCGCCGACGGAAATTTAGTTGCTGTGAAAATCCTAGTCCTGTGCGAGCACTTTGTTTCTGATAGAGATATTTCAGCTGGAGAAGGGTGGGGTCCCACAGTAGACCGTGTGGAGGGACCACCACACTGCCTCCAATGTAACCTCGCCAGCTGTGTTTCACCTCCCCACCCCGAGCCGGCTCCCCACCTCTGAGCCTAGCCCTCTCTGGCTCTGAACCTAGCTCCTCCAGGCTCTGAGACCTCTCTCCAGCACAGAGGGCCAGTACTGGGGCTCAGGGACTCCCAGTTCCCGGGTTTAGCCTTTATGCCTCCGGCTTACAGTGGGAGCCCATCAGGCCCCGAGCACGCACAGGCATCTCCCTGGGGCCTCCGGGGCCTGGTGTCTCTCCTTCTGTGTTTGCGCTGGAGGTGGGACGCTATGAGGTGAGGGCTCTCCAGGTTTCTTCACTCTCTCTTCCCACCCTTGTTTCTTCCTTTTTCCTGTCTGAGCTCAAGCCAGAAACCTAAAAGCAGTGGGCATTTCTTCTCAGAGTTGTGGAGCTGGAAGTCCTCGGGTCTGAGCCCACAGGGCGGGTCTGTAAACACTCCTGCCAGGCTGCAGCTCACCACACGAGGTGAGGCAGCGCGGTGGGGCCCCTACTATAAGGGCACTGATCCTGTGAGGAGGGCTTCCCCTGGTGACCAGCTCCCCTCCAGAGGCCCCGCCGTCTTCTTCAGGTGATCTCAGACAGGCAGCCCTCAGCCTCCTCCCCTTCCCAGCCAACCCTCGGCCTGAAGTCTTGTCCCTTCTTCCCTGCAGGTCCCACCTTCCATCGCAGCTTCTGGCCAAGGCTCAGCACCTGTCTGGCCTCCGTGGCCATACCTCTGATCAGTCCCTCTCCTCTCTTCCTCACCCCCCGCAGCACTGGTCACACTGCTGGGTCATGATGGTGGCCTCTTGGGTTTAGTTAGGGTTGTGGCATCATAGGATGCTGGGATACCCAGAGAGATGGTAGTGTTTGAACTTTAGACTTTCATAAGGAGAACAGGAAATTTTACTTCAAAGAAGTAAAATTAGATGTGAGCTCCTTCCAAGTGCCCTTTCTCCTGGAGGGACACAGGGCTGGCTGGGCTCTGTGTTTCTGAGCCTGAAAAAGCATGGCCTCTGCCCTTCTGTTTTGGGGCGTGGGGTTTCTCAGCCACCTGACCTCCAAGTTGAACTCCAAGGGAGGGATTTCCTGCCTGATGCCCCTGGCACTGCCCCCTGCAGGGCTGGGAGCCATCAGTGATGTCCCCTGTGCCAAACAGCAGAGAGCTGCCAGACATGGGAGAGTCAGACCCCAGCCTAGACTCTGGAGCTGCCCTCCCTGCAGAGGAGGAAGGGGAGCCTGACCAAGGCAGGGAGGCCCTAAGGCAGTCTCCTGGAACCACTCCGGGCTCTGTCTCCTGTCTCTTCCTCTGTCTCTGCCTCTTCCTCTCTCCTCCTGCCAATCATTGCAGCCTGGAAAACAGAAAACTGTGGCCAGGGCTGAGTGGCATGGGTGCCCGGGGAGTTCAGCATGTCCTTGTAGGAACAGTAGCTCAGGAGCCCACGGGAATGGCTCCCAAGAAAGGACAGACTGCCATTACCAGGAAAGTCAGGGCAGCTAGACCGGCAGCAGGGGGCCAGCCTGGACAGATGTCCGGCAGCAGGGGGCCAGCCTGGACAGACGCCCAGCAACTGGGGGCCAGCCTGGACAGACACCCAGCAGCGGGGGGCCAGCCTGGACAGACGCCCAGCAACTGGGGGCCAGCCTGGACAGACGCCTAGCAGCGGGGGACCAGCCTGGACAGACGCCCAGCAGCGGGGGGCCAGCCTGGACAGACGCCCAGCAACTGGGGGCCAGCCTGGACAGACGCCCAGCAGCAGGGGTCCAACCTGGACAGCCTCATGGCCACCTGGGCATCTTCCCTCCTGGGGTCTCTGACCCTGCTTAGCCCCTGAGTTGGTTTCAGTGAGAATGTCCCCCATAGGCTCAAGTCTTCGGACCCTTGGTCAGTTGATGGCACTGTTCAGGGAGGTCACAGACCTTTAGGAGGTGTGGCCATGCTGGAGGAAGCACGTCACTAAAGGTGGGCTTTGAAACTTCATAGCCTTGCCTACTTCCCCTACTTCCTCTCTTCTCTCTCTCTCTCTCTCTCTCTCTCTCTCTCTCTCTCTCTCCCCTGTGCCTGCTTGAAATGTGAGCTCTCAGTTTTCTGCTCTGACCACCTCTGCTGCCATGCCTCCCCCCGATGATGAACTCTTTTTTAAAATATTTTATTTTTATTTTACATGTATGACTGTATTTCCTGCATGTATGTAAGTGCACCCGTGTCATGCAATGCCCACGGAGGTCAGAAGGGGGTGTCAGATTCCCTAGAACTGGAATTACAGATGGTTGTTAGCCTTCATGCTATGAATCGAACCCAGGTCCTCTGGAAGCGCAGCAAGCATTCTTAACCTCTGAGCCATCTCTCCAGCCCTCCATGTTACACTCTTACCCCTCTGGAACCGTAAGGCCAATAAACTTCCTTCTGTAAGTTGTCTTAGTCATGGCGTTTTGTCACAGCAACAGAGAAGGACCCAGTACAGCCCCACTCTCCAGCCGGAACAGGGGACAGGAAATAAACTTGTCCTCACTCAGATCCAAGTCCCCTGCTCCCCCTCTCATCATCCTCAGTACCATGCCATGCCTAGAAGCTGAGGTCAGGTATCCCCTGTCACTCAGGGAACCCAGCAGCCTCCAAGTACCACTTTCCCAAGGCTCAGTGCCATGCAGTCTGCAGGGCTTGGGACTTGGGACCATCCCCACTTGGGCCTCCCAAGAAGATATAGGCTGGTAGGTGGGGTCCACTCAGTCCTCCTGCTGTCCGTCAGAGTCAAGAGGAGGGGATGATGCCCATGCTACAGGCAGCTGAAGCTCGATAATGGGCAGGCAGGTGGCCTGGAATGTCTCCAGAACCCATGAGCCAGCCTGGAGCACTGGTCATGAGTGGGTCTGCTCCTTGGTATGGATGCAGGTTTCTCTGCTTAAATTCTTCCAAGTCTAGACTCTCCACCCATGCAGACCACGCCTGACGCACCTGGCCTTCTCCACCCAGCCCGTAGCTCTCCACTCTGCAGAGAACACAGCACGGGGCCTGGAAAAGGTGGGCCGGGAAGACGTGGGCCAGCAGCAGTGTGTGCTGCCCTGGAGATCAGCGAGGAGGCCAGTGGATCCATCCTCCCCCAGGCTCAGCAGCTCCTCCCCAGGGCCAACGTTGAACAAAGACAAATGCTTTCCCTATCACTTGAGTTCTACCCAGACTAAAGAGTCCAGCTTCACAGAGCTCTACGATCCGGTAGCTCTGAGAGCCCCTGAATGAGTTCTCCAGCGGGAGAACTCCGAGTTCTGCCAGCTTTTCTAGGTGATTAGCTGGGGAGTCCCTGCCGAGTGCGCTTGGGAGTGCCTGTCCCCTTACTGCATCTTGGCTCTGCTCCTTCCATTAGCACATCTGTCCTCAGTGGAGGGGAAGTGGGTTCAGGCTGGCTGCCTCAGCTCAGTCCCGGGTACGTGCTCCAGCCTGAACCAGTGGTGCCCCAGCTGTGTGTCTTCGTTTCTGAGGCTGAGATAAAATGCTCTGGGAAAAGCAATTTAAGGGACTCAGGGCGTCTTCTGGCTCATAGCTCAGTGTGTCAAGGTGGGAAGTCATGGCGGCGGGAGCTTGAGGTCGCTGGTCATATCATATCGATGGTCAGAATGCAGAGCAGCACTTCTGGTGCTCAGCCCACTCGTTAACTGTGAGCACCACCTCAGCTCACACAGCAAGGAGGTCCCTCCCAGCACTGCCAGAGGCTGGCCACCCTGGTGACTCTAATGCTGCCACTCACAGCTCTAGTCGTCACAAGGCACCTGACCAAGGCTGCTGGGGTCCACATTCCAGCTCCCCCATAGGAGCTCCTCTTTGTGCCCCAAACATGCTCCTCAGCATGCTCCTGGCATAGTGACACTTCACAAGCACACCCAGCCTGTGGCTGGCCATGACCTATCGTGTTCTCGTTTTCACCCTTGACCCTCAGTGTCCCATCTCCTCACTGTATTGATTTGAGCAGTTCAGTCCATTTGAAGTGTCTGGGTCACACAAATACCTGCCCACTGTCCTCCCCCCCCCCCCCCCCAGCTAGCTACATGTCACAGTTCAGGCCACTGAGGCCATGACAAAATGCTGGCTGCTTCCAAGGCCTCTCCCCCAAGCTGGCAGGTGGTTTCTTCTCTCTGGGTCCTCTGGGTGCCTATATCCCAGTATCCTCATGATGACAACAGTTAGATCAGGTCAGAGAATAACCTACTGACCTCATTTGAACAGAATCACCTCCTGAAAGACCCTGCCACCAGACACAGCAACATTCAAGAGACCAGAGTTAGGAAGTCTGCAGGTGCCCTCAAAGAGGGGTTGCACTTCAGCCTATGAACAACGTCCTATGTCACACACTCTGCAGACCATCTTCCCACCAGTTAGAGCCAAGTGTCTGTGACTGAGGGTGGAAGGCCACCTGCCCCTGTCCATGGCGGTGGCACCTGTCAGCCTCACAGAGGGTTCTGGAACATTCTGCCATCGGTGAAGGAGAACATCACATCCCAGTGTCTGAGGGATAGATCAAAGCGGGGAGCTCTTTGATGGTGTCTGGCAAATGTGAGGCCGACTAAGGGCCCTCCTGCCTCCTGCCCAGGTGATTAATGAGGGACTTCAAAGGCTTAGGGCGGTCCTGCTCACAGCAGTTATTCAGGTCCACACCTCCAAAGGTCTCAGAACAGGAATTAGGGAGAGAAGGGATCCTAAACCATTATGACAGAGACTAAATGGATTGTGTGTTAACTGCCATGACAGACCAGGTCTGACCTAGCATCTGTAAGCCAGCCTGGCGGCTGAGAGCCCACCCATCCCATTGCAGAGCGGAAGAAGGGGGCCATAGGCACTCCCAGGAACAAAAGGAACTTCTTCCTTTTCAAGACCTGGGCCTGTCCATCAAGATAATGTACCTCAGATTGAGTTAGACGGCATTCTAGATCTAACTCCTCTGGCACTGGGCTGTGACGCCACCTCCTGAGCTAGCTGGAGCTGGTGGCTGCCTCGGCCTTCAGGTGGGAAGGGCTGGGGTGTTCCTCAGTGCGACCTCAACCAGAGGTCAGCTCCTAACACATCCAGTGAGAGGTGACTGAAGCTAGGAATTATGGGACTAGAGAGATGGCTCAGTAGTCAAGAGCATCGACTGCTCTTGCAGAGGACCTGGGTTAGTTGCCAACACCCGCATGGCGGCTGACAACCGTTCTTAACTCCAGTTCCAGGGGATCCAATCTCCTTTCTGGCATCCACAGGCACTGCATGATATGGGTGCACTTACATGCATGCAGGCAAACACTCATACATCAAATAAAAATCAATAATCTTTGAAAATATGTTAAAACATTAGTGTAAAAATATCTGGGAAGTATGACTTTTGTCTTGTTGAACACAATACTGAAAAAAAAAAGGTCAGGGACATGTCAGGGCAGAGGGGAGACTCAACACAGAACCCCCTTTACATGTGCTTATGTCACAGTCGTCCCTTAAAAACAAGAGACTTGCCAGGCATGGTGGTGCACACCTTTAATTCCAGCACTTGGGAGGCGGAGGACAGCACATCTCTGTGAGTGCGAGGCCAGCCTGTTCTGCATAGAGAGTTCCAGCCATCTGGAGCTACAGGGAGACCCTGTCTCAGGAAAAAAACAAAAACAAAAACAAAAATAAAACCCTGCTTAAAATGTTTGGATAGCAGCTGCCTCCCCTATGGCCATGATGGAAAAGCAGGAGGATCCACCTTTCCCAGGGTAACACCCGGGCGTCCGCTCGGCAGGACAAGGGACCGCTGTCAGTGCAGGCTGGGAGAACGGAAGCCGGCAGAACCGGCCTGTGCTCACCGCCTGAGTGTTTCCAGGTCCCATAGAGCCTGGGGGAGAATTGAGCCGCAGAAAGGGGGCGAGGCCAGAGGATGTGGTGCCCAGAGAGGGGCCTATAAGGGTCAGCTGAGTGATCCGAAGAAAGGAAGCTTCTAGATGCTGGGGAGCGTGCCTCCCAAAAGATGATAGTCAGTGTCCTGCCCAGCACAGTCTCCCCTCCGCCAGACCTCAGAACCCTCAGGGCCGCGGAATACAGCCCGGACGTTCACAGTGGCACCTCCGCTGTGGAGGACAGCTAGTCCGTGCTTAAAGGTAGCTCGGATCCCACCTAACACACACACGCCCAGGGCAAAGCTCAAGACAGAAATATTCAGACAAAACCCACAAAGGCCAACTTTCTCTCAGGAGTCCCCAGACAAGCAGTGAGGCAGGAAAACTTGGCTCACCGGGAGGAGGGGAGCCAATCAACCAAAAGTGACTGCATCGACTCGGAAGTCAGACTAGCAGACAAGGGGACTGAAAGAATTGTTGTAACTATATTCGCGATGGTCAAAGGCTGGATGAAAGCTAGGTCTGGTGGAGCAGGCCTGTAATCTCAACTACTGTGCAGCCAAGGCAGGAGGTCTGAAAGTTTAAAACTGGCCTAGGCTACAGAGGAAGCTAAAGGCCAGCCTAGGCAGCTTGGTGAGACCTTGTCTCAAAATAAAGAGTAAAAAGAGGACTGGGGGTGTACTCAGCAGAAAGGGTGTTTGCCTAGCACACAGGAAACCCTGGGTTCGATTCTCAGCGCAGCATAAACTGGGCATTGGTGGTACACGTCTGTAATCCCCACATGAGGTTCACAGTTTTCCTCAGCTACGCAACAAGTCCAAGGCCAGCCTGAGCTATAAAAAAACGTTACCAGGCGTGATGGCACGCACCTTTGATCCCGGGACTCAGAAGACAGAGTTGGGGGCTCTCTGGGAGTTCCAGGTCAGCCTGGTCTGCATAATGAGTTTCAGGTCAGCTGGGGCCACAGGGAGACTGTGTCTTGAAACGAAACAAAAGTTATCTAGAGACTGGAAATAGTTCTTTAATCCTAAGAAATGTACATTTTGGGATGATTAAAATAATAAGTTTATGTTTTGCCATAATTGAAAGTTTAAAATTTTTTGCCCAAATCAGAATTCCAAAGATGAAACTTGTACATTCTAAGGTAAAGAATACCCAAGATGGCCTCGCTAGATCCGACACTTCAGAAGAGAAAGTAGCAAACTTTCTCTGGAGAAAGAGATGGCAACTGGAGACCATCTCAAAGCAGAAGAAGAAAGCCTCCCCTTAGGGCTTTTTCCTAGGTGCGTAGTGAGCCACAGGACTCCAGGCAGCCTGATGCATTCAATCAGAGTCCCTGAAGTAAGGAAGTAGCTAAAGAAGTAAATTATGTACATTTTTCCCAACTTGAAATAAACTGTGAACTCACAGATTTAAGCAGCCCAATGAACCCCAAACTTGGGACATATTCGAAAGGTGAAAAAGAAAACAAAAACACCAGGGCACAAGGCTCTCAAACGGCTTCGGACATCGTGAGAGATGACTGATGCCTGGCGAGACAGCTCAACGCAGTGGGGAAAGCGTGAGGACCGGAGTCAGATCCCCAGCACACATGCAGGGTGGGCGTTGTGACCCCTCTGCAATCCCAGCACTCAGATGCAGAGATGGGGTTCTGGGGCTGGCCGGCGGCCAGGTCTGCTGAAGTGGGGAGCTCTGAGTTCAAGTGAGACCCCGCTCCGGCATGTACAGTAGGGAGGGAGGGATCGAGGAAGACACCGATGTCAACCTTGGGCCTCCATGTGTATGCACACTACACACACAGGGGTGTACACACTATTACGTACGTACACACACATACATGCACAAACACACACATGGAAAAAATAGAAAGTGAAGAAACCCCGATGGGAGTGGCAAACGCCTGTGACCAGACTGACAGAGAAACTCAGAAGAGGGTGCTTGGGCTGAGGCAGTTCTCCCTCCCTTCCTCCCTTCCTCCCTCCCTCCCTCTCTTCCTCCCTACCTCCTATTCTGACCCTTCACAAACTTGTCTAGGCTGATGGATAATTTTACACTTCTGTGTGAGTTTTACAATCCACTTGCCATTTTTCTTTTTTTAAAAAAAAATATTTTATTGAGTTTTGTGCATTTCATATAATAGATCTTAAACAAATTTAGACACCCCCTCCCCCACCTACACCCCCGACCAGATTTCATGCATTCTGACATACATGTTACGTCCTATCCAGTCAAGCATTTGTCCGCAGATGTCCTTCCATGCAAGTTCATCCACTGGAGTGTAGTTAGCCTGTCTGGAGTCTCTCCCTTAAAAAAGATGTCCTTTCCCTCACCCCACAATGGTCAGTTGCTAATAGCTCCTCAGGTCGTTGGGGTCTGCTGCCCATTTCCTCAGTTCTGTGCTAGGTTTTTGTCTGCTCGAGTTGGCATGGGTCTTACACACACTGTCACCGTTGTTGCAGGTTCCCAGAGGACTGAAAGCCTCTGTGTCCTCGTGTTCATGCACAACCCCAGCTCTTACAGTCTTTCCGTCCCCTCTTCCACAATGGTTCTTGAGCCATGGGTAGGTGGGATTTAATGTAGGAGTCCTAGCAGGGACACACACTCTGCAGTCTCTTTTTCTCTAAAGCTTGACCAGTAGTTACGGCCTTCTGTGTTCATCACCCTCCATGGCTTGAGGAAGCTGTTCGGTAAGAGTTGAGGGATGATGAGGATTCTCTCTACATCCTGTTCCGCTGTGTTCTGTGAGCCTTAGGTGTCGAGGTTCCACTGTAGATGTGTCATTTAGGGGCTGGACATCTCTCAGACATGTACTCTCTATGTGTGACCAGTTGTGGAACTCTGTAACAGACTCCATCTGTTGCATGAGTTATGTGTGATATACTTGTCTGTAAATAGAAGGATCCATATTTAACATACAGTAAGAAATTTCATTTGTCTAGAGACGTGACAGGGGTAGTTTTCTCTAGGATCTGTGACCTCCAGCCATGTGCATTTGAGTGTGTTTATAGTGTTACCCATGAGTTCCTTCCCATTAAAAGGGCTTTAAGTCCAATTAGATAGCTGTTGATTACGCACCCCACCCCACTACAGCACAATAGAGGCAATTTGCTGTGCTGCTTGCTGTGGTTATTAGGCTTTGCTACTGGACTGGACCACAGATCGATTCTTTCCCTCAGCAGCTGGCACAGCGTCCACTAGAACTACGGGAGCTAGTCTTCAGGGAAGAGGCTTCCGGGTCATTCCAGCTCCACTGCTCCAGGCCCTGTGTCCGAAGCGTGTCCTGTCTTCAGCAGTAAGGGTCTTACCTTCGAGGTCTGGGCAGTAACCAAGGGCAGTGGCAATAGCCCGTGTCATCTGGGGAGTCTCCTGGGCAACTCGAAGGGAGGTTTCTCCTGCCTGGCACTGTGTTCCTTTCTCCTACCAAAGCGCTGCTGCCCTTTGCTTGCATTCACTCTGTAAATTGATCTGAGGACGGCCGCCCCCTGGGCCAGTGTTGGGGGCAGGGTACTTCCTTCTCAAACCTTTTCCATTTTGCTCTGTGACCCCACCTTGGTTTGGGGGTTGTAAGTCCTTCACCCTTCACCAGATGTACCCCAACTTCTAGTGTTTGTAGATAATGGTAGAAATACTTTTAATATTTGATTTATTATTTTTATTTTATGCATGTGAGTGTGCTGCTAGTATGTATGTAAGTGCACTATGTGTGTGCGATGTCTGTGGAGGTCAGAAGAGATCCCCTGGAACTGGAGTTATGGACAGTCAGCCACCACGTGTGTGCTGGGAATTGAACCTGGGGCCTCTGCAAGAGCAGCCAGTGCCCTTAGCCACTGAGCTATCTCTCAGCCCCAGAAATGTTATTTTTTTTAATTCTGTTGGTGGCTACTTGTGACTCTGGTAGAATTACAGCTGGTTTGGAGCCCGTAGGCTCCGCGCAGGAGCCTGTATGCTCCAGACCACTCCAGACACAGCCCAGGGTGGGAACAACGAAGGGCCTTTGGTCTTGAGACCCTTGTTGCTGACGTCTACCTCCTCCGTCTGGGTGGGGTGGGGCTGGCAGCATGCACCCTCTAACATTTTCAGGAGTCATGGCAGCACACCCTCCTGAAAGCAGTGGGCTCTTTCTATAAGATCTGAAGGTGCTGATGCCCTCTAAGTGCTGTGCATTCTGGGACAGAGTCTTCTGGCTCTGCCTGCCTGGGTGCAAACTCTGAGTTGCTTTGTCTCCCCAAGGGGATCAGTCCTTCAAGCAGCTCTTCTAAGTCTGCCTTTCACAGCCGTGCCATGTCACCATCAGGAAGGTGACCTCTGGAGTCAGAGGCTGCAGGTGAATAAAACAGTGCAGGAGAGAATCCTACAGTGATGTTCACATTGAAAAGGCGCATGTGGGGGCTGAAGAGACGGCTCAGCAGTTAGAACACTGGCTGCTCTTCAGAGGACCTGGGTTTGTTTCCCAGCACCCACATGGCGGCTGACAGCTGTGTGTAACTTCAGTTCCAGGAGAATCTGATGCCCTTTTCTGACTTCCTTGGGCACTGCATGACACAGGTGCACTCACACATGTGCAGGCAATACATGCATGCATGTAAAATGACAGTAATAAAATATAAAAAAAGAAAAAAGGGGTGTGGCCTAGTGTGTTGTGATCATTCTGTGATCAAACACCTGACAGAAGCCACTTCTGAGAGGACGATTTATGTGGCTCACAGTTTGAGGTACAGTCATCCTGAGGGAAGGCTTGGCCACAGGAGATGAGGTCAGGAAGCAGAGAGATGGCAGGACCCGGAGCCAGGCTTAAAAATCCTCAAGGCCCGCCCCAAGTGGTATATTTCCTCCAATGAGGTCCCACCTCCTAAAGGTTCCGCAACGTCCCAAACCAGTGCCACCTTCTGGGAACCAAGCGCTCTAACACGCAGGCCTGCCGGGGAGGGTTTGCATGCAAACCACACCAGGCAGGAACTCTAGACCTCCACATTTTTCTGTATACCTGAAATTGTTATAAAAGCCATCTGTTAGGGGCTGAAGAAAGAGCCTGGCAGTTAAGAGCACTGGCTGCTCTTGCAGAGGACCCAGGTTCAAATCCCAGCACCCACATGGCAGCTAACAACCATGCATAACTCCAGGTCCAGGTGATCTAACACCTTCTTCTAACCTCCTCAGGCACTGCACAACATGGGTACACCTATCTACATGCGAGCATAATACTCACACACATAAAATAAAAATAAATAAATAAAACATCTTTTAAAACACCTGTTACAGCAAAACCTTATTAAAGGGGAGTGGGTCGCCTGTCCTTGGGGGTGTGCTATAATTAGCCATGGTATGCTGACCTCTGGGCTGTGTGTGGGGTACAGAATCTGCTCCTCGATCTCGGTCTCTACTGCACTACCTGAGCCCAGGGCCACTGCAGAAGCTAGTCTCTGTCCACCTTCCACTAGGGACAGTGGTATATAGCTTGGGTCTCATGGGTCATGTAGTACTGAGCATAGAACCCAGCAATGCAAACTCTCAGGGACCATGTGTCAGAGGCAGCGCCCAGGTGAACACTGAGGGCTAGCTCCCGGCATAGCTTCCTTGCTGGCAGACAGCGATATGGTCTTCATATTACAGATGAAAATAAAGGAGCAGGAAGAAACTAAGTCACTTGTCTAAGATTACCCAGCTGAGGGGTGTAGGTGGGATTTGAACCCAGGAAGGCCGGCTCCAGCCTGGGGGAAGCTGGCTGAACCTTTCTTGCTGGGGGCTCCTATGACTGCCGTCCACCCTATGACACTAAGTTAATAAGTTCCCAGCCTTCGGCCCCTGCCTGAGCCCTGGAGGGCAGGTGAGTCCTGGGGCCTGCAGCCTGGGACCGAGGGCAGCTCCACACATGTCTGAGTGGGAAGATTTTCTCAGAATCCCCAGGCTTCTTCGGTGAACTGCTGGAAACTTGCCACGCGCCAGCTGGGGAGAGTGGGCCCAGGGCCCCTCTGCAGTTTCACCTCCTCCCCCAAATCCTGGTGGCATTTCTTTGCTGAAAAGACGAAGGATGATCAGCTCCTGGTGGTATTTATTCTCAATTGCTGTTTAATATGTTTGCCAAAGGCTGTCATTTTGAAGGGGAACGTGTTCAGACAGCAGTGGTGACTCAGACCCCAGCGCAGCACCCCCAGGGAACCACAGCAGCACAGAGCCTGGACTGGGGGGCTCTGCTGCCCTGGGGGGCACCAGGAAGTTAGGTGGCCACGCAGGTGTTCCTGGCCCTGCTTCCTGGAACCCGGGGACTGCAGCCTCCTGCTCAAATAGGGCGGCGTCCCTCCCAGCTGAGGAATGTGGGGGATGTGTTTGCAATACAGGAGTCTTCTCACAGCCCTGCCCACGGGACTGCCCGCCCACCGCCGCCCACACCCCACCAGCCTCCCTCGTCTGCCCGTCTCCCCTCTCCTCCTGGATTGCACTAGGCTGGCCATGGAGCGCTGCAGGGATGCCTGTTCCTTCTCTAAAATGTGGTTCTAGAAACTTCCACAGGGAGTGGTTCCACAGGGAACCTCTTGTATCCGAGTCCTTCCTTTGGGCTTTCGGGTGGGCCAGCCTAGGCTCAAGCCCTCCCTGGAGAGCTCACTAGATAACGATATGCTTACTGTCTTACTTATCTGTCTAATGTCTATGATCCTAAGGCTGGGTGATGGCTTTGGTCCTGGCCCCTATAGAGCATGTGCTTCTAGAAGATACTCCAGAGTGAATGAATGAGCAGAGGCTTCCGGAAGGGCCTGGAGTGAGCAGAACATCTGGTATGTGGAAGCCACACGGGCCTGTGAGTCATGGCAGCAATGCCAACACAGAAGGTCACAGCTTCAAACAACATGGCCAGACTGTGCCTGAGTGTCTCCAGAGACTGTATTCCCGGTTGCCCAGAGCCAGACACAACCGACAAGCCCTTCAGGAGGCGAGTGGACAGAGCAGGTCACGAAGGAGAAGTGACCTGGGAGCCGGGAGAGGCCCAAGCGCAGGAAGCCGGGCTGGAAAGGCAGCTCCGTGGCATTCTGCCAGAGGTGTGAAGGGATCAGTGGTGCTGGGGTGACGCAGAGGACGGATGGCTGTAGAAGAGCAACATTCTGCTGTACAGTACCATGGTGGTGTTCTGTCATGCCCCTGCCTCAGGAAAGGTGGGCCACTGCTCAATTTTCAGGTCAGCTCACAGTCCCGATGGCTGTCCCCTCCTCTGTCAACTCACACCCTCAAAACTGGGACCACGCCCACCACTTCCCAGAAGCCCTCTGGACAGTCTCACCTGCCCTTTGTCTCTGGGACACATGATGTTTGCTAAGGCTGAACCACTCCAAGACCGGGCCCTGCTGTGAACTGATAACTCAGGAGATAAAAGTGTGTCCACTGGTTCCTTCATAGATATGTGCTCGATACCAACATAAGATGTCAGGGAGACAGAACACCAGAACACCGGAGAGGGTGGGGAGAGCTGCTGTTTGCTCATCTGCTACCGTGAGAAAACACTGACCAAAATCTACTTGGGGAGGAAAGGGTCTGTTTGGCTGACACTGCGTGTCGAGGGAATCAAGGCTGGAACTCGAGGCAGGAACGGAACAGAGACCAAGGAGGAGCGCTGCTCACTGGTCTCCCTCCCCCGGCTTGCTCGGCTGGCTCCCTTTCTTACACAGTCCAGGCCCACCTGCCCAGGGAGGGCACCGCCCACGGTAGGCCGGAACCTCCTATATCAGTTAGCGGTGAAGACAGGGCCACAGGCCAGCCTGGTGGGAGAATTCCTCACCTGAGGCTCCCTCTTCCCTGCTGACTTGAGTTCGTGTGAGGTTCATAAATCACTAACCAGTCCGGTAGGAACTCCGTGCGTCCTGTGCAATTTTTCTACAAATCTAGAAATTCCCAAATATAAAATTTTAATTAAACTAAACTAGGATTGAATCCAACTTCCAAGTTCTCACTTAGTGAGGAGGTGCCTGGGGAGACGCATCAGCCAAAAAAGATCAATAAATGGACAGAACAGAAAAATGGTTCTAGAATTTTCTAGAAAGTTCCACAAGATCAGATAACTTTGGGTCATGGGTTTTTTGTTTTTTTTTTTATGGTCCGTTAGTTGTGGGTTGGTGGTTAGTTGTTTGTTCTGGGGATTTTGTTGGTTTGTTTTTGGAGACAAGCCCTGGCTGCCCAGGCCAGACTTGCACTCAGAGTGATTCTCCTGCCTTAGCTTCCCAAGTGTTGGAGTTACAGACCTGCACCTACCCTAGTCATAGGTCTAATTAATATCAAGCAATGGGTTCCAGTAGCTGCCTTTGGGGGTAGCCGATGGCTTGTCCCTAGCCAGCCTCCACCACATCGGAGCCACTGGGAACTGACAAATGGCTTTGTCAGACAAAAGCATGCAGATCAGAGCCTCGGAAATGAGGCGTCGCTCACTGCAGGGATTAATTTTTCAGCTGCTGTCTTTGAGCATTCCATAATGGTTTATGGTGACATGGAGTGCACAGGAGCCAAATGGAGCCGTAAATCACCCTGGGCTGGGTGCACCACCTGGGTCTGAACTCACTGCAGAAGGGAGATGGGGACCCGGGGAAGCCCTGGTGCTCTGTGGGGAGGGGCTGGGAGGGTATTTCCCGAGTGAGGCTGGTGTTCTGTCATTCCCCGGCCTCAGGAAAGGTGAGCTGCTGCTTGCTTTTCAGCCCAGTCCTGATGGCTGTGCCCTGGAAACCAATCTGCCCCCTCTCCTGTCAGTTTACAACCCTCCAAAGCTGGAGCCAGGCCCACCTCCCCCCAGAAACCCTCTGGGCAGTCTTGTCAGCCTCTGGCCTTTGTCACCAACAAATGGAACCACCTGGGATTATTGGTTGTACTAAGCTTTGTCCAGCCTCTCTAGTAAGACATGAAGGTGCCAGGAGAGCGGGCCCATCTGCCATGCGGTCCCCTCCTTGCCGTGGGCTGGGAAGATGGGCAGCACAGGTTCGGTAAAGGGAGGGTGTCCCGAGGTCATTCGCCCTGTCGGCCTTCAGGCTGGACTCATCTGGGCTCCTGCCAGTCCCTGCTTGAAGCCCAGCGAGACACCCATCTGTCCTCTACAGTGGTGACTGAGAAAGGCCCCCAGTGGGTGTCTGCTCCTTCTTCCAGGGAGCCCTGTACAGCGGCGGGCTAAGCACAGAGGGGCTCGCTGGGGCTGCCCTGTCCCCAGCCAGGAAGGGCACTGGTCCATGGGCCCAGCCGGGAGCAGTGACAGGGGCATTACATGCCTTTGTCCCAAGGTTGTTTGCAACATGATGAGAGGTGTCTGTGGTGTGGAGGAGCCCAGTTCTGCAGTCTCAGGAGGACAGTCAGGAGCACCCCTCAGGAAGATGGCCTGCTGTCTGGAGATGAATGCAGGCTTCTCTGTGCTCTTCAGCTGCACTGGCTTCAAGAGCCCAAAACACCAGCTGTCTGGGATCTAGTTTCATTTCTGTTACTGTGATAAAAGGCCCTGACAAGAGGCAGCTTAGGGCAGAAAGGGGGTCACCGTCCCCCGAGCGAGGAGTTGAGATGGTAGGAGCTTGAAGTAGCTACTCACGTCTCACACAAGCAAGCACAGCAAGGAAATGCACACGTGCTTGCCAGCCTTCTCTGGACACCGTTCAGGGCCCAGCCTAGGAAAGGGAGCCGCCCACAGTAGGCTGGGTCTTCCTACCTCAGTTATAGTTAAGATGATTCTCCACAGGCACACCAACCTGGTCTAGATGGTTCCTCAAGTCAGCGTCTTCCCAGGTGATTCTAGGCTGTGGACTGTTAGACTGTCACATCAGAAGCACTGCATCCATGGCTGAGTGAGCTGGTGCTGGCGCTCACTGGCCAGCCGTCACCTCCCAGAGCCACAGCTTCCTAGGGAGTCCCAGAAAGACCCACAAAACAAAAACTTACCTCTGTCCCTGGGGATTGCCCTCCCAGTAAAGGAACCATGCTCAGGACAATGCCTGACACCAGGGCTCTCTGACCAGTAGCACAAGCAGGCCACGACCCGCTGAGGCCCAGATCCTGAGTGGAGAAGCAGCCCCTGCCTGCCTTACCATGCTACCCCAATCATCTGAGCACAGTAGGTAGACAGCGAGCTCACCTTGCTGGAAGTCAGAGGCTACCCTTAGGTGACTGATGTCCCTCTGCCTCAGAGGAGCAGGCAGCCACCGTCTCCCATGCATGGGAATGCATAGGTTCATAAGACCCCATTTCTAGACATTTCTTTCTCCTCCTCCACCTCTTTTCTCTCTCTTTCTCTCTCTCCCCTCTCTGTCTCCTCTCTCCTCTCTCAGCATCCCACCCTGAGCTTTTCTTCATTCTGCTCCTTCTCCAGCTGTACCAACCTTCACTCTGTAAGGTTCCTGAAAGGTCTTACGTGTGTGTCAAGGGGGAAGCTGGGTCAGATTGCTGGGTAAGAAGTTTATCGGAAGGGTCATTAACACCCTGGGCGGACAGACAGACAGCTTGGCAGGAATTCTGAAGAGAGTTCAGACCCAAGCACCAGAGATGGAGAGCGAGGTGGGGGTCCTGAGAGGAGTCAGACCCACAGGGCGGGGGGAGGGTCCCTTCTCTGAGGAGAGGAAAGGCTCCCGAGCATGAGCCTGCAGCCAGGCTCTCCGGCTCCCCTACAGGTGGCGGGAACGGGGTGGGGAGGCAGGCGTGCGGCGGGCACGCTTTGATGTGTCTCACCTCCCTAAGTGAGGAGCCCCAGTGCCTGGATTAACTAGCTAGATACTCAGCAGTGGGGTCTCTGTAGGCGCCTGTTGGCATCTGAGAGGGGAGGGGCCGCCGCAGGGCTCAGGGGCTGAGCAGCGGTCTAGTGTTATCAATCATTGGATGAGGGCTTCCGTCGTCTCAGCTTAACTCCACTACACCCACAAGAGAGCACCCACAGTGGTTCCAGGACCGCGTTGTGGCCTTTTCTGGATTTGTTTAGGATGTTTCTTTCTTTGTTTGGGGGTTTGAGTTTCTTTTGTTTTTATTCATTTGTTTATATTTATTTATTATTCTTTTTCATGTGTACAAGTGTATTGCTTGCATGTAGGTAGGTGCACCCGTGTTGTGCAGTGCTCATGGAGGTCAGAAGAGGGCATCGGATCCCCTAGAACTGGAGTTATGGACAGTTGTTAGCCACCATGTGGGTGCTAAGAATCAAACCCGGGTCCTTGCAAGAACAGTCAGTGCTCTTAACCGCCAAGCCATCTCTCCAGCCCTGAGTTTCTTTTATTTTTTTATGTGTACACGTTCTGCCTACATGTATGTTAGAGCACCCATGTCATGCAATACCCACAGAGGCCAGAGAGGATGTTGGATCCCCCGGAACTGAAGTTATGGATGTTGTTAGCCATCATGTAAGTGCTGGGAAGTAAACTGCAAGAGCGGCCCACACACTGGGTCCTCCACGAGAGCATCCCGTGCTCTTAACCGCTGAGGCACTCCTCCAGTCCTAGTTTTGTTTTGTTTTCTGATATGGCCCTGAACTCGCAATCTTCCTTGATTCCCAAGTAGCTAGGATTTAGGCACACACCACCACACCCACCTGGGAGATGCTTTTCAACCTATGGCAGCCTGCAACTGCAGGAAGGACACAGCTCTAGCATCAGCCAACTGCCCCAGAGGCCAGATCTGACTCTAAGGGATGATGGGAACTGAGCCTCACCTCCTGTCCTTGAGCCTCCAGGAGCACTGGGCAGGTGTGCAGATCCTGGCAGAGAACAGACTCCATGTCTGTCTGCCATCCAAATGCAGGTTCCACGCTGGCCTCTGCACAGCCCCAGATGCGACCTCCAGAGCGGAGACTGCATCTGACAGCAGGGGAGCAGCCAGGACCGGAAGGGACGGCCTCAGAAGTGGAGTCCAGGCAGGACAGTCAAAAGAATAAGGGAGGAGCGGAAGTCAGGTGCTCCAGGCAGCGGGCAGGCATGCTCTTGAGTTGAAGGCACCCCTCAGGAAGAAGGTGGCCACACAGGAAAGATGGAGAGTGTTTCAGACTGGAAGAGACTGCCCGCTCCAGGCAGTCGCCTACAGGACAGGCCTTGCCAGGATGCTAGGCACCCTGACCCCTCCTCCACAAGAAGGCTGTAGTGACCTAGGTGACCAGGCCCAGCACTGAGGAGGCGCCACCTCATCCTGACCACCACCCTCAATCTCATAGGGTATTCTGGAGCCAGAAGGGAGGCAGGCATGTCCAGCTCTGTCCTGAGTAGGCTGGTGACAGGCTCAGCTTCACTGTGGTGCTGGAGAGCACAGGTGTGTGCTACGAAGCTGACCAGCTGTACCTCATCCTGTTCATATGGTTTAAACAGTCACAAACTATATGTCCCCTTGGCAGAGGGAGCCTTCCTTGGAAAAGCGTCGCACGGAGCTCAGCATGAAGTCACTTGTTCTTGGGATTCCTAGAGAAGGTGGTTTCCTTTTTCCAAATGTGTCTGCGCATCCTCAAGCTGGGAAACACCTGCCAATTCTCTGAGGCGCTCTTCAGCCAAGGTCACTGGCAGCTGCTCTGTGCCAGCCCACTTGATGACTGTCAAAGGAAAACCAGAGCTACATGGAGAGAAAGCTATACAGTAGACTTTCTGAGCCATGATTTCAAAGCTGGCCTGGGCTCCATAGCAAGACCCTGTCTCAAGCCCTCTCCTCCCCCATTATAGGGTGATTACAATAGGAAAATGAGAGAACACGGATCAGGAAGACACTGCACAGAGGAATGAGAGAACACGGATCGAGAGGACACCGCACAGAGGAATGAGAGAACACGGATCGGGAGGACACCGCACAGAGGAATGAGAGAACACGGATCGGGAGGACACCGCACAGAGGAATGAGACCTCGGCACAGAGCTGAGCTCTCTGCCCAGCACAGCACAAGACTGCAGGGCTGATGATGCGGCACTGGAGAGTCAGCCTCCGGAAGTGACTCTGGATGCACAGCGGGAGAGAGGGCCATCCTGCCTAAATGGATCCGAGGAGACTCTCACTGAAGGCCACATGGGAGAGACGGGTAGTCAAAGTGACCAGATGTTGCAGGGGGATCAGATATTGGGGTGTTCATGCTGGTTGGTTTTTGTTAATTTGACACAAACTGAAGTCACTTGGGAACCTCAAATGAGGAGTTTCCTTTACCTGACTGGCCTGTGCACAGGACTCTGGGGCATATTTTTGATTGCTAATTGATGTAGGAAGGTCCAGCCCACTGTGAGTGACACCATCCCTGGGCAGGTGGGCCAGGGCTATATGAGAAAGGTAGCTGAGTAAGCCAGCAGGCAGCGTTCCTCTGTAGTCTGTTTCAGTTCCTGCCTCGAGGTTCCTGCAAGAGGAAGCAAACCCCTTCCTCCCCGAGTTTGTTCTGGTCAGTGTTTTATTGTAGCAAGAGAACAGGTGCGTAGCCAACTGACCTGGTATAATGAGGCTCCACTGTGAGGGCTCAGCTTGAGTGGCAGCTGGATTGGGTAGAGAGGTGCCTGAGAGGGTAGTGGCCTGCACCCGGGGCGTGTCTGTGAGGGTGTGGTGCCACCCTATAGCCTGGGGGCCCAGACGCAATGGAAGATGAAGAACAAGAAAGCCAGGCAGCCCGTGACTCTCCGCTTTTCTTTTCGGTCACTCTGAGCCCCTCTGCACCAGCACACCTCCTCGCTGCCACACTCTCCCCACGTAACGGATCAAAGCCTCCGAAGTCTTGGCAAACAAACCCTTCCTCCATATGTTGTTTGGTCAGCTATCCTGTCACCGTGACAAGAAACTGATTCACACATGCACAGCTGTGCCTGGGAGAAGGGTCAGGAGTCTAGCCTACCGGCTTAGAGAGTACAGAACTAGTCACACAGGATTATGCCCAGAACATTCTAGAGTTGGCAGGACTTCAGGGCCAGTGGAGAGGTATGTGCCCAACACCCCCAGGCATGTCAGCAGGGTAGTGGGCACACCTACTGATGGGGTCTTACAAGAGCAGTTACAGCCCAGCGAGCAGAAGGGTAGCCTGGAGCTGGAGTTACAGGTGGTTGTGATCCACCTAATATGGGTGCTGGGAACCGAACTCAGACCTTCTAGAAGAGCAGTGCAGGCTCTTAACCACCAAGCCATCTCTCCAGCCCAGGGTCTGGTTCTTAGGGCCCATGGAATAAAGCTGGGTCTCCAGGGAGGACACAATAGTGCTAGAACAAAAATTTTTAATTTATTTTTTTCCATTTCCTGGCATAGAACAAGCACCCTAGGAATTTTCTGGCTTAGTCTGTTAATGAGATGTTTCTTGGGGAAGACCCTCATAGCTTCTGAGTGGGGGCCCCTGCTCCAGGGACCCACCTGTGACTCAGTCAGAGATGGCCAGGGCAGCTTAAGTGACGGCAGGGATTCACTTAATCAGGAGCTAGCCTGTCGGCGCAGTACCTGCGTGCCGTGGTCTGCAGGTGTGTGTCTGAGGCGGCAGCAATGGGGCTCACGGAGGCGACGGGAACTGGGTACGTGGTTGTCCTGCAACAGTAACTCCAGGGCCTCTGGGGTCTATGACAAGGGGGCATTACCCCCAGGTGGGCTAGGTGGTTGCTGGGCAGATGACCTCACTAAAGTACATCCTGTGCAAGTCTGTGGTTCTGAGAGCTACGAGGTAGCTCTAGACACTCACACCTACCCCCACACCTCTGCCTTTATCATTTGCTGCTGGGGTTGGGCAGGAGTGACTCCATTTGTATCCGGACAATCTTCACACAGAGAAAGAACAAAACTCTAAAGCTTCTGGGTTGGTGGCGCCCCAGAGGAGCTGTGGAAGCCCGTGCCTCACACTATCCCCAGCTCGAAGGCTTTGTTCTGGTGTCTACGTTTGCTGTTTCTGATCATCACCTGGGGAGCTCTGTCCTGAATCCTCTGAGTGGTGCTGGGGACTGAGCAAGGTAGGAGAAGCCCTCCAAGTAAACTCTGGGGAAAAAGTGGGGGTGCTTGTGCTGACGTCTTGTGAGCCTGAGTCTTTTGCTGCAACGTCTTGGGAACTCTGGGGTAGGTCTGGATTGCAGAGCATTTGGCTGGCATCACAGATGTGGGGAAGTGGTGGCCCTTCGGGAGATGGACTTGGTATCAGCAATATCCAGTAGCTGTTTACTGAGCACACAGGGTGTCAGACGCCTTGCCCAGGGTCCGTCTGTTCTCCCATGTCATCATCCCTGCACTCCGGGGAAGTTGACACCATCACCTACCTGCTCTGAGGAGGAAGCAGAAGCCCAGAGTCCATGACCCTCAGCTCTGCCCTGGAATCTCAGGAGTTCACCGGAGGAAGGAGCCCAGGGCAGCTTGACACTTACATGTGCCAGGACGGCCCAGGAACCCAGCACAGCCTAGCTCCCAGGTCAACATCAACTGTGGTGCCCGAGTAGCCATGGTCCAAGGGCTGGCTGGGGATCCAGGGAAAAGATGAAATGCCTTGGGTGACTTTGACTGCCAAAGGAACACAGACATAGCCCGTGGCCTTGAGAGCTGCCCTTTCTAAGGTAGAAAGAGGCCTGTGGTGTGGCTGATGAGGGAGCTAGCACAGAAGACACAGCCATCCTCCCCAGGCCTGCCTGCCCGGCTCTTGCACTGGGTCCTGGCCTTTCCTGTGCCACGCAGCCACAGGCCTTCAGTATAGCTAGGCCAGCACAGAGCTCCGGTTCCTGGGGCTTAGACGTCGATGTTAGTTTCTCAGTTGGTTCAGAGAGAGTATAAGACAGGTTCTGGATTTGATTCCCAGCACTGCAAAAGTAAGACAGAGCATTCCAGGTGATCTTCAGCATGTGATGCACCCCAGACAGAGCCTCAGGAAGGATGGCCCCTGAGATATTTGCTTCCAAGGCCAGCTGAGGCCTCACCTCTGCAGGGATGGCTCAACAAGGACTCCATGTCACAGTGTGGCTTGCAGGATACTGCCCAGCCCTGCGCTCCTGTCAGTGGAAGGCCATAACACCATGGCCTGCTGCTGCCCCTCTGCCATTCCTGGGGTGGGATGCAGCCTCAGAGGGTGCTGTCCACTCCCAGTGGGGGCCGCGGGGCCTTGACCTACCTTAGGCCCTCGCCCTGGGCTGAGGTTTGGTCCCGGGTGGTCCGTGAGCATTCCCACCCTCCCACAGTGAGATCTGTCAATGAAGGCCCCTTCCAGGGTCTCACCCCCACCCCAACTGAAGGACAGTCGCCATGACCAACTGGTACGAGGGGCCCAGTGTAGGCTCCACCTCTGGGGGCTCTCTTCACCCTAAGAGCAGCTGTGGGCAGGGTACCTGGGCCTCCTTTGAGGAATGCTGTGTGGTCCCAAGTCTCTGTTGAGAGTAGGGATTTGATCCAGACTAGGCATCCCCAAGCCAGAGGACCCCTGGGGGTGAGATTCAGCGGGATAGCCCAGGCTGGGTCTTCCAAACAGGCTGTATTTTGGTGATTTGATACCACTGATCCCAGCAGACAAACTGTCTGCTGCTGACCCTGGGAAGCGGCAGGTGCCTGGGCCACCGAGGGCTTGCTGGGTTACCAAGGAGAGGTACTGTGCAGGCCCTGAGGTCCTGAGAATCCACCTGCATGCACGCTTCCTACCTCTGTGCAGAGCAGTGGAGAAAGTGAGGCTGTGATGCCAGTGAGCAGGCTGGGAAGGAAGCTGGCGATTTTCAGGACATGCTGCAGGGTCAGAGGTCACTGGAGAACAGCTTTTTTAAGAAATACAGGGTTTTTACCAGGCATGGTGGTGCACACCTGTGATCAGCACTAGGGAGGCTGAGGCAGAGGATTGCCTTGAGTTTGAGGTTGGCCTATATTTATAGTGAGACGTCAACAAAAGAAGAGGATGGGCTGGCAAGATGGCTCAGTGGGGAAGGGGACTGCGCCGTACAGCGCAATCTGAGTTCCATCCCAGCACCCACATGGTGAAAGGAGAGCGCCGAATCCTACAAGTTGTCCTCTGTCGTCCATACACATGTAGTGGTACGCACACGGACGTACACACACACACACACACACACACACACACAGTGAGCCATCTGTGGTTTTTGCTTTCTGCAGTCCCAATTACCTGTGGTCAACAACAGTTTGAAAATGCTAAGTGGAAAGTTCTAGAAGGAAACAGGGCATGAGTTTTAAATTACACACCATCCTTAGTATCATCTCGGAATTTCCAGG
The DNA here is from genome assembly GCA_035773235.1 of Eospalax fontanierii. NCBI lineage: Eukaryota > Metazoa > Chordata > Mammalia > Rodentia > Spalacidae > Eospalax > Eospalax fontanierii. The sequence goes on from CM069526.1 coordinate 3,546,296, forward strand.
TATCCCACTCCATCTATTACAACATGAGACATCCCTCCGTCCAAAGTGTCCACAGTGTCTTCTACCCGCCCCTGAGTCACCTGGTAGCCATCTCGGTTGTGAGGTTGACTCCCATGTATGGCCATGCTTGTGGCCCCGAGCAAGGACTGGTGAGGAACGTGGACAGCTCACCAAAGACAAGCCGTAAAGCACTTCTAGTAGAAAGGGAGGTTCTCAGCTTATGGAGGAAAGAGCTCTGCTGAGAGGCCGGGATTCGTGGCAGCTTGTGTGGGCAGCTGATCATCTGTAAGTCGTCCATAGCTCCATCAGACTAGCCAGAGTTTCTGGCCAGCTGCATTGTACCCTGCTGGGTGCAGGGCTGGGCTAGGCCAAGCCTGACTCAGAACCTGGTACTCCTGTCCTGAGTCCCGGCTACATGGAGTTCAGGTCCCCTGCCCTATGTGTGTCCACGTGCACATGTGTGGCTCTGGTAACTTCATATTCCTCATGCCAGGGGCCCAGTCAGCCCCTGCCAGAACTCCATGGAGAGTAAAAGTGAGAAGAGAGATGGCCCCCATCATCTGGAGTTCAGTGTGCCACTGTGAGAGGCTTGGCAGGTGATATCTGGTCCGTGGATGTCCTGGCCAGCCTCACTAGCCCAAGGCTGTGGCCACTGGTCCCCCTGACCTTCAGGGTTGCTGCTGAGTTGTCCCAAGGAAGGACTCATGAGGCTGTCTAGAGGACACAGTTCCTGGAGACCAGACAGATGGCCCTAGGGATTCCGTGTGGACTCCAGTTGACTGTGCCTGTGGCAGGCTGCTGGAATCCTGTGAAACAGGGGTGACTCCTGACTTGGGCCCTCTTACACACCAATGCTAGGGAAGAGGCTCTCTGACCCCCTGCCCACCCCAGCCCTGGCTCACTGCTGGGCACCCAGGTCTGGTGGACACTGAACAGACGGCAGCATGCACGGGGCACTCAATGCAAAGTGTCCAGTTGTGGAACCCGCCTAGTGAATCCATCTCACTCAGGCCTTCCTAGCACACAGCCCGCCTGGATGGTGCTTCATAAAAGAGTTCTCTGGAGGGCTGGGGAAATAGCACAGTTGGTAAGATGTTCTCCTTGCAAGCATGAGGGGCTGAGTTCAATCCCCAGCGCTCTTACATAAGAGCATGCTTGTAATCCCAACACTGGGGAGGCAGGCAGGCAGATCCCTGGGGTTCGCCAGACACCAACCTAGCTTAATGGGTGAGCCCCAGGTTCCAGTGAAAGATCCTCCCTCAAAAAGGGAGGGTGAGCAGTGCCCGAGGAACAACACCGAGCTTGTTCTGTGTTCTGCCCACATGAACACTCTCTCTCTCTTTCTCTCTCTCTCTCTCTCTCTCTCTCTCTCTCTCTCTCATACACACACACACACACACACACACACACACACACACACACACACACAGAGGACTCCTGGAAGCCATTTGCCATCAGTCATCCAGACTCCAGGCTGACATTGGCTGCATCCCCCTTACTCGTAATGGGACTGGGACTGTGCTGGTCTCTTTCCTGTCACCCGAATGGCCAGGATATGAAGATCGAGGCTCATTTGGGCTCCTATTTGGGGAGGTTGCAGCCCACCATCAGATGGCCCACAAAAGGGTCACTTGAGTTAATAGGAATTCATTCCTCAGTCTTGAGATCGTGTTCTCTGGCCTGAAGTCAGGGCTCAGCAGGGCCAGGCTCCCTCACAGGCTCTAGGGAAGGGGCCTTCCTGTCTTTCCTAGCTTCTAGGGGTGGCCTCTGGCTGTGGCCACACCACTCTTTGCCTGGCCTCACCTGGCCTCCCCTCTGTGTCTGCCTCCTCTGTCTCCAGTGTGACACTTGTCATCACTCCCCACTGTGAGTCCAAGCCTTGACAGACTTTCTCCAAATAAAGCCACATTCCCAGGATCCAATAGTGATGGAGGGCCAAACCAACCTCAAGGGCTCCTCTGCTAAAGTCCATGTGGGGGATGTCCCCCCTTGATTTGTCAAGCTTGAATTCTGGGGGTGCTGTTGGGAGACCCCTTCCGTGAGCACCAATCAAGGTGCAGGGTCTGAAGCAGTGTTCAAAAGGCCCATCTGGGGAGCTGGGGAGACGCTCGGATGGGAAAGTATCTGCTTCACAAGCATGAGGACCTGAGTTCGATCCTCAGCACCCCTGTAAACATTTGGCAAGGTGGTATGCACTTGGAATCCCAGTGCAGAGAAGATGGAGACAGGAGGACCCCTGGGGCTCTGGCTGGCCAGCCCGGCCTAATTGCTGAGCTCCAGGCCAATGAGAGACCCGATCTCAAAAATCAAGGTGGATGGTTCTGGAGAAATGACACCCGGGGGCCCGGGAGAGAGAGACAGAGACTGAGAGAGACCCATGTGTGCTAGATTCCACGGCAGATTCCAGTCTGCACCTCGCTGCCTCTGAGTCACGTAGGCGCTCGGAGGTGTGCTGCTACTACGACTGAACATCAGAAAATGGCAGACTCGGGAGTCTGAGGACTGTGTCCAGTGGGCCCCTGGCTGCACCTCCATAGGCTCCTGGATGCAGATATGTGTGCCTGCGTCCTGAGTAAGGGGCTCCCTTGCCGTGGGAGCTAGGCCTAGCTCCCGCCACCCTGAAGGCGACCGGCGTACACAGGCCCCCGAGCTTCAGGAGTCGCCGAGTGAGGGAATGACCCTGGCAGCAGGGTCTCCATTCAGACAGGGGCTCAAATGTCAGACCTCCAATCTGCCCTTGGATTCTCTAAGGGGTGGCTTGCCTCCCAGATCCATCTCTTGGCCCCGACGGTGGCCGCCCCCAGGTTACACTGCCGCCCCTTGCCTGCTGCAGAGCCAGCCTCCTGCCTCTAGAGCCAGTCCGCACGCTGATGCAGTCCTGGTTTATTTTAGACCAAAGCCTGCAGCTCGGCTCAGTGCAACACACTTGAACTTTAACAAAACAACAGGCTCAGGCTGGCTTTACAGCCAGCACTTCCAACAGCATCGAGGCTTGGGCCTGTGGCAGGCAGCGGTTAGAATTAGAGCCTCTAGACTGATGCCTCCTGCAGCCAGGAATGGGCCAGGCCAAGTTAGGGGCTTGGGCCAGGATTGCCAGCCCAGGCAAGCAAGACTGGCCCTGCCGGAGCCTAGTGCTGTAGGTGTCCCTGTGACCCAGTGTCACATGAGCACACACAGAGGGTGAGCTGTATGTCCCACCCACATCCTTGGGTCCCTGGTCAGTCCCCCTGTCCGCTACAGTTTACCTGGGCCTAGGGTCCACCCTGCTTCCCTCATCCTGAGCTCTGAGTGCCTCGTGCCCACTCCCTTGTGAGAGGTGGTCTGACTGTGCACCTGTACCAGCCGGGGACCCCACCACCTGACTGCAGGCTGGCCTGGACTCCCTCACTGGTCACCATCCTTCTCAGAAATACTCTCCTCAAGGGAAGGGCCACATGTCACATGCCCCCTAAATATGACCTAAAAGTCAATGTAGCAGGCATGAGATTAGCCACAGGCAGGGAGACTGGCTGGGAGACGGAGGGAGGGAGGGACGGACAGGCAGGTGATGAATGGATGGGTAAGGGATGCGTGGTGGCTGATGCGGGACGGTGGAGAGTGTCATGGGATGGATGGTGGATGAACTGGGAACACCAGCCCAAGTGCCTGCTGTCCCTCAGGTCAGCTCTGACCAGTTCTGCATGGACTGAATGAGAGGAGGAATTGCCGAGGACAACCTCTGTTCACGGTGGCTGTCAGCGATCCTCTTTAGGAGCACCTGGGCCCGACCCAGCCCTTTCCATGAGCAGCTGGACGGGACTGTGACCGTCTTTGCTGGTCTGGGGAGCCCTCTCTGAGGCAGTGCCAGGGCCAGGACCCCAGTGTCCAGCGCCACTCCATTCTCATGCCCCCTCTGTCTGTGTTGTCAGGGATTCCCTGGACTGCTGAGCCGCCAGTTACCAGTGACTATAAGTTACAGGAAGAGCTGGTGTGCCCGAGCAGAGCTATGACTTGTGATGCTCCCTGACTCCAGTTTGTGGGCCTTTGTGTATGAGTGTTATGCCTGCATGTGTGTAAATGCACCCGTGTCGTACAGTGCCCCTGGACGACAGAAGAGGGCATTGGATTCCCTGGAACTGGACTACAAACAGTTGTCAGCTGCCATGTGGGTGCTGGGATTCAAACCTGGGTCTTCTGCAAGAGGAGTCAGTGCTCTTAACCACTGAGCCATCTCTCCAGGCCAGGTGTGGTTCTTCTTAACTAAGTGGTGCTTGTGAGAAAGTCATCTGGCTCAGGGAGAGAGGATGCTGGACTGGTCCCCACATTACTCAGCTATGGATGGGTGTATTAGTCAGGGTTCTCCAGAGGAACAGAGCTGTGGGGTGTGTGTGTGTGTGTGTGTGTGTGTGTGTGTGTGTGTGTGTGTGTGTGTGCATCCAGCAGTTGCTCAGTTCACAAGCAGGATGTCTCAACAGTCCCAGTAAGGCACTGAAGGCCTGGAGGATTCCTAGAGAGCTGTTCAGTCTACATTGAACCTGAAGAAGTTAGTTTTAATGTCAGTGAAGGGGCTCACAGAAACAGGACAGATGAACTCGCTAGCAAGCGTGGAGGTAAGCAGGTAAAACGCAACGTTTCCTTCTGCCATGTCCTTTATCAGAGCTGACACTGGAAGGTGCCCCCCACATTTAGGGTGAGTCTTCCCACTTCAAATAATTTGATAAAGAAAGTCCCGCAGGAGAGACCAGAGGCTAGCCAGATCTAGTCAGGTTGACAACTAAGATTAGCCGTCACAATGACCTGCCAATGGCTGCCCTGGCTCGAGTAGGCTGCAGCATGGTCCTGCCCTGTGTAACAGTCAGCACCAGGCTGAGCATGGGAAGACAGTCAGGATGCCCGAGGGCTTGTGGGAGTCCATGCCCCTAAACAGCACTAAGTCTTGAAGAAGAATGAAGTGTTACTGGGCATGGTGAGGCGTGCCTGTGATCCCCGGAGTCTGGAGCAGGAGAATTGTCATGGCTTTGAGGCCAGCCTGACCTCTCAGACCCTAACCCTCCTGGCTCCCTTCCTTGGCAGTGCCAGAATAGGCAGACCCACAGCCAGGGAGCACAGTGGAGCAGCCCAGGGCTGCAGAGGAGGCAGGGACCAGGAGAGGCCACCAAACAGATACAGGGCTTCGAGGGGAAAGGCTGTTCTGGACTAGAGAGTAGCAAGTTGTGACTTATGTGTCAGTAAACTCACAATAAAAATACATGTGCCAGGGCTGCAGAGATGTTCAGGGGGTAAAGTACTTGAGGGCTGAGTCTAAGCTCTAGAACCTACATTCAAAAAGAAAGAGCTGAGTGTGGTGGTGCATGCTGTAATCCCAGCTCTGGGAAGGCAGGGCAGGTAGATTCCTGGGGCTTGCAAGCCAGCCGGTCTAGACTAATCAGTGAGTTTCATGAGGTCCAGCTCAGTGAGGGCCTAGCCCTGTCTCAAGATAGATAACCAAGGTTGTCCTTTGGCCTCTACACACATTCACACATGTACACACACACATGCACGCTCATACATGCATGTGTATATGCACACATGTACACACATACATAGACACACATGTACATACACATACATATACACACATGCAGACACACAAGCACACACTCATACAAACACACATATATGTACACATATACATATACGTGTGTGTGCACATTACATGCATACACATCTATACGCACATTAGCATCTGTGCAAATACACGCATGCACAGGTACACACATATGCACACACACCCATGCAAACGCACATGGACACACATGTATATGCTCATGCGCATATATACATACATATACACATGCACAAGTATGTGTGTACACATGTTCATGCACACATACGCATACACATGAACACATACACACATAAAAATACATATACCCAAAAAGCTGAAAGATGCCTGTGGGGGCAGGTGGTCTCAAGTAGGAAGGGTCCCAGCTGAGGGGTCCCCTGAGAGCGGGGTGTGGCCCCTGAGAACGGGGGTGCAGAAGGGTCTAAGGTACTTGGTCGTGAAAGGAAGATATGAGTCCAGAGCCAGGTCTCAGGGGCCTGCCCCTCAGCCCAGAGTGTGGCTGTGCAGTAAACCCTACGGGGCCCATTAACCCCAGGGAGATGGGTGGGAGGTGAGACGAGCACAGAGGAAAGTGCCATCCAGTGGGTCAGCATGCTGATACTCAGGAGGTCCTAGGTGGTTATCCCATCCCTGGGGAATAGGGTACCCCCGATGGTCAGCCAACACGCAATACTGGGACGCCTCGGGAGGGGGTGAATGGCCTCAGGATGGCCAGACCTGCAGGTCAGCGGCACGGGGGTTACTACATCAGGATGGCCGGGCCTGTGGGTCAGCGGCACGGGGGTCGCTGCATCAGGATGGCCGGGCCTGCGGGTCAGCGGCACGGGGGTCGCTGCATCAGGATGGCCGGTCCTGCGGGTCAGCGGCACGGGGGTCGCTGCATCAGGATGGCCAGGCCTGCAGGTCAGTGGCACAGGGGTTACTACTTCAGGGCGTTTACTGCTAACAGAACAGGGAGTGGGGCTGGGAAGCCCCCTTCATGGTGTCCAGAATGCAGCTCTCCTATTAGGGGCCAGAGCCCAGCTGAGTCTGAGGGATAGGCAGGGGCCTCTTGTCTTAGATTCTGTCTAGGCCCGTGCCTGCCCCCAGCCAGCGAGCCATGGAAGGTGGCCATAGGGGGCTCCAGGAACCAAAGCCTGAAAAAACTAATGTGGATCAGTTATGCCATGCTGTGCTTGGACATGCTGACTGCCCACCAGATTCCCAACCTCCCCATTGACAAGACAGACTGAGGGACACCGGGCTTAGCTGGGCTACTTCTGAGCTATCTCAGGTCAAGTTAATCCCGCCCCACCCCAGTCTCAGTCAGCTACACCAGGGCACATGGAAGCCCTCCAAAAGGGGTCCTCCTCCAGGGCGCTTGGTAAAGGCAGAGCCTGCCTTCCCCCACCCCCAAGGCTTGTTGAGAAACTCTTCCCAGGGCCTCACCATGGCATACCTCCCTGCAGAGCCACCATGAGCCCTAGGGCTAGATTTGTCCCAAAACTCCTGAGGTCTGTCCGGAAACTTGCCCTCTGGGGCTCACCAGGGGCTCCACGCAGGACTCTAGCGGGGGAATGGACATCACAGGGATCCTGGGCAGTGAGCCCACGAGGCAGAGGGACCAGTGCCACCCAGGGCTCCCCACCAGGGGACCATCCGTAGAGGACCACGTAGAACTAGAATACCATTTTATTTACTTTTCTAGTTGTTGTGGCAAAACAGACAGCAACTTAAGAAGGGTTTATTGGGGCTGGAGAGATGACTCAGCGGTTAAGAGCATTGACTTCTCTGTCAAAGGACCCGGGTTTGAGTCCCAGCACCCACATGGTGGCTAACAACCATCTGTAACTCCAGTTCCAGGGGAGCCAATGTCCTCTTCTGTCTTCCGTGGGCACTGCATGACACGGGTGCACTTACACACATGTAGACAATAAACTCATTCACATTAAAAATACATAAAATATTAAAAAAGAGGGTCTGTGATGGCTCATAGTTTGAGGGGAGACACTCCATCGTGGCAGGAAGGCACGGTAGCAGGCATCCCATGGCCAGCTACTCTATGGCGGCGGCAGTGTGAGGCCGCTTGTCCACATCTTAACAGACCACAAAACAGAATGGGGAATGCTGATGCTCAGCTCGCTGTCTCCTCTTATCCAGCACAAGCCCACAGCCCAGGAGATGGCACCACCCACCCTCTGGGTTGGCCTCCCCCTGTTAAGCTATCTGGAGACACACCAAAGGCGTGTCAGGTTGACTATGAGGATGAGCCATCACACCGTATTCCAATGTGTCCCGTATCACTTCCACATTCCAGAAAGATCTGTAAGCACTGTGCACACATGTGTGGGCACATGACCATGTGCATGAGCACATGGACAAGTGTGTGAAGTCATGTGAAAGGTAACTCTATATGTGCATGCGTATACGTATGTGTCTGTGTGCTTTTCCATGGGTATATATATATGTATGCATATATATGTGTATACATGTATATCTGTGCATGTGTGTTTGCACATGCATGTATATACACACATGTATGTGTTTGTGTGTACATTTTTATTCCTCTTTCATGGGAAGATCCTCTCAGCCATCCATGTGGCGAACCAGTGTGAGGTCTCGTGTGGCAGGGTTGATCAGGACTGTCCAAGCTAAGCACACGTCTGCAGACATGGCATGGGTCAGAGGATGGCAGGGCAGGCTGCTGCTGGCCACTAGGTGCAAGCCAACTGCTGCTAATGCCCTTTGCAGCTGGCGTAAGGGGCAGAGCACTGGCAAGGCCGGGGAGGCTGCGCGCCAGCTGCTGGGGGCTGTAGCCACTTGCTCCAGGAAACACACTTCATTGAGGATAGTGGCTGCTGCTGACGTCACCACAGAGTAAATTTAGGATTCCCCTCAGTGGTGGGTTGCATGAGAAATGTCCCCATAGGGTTTTGAGCGCTGTGTTCCCAGTTCATGGAGCTATTTGGGGAGGTTTAGGAGGGGTGACTCTGGAGGAAGTGTGTCACTGGGCAGGGCTTTGAGAGTTCACAGCCGTGCCCCTCTTCGAGTTTGCTCTCTCTGCCTGGCACTTTGGTTGAAGGTGTGCGAGCTCAGCTGAGCCTGCCTGCCGCCTAGCCTCGCCCACCATTATGGACCCTCCCTCTGGAAATGAAAGCTCAAAGAAACTCTTCTATAAGTTGCTTTGGCCGTGGTATCTTATGGCAGCAACAGAAAAGTAACTAACACATCCCCACCCCTCTGCAGTCCCCGGGATGCTCTAAGCTGGGTGCACAGATAGGGAGGAGCAGGTGCCGCAGTCCTGGTTCTCAAGACCTGTCGGGCAACACGTCAGGCAACCATTATGCCCCACACTTGCCCAGTTGCCTCTGCTCTGCTCTGTTCTCTGGACAGAGAGCCTTTTGCTATACCTTGAACTCTTCATCTGTAAAGTGGGTCAGTTGTCACCTCATTCCTGGGATACCTGTTGGGTTTAGTGACACAGTTGTGTGAACTCTTGCCTCCTGAGTATTGGGATTAAAGGCACATGCCACCATAACTGGCCCGCAGTGGCCTTCTGGAATCAGGTGAACACATGCAGGCCTGTCTTCATGGTTTATGGAAGACTGATCTTGGAGTTGGAGAGATGGCTCCGTGGTCAAGACCACTGGCTGTTCTTGCAGAGGACCTTGCTGGGTTTGATTCCCAGCATTCATGTGGCAGCTAATAACCATCTATAACTCCAGCTCTAGGGCATCTGACAGCATCTTCTCTCCTCCATGACACAGGTGCACTCACACATATGCAGGCAACATACTCATACATATAAAATAAAAACAGGAAATGAAATATTTTTTAAACGAAACCTGATACTATCAGAGGCAAGAGCAGGCAGATCTCTGTGAGTCTGAGGCCAGCCTGGTCTACATAGTGAGTTTTACGCCAGTCAGGGCTACACAGTGAGAACCTGTCTCAGAAAAATTAAAAGAAAAAAAGGCCACCAAGAAACTCCCCCGGAGTCTCTGGGGAGGTGAGTGACACTGAGCCACCACTGTGGAGAGGCCACCTTGTTGGCACCCTCCTGGACCTTTAGATCTGTGTCCCCTCTACATCTTTCCAAGCATGAATGAATTCAGGGGAGGAGGGCGGTGGGTGTAGAGAAACCTGTGGCAAAAGACAGCTGCTTAGAGTTTAAAGGACTCCTAGAACCCATCTGGCCGCAGCGAAGCCATCCTTAAAGAAACCCAGAGGGCAGAATCATATGACTACACACCCAACTCTAGAAACCACAGAGCAAGCAGACTTAACAGGCCCAGGAAGCCAGAGCCTGAGCCACTGTGCGAAACAGGTGGAGACAGGACAGCAACGTGGATCTAGAGGCTCAGCTTGCAGGGCCAGCTACCTGGGTGGAGGAGTGGCCTGGTGGCCAGAACCGAACGGCTGGGGAAGCTGGGCAGGAGCACACACATCCAGCTAGGCCAGTGAATCTCAGAGACGCAGAAGGAAGGTGAGGAGGACGCACATGCACACGGCTGTTCATTTCAGCTGTTGGCCAGAGACGGAAAACACCACCAGATCCACCAGTGGGAGCCCAGCAGAGTGCCCCAGGGGACGGCCTCCAGGGGAGCTGTGGTCCGCACAGGAGCGTCTGTGTGCGGGCCTGTGTCACAGAGTGCTGGGCTTGCTGTGACATGCGGAAGGCAAGGGAAGGAAGGTGTAGCCAGCAGCCGCCCTCATCCACAGTGGGGTAGGGAACACATACACACGCATACACACACGCATGCACACATATACACACGCGCACACACATATACACACATGCACACACGCATGCACACGTATGCACACGCATACACACGCGCGCGCACATACACACGCATGCACACATATACACACACATACACCCGTATGCATGCACATACACACACGCTCACACACATACACATGCACACACATATACACACGCGCACACACATACACATGCACACACATACACACGCACACACATATACACACGCATGCACACATATACACACGTATTTATACACACATATACACGCGCATGCACACATATACACACACGCGCGCGCACACACACACACGCACCTGCACCTTTCCTTTGCTGCTGCTGCTGTTTGAGACAGGGTCTCATGTAGCCAAAGCTGGCCTAGAAGTAGCTATATAGCCAAAGATGACTCTGGACTCTTGATCCTCCTGTTCCCCTCCCCCTCCCCCAGTACTGGGATGACAATGACAGGTCTGTACCGACACACCTGGTTTTTACAGTGCTGGGGTGGGACCCAGGGCTTCGTGTGTGCTCTGCGGTCACTCTACCCACTGAGCTGCTGTCCTTTTTCCTTTGTTAGGTAAAAAAAAAAAACTCTGGAGAGCTGTTCTAATTAATGTTACCTGGGATGGAGAGCGGTTTGGGAAGTAGATTTCCCTGAATACGAACTAGTTTGGGAGTCGATGTAGGAACCAGGTAGGCATTTCCGGTGGTTGTGACGCATGTTAAATCCAGTCAGCTCGACACAAACCAAGGTGACCTGGGAAGAGGGAACCTCAGCTGAAGGACTTCCGCTGTGGTCTGACCTGTGGCCATGTCCGTGGTCGTGGAAGGCGGCCCGGCCCACGGTGGGTGGTGCCGTCTCTGGGCAGGTGGACCTGGGCTGGATAAGGAAGGGCGCTGAGCCAGCCAGGAAGCAGCGTTCCTCCGTGGTCTCTGCTCCAGGTCCTGCCTGCAGGTCCCAGCCCTGACTTCCTTTGATGGGCTGTGACCTTGGAAGTGTAAGATGAAATATACCCTTTCCTTCCAAGTTGTTTCCGGTCAGTGTTTTGTCACAGCCACAGAAAACAGAGCAGGACGTTGTTAAAGCTCTGGATCCCAAAACGAAGTAACACAAGTGAGCATTCGCGTCAACTAATCTCTGACACATGTCTGAGCCATTGTTTCCGGGGAGAGCAGGCACATCGTGGCTCCTACAACAGCTGCTTTTGGGGTCACCTTGCGAATGATGGCATTGGAGCTACCGTGGCAGAAAAGCAGGCGACACCACAGACTGCTCCCGCCCTGTGGGCACTGGGGTCCTAGGTTGTAAGCAGAGCAAGCGAGGCAGGAACTGGGGTGTAAAGCCACAGAGAGCCTGGGAGATCCGGCCATAGAGGATCGTGTGGGACGGGCCCGGGACTCAACATGCAGAGCCCGACCAATCAAATCCAGGCAACTGCAATACACCAAGCAGGACGACGCACAGGGTGAGCGGCCCCTGTACAGAAACCTAAATCTAAGACTCTCATCTTCATCAAAAACTTGATTTAGAATCGCCCAGAGGACACACTCTAGGTGAGTCTGTGACAGAGTTCCTACAGAGGGTTAACTGATGAGGGAAGACGCACCAGCACACATCTCTCTCTGCTTCCTGACTGAGGATACAATGGGACCAGCCACCTCACCTCACATGCCTGCCGCCATGCCCTCCCACCGTGACGGAGCCAGACAAATCCTTCCTCCCTTAAGCTGTTGTCACAGTGGTAAGGGTTACATCTAACACAGCTCCGAAATCAGAAAGTTTTTGATCAACATGATGCCATGCGTGGAAAATCCCACAATGTACAACTTTCGTGCAATAAGTTTATAAAAAATCACACACTGCACAACCTTCAGTCATGCCTATCAGGTGTGTTTGAAACCTCATCCTGTGCTTCGACACGGGTCCCACCCCATGAGTTCACATTATGCACATGCAAACCATATAAATATCCCCAAGATCAAAATCTTGGGGAGAGGGACACTTGGCCTCCGGTTGCCCGCAGCAGACAAGCAAGAGTTGGTAGGGACACCAAACGGTCCAGACACTTCATTCTTGGGGCTGCAAGTGCTGCCAGCCACCAAGGCCTAAGATACACGGCTAAAAATAAGGAAGCATTATGGGATTGTAACTCAGAGCAAAGATAAAGGCCCATGAGTCTACCACGTATAAATCCCTGGAGGATAGAAGACTTCCCTGAAGAAGAATTCCTAAGCTTTACACAAATGTTCCCCATGCTCAGGGAGACTGAGCCTAACGTTCCCCCACTGTGACAGGGACAGGCACGGTAGAAGGAGGAGGAGCTAACTGTCGTGAAGATGGCGGTCACACCAATAGAAGGAGCCGGGATATGACATGATAAAGGAGCACTCTACCCCCGGGCTGTTCCTCCAGTAAACCCATATACTACTGTAATCACCAGGAAGCAAATTCCAACTGGGGAGTAGTCTACAAAATGCCTGACCAGCAGTCAAAACTATCATGGTCATCAAAGCCAAAGAGAGTGTAAGAAGGGAGTCGGGATGTGGCTTAGTTGGCAGAGCGCTTGCTTAACCTATATGATGTCCAAGATTCGATCCCCAGCCCTACATAAACCAGATGTGGGGGCACACACCTGTAATCCCAGAATTCAGTGGGGTGGAAGGAGGAGGATCAGAAGTTCAAGGTCACCCTCAGCTATGTAGCAAATCTGGGCTCTATGAGACCCTGTCTAGAAGCAGATAGTCAGACAGACACTTATGACCCATCCCAGCCTTAATCAATGAATGTCCTGTCCTGTGCTGAACAGGGGTTTCTGAGCTGTAAACAAGACGGGGTGGAAATTAGATCTGAGGACTCTGTGGGCCTCAGTGAATAATCCTGTATCAATACTGACCTAATTGACACAAAACATCTCACTCCTGCAAGACTCGGGAACAGGGAGGTGGTGTAGACGCCCTCCACTGTCTCTGCAGTGTTTCTGGAACTAGTCTGAAATAAAAGACTTGTTTACCAAGAACAGAGTGCGCACTGAGTGCACGCTTCTCAGATGTTTTTCTTTTTCAGTGTCCCTGAGTTTATTATGTGTTTTGAATGACTGATCAATCTGGAAGGAACAAGATCGTGAATCTGAAAATGATAAATAAAAAGAAGGAAGCCAGCCCTGCCCTTCTCCTAGAGACGGCCCTGCAGTCTGGCCAGAGAGTCGAGAAGGGCTGGGCATGGAGTCCGCTCTCCCTTGTTTTTAAAATTACATTTATTTGTTCTCTTGCCTCTTTGTTTGTGTGTTGTGTGTGCGCAGGTCAGAAGAGCACTTGCAGGACTCTGTTCTCTCCCATCATCAAGTGGGTCTGAGGTATTGAACTCAAGTCACAGGCTTATCAGCAAGTGTCTACTGGCGGAGCCATCTTGCCAGCCCAGGAAGTTTCTCTGTAAAAATCATTCCAGGGTCTGGAGAGATAGATGGCTCAGGAGTTAAGCATTCTTGCAGAGTAGCCAAGTTCAGGTCCCAGCACCTACAAGGGAGGCTGACAACCATCCATATCTCCCAATTTTTCCAGGAGATCCAACCCTCTTCTGGCTTGCACAGGAACTGCACATATGTGATGTACTTACATACGTGCAGACCCTCACACACAAAATAGAAAAAAAGAAATCTTTAGAAAGCGTTCCAGACAAGACCCGAAGGAGAAACGAGCAGACACCACCTTGTAGCCCCAGGGGACTAAACATTCCACAGCAAAGCTCTGCCTGACCCCCACATGCCACCAGAGATGCCGTGGGACTTGGGGGAGTGTCTCACTGTGGGAGTGTCCCACTGCGGGGCCTGTTCCACTGGGGGGGGTGTTCCACTGAGGGGGCATCCCACTGAGGGGTACATGCCCCTCTGTGAAGCACACTTGGAAGTGTGTATTTATGTACTCACACCAGGTGTGAGATAACCTCTTCAGCAAACCAGCTGCTGAGGGAGTTCTAACAGTTTCAACAGCCCCAGAGGCTCACGTGTGAACACTTGGTCCCAGACTGGTGGGCTGTTTTCAGAAGGTTATAGAACATTTAGGAGATGGGGCCTAGCTGGAGGAAGTGAGTCACTGATGGGCTAGCCTTGAAGGTCATAGCCCAGCCTCATTTTCTGTCCTGTCTCTGCTTCCTGTCCCACTGAGCTGTGAGCAAGCAGCCTGCTACCTTGTCTCCTCCGTCATGATGGATGGACAGTATCCCCTAAAGCAGTGAGCCAGAAAACAGCCTATCCCCCAACCCCTGCAAGTTGCATCTTGGTATTTAGTCACAGCGATGAGGAAGCAGCCGCATCCTGTTCGTGCTTTCAGTGAATCTCCGTCTCTTTATGCAGAGCGTGCTCAGGGCCGGGATGGGCTCAACTGGTAAAGTGCTTGCTCAGCATGTTCAAAGCCAGGGTTCAGTCTCCAGTATTTCATAGCCCAGGATGTGGCACGTACTTGGAAGTACAGCAGTTAGGAGGTGGAGGCAAGAGGATCAGGAGTTGAAGGTTACCCTTAACTACATGGCAAGTTCAAAAGCAGACTGAGCTATGTGAGACCCTGTCTCAAAAAAAAAAAGCACCCTGAACTATCTCTAGGAAACTCAGTGTCCTCATCTCCAGTGGGAAAGGGCCATGTCCACTGACACCTATTACTGCTGGCCACAGAGGAGGTGGTTGGGTATTGGGTATACTAGTCTGTTTGCCTTCTTATATGTGTTGAGCATTTACAATCTGTAGAAATGAGCTTCCTTTAAAGGGATGGACTTGCAGCTGGAGAGATGGCTCTGGGGGTGAAGGTGCCTCCCTACCACCAAGCCTGAGGACCTGGGATCCATATGTGGTGGAAAGAGAGAACCGACTCCCACAACTCTTACGTGTGCACCATGGCATATGCACACACAGACATACACATACGAAAGCTTAAACAGATAGATAAATATAATAGATTTTTAGCTAACGAGCTAAACACACAGACCCCACCCTCCTCCATGTGTCTGGGTACTGTCGCCTCTTTTGTGCCCCCCCATGCATACGTTTTTAACTGGGGCCCCACGTTCACCCGAGCAGCTCTGTGCTTCACTTTCTGCGGTGCTGAGGACTATGCAACGACTTGCCCACCACTCTGTCACAAGCAATGCTTTCACTGCCCAGGAAGCCCACTGGGCTCCATCTGCTCATCCCCATCCCAGGACCCTGGTTTCTCTGCCATCCCCATCGTTTTCTGGAGTGTCTTGGAGCTGGAGCCAGATGTGGGCAGGCTTTCCGCTTAGTGAAACACAATTTTAAGACCCCACCCACTGTATCTTTTTTATCACTTGACAGCTCATTTCCTTGCAATTCAATCTATGAATAATGTCACTGTGGTGGGACCACCAAACCTTTTTCCATTCACCGGCCTACCAAAGGACATCTAGGCTGCTTCTGAGCCTTGGCAATTAAGGATAATGTTTCTAGAAATTTCCAGGTACAGGTGTTTGGGTCCTGTGACAAGAATATATTCAGTTTTGTAAGAAACCGCCAGTCTAACTCAGTGTGGCTGGAATGGGAGTCCCTCCCACCCCTCTTCCTCAGGGCTCCATGTCAGGGTGTGTGGTGTCCTGACAGATGTACAGCGTACATCAACCTGTGAATTTTCAGTGTGCTATAATGCTGTTGCAGTTCAGATGAGAAATGTCCCCACGTTTGAACTCGTGATCCTGACTGGTGGTAATGGTTATACATCCTCCTTAGCTTAATTGTCAACTTGACACAGCCTGGAGTCATCTGAGAGGAAAAATCTTGATTGAGGAATTTCTTAGATCAGACTGGCCTGTGGGCCTATGTGTGGGGGACTGTCTTATTAACTGGGGTCAGAGGGCTCAGCCCACTGTGGGCGGTGCCATTCCTAGGCAGATGGGCCTGGACTGTCAGTGTTCCTGAAAGATTCCTGAGCATATATCTCCTGCCTCCAGGTCCTTGCCCTGAGCTCCTGCCTGACCTCCCTCAGAGGACTGTGCCTTGGAACCCTTTCTTCCGCAAGTTGCTTTCTGTTGGAGTGTTTTACTGCAGGAACAGGAAGCAAACCCAGGCAGTGTGGGACCTTGAGGAACTGGACAGGAAAGGAGAGGCCAGCTCCCTGGCTGGCAGGCCTTGAGGGGGGTTAACCAGCTCTGCTTCCTGTCCCACACCAGGCCTCTCCACCTTGGTGGACCATGCCCTCAAAGCATCAGCCAGAATAAATCCTCCCTCCCTAAGTTTCTTGCCAGGTATGTGGTCACGGTACTTGGAAAGGTGCCTGGCACTCTGTGGAGCCGGCCTCCCCAAGGAGGCTCTCATCTGACTCCTTTGGCAGTTGCAAATTCCTTTGCTTTCTTGCTTTTGAATCTAAGAGTTCTTTTGTGTTTTAAATACCCATCGTTTATCGGATACATATTTTGTGACAATTCCTCCTCAGTCTGCGGTTTTTATCCTCTTAATGGTGCTTCTCACGCCGCATACTTTGAGTGTGACGTAGCCCACCCCACCCATCACTTCCTTTGCAGAACCTTCTTTGGGTGCTGTTTTTAGATAACCAAGGTCACCTAGATTTTCCCTGGCATTGTGTTCCAGAAGATTTTCCTAGCCTGGAGGGTTATATTTAGGGCTAGGATCCATTTGGGGTTAATCTCTAAAGGTTTAAGATCTATGTCGACATTCGTGGGTTCTGATGGTTCTGCATGCTTTGTCGCAGAGCCCGGTTCTTCTCCACTGTGCTGCCGGGCCTCTTTGTCAGAGATCAGTCGGCCAAACTGTGGGGTTCTCCTCAACTCTGCTATACTCAGATGATATGTTGTCATTTCTTTGCCCAGCACCTGCTGTCTTGATCCATGTTGCCTGATCAAGATAGTGTGTCTCCAAGTTGAGTCGCCCCAGGCACTGATTTTGTCTTCTTCTGTGGTGACACATTTGCAGTTTGGGGTCTTTAACCTTAACATATAAATTCTGGATCTGTTTCTTGGCATTCACCAAATAGAAGGCTTCTTAGAATAGCCCAGCTTCTTAGAAGCCCCTCCTGAATATGAGGTGTCTAAGGAGCCCTGGACATGTGATGAAAAAATTAATACCAAAGACAGAGTCCAAAACAAATCACCAAAAAAGGGGCCTGTGAGATGGCTCAGCAGCTAAAGATGCTTGCTGCTAATCCTGATGACCTAAGTTCGATCCCCGGGCCCTACATGATAGAAAGAGAGAACTGACTCCTTCAAGTTGACCACACAAACACACATACACTGTGGCATGTGCACACCCACTCACATATACATACACACACACACACACACACACACACATAATGTAATAGAAAGCTTAAAATGTACAGCAAAAAGATGAGAGGGAACACTGTGTAAAAGGAGATGAAACAAATAGATTATTCATGTGTTCAGTGAGATCAGAAAAGAGGAAGCTTCCTGAAAGAACAAAATGCTCTTTTTAAAAAGAACATTCAGAGAACAAAACAAGAGTTCTGGAAATTAAAAACTGTGTTAGCAGATGTGAATATCTTAATAAATGGACTAAAAGATAACATTGAAAGGATCTGTCTGAAAAAATTAAAATGACTTAAAATTGAAGGGAAAAGTTAGAGACCAGCCCAGAAGTCCACCCTGTGTAACATAAGACCTGAAAAGGAAAGAAAAGAGTGTCTCAAAGATAACAAGAAAACTTTCCACATCTGAGGAGCTGGCTCTTTCTGGTGTTTGTGTATGTGTATGTGTATGTGTATGTGTATGTGTATGTGTATGTGTATGCAAGAGGCAAAAACAGCCTCACGAGCTGAGCCGCACGGGGAACCCTGGGAAGGAGAGCGGACTCTGACAGGAGCGTAGCACCAGGCTGGACCAGGAAGATGCTCAGTGGGTAAAGCACCTGCCTCACTAGCACAAGGCTCTGAGCCTGATCCCCAGATCCCAGGTAAAGAATGCAGAAGCAAAGGGTGTAGGATTGGAATCCCAGAGCTGGGGGTGAGACAGGCACTTCTCCTGCTCTTGACCAGCCCAACTAGCCCACCTGTGAGATCCAGGCCCATAAAGACCCTAGCTCAAGAGCAAACAAACAAAAAACAGGTGAGGCTGGCTGGGTGTGGTGGTACATACCATTATTAAGCCCTGCTCTTGGGAGGCAGAAGCAGGTGGGTGAGTTCCAGGACAGCTGGAGTTACAGGGAGACCCTGCAAAAAAAAAAAAAAATAGGTGAATGGCACCTACGGAGCTGCACCTGGGTTGTCTCTGGCCTCCACATGCACACATGCACACACACACATACAAACATACAAACATGCACGCTCAAACATGCACACATACACACGCACAACACATATGTACACATGCATACACATACACACATACAAACATACACACACGCATACATTCACACACATATACACGCACAAACATACATATATACAAACATGCACACACATACAAACATACACACACGCGCACACACATACACACAAAAACATGCACACATAACATACACATGTACACCATACACACATAATACACACATCTACACAAATACATGCATATGCACACATGCATACACTCACACATGCACACATATATATTCATACATGCATGTGGAGAAACCCACAGATACCGTTGGACCCCTGAGTAGCTGGCCACATTCAGAAATGGAAAGAAGCCTTCAGAATTCTCTCATCACCTGTCATCGTATTGATTTGTCTCGCTCTTCTATGGCTTGAGAAGGGGGTGTGTGGTCGTTAGAACTGTCAATGTGTCAGGATGGAGAGTCGCGTAGGAGACAGACTTCTGGGCGTTTCTGTGAGGGTGTTTTTACAAAGGTGCAACTGAGGAGGAAGGACCCACCCTGGTGTGAGTGCGCACCCCAGGAGCTGGGGTTCTGGACCGAACAAAGAGGAGGCAAGCTGAGCACGGCATCTCTCTGCTTCCTGACTGTGGAGGTCACGCGACCAGCCACCACGCACTCCCGCCGCTGTGCCTTGCCACCATGATGGACTGCACCCTTGAACCACAGCCAAGATCAGCCCCTCGTTCCCTAGGTAGAGCCTCTGGTCATGGCAATGAGAGAAGTGTAGGCACAGAGTTTTAGCACTGCTTGCTGCGTCTGTCTGTCTTTAATGGTACCAAATGGGGGCTCTTATCAGAGTGTCTGTAATGTTGCCATTCTCCCTCTGATTTCTGGTAATACTTTAAAAAATATTTTATTTATGATTTTTATCGCATGTGTATGGGTATGTTGCCCACATGTATGTAAGTGCACCCATGTCATGCAATGCCCTCCGAGGTCAGAGGGCATCCAATCCCCTGGAACTACAAATCTGTGGATGCTGGGAACTGAACCCAGATCTTCTGCAAGAGCAGCCAGTGCTCTTAACCACAATGGGTGCTAACAACAATCCGTAATTCCAGTTCCAGGAGATCTGATGCCCTCTTCTGGTCTCGGTGGGAACTGCACACATGTGGAACACATACATGCAGGCTAAACACTCATATGTATAAAATAAAAATAAATTCAAAAATATTTGCTGTCTTCTTCAGACTCAGCTCAGCCGTATTTTACTTAAAATGTTTCTCTCTGACTCACTTCTCTCTCTCTTCTGAGCCTAACTTCCTCTTCTGGAACCAGCATATCTTTGTGTTAATCCATTGGGTGTTGCCCTGCACATCCTTAAGTCTGTTCATTTTTTGAATTTATTTTTATGTTTGCCTGCATGTATGTAAGCACACTACATGTGTGCAGTACCTGTGGAGGCCAGAAGATGGCATCAGATTCCCTGGAACTGGAGTTACAAGATGGTTGTTAGCTCCCATGCAATTTCTGGGAACTGAACCCAGGTCTTCTGCAAGAGCAGCCAGTGCTGCACTGACCCTCCAGCCCCTCTGATCATTGTTTGAGTTCTGTTTTCATCTTCTGCTCTGTCGTCATAGTTCTTCAGCTCTGGGCACCACATGGTGAATGTCAGGGTTTCAGACGTTCTATTTTATGGTTCTAACCTTGCCTTGTGATTCCTTTTGACTTCTTTGCTGAGATTTCATTGTACTCATGCTAAGTACTCTCCTGCTCTGTCTACTGAAGCTTTGTAATAGCTGGTCTTAATGTTCTTATCCGACAGTTCCAACATATGGGTCCAGCTGTATCCTAAAGCTCTGAGGGCTAGTGTGTGGCCACTCTCCACCCTGC
This sequence comes from Eospalax fontanierii, assembly GCA_035773235.1. Classification (NCBI taxonomy): domain Eukaryota; kingdom Metazoa; phylum Chordata; class Mammalia; order Rodentia; family Spalacidae; genus Eospalax; species Eospalax fontanierii. The sequence continues at coordinate 3,566,805 of CM069526.1, forward strand.
TACATTTCCTGGGTGAGTGCCCATGTTTTGGGTGAGCTGCTCATTTGATTAGGCTCAACTTTCAGCTCTGTGTAGCTTGTGGGGCCACAGCTCCATTTAGGCTTTTCAGCCTTTTCCACAGTTGTGCTGAAGATCCTGTGAATGCATAGCTCACAGTCAGTCAGAGACTCGGGAGCAGTCCACACGTGGAGCACACACCTGCCCTCTTGGCCCTCCCACTAATTCTTTCTCGAGTTTGTATCTGTAGCCACCCAGAGCTCTGGGCTCAATTCGCCAACCTGGGACAGCTACTGTTTTCTGGCAGACTGGCAAATGACCCACTCTGGACACATCTGAACCACAGTTTGCAGTTCCCAGCAGCCATCCTCACAGTCTGCCTGCCTAACCCCAGCACTGTCACAGAGATTTGCTCATTTGCGTTTGGGGCTGGGTATTGTTCAGACTTCACAGCTGTTCTCTGAAGAAGAATTGATATTAAGGACTTTCTTTACCTTAAACCACACACACACACACACACACACACACACACAACCTTCATGTTTTATACCCAGCTAAGGTACCAACAAAAACAATCTCCAAATTCCTATATTAGAAAGTTGTGGGAGTGTCTTCTACCAAAAAGGAGGTTGAAATCAAATGAGTACACATATATCCTGAGTCTGGGACCCAAGACAGCCAGTACAAGGGTCAGAGGACTGGCAGGTAAAGGTAGGACAACAGCCTGGAAAACAGTCTCAACTGCAGAGCCCATCAGAAACCCTCAGCAAAGGCCGGGTGTGGTAGCTCATACTTGTCTCAGCCCTCAGGAATCAGACCCAGGAGGATCACCCCAAGTTCCAGGTAAGTCTGAGCTACATAGTGAGTTCCAGGCCATCCAGGGCTGCACAGTAAGACCCTGCCTCAGAAAACAAACACAAAGACCTCAGGAGGCAGATCTTCAAGAAGACAAATTTAAAATACCTAATGGATTTGAAGATCTTGAAAAGAGATTTACATAATTAAGGAAGTGTTTGGATTTGAATTACTGTTAAGTGCACAGAAAATTAAACCAATAAAAAAACAAAATTATTTTGCTTCAGGGGAAAAATGTACAGGAGACAAAGTAATCACAGCAAAGAATATGGTTTAAGTATGAATAGATTATACAGTCTCAGGGAAAGCGAGAGCTGATCCAGTGTTGACATAAATACATGCAGAAGAGAGTCGGTGGGGCTGGAAGTAAGGGGCAGTACGTAAAGGAAGAGAGGTGTATCCGGAGCTTTCAGCCGAAGATGGCCTTAACTTCCCTAGGACATTTGTCAGTGTCTAGAAACCTTCTTAGTTGTCGGTCTTGAGCCAGACGCAGCAGAGCTCTCCACCGGGAGAATCTTCCAGCCCCAAGTCAGTTTGCCAGGGGTCCTCACGGCATGCTGCGCCATGACAGGGAAATCCCACATCCCACTGGGAGCGCAGGGAAGGCAGTCTCCCGCATCTGGGGTATAGAACTCAGCGACACAACTAAACATCTTGCAGGGCTAACCCACAGCAAAGCCCTGGTCCCAATCACAGCGACAACACTGTGGTCTTGGGCTCAGATCGTTCTCCACAGCAGTGCCTCAGAAGATAACAGCTAAAATGCAAATTCATAGCAACAGTGCTCAGCAGTATGGAAAGAACCCTCTGAAGGCTTCAAGTGAGAAACGGAGCACCAGGCAGGAAGTCTCCTGCAACTCTGTTTCTGTCCACTGTGTGCATGCATACTTCTGATGTCTTACGGGGCATTCATATGGAAGAAGAGGATTATGAAGGAAGGTGTGCAGTGCTGAGTGCCTGCCGCTCGCTAAGCTTCTTCGTGGGCTCCCTGAGTTTGTGACTCTGTAGAAAGGATACCCTGTTCCCTGCAACTGGATCTGCCTTTTGAGAAACTTTCTTTACTGTGAATTGGTAACCACAGTGGATATCAGGGCTTGTCTGAGCCTTTGATATGTTGATGTGGCAAGAAATCAAATACACACATCCCTCCCCGGAGTGACCATATACCAGAATTGCAGGTCTAGGTCCAGTGTGAGCAGAAGAGGGAGGAGCAAGCTGTCCTGCCTGCTGTGATGGCCATGATTTGGTCATGTGCCTCCTTAAAATACTCATCTGCTTGCTAGGAGATGATCCGCTCAAGTGCAAAGCCATATGGCTGACAGCTCTGACCTTGAGGTGGAGGGTCCCTGCAAAGCTTGCCTCCTTGGCAAAACAAGGGGAACACTTCAGATTCCTGTGGTTGTGGGGTGGGAGGAAGGATGAAGAAGAAAAAAAGGGCCCCAAGGTCAGAGTTCTTCTGTGGTGGGTACTGCCACCCGGTGTTTGTGCAGCTTGAGAAGTGGGTCCTTCTGTCCTGGGAAGGCCAGACTTTGCCTCCTTCCACAGCAAGGCTCCTTCAGCCCCCACTGGGGGAAAGGAAGAGAGGGAGGAGGCTCAGGACCCTGGAGTCCGATGGCAGAATTGGGAGAAGCCTGGAAAGAAGACTTCCTCTGAGACCCACATCCCTGTATCCCCGGAGAGCATCACTCTTGTGGACAACTGTCCTCTGGGCACATTTGAACCGTCAGCAGCACAAGGTTGGATCCATCAAATTCCATCATGGGAAAGGGGCAGCAGCTCTCCTCACGAATTTACAGTTCAGGATTGCTAGAGGACGGACTCACGAAGCCACATCTTCTCCCAAGGGTTTCTACAGTTTATGGTTGCTTGGCTGAGGTCCTGCACTTCCAGGAGGATTTATAGGCAGTTAACAGTTTCTACTGGGAAAAGATCATGAGGCCCTGCCTCTCCCTCAGGGTATGCAGGTAGTTAATGTCAGTTGCTGGGGGGACTTACAAGCGCTTCTACCCTGCCCTGAGGATTTAGAGACAGTTGTGAATTGCTGAGAGGCTTGTGAGGCCGCACCCATCCCTGAGGACACAGTTAACAATTGCTAGAGAAAGGGCTTGCTCACAAGCCCAGGCCCCCTGCCCGGTGGATTCATAGACCTTTAACAACTGTCAGTCTTCTGTGGTGTCCTAGTTCCTGTGATGACTCCTATCAAGTGCCCTGACTCCAAGCCACACTCCGGTAGAATTGTCTCTGGCCTCTGGTGCCCTCTCTGGGGTGCTTAGACATTTGTTCCTATCTCTCCAGAAAAAGTTCACCTGACATCACTAAACCGTGGGGCCTGTCTGCAAGGCCTGCTCCTTCCCTGAGGGGTATTTCCAGTGTCCCCACCCCTCTGAAGTTCCTCACCATGCCCCTGGTTCAGGGGCCTCAGGCTGAACTGGCCCTGTGGGGCCCCCAGGCCTGGCAGGGCTGCTCAGTCACCCCCGCAGCCCCAGGTTCTGCTCCTCCAGCCGACCCACCGCCAGCTTCCCAGGGATATGCCCTCCCTGCCCCTGGAGCTCTGAGTGTAACTGAGGGGTCGGGGCGGGCACCAAGGGAGGGACAATGGCTGGGTGCCAGGCTCCGTGTACAGCCGTGCCTAGACACTGGACTCTGAGCTGCTGCACAGTGTAAACTGCAGCTGATGCGTTCTTTCCCCATGCTCTGGAGGCTGGGAGCCAGGGCCGGAGGTCCTGCTTACTGACTGTCCTGTCATCAGATCCCTCACAAGGGACCCAGCCAGGGAACCCCTGTGCCCATTTTACAAAGGTACCATTTATGAGTTCCCTCAGGACGCAAACACTCCTATGATGCCTGATGTTGTCAATATGACAGGATCCAGAATCACCCTGGAGACACACGTCTGGGCATGTCTGTGAGGGAGGACCCACCCTGAATGCGGGAGGCATAAACTGGGATCCTACGTCCCATAAACTGGGATCTAGGGCTGAATAAAAAAGAGGCAGCAAGCTGGGCACCCGCTCGCATCTCTCTCTGCTTCCTGACTGGATGCCAGGCGGCCAGTCGCCCCACACTCCTGCCGCCTGCCCTCCCAAAAGTGACGCGCTGTGTCCACAGACTTTGACCCAGATGAACCCTTTCTTTCTCCATTGCTTTTGTCAGATATGTTGTCCTAGTAACAGCCCTGTCACCTGTGGGGTGGGTTTGGGGTACAGTCGCTCCATGGCCGTGCACTCTAAGCTACGCTCAGCAGGGGCAAAGCAGCACACATGGAGGGGCTGCCGCTGGCCCAGCTTGGGCAGCCTCCTGAACACACAGAGGAGCCATAAGCTCCACCCTGCATCCCCAGCTACTTTGGGAGACTCAGTGTTTCGTTTCCGTGCCTGGTCTGACACGTGTGTCACTGGCACCTCGTGCTCTGGCGGCAGCTGCCTTGTGACACTCAGGAGCCGCTCTACTGATTTTTGCCAAGTTTGGGGCAGGGTGAGGGAAGAGCTGTCGGCCGCCCACCCCACTCCTCATGTCTTCTAACTGATGGCCTCATGCCTGTGGTCCGGGAGAACTCAGTGTGCCAGCAACAGGACAGTCGCCTGCTTCTGTCCCCGTGCCAGTTCAGCCTGCATCTTACTCTCTCTAAGGAGGCCGGGCTGCAGGTCCCTTTACAGTGTGTGACCCAGATCAGTGCTGTGCCATCCCAGCTCTGCTCAGGAAGCTGAACCCCAGCAACCCAGCCTAGCTGGACTCGGTTAGAATTGACTACACGAATGTCACATCAGAATTCAGGGTTCATTCTGTCCCGTTCTAAAACCTCGGAAGTAGGCAGCATCAAAAGCAGCCATCACAGCTCTGTTTCAGTGTTGGCCTCTCCCATCAGGCAGGTGGCTGGGGATGGCTGCGTGGCCCCAGGGCCCCCCACATCGCCGTGGGAATACAGGCTCTGGAATTTGTGTGGAAGTTACAGAGTTCTGACATCTTAGTAGCTAAGCCAGTGTCAAACAATGTTTGGTGGGATGTGGGTCCTCGTGATATTGATTCACCTGGTGGGGGCATCTGGGGCTGCTGGAACATGTGTGCAGGCTATGAGGTCCCAGCAGGCACCGCCTCTCTTCCCCTCGTGTGCTTCCTGAGGCCACAGTCTGTTTGCTGAGGAAAGGCAGGAAGTACCTACCCCCAGGCCCGTCCGCGGCCCCACACATGGCCCCTCCATGGCTGCTCCACGGCCCCACACATGGCCCCTCCATGGCCCCACACACAGCCCCACATACAGCCCCACACACAGCCCCTCCACAGCCCCACACAGGCCCCACACACGACCCCTCTACGGCCCCTGCACGGCCCCTCCATGGCTCCACACACGGCTCCACACATAAGCACATGCACCTGCAGGCATGCTCTCGGTCTCGGTCAGGGGGGTGTGTTGACTCAGGCTCTCAGGGGGTGGAGCCCCCCCACAGCCTGCCCCACAGTGCTCATGCCCTAGAAGATGCCAGGCAAGGCAAGGATGTGGAAGCTAATGAGATGCCACCCTGGCCCTGGGGAGGGGGTAGATGCACCTCTGAGTGGGCAGGATCTTGGACGTGTCTATCAATGGCTTTGTCCCCTGCTTCTAGTCAGAGATGGGGTGGGGGCGTCACCGGGATGGCAGAGCCAGGGTACAGTTTGGTGTCGGGGCAGGGGGCAGGTGTTCGCAATGTTAAGAGATCACCCCCACTGGGTCCCTTCCATGGGTGGGCGGAGCAGAAGTGTTGAGCTCAGGAGCCCATGTTGACCACCGTTCACATCCTGCTTCCCTGAGGATGGGCGTGGAGACCTGGCTCTGAAAGGCCGGAGATCCTGAACTGCAGGGACGTATTTGTTTGAGGGCATCCTGGGAGTCCAGGAGTTCTGGGGCTGTTGTCCCTCTTCCCTACAATGCCAGGGCAGGAGCCCCATCTCCCTTAATACCACGTAAGCTAAGTTCTTACACCTCCAAGTGTGAAAGAGAGAAAGACCTGAGGGATGGCGGGGTCAGTGTGATGGTGCCCAAGGGCCGCTTTCCTCCTGAGAACCATCACTGCGTGCGGCCCTGGAAATCTGTGTGGCAGCTTCTCTGAGAATTCACCAGTTAGGTAGACTCCCACCAGTCCTGCCTGGCCTCTGGAGAACTGCAGAGTCAGGTGGAGGGTCCTGGAGGGGGTACCCAGCCCCCTTAGCATGCAGCGGCCTCCGCAGCCCCAGCTATGCGCTTACCTCCCCAAAGCAGCCTTGTTTCCACAGAAATCAAGGTCTCCCTGTCTCCTCCGGAGTCCACCACTATCACTGACCTGCCACCCTGTCTCCCTGCAGGTGAACAATGAAAACGTTGTCAAGGTCGGCCACAGGCAGGTGGTGAACATGATCCGCCAGGGAGGCAATCACCTCGTCCTTAAGGTCGTCACGGTGACCAGGAATCTGGACCCTGATGACAATGCGAGGAAGAAAGGTGTGTGTCCCTCGAGGTGCCCCGAGGGTGGGGGGGAGCAGAGGCCACTGGTGGGGCAGGTGGGCTTTCTGTTCAGGTGAAGCCCTCCCCAGAGAATCCAGGCACAGAGAGAGGCTGGAATTTGTGACCAGAGCCACCCTCTAGCTGAGAGAGGCCTGCAGAGGTGGGTGGAGTACAAGCCAGATGCCCCCACCCTGTTAAAAGAGAAGCGGAGGATAAAGGAGTCTGTCCAGCCATCTCTCCCAAGAGCAGCTCTGTAGAGGTGCTGGGGACAGCCAGGGGACGGTGGCTGTAGCAGGGTACCGCCTAGGAAGGCTGCCTGGAGGAGAGGGCTTAGAGCAGGGCAGGCCACTGTGGGAGGGTGGGAGGACTCCTGGACACCTGCAGGCCTCTTTCCCCAACTCGACCATGACAGTCTGACAGTGGCTGAGCCCACTGTGCCCCATCACAAGCAGATACCACACAGACAGAACAGTGTCTGTTCTCCCCAGCCCAGAGCACCCACCCTAGTCCATCCTCAGCACCCAGGGCTGCTCCTAAACACAGCGGCCCAACAGTGATACCACCCCACCCCACCCCACCCCCGCCCCGGCCTGTCAGCCACCACCTCCCAGCCTTTTCCCAGGTCTAGAAATGAAGGGCACGGGGTGGGGCCGGGCAACGTGGGGCCGCTCCTGCGTGGTTCTTACACTGGCTCTGCCTCTGCCTGCCTGTCAAGCTCCCCCGCCTCCAAAGCGGGCGCCGACCACGGCTCTTACCCTGCGTTCCAAGTCTATGACTGCAGAGCTGGAGGAGCTCGGTAAGGCCCGCCTGGCCCTGCTGCCCTCTGTTTCCCCAGCCCACGCACGCACGGCCTCTTGCTGGCTCGCTTGTCTCATCCAGTGACCCGAGTCCCTCTCCCTGCATGCTGGGAGCTCTGTGCTTGATCTCCACAGGAGGTCCGGGAGGGGGGGCTGTTACTCTTTTCTGTTTATCTAACATTGTTTTGTTTTGAATTTTTGGGCCTCTCACTAGTGGACAAAGGTAAGCAGCCCGCTGGCCCCCGCAGCAGCACCCCCTGCTGCCTAGGGCACCACTCACCCTGCCTCAGCTGGGCCTCTAGGCCTGCTCCAGTGACTCCCTGAAGGCTGCCTTGAGGTTCCAGAGAGTCTCGGCACACCCAGCACCTTGCAAGTTCAGATAAAACTCCTGGCCATTTGTCCCCTTGGAGCAGACTGGGGCAGGGTGACTATCAGCTGCATCCACCGTGGGGTCCATTCAGAAGAGGGAGGGACGATTCAAAACTAGGAGCCACATCCCCCTGTGTCACCACGGAGCCCTGCAGAGAGGGTGGCTCTGAGTCAGGAAGGCGTCAGCGGTGAAGGGGCAGGATAGAGATGGGAGGGCAGCCCCTGGGTCAGGAGCCAGGCAGGCACGTTGAAGGCCTCTCAGTCAGTGGTGCCCTGCCCAGATGCCACTGACAACCATCTCCAGTCTCACGTGGGAAACGCGCAGGTCCCCCACCAGCATAGAGTGACCTTGCCCCTTTGCTCGGGCCTAGAAGGGGTCTAGTAAACACTCATTTCTGTGGCCCCGGGCACTTTTCTCTGTGTCCTGGGGCTCGACTCTAAAGCTTGACACAAATCCTTGGTCTTCTAGAAGGTGCCCTGCCACAAGAATGCCCCTCCATCCATCCGTACCCTCCTCTCCATCCAGCCTCGCCCCTGACCCCATCGTACCCCTCCAAACAAGACCCACTGGGAAAAACCCAAGGGTTTCCCGGAGACAGAACGTGTGCTCCGCCTAAAGTGGGCACCAAGGCCAGCCCCTCTGTCAAGGGACCAGTGTGGAGTTCCCTGGACGGCAGATACAAACTCATCAACCAGGGGCTGCCTCAAGCCCTCAGAACCTCCAGCCCTCAGGACCTCCAGGTCCTCTTAAAGACAGTCTGCCCGACCTCATGAAACTTGGTCCCACCATTCAGGGTCTGGGGGATGAAGGGACAAGGTGAGAAAGAAAGCCCTTTTGCCACCTCCAGGAAAGGGGGTTCAAGCAGGATGAGGAGAAAGAAAGAGCCCAGATACCGGTTTGGGCCGGCTGCTCTGGAGAGGCCCCTCCCCCCACTCCTAGTCTCCACATTGGCTTCCCTACTGTTTCCCGTGACTTCTGTGAGCTCGATGAGGCCCCGGGTGTGGGCCGTGGTGGGCGCTGCTGCTGTGGGGGGGGTGCTGTCGCCGGAGGGTGGCTCACACGCTTCCCTTTCTGTTCGCAAGCCTCGGTCCGGAAGAGGAAGGGTAAGGGGCCCAAGTGTCTGTCCCCAGTGCTCTTGCCCAGTAGAGGAGAAACCCCTGTGATCGTTGTGTGAAGTCCAGAGTATGCTGTGTGCCTTGTGTCATCCCCCCACTTGGGGTCCTTCAGGGCCCATCACTGGGTGCACCCTGTCTTGGTCTGTCCGGTCTGCTTGACTTCTGTCTGTGGCCTCCCTGACCTGTTTGTAAGTCTTCCCCGACCTGTGTCCTCATCAACAGTAAAGTAGCTAGGACTCTGGACAGTCCGGGTCCGGCCCACCTGGGCTGCAAGTACCTTGAATCTGAGTCTGGCTAGAGTCAGAACCACGTGTTTGGGGGCAGGCGAGGGGAACCCTGGCCTTGTTCCTGCCCCAGTCTTCTAACAATATCTCAGTTCCCTTGTATTGGGGCACGGGGAAGCAGTGTGGGCCTTTTAGCTGTGGGTTCCCAGACTGAAGGGGAAGACACGCAGTCCCAAGCAGCCATGATGAGGTCAACGTGGACCTGAGCAGGGCCTCGTCTCCCTCACAGAAGTTCCCCTAACTATTGGAGACCCCAACACTGAGCCAAGTAAGACCTTTTCCGGGAGGGTCCCTAGCGGCCACACCGCTGACCCTAGACACAGTGTGGACCTAGCATCCTAGAGTTGACGTAGGTGGGTATTGGCATCCAAGTGCCCCGGAGCAGCCAGCAGAGCCACGTCCGGGCAGCAGTCTTGTGTGCCTTTGCCACATTGGACTGCACGACCCTCTGGCAGGCTCCCTGGGGTCTTCCCCACATCAAGGATAAGGTAGACACCCAGGTGCAGACTATCCCTCCTGTGGGTCGTGTAGTTACATATGTGCAAGGCCAAACTCCAGCTCTGGCCTGAAAGGAGAGACACCTCACTGTGGACTCCCAGAGTCCAGAGTGCCCCAAGAGATCTGGCAAAGAAAAGGTCATTGTCAAGGGAAGAGGCCTGGGCAGCCAGTCCCTCACGGTGCTTTGCACAGTGTGGTGTGCGGCAGCATCTGGGCACAGAGGCCGAGGCCAGTGTGCCGGGGATCCATATGGAGGATAGGCAAGCTCCTCAGAAGAGAAAACTCACTCCGTGTGTATATGACAGAGAACCCCAACGGCAGCCCCAGGCTAGGGCAGGAGGGGCATGGACAGACAGATGCCCACGGACCAGGCATCAGCCCAGCCAGCGGGCAGGGACGGGGTCTCCGCTCGCCACTGTGCCCTCACTGCATCCTGCTAGACAGCCCTTGCGGGCTTGGTACCAGGTGTAGCAGGTGGCCCAGCAAAGGTTCTAGCCCTTCCTGTTGCCTATCTAGGCTCCCTGAGAGAACTGCCTATCTTAGAGGGAGCCTGCTTCAGAGAGGCCATGGGGAGCAAAGAGAAGATACTCAGAGTGGAAGAGCGTGTCCCCATACCTGTCCACCCAGAGCCCGTGAACCAGGCCTCACTTGGAAATAAGGTCTTTGCTGACGCAGCCAAGGTTGTACCATACTGGACCCTACGTGACTAGTGACCAACATTCTTATAGGAGGAGGAGCAAGCCAGGGGACATTAGGGACTGCTGGAACTGCCAGAAAAGGGATTGGGTGAGGAAGGGTCCCCCCACCCCTAGCCTGCATAGGGAAAGCGGCCCTGCTCCACCTGACCGTGGACTTCAGCCTCCAGGACAGAGAGAGAATAAACATCTCTCTTTTTAAGCCGCCTTGTTTATGGTCACTTGTCTCGACAGCCCCAGGAGATTCCTGCAAGTGTGCAGCCTCAGCTGGGCCTGGTGAGACACACCTGTAACTCCGACACTGAGGAAGCAGAGGCGGGAGGGGCAGGAGTCCAAGGCCAGCCTCAGTTACATAGTGAGTTTGAGACCAGGCTGGGCTGCAGAGCAGAAACAAAGTCTCCGAAAGGAAACAAGTCCAGACCCAGCTCCGCCTCACTGGCCACACCAGCCTGGAGACCCTGGGCTTTCACTGAGTGCCTTGCCCTCACACCCCAGGGTGAGCAAGGCTGCCATGACCTGCCATCGCAGACACCAGCCCAGGGCAACAGTGGTGAGAGAGACCATCGGGCAGAGTGAGGTGCCCGTGACTTACAGTGCTGCCGAGCGCCTATGACTGTGCCCAGAGGCCTTCCTTGGCATGGGACTGGGAGGCTGTGGGCACACGGGGTCCAAGTGGCACATCTAGCCCTCACCGCCCGAGAGCAGACGGTGTGGCCAGTGCCGGCAGGCGGCAATGCGGCGTAGGAGTTCCCTCCTGGAAGCAGTGTCATAGAGAGTCTGCACTGTGCCCCCCTCCCCAAGACTGGCGCTGCCCTGCGAGGAGAACAGACTGCCGGTCCCTGGTGGGCAGAGAGCACTGTGGCCGGGAACAGGAACAGAGCTGCAGCCATCTCGGATCGCATGAGAATCATGAAGCTCACCGCTGGCCTCCTGGATGCTTCTGGACCGCCTGGTCTTATCTCTCAAGAAGATCCCGGTAGTGAATGAGGGCCAGCCGGGCATCTGCTACCACTGGGGCTTAGCTTCTGAACTCTGGTGACATCACCGTCCTGGGCATGACCAGAGGACACAGCACCTTGCCAGGGCTCCCATTCTCTGCCTAGTGGGGTAGATGTACCCGTAGGCCGGGTGGGCCCTTCTGCACACCCTCCGGCAACATTATGATCACGTCTGCCTGAGGCCCAGGCAGCCCGTGGGCTGGAAGAAGGGAAGGAAGGCCATGGCAGTCAGGTGCTATGTTGCTGAGAAAGGCAGCCATGGGCCACCCAGGAACCTGACAATACTGCCACCTCTCTCTTGAGCCCCACTTCGCAGCACGGCGCCTCGAAGCTTGCAATTTACAGCCCGTCAGCCACGCATCCACCTCGAGAGACCATAAGCGTTCTTCGAGACTTTAACTTCATCTCATGACTGGGTTGTCTTACACGCTGAGACAGCTTTGACATGTGTCTGCAGGACCATCTCCAGTCACCAGGACCTCATGTCGACACTGCAGGGGCCAGATCTCCTCAGTGATCCCTGTGTAGGCCCAACGTAATCCTCAGGATGAACGACAGGAGTCTGCCATCCTCAAAGGCCTCTGTTCCTGTCAAGGAGATCTTGACTGACACCTGCACGGCCAAGCCTGCAGTTCCACTGGTCAGCGAGTCACAGGGGCGGGATAAAGGAGGAAACATCTGCCACCCGAATCACAGTCCCAGCCCTGCCGAGGAGCAGGGGCCTGGGTCTAACCGCACCACAGAGCAATCCTGAGGGAGGTGGGACGGGCAGAAGACCAGGACACTAGGAGGTCAGTGGTCAAGGGTTCAGGGAAGACACCCCAAGTCCCAACCACATCAGTGCTGTCATGTGCACATGCTTCCCTCTGTGAGGCAGGAAAGCCCAAGATGACCCTGGTCATCACTGAGACTCCGAATAGCAGACTCAGCCCCTCAGGAGCCCCTCCAACCGTGTTCCCTGTGAAAGGGAGTGTCCCCTCCAGTCAGGTAAAACAGGACGTGGCCTCAAAGCCCACAGGCTCAGGACCGTCTCGGTGGACCATGGCACCTTGACTTGCTTGGGGCACATGCCTCATCCAAGGCCCTGAGGTCCTCAGGTCACTGACGGCTCCTGCTGGCCATGAGGACGTGGTGGGGCACTCAAATGCCAGTGGGAATGGCCCAGCACCAGCCGCACAGCTTGCTGTAACGGGAGAGGGGGAGGCCTGGAAGTCCAGTCAGGAGCATTCTCAGAGATCCACCGGCTTTTCACCACAGGTCGTCCTCTCGTGTCCCTCACTCTAACGTACCCAGACGCACAGCAGACTGAGCCTGTGACCAGGGCCTTCCTGGCAGGGCTGCGGCCCTATGTCTGGTGGTCCAACGGCGCTCAAAACTTCTAACTTTCCTTGCCCGAACCAGCCCAGACACCTCCTTCAAACACTGAATTCCACAGAGGCCAGGCCTCCAGGAGCTCTGGGCTTGCCACACAGCCAGGAGGGGCCTTCACATATCACTGCTTGGGCCCAGCTATAGGTGACTGGATTCTTGCATATCCTCCAAGTGCTCCCCCCAAAGGCACCCATCACTCCTCCCGTCTCGATGGCCTCTGCTTGGTTCTCTCTCCAGGCTCAGGCAGCTGTGTCCTCAAGCCTCACCCTCTGTGGACAGGAGAAGTGGGCTCAGGGTGAATGCCCCTGAAGAGAGCCAGGGGTTTGTGGGTTTCCCACTGCCCACTACATTGGTGGGCATAGCTCCCCAGGGGTAGAGAGATCTCAACTCAGTCCTTAGAACATACTGTGAGGACCATCCTCAGCTAAGTTAAACCAAACAACCAGGGTCAAGCAACACAGCTTCTGGAGTATAGACCAAGTGTGTCCTAACTGGCTCACCAAAGCAGGCCACCCAACCATCAGCCTGGGTGACGGGTGGGCAGTGGGGACTGTATAAAAACTAGGTCAATCCCAGCCACACAGCAACATAAACAAACACCGCCCCTGGACCTGTGGCAGAAGACCCCAAGGAAGAAGACTACCCTGAAGGAGTATACCACACAGTGGGGGGCAGCTACCCTGTGCAGAAGAATGCCGAGAAGTAGCCACTCGTGGCAGACACCCTACCAGAACAGCCTTATCTATGGGTGAGGGCTTCGTGCCTAGGGGCCGAGGACACAGGAGACAAGCTGGGAGTGTCTCCATTGCCAACAGAAATGAGAGCCCAGCCGTGGCCTGACCCATCCCTGAGGGCCGGACGCTCGCCCAGGAAGCGGCAGGCAGCCAGGCGAGCCTGCAGGCCCAGGCGCTTGGCGTGCGCAGTGAAGAGACGCCGCCCAAGGAGGATGCATGCTTATCTCTCCAGGAAAGAGCAGGAGGCAGCTAAGAGCCAACAGCACAGACCATGGGTCCCAGGCCTCCTCCCTGGAGGACCAGACAGTGGGTGCCCGGGCCCTCTAGGCCGACGGTCTCCTCTGACCCTCTTTTCATAACTCCATAAACATGAAAAGCGCCAAGGCCGAGCAGGACGTGGAACGGGCAGGATTGGCCTACAGTCATTGTCTGCAGGTTGCCGGGATCAGCACTGGTCTGGAATAAACCTGATGTCAGAGGGGCCATGATCATCACCTGCATGGGTCCCCCAGCTGCAGGGCACCCCTTCCCTCTTGGCACCTCCTTGAGGAGAATCTCAGCTGCCTGCCTTCAGAGCTGCTGGCCTTCCCAGATAGCCACTGTAGCTCCAGGGATGCAGCCAGCGGGTCAGCTCCTCTTGATAAACCACCATTGCCAAGTGCTCGCCAAACAGAGCCAGCAGACTCCAGGAATGGGCAAAACTTTTTGAGAAGGACTCAGGCTTCTACATGGAATGTTCCAGATGCCTGTTGCTCCTGTATGGCAAAAGGTTCACCCCGGGAGGTGCCCACAGGCAGGGCTCCACATGAGCTTCATCCTGGCTCAAAGCACAAGGGAGGCAGCTGGGGCCCTTGCCAAGTCCCAGTGAGATCTCGGGGGACTCCACTGCAGGCTCAGTGAATGGGGGCCCAGTGTTCTGATGGCCCTAGACAAACCCATGTGCCTGGTCTCAGGGGCTCAGACTGCCCAGAGCAAAGCTGGACATCAGGATGATTATGGGATGGGCTTCGGTTTTCAAGTTTAAAAAATTATGCTTTAAGTTTTGGGCACATCTTTCATTTCCAAAGACCACTTAAGCCTTTGACTCTCTTTTTCTGTAGCGGGACTGTTCTAGCATAAGGAGATAAAATGTGAGCTTCCCTGCCCGGCCCGTGCCTGGAGGTCTGGGCTTCCTGCTGTAGTCCCTGGCTTGCCAACCATACCATCAACATCCCAGCCTTGGGTGCAGGGAGCTTGCCTTGGAAATGGCATTTAGTTACGAAAAGGACCATATTTCTGAGTTTCTCTGTGTGTATGTATGTGTGTGTGTGTATGTCTGTGCACACGTGCCTGCACGCCCACACCCGATGGCTCAAGCCTGTAACCCCATCCCTCAGGAGACTCATACAGGAAGTACACAAGTTGGAGGCCGCCCTAGGCTACACAGTGAGATCCTGACTTAAATAATAATGATTTCAAAGTTAGTTAGAACTATCAATAACAAATTCCACTTATCAGACCTGAAGATGACGGCACCCCAGGTCCTGGGTGGTATAGTGCTTCCCAGGGAGCAAGCCAGGTTCCTTGCCCATGAGCACCCCTCAGGCAGGTGAGGTCTGGGGCATGCGGGGGCGCCCTAGTGGGATGCATGGAGTGAGGAGAGACACATGCTTGCTCCCCGTGAGATAACTGCCCACTGCCCTAGGCACGGGAGAGGCGGCCGCACGCTTGCATTCCTTTTACTAAGCCCACCCCGACTGCCACAAGCTATGCCAACTGTCACCTTACTTTCCAGATAAACCAGAAGAGATAGTCCCGGCCTCCAAGCCCTCCCGGACCGCCGAGAACGTGGCTGTGGAGTCGAGAGTGGCGACCATCAAGCAGCGGCCCACCAGCCGGTGCTTCCCGGCAGCCGTGGACATGAACGTGAGTGACTGTGCTGTAGGCCTGAGGTAGGGCTTGCGATGGCCTGACTGCTGGGTGGACAGAGGGCTCAGCATGAAGGAGGCAGGTCAGATCATTGATTCACCTACACAAGCCTTCACTACACAGGTTTGAAGCCCATTTCCAGCTGGCCATAGGTGAGCACCCTGGTCCAATGCAGAGTGGGGCCTGAGCAGACCAGAGTGGGAGTCGCCTCTCCTGCCTGCCACCTTGACCTGGGTTTAGCCACACAGTCCCAAACCTTGGGGGGGGGGCCCTCCGCGTGCCCAGCCAAGGGACTCTGGAAATAAAGGGCTGTGGGAGTACTCCTCAGACAGTGCTCCTCAGCGCTCCTCACCTGCCCGGAACCTCATACACTGTGGTCCTCTGCAGGCTAAGGCCTCCACAGTGGAGTGATGGTGTGAGATGCTTCACAGAATGACCAGGCACCGGGTGCCAGCTCACAGCCCCATCAGTGCTCCACTTGTGAACCCCAGGCATCAGGAGGAGTCCCAAGGAGGTTGGGAGGGACTTCTTAGCCTGGGGACAAGTCCTAGATGAGGACAAGGCCTTCAGCCCCCACTTGTTGCCCCCTCTGTTTTCTGGTCACCATCACAGCACTGGGTATCCCTCCCAGGGCCAGGTCTGAGCCTTGGTTCTCCCACCACAGAGCTCAGTACTCTCTGACTCGCTTTCAAATCGACTTCATTTAATCTAGCCCTTTTAAACAATACCACCCACAATAGCCATAAATTTGGTAAGAGTTTTATGTAATATGCAGTAAAACAAACAGGACTGAGATTCAAGCATTCACTTAAGCCTGCCTCCCCCAACAGAAGCCCACAGGGTGGCACCCTAGTCAATGCCATACCCACACCCACCCTGATACTCCATAGAACATGTGCCCCCAGCCTCCCAGAGGCCAGTATCCCTCCCGCTCCCTGGGGCTCCAGAGAGAGACTTGTCCCCACCTGAGGTGGTCACCCCAGCCTCTGAAGTTGCCCACGTCCCTCTCAGCTGTGAAGCGTGGCTGGTCTGCCATCTCGGCTTCACGGGCATCACGACACAGGTATGAGGAGACTGGAGGGTGCTGTCAGGCCGGGGAGGGCGGGCTGAGGGCGGCGGCGGGGACGGTCCGCTGCAGTCTCCGTGCCACTGTCCAGAGTGCCCGGCGGTTCTTCCTGGACACTAGTTTCGGTGTCCACTCACCTGGCACCTGGCTACCTCCACATGGCTGGAGGAGGAACAGAAGTTCCCACTGAGGACTTGGTCAAGGTCACAGGCACTTAGGGAACCTGGGTGGAGCCCAGGTCAGATCCCACTTTCTAGTCTGTGGAATACTTTCCCACGGGTCACCTGTCCCGACCCCTCTCTATCTGAGACTCTTGTGCCCAGCTGGTCTGGTGAATGGAGTCTCAGCAGATGATGGCTGCCCAGAGCCGGGCGTGCTGGCATCATATGCCAAGGAGCTGGGGAGAAAGGAGCGTGGAGTACCGGAGAGCATATGGCGATGGCTGCCTCCTGAGCCCAGGGCTTCTGTCCCCTCTGGCCCTGTCGCCATGGGCAGGGCTCCTAGGGCCGCACCTCACCCCACTCTCTGATTTGCAGTCTGTGTACGAGCGCCAAGGGATCGCTGTGATGACGCCCACTGTCCCCGGGAGCCCGAAAGGCCCATTTCTGGGCCTCCCTCGAGGTACGATGCGAAGGCAGAAATCGATAGGTAAGAAGCGTGACCCCCACCCGAAGACGTTGCCCTTGGCTTTCCAGTGCATCCCTCAGAGCTCCGCAGGAGTCCTGGGCACCCAGGCCCTTAGCCATGCCCTGCTGGGTCCTCCCACCAGAGGGCAGGGGCCCGGCCTCTCTGTCAGGCTGCCCCTTAAACACGCAAGGGCATGAAACCTTCCTCTAGGACGGTTTCTATAATCTGCTGGCAGTAGTGGGAGGTGGGGGAACGGGGTGGAGGGCAGGCAGGGTGGGCAGGCCTCCAGGTCCCATTTCATAGGCTGAGCTCAAGGGTTGTGCTTCTCCGGGTGGCTGGGTCAGGTCTGAACCACTAATGAGCCATGTGCTGTGTGTTAGAAGAGCAGCTTGCTTCCCCTCACACCACGTCCCCCTCACTGACTCGGACAGGCCAAGGTACACTTGACCGCTTGAGACAGAAAAAAAATGAAACTGAAGTCTTTACCACATGAACTCTAAAACCCAAGGCCACTGCTGGACACGGTGGAGCCTTGCCACATAAAGAGGGTGTGTATAGCTTCTGGCCTTGGCAGGGCCTCATCAGGGCCCAGCAAGGAACACAGTTCTCTGTGTTCTAGAAGCTTCTCCCAGTGATGCTGCCAGAGGCGTGGCGTATCTGTTTTTAGCTGGAAGAGAAGGCAGGAGGATCTAGGCAGTGACTACCATGGTGGCGTCTGCTCGGATGGGTGGCCTGCTCCCAGCCAACCTGGCTCAGGGCCTGGCAGAGCTGTACACACACCTTGTGGTATATCTGGATCTTTCTGGTTAATAACAGTTGATTTCCTCCTGTCAGACAGCAGAATCTTTCTATCAGGTCAGTGAACCCTCTGGTTTGGAATCTGTAACGTGAATGCATCCCAGTTTATAAGGTGTATTCTTAAATTATCACTCCTCGGGACTGTCGCCGCTAGGCGGCAACACACAGTGAATGGTCCTCAGGACCTCCATCACAGCTGACCTCAGAGACTCTAAATTACCTGCCCACAGGAGTATGTTCAATTTGGAATACCCTTATCAAACAGAAGTTCTCATGGAATCAATGAGTGTAGTTTGTCCTAGGATTTTAATTTCAATTTTAGTTCATTTTGCTGCCTTTGAAAACCCGCATGCCACTGCCGTCCCTCCCCGTGTGCGAACCTGTCTCTGGTGTCCCTTGTGTGTGCTGCTTCTGACCGTGTCCTGTGCTCTATGGTCTACTGTCACTCCAGCTGGCACATCCAGAGAGACAGCTCAGGCTTCACTGTGCTTTAGCTACGTGCCCATTTCGGATGTCTGTCTGTCTGTCTGTCTCTCTCTCTCTCTTACTTTTACCAATCAGGTCTCAGAATGTGGTGCCAACCTTGTGCCAAGTTAGCCAGGCCTAGTTAACATGTGCCACACCCTCTGCAGAGGATCCAGTAGGCCAGTGGCAAAGCTTCTCTGGGGCTCGACAGCTGTAGCAGAATGGCTGATCAGCTTCTGTCAGCTGTTGTAGCCTGAGACTGGGTGGAAGGACAAGGTTCCCTCCCCTCACAGGCATGATCCAGACCAGAATGGCCCTTCCTCTGAGCCAGCCAGCTATGTCACAGACATCTGCTAAAGGCCCAGGCCCTCTAACATACAGAGAACCACACGTGGCCCAGATAAATCAGGTGACAAGGCAGGTTGGAGTCCCCTTCCACGAGACCACTGTGGCAGAAGTACACTCCTCCACACACACAGGGCAGTACTGAGCTGACATCTCCTTCAGGGTGACAGATGTGCCTGGTAACAGTGCAGGAAAGATGGCAGCCCAGGCCTTGAACCGTGTGCCACCCAGGAAGCCCCTCAGAGAGGCAGGTGAGAGCTCAGACCCTCAGGCCCTCACCAGGCCTGAGAGAGGCATAGCCGCGCAGCACAGGTGTAAGCACCCATGCACCCACAGCCGCATCTGTGGAGCCAGGATGCCAGAGCTTGGCCTGAGGACCCCATAGAGCCTGGACACACACAGTCCCCTAGAGAACGTGTTCCTGCATGTGCTTGCCACGCCCCCAACTTGCTTCTCTGTTTCTATCTCCAAGTGGGCGTGTGACTAACCCCAGCTTCCTGGTTTGTGCTGTGCTTCCTAACAAGTATCTGCTGTCTGGTTTGAGTCTGTGGAACACAGTATGTCACGTATGAAGACTCCAGTAGGCTTTGGTGGTTGCTGAAATTTAAAGCATGCTGCTTTCACTTGTAGGGATAACCGAAGAAGAGAGACAGTTTCTGGCTCCCCCGATGCTGAAGTTCACCAGAAGTTTGTCCATGCCGGACACGTCTGAGGACATACCCCCTCCACCACAGTCCGTGCCCCCATCGCCCCCTCCACCTTCCCCCACCACCTACAACTGTCCCAAGTCCCCGACTCCGAGAGTCTATGGGACAATTAAGCCTGCGTTCAATCAGAACCCCGCCAAGGTGTCCCCGGCCACCAGGTCCGACACGGTGGCCACCATAATGAGGGAGACGGGCGTGTTCTACAGGAGGGAGCTCGACCGCTTCTCCCTGGACTCAGAAGACGCCTACGGCCGCAGCACCACCCCGCAGGCCGCCTTCCGCACCAAGAGGGGCCAGATGCCCGAGAACCCATACTCGGAGGTGGGGAAGATCGCCAGCAAGGCGGTCTACGTCCCTGCCAAGCCGGCCAGGCGGAAGGGCATGCTGGTGAAGCAGTCCAATGTGGAGGACAGCCCGGAAAAGACCTGCTCCATCCCGATCCCCACCATCATCGTCAAGGAACCTTCCACCAGCAGCAGCGGCAGGAGCAGCCAGGGCAGCAGCATGGAGATCGACGCCCAGACCGCCGAGCCCGGCCAGCTGCGGCCCGACGACGGCCTCACCGTCAGCAGCCCCTTCGCTGCGGCCATCGCAGGGGCCGTTCGCGACCGAGAGAAGCGGCTGGAGGCCAGGAGGAACTCTCCGGCCTTCCTCTCCACAGACCTGGGAGATGAGGATGTGGGTCTGGGACCCCCTGCCCCTCGGGTGCGGCCCTCCAAGTTTCCCGAGGAGGGTGGGTTCGGTGATGAGGATGGCACCGAACAGCCACTTTCGCCCACCCCCAGGGCAGCACCACGGGAGCTGGAGGACCACTTCCTGAGTGGCAGTGAGGCCGGTGCTCAGGGGGAGACCGGGAGGCCCTTGAATTCCACATCCAAAGCCAAGGGGCCTGAGAGCGGCCCACCAGCTCCCCCCAAGAGCAGCAGCTCAGCCAGCCCTGAGAATTACGTCCACCCACTCACGGGACGGCTGCTCGACCCCAGCTCCCCGCTGGCCCTGGCACTCTCAGCCAGGGACCGAGCCATGCAGGAGTCCCAGCAGGGGACCAAGGAGGAGGCCCCCAAGGCTGACCTCAACAAACCTCTCTACATCGATACCAAAATGCGGCCCAGCGTGGAGTCTGGCTTTCCCTCAGTTACCAGGCAGAACACCCGGGGGCCCCTGCGACGGCAGGAGACAGAGAACAAGTACGAGATGGACCTGGGCAAGGACCGGAGGGGCGAAGACAAGAAAAACATGCTGATCAACATCATGGACACGGCCCAACAGAAGTCGGCCGGCCTGCTGATGGTGCACACGGTGGACATAGTCAAGGCGGGGCCCCCGCTGGAGGAAGAGGAGGAGAGAGAGGACGGAGACACAAAGCCAGAACACTCAGCCTCCACAGTGCCGGAAGGCGTTTCCGAAACCGAAGGTGCTTTACAGATCTCCGCCGCCCCAGAGCCCGCCGCCACCCCCAGCAGGACCATTGTGGCAGCGGGCTCCGTGGAAGAAGCGGTGATCCTGCCATTCCGCATCCCTCCTCCCCCTCTGGCATCCGTGGACTTGGATGAGGACTTTATTTTTACAGAGCCATTACCTCCTCCCCTGGAATTTGCAAATAGTTTTGATATCCCTGACGACCGAGCTGCTTCTGTCCCCGCTCTTGCTGACCTGGTCAAGCAAAAGAAAAACGACAGCCCTCTGCCCCCTTCGTTGAACCCCAGCCAGCCAGCCAACTCCACAGACGGCAAGAAGCCATCCGGCCTTTCAAACTGTCTGCCCGCCTCGTACCTGCCACCACCCGAGAGCTTCGACGCCGTCACTGACTCCGGGATCGAGGAGGTGGACAGCCGGAGCAGCAGCGACCACCATCTTGAGACCACTAGCACCATCTCCACCGTGTCCAGCATCTCTACTCTGTCCTCCGAGGGTGGGGAGAGCATGGATCCATGCACAGTCTATGCAGACGGGCAAGCCTTTGTGGTCGATAAGCCCCCAGTACCTCCAAAGCCAAAAATGAAGCCTCTTGTTCACAAAAGCAACGCACTTTATCAAGATGCGCTCCCAGAAGAGGACGCGGACGGCTTTGTGATCCCCCCACCTGCACCCCCGCCCCCACCGGGCAGTGCCCAGGCCGGCATGGCAAAGGTCATCCAGCCAAGGACCTCCAAATTGTGGGGTGACATCACAGAGGTCAAAAGCCCGATTCTCTCAGGCCCAAAGGCAAATGTCATTAGTGAGTTGAACTCCATCCTGCAGCAGATGAACAGGGAAAAATCAGCCAAGCCGGGTGAGGGTCTGGAGCTGCCCGTGGGAGCCAAGTCAGCCAGCCTTGCTCCAAGGTAAGTGCACAGTCAGCCTGGGGACATGTGGTCCAGTGCTGGCCAGGAAAACCCACCAGGGAGCCGCCCACGCAGGCAAGAAGAGGGCGCTCATGTTGCCTCTGCCATGCCTGTTAGGCCAGAACCGTGTCTTCACCACTCCACTGAAACCCAGACCGCAGAGTCCAGGCCACGGCCATCCTGCAGCCCACGGCACACCCTCCTAGAGACTCCTAATGAAACCGGGTTGCACGCAGTGAGGTCATCTCGGGTCTCTGCTCTGTACCCTCCGGCCCTCTGCCAGGACCACCGCAAAGGCAGACAGAGCCCTGCTAAAACCCAAACAGTCCATTGCAGAGTAACCAGGCTGAACAAAGGTGGTCAGAGGGGGCAACGGTTTGGCCAGGCATTTGAACAGAGGTGCGTCGTCCTCTCCCTTCCTCACCAGTGGGTCTGAGGATTAAGGAAGCACTGGGTCGTGGTTCAGAACGCGCATGTGCCCCTTGTCTATGCCACCCTACCCTGGAGCCGTCGTCCCTCCAGCCAGTGCAACGCAGGGGTTTGTAGGCTATGCCTTGTGGGATGGGGGTGGAACAATGAGCGGTCCTTCCCCAACACGACAGGAGGCTCTCCTGCCACTTGACTGCGTGGCTTCGGGATGCCGTTCCCGGGCCCCTTGGGTCGCAGTGTGCGCTACCTTCCTGCTCCCTGGCGAGGTGTTCAGCTTCCGCTCATGGCTGAGCTCTGGCTTCATCATTTTGACTAATGAAGTCCTTCTTCACTCTCCCACTGGGCTGGCATCTGATTCAAACAACCGAGTCCATTAATCAGGAATAGCACACTGCATTTGGGTCTTGAGGTGCAGGCTGCGAGCCACAATTCTCCCAGATACTTTTCAGAGTGGATGTAAATGAAAGAACCGGACGGGGCCCCCATTACCTCTCAGAGGAATGCTGATTGGTGCTGTGATAAAGCAGCATGGCCGCCTGTCACCAGCACCCTTGCCCCCTTCTACTGGCACAGGGCAGACAGTACTCCAGGTGGAGAGAAAGTTCCTGCAGCCCCGAGTGTGCTCTGTGGCACTCCTCCACCAGCTCCCTGTGTCTGCTGGACAGAGCCACATGCACTCACACCCACAAAGTGTGCAAGTATGCCCAAGTCTCACGGACACTCGGCAGGACTGGTTCACCCCCATATAATACAGTCCTTTATGGACACCATTTTCTAAAAGTGGCGATTGAATTCCACATTTTACAAGAGACATTCACAGTTGGAAACTTATGACAACTGGGCAGTAGGCCCATTCTTCAGCGAGGCTGAGTGGTCAGCATGGCTGCCAGCATCCCGGGCCAGGACTCAGGCCAGGTCTTACAACTTTTCTTCCCCATGTTAGCTCTGTCTTCGACAGGAGAGCAGCAGAGAGGGAGTGAGCCCGGGACAGCACAAGCTCAGCCACAGGTGGGGGCTGCCCGGCGGAGTCACGGTGCCCAGAGCTTGTCCACCCCATGCAGAGGGCTTTCTGAACAACAGTAGATGACCCTCCTGCCCTCATTTTTTCTGGTGGCTCCTAACTGAGCAAGACTCGCCCTGTCCCTATAGCTAAGAGTCCTGTCTTACCTTTTCAGGTGGGATGGCAGGCAGGGAAGGCCTCAAGAATGGCCGCCTCCTAGCCACTCTGTTCTCATCAAGCAGTTCACAGCAAGCGCTATAGCTGACCTCTGCCCAGTGCCACCAAAGCCCAGCATCCTGTTGCACTGGCACCAAGGCAGGGAGGCACAGATGGAAACTGGCCGTCCTCTAGAGCCACGAAGTCGAGAAACACAGGGACTCGGTGTGGGGGCACAAAACCAGCTGCCCGCTCGGGAGTGGACTCGGGTTCCACTCCTAGGCTGGTGCTAGAGATCGCCTCGGGAAGCAGGGACCGCTGCTGGGGACTGGAGCTGCTGGCCAACCTAGAACTGCCTTGAGCCCTTTGGGTGTCCTGTGGTGATAATGACCAGGTGCTGTCTCTGACTGTGATGTCATGAGCATGGCTGGGAACCCGAGGCTGTGCCCAGTATTCCCCTCCCAGCCAAGAGTCACACTCAAGATGGCCCAAGGCCAAAGGTCAGGCAGTGCTGGAAGCACATACTCCAGCCCTCCTTTGCGGGTGGGCAGGGAGAAGGGCCCAGGCTCTGCGGCAGTCCACGGAACCACCAAAGCATTTCACGTAGCGATCAGAGGTGACCAAGCTCTGTCACTCCTGTTCTCTGTTGCCGTTGCTGACAGGCCTGGGGTGACTCAGTCAGCACACACTTAGCCTGAGTGTCTTCCCGGCATTTTTAAATGCATCTAAAAATTAAGAGTTGGCACTAGGCAAAAGGTGACTCAAAATCAGATAAGGGACTTCCTAGTGACCAAAAAGAAATGAAGGTTTGGGTGAAACTGAAAATCAGCCATGCTTCCACAGAAGCGACTCTGGCCACCATGGAACAGACAGTTCCCAGGGCCTTCCTCTGTTGTCCATCTGCCAAGTAGGCAGAAGTTTTGAGGAACTCGGTCCCCGACTTGAAGCACCTTTTGCTGCTGGGTCCTCTTGACAGCTCTGACTGTCTCACAACGTGCCAAACCCAGGATGGAGCCGGAGCGGGAGCGAGTGATCTGGCTTTAGCAGTTCCGCTTCCCAGACTGCCCCAATCTGGACGACAGGGATTTTGGACACATTTGATTATAAATGTTGTTGAAGGGGAGCCATTCAGGGACCTCTCTGGCATATATGGTGTGAGAGAGCACTTGGGCCTAATCTGAAATCCCTGGAGACACAGAGCTGTTCTGGCCACGGGCCTGATATTACCAGAACATTCTCTCTGTTGGAGAGTCAAACCAGGTCAAAGTGAAGGAAGGAAACTGTAGGGTGGAGTTCACATCTAAAGTAACTGTCACTCTTTTGGCAGAACCTCAGGGCAGCAAGCCCATTTGGTCTACCGACTGGGCCCCAGTTTGGAGTTCAGCGTGTCCGCCCTTCTCCAAGAGCCCAGAGCTCAGAGGACGGCCAGTGCCGACCTCAGTCCCTGAGCTTTCCCTCCAGGATGATGTGCAAAGACATGTTAGGCAACCCTGGAATGTCCTTCAACTGGGTGAGGCTTTTGACTTTCAGAGGACTCCTGTCCCACATAGGTGTCCTATTTAAAGTAGCGTGGCCGTGGTCTCCCAAGTTCACAGCATGGTAGGGAGTCTGCTACTGCAGCTGTACATAGCCTGGGCCAGGAAGCCAGAGGGTTTACCATGGAAGACACTGGGGCCTTCCAAGGCAGGGAAGAGGTGGCTACTGCCATTCATCCGGCAGCCATTAATGGTGGCCTGGTGTGGCTGGTGCCATGCAGGGCTCAGACTTTACCACTCATCGTGAAAGCTCGGTTGCTCTTCCCCTGGGAAGTTCCAATTCTTGCCGTGGGAAATGGGCAACACTAAAGACAGACCAGAGTATGACAACTGCCAGAGGCTAGTGCGGCCCCTTGAGAAGGTCACATCTGAATGACCTGAAATACACGGAGGAGCCAGACACAGCATCCTAGACAGGAGACAGCAAGTTCAAGGCTGGGCCAGAAAGTGCTCTCCATGTGGAGGAGACAAGGACACAGGACCGGATCCGAGGACGAACACCATGGAGGGGCTTGCCGCAGCCTTGCGTGACCCAACTCCAGTGTCCTCACTCCCAAAGCTGTGTGGCGACGTGGGCAGGATGCTTTTGTGGTCGAGGCTGAAGAGGAGGGCCACCTGCATGCTGGAGACACTGAACAAGCCTAGGCTGCCTGCCTCTTAAACATCAGCCCCCAACAAGCTGGCTAAAACCCAGGAAAACAAGCGCCTCTCTCATTCCGCCAGGGTAACTGACAAACACCAGGCATGGCTTAAAATGCAACCTCTTCTTCCCCAGCATTCTTGGAAAAGCTCAGTCCACCTGGGGACAGAGCAGTGAGTGCACACTTGGGGTGGGGGTCCCTGGGGCTCCTTGAAAAGGGTGTGGTGCATGCTGACTGCCCTGTGGATTGCCAGCACTTGAGGGCTAGTCCATAAGGGACCTTGGTTTCGCCTTGGAAGGAAGACAATGGTCCTGAGAACAGTCCTGGCCCCCAAGGCCTTGGGCATGCAGTTTTCTGGGTATCAGGCGCACCAAGGAGTCCCAGCTACAGAGACGAGGAACAACGCAAACCTGGTCCCGGGGAGGCGGTGGTGCCTGTCCCGAGGTGCAGGCCCAGGGCCCCAGCTCTCCTTCCTGCAAAGACAGAGCAAATACATAAGGTGCTATACCCTGGAATCAGCACTCAAGAGGCCGAGACAAGATGATTACCATATATTCCAAGCCAGCCTGGGCTACGTAATGAGTTCCAAATCAACTGGGGATACAGAGAAAGACCCTATCTCAAAACACCAAAAGGAGGGAGGGACCGAGGGACTGAAGGAAGGAAAGCAGCGTAGACTTTGTGCAGGGGTGAGCCTAGAAGTAGGGTCCCGACCCCAAAGGGTTCCACCCCCAGCACCCGTGCTAGCTAGCAAGGCCCAGGAGTGCAAGGAGCCATGGTCAGTGAGGGAGCCATGGCCCATACTGCTTCTTAAGGCCCAGCTGTCCCTGTCAGGCCTGGAGCCTGTTTGCTTCCCCAGCCCACCAGCTCAGATCACTCTTGGACTGGTTGGGTTTGGTTTTTTGTTTTCGTTTTTTTTTTTTTTTTTCTTTTTTTA
Source organism: Eospalax fontanierii (assembly GCA_035773235.1). Classification (NCBI taxonomy): domain Eukaryota; kingdom Metazoa; phylum Chordata; class Mammalia; order Rodentia; family Spalacidae; genus Eospalax; species Eospalax fontanierii. The sequence continues at coordinate 3,592,912 of CM069526.1, forward strand.
ATTCTCCTATTTCTACATGAATTTCATTTAAAAAGCAAGCCAGCGATGACCGTCCCAGAGGCGGGTGTTTGAGAGTGTGTGTATATCTGTTCTAAATCAGGGTAACAGACTCCTGTGTGTGCACCCAGCAGCCCAGAGGTTGCTTAGCAACCATGATCTGCTTACGCGGGAGGATCCAGTGAGTCATGTCGGTGTGATTCACCAGGAGGAGGCCAGCTACCCAGAAGGCACAGGGTGCACCAGCAGCCAGACCCTCTTTGCATCTCCTACGCCCAAGTCGCCCTCTGCCACAGCCACGCTGGGTGGGGCACGGGCAGGCCCCCCAGGCATAGGTCAAGATCATCTCTTGAGGTCCACTGTCGAACTGACTGCCATCTTGTGGTGTGGACTTGACCTGGCAACGTTGATTATCCTTCCCCAGCTAACATGGTTCCGGAGCCCTTAGGGAACTTTTCGGAGGCATGGCCCCTCTCTCTTCCCATAGTGCTTCACAGTAGCCCACGCCAGAGCAAACAAGATGTGGGTTCTCCTGCTCTCTGTGAGTGTGAGGCGTGTGGTGACTGCCAGGCTCTGGGTCACCAGGATGCCTGGCAGGAGGGGGCTGAGGTGGAGCCTCGAAGCCAGGGTCTGACCTGCTCGGGCTCACTGTGTCGAGGTGTCCTTTCCTTGCTCCCGAATCGGTTCTGTGGCCTTGTCTCTCACTCCCCGTGTCGTTTCCATTTGCTCCCGTGGTCGTGTTTGCAGAAGAGGGTCGAGCCAAACAGAAGTAAGTGCTGCCTGCCGAGATGCGTGTGTCTCCTGTGTGCCGCTGTCTCTGCTCTCACTGTCCAGGGCCCGGGAGAGCCTTCCCTCTGCCTCGCAAAGGCCAGCCCCACCTCGGTCAGAGATACCATCGAACAAGCCCGGGCAGCTTCTGGTCCTTAGGGGGCTGACATGCCAACCGGGTGGCTCTGAACCGAAGGGTGGGCAGGTCTGGCATGGAACCACACATCCCTCCTCGGCTCCGTCTTGTCTCACCCGCACCCAGGCATCCTGGCGGGCACCCCTGACTTCCTTTCTGCTTCATCCTCTTGTCCGTGGGGACCCCCACATCTGTATGGAAAGTTGCCACATGCATAATTATCAAGTGGAACTAGGGGTTCTGCACACACTGCAAAGGGACCTGGGATGCTGTAGCATCTGAACTTGGAGTGAGCCATCCCCAAACTGAGCAGCAGAGAGGGACACAGCAGGCTCTGCAGACGCTGACCTACCCCCGGCCACCTCTCCACAAGCACTTAAACCTAGAGTTCCATACCTGCCCCTAGAACCTTTGAAGCCCAGCTGGCCTCCAGGGGCTTCATTCTGACAGAGTCTTGAGATTTCGGGGGCTGTCTCGGGCCTGTCAAGGTGACCAGAAAACTGGCACAGCCAATCACAGCCCCACAGTGCAGGTTCTTGGCCAAACTTTAACAGCCTTTATGTACCCACAGCCTCCAGAAGCCACCACACAAGATCTGGAGTTTCACAGCAGTCCTTTTTAGATATGCACCCCTCCCCCACCTCCTGCACACTAATCCAACTGGGAACAAACCCCAGGACTGAGACGTGCCTGGGTGATCTGCTGGTGGCTTCACTCAGTCAAAGAAAAGAGCTCCTGAGGGAAGGGACAGTCAGGGTCCAAGACCACAGCTCGGTGGCTTCAGAGTCTCTTCCCTCACTCCAACTCTGAGGAGGTCCTGGCCTGCTGACATCTATGTGTCCTGAAAGAAATGGACCCTAAGTCAGGAGTCCCCAAAGCCCAGTGGGCCCCAAAATGGGCCCCTCAACTCTCCTGGGGAGTTTCGGTCAGGGCAGATACTGTTTGACCCTACCAGGAGCCCTACCCAACAGTTACGAAACCACCTCAGAACCCTCCCTCCCCCAAGTTTACACAGGAAGCCGTGAAAACGTGCCAGCAGGTCCCGAGGGTCGCCTGTATCTGTGGCCCTGAGGCTGTGGTTTGGGGTTTGGAGGAAGGCGTGAGCTCCTGGGTGTAGCTGGAAAGGACAGCTAGAGGCCGGCTGTTCTGGGTTGTGGGGGGTATTTCACAAATATCCTCCAGATAGGAGAGTGGAAACTGCCTTCATGGGGGAGTCCTCACTCCCCCATGGGCCCAAGGGAGGGGACCTGTGAAAGTCGAGTCCCTCCATCCCAGCTCTGAGGGCCCCAACCACAGAGGAGAGGCCCACTGGGGGAGGGGCTCCTGTCCACCTGCAAGCAAGTCTCTGCGCAGAGGGGTGCATTGGTGTGCCCCGCAGCCCACAGTGCTTGATAGGGCCCACTGTGACACAGACCCTCTGTGAAGACTAGCTCGGTCAGGACACACCAACAACCCAGACACTCCACGCCTTGAGCATCTGGGGGACGTTCCAAACCCCGGGTCCCTGTGTGGCTGGAGCTTCCACTTACAGATGCACAACCCAAGGACTTTAAGCCAAAAGCAGACAGAGCCATGGCAGGCCCCAGAGACGGTCATTCTCACTTCTGGGGGAGGGTCCTGGCTCATTCGGACTGGCTGCATGCCAGGGTGCCCACCCTGCACAGGCCGCCCCTCCTCTCCCCTCCCCTCCCCGCCCCGCCCAGCCCAGGTGAGTGGCTGGCTTGCAATGCCGTGTGTCTCTTGCTCCACCTGCCTGTCCTGGCTGGCATGGCAGTCCACGCCCACTGCCAGTCCAGATCTTCTGCTGTGCTGTGGGTGCCCGTCCTCCCCGGGGATCCAGCCGTGATGGTTTTCTCTGTTACTGTTTCAGAAACCCGGAGGTCATGAGCACCGTCTCAGGAACACGGAGCACGACAGTCACCTTCACTGTCCGCCCCGGCGCCTCCCAACCCATCACCCTACAGAGCCGGCCCCCCGACTATGACAACAGGACCTCAGGAACGAGGCGTACCCCAAGCCCTGTGGTCTCGCCCACAGAGCTGAGCAAAGAGATACTGCCTACCCCTCCATCCGTGGCCGCTGCCTCTCCCTCTCCCACACTCTCAGATGTCTTTACCCTTCCGAGCCAGTCCCCTGCAGGGGACCTATTTGGCTTGAACCCAGCAGGACGCAGCAGGTCACCATCTCCCTCGATACTGCAGCAACCAATCTCAAATAAGCCTTTTACAACTAAACCTGTCCACCTGTGGACGAAGCCAGATGTGGCAGACTGGCTGGAAAGTCTGAACTTGGGCGAACACAAAGAGACCTTCATGGACAACGAGATCGATGGCAGTCACCTCCCAAACCTCCAGAAGGAGGATCTTATAGATCTGGGGGTGACTCGAGTTGGGCACAGGATGAACATAGAAAGGGCTTTGAAGCAGCTGCTTGACAGATAAGAGTGGCTGCCCTGGGCCTCCACAGACTTCTATGTTATAAGTAGAGATGGGCTTATGCTGAAATGTGCGGTGACCAAGTAGAGGCTGTGCGCACCAATCCATCGCGTGGGTCTGTCTCTGGGTGCCCAAAGAAGTGCTGAGGTGTCCTTGGTGAGGCCGAGCCAGGGCCTCCAAACCCCAGCTGTCCACGTGGGTTTCTTGGGCAGCTTCTTGTCCAATGGGACGGGAGGGGGGTTTTCTGTCCTGCTCCTAGAAGCCCCTGGCCGATAGGATGAGGGATCCTGTTCCCGTGGGCCAGCACCGGTATGTTCCAGATACCTCCTGAGGCCTCCTCTGCCCTCTGGGCAGCTCTCACCCCCAGGTGCCGGCACATGCCTTTCTTCCGGTCTGTGGCCTCTGGGTGCCCTTGCTGGCTCCTGTCCCTTCCCGTGTCCCGCTTGCAGCAGGTCTGGCAGGTAAAGAAATGCTGTCCCAATCGCTTGACCCCTGTGACGTGCATCTGAGCCACAAGGTCCTTGGCCATGGTGGCTGTGTGAACAGGATCGTGCCCAGCTTGCTTATTTTTCTTTTATTTTTGCAAATTCATTAGCATAATTCCAAGGTGGCCAAACTGGCGTCACACGGTATTAGTCAAAGCACAAAGTCACGATCCTGAGGAGGAAGGAGGCCTGGCTGTAGAGCCAGCCAGAGTGTGGCTTCTGGAGCCCACAGCTTCCTCCAGGACAGGAGCAGGTGTCTGCCAGGAGCAGCTGCCCAGGAGAGAGAGGTGGGAGCTCTGTGTCTCCCCAAACTTCGTTTAATTAGATGTCTGCTAAGCGATGCAAAGACGGGAGTGGGTCCTCCCATGCTTCCTGACACAGAGGCCAGGAAGACCCACGGCTGCTGGTAAGCACGGCTGCCATGGCAGAGCCCGTGTCCTTGCTGGAAGTTAGTGCATGCCACCTCCTCCACGCAGGCGGGACTGAGGGTTAGCAGCCTGCCAAGGTGTGTCCTTTGATCTAGAGGTCAGGGAAAGTAAAACTTAGGGGACTTTCCCTCTCTCTCAGATACAGGGAGATCCTGCCAGCTTGTCTTAACAGTGTAAGTGAGGTCTCAGGGGAGCCCGTGGTCAGAGAGTGTAGACAGGACCCAGGTGGGAGTGGGATGTGGGTGTACATATAAAGAAGGGGGAGCATCTTGGACCACAGCCTCACCTCAGGCTCAGCCACCTGAGCCTATTCTTCTTGCTCCCCAAATCCCTCCCTTCCAACACAATACCTCTAACATCCCAGGGAGGCCACCGAAGGCTCTCGGCCACCACCCTGCCAGCCAGGCTTCCGCACTGTCCCCGCACTCAGAGGAAAAGAATGGCAGGTACATGGTTTTGTTACTGTTTCAGAACTGGCCCAGCCCATCTCTAATTATAAAACATGAATATTTTTTTCTTTTTTTTTTTTTCTTTATGCTTATGACCATGTGTCTGTTGAGTTCTGGAACAACTAACTCTAGGATGAACACATAAAATTTAGCAACTTAAAGATCTCTTTCTTTACTGCAAGTTTAAATAGGTGTACAGATAGTTTATAAGCACAATGTTTTAAGAAAAAAAAAAAGCGGCGGGTCAATTTGGCAACCTTTATGCAACATCAGTGCTAGAAAGTTAAAGAAAAACTCTGCTTTAACATTGCCATCTCTGTGAGAAAGTTCTACAAGGCCGACGTTCTAAAACTCAGCATTTGGTGAACTCATCTAGACCTGCTGCGGTGCCTGTCTTCTTTCTATGCTAGAATTTCATGGAAGGACAGTTACCTCTTCAAAGAGGTTCCGACCCACAACACAGCAGTTCCTCAAAAACCAAAACAAAACCACACACTCAGGCACGCACACCACACCCTGGATTCGGAAACCAGGCCTTCGAATCTTATCGTCCCAAGCCTTTGGCAGGTCCATCAGTCCCAACCCGCCAATCATCCTGTAGACTGGCAACCAGGCAAACAGTTAGGCATCTCACTTTGTGTTTCCATCTTCCACCATCAGGTGAATGAGAGAAACTCTGAACAGACACCGTGGGCGGAGGATCTCAGAAAGAGGAAAGGTGGTCCCTCCCGCCACTAATTTGTCTTCCATTGGGTGGTTCCTCAGTGTCCCCTCAGTGTGCCACGTCACCCGGCCCCTGTCCTTGGCCTCTGGTTGGCATTACCTCTGTGTTTGGTGCCAGGCAGATGCTGGACAGGGGACCCGGTGGCTTTGGGCAGTCAGTGACAGGTCGTTACTCCATTTCCTTAGACTTTTAAGCCCCATGTCACTAAGCAGGAGCGCCAGCCGACCGCTGGCCTCAGGCCAATAGGCCAGCTTCACTTTGTGGTGCCTGGTCACAGAAACACAATTGGACCTATCAGAACCCACACAGACCAATGCAAACATGCACGTGTTGCCAAGACAAGTGGGTCTCCATCTCTGCCGGTTGACTTTGCTGAGAAAGCAATACTCCCCTCCCCAGCGAAACGGCCACCCACCGCTCCCCTCCCCCCTTTGGGACACATCAGGACAAGGCCCTATCCCAGGACCCTCTTCAGGGGTGGATCAGATGTTAAACTGCTCATATGATCACTCTCCCAGGTTTTAAAATCAACTTTTGTTATATAATGTAATTTAAATAACTGCATTTACACACCTAGTTTCTGTAATATTGTGTATACAAAACCCAAAATCTCTCAAGCTGTAAATTGTGTATACCTGTCAGGATCCCTCTTCTGGGGCGTCCCTGCGCATTTTAGGTTAATTCACACAGTATAAAAATGTGACTATTGACTTGCTGAAACTTTACATAAGAATTATTTGTGATACTTTAGTTAATAAAACAGTGACTTTTCTCCGAGTTATTGAACAAGCGAACATTACCCAGTTGACCTGGAAATGACTTGTGTGTGTGTGTGTGTGTGTGTGTGTGTGTGTGTGTGTGTGTGTGGAGGGGAGCGGGGCCACAGATACTGATTTCTTTTTCCCCGTTAGCAATTTTGGTTTTTCAAATACTAACATTTCCCACACTACAGTTTGTATAACAACACACGTCATTTCTTCTGCTGCTGTTACTTTTCTGCTCTTCTTTTTAGACTTCATTAAGAGAAAGAGAGAGAGAGAGAGAGAGAGAGAGAGAGAGAGAGAGAGAGAGAAGTCCCTGGACTTTGCACTTCCCTTCAAACTCTTGTATGGCAACAAAAATTACTGTAAAAAATAAATATACTCTTGCATTAAGGTTGTGGTTCTGATTGCAAAGGGGAAACAGGACTGACTGCCAGGCTCGCCATGTACCTCGGGGCACCCCAAAACCCTAGCCGGTTCACTGCTGCAGAGCAACCACCGGAAGCCCTCTCGGAGTGAAGGCCTCATCCCCCTCAGCCGCTAGTTCAGTGTCTGGGTGCAAACCTTGTGCATTCTTTCAGAATTATGCAACTGTCAGAACAGACTTTGTGAGCAGGCCCTGCTGGCCCTTTTGTTTTGGGGTGGGAGGAGGGACCCCCCTGAGGCTAAGCCAGCTCAGCGCTCTCTCCTAAATGGAGGGGTGTCCTCCCCGTCCCCATCCTGGTGGCTTGGCCCCTAGCCTGAAAGCCACAGGAGCTGAAGGCCTGGCAGCGCCTCCGACTGACACAATTTGCCAGTCCTGCCTTCCATAAGCCAGCAGCGAACTAAGATCAGGTGTCAGAGAGAATTTGGGTCTTTGGCAAACAGGTGAACCAGGTAGACCTGGGTCGTCTCTCGTGCTCCAGAAAGTATACGAAATGCAGACACTGACCCTCTCCGGCCTCCTCAGTTTCCCAACAGTTTCTCTCTGCCATGTCATCAGCAGGCAGGGTGTCCCCCTCCCCCTTTGCCCCTTTCTTCCCCCCTCCCCCTCTGCCCGCCCTGCAGTGATTCCTCACAGACCTCAAGCCGCCCTCACTGCCCTTCACCGGCTTCTTCCAGACCTCCTTTGCTGAGATGGGCACTCATCAGGGGAAACATGTACTGGGCACCTGCTCTTTACTTGAACTTTGAGACACTTCTCCCTGATGGCCTGGAAGCGGTGCCTGTAGATGCCCTGGGTGGGATGCCCAGGGCAAAGGAACCACACAGACACTGGCTACAGACTGCCTGCATTGGGTGGAATCTGGCCATATCCCAGCCCCGGCCTGACTCCAGCAGCCAGATCATTTGCCCTTGCAGCCTACGCTGATCCGACGACCCTGTCCTGTCTGTCCCTGGGACTCAGGTCTGGGTCTCACTGTCTTTATTGTCTTATGTTTAAAGTTATGCCAACCACTGTTTGCTGTTTTCCCTGGACCCTGTGTTCACAATGAGTCTAAAAATTTAATATGAGCCTTCAAATACATACTGGAAAAAAGGGGGTTTAAAAACCATATGAAGTGCGTGCCTTGGCTGTTTTGAACTGATCTGCATAACGCCATATTGTATCCTGATGCTGTGTATTTAATAAAATGATCACTATATCTTCGATGTACTAATGTAGCTGATGAAATAGTCCTAGTGCCTTGTTTTCTGAACTGAGAAGCCCATATCAATGCACAACGTAAAGAAAAACAAAACAAATCCAGGCTCGAGATCTGGAGTGTTGAGGGGGGCCAGCCCTGCCTGTGAAGGAGCCCTTTCTCACCAGAAGACTGTGGACGTGCTGTTTACGCTATTGACAAAAAGAAAAGAAAGAGAACATTGAAACAGAATTGTGTTACCAATTAATTTTCCATTAAAAGTGCTCTCCAACACATCAAGTTCAGTATTTTCATTTAAATGTAGACACGTTTTAGAGAATTGTCATGGGTGGGGGGAGCCATTTTTGATGAGGGCTTGGGTATTCAGTGTTGGTGCTGTGTCTCCCCCTGGTGCCGATGGTTGGTAATGTTTCCATGTTTTGTTAAAAAACACACAAAGTATTCAGTTAGGGATTGAGGTCATATTTGTCCTCCTAAAAAGGAGAGTGTTGTAAGACGGTGCCTTGATGTGCTGCCGGTCTCAACAATTTCAGATGTTACCAGAAATTCAATGTCAGATTTCCCTGAGCTTCCTCCATGACGGGGAGCACACTGGGAACCACACTCCGCCCATGGGACGGACTAGTCACACGGACAGTGAGCTGGGGGATGGGGGTGTACTCTAGCCAGAGAGAGATCAGTTCTCCTTCATGTCTCCTCAGCCCACTGTTGCAGAGACAGCAGACACCACATCCCAAGGGAGCAAGGATCGCCTCAAAACCAGAATTCTTCCCTGTGCCCACCGACCTCCAAGACTGCTACGGGGCTACATCCCAGCTAGCAGACTGCGGACATCCACGTCACAGATTTTCAGACGACAGAGGTCTCTTAACCCCAGAGGGTGAAGCCGGAAGTCCTGGAGGGCCACACTATCGGGCTCCACACCCGTTACCACTGTCTCTGTGCAGGTGCAGACACTGGGGCCTTGTGGAAAGGTGAAACAGAGCCCTGCTGATGGCCACAAGAGATGTCCAGGCAGAGTGGGACACAGCCAGCATACAGACCCTGGGGATAACTCGGCAGCCACCTGTTGTCCCAGTGCTCCTGACAGAAAAGTCAGTCAGATGCCACTCAGGACCACTGTAAGACGGTGCTCTCCCACTGCAGAACCCAGGCTGCATGAGGAGCACACAGCATGTGGAGGGTGCTGGCTTCAAGCCAGGGGGCATGGGCATGCTGGGCTGGGGACCGGGGGCAGGCTGGGCACAGCAGAATGCCCTCTCTGAGCTGTATGCCAGCTACAAGACCACACTACCTGTTCCTGAGTGCTCTGCAGCCCTGTGTAACTGCTGAGGGAACCGAGTCTATGGCACCTACAGCCTCAGACCACCATACAGTCTCCAGGGCTATGCCCAGAAGAAGGGACAGGTACCCTGGGAACCGCATGTGCCCAAAATCTACTCCTGGTGACAGGATGTCCTCCTCCCCAGCACCCGGTGGCATCAGTACAGGACTCAGCCCCTCACTCATCTCAGAGATAAAGAAAGGGAGGCTGGACTCAGCAGTCACCCAGCCCCCTTTGCCTGCCCACCTGGGGAGGATTGACGCCAGCACTCGGAGGAACCAATTGTAAAGGGTACCGTGGCTTAGGTGTGGGGTCTGCTTTAACCCTCACCAGGATCCAGTAGCGTCAACAAGGCGATGTTCCTTTTACAGATGAAGCAACTGCAGAAGGAAGAGGCTCAGACATCCAGATGCTTCGAGGTCCGTGGGCACCTGGGAAAAGTTTTCCAGAAGGCCGAGTACCTAGCACAGGCCACACTTCTTCTCACGGCTGTGAGGTTTCCTGGAGCCTCCCATGGTGCCCCTGCAAGGCCTGTCAATCACAGCACGCTCTGGAGCCTGTGGGGACGCAGGTACTGGCCGCCCTGGTGGCTTTTCTCCCACAGCCTCCCTCCATGAGTGTCCTGTCCTTCCCTCCACGTCGCACCCTGTGCGAAGGAGGTCAGAGAAGTCATGGAATCTGCTGGAGTCACAGACCGCAGACCCACCACAGTGAAGCCAAATAAGAACATAAGCCCTGGCCTTGGAGCTCCCCATCCAGACAAGAGAAAGATAAACACTCTATTTTCCAGCAAGAGTTAACAAAGTGTGACCTCAAAAGCCCCGGGATGCTGCATCCTCAGGGGAACCCCGAAGCCTGAACCTTCAGCACTTTGCAGCCCTCTTGTTGTTCCAGCTCTTGTCCACACAGTTCCATGGACCACCAGAACAGAGCTTGGACCAGTGACATCTCCTCCCCGACCCTGCATTACCACCTCCAAAGGCTTAGTGCACACTAACATGTGCCCACCAGGACACTGTGTTCCCATTCTCTGTGCCAGCCACTACAAAGACACTCCTCCTGACTAAACCCCAGGCACACTCCTCTACGGCCTCTTCACAAGACCTTGGTCTTGGTGTTCAGCCACAACCTCGCCAGACCTGTGTGGTGGCACACAGCTGGGATTACAGACCTTGAGAAGCTGAAGAGGATTGTGACTTCGGGGCAAGCCTGGGCTACATAATGAAAGACTCTCAAAAGAAAAAAACAAAGCAGAACACTATCAACTCTGAAGTCAAGCGATTCTGCCCACCTGCGTTCTGACAAGTATAAGTCACAAACACTGGCATTTTAAACACCTCAAGCTGTTTCTTCAGTTCTCCAGGGCCATTATGACCTTCTTAAGGAGCCAAAAACGTGTTCACCTCAAATCTGGAGAGCACAGACAGGCCAGGGAAAGATTCCAACAAGTTCAACTCAGAGGCTTCAATTACTTACAGCCTGTGGTGACTCACGAGCAGTGCTCCACCCAAAGTCCAACCCCTTGCCCACCCAGCAGTAGGTGTACAGAAAAGCTCTGTGTGTGTGTGTGTGAGTGAGTGTGAGTGTGTGTATGTGAGTGTGTGAGTGAGTGTGAGTGTGTGTATGTGAGTGTGTGAGAGTGTGTGAGTGTGTGTCTGAGTGTGTGTGTGAGTGTGTGAGTGTGTGAGCGTGTGTGTGTGTGTTAGTGTGTGTGAGTGTGTGTGTGAGTGTGAGTGTGTGTGTGTGTAGCGCCACCTAGTGTCCAGGCAGTACAGGCAGTGGCAGGCTTAGACAAGTCTGCCTAAGAGCCCAGGGCTTAGGAGGCGGAGGACACAGGAAGATCAGGAGTTCAAAGTCACCCTCCACTGGTGAGTTCCAGGCCAGCCTGGTCCACATAGGACCCTACTTTTAAAGACCTCTGTGAGCACTGCACAGCACAGGTGCATCTACCTACATGCAGGCAATACGCTCATACCATAATAAATAATAATAATAATGCCAGGCATGGTGGCACACTCCTTTAACCCCAGGATCTGAGAAGCAAAGGCAGGCCAACCTAGTCTACACAGCAAGTTCCAGGCCAACCTGTGGCAAATAACCCTAGGAAATTAACTGGGACTGAACAATCTCCAAGTCTGTGGAGAATACCCCTCTCCAGCTTCACTGGTCCATCACTCGCTCCAGGACCACCCTAGGGAAGCAGGTTCACCTTGTTATGCTAAGTAGATGGGTAGATGGGTGTAATACCTAGTGTGTTGATGAGGTAGTGCGATTTTCCTGCCTGCAATCCCACCTCCTGGTGCGGTGCTCTGTAATTGAGACCAGCTAAATAAATTTGGCAGATTTGGAACATCTGCAGTGTGAGTGGGTGGTCCTTTCCAGGGCCTGAACATGGAAGGAAGGAAGGAAGGAAGGAAGGAAGGAAGGAAGGAAGGAAGGAAGGAAGGAAGGGAGGGAGGGAGGGAGGGAGGGAGGGAGGGAGGGAGGGAGGGAGGGGAGGGAGGGAAGGGAGGGAAGGGTGGAGGGAGGGATGGAAGGAAGGAGGGAGGGAGAGAGGCAGGGAGACTCTGAAGCAGTCCCTGCCAGTGTCCTCCATCATGCCTTTTAGGAGAGTGGGAAAAGCCAGGTACTTGCTGCAGGATAGAATTACTCTAGTCAGGACAGGGGACCAGCATCCTGCACTCCAAAGGGTGTGCATGTGATGTGTCCACACGGTTCACAAGTCCCCTGTGTCCAGGGCTCTTGGCCAGGTCTTACCCAGAACCCTCAGAGTGGTCCATACTCCTAGGTGGTGGCAGCAGACCACCTGCCTGGGTCCTTGTCACTGGAACTCACTGGGTCTGCCCACCAATCACCAAACACACTCTGTGCATGCACTCTCTGCCACTGCCCAGGTCTTACCTTGGAACCAGGGACACCTCTGCCGGCTTCAGCCAGCTTCTCCAGCGAAAAGGCCGCAGAGTTTGCAGGTCACGTGGCCTGTGTAGACCAATCACTGGCAGAGGATGTAGGTGATTTGGCCCTGTTGAGGCGAATGAAAGGTACTCGAAGACACCTTTTTGACAGGTGCTTTCTGGGAACCAGGACACCAGCACCAGGTGTGTCCCACCAGGTCTGAGGGTCACCCCCACACTGGGTGACAATGGAAGATAGGAGGACACAGCCTACCACCTCCCCTGTCCTGCAGCATCAGCCCTGGCACGCTGGCTTTGGCCCCATTTTCCTTACTTTCTACGCTGAGTCTGTTCACATGGCTGCTGTGTCCCCAGCGCCCCCTTCCCACGGAGAGGAGACGGTGTGTCACTGGTAGAACACTGCTCTGTGTTCTACATGGCTGTGACTCTGGGGTTTGAGTGAGAATGTCCCCCACAGGCTGAAGTATTTGAACACGTGGTCACTGGGTGGCGCTGATAGGTGACAGAACTTTTAGGAAGTGTGGCCTTGCTGGAGGAAGCCATCACATCACTGAGGTTGGGCTTTGAGAGTTCATAGCCTGGTCTTACATCCTGCATTTGCTTTAAGATGTGACTGCTCAGCTTTCTGCCTCAACTGCCCCCTGTGCTGGATGCTTTGATGTCAACTGACACACCTGGGTGGAGGGAGCCTCGGTTGGGGAATTGCCTCCACTGGACTGGACTGTGGCCATGTCTGCGGGGGTTTTTCCTGATTGCTGAGTAAGCAGTGCTCCTCCATGGCCTGTACTCCAGCTCCTGCCTCAGGTTCCCGTCCTGAGTTCCCTTAGTGACGAACTGTGACTGGGGAGATGAAAGCCAAACAAACCCTTTCCTCCCCAAGTTGGGATTGGTCAGAGTATTTTGTCACAGCAATACTGAAATCAGACTAGAACACTCCCCACCATGATGAATTCATTCTTTTGGAACCACAAACCAAATGAACTCTTTCTTCTCCAGAGACCTACACAAGACCTTCAGGAGAGGGACCCGCTAGTGATCGCTGTCCTCAGGGGCTGCTGTCAGGTTCTGGCACCTTGTTCAAAGAATGAAGAAACAGTGTTCACAAATAGCTGAGCAGAAAGGGTTTGATTCCAAAACAGCGGAAGTGAAGGAGGTGGGGAGTGCGAAGACTGGTCACCTGGGCTGGCTGCCTTAGTGGGTTCTAGAGAGCAGTTGCCAGGGGTGGGTGTGGGCGGTCTTCTGCTGTGATTGACAAGCTTGAGTTACCTAGGTCTTCATTCCCTGCCCATGTCCTTTCCCATAATGCACCTCATTGTAATCATATGCTCACCCAGTCACATATAGGTGTCCAGTGATGAAGAGGGTTTGCCTTGCTGTGTATGCACCCAAAACCAGTCCCGGCTGGATCAGCACAGTGCCTCTGGTTCCAGGACCTGTTTGACCACAAAAGGGGAGTTACTGAGGGTGGCTCGGGGGTTATGTGGGCAGAGTGGCCAGATGCTTTGCTTGGAGAGGGGGTGGATCCTGGGCTGCTAAGCTATCCCTGTGAACCACCTGGCCCAATGAGGTACAAGAGGCTGTGCACAATCCTCAGGAGGTCCCTCATGGGGTCACATGAGGCTCCACCAATCTCTGGGATTTATTAGCAGTTAATGGTGGCTTGGGGGAAGGGGAGCATTTCTTGAGTGGCACAGCCACCTGTATGTTGCCCGCATCCCTGGCAGGGTCCCACCACCAGGCTCTGGCTTGTGACTCACCTGTGCTGCTCACCCAGCTAAACTTACTGCTTCCTCAAGCTGAAGTGGATGGAGTGGTTCCTTAAGTTTGTCTTTGAAGCCCCGTCTAGAGAGACCTGTGTCCACATCTCCCCAGGAAAAGTGAACGCAGTGCTCGGTGCCTGAACGGAAACGCAGCAACAAACTGACCGGCTTGGAGGGGCTCATCACCACCGCCCTGGGAGCTGAGGTTCAGCTGGGGTGGAGCGGGTTTGAGGGGGGGGTCCCCTGGGGTGTCCCCACACAGCGTCTTTCAAGGTGGTAGGCAATGGCAGGTCCTCTGGCTGCAGTAGCAGCTGCATGGTCCCCACTGAGGTGAAAAGACATGTGGCCAGGCTGCTCTATCGCCGCGCGGAGCGTCCACAGGGGACCCCAGGGTGGCTGTCTTCCCCTATGTGACAGAATGGCACGCCTTCCTGATGATGTGGTCTGCCGCCGAAGCACAGGGAGGCCCCGGGTGGCTCCACGCCGGTGAGGGTGTTGCACCCCCTGAAGTGGTACACAGGGCTCAAGCGGCTGCAATGCCACACGCGTGGCGCTTGCCCCCAATGATAAGACATATATGCCAGGACTGAGCCACCAGCCGAGAAAGAACCTGCCCACACGTAAGACATCTCAAGGAGGCAAAGACGCCCGGGTGCTGTCCTCCGCACTAGACTCTGACTGCAAGAAGGGGGGTGGGCAGGGGCAGTTTCAGCCTAGAGGACCTGAAGAGAGTATACGAGTGCCACCCCTGCACTCGTGCACGTGCATACGCGCACTGCTGGGGCTGTAGCTCAGTTGGCAGAGTGCTTGCCTGGCATTCACAAAGCTCTGGATTTGATCTTCAGTCCCACAGCCCCACATTAGACGGAGCACAGAAGCACATGCCTATGGTCCCAGCACTCAGGGCCATCAGGACCGTCCCAGGGACACCTGCCCGGAGCCTGCCCGCTCCTCAGTGCACAGCCTTCCTAGGGCACAGAAACATGTCCACCCCACCTACAGGGGCAGACAGGCCCAAGAAGGGATCCAAGTCCAGTTTGGTGAAATGAATGAGTTTATTAGGGTTACTTCCAGGAGCATGGTTTTGTTTTGATCTGATTGGTTCTGTGATGCCCTGGTTCGTGTCTTTTGGAGTAAGATTATCTGGGCCATTATATGTTAGAATGTACAAATAATTTATAACTTCATAGAAGCCCACAGGGTTAGAGATGTTGGACTTTTAGAGACTGACCTTTACATTTTTTTTTTTTCTTTCTATGTGTATGTGTTTCACCTGCATGCAATGCCCATGGAACCCAGAAGAAAGTGATAAATCCCCCAGAACTGGAGTTACAGTTATTAGCTACCATGTGGGTGCTGGAAACCAAACCTTGGTCCTCTGCAGGAACAGTCAGTGCTCTTCACTGCTGTTCCTTCTTTCCAGCCCTGAGACCGGACTTTTAAAGTGTTGGAATTTTTAAAGACTTTGGGCACTTTTTAAAAGTTGGACTGAATTTTACACTAAGTGATAAACATGAGACCTTGGGGACATGGGGTTGAAGGTTAGGGTTTAAAAGTGACGTGTCTGTCAAGTTGACCGGGCAGAATGTGACAGTTAGCCTTAACTGTCAACCTGACACACTCCCGAACCACTGGGAAGTCTCACTGAGGGGTTGTCTACATTGGCTGGCCTGTCGGCACATCTGTGGGGAACTGTCTCAATTACGTTAACTGATACGGGAAGACCCAGGGCACTGTGGGCTGTACCTTTCCCTAGGCAGGGGTCCCACACTGTGTAAGTGGAGAGACAAGCTGGGCACGGTGGCACACTTAGGAGGCAGAGGCAAGTAGATCTCTGTGAGCTCAAGAACAGTCTTGTCTACATGGTGAGTTCCAGGCCAGCTAGGGCCACAGGGAGACCCTGTCTCAAAAACAACCAAACAAGAGTGTGGAGAAATGGGGCTGAGCACAGTGAAGCCGAAGCTGGCAGCCTCTTCTGCTCCCAACTGCGGGTGCCGGCTCTCCTGACCTGCCTTGACGTCTCCACAGGGAGAGAACTATAAGCTGCAGGAAGTCCCTTTCTCTCCTAAATTCCTTTCTCTCAGGGTATTTTTAATCCTAGGCAACAGAAATGAAGCTGGGAAGGAACCAAGTGGAGGCGGGGAGGACGGCAGGGCCGCGCGGGGAGGGAAGAGGGTGGGGAGGACGGAGGAAGGCAGAAGGGAGAAGCATGGGGTGCCCAGCACCTCAAGAGGAAAAGAGGTTATTTGACAGACCGCGTATCCTTAGGTTCCACCCTGTCGCAGCCTTGGTTTTTGAGCCAGGTCTCACTGTTGGCCCCACTCACCTTGAACTTAGAAGCCCAGGTGACCCTCATGCCTAGACCTCCACGTGCTGGGTCACAGAGGCGCAGACCACCAGGCCCAGCTCACAGACCAAGACACTGGATCCTGCTCCATTCCTGCGGGTGGGGTGACTGACGAGCACTGAGCAGAGAGGAGGTCTTTTCACCCTTGATTTCTGACAAGGATGTCAGTCACGTTGGTAATGAGCCTGCCATGGAGCATCAGAGTGGGGTGGTCCTCCCCCGGAGCCTCAGAAGTCGCCAACCAGCCGGCCCACTTTCAGAGCCCCTGCTCTTCGTGTGTCCTCACTGTGCTGGGACCACCCAATCCCTAAGGAGGGCGGAGCTGTGTCCCCCCACCCGCCACGGCTCCCAATACGGGACACAAGGCCTCCCTGACCATGGCTGTCTCCAGTCTACACACGTCAGACCTGCCCAACGGCTCGCTAGGAGCCACTGCCCCCCCGTCCCATGGTGTCAGTTAATCCCAGGCTAGAACCTGTATCACAACCTCTGTCAAACACCTCTGCATGCCAGGCAAGCGCTCTACTCCCTGCCCTGGTGCACGGGCTTTGAACAAGCCCATCTTAGAGGAAAGCCAGCATGGTGGGGAGGCTTCCTAAGCCACCCACCAAGGCCAGAGCCAGATCGACCTACCTACAATGTCCTACTAAGCCTGGGCCTAGCCTGTCCCCGTGGGCGCTCACAGGCAGGAGGAAATGGCGGTGGCCAGCCATGTCTTCATGACCTCATCCATCTCAGCCCCCACCCTTTCCTGTGGGCGTCCCCTGGATTCCCACAGTAACCAAGGGGTGGGGGCCTTGGCCAGTCCAGCCCCATGTTGGGATCCCAGAAGTCTCACTTGGCCAAGGTGGTGAGGCAGGGCTGGCTGTGATCCTCAGGGTCGCTGTAGCGGCTGAGGCATAGCCCGAACGAGGCTCTGTGGGAATGGCAGGTACAGTGAGCGGTGGCTGAGGCATAGCCCGAACGAGGCTCTGTGGGAATGGCAGGTACAGTGAGCGGGAACTAGGCTGTCACAGGCAGCTCAGATGACCCACGGAAATCACATCAGCTCCTGGCTGATAAGGGTCCTTGTGGTTCAGGACTCCAGAGCTAGAGGGACAAAACAGTTGTGGGAACCACCTTAATTCTCTAACTACAAGAAGACAGTGACTGCACTCCCGGGCCAGAGCCAGGCCTCCACGGTCGGACTGGAAGGAAAAACAGGCACCAAGTTCATGTCTGGCCAGCAACCCAGGTAAGGCACAGGCACATTGCCGAGGGCCACCAGCACCCCTGGACAAGACTGGCTTGGGGGAAAGAGTGTCAGTAGCCCCAGGGGCAGTGGAGAAGGGCCACCGCCCAGCTCCTCATTACAGAGGGCCAGTGGTGTGTGCGCCACCAGGAAATAAAAAATCAACCATAAAGGAAATGATTGCAGCTGGGGTTCTGGGCTGTTCCCAGCAGATACCATCCGGTCCCCACACCATGGCCTCCTGTGAGCGTGTGCCCTACTGTCCTCGGGGGTGGTGGGGGCAGTTTCCCCATGTCCCAGAGCCCCTCGTTCTACACATCTATGAGCTGACCACAAGGAGTGGCCCACCCCGCCCCTACCAACTGAAGAAGAGCTACTGGTCTGGTCATCCTTCCTCTGCTCACTGCTTCCCTGCTAACCCTGGCTGGTCAGGGAGGGCCATGGGCTTCAGCAACCAACCACTTGACCCAGGACCACTTACACACATGCAAACAAAACATTCATACACATAAGATAAAAATAAATGCAAAAATATTTATTTATTTATTATCCTGCATATGTATGTTTTGCCTGCATGTATATAAGTGTACCCATGCTGCCCAATGTCCACACCAGAGGCCAGAAGACAGAGTAAGATCTCCTGGAACTGCAGTTACAGCCTGTTGTTGGACATCATACGGATGCTGGGAACCAAACCTGGGTCCTCTTCATCAAGAGGAGCCAGTGTCCTTAATTGCGGAGGTATCTCCCCAGCCCCACCCTCAATTTTTGTTTTTTTTTTTTTAATGTATATGTGTGTGCATGTATGTGTATGTGTATGTGTGTCAGGGGGCAGTATGTGCAGTACATTGCCTACAGAGGACAGAGGCACTGGATCCCCTGGAGCTGGAGTTACAGGCAGGTGCTGGACTGAACTCAGATCCTCTAGGGGGACGGCAAGCAGTCTAACCCACCGAGCCGTCCCTCCAGCCTACACCTGGCTTTTTAAATTGGGTGCTGGAGATGGAACTCAGGTGTGCAGTGTCCCAGTGCTGCCATCTCAAGAATCCAGACTCACCTGGGAAGTGGGCCTTGGGGCACGTCTATAAGGATAATCCTGACAGCATTACCTGAAGTGGGAGGGTCATCTTACCTGTGGGTGGGACCATTCCTTAGGCAGTGGATCCTGAATGACCACATAAAAGGAGGAAGCTAGCTTAGCACCAACGTCTTTGCTTCCTGACTGTGGAGACGGGACCAGCCGCCTCGTTCCTGCCACCACGCCTTCCCACTATGACGGGCTGTACCCTCCGGCGGGGAGCCAGACAAACCCTCTCTCTCCAGTGGCATTTGTCAGGTGTTTTGTCACAGGAAAGAGACGACTAATAATGAAAGTGGCAAGCACTTCACTGACCGAGGCATCTCCCCACTCAGAATCCTTGGCCAAAAGCACCTGTGGGGGAGGAGGGGCCTTCCAGACACAGGGCTACAGAGTCGCCCTTGCAAGGGAACCTGTGCGGCATTGATGAGTGGCCTCTGAGCTGGCTCACCCAGGAATCCACGCCTGCAGGAGACCACACAGCAAATGGATCAAAAAAAGTTTATTCTGAATATTTAATTAAAAAAAATCATATCCATGAAGTGTGCTACAGAATTCCAGATATGGTAAGTGGCCCAGAAAACCCAACCCGACAGTGGAGATTAAGGACTGATGGGAGGGCAAGGGGAGCGCACCAACCATCATGCAACCCAAAGGCTGCAACTCCACTGACCTGTCACAGGACACTGTCTGCTGACTGTGCGTGACCAGCTTGCTCCTGCCCCCCACCCCCAGTGTTTCAGGAGGGTGTGTGTCCCAATGAGAGAACTGAAAGCAGCTCAGGGGCAGTTGCTCCTGGAGGCCATGGCCAGCACCTTGGGTGGAGTACTGGCTCACTCACAGTACTAAGTCAGTCAATCACCGACCAATCGCTATAGAACATATTTGGCAAAAAGAGCATGGCTTCCCTGCAGGGAAGCATGCTTCTAGAAGTTCACAGAGAAACGGTGTCTGCCTACCCACGGCCAGGTGGCATGTCCCAGGCTTCACAGCACCATGAGCAGGTCCGAAATCCCAGCGCCGCGCTGCAGGCCGAGCTCAGGACCAGCTGCTGGTGGGTCTCTAAGACACAGCCTGGAGCTGTGTACCTGGACTGAGATGGCCAGATGGGGACATGACACTTCCAGGCAGGGCAGGAGAAGAGGCTCGAGTGAGACAAGCACCAGGGGAGGTGCAGACGCGACACAATGAGGGGCGTGGAATAAAGTCCAGGCACCTGGCCCGAGCCGTCAGTACCAAAAGATGAGGCTTCCGTGTACCAACACTGCGTGCTGGCCAGCATTCCCTCCATCTCACTCTCTCGGTCCCCTTTACTCTTCTTCCAAACGCTGGACCCCAGAGAACCTCTTCACCTCAGCAGGGCGGCCTCTGCCACCTGGCATCCATGAGGGTGCTATGGGAGCGCTCTCATCTCCACCCTGGGGGACCCCTGACTGTCACAGGGGGCACAAGACCATGTGCACACAGGAGAGCCAGACCCCTGAAATGACTACCCATGACAGTCAACTTTGCAGAAAAAGAAAAGACCTTTTGGTGGGTGAAAGTGATTACCCAAGTTCTCCTAAGAACATGATTACCATATATTAGCAAATTCTGTGGCACAGATGTGTCCCAAAGCATCAGCTTAAGTATTAAATATAAAGGCAATATGTATATTCCCCTCCCACCCTTGGGAAAAAACCCAAATACCAGAACCCAAGCTCAAACCCACGAAGATGATCTGTAGTGTGAATCCGGTGCCGGCCTGGCAGGCACGCATCCTACTGCCGCAGCTCCACGTAGTTCGCTGGGAAGAGCCCGTACCTGCCCTTGCACACCCCACGCCACCAGCCGTCATCAATCATTTCGATATTGGTGATGATGTCATCAGGGTCAAAAGAGATCTCGTCATCGCCCGCTAGGGAAAGAGCACAGAGAGACTCAAATGGGACTGTTACCCAGCCAGCGGAAGAGCAGAGAGACCGAGACCCAAGTTGCCCTCGAGGCAGGCAGTGAGGGGCACTGGCGAGGGCAATTACGGTTATGCACGTGGAGGTTAGACAGATGCTGAGGTGATAGGCTAGGGGGGCAAGGGCTGGGATAAACTCAGCCCAAATGTCACAGAGTCCAGACGTGTACAGGAACTGCATGCCAGGTTCAGAAGGAAAGAAGAACAGGAAATCCCTCCACATGAGAAGGTTGGAAGTCCTGAGGAGTTGGGGTGTCCCACCAAGGGATTCCATACAATGCTGCTCAGCTGAGAAGGGAACTCAGCCTGGTGGAACGGATGTGGCATGAGGCACCGGGAAGAGCCACGTGGCTTCCAAGACCCTCCAGCCACTGGCATGTTGGCTGCGTGTGATCTTCCTGGGCGGTCTTCCCAGAGCGGTCCCTCCAGGGAAATACACTACTCTCAGAATAACCACCCATCAGCTGGGGCCCCAACAGTTCAGTGGAGCACGGAAGGGAGCAGCTGCATGGGGAGCAGAGGGGGGTCCTTGGCACCCTACTGGTAACTTCTCAAAAGTTACTTCAAGATAATTGTTAAAATGATGCCCAGGCACAGTCCTATGCACCTGTAGCATCAGCTATGGGAAAGACGGAGGCAGGAGGCGGCTTAAGCCCAGAAGGTCAAAGCTCAGACTGGGTGACACAAATTCTGCCTCAAACACAAAACAGCCTTGCAATGTGGCTGAGAATCAGTCCCAAGAGAGGAGTGGCTGACTGTGCTGTGCAGGAGAGCCTCACCAGCTTGGTAGTCGTAGAGGGCAATGGCCGTGATGCCCAGGTCACTTTCAAATTCGTCATAGGTGTCTTCCCCTGTAAGCAGAGCAGAGGTGACTAAGCACCACACCACGACCCCAAACAACTTCCTGTGTGGCAGATGTTGGGATGCAGAAGTCAGATTCCTTCTAGACACATTAGGGAAGGACTCTGGCTTTCAAGAGCGAGAGCCCAGACTCCCAGTGTTGACGCCATGCAAGAGGCATAGTCAGCCAGACGAGTATCAAGAGCCTCGCATGTCACTGTGTGCCTGTTATTCCAGCACTTGGGAGGCTCGTGTTCAAAGTCATCTGAGCTTCACAGTGAAGTCCAGGCCAGCCTGAGCTACAGACTGAGACTAAAAAAAAAAAAACAAGAAAAAAACCCAAGTGAAGGGCTGGTGGCAAGGAGGCAGGAGGAAGGGCGGAGTGAGGAGCTCAGTCCACCGGGGCCTGGAGCTGTCCGTGCCCGTCCAGTCCCACACGCCACCAGGGCCTGGAGCTGTCCGTGCCCGTCCAGTCCCACACGCCACCAGACCTTGGAGCTGTCCATGCCCGGTCAGTCCCACACTCCACCAGGGCCTGGAGCTGTCCATGCCCGTCCAGTCCCACACTCTACCGGGGCCTGGAGCTGTCCGTGTCCGTCCAGTCCCACACTCCACCGGGGAGCTTGACCCGGCTGTCTAGTGTCTCACAGAAACCTTGTATTCAAAGTGAAATGAGCCTGACTGTTCCTCCAGCTAAGCGCGTCATCTTCAAAGTGAGAGAAGACGTGGTCTGTGAGCAGGCAGGGCCCTCTAGGGGAGGACTTGCCAGGGCAGCAGACCCCTCCCACTGCAGCCACGACCATCCACCAGAGCCCTGCACAGAGGGCAGTGCCTTGATGGGGCCATGACGTCTAACCTCCCCTCTCCCGCAGGGTAGCATACAACTCACATCCCAAGAAGGTGGCAGTGAGTCAACCTTAAGGACAATAAAGAAGGGGGCAGGCATTTCTCGGGGACCCTCCCTCCCCTGGGCAGGGCTAGAATAGGTCCAGTGGTCCAGTACCTGCTTGGTAGTGGCCTGGGATGCCGGTGGTCTCGTAGACTGGCTCTGAGGTGTAAGCCAGACCCTGCTGGCTGCCCACCTCGGGGACCCCTGCAGCCTCGGTGCTGTACACAGGCTCAGGCTCACTTCCACTCGAGGGGCCTCGGTAGCTCGGCTCGGCCTTGAAGGGGGCAGCGTCCTTGAAGGGGAGGAACAGACACATCTCATGCTGTCATCCCAGGCAGAAGAGCTCTCACTGTGGCCTCTGACCAAGCTTCACCAGCCCGTGACCCTCGGGGTGTGACAATGTAAGGCAGAGGTAGGAACCACAGCACGGAGTGCGGCACACTGGGCGTGGGCTCGGGGAAGCCAGCTTCTTATGGGGACAGGAGCAGGCAGGGCCAGCTGCCATGAGGCTGAAGAAAAAATCCATATCGAGGACAGGCACTGGGGACCACGGGGCTGAGGCACAGGAGTCAGAACCTGGTATGGCAGCCCCACCCTGAGCCCGGAACAATCCCCCACCTGTGCCGGTTAGCTTTCGTCAACTCGACACAAACCTTGACATGCCTGGGAAGGGGGAGTCTCAACTGAGGAGTCGCCTCCATCAGACTAGCCTGTGGCTGTGACGGTGAGGCACCTGCGTAACTGCTAACTGATGGAGAGGCCAAGCCCGCTGTAGGCCGTGCCAGCCCTGGGCAGGTGGCCCGGGCTGCACAGAAAGGCGGCTGAGCCAGTCGGGGGAAGCCAGTGGCTGTGTCCCTCCACGGTCTCTGCTCAGTTACTGCTCCAGGTTCCTGCCTCAAGCTCCTGCCTGACTCCCTCACGACGGACTGTGACTGGAGGGTTACAGGATAAAATAAACCCCTTCCTCCCACATTGCTTTTGGTCAGTGTTCTGTCACAGCAACAGAAAGGAAACCCAGACAGGACCACAGCACCTCAGGTCCCCTCCCTCATCCCACAGTCCCAGCAGAGCTGCCAATCACAAGATCCACTGCCCGCCCCACTGGAAACTGCCGTCACCAGCCTCATCACAGCAGCCACATTTCTGGCTGCACCAGCTGTCCTGCCCCCTGGAAACTCTTCACCCTCAGCACACAGCCTCCACTGACCTCCTGGGAACCAGAGGGAGAGGAAGGCCATGCTGCTATGGGCTGCCCAGAGGTCGGGCAGCCAGCCTAGGGAGGGGGGCATGTCCACCCAGGAACTCTGAAGGGCAGGACGGCACATGCCCGACAGTCCACTGTGCCACCACCTCAGATGGGCACAGGACTGAGCACCAGGAGCCCAGCATGGCACTGCCCAGCGGACCACCCACCTCATAGACGGGGCTGGAGGGCGGCCTATCCTCAGCTGGCTGAGGACTAGGGGACGCCGGGGGCGTCTGCTTCTTGGTTCTGGCTTGCTCCTACAAAAAAGACACCAACCACAAGGTTACCACGTCAGCCCAGAAAGTCACATCTGCCTGGGCAGACAGTGTGTCACAAGAGGGTGTGCCAGGGTGGGAACATACTGCCTGCCAGGAGAGCAGATACACCATAAAGAAAGACACGCTTAGCTGTGCAGGGGACCCAGACACTGGGCAGAGGCCATGGCCTGAGAGTTTCAGGACCTTTGTGGGTGGCACATTCTGCACCTGGGGTAGACATGGCCTCTGGGGCGGCAGCTGGACTGTTGTTGACAGACTACCCCCCACAAGGTGACATTCTGCTCCCCAGTGCTGGACAGGTCACTACGGCAGGGAACCAGGCAGAGGGCTCTCTGTGGGGCTGATCCAGGCAATGGGCCTGTCATCCCACAGTCCTGACAGGGAGATGGGAGAGAGACAGCTGGGGGCAGACAAGGGAAGCAGAGAGCGAGGAAGGGGCCACAAGCCCAGGAACCCAGGAAGCTAAAGGCAGTGCCAGAATCTACCCAAAGCCTCCAGGGCTACAGCTAGGCAACGTCTCTCAGGAGTCCTGGACATCTAGGACGAGGCAGCAAGTGTCGGGTGTCTTAGCCACTTGGGGAGCATGCCCAAACAGCCATCATGAGAAAGTGACTGAGAGCCTCAGGGCCCCACGGGGGACGCTCAGAGTCACACAGCTGGGCCCAGAGATGGGACTGAACCCACCTATCCACTCCAAGCCTGCTCCCTACCCTGCCAAGTGGGGACCATGACTACTGTGTGTGCTCTTGAGAGAAACCTCTGGAGACTTGAACACAGTCTCCACCTGCTCCGCACCATAGGACAGCCACTGGCGATCACCACAGGTGAGACATCCCAGACCTCGGTCGCCCAGTGTACCCAGTGGCAGGGCTAGTCTGGGAAGGGCCAAGATCTGAGCAGAGCGTGGCAGCCAGGCTACTGAGTCGGTCAAATGACTTTGCCAGTGACTGTAGGCCGTGGGAACTCCACCCAGCCCCCAAACTCAGCTAGGTATCAAGAGATGCTCTGTGCTGCACACAGGTTGAGTCAGGCCCAGGACTCAGTCACCTCAAATCCAGAGGCTCCGGGATGAGGACAATATGTCAGAGACTCATTTTGTGGAGAGGACAACAGAAAAGGACCCCACGGCAGAGAGACAGCAGGGGGAACTGAGAGGAGCTGGACAGCCACCCAGAGCCCGTGCTACCAAATCAGCCTGCAGGGGTCACTGAAACAGACAGGCAGCTGTGAACGGCACACACAGACACCAAAAAGTGAGCACCTTATTCTGAAGAACGGGGAGGAAACAGTGGGATGTACTCTAAACTACAGTCACCTCTCCATCTACTGTGTGTCCTGAGACACACCAGGGCCATCAGCCAACTGCATGTCCCCTTTAACCTCACATCCTCCTCCAGGGCCCCAATCCCAACGCCTCCTCAGGGGAGGGGCGCCCACTGGCTTAGATGAAACCTACTATTGACAAAACATTTTTGAGTTATTTTATTTATTTTTATTATTTTGTGTGTATGAGTGTATTGTCTACATGTATCTAAGTGCACCCATGTGATACAATGCCCGAAAGGCCAGAACAGCATGTCAGATCCCCTGGAACTGAAGTTATGGACAGTTGTTAGCTGCCATGTAGGTGCTGGGAGTCGAACCAGGGTCTCTGCAGAGGAGCCAGTGCTCTTAACTGCTGAACAATCTCTCTGGCCTCCCTTTGTCTGAACTACAAATGACTCTTACTTCCCAGCTCCCTAGTGATCCAGGGTAAAGAGATCACCTCCACCACACACGTGACAGGGGTCGTGGAAAGGAAGTAACGGCTGTAGGTACCCAGGTTGTGGAGTGCCCAAGCTGTTCTAGGTTGAGTCACTCACTGTCACAACTTCAGGAATGGGCTCCTAAGCCTAACTAGGGCAAAGAAACCTCTCTCAGTGGCAAGTGCAAGTGACAGAAGCCTCGGGGAGGACATGCCCTTCCTGCCCTCTTGCCACAGCCCCTACCCTTCCTCTGATCAAAGTGATGGCCAGACTGACAGGACAGAGTGGCTTCCTCACAGTGCGTGTCCTGCAGGCTCTGAGAGGAGCAGCTGGGCTCTGAGGCACTCAGCCCTGGCTGGGCACAGCAGGGCATGTGCCTAGCTGGGGGCCAAGCCTTGGCACACTGCCCTGGGGGCACGGCGTCCTGCTTACCTCCAGCTCCCTTCGGGCCTCTTCCTGCTCCTGTCTCTCCTTGGCCATCCGCTGTGCTCTCTCTGCTTCCGCCTTCCGTCTGTCTTCCTGTTCCCTCTCCTTGGCCAGGTTTTCAAAGTTCGCTCGGATGTTACTGGTCTTGCTGGTAGCTAGAGGAAAGAGAGAAGGTGACTGTCTCAGAACACCTCACCAGGACAAGCGCCAGGTCAGGGTGACCCAGCAGAAAGTCATCCCCACCTGGAGGATGTGGGGGTGTCAGCCAGTCTACTCTGGGCCAACCGCGCATGAAGCCCAAGGCAGTCTGGTGGTTAGAAGCCTTGGGTCTTGACCGCAGCCAAGCCAGGCACTGTCAAGTTCACCACCACATGCTCAGGGTCAATAAAGCAACTGCCAACCCCACTAACCACGAAGGTCCAGCTGGAGCGTGCCTTAGCAGCAAAGTGATTACCAAATGGGAGTGGACAGCTCAGTGGCAAAGCACCTGCCTAGAACCCCCAGTGAGGGGCTGGGGTGTGGCTCGGCGGTAGAACCCTTGCCTAGAACCCCCCATAAGGGGCTGGGGTGTGGCTCAGTGGCAGAACCCCTGCCTAGAACCCCCAGGTGAGGAGTTTGGATGTGGCTCAGAGGTAGAGAACTATGCAAAGGCCTGGATTTCACCCACAGAACCACAAGGGAAAAAGAAAGTCTTTTACCACAGTAAAATGTGAGCCGGCATGGTTGTGCAGACGTTTAATGCCAGCACTTGGGAGACAGAGGCAGGCAGATCTCTGTGAAATGGAGGCCAGCCTGGTCTACACAGGGAGTTCCAGGCCAGCTGGGGCTATGGGGAGACCCTGACTCATACAGACAAACAACGGTAAAAGCATTGTTTTCAATAAATCTGGACTGCTGAACACAGAGGCAGTGTGTCAATCATTACTAGTGTACACAAGTCTTAAAAGGTGTTGTGCACTACTGTAAGTTATTCAGGAACACAATCTTCCCAGACACAAGAAGAAGATTTGCGTGTGACAGGGATTTCCTCCAAAGTGAAAATGTATCACTGAGTCAAGTGGGATGGCCAGGCTAGTCATCCCAGAGCCAACGTGAAAATGGAAGACTTCAAGCAAAATTCACAGGCTGGCTAGGTACAACGACACACACCTACGGTCTGAGCACTTAGGAGACTGAGGCAGGAGGATTGCTTTGAGTTCTTGGCCGGCCTGGGCTATACAGTGAGTTCAAGGCCAGCCTAAGTATACATAGTAAAACCCTCTCTAAAAACAAATAAAAAAGCCAAAAATTCAGTTTTAGGAACTGTGTAGCTGTCACTGCAAAAGCGAGCTGTCACTCAAAGGCTGGGTGAGATGTCGACAAATGTGCCTTTATTTCATACAACAAGAAGGCTGTGGTTGGGGCCCTGGGGACCGTGAGGTCCAAATCACACTTCGGAAGTGCTCCGAGGAAACCGCAACCCGGGTAAACCTCAGGGGATTACCAGGGGAAACCACAGTGCTCCTGCCAGGATGCCAGGCTCGCTCAGCTACCCCAAGGGCAAAGGCCGCCGCAGCCCTCTCTCCCCTAGTCGGCATGTCCAGTCCTGCCACCCTGTGAAGGCAGAGCCAACAGAAGCTCACTGTCCAACAACAAACGACAGCACTGTAAAACAGTGGCAACCTGCTCGTCTAGCCTGCGCTGAGCGAGGACGATTTCCACAAGGGATGGCTCTGTGTGAGACAGCATGGTTTTGTCGTTTTAAAAATCAATTCATTAAAAAAAAAAAAAAAAAAGTCCAGGCATGATGGTGCACCCTTTAATCCCAGCACTCAGGAGGCAGAGGCAGGTAGATCTCTGTGAGATCAAGGCCAGCCTGGTCTACACAGAGTTCCAAGCCAGATGGGGCTACAAGGAGACCCTGCCTCAAAAAACCATTTAAAAAAAAGTCAATTCATTTACCCTCCCCCACTCTTTTTTTTTTTGAGACGTGGGGGGGTCCCCACTCTGTAACCCAGGCTGGCCTGGAACTTACTAGGTCACCCAAGCTGGCCTTGAACTCCTAGCATGTTGCCAGATTCAGCCTCCCAAGCACTGAGATTACAGGGTGCACCATCATGCCCGGTCCCCTCTCTTCGTTACACAGTAGGCATCAGAAAATACACATGGTACCATGGTGGCCTTTGCTAAGGGCCCCCAGTGACTCCCACAAGTGCCATTATAGCCTGAGAACCGATCCCAGTGTCTGCAGTGGCTGGGGTCACTCTGCCTCCCATGGGTTTGAGGTTTCTACCCTACTCGCCATTCCCACGAGAACAGAACTAAGAGGGGTATCTCTCCACAGCAGGCACCGGACAGGACATTTCAAGACAGCCTGGTCAGGGTCCGTGGATGAGAAGGGGAGGGGTCTCTGCCTCCCACAGGCATCGCGGCATCTTCCTCGGGCCACGGCCGGGCCAGTGAGGGTGGAGTATGCAGGGGACATGTGTGGGCGGTTCCCAGAACTCGACTGCCAGCAGCTTGGGGACCCTCTGTGTCAAGCACACCCTTAATTAGGCCCCACTCTGAAGTCACAATATGCCAGTCCAGCACTCTCGCTAGCGCTCCACTGGGTGAGGCTTCTCCCTCAGCAGAGCCTGCGAGACCTACAGGACCAGTGTTCTCCCCGCAAGGACCTCGCAGTGCTTCCAGAGCCAAGACTCACCAGCCTCTACAGGGACAGTCTTCTGGTACGCTGAGGGCACCTGGGCCACATCTTCAAAGGTGGACGCATTCTGCGGAGACAGGAAAGGAATCGGGATGTGCTGCTCCAGCTCCAGGATGGCCGCCACCCAGTAAACCTGAGGAGCTGGCCCCAGCTTCCCAAAGACCCTGACAGGACGGAATTGCCACCCCCATGCCATGCTTACAGACCCACCGGGCCTGGCTCTCCTTCCATGACACGGCCGGCCACGCCGGCGCCACACACGGCCGGCCACGCCGGCGCCACACAGACACACTCTCACCACCACTGTAAGGCGGCCAAGTCCTCCACCCTGCCCTCCTTCCGCGTTGAAGGGATCTCGAGGCCAGTGGCTGACCCAGGCGCAGGTGGTCGGGCTCTGGACACTGCTGACAGCCCCCGGCTACTTCAGGAGACACGCCATTTCTCGTGACCACCAGGGCTTGGCCAAAGGTGACCCAAGACCCCCTTCAACCCACAGCAAAGCCGTGTTGACAGCCAGCACCGATCACTCTGGAGGGACGACGCTCAGCTTAACCTGCCCCACTGGCCCCATGGCTGCCCCCATTCCACAGGGACAGCTGGGAGGGGGGCTGCCAGAGGAGCTGGGCACCAGTCACCCCACTGCCCTCACAGACCCAGCCACTCCTAGGTAAGAACCCACCTGAGCTCCCGTCAACAATGCTTTACCTCTTTCCCTAATGAGCTGCCCCAAACCTCACCCCATCCTGGTTTTCCAGAACAATCCCCACCCCGCTGCCTCCGCTGGTCACCGCTGTTCTGCCCTCATCTAAAGAACCCCAGCTCCACACCCAAGCCCCTTGCTCCCTGTCTGTCATTCACAGGTGCCCCCACTTTCCTCACAACAGCCCCACTAGCAATCTTTGGGGGGCAGGTGCGAGGAATGCAATCCAGGACAAGATGTCACCACCGAACCACACCCAACCCTAGCCCAGCTTCCTGACCCTGGCCTCTCAATCTCTGCCTTCCTGGGTCTCCCATCCTCAGACTCTTCTGTCTCAGCCTGGCTCCAGGCCCTGGGGAAGCCACCCTTGTTCGCGGAGGCTCACACCTGTCAGAGACGCCCTGGGGGAGCGTCTTCCTCTCCAGGCTAGGACAGGCAGGCACCCCGCAAACAGCAGTGCAACCTCACCAGTTACCAGACAGCAAATCCTCGGCGGCCCACCACACTCTGGGAACAGCCCCGAGGCACAGCCTGGCCTCATCCCCACCTGGCCCCACAGGCCTCTGGCAGGAAGGACCCTCGCTTTCTGGGCTCCCGAGTCCTCCGCTGCACAACAGACCAAGGGAATTGCCTCACCTCACTTGCAGAAGCGGAAGAGACAATTCTAACCTCGTACTTCCTGACTCAGGGTGTACAAGGTCTGCGGTCACTGTCATCACCATCACTATCAACCACAGACACAAGTAAGACGCTTCCTCAGTGTCTGCCTCAGACTCAGTCAACTCCTCCCCTCCTCAGTCCCAGGACCTTCAGTGACCCGGACACCCGGGTCCCTGGCCACCTCGCCCTGCTCCATCTCCGACAGGCCTGCCTGATGGCTACCACCCACAGGTACAGCACACCACAGGCTCTGCCCCTCCCTGGCCAGCATAGCCGCACTCCAGCTCACTGTCTAGCCTCACACCAGCACCTCCCTCTGCACCCGTGAAACGAGCCCCTCACTCTGCTACAAACCCCACTTGGGCCCCTGTCCGCTAGTCCACCCAAACACACACACCTGAGGCCACTTCTGGTCCACTCTGTTCTCTTTTTTTCCCCTTTCTCTCTTTTTTAAGATTTTATTTATTTTAAGCACATGGTTGTTTTGCCTACATGTATGTAAACGCAACACATGTGTGCTTGGTGCCTGGAGGCAGAAGAGGGTGTTGGATCCCCTGAAACTGGAGTGATAGATGGTTGTCAGCCACCATGTGCATGAAGAGACACTAACCTGGATCCTCTGCAAGAGCAGCCAGTGCTCTTAACCACTGAATCATCTCTGCGGCCCCTATTTCTATGTTTTTTGATAACAGGTCTCATGTAGCCCAGGCTGGTCTCCAGCCTCTACATAGCTGAAAATGTCCTTGAACTACTGATCCTTTTGTAGCTGAGGCAAGAAGAGGCAGCTGGCCTTGAGCAGAGAAAAGCAGTGCCCACCAAGTCATCCGAGAACTGCAAGCAGTCTAGATACTCAACTCTGGCCACCACGCATCTCACAGGCTCACGGCTGACCCCCAGACTCACAGATGACCTCCAGACTCACAGCTGACCCCACAGGTCCATGGCTGACCCCAAAGAGCTAGGAAACCCATCAAAAGCAGCCATAGGCTGATGAAGGAATCTGGGAAAAGGAACTGTTTCCAAGGAAAATGCACTGCCTCATCTAATAGACAAATCCAGGCCTGACAGCACCGCCTCTAACGCCAGACTGAGGCTGAAGCATGAGGATCCCAAGTTCCAGGCCAGCCTGGGCTGCACTGCAAGACTCTATCTGAAAAAAAGAGAAAAAGAAGGCAGGCCAGGAACCAGTCTAGACGGGTTCCGTCTGCAATGACAGCGGTGACCACGTGTGGCCACAGTAGCCACCTGGCCAAAGAACTGCTTCCAGACTGTCCTACTGTTAATATTTGTTTAAATAGCCATATGTCCCCCAGGTTTCCCCAGAAGAGGTAGACTAACTACTTCCTGCTCCGCAGTAACCAGACACGGGGCCCGCCTGGCCTCAACCCCAAGTGTGAGAAAGGACAGTGGACCCCATGAGGCACACAGGACTTCCAGGCGATCAACCACAGCCACAGCATGGCACGTGCCTGGTGTCACTAGACAGATGTCCGGTGCTGAGGCATGGGCCCGTGTTAGGACAGCCGCGAGGTAGTGGCCCACACAAGGACAGACGCCCCCACCTCACCTTGTCCATCCGGTCCTTCTGAACCCCGAACTTCCCACCGAATCCTTTGGAGTAGTCTGAAAGATGGTAGAGTCGAGACTTACTGTGGGGCTGAGGAGGGGCTGCGCAGTGGTGGGTGCATGCAGACAGGCCCACAAACAGCCCGGGAGCCACGCATGAGAGCGGAGGGACACAAGACGTGGGGAGCACAGGCTCTCCCGGCAAGGCCAGCTGTCTAACCGTGGTGCCCAGTGCAGGCAGAGTGCAGGCAGTGTGGGCATGCTTCCAGCAATCAGATATGAACTGGGATGGGAGGGGAGAGGGGCAAGGAGAGGGGTAGGGGCAGGCAGCAGGCTGGCGGGAGGGAAGCTGAGGAGGGAGGGCAAGGGACAGGCCTTCGCAGCAGGCCACTTCTATAGCACAGTCTTCACACCAGCCCGGACCTTAGTCTCATCTGCTTCCTGGGCGCCTGCTATGGGCACTAAATAGAGGCCCCATCGCAGTTTGTTCACTTGCTTTTTAAAAGAAAAAAAAAAAAAGACTCCATGTCGAAAAGCCATCAGCCAAGTGTGTCTGTTGTAGACACGCACACCCACATGAAAGTGACAGTCATGCAGTCTTGACATCACAGGACCCACGGCCACCTCCATGCAGTCTGCCAGGCCAGCCCCTCGTGTGTGATGGCAGCCTGAAGTCTACACTCTGCTCAGGTGCAGGGAGTTGCATACTCCATCGGAACCAGGTCCGACCTCTCACAGAGACGGAAAACGCACCAGCTACTAAGGTCCCTGGGACTGCCCAGAACTCTCACTCCAGCCATGTGCCAACCGGGTACACACAGTGTGGCTCTGGGCAGAGATGCTACACATGGATGGTGTCGTCAAAAAAAAGAACAAACAAAACCCTCCACCCCAGCCAAAAACACCACCACAAAAGACAAAGACCACAAGGAACACGCCTGGCTGTCAACCTTGCTGGCCCCTGGCCTCTGGCTGACTAACAACCAGGGCTGGGGGAGCAAACCCATTTCCAGGAGGCCTGGCTCAGGGAGTCAGAGCAGGCGGGGTCACTATGCTGCTTGGAGACCAGAGGTACCCATTCCAGAAACTACGGGACGTGCTGTGGGCCAACAGTAACCTGGCTTGCAAACTGCTGAACCTGGACACTAAAGGTCAGAGAGGAAAAACAATGAAGGAAGGAAAGGGCCCAGCTCCGAGATATAGCATAAAACAGGAACCCCCAGCTGGTGACCCTGAAGCCTGCACTATAGGTGGCTGTGCTGCGATGGCCGGGGGAAGAGGGGCATCTGTGCCTTGCTGGGACTCGTGCTTGGCCAGTCTCTCCTTGTAATCAAACCCCACAGCGGAGGAGTCCTGCCTCTCGGACTGAACACCAAATTTGCCTCCGAAACCAGTCTTATAGTCTGGAGAGCCACAGGGGACAGCAAGAAACAAACCAACAGAGGAAACAGGTGGTTAGAGTCACACAAGCATGTGCGATGGTCAGAGTCATCGCTTAGGATGGCAAAACTCAGGGCCTGAGGGATGAACGTTGGTTAAAAGGTTAAGGACAAACTTAAAAGTTGGCACACTTCAGTCAAGACCTAGAGAAGGCTCAGAACTGGGTGGTAAATAGTTTGGTTAGAGCTACTCCATGCTTTTGGTTTGCCTGCAGGGTCCTACCCAGGCTGCCAACAGGAGAGAGCATCTCTGTATGAGGAGAGACAACACAGGGCCCACAGCCCACCCGCCGCTGTGCTGGGAGGACAGCTGCAGGGTTTAGACCTCCTCAGACTGGCTCTATCTGGGGCAGGGGTCCATTCTGACAGGACACGTGCTGGGGACTAGAGGGGTGGCTCAATGGTAGAGTGCACTTGCCCAGCACAGGCAAAGCCCGAGGTTCACCTGGCCACCAACAATAGCCCACCTTATAAACGAGAACCCAGAACGTACAGACTTGGAGAACGGTTGTTCTGGGGCTGAACGCAGGGGAGAGAACGGATGCCCCCCCACACACACAGATGCACCAGTGAGGCCCTGTGCTTTGTGACCACAGGGTCCCAGTGACCACAACCTGTTGTGGGGACAGAGTGGAACACGATGGCTCTCTTAGCTATAGGACTTCTGGAGCTGGGGGAGGCACAGACAACTTCACAGTGAAGACAGGACTGTGACAGAACAGCCGACAGGACCGGGCAAGAGTTCCCCACAGGAGTGGAGAGGGGAGCGGGGGTGGGAAGGGGGAGGTACCTCTTTGGGATTCATGCAGCTGCAGTTTCTCCTGGTGATCCCAGCCAAGGGCACATTTGTCTTGTCTGTCTGTCTGCACACCAAACTTTCCTCCAAACCCTTTCACATAGTCTACATGCATAACAGAAAGCCACAAGCTAGCGTTACCACGCAGCCCGGGACTCGGGGAGGAAGCGAGACAAACACCTGCGCTTCCAGGGGCAGAGCTGGGTGGGACTCTGGCTGTGGCCCATGCGGAGGCCTCCTGGGAGAGGCCCTGTGACTGACCAGAAAGCGCCAACACATGCGGCCCCGGGGCATGGCAGTCTCATCACAGATGGGGGATGACCAACAGGGACAACAGGGCCACTTGAACTAGCAACACTCTGGGCTTTAAAGGCAAGGACAGGCCAGCACCTGAGTGCTTAGGTAACCACACTGGGGGAGCCACCGTCTTAAGGATGACTGCTTAGGACAGGTGCGGCGTCCACGGGTGAACAGACGCACGCCCCGCCTTTCCTCCTCCGTCTGGCTGTACCCACCACGCTAGGAGCTGGTGAAAATGCCAATACCTTTCTGAGACTCGTGCTTCTCCGTCTTGCCTTGATACTCAAAGCCCACAGCACTCTTATCCACCTTGTCCTTGTCGATTCCATATTTGCCGCCAAAACCTCTGGAGTAATCTGAAGCAAGGAAAGAGTTCTATAAAGAGTGAGCCAGCTCAGCAGGAACGGGGCTTGTCACCATGCCTGAAGACCTGAGTTCAATCCCAGGCTCCACATGGTGGAAGGAGAGAATCATTTTCTGTAAGCTGCCCTCTGACCACACATGATCATGTGAGGTGTGCACACACACACACACACACACTATGTGTAAGAAACAACAATAGAGTCAAAGAACATGCTATGTGATCTTTAAGAAGTTCCCTGGGGCTGGAGCTACGGCTTGAGCGGTTAAGAGCACTGGCTGCTCTTGCAGAAGACCCGCGTCCAATTCTCAGCATCCACATGGTGGCTAACAACCTTCTGTAAACTCCAGTTCCAGGGAATCTGATGCCCTCTTCTGACCTACACAGGCACTACTACACACATGTAGTACATGGAGACAAAACATTCATACACATAAAGAAGGCAAGCCTTGGGCAGGTGAGATGGCTGAGCAGTTAAAGGCATTTGCCACCAAGCCTGCCAACCCAATTTCAATCCCTGGGACCCACGTGGTAGAAGGAGAGAACCAATTCCTGTGACCTACATACACACACGTGCGCACGCACATAACACATAACACACGCATAACACACACACATAATTTTTTAATGTAATAATTTTTTTAAAAAAAGAAAGCAGGTCTTCTACCAGGCATGGTGGTGCATGCTTGTAATCCCAGAGCCTGCAAAGCTGAGGCAGGAGGATCAGGAGTTCAAGGCCAACCTCAGCTATGTCCTAACTCTCAAAACAGAAAGGAAAGAAACAGAATACACAAAAGCACCTTCCAGAATTACAGGCTCCCTCAAGCTCGGTCACATGAGACGCCTTTAAGCACTCCCACAGGATGACTTCCTGCATGTGCTGATGGGGAGAGGAGGGAGAGCAGACCCTGGGGGAGAAGCCCCAGGCAACACACAGGCCTGTGAGTCCCAGAGAGCTGGAGGTTCCTCTGACTCAGCCTGATGTGTCCAGGAGCATGGCACACACTGGCCTGGGGTGAGTTTGGTTCCAGGGAAGAACAGTCAACTGCATGAAGCAGTGGATACACAGCAGAGCCTGAGCCTGAGCCTGAGCCTGAACCTGAGCCTGCGGAAGAACAGCCAGTCCCTAGGGAGTTGGCCCTAGGCTACTGGCCATTCCCAAGGGGCTGGTCCAAGCAGCAACGTCAGTGCATCCGATGGTGTGTTCTGTTTCATTTTTCTTGGTGTGTGCACATTTGTATGTATGAATATAGGTGCATGCATGCCACAGCCGACAGTCAGGACACCCGGGGTGCTGGCCTCATCCTCACCCTGCTAGAGGTAGGGTCTCTGTTACCTCCTCTCTGTCTGCCCGGCTGGCTGGCAGCTTCTGGAGAACCTCCTGTCTCCGCCTCCCACCTCCCTGTAGGAGTGAGCTGGGATCACAGACATACTGCAAATGGTTTTTACAGAGGATTTGAACTCAGGTCCTCATACCTGCACAGCAAGCAAGCGCTTTATGCAGTGAGCCATGTCTTTTCTTTCCTCCCTCCCTCCCTCCCTCCCTCCCTCCTTCCTTCCCTCCCTCCCTTCCTTTCTTTCTTTCTCTTGTTCTTCATTGAGACAGGGTCTCACTATGTAGTCTGCAGGACTACCTATTTAAAGCTTATCTTTTAAAAATAGAGGAGAAGAGCTACAGAGATGTCTCAGAGGTCAAGAGTACTGGCTGCTCTTATAGAAAACCCACATTTGGTTCCCAGCACCCACATAGTGGCTAACAACCGTCTATAACACACACAACAATAAATGAAATAAAAATTTTAAAAAAAGGAAGCAAGGTGCAAAACAAAATTCTAACTTTTAGTAAAAGGCTGGGACCCTGGGCTGGAGAGATGGCTCAGCAGCTAAGAGCAGTGGCTGCTTATGCAGAGGACTCTGGTTCAGTTCCCAGCACCCTCATGGCAGCTAAATAATTGTCCATAACTCCAGTTCCAGAGGATATGATATCTTCTTCTGAACTCTGTGAGCACTGCGCGTACACGGTACACTTAGATGCCTGTCGGCAAAACACTCATACGCATAGAAATAAATAAAAAAGAGTCCAGGGATGAGATTAGGTGGTAGAATTTTCCTAATTATATAAGGCCTTCAGCCAACACAGTGAGCTACAGGTCAAACGAGGAAGACCCCAACATCCTCCCCTGACCTCCACATGTACGCACATGTACCCCACTCCCAACACACACACACACACACACACACACACACACACACACACACACACAAAACACGCGCGCACAAGAGATTTAAAAACTAGGCATGGGTGCTTATACCTGTAAATCCCAGCACTCAGAGACTGAAGCAGGAGAACTGCTTCCAGTTAGAAGCTACAGACTGAGACTATCTCACACACAAAGACCAGGTTCTGACAGGAGCAGAGTGGCTGTGAACATCTGGAGGACGACACACGATTCATAAGAGAATCCCTTGAGAGTACGTTCTCAAAGGTGGACAAAAAGAAGAAACATTTGACAGAAACTGGAACCAAAGTGAGCGTGCTCAGAACAAGAGGAGCAGAAAGCCCAGTCCTCACCTTTCTGGGACTCATGTTTCTCCGTCTTGCCCTGGTAGTCAAAGCCCACGGCGCTCTTGTCCACACGGTCGGCCTGCACACCATATTTGCCACCAAAGCCACTGGAATAGTCTAAGGGAACAGGACAGCAGCCAGACTGAGGATTATGACTCCTGAGAGATGTGCATACATCTAAGGCATTTTTAAAATTAAGTTATTTTTATTTTACATGTATGAGTGTTTCGCCTGCCTGTATGTAAGCACACCACGTGTGCAATGCCTGTGGAGGCCAGAAGGGGGCGTAAAGATCCTCTGGAACTGGAATTATGAAGAGTTGTTTAGTTACAAACAGTTGTTACCACCATGTTGGTGCTGGGAACCAAACCCAGGTCCTCAGCCAGAGCAGCCTGTGCTCCTAGGTTGAGTCATCTCTCCAGCTCAAGGTACAGACTTTAAACGTGCGGATCACGTTCCTTATGAATGACGCACTTGAGGTCAGACGGAGTCTCAGTGCTTTCCCGGCTGCATGCTACTTTTTTGCACCAACAGAAATGAAGCCAGGCATGGTGACTCACACCAGAAATCCAGTAAGCCAGAGACGGCGGCAGGGGAACAGCCAAGAGCTCAGGCTAGCATAGGTGACAGTCTGAAACCCTGTCTTAAAAAAGCAAAGCATGGGCCAGCAAGACAGCTGAGCAGGTGAAGGCGCTGTGCCAGGCTTGATGACCTGTGTTTGGTCCCCAGGACCCACGCGCTAGAACTGACTCCTGCACCCTGTGCACACTCAAGATAAATAAAAACATTTAAATAAAGAAAAAGAAACCAAAGTAGGTCGGAGGGATGGCTCAGAGGTTAAGAGCACTGGCTGCTGTTTCAGAGGAGCTGGGTTAGATTCCCAGCATCCACATGATGGCTAACAACTGTCTGTAACTCTAGTTCCAGGGAATACGACGCCCTCTTCTGACCTCTATGGGCATTGCAGGACACAGGTGCACTCACACACATGCAGGCAGTACCCTCATGCACACAAAGTAAAAATGAAGTATTGTTTTTAAGTAGAGGGAAATACAAAGAAATGAAGGTACCACCTTCTTTAAAAACCCACAGATCAGCCATGCAAGCTGGCACACACCTGTCATCCCAGTAGGAGGCTAAGGGAGAAAACTACCAGGAGTTTGAGGCCACCCTGGGCTTCAGAATGAGTTCCTATCCCAAAAATAAACAAAAATGACTGGTCACTGTCAGGTGAAAGGTGAAGTGCCCCACATCTGTCATCTCAGCACTCAGGAGGCTGAGGAAGGACAGTCGAGAGTTCAAGGCCAGCCTGGGCTACACAGGAAGGTAATGCCTCAGAAAAAGAAACCAAGCCAAACCACCGGGCATTCGAGGAAGCAATCTGCCTTTTTCTATAGGTTCCCAAAACTAGTACGGCATTGTGAACAACCCCACCTCCCACCGCACTCCCAACCCCCTACCACAATTACTCCATCCCCACGCCCATGTGTGGCCACAGCT
Organism: Eospalax fontanierii; assembly: GCA_035773235.1. Lineage (NCBI taxonomy): Eukaryota > Metazoa > Chordata > Mammalia > Rodentia > Spalacidae > Eospalax > Eospalax fontanierii. Next base: position 3,631,321 of record CM069526.1, read on the forward strand.
CTGGTTTCTGCCCTCAGGGATATCTCTTGTTTAACAAGGAGCCACCAGGTAGAGGGAAGGTGACTTCACTGGAGTTGATAATGAGAAGCCACATTCTTATAACCAAACTGTATTCCTCTAGAACCTTCTAAGCTTCGGCCATTTCAAGTTTCCTCTAGTTTCATTTTCTAGACAGACATCTCGAAGTGCAGTGTTGTTATGGTGTTCTACCCTGAGACGTGCTGTCACTCTGTGACACTTCCCACTTTCAAGTCTAACTGCTATAAAGAGTTGAAACTAAGAAACTGGAAAATTCACCAAAGGTTCAACGAGGCGCCCCGTCAGTTAGTCCAAAGAAAGTGTGGACTGGACATGGCGCACACCTTAATTTCTACTGGTGATACTGGCGTGTTTAAACACAGTAACTGTTTGACTGATTCCTAACCCAATCAGCCGGGTCTAGCGTAGATCAGAAGGCAGCCGATGTCCTGAGCCACACCTGGGACATCTACTTTGTAAGCAATGTTGGCAGAGTGAACTCAAGAAGGAATTTTCCTGAGATAACAGGGCCCAGGTGTCAGCCATAAGATGATGATGTAGAAAGCTCAGCTGTACTTCAGTTCGGGGCCTGCTTTGTTGCTGATTCTGGATCTCAGAGACCCCACATGACATGCTTGAATGCCTAGCTGTTCGAAGAACTTTTCCATAACGGAGTTTGCTGGGGACACTGAGGGCACACATCCTGGAACAGATATTTGGCTCAGGAGCCTTAAGCAGAGAGCAGCAACCTCCCTGAGCAACAGCTCTGTACCCTGCTGGCCGGCTGGGCTGCTGCCGTCAAGTCAGGCCACTTGTGTCTGCCCGCACTATGTACGTGCCTTACCTTTCTGAGAGGCATGCTTCTCCGTCTTTCCCTGGTACTCGAAGCCCACAGCAGACTACAGGACAAAAGGGAATCGCATTGAAAAGCTGCCAACAACCACTATGAACTCAGCAACTCCCACGCACAGGAAATAAAGGTTTGGGTGCGCTCGTTCTGTGGATGGGCAGGCAGGAGGGTGAATGGGCCCAGCTGTGTACAAAAAAGCCAGGCTGGAGGTGTCCTGCTCGGTCACTCTCTGCCTTCTATCTTTGAGACAGGGTTTCTCAGCAAACCTGGAGCTCACCACTTTCAGCCAGGCTGGTAGCCAACACGTCCCAG